>CM046945.1:99716518-101053060 GCA_025698515.1 Gossypium sturtianum | reverse complement strand
TATAGATTTAATGAACCGCATCTTTCGGCCTTATTTGGATAAATTTGTTGTGGTTTTTATTGATGATATACTGATATATTCTCGTGATGAGAATGAGCATGCTGAGCACTTAATGACGATTTTACAGATTTTACGAGATAATCAGTTGTATGCCAAGTTTAGCAAGAGTGAGTTTTGGCTTAAGGAGGTTGGATTTTTGGGGCACATTGTCTCGAGAGATGGAATCTGAGTAGACCCAAGCAAGATTTCAGCTATTGTTGATTGGAAACCGCCAAGAAATGTATCAGAGGTTAGAAGTTTTCTGGGCCTAGCTGGTTATTACAGACGATTTGTCAAAGGATTTTCTATGATAGCCACTCCTATGACGAGGCTATAACAGAAAGATGTAAAGTTTGAATGGACAGAGAAATACCAACAGAGTTTCGAGAAACTAAAGGCATTATTGAATGAGGCCCCGCCTAGTGCAACTCAACCGGAAAAGAATTTGTGATCTACAAATGATGCATCCTTGAATGGATTGGGCTGTGTGCTTATGCAAGAAGGCAAGGTGATGACATATGCCTCCAGACAGTTAAAGCTGCATGAGAAGAATTACCCGACACATGATTTAGAATTGGCTGCCATTGTGTTTGCTTTGAAGATATAGAGACACCATTTGTATAGTGAAAGATGTCGGATATTCACCGATCATAAGAGCCTAAAGTACTTGATGACTTAGAAGGAATTGAATTTAAGGCAGCGAAGATGGTTAGAGCTGATAAAGGACTATGAGCTAGTCATTGACTACCACTCGGGAAAGGCGAATGTAGTCGCCGATGCTTTGAGTAGAAAATCTCTATTCGCATTGAGGGCTATGAATACATGGGTGACTTTGTTAGATGATGGTTACATTCTAGCCGAGTTGAGGGATAGACCGATGTTTCTTCAAGAGATTTATGAGGCTCAGAAAGATGACAGCGACTTGCAAGCCAAAAGAGTTCAGTGTTAGTCGGGAGTTGAGTCTGACTTCCGGATAAACTCTGATTGATGTTTGATGTTCAGAGACAGAGTCTTTGTACCAAGGAATGATGAGCTTATTCGGAAGATTTTACACGAGGCACATAGCGGATGTCTATCTGTACATCTGGGCAGTACAAAAATGTATAACGATTTGAAGAAATGGTATTGGTGGCCGAGTATGAAGAAAGATATTTTTGGGTTTGTATCGAGATGCTTAATTTTCCAGCAAGTGAAGGCTGAACACCAAGTACCCTCGGGTCTACTTCAGCCTATTATGGTTCCCGAGTGGAAATGGGATCGTATTACGATGGACTTTGTGATGGGTCTGTCGCTGACACCGAGTAAGAAGGATGCCGTATGGCTTGTGGTAGATAGACTTATGAATTCAGCCCACTTCATACCTGTACGCGTTGACTATTCACTTGATAAGTTGGCAGACTTGTATGTTTCTGAGATTGTAAGGCTTCATGGAGTGCCTTTTTCAATTATATTGGACAGAGATCTGAGATTCACATCCCAATTTTGGAAAAAGTTGCAAGAAGCTTTGGGCATGAATTTGAGTTTTAGTACGGCTTTTCACCCATAAACTGATGGACAGTCGAAGAGATTAATATAGATACTCGAGGATATGCTTCGATGTCGTGTTCTTGAGTTTCAGGGCAGTTGGGAAAAGTATTTACCGTTGGTAGAGTTTGCATACAATAATAGTTATCAGTCGAGTTTGACAATGGCGCCTTATGAGGCTTTATATGGGCGTAAATGCCGGACGCCTTTGAATTGGACTGAACTCAAGGAAAACCAGATTCCTGGAGTCAATCTGGTTAGAGAAATCGAAGAAAAGGTAAAGATAATCCGTGATTGTTTAAAAGCTACTTCTGATAGATAAAAATCCTACTGGGACTTGAAATGGAAAGAGATCGAATTTCAAGTTGGTGATAAGGTATTCTTAAAAGTGTCACCATGGAAGAAATTTCTTAGATTTGGCCGAAAAGGCAAATTGAGTCCACGTTTTATTGGACCATATGAGATTACCGAGAGGATAGGGCCGGTAGCTTATCAATTGGCTTTGCCATCTGGGTTGGAAAAGATACATGATGTGTTTCACGTGTCGATGTTACGTTGTTATCGATCAGATCCTTCGCATGTGATTACACCGACAGAGGTTGAAATTCAACCCGACAAGACATATGGTGAAGAACCGGTTAAGATTCTAGCACGAGAAGTTAAACAACTAAGGAATAAAAGTATAGCTCTCGTGAAATTATTATGGCAAAGACATGGGGTAGAAGAGGCTACATGGGAGCCCGAGGAGGCTATGAGAAACCAATACCCAAACCTTTTTACCGGTAAGATTTTCGGGGACAAAAATCCCTAAGGGGGGAGAATTGTAACAGCCCGATTTAGGGCCTAGTTAGAATAGTGGTTGTGCGACCACAAATCCAAAGTAGAAATATGTGTTTTATGATTTTTATGAGGCTTATGATGTGGTTGCATGATTGTGTGAAAATTTCATGAGGAAATTTTATTTATTAGTGATCAATTTGTCCATTAGGACTAAATTCAAAGATTAGAAAATATGAGATTCTAGAAGATTAAAGTATGATATAGAATTATAAAAATTACTAGAGGTCCTTATTTAGCAATTAGACCATTTTATATCAAGATGGACAAAAATAGACATGGGAAGGAAAAATCCCAAGAAATGGCCTTAAGGGCATTTTTGTCATTTGGTTAATAAAAGAATTAAAAGGGAAAAAGAAGACAAAATTCATGTCCATCTTCTTCTTAAGTGTTGAAATTTTGGAGCTCTCCATAGCTAGGGTTTCTTCATCTTTCAAGCTTGATAGTAAGTGTCTCCTAGCCCCGTTTTTAATGTTCTTCGTATTTTTAATATCCACGTAGCTTGATTTAGCTATTTTTAGCTAATTTTTAGCTAGGGTTTATGTTAAAAAATTTACCCATGTATGAAATGCATGTATTTTGATGATTTATGGAAGAATATGAAATTTTGATGTATGATAAACAACTTTTCCTAAGTGATTTTCATGAGAAATTCATAAAAAGGACTAAATTGTAAAGTTATGAAAATGGTCATACATGAGTGAATTAGTAGAAATTGAGGGCTGTTATAGTTATGAAAGTGATTCGGCTAGGCTTGAAATGCAATGGAATTGAATGAAAATCATTTTACGAGCCTAGGAGAAAAAGTGTAATTATGAAAAAGTTTAGGGGAAAAATCGTAAATTTTCCAAAGTGTGATTCATGAGTCAATTTAGTCAATGTGAGTATTAAACAAGTCAAATTGTTATTATAGATCAAGAAACACGAAGCCCGGACCGAAACCGAGGCAAGAACAAGGTTGTGGACTAAATCGAACACCTACACATATTTTGAGTACCGAGGTAAGTTTGTGTGAAATTATAGCTACATAATGTTTTTATGTTTTAATTTGCTTGATATTATGAGAAATGAATGTTATTTCTATGAAATTAAATAATGATATCTCGATGAGAATTTGATGAAAATATTTGAAGATGAGGTCCCGGTTGAAGATTTGAAATAACGAGGATACCTATGTCACGACATGAGATAAGGAAGGTGCCGTATAAGACCATGTCTGGGACATGGCATCGGCACCAAATGTAGGTCCCGTATAAGACCATGCCTGGGACATGGCATCGGCACCAAATGTAGGTCCCGTATAAGACCATGTCTGGGACATGGCATCGGCACCGAATGTAGGTCCCGTATAAGACCATGTCTGGGACATGGCATCGGCACCGAATGTAGGTCCCGTATAAGACCATGTTTGGGACATGGCATCGGCACCAAATAAGAAGGTCCCATATAAGACCATGTCTGGGACATGGCCTCGGCACCAAAGGAAGATCTCGTGTAAGACCATGTCTGGGACATGGCATTGACATCTATGTACGATCACGTGTAAGACCATGTCTGGGACATGGCATCGACATCGAGCTTAGAGATACCGTGTAAGACCATATCTAGGATATGGCATCAGCTTCAAGAGGTGATCCCATGTAAGAACATATCTGGGATATGGCATTGGCATAGCGATACAAGTATGATAAGATTAAGTATCCTTCAGCATTCTAAGTAATTCAACGGGCAAAAGAGCTGAGTATGCAAAGATGGCAAGAGCTAAGCTATACATAGATGATGAGAAGTTACATTTATTTTAAGGATGATAATGATACAAGTTTATGTTCATGATAACATAAGTACTAAATTATGTGGTGAAGTGATACAGGTACCATGAGTAAAATTACGAGTTATGAAACCGTAATGTGATATGAGATGGGTAAGCGTAAGTATGAGTAAGCATTTCAAAGTACTGGAAAACTTGTGCTGTTATCGTTCTATGAGATGAATGGATTTTACCATGAGTACTTATGTCGCTATTTCAATTCATGCAAACTTACTAAGCTATGTGCTATCCCCTCTCTTTTCCCTTTTCCTTGTAGTTTCGCCAAGCTAGATTGGGGATCATAGGACGTCGGAGCTCGGATCACACTATCAACTATTCTTTTGGTATAGTAAAGTTGGTTCATTTTGAGTATGGCATGTATAGGAACTTGGTCATTTTGTGTTATGTCATATTTGAAAGCCAAAGTGTTGGCTATTAATGTTATACACTCATTTTGTAAATGGCCATTAGGAATTGGCCAATATTTGTCAAGTTTTATATCTTAATGATGATGAGTTCTATGTAGTACATGAATGATGACATGTGAGTCTTCATAGTGTATTATTGCCATGTTATGTATTGCTTGTTTTGGTATATGTGTGTTTATGTTTCAGGGTGGCAATAGGCTTGGAAAATATCCTTCTAATTATCCATACGTGTAGACACACGGGCGTGTGTCTAGGCCGTGTGTGACACGCGGCCAGCCCCATGGGTGTGTTGATAGGCCGTGTGTCCCCTGCATCAAAATTGTGAGAATTCGATTCGCCACACGGGCCAGCACATGGGCGTGTGCCTAGGCCGTGCGCCATTAAGAGTTTGCTGATGTCATAAATAGAATACCCAGGTTTTAACAAACGGGTGAGAACACAGGCGTGTCTAGTCCGTGTGAGGGACACGGGCCACAGACACGGGCGTGTGTCCGGCCGTGTGAAAACCCCTGTAGTTTTGAAATGAAAAATAAATTCCACACGGGCTAGGAACATGGGCGTGTGTGACTGTAACATCCCAAATGTGGGGTTATTTGGAATTTGATAATTTTTCTTATGTATGAACTGCTGAGTCATTATTTATGGAATAATAATGGTCAATTTAAGGCTTTGTGTTGGTTCGATTTGGTAGGAAATTTGAGTTTTTAACTTTTAAAAAGAAGGGAGCCTTGGTAAGTGGTGTTATAAGAATAAGTGTGGGTAATTTAACACTAAAAAGCCCTTGGTAAAGTGGCAAAAAGAAGCCCACTTAGGAGCTACATGTGACGCCACCAAGGAGCAAGGGAGAGCTTGTGTTCGAGTCACAAAATCCTCCTCTTTTGTTTTTATTTGGACGGCACAAGGGGGAGAGTTTTTCTCCTTCAAACTCTTTTTATTAGGTGTAATTATTAAGGGATAATTTAAGCATTTTAATTAGTTTTAACTTGCTTAAACCTTTTGATAATACAAGAGATTTGATAATAGCATTAAGGATATTATTTTAATTAAAAGGGATTATTAAGTGATTAATTCAAATTATTTGAATTAATTGAAATGTGTGGCCAAGAGTACTTGGAGAGGTTGCTTAGAAGTTTTGAACTCCTTGAGCAAGGAGGTGTGGGCGGCAAGGCTACTAGGTGATGGCCGAATGTGGGACTCCTTGGTGAAGAGGAGTTGGCTAGAGTTGGACTCCTTGTTGCCAAGGATGGACGGCAAGCATTAGGGGAGGGTGCCGAATTTCTTTATAAGCACCCATCCATCAATAGGTTTTCTTTTTCTCACTTTTGCTAGTTGCCGAAACCCTCAAACTCTCCTTGTTCTTCTTTTATTTCTTTCCCTTCTCTTAAAAGACCTTAGCCGAATTCCCACACATCAACCTCTCTATCTATCTTCTTTCTTTCCTCTTCTCTTTTTCCTAGTTAGCCGAATCTACTCCCTAGCCATAGCCGAATTTCCCCTCTCCATATTTTCAAAGCTTTGGCCGAATATACCTCTCTAGAGTGCCAAATTCCCTTCTCTTTGGATGCACTTTTGCCGAACCCTAAAGGTGGTATAAGACTCTTGAGACTCTCCTTCAATCGGTCATAAGGTGGTAAGTGATCTTGGCCGAATGCCATCTTTCTTTTCTCTCTTTGTCATCGATTTCTTTTACAAGGAGGGTGCCGATTTCGGCAATGGTTTCTAAACGGTTAGTAACCGATTCTTGTTAGGTACTCAGGGAAGTGAAGCGATCGATTCGGCCTGATCTCTAGTATTCGGTTGGTGGTACGTAAACGGTGAGATCTACTTTAATGGTCGATGATATTTGTTTTAGCCAAGGCTACTAACTTTAGAGTGCCGATTCATGATATCGTAAGCGATTTGGGGAGTTAGGTGTTGCGGTTGGTGTCCAAAAGTGTGAAGGTGAGATTTTGGGTTCACAAGGAACCCTCCCAATAATTTGATTTGGCCGAATAGGCCCTAAGACTAATCCCCTAGTTGGCCGAATATAGGTACAGGTGAGATCTAGGGGCCCAACGTTTCTTCTGGGATTTAGAACGTCCAAGGGTGACAGTGTGTACATACACACTTATAATAGTTAATTAAGTGTATGTTATGTGTAAATCTGCTCTATGTAGATGTGGCAATAGTACCTTAATGGTACAAGTGAGGATCCCGTAAGTCTCTATATGTATGAGATGGATAATATGCTTTTGGGAAGCATGGATTATTTGATACATGTGATGTATGTATGTTCTGTTATTAAGCGCTTGACATGGGTTGATGAGAGGAGGGGCGGTGATATCGTCTTTGACGAGCACCAGTGCTTTGGTAGCACATCGTGACTATATGTCACCAGAGGTTTGGTACCTCCAGGGTTTGGTACCTCATAGCGACTTGTCCCCGTGGTTAACACCACCGTGGTTGGCCCCACTTGAGATATGGGATCGTCGCGGTGATTTGGTATCACACGATGGGTTGGCCCCATCACCCGATTTGTGTCTCACGGACACCAGTGCTTTGGTAGCACATTGTGACTATACGTCACCAAAGGTTTGGCACCACCAGTGTTTTGGTAACACATCGTGACTACGGTCACCAAGTGGTTTGGTACCACGTGGGGTAGACAAAGGTGTTTGGATGGTTAGGTTGGGTACATGATACTTTGCTTAATTAATCGTTATATGTTGTGTATGAAATGTTGTATTAACCGGGGAAGGGTTACATCTTGAGTCTTGGTGACTCACCTTCTCCTTTAACATTTTTCGTGTGACTCGTAGATGGCGGTTGAGGAGCCGGTGGGACTCGAGGCGGCCATGCAAAGGATTTTAATTTACAGAACTTTAAAGTTGTTTAATTTTTATTTTGGGTTGTAATAAGGCCTCCATAAACTATAGTTGCGTTTTATTTTTTTATGTTGGATATTTACTTAAAACTATGTCATTAAATTGAATTAAATCACATGTTTTCTTAAGTTAACACGAAAGAGTTTAATCGTGCCATCGGGTACACTTGAAACTGGTAAAACAATTGGACTTAATTAAAAATTCCGAATTAGATCTAAAGGTAGCTTTAACCAGACAACCGAAACGAGGGGTTTTCAATGGAAAATTAAATGTTTTTCGAAATAGCGTTCACAAGGTTTTACTTCGTAATAACTCAAATTCGATCGTAGTGTTTGGGCCGGTTTGGGTTGTTACTGACTGGTATCGAGCCGTGTTCAAAGCTCGGCTGTGGGGGCCCAAGGCCCAAAAATGTTTTTGTAGGCCTTATGGTATGATTTAGGGGTTTTAAAGATGGCCCGAGTCTCCGGCACCGATCCGCCTGTAAGTACATCTAAACCTTTTGGGAAATATATTACGTAGAAGGGTAGGAAGCATGGAACGTAGATAGACTTATAGGACTTGGACCCTAGGGTTAGATTACTCAAACACAACGCAAAGATAAGACTTAAAGAACTAAACCCACCTATGACTTAGTCAATGAGCTAGGGTGTGGTAACCCCCGCATGCGCATGTCTAGGATTGGATCCGAAGAGCTTGGTATTTAAGCGGTCCTCGTGACTCACCTCCTCTTCGCAGGTATCCTGCAGTGCGTAGCTTCGGTTCACCCTAACTCGTAAGGCTCGGTGGTGTGGTAACCTCTGTGCGCATGTCTAGAAAGGTTCAGTGAGAGCTTGGTATTTAAGCGGTCCGCGTGACCCACCTCCTCTTCACTCGAATTCGCACTGGTGCGTAGCTTTGGTTCACCACGACCCGAAAAGGCTCGGTCATAGGCTAAACACAATGATTAAAACCCGAAAAGGGAATCGACCATGTTTTGAAAAAGAAGGAAACAACAAGCCCTAATGTTTTCAAAACTTGTCCAATAACCTTCTTAAACCCTAGAACACTTAGTATACCATGTTTTTCTCGGAAAACTTGACTTGTGGAAAATTACAAAAAATTTCCTTAGGAGTAAAATTACCAAAATGCCCCGACCCATAAAATATTAATTCGACGGTTTTGCTTAAAAATTTCAACTATTTTACAAATATCAAGTAGCTTAGCTTTGGAAATCATCAGTAAAATATTTTGGTTCTGAAAATTACGAAAATACCCACAGTAGGAAAAAGACGAAAATACCCACAGGTTAGAAATGGGCGAAATGTCCGATGAGTGAATAGGTATGGAAAGTATTAAGGAATGGATGCATGAACTCCTTTGTGTGAACTAGGATAGGAAAGCTGAAACATTGTTTGCTCGAAAGAATCTCTGATTAAACCTCGTCCATAAAACTTCTTCATGAGTAATAAAGTGAAACAAATGCTAACGCATAAAATTTTTCTTAATCAGATTAAAAGCGCGGTAGATAGAATGAGTTCTAGAGGGCGTGGACGCCGTGGACGTGGTAGGGTAGGATGATGATTATGTCAGAACCCGTCAGTCGGGACAAGGTTCGAGAAAATGAGGTACCACCGCCACCACCACCTCCTACTTTTAGAGTGAGGAGCCGGAGCAGGCCAGGTGGCGAATCGGTATCGCATAGCCGTGTTGCGAGTCTTGGAGATGGTGGTCGGGGCTGGTGGAAATGTTGGAGCTCGGAAATCGTCCCCGGCGACTCGATCTAACGGAGCGGAGGTATTCCGAGGTGTGTCGAGAGTGGCACCCGGTCGGCAATGAATCGGCTGAGTCAACTGAAAGGATCATGGATGACCTTGACTTTGACCAAGAAGAGAAGTGAAGGGCGCGTGTCGCTTCTAAAGGATGAAGCGTATCGATGGTGGCTTACGGTTCGAGATGGGGCTACAAACCGATGATTTGACTTGGGAGTATTTCGAGAACCGCCTATCGAGAAAAAGTATGTAGGCATTAGCTACACCGACGCTGTGAGAGAAAGGCTTTTCTCGGGATTAGTTCAAGGAACTAAGTCCGTGTCGAATATGAGGCGGAATTTCTAAGGTGAGTAGATATCACGAGAGGCATCGTGTTCTCGAACATGAGCGCTGTGTCCGCTTTGAGGATGGACTCGAGATGATTTAAGGTTCTTGATTGCCCACACAGCCGAGTTCGTGAGTTCTCATCTCTAGTGGAGAAGGCTAAGGTAGCCGAGGGAATCAAGGAGGCCGCGTGAGGCGAATTATAGTAAGAACAATCGGAAGAGAAGTTTTGGGTCACCGGGTCAGCGGAAGTGCTCGAGAAAAAGGCTAGGCCAATGGGTCTAATCGCAAATGAGGCCCACGCATCGCTAATCGAGGCCGACTCGGTGCAATCGTTTGTGGAAAGACCCATTGGGGAGGATGTTGGACCGGTGATAAGGGATGTTTTGAGTGTGGGTCTTTGGAGCATCGCGTCGAGATTGTCCCCCGAAACTAGCTAAGAAGCGGCGGAAGGACGAACCGTGCTCGGGATAGAAATGTGGGACCACGGAGGGTCGTGTGGTAATGGTAGAGGAAGCAACGGTCCTAACCGAGGTCGTGGAACTCAAGCGCGAGGTTCAGCAACACACGAGGCTAGGCGGCTGGTTTGGTTTACGCAATGCGGTGTCGCGAGGAAGGTGGCCGCACCGGATGTCATAACCGACGCGTTTCTAATTTTTGGTTTTCCTTATGTTGCATTGATTGATGTGGGCTCGGCGCACTCGTGACATTGCTAGTAGTGTGGTAGGAACTATGGACCTAGACTCTGAAACTGCTTCTAGAGAGATGACTGTAGTTAGCCCCTTAGGTCACTCCGTAGTCGTAGATAAACTCTATAGAGGCGTACCCCTAGAACTCCAAGGGGTAGTATTTGTAGCTGATCTAATGGAACTACCGTTTGGGGAGTTCGATTTGATCCTTGGTATGGATTGGTTGGTTAAGTACCAAGCGAGTTTGGATTGCGCGGCTAAGCGCATGGTCCTTAAGACGACTGAAGGTGATGAAGTGGTTATGATAGGAGATAGAAGGAATTATCTATCCAACGTAGTGACTGCCTTGAAGGCTGAAAAGATGGTCAAGAAGGGTTGTGAGGCGTATTTGGTTCAAATCTGTGCTTTGGAAGCTAAGGAGTTGGTAGTTGAAAAGGTCCAAACGGTTGGGGAATTTGCTGATGTATTCCCAGAAGAACTTTCGGGTTTGCCTCCGGATCGAGAAGTCGAATTCGGTATAGACTTGCTACCTGGAACGGCACCTGTGTCTATAGCACCATACCGAATGGCACCAAAGGAATTGGTGGAGCTAAAGGCTCAAATTCGGGAGCTCTTGGATAGAGGTTTATACGACCAAGCATATCTCCGTGGGGAGCACCTGTGTTGTTTGTCAAGAAGAAGGACGGTTCTATGCGGATGTGCATCGACTACCGTCAGTTAAATAAGTTGACGATCAAGAACAAGTATCCGTTGCCTCGGATTGACAACTTGTTCGATCAACTGAAGGGTGCCTCGGTGTTTTCAAGATAGACCTTAGGTCGAGTTATCATCAACTTAAGGTAAAGGAGGTCGATGTTCACAAAACGGCATTTCGAACTCGGTATGGGCATTTTGAGTTCTTGGTAATGCCATTTGGTTGACCAATGCGCGCGGCGGGCATTCATGGACTTGATGAACGAGTATTCCAAAGAAGATTTGGACCATTTGTCGTGGTGTTCATAGGCGACATATTGGTTTATTCAAGGATGAGAAGAGGAGCATGACAAGCATTTACGGATAGTTCTGCAAGTATTGAGGAGAAGCGGTTGTATGCCAAATTTAGTAAGTGTGAATTTTGGCTTGGGGAAGTGGCTTTCTTAGGTCATGTAGTGTCGGTAGAAAGGAATTAGGTAGACCCCGCAAGATTGAGGCGAAGATTGGAGTGGAAACCACCTAGGGCGGTGGCTGAAATACGAAGTTTTACGGGTTTAGCGAGGATACTATCGGAGATTCGTGGAAGGATTCTCCCTAATAGCAGCGCCGATTGACTAAGTTGCTAAGGAAGGGTGTCCCGTTTGTATGGACGGAAAAGCGGCAAGAAAGCTTTGATAAGCTAAGGAAGATTTTGTGGAAGCTCGGTTTTGGTGCAACTCAAGCAGAAAGTTATTCACGATCTATTGTGATGCATCTCACACCGGTTTGGGGTGTGTGTTGATGCAAGATGGGAAGGTAGTAGCCTATGCATCCCGTCGATTAAGATCGCATGAGGTTAACTACCCAACTCACGACTTAGAGTTAGCAGCGGTCGTCTTCGCTCTGAAGATATGGAGACATTACCCGTATGGAGAGAAGTCGATGGTCTACACGGATCACAAAAGCTTGAGGTATCTTCGACTCGAGAAGGATCTCGAATCGAGAGCAGCGTCGATGGATTGAACTACTAAAGGACTATGATTGTTCAATCGAGTACCATCCGGGTAAGGCTAATGTGGTAGCTGACGCATTAAGTCGGAAGGTGGTGACGGACTTAAGAGCAATGTTCGCTCGGTTAAGTCTGTATGATGATGGGAGTCTTTTGGCGTAACTTCAAGTAAAGCCGACTTGGATTGAGAGATTAAAGAAAAGCGGTTAGTGGATGAAGGCTTGAGCTCTAAGAGGGTACAAGTTCTAGGCGGTGGATTGGAAGGATACCGCTTGTCTAGTGATGGAGTGCTTTGTTTTCAAGGACGGGTATGTATGCCAAAAGATACAGTTTAAGGCGTAAAATTCTCCAAGATGCACATAGCGGCCCATACGCTATGCACCACGGAGGAAGCAAAATGTATGGAGACTTGCGGAAAGCAGATTTTGGTGGCCGGGGTTGAAGCGTGAGATAACGGAGTTCGTAGGAAAGTGTCCGACGTGTCAGCAGGTTAAGGCGAACATCACCACCATCGGGACTACTTCAACCGATAAAGATCCCTCAATGGAAATGGGAGAGGATCACCATGGATTTTGTTAGTGGGCTACCCCTTACGCCCACTAAGAAGGATGCAGTTTGGGTAATTGTGGATCGCCTAACTAAGTCAGCTCACTTCATGCCGGTGAGAATGGATTACTCACTCCAGAAGCTAGCAAGGTTATATGTGGCTGAGATAGTCAGATTGCATGGTGTGCCAATGTCGATTATCTCGGATAGGGATCCGAGGTTCACGTCGAGGTTTTGGAAAGCGTTGCATCAAGCTTTGGGTACACGGTTGGATTTCAGTACGGCTTTCCATCCACAGTCTGACGGACAGTCGGAAAGGGTGATACAGATTTTAGAAGACATGTTAAGAGGTTGTGTCTTGGATTTTAGTGGTAGTTGGGAGGAGTACCTACCACTAGCGGAATTCGCTTATAACAATAGTTATCAAGCGAGTATTCAAATGGCTCCATACGAGGCCCTATATGGACGGAAGTGTCGTACTCCTACGTGTTGGACGGAGTTGGGAGAAAGACAAGTTACTGGTCCAGAATCGTAACAAGACGGAAGACAAAGTCAAGTCGATTCGGTCTCGTCTCAAGGAAGCGTGGATAGGCGTAAGTCTTATGCCGATCTCAAACGCAAGGAAGTGGAGTATCTTTGTGGGAGACAAAGTCTTTCACGAAAGTGTCGCCTTGGAAAAAGGTGTTGAGGTTTGGACGGAAAGGAAGTTAAGCCCAAGGTTCATTGGGCCATATCTTTGTTGTGAAGCGAGTAGGACCAGTGGCTTATCAGCTAGAGTTGCCGTGTAATCGAGTCGATTCATGACGTATTTCATGTGTCAATCTTTGAGACGGTATCGGTCGAGATCCTTCGCACGTTGTGCCGATGGGCGAGATTGAGGTGAACACGGATTTATCTTTTGAGGAAGAACCGGTTCGATTATAGATCGAGATGTGAAAGTTCTACGAAGGAAGGCGGTGCCTTTGGTAAAAGTGTTATGGCGGAACCACGGAGTGGAAGAAGCTACGTGGGAGCCCGAGGAGGTGATGCGGCAGCAATACCCCCATCTCTTTTGATCAAGGAATTTCGAGGACGAAATTTATTTTAAGGGGGTAGAACTGTAACATCCCAAATGTGGGGTTATTTGGAATTTGATAATTTTTCTTATGTATGAATCACGAGTCATTATTTATGGAATAATAATGGTCAATTTAAGGCTTTGTGTTGGTTCGATTTGGTAGGAAATTTGAGTTTTAACTTTTAAAAAAGAAGGGAGCCTTGGTAAGTGGTGTTATAAGAATAAGTGTGGGTAATTTAACACTAAAAAGCCCTTGGTAAAGTGGCAAAAAGAAGCCCACTTAGGAGCTACATGTGACGCCACCAAGGAGCAAGGGAGAGCTTGTGTTCGAGTCACAAAATCCTCCTCTTTTGTTTTTATTTGGACGGCACAAGGGGAGAGTTTTCTCCTTCAAACTCTTTTATTAGGTGTAATTATTAAGGGATAATTTAAGCATTTTAATTAGTTTTAACTTGCTTAAACCTTTTGATAATACAAGAGATTTGATAATAGCATTAAGGATATTATTTTAATTAAAAGGGATTATTAAGTGATTAATTCAAATTATTTGAATTATTTGAAATGTGTGGCCAAGAGTACTTGGAGAGGTTGCCGAGTTTTGAACTCCTTGAGCAAGGAGGTGTGGGCGGCAAGGCTACTAGGTGATGGCCGAATGTGGGACTCCTTGGTGAAGAGGAGTTGGCTAGAGTTGGACTCCTTGTTGCCAAGGATGGACGGCAAGCATTAGGGGAGGGTGCCGAATTTCTTTATAAGCACCCATCCATCAATAGGTTTTCTTTTTCTCACTTTTGCTAGTTGCCGAAACCCTCAAACTCTCATTGTTCTTCTTTTATTTCTTTCCCTTCTCTTAAAAGACCTTAGCCGAATTCCCTACACATCAACCTCTCCTCTATCTTCTTTCTTTCCTCTTCTCTTTTTCCTAGTTAGCCGAATCTACTCCTAGCCATAGCCGAATTTCCCCTCTCCATATTTTCAAAGCTTTGGCCGAATATACCTCTCTAGAGTGCCGAAATTCCCTTCTCTTTGGATGCACTTTTGCCGAACCCTAAAGGTGGTATAAGACTCTTCGAGACTCTCCTTCAATCGGTCATAAGGTGGTAAGTGATCTTGGCCGAATGCCATCTTTCTTTTCTCTCTTTGTCCATCGATTTCTTTTACAAGGAGGTGCCGATTTCGGCAATGGTTTCTAAACGGTTAAGTAACCGATTCTTGTTAGGTACTCGGGGAAGTGAAGCGATCGATTCGGGCCGATCTCTAGTATTCGGTTGGTGAGTACGTAACGGTGAGATCTACTTTAATGGTCAGTGATATTTGTTTTGGCCAAAGGCTACTAACTTTGTGAGTGCCGATTCATGATATCGAAGCGATTTGGGGAGCTAGGTGTTGCGGTTGGTGTCCAAAAGTGTGAAGGTGAGATTTTGGGTTCACAAGGAACCCCTCCCAATAATTTGATTTGGCCGAATAGGCCCTAAGACTAATCCCCTAGTTGGCCGAATATAGGTACAGTGAGATCTAGGGGGGCCAACGTTTCTTCTCGGGATTTAGAACGTCCAAGGGTGACAGGTGTGTACATACACACTTATAATAGTTAATTAAGTGTATGTTATGTGTAAATCTGCTCTATGTAGATGTGGCAATAGTACCTTAATGGTACAAGCGAGGATCCCGGTAAGTCTCTATATGTATGAGATGGATAATATGCTTTTGGGAAGCATGGATTATTTGATACATGTGATGTATGTATGTTCTGTTATTAACTGCTTGACATGGGTTGATGAGAGGAGGGGGCAGTGATATCGTGCTGACGAGCACCAGTGCTTTGGTAGCACACTGTGACTATATGTCACCAGAGGTTTGGTACCTCCAGAGGTTTGGTACCTCATAGCGACTTGTCCCTGTGGTTAACACCACCGTGGGTTGGCCCCACTTGAGATATGGGATCGTCTGCCAGTGATTTGGTATCACACGATGGGTTGGCCCCATCACCCGATTTGTGTCTCACGGACACCGGTGCTTTGGTAGCACATTGTGACTATACGTCACCGGTGGTTTGGCACCACCACGGTGTTTTGGTAACACATCGTGACTACGGTCACCAAAGTGGTTTGGTACCACGTGGGGTAGACAAAGGTGTTTGGATGGTTAGGTTGGGTACATGATACTTTGCTTAATTAACTGTTATATGTTGTGTATGAAATGTTGTATTAACCGGGGGAAGGGTTACATACTGAGTCTTGGTGACTCACCTTCTCCTTTAACATTTTTCAGGTGACTCGTAGATGGCGGTTGAGGAGTACGGTGGGACTCGAGGCGGCCATGCAAAGGATTTTAATTTACTGTAACTTTAAAGTTGTTTAATTTTTATTTTGGGTTGTAATAAGGCCTCCATAAACTATAGTTGCGTTTTATTTTTTTTTTATGTTGGATATTTACTTAAAACTATGTCATTAAATTGAATTAAATCACATGTTTTCTTAAGTTAACACGAAAGAGTTTAATCGTGCCATCGGGTACACTTGAAACTGGTAAAACAATTGGACTTAATTAAAAATTCCGAATTAGATCTAAAGGTAGCTTTAACCAGACAACCGAAACGAGGGGTTTTCAATGGAAAATTAAATGTTTTTCGAAATAGCGTTCACAAGGTTTTACTTCGTAATAACTCAAATTCGGTCGTAGTGTTTGGGCCGGGTTTGGGTTGTTACAGTGACTACACGGCCTGCCCACACGGGCGTGTTCCATTCCACACAGGCGTGTGGCCCTGTTTTAGGTAAAAAAATTCTAAGTGCGCAAAAGTTTCCAGTTTAATCCTGAAACCTTCCGAATCTATGTTTAGTGCCTCGTAGGCCCATAATAAGGATGTTATGAATATGAAAGAAAAAGTTTAAGGTTGAGACAAAATTTTATAGCCGAGGATATATGTTTAAGCAAGTTAAGTCCGGTAATGCCTCGTACTTTGTCCCGGTGTCGAATACGGGTAAGGGGTGTTACAGTTAAGGATCTGGTTTCATTCAAGTCATTTTCTTTGTGTTATGATTGTTTTTTGAATTTTTATTTGCTTTTTAGGGTCGTGGTACTCAGCTTAAATATATTCCCAGTTGTATACGTCTAGTACTATCTTTTCAGCAGGAAAACCAAAAGGCGAAAGTAAGAGAAAAAATTTAAAAATGTGTTAAAGAAAAATTGGTTGATTTATGTGATTTGCTGAATATTCCATTTTTGAGGACCAGTGTAAGAAATGTATAAAATGTACCATTTTTTATGCAATAAAATTTCTTGCTTTTTTGGGTATAAGTCATTTCTATTTTGAAGGAGAAAGTCACTACCAAATCATTGGAATTTTTGGAATCCCCTCATGCTACTACAGACATTCTTCTTGCTAACAAGGAACAGGTGCATATGGTATTTCAAAATCTTTTGTATGTTATGAAGTTTTTTATATGATTAACTGTCAGTTTTGGGCCAAATGAGATTATTTTTCTTCTTTTTTCAGAAGGGTAAAAAGTGTAAGGCTACACCAAGCAAAAACATTGATTCTGTGAGGCATCGGATGCATCAGCCAAGGTTTGTCTTGTTTGGTTTTGGTTCATTTTTAGATATGTATATGTTATCTATTTTATGCATCTATGATTGTTGGATAATGCTTCTATTGCTGTGCCATTTTGTTTTTTTTTTTTAATTCAGTGATTCCATTTTACTTCTGTTCAAGCTTCCTTTTGTTGTGTATAATTTTTACCTAATTATTTGTGCCAAGTTTAAAATTGTTGTGATCAGAGTGATGTTAATTTTTGGCCTTCATTAACCTAAGAATAAATGATATATGCTTTGGTGCTGAAGTTTTGTTTTTATTTCTAAGGTTCTTTATACTATGTTGGTCGAATGTGTTATAATTTGACTTATCATTCATTAATGATATCTTTAAAATTTAAATTTTTTTTGCCAACAAGAATAGGGTTTTAGAATTCTCAATTTGTTTTTTTAAGGGTTAGTAATTAGTCCTGGCTAATCTAAGTTTATGTTCTCAAGACATCCTTGCATCTCCATTTAATTTGTTTTGTCAAACCATACTCACCGGCCGCTGTGTCTGTATTGTCTGTTTTTAGATTTCTTTGATTTGTATTGTTAATATAGATATTACCTCATTGTTATTTATATTTTGATAGCACTGAAATTATTGTGTATTTTTTTATTTATATTCTGATTCAACGAAGCTTTGCACCAACTATTAAGTTACTAATGACAACCCTCTTGTACTTGGACCTAAGAAAGACTTGTAATATTTTATGTAATATGTTTTAACTGTCTAGAGTTAGAAAAAGTGATAAGGGTTTAACTTCTTGGTAATAAAGATTTTTGATGACGTGGTGAAGTGAAACTTTACAGTTTAGACCACTTCTAAGGAGAAGTTATAGCTGATTGATGAATACATAAATTGTAACACCCCTCACCCGTATTCAACGTCGGAATAAGGTTATAGAGCATTACCGGACTTACGAAACAATTAAACAACTATTTAACATACAATTTTTCAATTCAATCATTCATCATTCAATCTCAATCTATTTGTCCCTATTAAGAGCCTACGAGGCCTTAAACATGCTTTAGAAGCGGTTCGGAACAAAACCGATAACTCAGGAAATTTTCAACACTTAGCAATTTTTTCTTCAAATCAGGGGTCACACGCCCGTGTGGCCAAGCCGTGTGTCTAACATGACCACTGGACACGCCTGTGTCATAGGCCGTGTGAAAACAGGGGGTACATACTAACTTGGGTCACACGGCCAATCACACGCCCGTGTGTCTAGCCCGTGTGCCCTTCGAAGTGGCCACACACTGCCGTGTGCCAGGCCATGTGTTAGGCCGTGTCAAACCTGTAGGGTATACTGACTTATGCAACATGGCCAAGTCACACGCCCGTGCGCTAGGCCGTGTGCCAATTAGAGGGTATACTGACTTGTGCCACACGACCGATCACACGCCCGTGTGTGAGACCGTGTGGAGCATACTAACTTCATTTCAATTTCAACACCATGGGACACACACCCGTGTAACATGACAATGTGTCACACACGGCCGAGACACACGCCCGTGTCTCTGCCCGTCTGGACAACAAATAGGCTATTTACGAAGCCATTTTTCCACCCATTTTGCACATACCTACACAAGCTCAAATGGTACCATTTTAAGACACAAATATGCAGCCAAAAGTTATCAATCAATACACAATCATACTATATCTTTCTCAACCATTCTAATACTCAGTTCAAATGGTACCTATCAACTCATCATGCTTTACTAGACATAATTTATGTAACATCCAGGATTTAGGGGTTATGCATTTAGTGCATAGTGCAAGTGTTAGTGGGCTTGGTGTATGTTTGGATGTGTTTTAGGGGTTCCTAAAACTCTAGGATGAAAGAGAATGCTTTGGAAAATTATTAGATTTTAAGTTTAAAATGGGAGCTAGGCTAAGGAGGTCTTAAGAAAATTTGTAAGAACTTTTGGACATGAGATTGGGCTTGGTAAAGTGGCTTGAAGGCGCCACTTAGGGCCTTGGTAAGTGACGCCATATGCAAGGCGGGGGCCTTGGTTCGAGCAACGTGGGAAGCAAAGTGGGAGCCTTTATTTTTGCGTCAAGAGAGGAGGAGTATTGGACGGCATGGGACTCTGAAAAGATGAGGATTAAGACTTGATTTTCTTTTTAAATTTCGGCTTGGAAGGGGAGATAAAGGTTGGACTTGTTCAAATTATTTTGAAAGAGTAACAGGAGAGAATATAGGAGGAAATTTTGGGATATGATAAGGAAGGAGGTAGTGGCCGAATGTGGGGTTCTTTTGGATGGCAAATTCGGCCATGTAGAGGGATAAGTGCCGAATTTTAGTTGTGAGAGTGTCCATCGTTCTTACCAAAATTTGTTAGTCATAGGAGTGCTCTCTTTCTTCTTTTTTTTCATTTGAAGCCAAATTCTCCTTGTCACCATTGCCAAAATTCTTCAAACTCTTCTCTTCTTCTTTCTCTATTTGTTCTTGGCCGAATCTATACCTCTTTCCCAAGCTTCTTCTTTTATTTTGGTGTTAGTCGAATATTTTATCATCACTTGAAGCCATAGCCGAACCTTAAAGGGACCTTATTCTCTTTTCTTTGTTCAAAGCCTTGAAGCCGAAACCTTGATTTAGTTTATTTGTGACCAAATTCTCTAAGCATTAAACTCCCTCCACTTTTGTGTTTTCTTTCTTCACCATTAGAGTGTCGAAATCCTTCTCTTTGGGATCTAGAAGCCGATTCTCTGTGGATGCTTGTATAGCGGTAAGTATTTCCTTCTTTAGGCAATCAGTTTTGTCTCATCTTCATAAGTATGCCGAAAGCAATGGTTAGGCCTTTGGCCTAAGGTTGGCCGAATGTCCTTTAAGGCCATAGTGATTTGTTCTTTTGTGTGTAGCCGAAGGAAGGGAGCATTAAAGGAGTCTTGCAGGATTCGACTACTCAAGGGATTTCGACAGCTTCATAGTTAAGTGGTAATTCAGGATTTCGGTAAGCAGGGTAAGTGGTTCATGGTATTCGGCCATAGGCCATATTTGGTATTAAGGTTAGCTAATTCTAACTTTGATGATTTAGGGGCAAATTGATAGGGTCAAAGGAGGAGACTCGGGTCTCGATTCGTTTTGGTAAGATGGTTAAGATTTAGTTTCTATTCGTTTAAGATCTTGTATTAATCGATTTTGATTTAAGTATTGTTGATAGAGGCGAGCATCAGTCAAAGAAGGTAAAGGGATAGTCCCTATCCCTAAGTTTAAGAGGAGATATGTTTCTACCGTTCGGGATTGGCCACCAGGGTGTGGGCTAGCAGCAGGGCAGGACTATAGGAAGATAGCGGTAGTTTCGCTTAGTGATAACATCGGGATCGAGAGTGTAGTGCTACAAGTTATCAGGTGTGTGGTTAGCCTACTATTTTTCGGGTTTATATGTTATACTTGTATGAGTTTTGCGTATGCTAACAAGTGCAGTGGTAATTATGAAACAGATACCCTTACGGGGTATATCGATGATCAGGTCAGTACTAATCTGCTGAAAAGTGGTTATCAATGTGTATATGTGAAAATGTTCATGAAAATATGGTTGAATGCGTCAACATATACATGCATTACTCATCATGACGTTATTATATGTTGCATGTGCATGGGATGGGATATGAATGTGAAAGAAGGATAGGGTGTACTTCGAGTACGTGGTTTGATGTTAGCCATGAGCTACATCGAGGATTGGCGCTGACTGAGGTCGCGTTGTGGATTACTTGTGATTAAGTTCACGTGGATTGATGAGTGGCTTTGTGCCTCATCGTGGTTGATATCGACTGTGTGCCATATCGTGGTTTGATGAGTAGCTATGTGCCTCATCGTGGTTTGATGCTAGCTACGAGCTACATCGTGGACGGCATTAATTGCCAAATTGGTGTGTAGCGGTTGGAGGGTGATTTAGAAATCCTCTGGTGTGTGTGGTGGCCGGATACGGGGTGTGTGTAGAGGATGGACCCTAGGTTGGGTTGGGTGCACTTTGCATGATTATGTGTGGCATTGTGGTTATTGATGTGGTTATGGGCCAAGCCCAATATGTGAATGTGGATCAGTGTGGGAATGGGCCAAGCCCAGTATGTGGAATCATGTGGTTAATTACATTATGATCCGATATGTGGTATGGATATGGGCCAAGCCCGAATTGTGATATTATGTGAATAAGTTGCCTTGCTATCTCATTATGTGGGTTGATATGTGGTTTGATATGTGGGAGGAATTCAGTGGACTAATTGCACACCGAAGTGTCTGTGTGACTCACCCAAATAATTATCAACATCGCAGTGATACGTGATTCTTGGACCGGGTTGGAGTGGATACAAAGGTGGCCATGCAGAAGCTATATTTCATGCAGAAGCTATATTTCATTGCGAAGATGTTTTATTTATTTTATGCGAATTAATATTAAGTATTTTTGAATAATTATTTGATGTAATAAGGGCCACTTAAAGTATTTGGACACGTTATTTATGATTTTGAAGTTATATTACTTTTATTCGGAAACCGAAAATGATTTTAGGAATCAATTCATATTATTAAAGCCTATATTAAAGTTTTAAATCAGGGAATTTGTAACAACATGATTTTACTTAGAATTTTAAATATACAATGTTTTACAACCGACAACAATTTTTTATGTTTTCAACCGTAAGTCAAATCTTTTCGAACATTTTACTCAGTGACATACCAGATCTGGTCAAGGCTCGTGGGCCGGGTTTGGGGGTGTTACAGTTTGGTATCAGAGCCCGGTTCAAAACTCGACTTTGAGGGTTTTGGGGTCCAAAAACATTTTTCAAAGATGGTCTTTTCAAAAATATAGATTTTTATGGACTTTTTCAGTTATTCGGCATGGCACCTGTATCTCCTACTCAAAGTCCACTGTAAGTACCTCTAACTCTCAAGTGATCTCAATATGTGAACCGTATGGGCATCTATGGGAACGTAGATTAGTAGATTAGGGCTATTGAACCCTAGGACTAGTCTACTCCAACACAAGATTCATAAGACTTAAGAACCACTAAACAAACACCGTGAGTAAGTCGCCGAGCTAGGGTGTGGCAAGAGCCAGCGCATGTCTAGGAGTGGATTCATGAAGAGCTTGGTACTTAAGCAGTCCTAGTGACTCACCTCCTCTTTACTTGAATCCTACATGGTGCGTAGCTACGGTTCACCCTAACCACGAGGACTTGTTCACCGGCTAAACCGATAATTAAAACCCGAAAGGGACTAGCCATACTGGTTTATAAAAACCTTAGTTTTAAAATCACAAATTACCCTTTTTGATTTGTAAACATTAAATTAGAATTTGAAAACCCTTTTCGAAATATTTCCGATTTGCAAAATTACCCAAATACCCCTGGGTTAGAAATTACTAAAATGCCTCTGGTTTATAAATTTACCGTACTACCCTCGATTTTTACTAAATCTTGCTTTACGAAATATCCAGATACCCCCGATTTGGAAAATTTATTGAATTACCACGACTTACAAAATTACCCGAATAACCCCGACTCAAATTTTTGCAATACCTTTCGTTTTGAGAAAATTTTCAAAATAACCACGAATTTTGAAAATTTTGGAATGCCTTTGATTTGTACTGATTTTCAAGTTGACTCGATTTGTTACTAAAATACCCTATAGGACAATTGACGAGATTACCCTGGGTAGGAAACGGATAGAAATGCCAAAGTAGTGTGTGAATATTGTTGATGAATGTGAATGTGACTCTCTCGAGTTAGAATAGTGAACTTGAGTGAAACTTTGATTGATCGAAGAACTACTCATCAAATCCTCTTTACATAAAATTGTTCGCGGATAATCGGTGGAACGAAATACTAATGCATAAAACTTTTAATCGAGTAAGTCGCGACGTTAGACATGAGTTCTAGAGGACGTGGTCGAATGACGTATGACGGAACCAATAGGGTCCGCCATGGGTCGAAAAATGACGTGCCGCCGCCGCCGCGATGGGCGCGAAGGATCAAGGTCGACATGAGGATGACGCAGCTCGCGAGCTATCTTTGCGAATGCTAGAACGAGTGGCAAGAGCTGGTATGGGAAATGGAGCTCGAAAATCAGTATCGAAAAGACTTAGGTCGAACGGAGCTGAGGTTTTTAGAGGAGTGTCTAAGGTGGCTCCAAATGTAGCAGAGTATTGGTTAGAGGCGATCGAAAGAATTATGGACGATTTGGACTGCATCTTCCTTGAGGAAAAGTCGAAAGGTCTTTGTCTCGTTGCTCGAGACGAGGCTTATCGTTGGTGGCTCACCGTCAGGCAAGGTGTCCAGGTAGATCGATTGGATTGGGAGTATTTTAAGCTTAAGTTTGAAGGGAAGTATGTTGGAGCTAGTTACCTAGACTCGCAGAGGAAAGCGTTTCTAAACTTGGTTCAAGGAAGTAAGTCCAGAGCAGCAGTCTGGCGAAATTTGTGCGGTTAAGTCAGTACGCCAAGGGCATCGTAGCTACTGATTACAAAAGGTGTGTTTGATTCGAAGACGGATTGCGAGACGAGCTGCGGGTGTTGATTGCTCCGCAGAGAGAAAGGGACTTTTCTATTCTAGTGGAGAAAGCTCGAATAGCTGAAGAAGTTAAAAGGACTGAGAGACAGAATCGAGAAAAGGTTAGGAATTGGAATAAGAGGAGTTTTGGACCGTCAATGTCATCTAGAGATTTTCAGAAAAGACCAAGGATTGAGAATTCTATATGTGCACCTATACCAGTTGGTGGGAATCGGAGTCGTCCATGTGCTCGATGTGGAAGAGCTCATACTGGAGAGTGTTGGGGAAATAGTAAGGAATGTTTCCGGTGTGGGTCTAAGGCTCACTTGGTTAGGAATTGTCCTAAGGCGACGAGGGGTCGTGGTTCAAGCCATGGAGGAAATGGTTCTGGCCGAGGTTGTGGAACACCAAGCAAAGGTGCTGAAGGTTCAGAGGCGAGACAACCAAGGTTGGTTTAGGCAATCGATGCTAAGCGACGAGGAAGATGTGCGGATGTAATATCGATGCACGCCTTTGTTTCGAATACCCTTAATTGCTTTGCTTGTTTTAGAGTTAGCTCATTCTTGTGTTGCTAGTGAAGTGCCCAAACCTTGGATGTGAACTTAGAGATCATGCCTAGAAGGTATGATAGTTTTATTAAGATCAGAGTGCGCAACAAGAGCGTAGTGGATTGCACGATCGTTAGTTGGGTAGCAAGTAATTTCAAGGACGAAATTATTTTTAAGGAGGGTAGAACTGTAACATCCAGATTTTAGGGTTATGCATTTAGTGCATAGTGCAAGTGTTAGTGGGCTTGGTGTATGTTTGGATGTGTTTTAGGGGTTCCTAAAACTCTAGGATGAAAGAGAATGCTTTGGAAAATTATTAGATTTTAAGTTTAAAATGGGAGCTAGGCTAAGGAGGTCTTAAGAAAATTTTTAAGAACTTTTGGACATGAGATTGGGCTTGGTAAAGTGGCTTGAAGGCGCCACTTAGGGCCTTGGTAAGTGACGCCATATGCAGTGGGCAAGGGCCTTGGTTCGAGCAACGTGGGAAGCAGTAGGAGCCTTTATTTTTGCGTCAAGAGAGGGAGGAGTATTGGACGGCATGGGACTCTGAAAAGATGAGGATTAAGACTTGATTTTCATTTCAAATTTCAGCTAGGAAGGGGAGATAAAGGTTGGACTTGTTCAAATTATTTTGAAAGAGTAACAGGGAGAGAATATAGGAGGAAATTTTGGGATATGATAAGGAAGGAGGTAGTGGCCGAATGTGGGGTTCTTTTGGATGGCAAATTCGGTTATGTAGAGGGGATAAGTGCCGAATTTTAGTTGTGAGAGTGTCCATCCTTCTTGTCGAAATTTGTTAGACATAGGAGTGCTCTCTTTTCTTCTTTTTCATTTGAAGCCGAATTCTCCCTTGTCACCATTGCCAAAATTCTTCAAACTCTTCTCTTCTTCTTTCTCTATTTGTTCTTGGCCGAATCTATACCTCTTTCGCAAGCTTCTTCTTTTATTTTGGTGTTAGCTGAATATTTTATCATCACTTGAAGCCATAGCCGAACCTTAAAGGGACCTTATTCTCTTTTCTTTGTTCAAAGCCTTGAAGCCGAAACCTTGATTTAGTTTATTTGTGGCCGAATTCTCTAAGCATTAAACTCCCTCCACTTTTGTGTTTTCTTTCTTCACCATTAGAGTGTCGAAATCCTTCTCTTTGGGATCTAGAAGCTGATTCTCTGTGGATGCTTGTATAGCGGTAAGTATTTCCTTCTTTAGGCAATCAGTTTTGTCTCATCTTAATAAGTATGCCGAAAGCAATGGTTAGGCCTTTGGTCTAAGGTTGGCCGAATGTCCTTTAAGGCCATAGTGATGTGTTCTTTTGTGTGTAGCCAAAGGAAGGGAGCATTAAAGGAGTCTTGCAGGATTCGACTACTCAAGGGATTTTGACAGCTTCATAGTTAAGTGGTAATTCAGGATTTCAGTAAGCAGGGTAAGTGGTTCATGGTATTCGGCCATAGGCCATATTTGGTATTAAGGTTAGCCGATTCTAACTTTGATGATTTAGGGGCAAATCGATAGGGTAAAAGGAGGAGACTCGGGTCTCGATTCGTTTTGGTAAGATGGTTAAGATTTAGTTTCTATTCGTTTAAGATCTTGTATTAATCTGTTTTGATTTAAGTATTATTGATGGAGGCGAGCATCAGTCAAAGAAGGTAAAGGGATAGTCCCTATCCCTAAGTTTAAGAGGAGATCTGTTTACGCCATTTGGGATTGGCCACTGTGGTGTGGGCCAAAGAGGCGGCAGACTATAGGCAGATAGCGGTAGTTTCGCTTAGTGATAACATCGGGATCGAGAGCGTAGTGCTTCAAGTTATCAGGTGTGTGGTTAGCCTACTGTTTTCCGAGTTTATATGTTATACTTGTATGAGTTTTGTGTATGCTAACAAGTGCAGTGGTAATTATGAAATGGATACCCTTACGGGGTATATCGATGATCAGGTCAGTACTAATCTGGTGAAAAGTGGTTATCAATGTGTATATGTGAATATGTTCATGAAAATATGGTTGAATGCGTCAACATGTACATGCATTACTCATCATGACGTTATTATATGTTGCATGTGCATGGGATGGGATATGAATGTGAAAGAAGGACAGGGTGTACTTCGAGTACGTGGTTTGATGTTAGCCATGAGCTACATCGAGGATTGGCGCTGACTGAGGTCGCGTTGTGGATTACTTGTGATTAAGTTCACGTGGATTGATGAGTGGCTCTGTGCCTCATCGTGGTTGATATCGGCTGTGTGCCATATCGTGGTTTGATGAGTAGCTATGTGCCTCATCGTGGTTTGATGCTAGCTACGAGCTACATCGTGGACGGCATTAATTGCCAAATTGGTGTGTAGCGGTTGGAGGGTGATTTAGAAATCCCACACGTGTGTGGTGGCCGGATACGGGGTGTGTAGAGGATGGACCCTAGGTTGGGTTGGGTGCACTTTGCATGATTATGTGTGGCATTGTGGTTATTGATGTGGTTATGGGCCAAGCCCAATATGTGAATGTGGATCAGTGTGGGAATGGGCCAAGCCCAATATGTGGAATCATGTGGTTAATTACATTATGATCCGATATGTGGTATGGATATGGGCCAAGCCCGAATTGTGATATTATGTGAATAAGTTGCCTTGCTATCTGTTATGTGGGTTGATATGTGGTTTGATATGTGGGAGGAATTCAGTGGACTAATTGCACACTGAGTCTGTGTGACTCACCTAAATAATTATCAACATCGCAGGTGATACGTGATTCTTGGACCGGGTTGGAGTGGATACAAAGGTGGCCATGCAGAAGCTATATTTCATGCAGAAGCTATATTTCATGCAGAAGATGTTTTATTTATTTTATGCGAATTAATATTAAGTATTTTTGAATAATTATTTGATGTAATAAGGGCCATTTAAAGTATTTGGACACGTTATTTATGATTTTGAGGTTATATTACTTTTATTCGGAAACCGGAAATGATTTTAGGAATCGATTCATATTATTAAAGCCTATATTAAAGTTTTAAATCCGGGAATTTGTAACAACATGATTTTACTTAGAATTTTAAATATACAATGTTTTACAACCGACAACAAATTTTTATGTTTTCAACCGTAAGTCAAATCTTTTCGAACGTTTTACTCAGTGACATACCAGATCCGGTCAAGGCTCGTGGGCCGGGTTTGGGGGTGTTACAATTTACATATATAACTCCTTAAATTAAACCATTCTAAACATGCATTATCAATTCAACCTCATTCACTCAATATAGGTCAATTACCAAACTTAAAGCATAGCCATTTACACATCTTTAAACATTAACAAATTCATCATCACAAACCAACTTAAATGGCACAAATACATATTCAACTTAAATGGCTCGTGTGCTAGGCCGCGCGGCACGCACGGCTGAGACACACGCCCGAGTCTCTGCCCGTGTGCTGAATTCTGGACATTCTGTTTCTCAAAATTAAGGTGTAGGGGACACACGGCTGGAACACATGCCCGTGGGGCAGACCGTGTGTCGCACACGGTCTAGACACATACCCGCGTGTCTACCTGTATGGACAAAATATAGGCTATTTACCAAGCCATTTTCCACCCTTGTACACACATACACTTACACCAATTCAAGGCACATACATAACATACTTAGGTAACCAAATCATCCAAAATTATGACCAACACAATATCCACATCTATCATACTCACAACATTTATTAAGCCACAATTGACTACTTTCAAGATACCTAATTGTACACCACTTTATCATCTCATCAATAGACCATATTGCCAAACATCTCACATTCATGTCATAATTCACCTTTCTATCATTCACCAAGCATACCATGACCATATCACCAAAGATATTAACACATATATATACTTAGGCTTACAACCATGATAGCCCAAAATAAGCCAATCTACAGAGCCAAATATCAAACAAGCCTTTGACAATCACAAGCCAACACATTGGCTACAATCACAATGACACATTTAACAAAATGACTAATTCCCTATAAATGCCATAAACTTAAAATACTTGAATTCATCAATACCAAAAGTGATAGCTTGATAGTGTGATAGGATCTCCGGCGATCTCTAATCCGAGCTAACTTAATGACACTACAAAACATGAGAAAGGAAGGGGTAAGCTATATAGCATAGTAAATTCATATGCAAATAATACAAAACATTATTCATACATTTGACATATAAATAACTTAACATATATCAACATAAATGTCATTAAAACTTCATAAATTTCATTTGAACATAAATGTCATTTAATATCAGCATAAATGTCATTTAAGCTTCATAAGCTCAACTTACTCAATCACATTCTTACCAATTGTTCATCATATACTGAATTCATTTCCTTTGAATTTTACGTACATACCTACACCATCTCATGAAATATTCACGTATTTCCTCATCTTTGACATACCCGTTGAACATTTCGTCAACATTTCCCGTTGAACCATTTGGAATACTAAAGGATACTCGGGAATCTCGTACACACAGTACCGTACCAATGCCATATCCCGGATATGGTCTTACTTGTAATCTCGTATTGATGCCAATAGCCCAGCTATGGTCTTATATGAAGTCTCATATCGATGCCATATCCCAGATATGGTCTTACACATAATCTCAGTAACCCTAATGTCATGATATTTGTACCTTATCTATTCCTAAGGTTCAACCGGGATTTACTCGTTTGTCGAAACTTCATCAATTTCATCCATAGAGTCAATCATACAATTCATGCAATAACAAAACATTTAAAACATAAATATAACAATGCATTATTTCCATACAAACTTACCTCGATACAAAAATAGCGGAAATGGACCTAATCGTCAAACACTTTGGTTTTTCCCCCGATCTAGACCCGAACTTCATTTTTTTCTTGATCTATAATACCAAATTCATCTCATTTAATCATCACATTATTCATTTCCACCCAAAAGCGCTCTATGGAAAAAATTACATTTTTGCCCCTAAACTTTTGACATTTTACACTTTAGTCCTTAGGCTCGTAAAATGAATTTCATTCAATTTCTTCAAAACCCAAGCCTAGCCGAACCATTATCATACTCATAGCAGCCCACATTTCTCATTTATTCACATTTTTCTACTCATTTTATAACTTTTACAAATAAGTCCTTTTTGACATTTTTACCGAAAATCACATAGCAAAAGTCGTTTCACGAACTACAAACATGCATTTTCTACCATCAAACATCAAAATACATACATGTTCAACATGGGTAAAATTTTAAACTTTAATCCCTCTTCAAATTAGTCCTTGGAAAGGCTAGATTAGGTTGAGATAACTTCAAAAACATAAAAATCATGAAAATCGGGGCAAGAACGGACATACAATCAAGTTTTGAAGCTTGGCAAACCCTAGTTATGTCTTCTCCTTGTAAAATTCGGCCAAGGGAGGAAGAAGATGGACAAAATTTGATTTTTATTTTACTTATTAATTCATTTAATAACTAGTTTACCAAAATGCCCTTAATGCAAAACTTTGGAAATTCACCTAACCATGTCCATTTTTTGTCCATTATGAAGTATAATGGTCTAATTACCATTTAAGGACCTCTAATTTAAGATCTCATAGTAATTGGACACCTTTAACATATAGAACTCAAATTTTGCACTTTTTGCAATTTAGTCCCCTTAACTAAATTGAGTGCCCAAACGTCAAAATTTTCGAACGAAATTTTCATGAAATCATTTCATAAAACTGTAGACCATAAAAATATAATAAAAATAAATTTTTCTTCGTCGAATTTGTGGTCTCGAAACCATTGTTCCGACTAGACCCAAAATCAGGCTGTTACATATACACACACTTCAAAAGTACCAAAATAGATGTCCGATAGTGCGATGATGTCTCTAACGATCCCCAGTTTCAAGCTAGCTTCGATATACTATAAAACATAGAAGAAAATAAACAAAGTAAGCTATAAAGCTTAGTAAGTTCGTATGTAGATATTAAATAATCTCAATAATCATTAACACCTCAAAATGGATAACATAATTAACATTTAAAGCATTAATAAATGAGCTAACATAAATATTAACCATACCGTAACTCATAAATTCTCAACTTCTTCCAATTTGATAAAAGAATAGTTTACAGTACATACCTGTACCGATACATATCTATTTACGACCAATTCTTTTACCAAATAAATTCGAGCTTATAGATGCTTACGAAGCAAATACATCGATTTTCTGATGCCGTAGTCCAACTATGGTCTTACACATACATTTCCAAGGCCCAGTCGTGGTCTTACATTCACATGCCATAACCTAGTTATGGTCTTATTATCCGATTTGCCATAGCCCAACTATGGTCTTATTCAGCAGCTCGTATGCTTAAACCGTACATTTATATTCAATATTTCTAAATTTAACTAATGGAATACATACAATCTCAATTCTATCCATCAATTAAACAAATGCAAAATTAAGTTCAATTAACGAACTTACCTCGTGTACAGAAATGATGAAACGGACTGACTATTCAATTACTTTGCTTATTCCCCAATCTAAGTCTGAATTCCTCTTTTCTTGATCCATAAGTAATCAAAATCAACTTATTTATTCTTCTATTTATTCAATTCAATCCAAAACACACATTAGGGCTATTTTACACATTTGCCTCTAAATTTTCACATTTTTTTCAATTTAGTCATTATCTCACAAACTCACAAATTCATGAAATTCAAGACTAACCCATGCTAGCTGAATTACCATTATACCCCTAGCAGCCCATATTTTTTATTTATTTCACATTTTAACCACACATTTTTCACATTTCATAATTTAGCCCCTAATTTGCATTTTCACCAAAAAATCACTTAACAAAATAGGTAAACCTAACAACAAGATTTCATATTTCATCATCAAACATCAAAGAGCACATATTTTCATCAATGGTGACTTTCAAAATCTTTAACAGTTTTGCAGAATAGTCCCTAGGCTAGCTAGTACTAGTTGCAACGATCACAAAAACATAGAAATCATTAAAAACGGGACAAAACACATACCTAATTGCTTGGATTTTTCTTGGCCAAACAAGGAACCCTAGTTTCTTCTTTTTCTTATTCAATTCCGGTTATGGTGAGAAATATGGACAAAAATTTACCTTTGTTTTGTTTTAATTAACCTTTCTTACTAAATTACTATATTAACCTTTAATATAAACCATTAAATAACATAATAATATGCCCATTAATGTCCAGTCACACTAATCATGGTCTAATTACAACATAAGGACATTAAATTTAATGTTCCATAGCCATTTAATACCTTTAGCTAATAGAACATCGCTTTTGCACTTTATGCGATTTAGTCCTTTTTATCAAATTGACCAACCAAACAATAAAATTTCTTCACGAAACTTTCATACGGTCATTCAATCATTCTGTAAACATTATAATAATAATAAAATAAATATTTCAACTTCAGGTTTGTGGTTTCAAAACCACTGTTCTGATTTGACTAAAAACGGGTTGTTACATAAATCCTCAGTCTTGCAAAAAAAATAGTTTTGGAAAAGATTTTGGTGTACCAAAACTCAAGAATATGAGTCAAGAAAGATATTTTCTTCTTGACACCTGTTAATATGGAGGAGCTTAAATTATCTCGACCTTTTAGTTTCTGCGCTTATACTTCAACCCTCTTGCTCATAAGAAACAGTATTTCATCTAGTCTGAAAGTGATTTTTCATGTGATGATTTTGGAAAGTTAGCTTCTTCTAGTGATCCATGTACAATACACATTTAACAATGATAGAAGAATATGACAATTTTATCTTATCGGGAAGCTATTTGTTAAAATTTTGATGTTTGTTTTTAGTCACATATAATGCAACAGAGGATCAATTAGTTACAGATGTTTCACAACAGAAAAGGATCCTTAAGCATAGGTATGTATTTCAACTTATCGTGCTTTTGCTTACTATTTTCCTTACCCCTTCTCAAAGTTTTGTTGTTTCTCTTCCTGATTCAGCAACAGCCTTATCAATATGGTATTGTGTTACTTGTTTTGCACTGTGTGTCTACCGTTTCTTGCAGATATTATCTAGTGGAGAGAGTAAAAGATGATAATATGGTTGGGATTTTAGTAGGAACTCTTGGTGTGGGTAAGTTTTCATGGTGGTTTTCCAAAACTTAAAAGTTATGCAGAAGACACTCCTCATTTCCTTGTAATTGTTATTTTTAGGAATTGGATTATGGATGTGAAGTGTCTTTGTTGGGTTTACATGGTTACCTTTTTAAAATCTTTTTGACCATGTTAATAGTGTTGTTTTTTAGTATCCATGCACATATAACTCTTCATCCAAACATGTTTAATATATTGGTCCAGAAGTAATGCTTACTTTTGTTTACATTAGATGTGTGTATACTGCCCTAAATCCATAGTTCTGTTATTTTTTATTTTGCATTTGTCAGTGATGTTCTTAAGACTTTTTATTTTATTAAGGCTCATCTAAGATTATATATTTTCTTGAAACTTTCTACATGCATCAAAGTGTACTAAATAAGGTGGTAACTTTTATGCAGTTGGCTACCTTCACATGATTCGTCAGATGAAGGAACTAATTATGCTTGCTGGGAAAAAGGCCTACACTCTTGTCATGGGAAGACCGAGCCCTGCCAAACTTGCTAATTTTTCTGAAGTAACCACTTAGACATGCTTGTAGATAGTCTCTATGTTAGGAAGTCAAAGACTTTGTGGTTAATCTAAAAAAATTACATTTTTGCAGTGTGATGTTTTCATCTACGTCTCATGTGCAAAAACTGCACTTTTGGATAGCAAAGAGTTCTTAGCACCTGTTATTACTCCATTTGAAGCCATGCTAGCTTTCAGCAGGTGAATAACCATTAACTATTCTCATTTTATGTTTTATTTGATAGAGAATATTTGAAGTGGTTTTTCAGTTTATTAATTTTTTTGTTCAACATCCATTGTGTTTATGTTGTGACAAGTAAAAGCAAAAGAGGCAAGAAACCTGAGCCTAGCAGAGAAGAGATTCATGAAGTAGTTGTAGATATTCTAAAAAAACTGGACTTCAACACTGTAAGTGTTATCTTTATCTGTTTAATTCTTAGATGAAATGATTAAATTCAAGATATTTGTGCTGAAGTTTTCTTGTCTGGTGCAGGCAACATTATCTGATATCCTTCGGCAACTAGGTATGTTTTACCTTTAGTCATTAAAAGTATTTAAGTTACAGTGTTGATACTTAGACTCTTAACTAATTATAAGATTTTGATAATCTCAGGTATACACTTTGACCTGGATTTGACGTAGAGAAAAGCCAAGGTGAAGGATATCACTACATATGTGATAAATAACATGTCTGATGAGGATGAGGAAAGGGATGAAAATGAGGAGAATGCTGATACAGGCGGTGGTGCTAATAAATATGCTGATGGAGATGATGATGCCTAGTTCTCACTTAAGGAAATTATATGACTGGTAATTTATCTCTCCCTCTAGGGATTCGATTTGCAATTCTCAATATGATACGGCTAAGTCCCAAGGGATACCGAGGGATGACATGGATCCACTCGAGCTACCTTTAGGCCCGATAACCCGAGCTCGGGCTAAGAGGTTCAAAGATGCAACAACAGCCTTAGTTGATAGAGTTTGGGGCGAAACCGTTGCCGGCCTTCTTGAAAGCTCTTGGACCAGCAAGCCAAGCAAGCCATGCAATCTCCTTCAAGCTCAACCAGCTCAACCTTAGCTCAATGAGCTCATTCTTAGCTCAATGAGCTTGTTTTTAGTTTACTTTAGCTTGCGTTTATTATGCTGGAATAAATATTTAATTTGTCTTTCATTAAATAGTTATTTAGTTTAAGTTAATTAATTTGTCATAATCTGGACAATATAATTAATTAAGTGTTTTAATTATGTTCTAAATTAGATACTTAATTAATTGTGTGTTTTTAGTATGACTTAATCTATTACAAGGCTTAAATATGTTTGCCGAATTTATTGTGTAGGTTTAATGTGTTTTAGGCTGTTGAATTAATGTGTCAAAAAGGGAACTTAATTAGCTAATTTGTTTAATGTAGGTACACACCCCCTTGGATGACATAGGTGTATGGATGGATTTGTGAAGGTGGCTGATCCTTGGTGTTTCCCAAGTGACCATTCGGCCAAGCCCTTCAACTCTCCAAGAAGACCGATTGGCTGCCCAAGGAAAAATTAAGGCCTTTCACACCAGTCGATTATTCCTTTCACACCAAGGGCTATTCGGGTTGCTTGTTCACACACACCCGACTACTCAACTCATCTTGTTCACACCTCATGACCAATGGAATGCCCAAAGAAGCTCATTTATTCCCAATAACATTCGGCTGAACCAAGTAGCACCATTAAGAAAATTCAAGCATATGGCCGAACCTACTTAATGCATTTCAGCTCCCAATCATTCCATTTAATTTTCCAGCTGAATTAAGGCATCTAGAAGCTGCCACTGACGTTCCCCATGCACAAGAAACTTCAAGGAACCTTCCTAAAGAATTCTAGAATTTTTCAGCTAACTATTTAGCTACCTTTAAGAGCCTATTCGGCTAACCTATGTAATGCTTATAAATTTCGTTTCACTTCACCTTGTAAGGGACTTTTTCCATTTTTATGAATGAAATTAAGTATTTTGTGAGATTAACTTCTCTGAATTTCGTCCAAAGACTCTATTGACTTATCTATTTAGCTAGTGGCGTTAACCTAGTTCTTTTAAAACTGAACACATCACTTTAGTAGTGTGGCGTTCGAACCCTTTATACCAAGGTTCCTATCTTCCATAGACAGTGGGTTGAGGTTTCTATCCTTCCTTCACCAAGCCACCTTAAGAACGTATAAGTTTTGGGTCAGCACTTAAGTATAGTGTTGGTTCACTCTTGTTTCTTAAGCGCCTTTTATTCCATTTCCATCTTAGCTGAATTATTATCATCCTATACTAATTCTTCCTTAATAGCCGAACCTAAAACATTAAACCTAACCTCTTTTGAACCTAGTTAAACATCGATTCCCTATCATAGAATTATAAAATTGTAGTCATTTTAGATGTTCAATGGGTGGGATTGTAACATATGAGGTAGTTACTCTTTTGTAGTAACTTATTGTAGTATGCTTGTAGTTGAAGTTTCTCATAGTGAACATCATGTTGTTTATTCGGCAGAAGTTTCAAAGATTTGAGTTTTAGAAGAAAGTATGTACTGTAATAATTAGATTGGGTTTTCAAAGATGATTATGTTAACATTTTGATCAAACATTATGAACAATTCTCTTGTTAATGTTTTTGAACTCAAAAACAATTTAAAATGTGTCCATTGTTAGGTCATTTAAATTTTGTATGATAATTTAATGTAAGAATGTAAATGAGATGATTAAAAAAGAAGTTGAATTTGATATGGTCTTTAGCGTCGCTTCTACTAAAAATTCCGTTATAGAACATGATCTTTAGCGACGTGTTTCCTACAAATGCCGCTAAATAACATGATCTTTGGAAACGCTTATACTAAAAATGCCACTAAAGAACATGATCTTTAGCGGCGCTTCTCATAAAAACGCCGTTAAAGATCATGTGACGGCGTTTGTAAAAAAAAGTGCTTCTATAGAACATGATTTTTAGCAGCGCTTGTAGGAAAAGTGCCGCTAAAGATCATGTACTTTAGTGGCATTTTCCCACATAAACACTGCAAAATTTAGCGGCGTTATCTTTAGTAGGATTTTTTGTGGCGCTTTGTTTTAGCGGCACTTATAGGACCAAAAAAATGACACTAAAAACCTATTTTGCTGTAATGTATGGACCAACCATCTGTAAAGAATTGTCAATTTTGAGTATTCTTGAACGGTTAGTGCTTATGTTCAACACTATCGTTGCATTCATTGCCTTACCAAGAGGTTTTGGTACATTAGAGGAAATATTTTGCATAGCCTCTTGGTCATCTTTCTTCAATCATAAAAAACCCATTGTTTGCTTAATGTTAATGGTTATTATAACAATTTGCTCTCATTTTTAGATAATGCTGTGGAAAGTGGATTTGTGTTTTTAGAGGAAAGGAATGTCTTAATTACTACTACAACTGTTGATGAACTATTCGTTAAGCTTCAAGATTTTGAGTCCCAGATCTAATCACTCAACAGATTGTTGAATCAAGAAAAAGGAAAAGAGATTCTGACAAGCAAAAAATGGATTTAACTTTGTATTTGTGACGTTATCCAACTTCTCGGTTTAAATTATATTTATATTTATAAATATATATATCTACATTGTCATGTTTCAATTGTAGCAATCTTGACTGACTATTACAGGTAATATTCTTTAAACTTCACTGATGATTTTGACATTGAGGACAATGTCCTAATTTGGTAGGGGGCAGGGGGTAGGGGATAATTTTTTGAAAATCCTAAGTCTATTTCAAAACACACACACAGACTAAGGGTTGTTATTGTAAACAAGGTGACAGAGTATGGAAAATAATCTTGAGACTGCACCTTATTAGAATGCCTACCCTTATTATTATTTTTTTTAAAATATATATTGTAAAATGAAATTATGGAGTGAATAGCATTCTTGATTTGCATCATTTTATGTTGAAATGGAGGATAAGGAGTAATCTTGACACCCATTTTTCATTTTTTTCTTTTTTAAAAAAAAAAATCTTTGTTGGTTTTGTTTTTATATTTGTGATGTCAGTAAATATTTTGCATGATCATTTAAGATACCTAGTACTTTTAAGATATTAACATGCTTGCGAAGTACTAAAGTATGTAAGCTTGAATAATTGATGATTGTCGAAAGACTAGTTGCTAACCTATTATAGAATGTGTTTCATGGGTTTTGTATAATCAGGTTTTGTTAGGACTTTGGATTTTTCTTCTTTGAACTTTCTTTGACAATATCATCTTTTGAATTTTCTTTGATACATTGTCTGTCTTAGATGATATGCATGACTTGTAATGGGTTGTAAGTAATATCTTAATCATGATCTTAGAATCTATTGGCTTATTATCTTTAAATATAATGAATAGTCCTAAATGCATGATAAGGGAAGACCTAGGCAATTTCTTTGGATTGTTTGAGCCTTTCGAGCCAACCCTTGCATAAATTTTCTTAGTACCCTGATTTTGAGCCTTTTAAGATTTTTCTTTATCGTTTAATGTTGTTATCTTATCCTATAAAGACTTAATTGCTAAATCTCAATCCTTTTTGTTTACACTGAGTATTTAGTGCTTACCGGACATATTCCTTCAGCTTAAGTGTTAAATGGTATTAAGGTGGATATTTTAGGGTGAGAAAATGAATAAAGCATGGATTCACTATACTTTGTATATATATCATGGAAAATTTAAAAAAAAATCAAAAGAAAATGACTACTTTTTTGTTTACCTCTTTTATCCATGTTTTATTTAAAAGATGGAGAAATAAGGAGATAAGTAAAAAAAAATAAAAAATGATGGAGTTGAAAATATAATTAGTTCTCATATTGGGGAAGTTGGGAATGATATTTTAAGCTTTTTTATGATTTGTAAGTAACTAATGCTTAAGATTTAAGCCTAAATTGACTTTTCATCCTACCTTAGCCCTTGCCTAATGTTATAGGCCAAAACACCTAGTGAATTTGTTATGTATATTGGAATCAGATTAAAGGAGAGGGATACTATTAATGGATTTATGAAATCATGATTATTATTCTTAACTTACAGCCTATTACTGTTTAATGCGTTAATAAGATTGCACACAAGTAATTGCACACAAGCACGGAGGTCCAAGGTTTCTAATTTTGTCTAAAGTATATAAATATTCATGAGACTATTTATATTTTGACTAGCATCTATGATATCTATTTTCATCATGATTTCTTGTTTTCTAATAATTTTGTACTTTGCTCACATATTATTTTAATTTGTGTACTATTTTTGGGTAGTAGCAATTTTCTTTTGTTCTTTTTTATTTTGTTGCTTGAGGACAAGCAAAACTGTAACAGTGGGGGTATGATGAGTCATCATCATATGATTATTTTGGACTATATTTTACTTACATTAGCCCGATAATTTGAGCATTTTTATATGTTTTAAATTCATTTTGGTGATTTGACTTTTTTTATTTGTATTGTAAATATTGTATATTTTTAGTGTTTTTGATACATTTAGTTTCAATAAAATATTCCATGTGGAATTTGCAGGTAAAACATGTTTGAGAAGAAGATGTCAATATATGGAACCATGATATTAAATGCATTAAGCCTAAAGTTTATCCAAGATGATGAGTGAAAGTTTAAAGCTCAAAAATTCAAATTTTGTAATTTGAACATATTCAGAACTTTTAGTCGGAACACTTCTTAGTGTTTCGATCATGTCTCGAGCTTCAAGATTCCATTTTGGGTGTACCTTATATCATCGGAAAGGGAAGATCTATTCAAATATTGGAACACCAACACCAAAATACATAAGGAAGAAATCCAAAAGTAAAGATAAAGTTACAAGTTTCACATTGATGGACAATTTTGACGCATTTTCATGTTTGGCTCATATATCCTAACATAATTGGAGTTTGGAGTTGAAATTTTTATAGTAAATAGACAAGATGCAGATGATGAATCAACTTTTTTGGACTTTTCCCATTTGGAGATGTTAATTGGACAAAAGGAGTCATCATTTAACATGTGAAAAATGACTCAAAAGATGACAAAGAAGTAGTCCTAGAAATTTAATATTAGTAAGTTCTTTGTATTGTCATTTTTCTCTTCACAAATCTCTATAAATAGCCTTTGGTTTCAAAATAGTAGGCATCTTGAAGTTGAGTTCAGGATCATTTGCTTGTTAAGTTTTTGTTTGTTTCATTTTTCGTGTAAAAATTCAAGTTTCTTATATCTAATATGTATATTTCATCTAAGTTTGAGTTGTTTACTTTTGCTGTAACACCCCTAACCCGTATCCGTCGCTGGACGAGGGTTAAGAGGCATTACCAGACATATCAAAACATATCACAAACATTTCATTAACATCAAACATTCACAACCATTCCATAGCGAAATATACACAATGTAACGACCCAAAAATATAGGGTCTTTAATTTTTCATGTCTTGACACAAATACCTGTTTGCCTCTGTGGTTGAGTGATTTGGGTGTGTTTTGGGGATTTTAGGAAGCCTGGGTTCAAGTATGGCCTTTGGCAAAATTTTGATTTTTTTCTCTTTTGGGAAACCTGGATGTTAGCTTGAAGGGCTTATAATAAATTGTGTTTGTTTTAAGACACAAGTGATCCTGTGTTGTGGTGGCAAGTGGCGTGTTGGCTATTCATGAGGGAGTGGGTTCGAATCCCATGGCATGCAAAGATGGGATTTTATTTTATGTCTCTATGGCGGGAGAGGTAGAGTTTGATTCAAACTCTGCAGAGGTGGTTGGATACTTGGTCATCAAGTTTTAATAAGTTTGAACGGGGGGTGTGGAGTGAATCAAGGAGCAAACAGTGGAGATTTTTAGGGAATTTGAATGAGAAGGGAGTCATAGCCGAATAGGGGAGCTTGAGTAGGGGATTTCGGCTAAGGGGAATCTCATTTGTGCATTTTTGACAACTTTGTGAGAAGGTAGAAACTGAAAATCCTCTTTGCCATTTTGGGTTTTCTTTTTGTGCATTTCGGGATTTACTTCTTTTGTGGCATCTCGTGCAACATTTCTGACCATCCGGGTCTTTTTCTTTTCATCTTTATTCTCAACTGCTGCCCACACTTTGCCGAAACATAAACATCAAGTGACTAATTCTGATCATTCTTTTGAAGTCTTTCTCTCATCTCTTCTCTAATCGTTTTCTGCTATAGCCGACCCTCTTTTACTTCCATCTTTCCCTTTTTTTCAAACTTCGTTTTTCCCTTATCTGTTAGGCCGAATCTTCTTATTCTCTCCCTCTCAAATCTCTTTGTTCTCTGTGGTTAGGGATGAGCCTTCTTGACTGACTACTGCCGAAATACGTGTTATCGATATTGGTAAGGGGTTACTACAACCACTTTATTGTTTCGTTCTTAGTAAAGATTTCTTTTGACTCTATTAGCAAGCTTCGGCTTTCTCTTTTTATTTTCTCTTGGGGGCCGAATGTTTGGTTGCTTCTAACAACTTTTGTTAGGCCAAATCATGTTAGGAGGGGGAAATCGCCCTTGATCAGCAGGGAGGCTCTAGTATCTGTTAGTTCTAGCATGGTGAGTGGTTTTGGTTTAAGCAAATAAAAGTGGTGGATTAAGAGTATGCATTAACCGTGTGTTGTGTTTGTTATAGGTTGTGTGCTCCAAATTATTCGCACTCTTCGCTGTTACAATCAGGTGTGTAATTGTATGCAGCATTCGATAATCGGCTGAACAGCCGAAAGCATGTAATGGTTACACTGCAAAGACTGTAGATCGGCTAAATGCCGAAAAGTCAAAAATATGGCATATGATGCCACACGAGCGTGCGATCGTGCGTGTGGTAAACCGAGCCCATGAACATGGGTGCTAAACTGTAGAAGCCACCACGAGCATTCTCGTGGGCTTAGGTCGTAATGGGCCTCGTATGGCCCAGATTGGGCCCCACATGGCTAAAATTCACGATAGTGACAAATAATGGATTGGGCTGTGAAGTTCGCATAGCCGTGACTGAAATTGGTCTGAATGGGCCACACGAGTGTGTGGGCCCACTTGGGCCGAATAGTGGGCTTTGGGCCCATTTACACTGTTTTGGCCATATAGGTTATCTGAGTCATTTGAGATGACTGCAGACCCTCTGTGTAACACCCCTAACCCGAAACTATCACCAGAATAGGGTTAAGAGGCGTTACCGATCAATCGGATCATTACACAACCATTTCACGACACTAAGTCATTCATCCAACCACTATACTCATTATCAACCATATGGTCCCTTATTGAGGTCTATAAGACCTTAAACACATGCTAGAATAGGGTCGGGACTAAATCGAACACGTACGTAAAAGTTTTCAAAATTTCAAATATTCACTGTTCGCATGAGGTCACACGCCTATGTAACCAAAGTGTGCCCCACACTGATCACCGAACACCCCCATGTGTCTAAGCCGTGCCAAAACAGAGCAAGCATTCTGACTTCTCTACACGGCCACCAAGCACGCCCGTGTGCTCAGGCCGTGTGCCCTTAAGCCACATACTGACTTATTCACACGGCGACTAGACACGCCCGTGTGCCATGGACGTGTACAACTAAGCTAGCTACTGACTTTACCCCACGGTCATTAGACACGCCCGTGTGTCATAACCGTGTAGGCAAAACAGGCCATTTGCAATGCCAATTTGCCACCCACACAAGGGTCAAACCTACAAGCACATTTAAGCATACTTCCACACACAAATTGGCAACCAATTTTCATGTCAAGTGATCAACATATCATCTCATATAATCTCATTTCTAAACATGTCAACTTAGGAACTAAATTACACAACTTGAACACATTCAATACCAAACATGATTCATCCCCAAGTTCACTAAATCATACTAGCATCATACCATCACTAAGATTACCATTCATAATACATTTTCTTTACCCACAAGCTATACCAAAATATGCATCATATATCAAAGCCATACATGTTTAAGGCCAACACACATCTAGCCACGTCACAAGGCTATTTACACATCTCGAACATGTCTTACAAAACTAGCCTATACATGCCATATTTCAACTATGTACATCTTTCCCAAAAGTACCAAAATAGATTGCCGATAGTGTGATTGAGATACTGATGATTCCCGAATCCGAGCAAGCTTTACTGACACTGTAAAGCAGAGAAACAAATCACACAGTAAGCTTTCCAAAGCTTAGTAAGTTCGTAACATAACACATTTAAATCAAACAAACCACCACATAGATTGTTTCACATATACCTATATATATCATACCATCCAAAACTAAAATACTCATTTAACATTTCATAATCTCATTCATAGATTCATCAACCACATAGGTTCCGAGCGTACCTTAGCCAACACCTAGTAGTCAATTACATTTGCTACTCAATACTCACTTTTCCCTTTCGATCAACTTCCGTCTCTTCTTTGATTCAATCGCACACTTAGTGCCCCGATATTTAGCCGAAGCTTAATTATCATCGCACACATAGTGCATTTATATCAAACTGTTCTTCAATCAGTATCTCACACACAGTGCCAACCACAAAGTCAAAGCTTATATTATTTCACACACACAGTGCTGATCATCTCGATCACGTTTTCGAATACGCACACTTAGTGCCACATAACTCAAACTCAACTCTCACATAGCACCCACATTTCAATATCATTATAACATTCATTTCATAGCATTTAACATAACTAAATGTTCGTATTATGTCCGAACTTACCTCAAACGTTGAACTATCGCAACAGTCGATCAATCGAGCACTTTATCTTTGCCTCAATCTCGATCTGAACCTCTCCTCTCTTGGTCTATACACATTCAAATTCAATCCATTCAATCACCAAACCATTCATTTCAGTCCAGACACACATATTTAGGGCATTTTACAAAATAGCCCTCACATTTTCACATTTCAACAATTTAGTCCTTAAGTCATAAAACCATCAAATTCACAAAATTTCTCCTCACACAAGCCTAGCCGAATTTTCCTTGTGTTCATACAAGCCCACACATTTCATTTATTTCACATTTTAGTCCTTCAACTTATCATTTTCACAATTTATCCCTAATTAGCTAAATTCACCAAAAATCCAAGAACAAAACATGTTCATTAAACACATATCTTCCATTTAATACCAATATTCATCACAAAGCTCACCATTTCATCAATGGCACATCTCATAAACCTCATCAATTCTTCAAATCACAACATGGGCTTGATAGTAGACTAAGCAACAATCTCAAAAACATAAAAATCATCAAAAACCAAAGTCAAAACATACCTTAATTTGGATCAAAGACTAGCCGAATACCCTAGCTCAATTTTTCTTTCTTTTCTTTCTTCAATTTCAGCTACTATGGATGAATATGGCTTATTATTGGCCTTTTGTTTTACTAATATTATGATATCAATCCATTTACAGAAATGACCTTTCATTAAACATATAAAACAATTATATAATAAGGCCATTCATGTCTTTTAACCATCCACTATCTAAATATTGGCATATTTACCTCATAAGGCCTCTACATTATAAAGACAACAACACTTAAGTACTTATAAATCAGCACTTAGCTTTTACACTTTATGCGATTAAGTCTTTTCTCACAATTTGACACACAGTCGATAAAATTATCACACAAAATTTTCACACAGGTTATAACACATATAATCAACACAAAAAATAATATTAAAATATTTTTACGACCTCAGATTTGTGGTCCCGAAACCACTGTTCCAACTAGGGTCTAATTCGGGCTATTACAACTCTCTCCCCTTTAGGGATTTTTGTCCTCGAAAATCTTACCGGTAAATAGATGCGGATATTGCTCTCTTATAACGTTTTCAGACTCCCACGTAGCCTATTCAATTCCGTGTTTGTGCCATAACACTTTCACTAAGGAAACTCTTTTGTTTCTCAACTCTTTAGTCCCTCGTGCCAAAATTCAAATCGGTTCCTCACTATACGACAAGTCTGACTGAATCTCAACCTCAGTAGGAACAATCACATGAGATGGGTCTGATCTGTACCGTCGGAGCATTGATACATGAAACACGTTATGAATCTTTTCTAACTCAGGTGGCAACATCAATCTATAAGCAACTGACCCAACTCGCTCAATGATCTCATACGGTCCGATGAACCTCGGACTCAGCTTGCCCTTCCGGCCAAATCGAAGTATCTTCTTCCACGGAGATACTTTCAAAACCACTTTATCACCCACCTCAAATTCAATATCTTTTCGTTTCAAATCTGCATAAGACTTTTGACGATCTGAAGCCGCTTTCAAACTATCACGTATCACTTTCACTTTCTGCTCAGTCTCTTTTATAAGATCAACCCCGTGAATTTTATTCTCACTTAGCTCAGTCCAATATAATGGAGTTAGGCATTTTCGACTGTAAAGAGCCTCATATCGTGCCACTTTAATGCTAGATTGAAAACTGTTGTTGTACGCAAACTCAATCAACGGCAAATGTTTTTCCCACGTATTTTCAAACTCAAGTATACAGCATCTCAACATATCTTCGAGAATCTGAATAACCCGCTCAGACTGACCATCCGTTTGCGGATGAAACGTAGTACTGAAATGCAATTTTGTGCCTAAAGCCTCTTGCAACTTCTTCCAAAATCGCGAGGTAAATCTCGGATCTCTGTCAGATACAATAGATAGTGGCAACCCGTATAATCTCACAATCTCAGCAATATAAAATTCAGCCAATTTATCATGTGAATAATCTGTTCTTACCAGAACAAAATGAGCTGATTTCGTCAATCTGTCAACTATCACCCAGATCGCATCTTTCATTCCCGGAGATAAAGGCAACCCCGACATAAAGTCCATCGTAATTCTCTCCCATTTCCACTCAGGACTCATGATAGGCTGTAACAAACCGGACGGAACCTGATGTTTAGCTTTAACTTGCCGACAAACTAAACATTTCAACACAAAGTCGGAGATGTCTTGTTTCATACCATGCCACCAATAAAACTGTTTCAGATCATTATACATTTTCGTACTCCTAGGATGTACAGTTAATCGACTATTATACGCCTCTTTTAAAATTGCTTGAATCAACTCTGAATTTCTTGGAATACAAATCCGATCTCTAAATCTCAAACAATCATCACTATCAACTCGAAATTCTGATTCAGCATTCGATTCACATTGAGTTCGTTTAGCGATCATTTAAACATCACTTTTCTGAGCATCACAAATCTGATGTACAAACATCGACTTTATTTTCAACTCGGCCATAACCGCACTATCATCACACAGATCTTTCTGAGCATTCATTACTCGCAAAGCACATATGGACTTTCGGCTAAAAGCATCAGCTGCAACATTAGCTTTACCCGGGTGGTAATCTATCACAAGTTCGTAATCTTTCAACAACTCTAACCATCTTCTCTATCGCAAATTCAATTCTTTCTGAGTCATCAAGTACTTCAAACTCTTGTGATCTGTAAAGATATGACACTTCTCACCAAATAAATAATGACGCTATTTTTTCAATGCGAACACAATCGCGGCCAATTCAAGGTCGTGCGTTGGGTAGTTCTTTTCATGCGGCTTTAGTTGCCTCGAAGCATAAGCAATGACTTTACCTTCTTGCATCTGAACACAGCCCAAACCATTCAACGAGGCATCACTGTAAACTATGAATTCTTTGCCCGATTCAGGTTGAACCAACACTGGTGCTTTTGTCAATAACACTTTCAATTGTTCAAAACTCTGATGGCATTTTTCTGACCATTCGAATCTAACATCTTTCTGTAGCAACTTCGTCAACAGAGTCACAATCATCGAGAAGCCTTTCACAAACCGTCTATAATATCCCACTAGTCCCAGAAAACTACAGACTTCAGACACATTTCTCGGAGGCTTCCATTCTAATATAGCAGAGATTTTACTAGGATCAACTCGTATCCTGGTAGCTGACACAATATGCCCCAGAAAACCAACTTCACGCAACCAAAATTCACATTTACTAACTTAGCATACAATTGTTTCTCACGCAGAGTTTGTAGCACGGTTCTCAAATGCTCGGCATGCTGCGTCTCATCACACGAATAGATCAAAATATCATCAATGAACACCACTACAAAGTGATCCAAATACGGTCCGAATATCCGATTCATCGGATCCATAAACACCGCAGAGCATTTGTTAGTCCGAAAGGCATCACTAAGAATTCGTAATGTCCGTACCTCGCTCAAAGCGCTTTTTGGCACATCGAATTCTTTAACTCTTAACTGATAGTAACCTGATCTCAAATCTATCTTTGAAAACACTCAGAGCTCCTCTCACCTGATCAAATAAATCATCAATACGAGGCAACAAATATTTGTTCTTTATGGTTACTTTGTTCAACTGTCGATAATCAATACACATTCTTATAGTTCCATCTTTCTTTTTCACAAATAACACAGGAGCTCCCCAGGGTGAGAAAATCAGTCGTGCAAATCCTCTGTTAGTCAACTCCTGCAACTGAGACGTTAACTCTTTCTGTAACACCCTTAACCCGTATCCGTCACCAGATTAGGGTTATAAGGCATTACCATGAATAGTATAAGTCATATCAATTATTAATGGCTCATTAGATACGATCGAATACAACAAGGATAGTATACTTTCATAGCATACTTAAACATTAATATACCTATCATATTTCATTTAGCCGCAATTACAAAAAAAGTATTTTTATCGAATAACCTTATTACTATTCATTTAGCCACTCATTCTTCAATGACCAAAAATGCTCATATACTTATTTATCAAACCTAAACAAAATATCAAATATCAAAACTAAATTTTCATGTATATGAATAATTATGCTTTAACCTTGCATATTCGAATTTAACCTTTGTCTAACTTTCCATACTAAGTACTAATACATCCAAACAAGGTATAGATCCATACATATTCAAGAACAAAATTGAGTAATCAAGATCAAATAAATATCTTCCATAATTCATGATTCATATCAATTTGAATAATACTCATACACTTTATAAAACATGTTCGACAGAGTCAAATTATCATTCCAACCAATAATATCATATCATGACCGAATATACCTAATTAAGTGTTTGACATTGTTACAAGCTGATTTGCATTTCAAAATGTGCACTCTATTAATAAGTATTTATCAATGCACAGCTCAAATCAACTTCAAATGCGCATATACCAAACTTCCCAATACAACTCCTAATGTTCATAAACACGTAATATGACCAACTATTAACCAAGCACAAACAAACACATTCAACAATTATCTTAACCTCAAAGTCAAGTAATAAGAACATCCATTACAAATAATATACTATAAGATATACTTCTAAAATAAGCTATTTACTAAATAGCAAATGCATGACATAATAGACATATAAATCAACCAAATTACCAACTATGCTTACTAACTTTACCGATTCTACCTTTATAAAGATCAAGCATTAGGGCCGAATACATTAAAGACAAAAGTACTATAATTTAGCCATTTTCGCATGGCTCTAAATATATATACAGGAACAAAATTTCATTGTTTCAAAACCTAGTCTAGCCTATACATGCCTTTAGTTCGAAATCTAGACTTTAAAGGTACCAAAATAGTCGATAGTGTGGATGACTTCGTTGACGATCCCCTGAGCTCGTAGCTTGATCAAAATCTATAAAAAAGAACAATGAACACACAGAGTAAGCTTACTAGCTTAGTAAGTCTTAAGCAACTGTTTTAAAATCAAGTGATCTTTCAATCATTTTCAATAACATACATAATATTATAAAATTTAAAACTTAATACTTATTTGGTCTAATAATACCAAATGCTAATACCTCTTTAGCTCAATTATCATCACTATTTTAGCTTTAAACCTCAATTTATTATCACATCATATCGTTCAAATATAAATTAATAACTCATCTCCAACTATTCATATTTTCGATACACATAATTCAATAGGATCACATATATATGTATGTGCAAATAAGTATATACTTTACACTTAGTAATTTCACATAAAGAAAATATATTCACTTATATATATATATATCCATTTGACATTTCATACATTCGTATACATGGCATCAAAGTAATCCAACATGGCCACATAAACATAAACTTAATACTGAATATACAAGATCAATTAGTATCATTCGCGTTCGACAACTTAACACACATATACTTACCTTATAGACCAAATATCGAAGATCAATTTAATAATTCGTAGGCACTTACCTGTATGGCCGAACATACATAGATAACTTGTAATATCAACTTACTTCCTCGATGATTACATAGCTAGAAAAGTTTGTCTTGCAACTTGAAATTTCATCACTGGTTTAAAACCTGCTAGGCGTAAGCCTGAATTTCCCACCGGCACTAAGCCTGCTAGACCCGAGGTCTGAAATTAAATCACCGGCATTTAGCCTGCTAGGCAATAAGCCTGATAAACTTCACCGGCACAAGGCCTGCTAGGCAATAAGCCTGATAAACTTCACCGGTACAAGGCCTGCTATGCTCGAAGCCCGAATATTCATATTATTGAGCCATCTCATTCACATCACATACTACCAATATCACACACAATTCAATATCATTTTCACATATTATTAATATCACATATATCACAAATAATTCAATATCACTTTCACATAATACCAATACCACATGTATCACACATGATTCAATATCATTTTCACATATTATTAATATCACATATATTGTAACACCCTAAAATTCAAGTATCGATTTATTGCATGTTTTGGTGTTTAGATTATGAAGGAAAATTTTCTTATTTCTTTTCGTGCCTATTATAGTCCTGAAGAAGAGTATAGAATTATTCGGGTATGGAATAATTTTTAGTTTGAGAAATTATTGAAGTGGAGCAAGTGGCATTGACACTTAAGTTAAATTAAGTGTTAAAAAGTAGCATAAGATGAGTAAATGGCAAGGTGGTGTTGGCGCATGAGATATTGCATGAGGGGAGTGGTTCGAATCCCTTGTATAGCATTTAGACAACTTTTATTTTTGCACTTGTATAGCAAGTGTCGGCCAAGCAATAGATATGGTAAGGTTGGACTTTTCATTTTTGGAAAGTAGACTAAAGGAATAAGGAAATAGCTAACTTATAGTATGGAATCAAGAAAATTTTGAAAGATAAGGGGACATAAGGCATGTATCAAGGAAAAGGTTTTGGAAAGTAATTCATGGCCATTTGACCAATGAATTTGGACGGCAATATGGCTAGGGGGAAGGTTGGCCGAATTTTGCTAGTAGCTTGGTAAGGTTTAGGAGTTTGCTTTTGGTCATTTTAGTTTTTGTGTGTAACATCCCAAAAATTGAGTATTAGTTGTGTTGGCTCGGGTATGAATTTTGTGTGTTAGCATAGTCTTATGAAGGCTTGATTTTATTTAGGAAGTTAGAATAATTTTTAGTATGGTTTATTTAATGAAGTGGATTAAGTAAACTTAGCACTTAAGTTAATTTAAGTGTTAGATTAAAGCACAAGAGGAGTAAGTGGCAAGTTAGTTAAGGAGCTTGAAAGGTGGCTTGAGGTTAGAGGTTCGAGTATCATGGAAAGCATTTTTGAAGACTTTATTTTTGTGTTCTAGCATTGATGGACGGTCAACCTATGTTTATGATAGGTTGGACCTTAAGTTTTTGGTAAGTTGAATTTTGGATTAAGGAAAGCATGAATTAGGGGATAAGAATCTTAAGGTTATGGAAGGTTGGGGAGACATAAGGCTTGGTTGTAGGAAAATGTTTTGGAAAGTAATTCTAGGCCTTTAGTGCATGTATGTGGACGGCATCTTGGTCTAGGGGAGGGCTTGACCGATTTTTGTTGGTAGCTTTGGTAGGTTAGTAGCTAGTTGGCCATTTCTCCTAAGTTTATGATCACCAATTTCTTTTCTCTCCTCAAACACTCCTATAGCCGAATGTGTTTTGGTCATAAGGTGAGTTTTAGGTGTTGTTTTGGCCTTCAATAATTGTTTTTGTGTCATAACCGAAAATCCTTTCTAGTTTTTGCAAGTTTCTCCCTAGTGCATCAAAGTGTATCAAAACCGAAACAATCTTTGTGCTTGGCCGAATTTCTTTTTTCTCACAACATCTTTCCCATTCTTACATACTTGTTCAACCCATATTTCTCCTACTTTCTCTTGGCTGAAACTTCCTTCTCTCCATCTCTCTTTACTTTCTTTCATTTTTGTTCAAAGCCATAAACATTCCTCTCCCATCGAAATCTCTTCCATCTTCTTCCTTTTTCCTTTCTCTTTCTCCACTTTAATCGAATCCTTTTTGTTATTACAAATCAACCATAGCCGAATTTCTTTGACTATTTAATCATTTTGCCAAAACTTCCCTTTCTCTTATTGTTTTGTTTTGGCCGAATTTTCAAGGGTAGATTCTTTTAGTTTTTCTTGAATCGAATTGGATGATAGGTAAGTGTTCATGGCCGATTTTATTATTATTTCTTTTCTCTTTTCTAAGTCATTTTCTTGTGGACAAAAGCCGAATCTTTGGGCATTGTTAGCAAGGTTCTAACCATTATAGGAATCGATTATTCATTTAGGCTTTTTGGGACTTCGGAAGCAATCGATCTGAGTTTTCTCTAGCGATCAAAGGTTGGTAAGTCAAGTGGTAAGAAATCTTGTCGATTCATTATTCTTTAATGGATGTAAAGCCAAAGGCTATGGTGGATAAGGATTGTGGTTGGCCGAATGGTCTATGGTAATGATTTAAGTATTGGCTGAATGTAGGGGCAAGGTGATCTAGTGCGGTAGAGTGGATCTTTGGATTTTAGTATTGCGTTGGTGAAAGGTGTGTACTTACACACTTTATAACTTGGTTAATATATGTATTTATGTGTGTTATAACTAATCATATTATGAAAGTGGGTAAATCGATGAGATCTGGATATGATACCATGATGTTATGAATGAAGATTCGGGTAAGTCCGTTTCAATATGTTGTTAATACATGTGGATTGAAATCATGATCTACGATTTATGATATATTTGTTATGGGATACATATCAAAGTTTATTGACATGATTTGTTTATCTATTGCATTGGTATGGGCAATATGAGAGGAGGGGGAAGATTATTTGTGACTTCGGTCACCAGTGATTTGGTATCACATTCGTGTCTTCGGACACCAGTGGTTTGGCACCACCAGTGATTTGGTATCACATTCGTGTCTTCGGACACCAGAGGTTTGGGACCTCATAGCGACTTGTCCTTGTGGTTAATTCCATCGTGGGTTGGCCCCACTTTTGAGATATGGGATCGTCTGCCAGTGATTTGGTATCACACGTGGGTTGGCCCCACAACTTGATGATTCGTGTCTTCGGACACCAGTGGTTTGGCACCACCAGTGATTTGGTATCACATTTGTGTCTTTGGACACCAGTGGTTTGGCACCACCAGTGGTTTGGTACCACACGAGGTAGAAAAGGAGTTATGGATGGATAGGTTGGGTGCATTATACATATATGTTGCTTTGTTATAATTTGTGTAAGTATGTGGTATTTACCCGGGAGAGGGAATATGCACTGAGTCTTGGTGACTCACCTTCTCCCTTATATTTTCAGGTGAATCGTGAGATCGCGGATTTGGAGCCGGATGAACTCGAGGAGGCCATGCAATAAAGTTTGGTTTTACATGAACTTCCATTTGGGTACTTTATTTTAATTTGGTTTTCATATTTTATGGATTTGTAATAAGGCTGTTTAATTATGGTTTTGGATTATTTATATGCTTTGAGATTTATTCTAAACATGTTTAAGCATGTCACTTGGTTAATCTAATAATTGAGCTCAAAGTTTTCTAAACTAAAAACTCGCAATGGTTTTAAAAATCTTACCATCGGGTAATATGAATAGTTCGATAGAAAAATTACAAGTTAAGTGTTTTCAACAAATTAAGTGATTTCCAAAATTCAAGTTTCTACACTCAATTGCAAACGGATTATCAAAGTGATATTTCAAATTTTCTTAAAAAGATATAAATGTTTTCTATCCTATGATTTATCAACTAAGTTTTAAAGTTTTATGTAATCCAAAGTAAATCTCAGCTTTAACTTATTTTCGACAAATAAAGAATTTCAAAGAATTTTTCACAAAATTTAATTGTTAATTCGATTCTTTCAAAAATATTTTCCCTAGTGACATACCAGATTCGGTCGTGGCGTATTGACCGGGTTTGGGGTGTTACAAATTTGTATCAGAGCCAACTTCAAAAGCTCGGCTGTGGACCCGAGGCCCAAAATGTTTTAAAGAATGGATTTTAAAATGTTTTTGTTGAAAATTTTATGGTTGAAAAGGCATGGCCCCGAGTCTCCGACATCAATCCATACAGTAAGTACATCAAATCGTTGATTTTGATGATATGATATGATGTTGTTGGCATGATCAGTATAGTAGTAGGAACTACTTTAGAGACCCAAACTATAGGTTGAATGTACTCATGAAACAATTTCTTATTAAAATTATTAATAAAACGTGCTTTAAAGAAAGTGGAATAATGACTAATGCATAACGCTTTTAAATCAGATAAGTCGAGACTTCAGATATGAGTACTCGTGGTCGAGGTCGTGTTATGCGTGGACGTGGTCGAGGTAGGATGGCTGTGTCTGAGCCAGTGAGGTCCGGTCAAGGATCAGAGAATGAGGTACCACTACCCCCACCACCAGTAGTTGGAGTTGAGCGACAGGATCAAACGGGGGATGACGCAGTGTCTCAGGCAATGCTGCGAGTTCTTGAAAGGGTAGTTGGAATAGGTGGAGGCACAGGAGTTCGGAAATCCGTATCTGAGCGACTCCGATCCAATGGAGCGGAGGTATTTCGAGGTGTTTTAGGCGTAGCTCCCAGTGCGGCTGAATATTGGCTAGAGGCGACGGAGCGAATCATGGATGATTTGGATCCAATGCGAGGACAAGCCGAAAGGAATCGTACGCTTCTTCCGGGGATGAGTCATATCGGTGGTGGCTCACGATCTGCAATGGTGCTTTGCAGCGGAGGATCTCACTTGGGATTATTTCAAGCGCGCGTGTATCAGTGAAATCGTTGGGTCTAATTACATTGATGTGCAACGTAAGGCATTTCGAGTTTAATCCAAGGTAGTAAGTCCGTATCGTAATATGAGGCGAAATTTTAAGACCGAGCCAGTATCTTTGGAGGTATTGTGGCATCGAGCACGAACGATGTGTTCGATTCGAAGATGGTTTGAGGGACGAGCCGAGATTGTTGATTGCTCCACATCGGAGCGAGAGTTTGCTTTGCTTTGGTTGAAAAGGCTAAGATAGCCAAAGGAATCAAGGAATCTGCAAGGCAGAGTTACGACCGGAACAAGCATAAGAGAGGTTACGGATCATCGGGATCAGCCGGTAATTCTCAAAAGAGGGCTAGGCAAAGTGGGCCGAATCGGCCTGGAGGCTCATTCTATCGCTAATCAAGGACCAGCACGGTGTAACCGATGTAGGAAATATCATTGGGGCGAATGTTGGACCGGAGGGAAAGGATGTTTCGAGTGTGGCTCGCTGGATCATCGTGTGAGAGACTGTCCGCGTAAGCTAGCCAGGAATCAGTCAGAGGGTCAAGGTCGCGCTCAGTTCAGAAATGAGGGACCGCCACCACAGAGAGGTCGTGGTAATGGTAGAGGAGGTAATGGTTCTGGTCGAGGCCGAGGAGCGTCGCGCAGGTGCTTTGGCGAAGACCGAGGCAAGACACCGGTTTGGTGTATGCAATGAGACTTGAGAGGAGGCGACGCGCACGCACGTCATAACCGTGCGTTCTTAATCTTTAGTGAACCATATACTGCTTTGATAGATGTGGGTTCGACACATTCGTATGTTGCCGATAACATAGTAGAGGCTATGAATCTAGACTCGAGACTACTTCTAGGAAGATGACGAAGACTTAGTCCTCTAGGTCACTCAGTAGAAGTAAATAAGTCAGATAGAGATGTGCCCCTAGAACTCCAAGGGGTAGTGTTCGTAGCTGATCTGATGGAATTGCCATTTGAGGAGTTCGATCTGATTATTGGGATGGATTGGTTGGTCAAGTACCAAGCAAGTTTGGATTGCGCTGCTAAGCGCATGGTTTTGAAGACAGTTGAGGGCGAAGAGGTGGTCATGATAGGTAATAGAAGAGATTATCTATCCAACGTGGTATCTGCATTGAAAGCTGTGAAGTTGGTTAGGAAGGGCTGTGAGGCATTCGTGGTCCATGTGTGTGCGTTGGAGGGTAAGGAGTCTAATGTGGGGAATGTCCGCACGGTAAAGGAATATGTTGACGTATTTCCTGAAGAACTTTCGGGACTACCTCCGGACCGTGAAGTTGAATTTAGTATAGATCTGTTATTCGAACAGCGGCGCCGGTGTCTATAGCTCCGTATAGGATGGCAATCAAGGAATTGATGGAATTAAAGGCTCGAGTTCGGGAGTTGTTGGATCGAGGTTTCATTCGACCAAGTGTTTCGCCTTGGGAGCGCCCGGTACTCTTCGTCAAGAAGAAGGATGGTGCGATGCGAATGTGTATAGACTACACCAGCTTGAATAAGTCGACGATCAAAAACAAGTATCCTTTGCCGAGGATAGATGACTTGTTTGATCACCTTAAGGCGCATTTTCTCAAGATTGATTTAAGGTCCGGATATCATCACTAAAGGTGAAAGAGGTCGATATCCATAAGACGACTTTTCGCACTTCGGTATGGGCACTACGAGTTTACGGTGATGCCGTTTGGGTTGACTAACGCCACGGCTACATTTATGGATATGATGAATCGAGTATTCCAAAGTAGTTTTGGACCAGTTTGTTGTGGTATTTATAGACGATATTTTGGTATACTCAAAGTCGAGGAGGAGCATGATGCGCATTTACGAGTAGTGTTGCAGATCCGAGGAAAAAGCGGTTATACGCCAAATTTAGTAAGTGCGAGTTACGCTTAGGAGGTGACTTTCTTGGGTCACGTAGTATCACCGAGGGATTAGAGTGGATCCTCGGAAGATTGAGGCGATGTTGGATTGGAAGCCGCCTAAGTCGGTGGTGAGATTCGGAGTTTTCTATGTCCAAGCGGGGTATTACCAAAGATTTGTAGAAGGATTTTCTTTGATAGCAGCACCTATGACCAAGTTATTGAGGAAAGGAGTTCCATTTGTGTGGACCAAGAAGCAGCAAGGAAGTTTCGACAAGTTGAAGAAGATTCTCGATCAAGCTCCGGTTTTGATTCAACTTTGAGCGTGCAAGGAATTCACTACATCGTGATGCATCACATAATGGTTTGGGATGTGTGCTGATGCAGGAAGGGAAGGTAGTGGCTTATGTATCTCGACAGTTGAGACCACATGAGGTTAATTATCCGACGCATGACTTGGAATTAGCTGTTGTGGTTTTTGCTTTGAAGATATGGAGACATTATTTGTACGGAGAGAAGTCGATAGTCTACACGGATCACAAAAGTCTTAAGTACCTTTTGACTCAGAAGGACTTGAACTTAAGGCAGCGTAGATGGATTGAGTTGTCGAAGGACTACGACTGTTCGATCGAATATCATCCCGGCAAGGCTAACGTGGTGGCAGACGCGTTGAGCCGTAAGGTTGTATCGGATTTAAGATCGATGTTTGCTCGTCTTAGCTTATATGACGATGGGAGTCTTTTGGCTGAACTGCAAGTCAAGCCGACTTGGTTAGAGCAAATCAAGGAGAAGCAGTTAGAGGATGATGGTTTAAATGATCGGAGGTTGCGGTGTTCGTAATGGAGGTTTTGAGGAATATAGTTTGTCCAAATGATGGAGTACTGTGTTTTAAAGGGAGAGCTTGTATGCCGAAGGATGTTGAGTTGAGGCAAAGGATTCTTCGGGATGCACATAACAGCCCATATGCTATGCATCCTGGAGGAAGCAAGATGTATCGGGATTTAAGAGAGCAGTTTTGGTGGCCAGGTCTGAAGCGTGAGGTAACTGAGTTTGTGGGTAAATGTCCGACGTGTCGTCGCAGGTCAAGCGAGCATCGATTATCGTCTGGGTTACTTCAGCCGGTGAAGATTCCACAGTGGAAGTGGGAAAGGATCACTATGGACTTTGTCAGTGGATTACCTCTTACACCTAGTAAGAGGGATTCAGTTTGGGTGATTATGGATCGTCTGACTAAGTCAGCTCATTTCATTCCGGTAAGGATGGATTATTCGCTTCAGAGGTTAGCTAAGTTGTATGTAGCGAAAATAGTGAGGTTGCACGGTGTACCAGTGTCGATCATCTCAAATAGAGATCCTAGATTTACGTCGAGGTTTTGGAGAGCGTTACATCAGGCTTTGGGTACGCGGTTAGATTTTAGTACCGCATTTCATCCACAGTCTAACGGGCAGTCGGAAAGAGTTATTCAGATTTTAGAGGATATGCTGAGAGGATGTGTTTTGGACTTCAGAGGCAGCTAGGAAGAGTTTTTTCCGTTAGCTGAGTTTGCATACAACAATAGTTACCAAGCAAGCATTAAGATGGCACCATATGAGGCGTTGTATGGTAGGAGGTGTCGCACGCCTACATGTTGGACCGAGTTGGGTGAGCGTCAGATGTTAGGACCAGAGTTGGTTGCAGAGACTGAGGATAAGGTTAAGACGATTCAGGCTCGTCTGAAGGAAGCTTCGGATAGGCAAAAGTCGTATGCCGATCTCAAGCGGAGGGATACAGAGTTTGCCGTGGGTGACAAAGTTTTTCTGAAGGTCTCGCCATGGAAGAAAGTGTTAAGATTTGGGAGAAAAGGCAAGTTAAGTCCAAGGTTTATTGGGCCGTTTAAGGTGTTGAGACGAGTGGGACCGGTGAGCTTATCGCCTTGAGTTGCCAATGAATCGAGTCGATTCACGATGTGTTCCATGTCTCCATGCTTAGACGCTATCGTTCGATCCATCGCATGTTGTGGCGAGAGAGGAAGAGGTGAGTCCAGATCTGACGGTAGAAGAAGAACCTATGCAGATTCTAGATCGAGATGTGAAAGTTTTGTGTAGGAAGTCCGTTCCTTTAGTCAAGGTTTTATGGAGGAATCATGGCGTGGAAGAAGCTACGTGGGAACCGGAGGATGCGATGAGGCAGCAGTACCCTCAACTCTTTTGATCAGGTAATTTCGAGGACGAAATTTTCTTAAGGGGGTAGAATTGTAACATCCCAAAAATTGAGTATTAGTTGTGTTGGCTCGGGTATGAATTTTGTGTGTTAGCATAGTCTTATGAAGGCTTGATTTTATTTAGGAAGTTAGAATAATTTTTAGTATGGTTTATTTAATGAAGTGGATTAAGTAAACTTAGCACTTAAGTTAATTTAAGTGTTAGATTAAAGCACAAGAGGAGTAAGTGGCAAGTTGGTTAAGGAGCTTGAAAGGTGGCTTGAGGTTAGAGGTTCGAGTATCATGGAAAGCATTTTTGAAGACTTTATTTTTGTGTTCTAGCATTGATGGACGGTCAACCTATGTTTATGATAGGTTGGACCTTAAGTTTTTGGTAAGTTGAATTTTGGATTAAGGAAAGCATGAATTAGGGGATAAGAATCTTAAGGTTATGGAAGGTTGGGGAGACATAAGGCTTGGTTGTAGGAAAATGTTTTGGAAAGTAATTCTAGGCCTTTAGTGCATGTATGTGGACGGCATCTTGGTCTAGGGGAGGGCTTGACCGATTTTTGTTGGTAGCTTTGGTAGGTTAGTAGCTAGTTGGCCATTTCTCCTAAGTTTATGATCACCAATTTCTTTTCTCTCCTCAAACACTCCTATAGCCGAATGTGTTTTGGTCATAAGGTGAGTTTTAGGTGTTGTTTTGGCCTTCAATAATTGTTTTTGTGTCATAACCGAAAATCCTTTCTAGTTTTTGCAAGTTTCTCCCTAGTGCATCAAAGTGTATCAAAACCGAAACAATCTTTGTGCTTGGCCGAATTTCTTTTTTTTCACAACATCTTTCCCATTCTTACATACTTGTTCAACCCATATTTCTCCTACTTTCTCTTGGCAAAACTTCCTTCTCTCCATCTCTCTTTACTTTCTTTCATTTTTGTTCAAAGCCATAAACATTCCTCTCCCATCAAAATCTCTTCCATCTTCTTCCTTTTTCCTTTCTCTTTCTCCACTTTAATCGAATCCTTTTGTTATTACAAATCAACCATAGCCGAATTTCTTTGACTATTTAATCATTTTGCCAAAACTTCCTTTCTCTTATTGTTTTGTTTTGGCCGAATTTTCAAGGGTAGATTCTTTTGGTTTTTCTTCAATCGAATTGGATGATAGGTAAGTGTTCATGGCCGATTTTATTATTATTTCTTTTCTTTTTTCTAAGTCATTTTCTTGTGGACAAAAGCCGAATCTTTGGGCATTGTTAGCAAGGTTCTAACCATTATAGGAATCGATTATTCATTTAGGCTTTTTGGGACTTCTGCAATCGATCCGAGTTTTCTCTAGCGATCAAAGGTTGGTAAGTCAAGTGGTAAGAAATCTTGTCGATTCATTATTCTTTAATGGATGTAAAGCCAAAGGCTATGGTGGATAAGGATTGTGGTTGGCCGAATGGTCTATGGTAATGATTTAAGTATTGGTCGAATGTAGGGGCAAGGTGATCTAGTGCGGTAGAGCGGATCTTTGGATTTTAGTATTGCGTTGGTGAAAGGTGTGTATCTTACACACTTTATAACTTGGTTAATATATGTATTTATGTGTGTTATAACTAATCATATTATGAAAGTGGGTAAATCGATGAGATCTGGATATGATACCATGATGTTATGAATGAAGATTCGGGTAAGTCCGTTTCAATATGTTGTTAATACATGTGGATTGAAATCATGATCTACGATTTATGATATATTTGTTATGGGATACATATCAAAGTTTATTGACATGATTTGTTTATCTATTGCATTGGTATGGGCAATATGAGAGGAGGGGGAAGATTATTTGTGACTTCGGTCACCAGTGATTTGGTATCACATTCGTGTCTTCGGACACCAGTGGTTTGGCACCACCAGTGATTTGGTATCACATTCGTGTCTTCGGACACCAGAGGTTTGGGACGTCATAGCGACTTGTCCCTGTGGTTAATTCCACCGTGGGTTGGCCCCACTTTTGAGATATGGGATCGTCTGCCAGTGATTTGGTATCACACGTGGGTTGGCCCCACAACTTGATGATTCGTGTCTTCGGACACCAGTGGTTTGGCACCACTAGTGATTTGGTATCACATTTGTGTCTTTGGACACCAGTGGTTTGGCACCACCAGTGGTTTGGTACCACACGGGGTAGAAAAGGAGTTATGGATGGCTAGGTTGGGTGCATTATACATATATGTTGCTTTGTTATAATTTGTGTAAGTATGTGGTATTTACCCTAGAGAGGAATATGCATCGAGTCTTGGTGACTCACCTTCTCCCTTATATTTTCAGTGAATCGTGAGATCGCGGATTTGGAGCCGGATGAACTCGAGGAGGCCATGCAATAAAGTTTGGTTTTACATGAACTTCCATTTGGGTACTTTATTTTAATTTGGTTTTCATATTTTATGGATTTGTAATAAGGCCTGTTTAATTATGGTTTTGGATTATTTATATGCTTTGAGATTTATTCTAAACATGTTTAAGCATGTCACTTGGTTAATCTAATAATTGAGCTCAAAGTTTTCTAAACTAAAAACTCGCAATGGTTTTAAAAATCTTACCATCGGGTAATATGAATAGTTCGATAGAAAAATTACAAGTTAAGTGTTTTCAACAAATTAAGTGATTTCCAAAATTCAAGTTTCTACACTCAATTGCAAACGGATTATCAAAGTGATATTTCAAATTTTCTTAAAAAGATATAAATGTTTTCTATCCTATGATTTATCAATTAAGTTTTAAAGTTTTATGTAATCCAAAGTAAATCTCAGCTTTAACTTATTTTCGACAAATAAATAATTTTAAAGAATTTTTCACAAAATTTAATTGTTAATTCGATTCTTTCAAAAATATTTTCCTTAGTGACATACCAGATTCGGTCGTGGCGTATTGACCGGGTTTGGGGTGTTACATTGTGCAAAATTTTGCATTCCTCTTCTCAACTTTTCCCTTTGGCCGAAATTGATCTTTTGGTAAGCCTTGATTATTTTGACCATTTGGTCATTTTTGCTTTTCACTTTAGTGTTCAATTTTGTGCCTTTCTCATAGTGTCGATTCTACCAACACCAAAAAGCCATTCTTTACTTTTCTTCTCCCCATTGCCGAATATACATTGCTCCCAAAACTCATCTCTTCTTTCTTTCTTTCTCTTTTATTCTCTTTGAAAATTGAAACAACACCATCACCATTCTTCTCTCATCTTTTATTCTTGATACTCATACTTTCTCTATTATTTTCTCTCATGGCCGAATGTTGATGTACCCATAGCCGAATCCTCCATCTTGCACAAACATCTTTCTCAATCGTCTCTTTCCAACCGTGGACAATAGGTAAGAATTCTTTTTAGTTCATGTTAGTTAATAGTTGTCATGGCGAATCTTGATAAGGGGTATAAAGACTTTCTTAGATCGAAATAAACGTTCATTCTATTAACGCTTTTATTTGTTATACTTTAGTGCGTTAACGGAAGATCGAAATCAAGTGTTCGTAAGTAACATAGAACGTTGGAATCGATTTAAGGTGTTAAGGAACGTTTTGGTTGACTCTCATTTTTGGAACAAGGATCTTTGTGGTAAGCAAATTTCACCCTTAAACCCTTAGTCATATTTCGATGTAATATTAGATTGGATTAACGATCTTTTGTCTTTGAAGACAATCAAAATAGGGAAGAAAAGGGCGGTGAATAGTGTTCGGAAGAGGGTGGTTCCGTTATTCCCCCTAAGTTTAAGCGAAGGACTATTTCAAAGAATCCGGGATTTCCACCGGTTGTGGATGTTCATCCGAGGAGAATCAATCTGTTCGAGGTCGTTCGTACTCCCGAACCATTATTTGTTCATGGATTTGATTCGGTTAACGAACCATCAATCGGGAGAAAACCGCAAGTAGAAGTAGTTCGAAACCCGGGTAAAATTTTAGATCGTTATTTTTAGATCGGTTTCATTAATAAATTATAGTGTTCTAATTATGGTGATACGTATAGGTGTTGACGGCGGGAAAGTCTAGTTCTCACTATAACCAGGTGTGTAACTTCATACTTATCTTTCGGGTTAGATACTAAACCGTAAGAAATTTGATAAATCGTAAAAATGGCCAAATCGAAAATGTTGTAGTAATTAGTACTTTTGTGTAAATGCATGAAAACTGCTAGATCGATAAATTGGGCCATAAAACTGCTAGATCGATAAATTGGGCCATAAAACTGCTAGATCGATAAATTGGGCCATAAACCGCTAGATCGATAAATATGGGCCAAAGTTTGCTAGATCGCTAATGGGCCAAAAACCCTCTAGTTCGAGATATGGGCCAAAGTTTAATACTATATTGTTAATAGGCCCAAATGAAAGGTTTTATTAAAGACTCATTTGTGTTATGGGTTACTTGATAAAATTTTTATGATTTAAAGTTTGTTATTCATACATAAATGCATGGGATGGGATTTGATGAAGAGAAGAAAGGCACATGTGGCCACGTATCTAGTTCGGTGGCTCACCACAAATTTTGGCTTAATGCCTCTAGTTCGGTGACTATGTCACAATCTAGTTTGGTAGTGCACTACAATATTATTTAAAAGGCTAAATGCCTACGATTGGTGTGTTTGGCGGGGTGGGTTGACTTGATCCCCACAAGTGTGCTGGTTGGTATGGGGGTCTGTAGCGGATGGAAATTAGGCTTGGTTGGGAAATTCATTTTACATGCATTTTATATATTTTATTTCATTTTTGTTAAAATTTGTAATTGGGCTCAAGCCCAAATTAATGCCTTGATGGTCTGGCCCAATAATGGTGGTAAGTGAGTTACACACTGAGTTCTTTGTAACTCACCCCGTTTTATTATCCATCTCAGGTAATGTAAATTGATGTGGACTTGGGCCGGGGATGACTTGGTGGAGGCCATACTACGAGCTTGGGTTTTATAAACTATGAACTTTATTTAAGTTACTTATTTTAATTACTATTTGGGTATGATGTAATAAGGCCTCTAATTATGTTTTTATGGATTTTTATGTGTGGATGGATTTAATTTTATTTTAAGACTCTTAATATGGGCTTATGTTAAATCTATAAAGTTTTCTTAAAAATATTGTGTTTTATAACAATTTTGGACACCTAAATTACTTTTCAATTTCTTTCAAATTCTTTTAAAACTACGTTAAGGTTTTGACTAATATATATATAAGATTTCAAACAAGTATTTTTCTTAATTCATAATCATTGTACTTAGTTTTTATTAAACCTTATTTCTAAAGGTTTTGCATTACTTATTTTACTTAAATCATTAGAGAATTTTGGATGTTCGTTCGGTGTGACAAACCAAATATCGTCTTAACGGATAGACCTGGTTTGGGGTGTTACATTTAATGGTATCAGAGCTCGTTTCAAAACTCTACTGTGGTTTGGGTTCAACAAAGATATTTGTTTGAGAAACTTGACTCAAATTTCTAGACTTTTGATTTAAAGGTAGTATGGCACCATGAGCATCCCGCCAAGTCAAGTAAGTATCTCAGTATATTGATTGTTTATTTTCATTGTGATATGATCATAAGAAACACTCTAGAACTTCTAGTTTTAGGTGTTGAAACTGTAGAGATTGAGACAATAAGGATATGATTGCGAAACAACTCTATCTCTTTTATATCATAAAACATCGTTAATAAACACTGAAATAGTATTCTGATTCATAAAACTCATAATCAGATTAAATCAGTCACTATGAGCACTAGAGGACGTGGTCCTGGATGCGGTAGACGTGGCCGTGGTAGAGGACGAGGTGTTAGAGGCGCAATCGGCGCCGGATCATATGCCGGAAATGGATGCACTTGCGTCACTCAAAAGTGAGACGGATCACATGATCATATGGAAGAAGATAATGCGGTGACGCGAGCAATGCTGCGAGTCCTTGAAAGGGTCGCCGGAGCTAGAACCGCCAACACTCGTGGGTCGATATCGAACGATTGAAATCAAGTGGTGCCGAGGTTTTCAGAGGTGTCTCGGTGTAGCTCCAAATGTCGCTGAATATTGGCTTGAGGTAGTGGAGCGAATTATGGACGATCTTGAGTGTGCGGTGGAACAAAACTAAGGGAGCGGTGTCCTTGTTAAGGGACGGAAGCATACCAATGGTGGCTTCTCGTCCGAGAAGGCAATCGGAAGCCGCATTAGTTAATTGGGAATTCTTTAAAGTTTCCTTCCAAGGGAAATATGTAGGAACGAGTTATGTTGATGCCGGAAGGAAGGAATTCTGAATCGGTCCAAGGGAATAAGACGATGGCGACATATGAAGCCGAGTTTTTGCGTTTGAGTCGCTATGCTCGAACAATAGTGGCAACGAATCATGAGCGTTGTGTACGCTTTGAGGATGGCTTAAACGATGAATTGCGGGTTTTAATAGCCCCACAACAAGTTAGAACTTTTGCCACGCTTGTGGAAAAGGCCAAGATAGCCAAAGAGGCTAAGAACTCGAACGTCGAGAATCGGGGAGCGAGCTAGAGGCAAGAGAGATATGAAGTATTCGGGTTCTTCAAGAAGGTTTCTGAAGAGGCCTCGGAATGATGAACCACTCAAGGTAGAACACTGTGAATCGTGAATCAGTCGAGATTGTGCTGATTGTGGGAAAAGGCATTCGGAGAGTCTTTGGAAGAAAACGGTGCTTGCTATAAATGCGGTCGATGGATCATCAATATAGGAATTGCCCTCGTCGAATGGATACAACTCGGGAAGCTCGTATCACCGATGCACCACCGGCAAGAGGAATTCAGCAACCACCGAGAGGTCGTGGACCAGTCGTGGTGGTAATGGGGCCGACGTGGTCAAGGTGCGGCGGTCGAGGCAATGGTCCTAGAGGCAACACGGATGCAAGACACCAGGGGATTGGTATATGCGCGTTAGACGCCGTGAGGATGGCAATGCACTGATGTGATAACTGGTACGTTCTTCATTTTTGATGTACCATTATTGCTTTGATAGATATTGGTTCTACCCATTCGTATGTTGCTAGCACCATATCCGAAACTTGAATTTAGACTCAAATTTCCGATAGTGAGATGAAGGTAATTAGTCCTTTAGGACATCGGTATTAGTAAATAAACTGTTTAGAGATGTGCCCTTAGAAATTCAAGGAGAAATATTTTTGGCGAATTTGATGGAATTGCCTTTTGGCGAGTTCGATATCATTTTGGGCATGGATTGGTTGGTAAGCACCGCGAAAATTGGATTATGCTGAAAAGCGGATGTCAATAAGGGCGATGGAGGATAAAGAAATAATTATGATAGGCGAGCGAAAGAATTACTTGGCAAATGTGGTATCTGCACTTAAGGTAGAAAAGTTGGTGCGAAAAGGGTATGGAGCATTTTTAGCATTTATTAGTGCTTTAGATGCCAAAGTGTTGTCGATGGAAGATGTGAGAACAATGAAGGAATTTCCGATGTATTTCTGAAGAACTTCCCCGGCATACCTCGGATCGTGAAGTGGAATTTGGTATTGAGCTCTTGCGGAACGCTCCGGTGTCCATTGCTCCTTATAGAATGGCACCGAAGGAGTTGGCGGAGCTTAAAGCTCAAATTCAAGAATTGTTGGATCGGGGTTTTATTCGACCGAGTGCGTCTCCGTGGGGAGCACCGGTTTTGTTTGTTAAGAAGAAAGATGGGTCGATGCGTATGTGTATTGACTACAGGCAATTAAATAAATTGACGATCAAGAATAGGTACCCTCTGCCAAGAATTGATGACCTGTTTGATCAAATGAAGGGAGCTTTTGTTTTCTCCAAAATTGATTTGAGATCGGGTTATCACCAGCTTAAGGTGAAATAAGCGGATATTCACAAGACGGCTTTCTGAACTCGTTATGGACATTATGAGTTTTTGGTGATGCCGTTTGGGTTGACCAATGCACCAGCTGCATTTATGGATATGATGAACCGGGTCTTTCAACCATATTTAGACCGGTTTGTGGTGGTATTCATAGATGACATTCTGGTATATTCAAGGAATGAAGAGGAGCATGACTCGCATTTGCGAATTGTATTGCGATTACTTTGAGATAATCAATCGTATGCCAAATTCAAGTAAATGTGAATTACGTTAAGGAAGTGACTTTCTTGGGTCATGTGGTATCACCAAGGAATAAGGGTGGATCCTCGGAAGATTGAGGTCAGATGGATTGGAAACCACCAAAGTCAGTAGCTGAGATTCGGAGTTTCTTGGGTTTGGCTGGTTACTATAGACGCTTTGTTGAGGGGTTTTTGTTGATTGCTGCACCCCTAACTAAGCTATTGTGGAAGGGAGTACCATATATATGGACCGATAAACAGCAAGAAAGTTTCGAGAAATTGAAGAAGATTTTAACGGAAGCGCCAGTACTGATTCAATCTGAGGCTGGAAAGGAGTTTATAGTTTACTGCGATGCGTCACACACGGGCTTAGGATGTGTATTGATGCAAAGTGGGAAAGTGGTGGCTTATGCTTCTCGTCAGTTGAGACCGCACGAAGTAAACTACCCTACTCATGACTTGGAGTTAGCTGCAGTAGTGTTTGCTCTAAAGATTTGGAGGCATTACCTCTACGGTGAAAAGTCTATCATCTATACGGATCACAAGAGTCTTAAGTATCTTCTTACTCGTAAGGAATTAAACTTGAGACAACGAAGATGGGTGGAGTCATTAAAGGACTATGATTTCTCAATCGAGTATCATCCCGAAAAGCTAATGTGGTAGCGACGCGCGTAAGTCGTAAGGTGGTATCGATTTGAGAACAATGTTTGCCCATTTGAGTTTGTACGAGGATGGTAGTCTGATAGCGAAACTTCAGGTGAAGCCTCTGTGGTTAGAGCAAATCAAGGAAAAACAGATATCAGATAAGAAATTCGGACTGTTAATTCAACAAGTTGAAAATGGTGGAATAGAGAATTTTAGCATAAACGCGGAAGGTGTGTTATGTTTTCGTGGGAGAGTTTGTATGCCTAAGGACTCAGATCTGAGACAAATGATTCTACGGGAGGCGCATAGTAGCCCTTATGCTATGCACCCCAGAGGAAATAAGATGTATCAGGATCTTCGTGAACAATATTGGTGGCCAGGGTTGAAGCGTGAGATTTCTGAATTTGTGGGAAAATGTTTAACTTGTCAGCAAGTGAAGGCGGAGCATCAATTGCCGTCAGGATTATTACAATCGGTAAAGATTCCTCTTTGGAAATGGGAGCGGATAACAATGGATTTTGTTAGTGGGTTACCTTTAACACCCACTAAGAAAAACTCCGTTTGGGTAATTGTTGATCGCTTGACGAAGACTCGCTCATTTTCTACCGGTTAAATGCGGATTACTCGTTACGTAAGTTGGCTAAGGTATGCGATATCCGAAATCGTGAGGTTGCATGGGGTACCTGTGTCTATTATATCGATAGGGATCCTAGGTTTACGCCACGGTTTTGGAAAGCTTTGCATGAAGCTTTGGGAACAAAGCTAAACTTCAGTACGGCTTTTCATCCTCGATCGATGGTCAATCAGAAAGAGTAATTCATATTCTGGAAGACATGTTGAGGGGATGTGTAATCGACTTCAAAGGTAGTTGGGAGGATTTTCTACCGTTGGAAGAATTTGCTTACAACAATAGCTATCAGTCTAGCATTCAGATGGCACCCTACGAGGCATTATATGGTCGTAGGTGTCGTTCTCCTAGTTGTTGGACCGAATTGGCTTAACGATGATGTTAGGTCTTGAGTGATCTCTGAAACGGAAGAAAAAGTAAAAGCTATTCGAGCACGGTTAAAGGAAGCTTCGGATAGACAAAAGTTGTATGCAGATCTGAAGCGTAGAAGTATCGAGTATGCTGTGGGGGATCAAGTTTTCTTGAAGGTCTCACCTTGGAAGAAGATTTTCAAGTTTGGGAAGAAGGGCAAGTTGAGTCCTAGATACATTGGACCATATCGTGTGGTGAAGCGTGTTGGTCCAGTGGCCTATCAGATCGAATTACCTCCGAGTTGAGTCGATTCATAATGTTTTTCATGTTTCCATGCTGAGGCGCTATAGATCGGATCCTTCGCACATAGTACCGGTAGAAGAAGTGGAGTTGAATTCAGACTTGTCTTTTGAGGAGGAACCAGTGGAAATCTTAGATCGAGATGCTAAGGTGCTAAGAAAGAAAACCGTGCCGTTGGTCAAGGTTTTATGGCGAACTCACGGAGTGGAGGAAGCTACGTGGGAGCCTGAAGATGCAATTCGGCAACAATACCCTCACCTTTTTCAACCAGGTAAATTTCGAGGACGAATTTTTTTTTAAGGAGGGTAGAGTTGTAACACCCTAAAATTCAAGTATCGATTTATTGCATGTTTTGGTGTTTAGATTATGAAGGAAAATTTTCTTATTTCTTTTCGTGCCTATTATAGTCCTGAAGAAGAGTATAGAATTATTCGGGTATGGAATAATTTTTAGTTTGAGAATTTATTGAAGTGGAGCAAGTGGCATTGACACTTAAGTTAAATTAAGTGTTAAAAAGTAGCATAAGATGAGTAAATGGCAAGGTGGTGTTGGCGCGTGAGATATTGCATGAGGGGAGTGGTTCGAATCCCTTGTATAGCATTTAGACAACTTTTATTTTTGCACTTGTATAGCAAATGTCGGCCAAGCAATAGATATGGTAAGGTTGGACTTTTCATTTTTGGTAAGTAGACTAATGGAATAAGGAAATAGCTAACTTATAGTATGGAATCAAGAAAATTTTGAAAGATAAGGGGACATAAGGCATGTATCAAGGAAAAGGTTTTGGAAACTAATTCATGGCCATTTGACCAATGAATTTGGACGGCAATATGGCTAGGGGGAAGGTTGGCCGAATTTTGCTAGTAGCTTGGTAAGGTTTAGGAGTTTGCTTTTGGTCATTTTAGTTTTTGTGCAAAATTTTCCATTCCTCTTCTCAACTTTTCCCTTTGGCCGAAATTGATCTTTTCGTAAGCCTTGATTATTTTGACCATTTGGTCATTTTTGCTTTTCACTTTAGTGTTCAATTTTGTGCCTTTCTCATAGTGCCGATTCTACCAACACCAAAAAGCCATTCTTTACTTTTCTTCTCCCCATTGCCGAATATACATTGCTCCCAAAACTCATCTCTTCTTTCTTTCTTTCTCTTTTATTCCCTTTGAAAATTGAAACAACATCATCACCATTCTTCTCTCATCTTTTATTCTTGATACTCATACTTTCTCTATTATTTTCTCTCATGGCCGAATGTTGATGTACCCATAGCCGAATCCTCCATCTTGCACAAACATCTTTCTCAATCGTCTCTTTCCAACCGTGGACAATAGGTAAGAATTCTTTTTAGTTCATGTTAGTTAATAGTTGTCATGGCCGAATCTTGATAAGGGGTATAAAGACTTTCTTAGATCGAAATAAACGTTCATTCTATTAACGTTTTTATTTGTTATACTTTAGTGCGATAACGGAAGATCAGAAATCAAGTGTTCGTAAGTAACATAGAACGTTGGAATCGATTTAAGGTGTTAAGGGAACGTTTTGGTTGACTCTCATTTTTGGAACAAGGATCTTTGTGGTAAGCAAATTTCACCCTTAAACCCTTAGTCATATTTCGATGTAATATTAGATTGGATTAACGATCTTTTATCTTTGAAGACAATCAAAATAGGGAAGAAAAGGGCGGTGAATAGTGTTCGGAAGAGGGGTGGTTCCGTTATTCCCCCTAAGTTTAAGCGAAGGATTGCTTTCAAAGAATCCAGATTTCCCACCGGGTTGTGGACGTTCATCCGAGGAGAATCAACTGTTCGAGGTCGTTCGTACTCCCGAACCATTATTTGTTCGTGGATTTGATTCGGTTAACGAACCATCAATCGGGGAGAAACCGCAAGTAGAAGTAGTTCGAAAACCCGAGGGTAAAATTTTAGATCGTTATTTTTAGATCGGTTTCATTAATAAATTATAGTGTTCTAATTATCGTGATACGTATAGGTGTTGACGAGCGGGAAAGTCTAGTTCTCACTATAACCAGGTGTGTAACTTCATACTTATCTTTCGGGTTAGATACTAAACCGTAAGAAATTTGATAAATCGTAAAAATGGCCAAATCGAAAATGTTGTAGTAATTAGTACTTTTGTGTAAATGCATGAAAACTGCTAGATCGATAAATTGGGCCATAAAACTGCTAGATCGATAAATTGGGCCATAAAACTGCTAGATCGATAAATTGGGCCATAAAACTGCTAGATCGATAAATATGGGCCAAAGTTTGCTAGATCGCTAATGGGCCAAAAACCCTCTAGTTCGAGATATGGGCCAAAGTTTAATACTATATTGTTAATAGGCCCAAATGAAAGGTTTTATTAAAGACTCATTTGTGTTATGGGTTACTTGATAAAATTTTTATGATTTAAAGTTTGTTATTCATACATAAATGCATGGGATGGGATTTGATGAAGAGAAGAAAGGCACATGGCCACGTATCTAGTTCGGTGGCTCTCACACAAATTTTGGCTTAATGCCTCTAGTTCGGTGACTATGTCACAATCTAGTTTGGTAGTGCACTACAATATTATTTAAAAGGCTAAATGCCTACGATTGGTGTGTTTGGCGGGGTGGGTTGACTTGATCCCCACAGTGTCTTTGGTTGGTGCGGGTGTGTAGCGGATGGAAATTAGGCTTGGTTGGGAAATTCATTTTACATGTATTTTATATATTTTATTTCATTTTTGTTAAAATTTGTAATTGGGCTCAAGCCCAAATTAATGCCTTGATGGTCTGGCCCAATAATGGTGGTAAGTGAGTTACACACTAAGTTCTTTGTAACTCACCCCGTTTTATTATCCATCTCAGGTAATGGAAATTGATGTGGACTTGGGCCGGGGATAACTTGGTGGAGGCCATACTACGAGCTTGGGTTTTATAAACTATGAACTTTATTTAAGTTACTTATTTTAATTACTATTTTGGGTATGATGTAATAAGGCCTCTAATTATGTTTTTATGGATTTTTATGTGTGGACGGATTTAATTTTATTTTAAGACTCTTAATATGGGCTTATGTTAAATCTATAAAGTTTTCTTAAAAATATTGTGTTTTATAACAATTTTGGACACCTAAATTACTTTTCAATTTCTTTCAAATTCTTTTAAAACTACGTTAAGGTTTTGACTAATATATATATAAGATTTCAAACAAGTATTTTTCTTAATTCATAACCATTGTACTTAGTTTTTATTAAACCTTATTTCTGAAGGTTTTGCATTACTGTTTTACTTAAATCATTAGAGAATTTTGGATGTTCGTTCGGTGTGACAAACCAAATCTCGTCTTAACGCATAGACCTGGTTTGGGGTGTTACATATATCACAAATAATTCAATATCACTTTCACATAATACTAATATCACATGTATCACACATAATTCAATATCATTTTCACATATTATTAATATCACATATATCACAAATAATTCAATATCACTTTCACATAATGAACACAATTAAGTTTACTACATTTCATTGCTTAAACACTATATCACATTCGGCTTTGGCTAAATTTCCAATCTATAAATTCAATTTCAACATGTACTCAAGATTATAACCGATATTAACGGTATTAAATTGCTTAAAGACTTACCTCGACTATCGACGGACGACGAAGACCGACTAGTCGTTAACTTTCACTTTTCCCCAATCCAAGTCCGTTTTCTTTTGTTCTTGATCTAAACATGATCGAATTAATCTCATTCAAGCACATTTCATTTCAATTTAATCCAAAAACACCTAAATGGGCAAATTACCATTTTGCCCCTAATGTTTCACACTTTTACAATTTAGTCCTAATTACACAAAACACAATATACACAAATTTGGTCTCACACCTTAAGGGCCAAATATTCATAGGCTTTATACAAATACATCCATTTCATTTTTTTTTCACATTTTAGTCCCTCAAAAATTTATTTTTGCAATTAAGCCTAATCTCTCAAAATTACCAAAAATCCAAAGATAAAACATATTAATCTAACATATATCTTTCATAATCCATCAACTAACATCATAAAACTCATGAACTCATCAATGGCACATTTCAAAATATTGATCAAAATCAAAAATTCAAGCTTGGGTCTTGAGGTATTCGAAGCAACGATTTCAAAAACGTAAAAATTATCAAAAACCGAAAAGTAAACATACCTTAATCAAGGTAATTTGTTGCCGAAACTTGAAGCTTTTCTATGGTGTTTTTCTCATATCATATTCGGCCAAAAGAGAAAGATAATGCATGTGTCTTTTATTTTTTTGATGTTTTATATATTTAACATATAATATAATATAAAAGTTAACTTATAATATAAAATAAATAATTAATAAAACATATTAATGATTACTTAAACAACCATGCCGTCCACTATCATGTAAAATGGGCTAATTTCCCTTTTAGGACTCCATTTTAAAAAGCCCCTATCAAATGGATATTTTTCACTATAGTTTATAACTTTTACGCTTTACGCGATTAAGTCCTTTTATTTAATTAAGCACACAAACAATCAAATTTTCATACGAAACTTTCACACATAATAATTCACATATAATAAACGCAGAAAATAATATTTAAATATTTTTCGAACTCGAATTTGTGGTCCCAAAACCACTATTCCGATTAGGGTCAAATTCGGACTGTTACACTTTCAATTTTGTTGGTGCCATTCTATACGGAGCTATCGAAATGGGAGTGGTCCCCGGCACTAATTCAATACCAAATTCGACTTCCCAAATTGGAGGTAATCTCGGTAACTCTTCAGGAAACACATCTAGAAACTCACATACCACAGGCACAGATTCAACTTTCTTTTCCGACACTTTTGTATCAATCACGTACGCCAAATAAGCTTCACAACCCTTTTTCACATAGTTCATAGCTTTCATCGCAGATACAACAGCTGGTAATCCTTTCATATCATTGGATTCTATTCGAACTAGCTCACCATTCTGACTTTTCAACTCAATACTCTTTCTTTTACAATTCACGATGGCATTATGCAGAGTAAGCCAATCCATACCCAGAATTATGTCAAACTCATCGAATGGTAGTAACATCAAATTAACCGGAAAACAAACATCCCGAAACATCAATGGACAATTTTTGCACACCTTATCCACCAAAACACACTTGCCTAAGGGATTCGATACTCTAATCACAAATTCAGTAGACTCAACAGGTAGAGTCTTACTTGATACTAGATTCACACACACATATGAATGAGTAGATCTTGGATCTATCAATGCAATGACATCAGTATCAAATAAAGTAAAAGTACCGGAGATGACGTCTAGAGATGATGCTTCCTCTCGTGCACGTATAGCATAAGCTCAGGCAGGTGCTCTCGCTTCTGACCTCACAGCTGTGTCAGTAGTCCCCTTTTGGCTTCCACTCACATTTCTGGTGTTTCTGGGTGGTCTACCTCTAGCCGCCACATTACTCGGTCTTTCATTCTGAACATTTTCCTCTTCGACCATCTTTGGGCAATCTCGAAAAAAATGATCTCGGGATCCACATTTATAACAAACTCTATTATTGTACTTGCCCCAGCATTCTCCCACATGTCGCCTTCCACACTGTCTACACTCAGGTTTGTTACTTTTGGCACTATCGACACTTGATTCCATTGGAGCTTGAGTTCTCGGACCAACACTTAGTCTTGCACGATCTCTATTCGGGTGCCCAAACGAAGCATTTGATCGGTTGCTTGCATCTCTGAATCTCTTCGTCGAAGGTTGAGAAAACTTACACATCGATCTTTTCTTTCATCACGAGCTTCGTAATCGCCTTTCTTCTTTTCTTTCATCGAGCTCCTCGGCTTTACAAGCTCTTTCAACTAACACAACAAATTCATTTATATCAAGTATCCCAACCAATAACTTAATATCCTCGTTCAACCCTTCTATGAAGCATTTACACATAGTGGCTTCGATCGAAACACATTCCCGTGCATACTGGCTCAGTCTCACAAATTCTCGCTCGTACTCAGTAACTGACAAACGACCCTGTTTCAGCTCTAAAAACTCTTTACGTTTCTGATCAATGAAGTGTTGACTGATATACTTCTTTCTGAACTCAACTTGAAAGAAGTCCCAAGTGATTCTCTCTCTCGGAACCACGGAAATCAATGTTTTCCACCAATTATAGGCTGTATCTCTCAACAATGAAACTGCACACTTAATACACTCATCAGGAGTCAATGACATTTCATCGAATACTCGAATTGTATTTTTGAGCCAAAACTCAGCCCGCTCGACATCGTCATCAACTATGGCCCTAAACTCTTCGGCCCCATACTTCTAGATCTTATCCAAAGGAGGTTTATTCAATCGAATCGAATCTATCACTTGTGTCACAATAGGTACTTGTGGGGGTGGAGGTTGTGGAGCAGCCGAATTCATTCGAACGAACTCCGAAAACCACTCGCTCATCATTCGAAAGAAGGCTTGCTTAGCCTCTCCTCCCTCCCAACTATCATTCGGGCTAGATGTGGCGGTATTCCCCCTTGAGCTAAGCAGCGCGCGTTACTTTCTCACGTCGTCAAGAATCGCTCGATCGGGATCCATTACTATACGAAAACACATTTATAACTGTCAGAATTCATCACACTATCGCAATTTCATATATGGCATATATAGCTAGACTCACACACGCTACGTTAGTCCGAGAATTGACTAAACCATAACTCTGATACCAATAAAATGTAACACCCCTAATCCAAAATCGTCGCTGGAATAGGGTTAAGAGGCGTTACCTATCAATCGAATCATTACACAACCATTTCACGACACTAAGTCATTCATCCAACAACTATACTCATTATCAACCATATGGTCCCTTATTGAGGTCTATAAGACCTTAAACACATGCTAGAATAGGGTCGGGACTAAACCGAACACTTATAAAAGTTTTCAAAATTTCAAATATTCACCAAGTCTGTTGAGGTCACACGCCTGTGTAACCAGGCCGTGTGCCCCACACGGTCACCAGAGACCCCCATGTGTCCAAGTCGTGCCAAAACAGAGCAAGCATTCTGACTTCTCTACACGGCCACCAAGCACGCCTGTGTGCTCAGGCCGTGTGCCCTTAAGCCACATACTGACTTATTCACACGGCGATTAGACACGCCCGTGTGCCATGATCATGGACAACTAAGCTAGCTACTGACTTTACCCCACGGTCATTAGACATGCCCGTGTGTCATAACCGTGTAGGCAAAACAGGCCATTCGCAAGGCCAATTTGCCACCCACACAAGGGTCAAACCTACAAGCACATTTAAGCATACTTCCACACACAAATTGGCAACCAATTTTCATGTCAACTGATCAACATATCATCTCATATAATCTCATTTCTAAACATGTCAACTTAGGAACTAAATTACACAACTTGAACGCATTCAATACCAAACATGATTCATCCCTAAATTCACTAAATCATACTAGCATCATACCATCACTAATATTACCATTCATAAGACATTTTCTTTACCCACAAGCTATACCAAAATATGCATCATATATCAAAGCCATACATGTTTAAAGCCAACACACATCTAGCCACATCACAAGGCTATTTACACATCTCGAACATGTCTTACAAAACTAGCCTATACATGCCATATTTCAACTATGTACATCTTTCCCAAAAGTACCAAAATAGATTACCGATAGTGTGATTGAGAAGCTGACGATTCCCGAATCCGAGCAAGCTTTACTGACACTGCAAAGGAGAGAAACAAATCACACAGTAAGCTTTCCAAAGCTTAGTAAGTTCGTAACATAACACATTCAAATCAAACAAACCACCACATTGATTATTTCACATATACATATATATATCATACCATCCAAAACTAAAATACTCATTTAACATTTCATAATATCATTCATAGATTCATCAACCATATAGGTTCCGAGCGTACCTTAGCCAACACCTAGTAGTCAATTAAATTTGCTACTCAATACTCACTTTTCCCTTTCAATCAACTTCCGTCTCTTCTTTGATTCAATCGCACACTTAGTGCCCCGATATTTAGCCGAAGCTTAATTATCATCGCACACATAGTGCATTTATATCAAACCGTTCTTTAATCGGTATCGCACACACAGTGCCAACCACAAAGTCAAAGCTTATATTATTTCGCACACACAGTGCTGATCATCTCGATCACGTTTTCGAATACGCACACTTAGTGCCACATAACTCAAACTCAACTCTCACATAGCACCCACATTTCAATATCATTATAACATTCATTTCATAGCATTTAACATAACTAAATGTTCGTATTATGTCCAAACTTACCTCGGACGTTGAACTATCGCAACAGTCGATCAATCGAGCACTTTATCTTTGCATCGATCTCGATCCGAACCTCTCATCTCTTGGTCTATACAGATTCAAATTCAATCCATTCAATCACCAAATCATTCATTTTAGTCCAAACACAAATATTTAGGGCATTTTACAAAATAGCCCTCACATTTTCACATTTCGACACTTTAGTCCTTAATTCATAAAATCATCAAATTCACATAATTTCTCCTCACACAAGCCTAGCCAAATTTTCCTTGTGTTCATACAAGCCCACACATTTCATTTATTTCACATTTTAGTCCTTCAACTTATCATTTTCACAATTTAACCCTAATTAGCTAAATTCACCAAAAATCAAAGAACAAAACATGTTCATTAAACACATATCTTCCATTTAACACCAATATTCATCACAAAGCTCACCATTTCATCAATGGCACATCTCATAAGCCTCATCAATTCTTCAAATTACAACATGGGCTTGATAGTAGACTAAGCAACAATCTCAAAAATATAAAAATCATCAAAAACCAAAGTTAAAACATACCTTAATTTAGATCAAAAACTAGCCGAATACCATAGCTCAATTTTTCTTTCTTTTCTTTCATCAATTTCGGCTACTATGGATGAATATGGCTTATTATTAGCCTTTTGTTTTACTAATATTATGATATTAATCCATTTACAAAAATGACCTTTCATTAAACATATAAAACAATTATATAATAAGGCCATTCATGTCTTTTAACCATCCACTATCTAAATATTGGCATATTTACCTCATAAGGCCTCTACATTATAAAGACAACAACACTTAAGTACTTATAAATCAGCACTTAGCTTTTACGCTTTATGAGATTAAGTCATTTCTCAAAATTTGACACATAGTCGATAAAATTATCACACAAAAATTTCACACAGGTTATAACACATATAATCAACACCAAAAATAATATTAAAATATTTTTGCGACCTCGAATTTGTGGTCCAGAAACCACTGTTCCGACTAGGGTCTAATTCGGACTGTTACACTCAGAATGGTCGTCATCAGTGTCGAGACCCCAAAAGTAGTTAAATGACTGAAATATCCTTGTAGGGTAGAATTACTGAAATACCCTAATAGGGTAGAATTACCGAAATACCCTTGTAGGGTAGCATTACCGAAATACCCCTAAGGGGTGAAAATTACCATTTTATCCATGACCGTCGAAAAGACCATTATACCCCTAGTGGTAGTTTAAGTGATGTGTGTACGATATGTATATGACTTGTTATGATTATGACATACAGAATGCACGTAATATTTATTACACGACATTCTGCTTTGGGGTTGGGATTCTGATTCGGAGGAAGTACTGTACTAGTGGCTCTGCCACGTTTTTACTGTTCTAGTGGCTTGGCCACGTTTACTGTTACTAGCAACTTTGTTGCATTACGGTTAGCAGCTATGCTGCGATATTGTTGTGTTGGCTGGGTAGGTTGACTTAGTCCCCACATGGTGTGTTGGTTGGTACGGGTGGTGTGTTGGCTGGATTGGGTTGGGTTGCATCTGCTGCTCATTCTGTTATTACTTTGGGCTTAGACCTACTCACATCAGATATAGGGCTAAAGCCCTGGACTAATTTGTTATCAGATAGGCTTAGGCCCACTGCTCTCGCATGCACCGATTGTTATTCGACTGATAGGGGATTACACACTGAGTTTTCGCAAACTCGCCCTTTTCTTTTAACTATACAGGTAATCTCCAGCCTTAGATGATTTGGAACTGCGAGGGACTCAGAAATGGCCACATGTTCGCGAGTATTTTAATTTACACCTAGTTTTTAATATTTTATTTTTGGGTTAAAATTTATGTAATAAGGCCATTTGAGGGATTTAACTTTTACTTGGGTTTTAACTTCTTACTTCAACCTACTAGATTAGGAAACACGAGTTTTCAAAATAATAACTATTTTCAAAGAAAATCACGCATTTCAAATCTTAAAGTTTACGATTAGGAAAGCTTCTGCGGTTTTTAGTTCAGATTAATAAACTTGTAACAAACAATTGGCCTACATGTTTTTACAACTCCAACGCTTCCAATAGCAATTATCTTAAAAAGGGATTTAAGACTTAGTCACAAACTTTCATCGACAAGACCAGTTTTTAAATCAACACTTCGATGTGACACGTCAGATCTGGTCGTAATATCTAGGCTGGGTTTGGGGTGTTACATTTAGGGGTATCAGGCCAGGTTGCAAAACTCAGCTGTGGAATGGGTTCTTGAAAATTTTTCTGAAATCTTCTAAATTTTGGTTTTGGAAAGTAAAAGGTTGTTACTGAAAGTGTGGCACACTAAGTCTCCAGCGCCAAATTTGTAAGTTCTCTGACACTGTTTTCTATTAGATACTGAAATGTTATACTGAGAAACTACTATAGATAGTAGTGCTATGCTCAAACTCTTTTGTTAGGGTAAACTGAGACTGTAGAAGACTGAAAACGGTAGTGAGATATCTCGATCTACGAAAACAAAACTTTTAAACACTGATTGTCATAAAACATCCGTTAATAATTATTGGAATTATAAGCTGATACATAAAACTCTTAAAACAAATAAATACGCTATATCGATATGAGCACAAGAGGTCGCGGAAGGGGTACACGTGGCATCAGTAGAGGCCAAGGAGGTGCTAGGGCTGGGTCTTCAGCGTCGAGCCATATGCCTGCTAGGAAGGCACCAGCCTCACCAGTAATTGAGATAGGGTCTCATGATCGAGCTGCAGGGGATGATGCTTTATCCCAAGTGATGCTCCGTGTTTTAGAAAGGGTTGCTGGAGCAAGTACTGGGTCAGTGGGCTGAGGGTCCATTTCTGAGCGACTCCGGTCTAATGGAGCGAAAATCTTCAGGGGTGTTTCTGGTGTAGCCCCAAATGTAGCAGAGTATTGGTTAGAGGCTACCGAGCGGATAATGGATGACCTCGATTGTACGGTGAAATAGAAATTAAAGGGAGCAGTGTCCTTACTGCGAGACGAGGCATACCAGTGGTGGCTCACTGTAAGAGAGGGTACACAGTCCGACCGTATGACGTGGGATTTCTTTAAGACGGCCTTTCAAGGGAAGTATGTGGGCGCAAGTTATGTAGACGCCCGAAGGAAGGAATTTCTGAGTCTGACCCAGGGGGATAAGACAGTGGCAGTATATGAGGCAGATTTTTTACGGTTGACTCATTATGCTCGCAGAATAGTCACAACCGAGTATGAACATTGTGTGCAGTTCAAGGATGGCCTTCGGGATAAGTTACGTGTGCTGATAGCTTCGCAGAGGGAGCGAGACTTTCCTGCCCTTATTGAGAAAGCAAAAATTGCTGAGGATATGAAGCGCTCAGAGCGCCAGAACCGTGAAAAAGATAAGGGCAGAAATGAAAGGGATTTTGGGCCTTCAAGTTCTTTTGGTGGGCCTAAGAAGAAACCCAGATTTGATGGGCCAGTCCGAACAGTTCCTGTTACTATGGTTAGACCGCAGCCTTGCACAGATTATGGGAGAGCTCACTAGGGTGAGTGCTGGAAATGAACTGGGGCATGTTTTAGATGTGGGTCCATGGATCACCGGGTCAAGAACTGTACCCAGAGGCCTATTTAGATACAAGCCACAGGTCAGGGCCATGTTCAGCCAGGGAGAGGTGGTCAGCAGCCACCGAGAGGCCGTGGTCAGGCCAGATGAGGAAATGGTTTGGGACGAGGTCCTGGAGCACCGGGCAGAGGTGCTGGTAACACGGAGGTGAGACAGCCCGGTTTGGTATATGCTACTCGTCGCCGAAAGGATGGCGACGCCCCAGATGTCATAACTGGTACGTTCCTAATTTATGATGTACCATACACTGCTTTAATTAACATTGGGTCTACACACTCGTATGTTGCATGCACTGTGTCTGGGACGTTGGGTTTTCAGTTTGAAATTAGTGATAGAGAGATGACTGTGTTAAGTCCACTAGGACAGTCGGTTAGAGTGAATAAGTTGTTTAGAGACGTGCCCCTAGAGGTCCAAGGGGTTGTCTTTCCGGCAGATTTGATGGAACTGCCGTTTGGCGAATTCGATCTAATATTGGGCATGGATTGGCTAGTGAAACACCGTACAAATTTGGACTACGCTGCTAAGCGTATGGTGTTGAACTCTTCTGAGGAGGAGGAGGTGGTCGTGTTAGGGGAGCGAAGAGATTATCTGTCTAATGTAATCTCAGCATTAAAGGCTGAGAAACTGGTTCACAAGGGTTGCGAGACGTTTTTAGCTTATGTCAGCAGTTCTGATTCTAAGGGTCCTTCTCTTGGAGATGTCAGAACTGTTAAGGAGTTTCCGGATGTATTTTTAGAAGAGCTTCCTGGGTTGCCTCCAAACCGTGAGGTCGAATTCGATATTGAGCTCCTACCGGGAACAGCCCCGGTGTCCATCGCCCCTTACAGGATGACACTGAAGGAGCTGGTAGAGTTAAAGGCTCAAATTCAAGAGCTACTGAACCGAGGATTCATTCGACCGAGTGTGTCTCCATGGGGAGCACCGGTGTTATTCGTGAAGAAGAAGGATGGATCCGTGTGCATGTGCATCGATTATCGTTAACTGAACAAGCTGACGATTAAGAACAAGTACCTTTTACCGAGGATAGATGATCTGTTTCACCAACTGCGAGGAGCTTCGGTTTTCTCCAAGATAGATCTCCGATCTGGGTACCATCAGCTAAAGGTTAAGGAGGCGGATGTGTATAAGACTGCGTATATGACTCGTTATGGTCACTATGAGTTCATAGTAAAGTCATTTAGGCTGACGAATGCACCAGCTGCTTTCATGGATCTGATGAACCGTGTGTTCCAGCCTTACCTGGATTAGTTTGTAGTGGTTTTTATAGATGATATTCTGGTATATTTGAGAACCGAAGAGGATCATGATGCACATCTTCGAATTGTTTTGCAAATTTTGAGGAAAAAAGCAGCTATACGCAAAGTTCAGCAAGTGTGAGTTCTGGCTGCGAGAAGTGACATTTCTGGGTCACGTGGTGTCTGATGAGAGAATTAGGGCGGATCCTCAAAAAAATGAAGCTGTATTGGATTGGAAACCACCAAAGACTGTATTTGAGATTCGAAGCTTTCTGGGTCTGGCTAGGTATTACAGACATTTTGTTGAGGGGTTTTCACTGATTGCTGCACCCCTGACTAAGTTACTGCGTAAAGGGGTACCGTTTATTTGGACCGATAAGCAACAGGAGAGTTTTGAGAAATTGAAGAAAGTTCTGACTGAAGCCCCTGTATTGGATTGGAAACCACCAAAGACTGTATTTGAGATTCGAAGCTTTCTGGGTCTGGCTAGGTATTACAGACATTTTGTTGAGGGTTTTCATCGATTGCCGCACTTCGACTAAGTTATCGCGTAAAGGGGGTACCGCTTATTTGGACCGATAAGCAACAGGAGAGTTTTGAGAAATTGAAGAAAGTTCGATCCGAGCCCCTGTGTTAATACAGCCAGAGTCTGGGAAGGAATTCACTATCTACAGTGATGCGTCGCACACTGGATTAGGTTGTGTGTTGATGCAAGAGGGTAGGGTGGTTGCATACGCGTCTCGTCAGCTTAAGCCTCACGAGGTGAACTACCCCACTCACGACTTGGAGTTAGCTGCGATGGTATTCGCACTAAAGATTTGGAGGCATTACTTATACGGTGAGAGGTCTATTATTTACACAGACCATAAAAGCCTCAAGGACCTCCTTACTCAGAAGGATTTAAATCTTAGGCAACGAAGATGGATAGAGTTGCTTAAGGATTATGATTGCTCGATTTAGTACCATCCTGATAAAGCTAACGTAGTAGCTGACGCACTGAGCTGTAGGGTTGTATCTGATCTGAGAGTAATGTTTGCTCGTCTCAGCCTATTTGAAGATTGTAGTTTGTTGGCTGAACTCCAAGTGAGACCAACTTGGACTGATCAAATTAAGGGGAAGCAGTTGTTAGATGAGTCATTGGTTCCTCATTTTCGATTGGTTGAGAAGGGGGAGACTGCAGATTTTTGGTTGAATAGTGAGGGAGTACTATGTTTCCGTGGGAGAGTTTGTATGCCGAGAGATTTTGAGTTAAGGCAGTCTATCCTACAGGAGGCTCATAGCAGCCCTTATGCTATGCATCCTGGTGGAAACAAGTTGTATCGAGATCTGCGTGAACTGTACTTGTGGCCAGGGCTTAAGCTCGAGGTTACTGAGTTCGTGGGTAAGTGTCTGATATGCCAGCAAGTTAAGGCTGAGCATCAATCGCCTTTTGGGTTATCAGACGCAAGAAAGATTCCACTGAAGTGGGAGAGGGTAACCATTGATTTTGTAAGTGGGCTACCCTTAACGCCAACTAAGAAGGACTCGGTATGGGTTATTGTTGACCGACTGACTAAATCTGCCCACTTTATACCGGTTCGCACTGATTATTCACTGCAGAAGTTGGCTAAGTTATATGTGGCGGAGATTGTAAGACTGCATGGTGTACCGGTTTCAATCATATCTGACAGAGATCCTAGATTCACATCTCGATTCTGGAAGAAGTTACACGAGGCTTTGGGTACAAGATTCAATTTCAGTACTGCGTTCCACCCTCAGAAATATGGTCAGTCAGAGAGGGTGATTCAGATACTGGAAGACATGTTTAGAGTTGCTTAAGGATTATGATTGCTCGATTGAGTACCATCCTGGTAAAGCTAACGTAGTAGCTGACACACTGAGCCGTAGGGTTGTATCTGATCTGAGAGCATTGTTTGCTCGTCTCAGCCTATTTGAAGATGGTAGTTTATTGGCTGAACTCCAAGTGAGACCAACTTGGACTGATCAAATTAAGGGGAAGCAGTTGTTGGATGAGTCATTGGTTCCTCGTTTTCGATTGGTTGAGAAGGGGGAGACTGCAGATTTTGGGCTGAATAGTGAGGGAGTACTATGTTTCCGTGGGAGAGTTTGTATGCCGAGAGATTTTGAGTTAAGGCAGTCTATCCTACAGGAGGCTCATAGCAGCCCTTATGCTATGCATCCTGGTGGAAACAAGTTGTATCGAGATCTGCGTGAACTGTACTTGTGGCCAGGGCTTAAGCTCGAGGTTACTGAGTTCGTGGGTAAGTGTCTGATATGCCAGCAAGTTAAGGCTGAGCATCAACTGCCTTTTGGGTTACTGCAGCCAGTAAAGATTCCACTCTGGAAGTGGGAGAGGGTAACCATTGATTTTGTAAGTGGGCTACCCTTAACGCCAACTAAGAAGGACTCGGTATGGGTTATTATTGACCGACTGACTAAATCTACCCACTTTATACCGGTCTGCACTGATTATTCGCTGCAGAAGTTGGCTAAGTTATATGTGGTAGAGATTGTAAGACTGCATTGTGTACCGGTTTCAATCATATCTGACAGAGATCCTAGATTCACATCTCGATTTTGGAAGAAGTTACACGAGGCTTTGGGTACAAGATTAGATTTCAAGATCGCGTTCCACCCTCGCATGCATGGTCACCGAGAGAGGGTGATTCAAATACTGGAAGACATGTTAAGAAGCTGTGTAATAGATTTCTGAGGTAGCTAGGAGGACTATTTACCGATGGCAGAGTTTGCGTATAATAATAGCTACCACCCAAAGATTCAAATGGCACCGCATTTATATGTTATATGGGCGTAGGTGTCGTACTTCTACATGTTGGACTGAACTGGGTGAGCGGCGAGTTCTGGGGCCAGAGTTGGTTTCTGAGACCGAAGAAAAAGTAAAGTTGATTCGATATCGGTTAAAGGAAGCATCTGATAGGCAGAAGTCGCATGCGGATTTAAAGCCTAAAGAGATAGAGTACTCTGCGGGGGATTATGTCTTTTTGAAGATCTCACCATGGAAGAAGATTCTAATATTTAGACGGAAAGGTAAACTGAGCCCTAGATTCATCGGACCTTACCGGATATTAAAGTTAGCGTGACCGGTCGCCTATCAGCTTGAGCTGCCTCCTGAGTTAAATAGGATACATGATGTGTTCCACGTCTCTATGCTGAGGCGATACTGCTCTCATCCCTCACACATAGTGCCGGTTGAGGAGATTGAGGTTAGACCTGATCTGACTTTTGAGGAAGAACCGGTGCAGATACTGGATCGTGATTTTAAGGTATTAAGGAGGAAATCTGTTCCGTTGGTCAAGGTACTTTGGCGTAATCACGGTTCAGAGAAAGCCACGTGGGAGCCTGAGGAGGCGATGCGACAACAATAACCTCACCTATTCTTACTAGGTAAATTTCAAGGCTGAAATTTCTTTTAGTGGGGTAGAATTGTAACGACCTCAAAATATAGGGTCTTTAATTTTTCATGCCTTGACACAAATACCTGTTTGCCTCTGTGGTTGAGTGATTTGGGTGTGTTTTGGGGATTTTAGGAAGCTTGGGTTCAAGTATGGCCTTTGGCAAAATTTTGATTTTTTGCTCTTTTGGGAAACCTGGATGTTAGCTTGAAGGGCTTATAATAAATTGTGTTGGTTTGAAGACACAAGTGATCCTGTGTTGTGGTGGCAAGTGGCGTGTTGGCTATTCATGAGGGAGTGGGTTCGAATCCCATGGCATGCAAAGATGGGATTTTATTTTATGTCTCTGTGGTGGGAGAGGTAGAGTTTGATTCAAACTCTGCAGAGGTGGTTGGAGACTTGGTCATCAAGTTTGAATAAGCTTGGACGGGGGGTGTGGAGTGAATCAAGGAGCAAACAGTGGATATTTTTAGGGAATTTGAATGAGAAGGGAGTCATTGACGAATAGGGGAGCTTGAGTAGGGGATTTTGGCTAAGGGGAATCTCATTTGTGCATTTTCGGCAACTTTGTGAGAGGGTAGAAACCGAAAATCCTCTTTGCCATTTCGGGTTTTCTTTTTGTGCATTTCGGGATTTACTTCTTTTGTGGCATCTCGTGCAACATTTCTGACCATCCGGTTCTTTTTCTTTTCATCTTTATTCTCAAGTGCTGCCCACTCTTTGCTAAAACATAAACATCAAGTGCCTAATTCTGATCATTCTTTCGAAGTCTTTCTCTCATCTCTTCTCTAATCGTTTTCTGCTATAGCCGACCCTCTTTTACTTCCATCTTTTCCATTTTTTCAAACTTCGTTTTTCCCTTCTGTTAGGCCGAATCTTCTTAATCTCTCCCTCTCAAATCTCTTTGTTCTCCGTGGTAAGGGACAAACCTTCTTGACTGACTACTGCCGAAATACGTTTGCTTATCGATATTGGTAAGGGGTTACTACAACCACTTTATTGTTTCGTTCTTAGTAAAGATTTCTTTTGACTCCATTAGCAAGCTTCGACTTTCTCTTTTTATTTTCTCCTGGGGGCCGAATGTTTGGTTGTTTCTAACAACTTTTGTTATGCCAAATCATGTTAGGAGGGGGAAATCGCCCTTGATCAGCAGGGAGGTGCTAGTATTTGTTAGTTCTAGCAAGGTGAGTGGTTGTGGTTTAAGCAAATAAAAGTGGTGGATTAAGAGTATGCATTAACCGTGTGTTGTGTTGGTTATAGGTTGTGTGCTCCAGATTATTCGCACTCTTCGCTGTTACAATCAGGAGTGTAATCGTATGCAGCATTCGATAATCGACTGAATAGCCGAAAGTATGTAATGGTTACACTGCTAAGACTGTAGATCGGCTAAATGCCGAAAAGCCAGAAATATGGCGATGATGCCACACGAGTGTGCGATCATGCGTGTGGTAAATCGAGCCCTTGAACATGGGCGCTAGACTATAGAAGCCACCACGAGCGTTCTCGTGGGCTTAGGTCGTAATGGGCCTCGTTGGGCCGAGATGGGCCATGTGGGCCCAATGGGCTCATGGGCCACACATGGGTAAAATTCACGATAGTGACAAATAATGGATTGGGCTTCGAAGTTCGCATAGCCATGACTGAGATTGGGCTGAATGGGCCACACGAGCGTGTGAGCCCACTTGGGCTGAAAAGTGGGCTTTGGGCCCATTTACAATATTTTGGCCATATAGGTTATCTGAGTCGTTCGAGACGACTGCAGACCCTCTGAAGAGTCATCATCAGTGTCGAGACCCCAAAAGTAGTTAAATGACTAAAATACCCTTGTAGGGTAGAATTACTGAAATACCCTTGTAAGGTAGAATTACCGAAATACCCTTGTAGGGTAGAATTACCGAAATACCCCTTAGGGGTGAAAATTACCGTTTTACCCCTAACCGTCAAAAAGACCATTATACCCCTAGTGGTAGTTTAAGTGATTTGTGTATGAAATGTATATGACTTGTTATGATTATGACATACGGCATGCACGTAATATTGATGACACGACATTTTGCATTGGGGTTGGGATTCTGATTCGGAGGAAGTACTATACTAGTGGCTCTGCCACGTTTTTACTGTTCTAGTGGCTTGGCCACGTTTACTGTTACTAGCAGCTTTGTTGCGTTGCTGTTAGCAGCTATGCTGCGATATTGGTGTGTTGGCTGGGTGGGTCGACTTAGTCCCCACATGGTGTGTTGGTTGGTACGGGTGGTGTGTTGGCTGGATTGGGTTGGCTTGCATCTCTGTTCTACACTGTTATTACTTTGGGCTTAGACCCACTCTATTACTGTATAGGGCTAAAGCCCAGACTGATCTGCTACTGTATAGGGCTTAGGCCCAGTCTGTTTCTGCATGCACCGATTGTTATTCGACTGATAGGGGATTACACATTGAGTTTTCGCAAACTCACCCTTTTCTTTTAACTGTACAGGTAATCCCCAGCCTTAGATGATTTGGAACTGCGAGGGACTCGGAAATGACCACATGTTCGCGAGTATTTTAATTTGCACCTAGTTTTTAATATTTTATTTCTGGGTTAAAATTTATGTAATAAGGCCATTTGAGGGATTTAACTTTTATTTGGGTTTTAACTTATTACTTCAACCTGCTAGATTAGGAAACACGGGTTTTCAAAGTAATAACTATTTTAAAAGAAAATCACGCATTTCAAATCTTAAAGTTTACGATTAGGAAAGCTTTCGCGGTTTTTAGTTCAGATTAATAAACTTGTAACAAACAATTGGCCTACATGTTTTTACAACTCCAACGCTTTCAATAGCAATTATCTTAAAAAGGGATTTAAGACTTAGTCACGAACTTTCATCGACAAGACCAATTTTCAAATCAACACTTCGATGTGACACATCAGATCCGGTCGTAACGTCTAGGTCGAGTTTGGGGTGTTACACACATAGAGTCCTATTAGAAGGTCTACGAGACCTTAAACATGCTTTAGAGGAGGTTCGGGACTAAACCGATCTCATGCGGGAACTTTGCTGAACTTAGAAATTTTTTCTTTCAAAACAGGGCACATGCCCATGTGGCTAGGCCGTGTGTCTCACACGGCCGTGCCTTGGACCATGTCTCAGCCCGTGTGCAACACTGACTTGGGTCACACGGTCTGGTACACGCCCGTGCTTCTTGCCCATGTGGCATACTGACTTACTTCGAATTACAACCTTGAAAGACACGGTCGAGACACACGCCCGTGTGCTCAACTGTGTGGGCAAATATAGGCCATTTGCAAGGCCAAATTGCCACCCAAAATTGGGTCATACCTACAAGCATCAAACAAGCATCAATTCATGCCCCAAAGGTAGCCACAAACATATCAAATCATGCACAAATTGACCCGTAATAACATCATTCATTTCCATATACAAAACCAACTCAAACATACCAATTCAAAGTACCAACTTCACATCAAAACATGTGATTCATACATCATATTAATCCATTTCAATTCATAGCATTTCTCATCATATAAATTTCCCAAATCAACATGAAACTTACCAAAATTGACCATTTCTTTTGGCCATTCATGAGTACATCAATACATACCAAATTTTGCATCACATAGCATGCACTAAATTCACTCCATAATAACATTCATTATCAAGCCATATCACATGGCTATATTTACACATTTCAAAACATAATCAAAGTTCTCTAGCCTATACATGCCATACTTTAATATGTACTTTTTCAAAAGGTACCAAAATATAGTTCGATAGTGTGGTGATGATCCTTGACAATCCCTGAGCTCCCAGTAGCTTCGATAATCTATAAAACAATGCAAACACACACAACGTAAGTTTTCAAAAGCTTAATAAGCCATATACAAATAAACTTGTCTCATAAATAATTACAAACTATTTCATACATATGGTTCATGGCATAACACAATCACAAGTCATATTTCTCTTATATCTCAATTGATCATGTTCACTTACTCATAATCGCATATCATGTAATGTAGCTCACTTATCAAATGATCATATTCATACATACCTTTCATTGCCAAATTTCATATACATACATACGTACCAGACTTTGGATGCACATTTGTATACTCATTCATTTCTTGAAATTCCCGTTGAATCGTTCGGAATCAAACAGGATACTCGGATAGCTCAGAAAGCTCGTACAATGCTAACATCCCAGACGTGGTCTTACATGTAATCAATATCGATGCCACTGTCCCAGACAAGGTCTTACACGAAATCAATTACGATGTCGATGTCCCAGACATGGTCTTACATGTAAATCACAAATATATGCCAACGTCCCAGATGTGGTCTTACACGATAACTCATTTTGGAATCCTATGTCATGACATATGTATCCTAATTATTCCTATGGTTCGTACGGGGCTTTTCGGACGTCATTGTATTATCGGAACTTTCCCAGATTTCAGATATTCAGTTCAAATAGCGATACATCACAATTCATTCACATATAAGTAATAATAATTCAATTCATACACATTTATTTTTATATCGACTTACCTTGTATAGGAAAGAACGGAAACGAACGGCTATTCAACTACTTTCGATTTCCCCCGATCTAATTTTGTTTTCTTTGGTTCTTGATCTATACACATTCAAATTTAACTCTTTTATTCACCAAATCATTCAATTCAATCCATATACACATATTTAGGGCATTTTACAATTTAGCCCTCACATTTTCACATTTTGACATTTTAGTCCCTATTTCATAAAATCACAAAATACACATAATTTCACATTTTTCATGCTTAGCCAAATTTTCATGGAGTTCATTTAAACCCATATATTTCATTTATTTCACATTTTAGTCCTTCAATTTCTCATTTTCACAATTTAGCCCATAATACTTAAATTCATCAAAAATCCAAATACAAAACATCTTAACCCAACACATATCTTTCATTTTTCATCAACTAACATCACAAAGCTCACAAAATAAACAATGGCATAACTCAAAATCATCATCAATTTCAAAAATTAAGGTACAGGTTAGCTAGTACTCAAAGCAACGATCATAAAAACGTAAAAAGCATCAAGAACCGAACAAAACTCATACCTTGATTAAGCTTGAACAAGGTCAAATATTTGAAAGCTTTGAACCCTTGTTTTCTTTTTGATTTTCGGCAAAATGATGAAAAGATGAAGCAAAAATCATGTTTTGTTCAATTAATAAACATTAATTCATCATTTACCAAAATAGCCTTATTAAACACATTTAAAATCCACTAACCCTTGGCATATATGTACATTCATAAATTCAATGGTCCATTTACAACATAAGGACCTCACATTTAATATACTATGTCAATTCGGCACTTTATTAAATAGAAGGCTACTTTTACATTTTTTTACAATTTAGTCCTTTTTGCAAATTAAGCACACAAACGATCAAATTAAATCGCATAAATTTCACACATACCAATTCACATGCTGTAGACTCAGAAAATAATATTAAAATTTTTTTTAGAGTCAAATTTTGTGGTCTCGAAACCACTATTCTGACTAGGGTCTAAATTGGGCTGTTACATTTGCTATGTTATTTTAAGTTTTCAATGTTGAGGTAAAAGGGTGAAACTCTTGGTGTAACACCCTTAACCCGTCTTCGTCGCTGAATTAGGGTTACAGAGTATTACCGTATAAATCAGAACATTTAACATCAAAATAAAAACAATTATTTAACTTAATATCAACATCTAAAAAGTCAATATAATCATAGTAAAAATACACTTTTGGGCCTTAAACTGAGCCTTCGGGGCCCTAAAAAATGACTTACGAACAATTAGGGATCAATTTGAAACAAAATTGAAAATTTTGGAAAAACATGAAAATTTGGGAAATAGGGGTCACATGGCCGTGTGGCCAAGCCATGTGACATAGCGCAGACCGTGTGGACATTCGAAGTCTGGACACACGGTCGTGTCCCAGCCCGTGTCTAACATCCCAAAAAATCGGGGGTTACTAGAATCGAGTTTGTGAATCGAGAGAGAGAGGTCATGCCTTAGTTTTTGAGATTATCTATGCATTTTTACGAAATAAATGAGGTTTGGTTTGTTGGATAAGTGTTAGTGAAACTTTCCTTGAAACCCAAGTTCAAATCCCTTCTCTCTCACCATTTTTTATTATTTTGTTAATTTTTTCTTAAACCCTAGTATGTGGCATGCCTTGTTTTTAAAATAAATATTGAAAAATTATTTTAAGAATAAGGAAAAATCCTAATGGTTAAAAGAAATATGAAAAATCATGGAAATTAAATGAGGTCCCAAGTTCAAATCCTTTCTCTTGCGAAATAATTAAATTTTGCAAAACCCCTTATTTTTTTAATGTATGTGCCATCCATACCCTTGAACCCTAAGTACAAATAAATTTTTTTATTGTATTTTTCAGCCTTTAATTCAAAATTTCCCTTCCCTAGCCGTTCACCCTCTTCCTCTCCTCTTTTCTCTTCAATTTTCTTTTTTTCCCATTGTTGTCGTCGCCTACACCTCCCCTTTTACCATATCTTTCTTCTTCTTTTTGCATCAAGATTGTGCACCATATCCTTTACTCTATTGCTGACATTTATCCTCATCTAAATCAGCCCCAAATCTGAAATCTTGAACCCCAAGTTCAATTCTGGACATTGCCAAGAAAGTGTCATTTTCGTTTCTCTCAACTAGCCTGTGTAAGATATCTTTTCTCTTCAATTTCTTGATTAATCTTGTAAATTAAAAGCCAAATTTTCCATATCTGGAATTTGATAGATTTTAAATGATTTCAAATTTATTTTTCCAGATTTTAATGAGATCTCACACTGTTTTAAAATTCAGCCCCAATTTTTGCCACCATGGGTGGTGGTGCGTGCGCTTATGTGCAAGAAAGGGGGTTGTTTTCTTTCTTGGGTCTTTCCCATATTTTTCCAAAATTAAATTGTCTTCTTGAACCCTCCTAATCATCCTTTAATCACATGTTAATTAGGGAGATAATTTCTTGATCAATTAGCCAATCGGATACCACAAATCGTGAAGTGTAAGTACAATTAAGGGCAACTAGTTTGTTATTTTGACATAGTTGTTGGGTAAAGGTTATGAATTGATTAAATGAAGGAACTTAATAATTAATTAGCTACTAATTTTCCAATATATTATATGCTAAACAAGCCAAACACATAGAATAGCATAAAATGCAGAACCCCTAATTCTAGGAAGTTACAGTTCTACCCCCTTAAAGAAATTTCGGCCTCAAAATTTACCTGATCAAAAGAGGTGAGGGTATTGCTGTCGCATCACATCCTCTGGCTCCCACGTGGCTTCCTCTGAACCGTGATTCTGCCATAAGACTTTAACCAATGGAACTGACTTCCTTCTCAACACTTTAACATCTCGATCTAAGATCAGAACTGGTTCTTCTTCAAAACACAAATCAGGTCTTACTTCAATTTCCTCTACCGGCACTATGTGAGATGGATCCGAATGATAGCGTCTTAACATTGAAACATGAAATACATCATGTATCCGATTCAACTCCGGCGGTAACTCAAGCTGATACGCTACTGGTTCCACACGTTTCAACACTCGATAAGGCCCGATGAATCTGGGGCTCAACTTGCCCTTTCGTTCAAACCTTAAAACCTTCTTCCAAGGTGAGACTTTCAGAAAAACTTGATCACCCACTAAGAATTCTATCTCCTTACACTTCAGATGCGTATACGATTTACGCTTTCATTTAAGCTTTCTTCAACCGAGACTGAATTAACTTAACCTTTTCCTCTGTCTCTGAAACCAATTCTGGACCCAACAACTGTCGCTCACCCAACTCTTTCCAGCAGGTAGGAGTACGACACTTACGACCATATAACGCTTCAGAGGGTGCCATCTAAATACTGGATTGATAGCTATTGTTGTATGCGAATTCTGCCAATGGTAAGAAATCCTACCAACTACCCCTGAAGTCGATAACACAATCTCTCAACATATCTTCCAGAATCTGAATTACCCTCTCTAACTGACCATTAGTCTGTGGATGAAATGCCGTGCTGAAATCCAGTCTTGTACCCAACGCTTTATGTAACGCCTTCCAGAACCGCGACGTAAACCTAGGGTCTCTGTCTGATATGATAGACACCGGTACCCCATGTAACCTCACAATCTCTGCTACATACAGCTTGGCTAACTTCTGAAGTGAGTAATCAACACGAACCGGTATGAAGTGAGCGGACTTCGTCAACCGATCGACAATTACCCACACTGAATCTTTCCTAGTAGGCGTAAGAGGTAGCCCACTGAATCTTCACTGGCTATAGCAACCCTGAAGGAAACTGATGTTCCGTCTTCACCTGCTGACACGTCAAGCACTTACTCACAAACTCTGTAACTTCTTGCTTCAGACCTGGCCACCAAAACTGTTCATGCAAATCTCGATACATCTTACTCCCACCGGGATGCATAGCGTATAGACTACTATGTGCCTCCTGCAGAATCCTCTGTCCCAACTCGAAATCCTTTGGCATACAAACCTTTCCACGAAAGCACAATACTCCATCACTGTTCAGACCAAATCCTTCATTCTCACTACCTTCCACTTGCTGAAGTCAAGAACTTAACAATTCGTCTGACGTCTGCTTCTCCTTAATCTGACTTACCCATGAAGGCTTCACTTGAAGTTCGGCTAATAAACTTCCATCATCATACAAACTGAGATGAGCAAACATTGCCCTCAAATCTGCTATTACCTTACGGCTCAACGCATTCGCCACTACGTTAGCTTTACCCGGGTGATACTCGATCAAGCAATCGTAGTCTTTCAACAATTCAATCCACCTCCGCTGCCTTAAATTCAACTCCTTCTGGGTAAGGAGATATTTCAGGCTCTTATGATCTGTGTAGATAATAGACTTCTCCCCATACAGGTAATGTCTCCAAATCTTCAGAGCGAACACTACCGCAGCTAACTCCAGATCATGAGTGGGATAGTTCACTTCATGCGGTCTTAGTTGCCGAGATGCATACGCTACCACTTTCCCCTCTTGCATCAACACATATCCTAACCCTGTGTGCGACGCATCACAATAGACGACAAACTCCTTCCCAGCCTCAGGCTGAATCAACACTGGTGCCTCCATCAGAATCTTCTTCAACTTCTCAAAGCTTTCCTGCTGCTTATCTGTCCATACAAATGGTACTCCTTTTCGTAACAACTTGGTTAATGGTGTAGCAATCAACGAGAATCCCTCAACAAACCTTCTGTAATACCCAGCTAACCCAAGGAAACTTCAAATTTCTACTACAGACTTCGGTGGTTTCCAATCCAAACCAGCTTTAATCTTTCGGGGATCAACCCTAATCCCCTCGGCAGACACAACATGCCCCAGAAAAGTAACTTCTCCTAACCAAAATTCACACTTGCTGAATTTGGCATACAGTTGCTTCTCTCTCAAAATCTACAGAACAATCCGAAGATGCGAATCATATTCCTCTTCCGTCCTTGAATATACCAAGATATCGTCTATGAACACTATGACAAACCGGTCCAAATAGGGTTGAAATACCCAGTTCATCATATCCATAAATGCGGCTGGTGCATTCGTCAACCCAAACGGCATCACTAAGAACTCATAGTGACCATAACGAGTTCGAAAAGCATCTTATGAATATCCGCCTCCTTGACCTTAAGCTGATGGTACCCTAACCTCAAGTCTATCTTCGAGAAGACTGAAGTGCCTCGCAGCTGATCGAACATGTCATCAATTCTTGGCAACGGGTACTTGTTCTTAATCGTCAACTTGTTTAATTGCCTGTAGTCAATGCACATCTGCATCGACCCATACTTTTTCTTGACAAATAACACCCATGCTCCCCACGGAGACACACTGGGTCGAATAAAACCACGATCCAACAATTCCTGAATCTGAGCTTTAAGTTCTACTAGCTTCTTCGGTGCCATCCTATATGGGGCAACGGACACCAGAGCTATTCCCGGAAGAAGATCAATGCTGAACTCCACCTCGCGATCCGGAGGTAACCCTGGAAGCTCTTCTGGAAAAACATCCGAGAACTCTTTCACCGTTCTAACATCTCTTACAGACAATTCCTTGGCCTCCAAAGCACTAATGAAAGCTAAGAAAGCCTCACACCCTTTTCGCACTATCCTTTCAGCCTTTAATGCAGACACCACATTGGACAAGTAATTCCTTCTCTCACCTAATACCAACACCTCCTTATCCTCGAGAGTCTTCAAAATTATGCGCTTAGCAGCACAATCCAAGTTTGCTCGATACTTAACTAGCCAGTCCATGCCTAAAATCAAATCGAACTCGCCGAACGGCAATTCCATCAAGTCAGTCGGGAAAACAACTCCTTGTACTTCTAATGGCACACTCCTAAATAGTTTGTTTACCACTACAGATTGTCCCAAAGGGCTAATCACAGTCATTTCTCTAGAAGAAACCTCAGATTCTATATTCAAAGTTCCAGACACAGTACTAGCAACATATGAATGTGTAAACCCAATATCTATCACTGCTGTAAAGGGCAAACCAAAAATAAGGAACATACCGAGTATGACGTCCGGTTCATCGCATCCTCTCGGCGTCTAGCTGTATAAACCAATCTAGGCTTTCTTGCATCCAGATTCCCAAAGACCTCGCGCAAAGGCTCCACGCCCTCGACCAAAACCATTTCCTCCTCCTCTGGTCGGACCATGACCTCTCGGTAGTTGCGCCCACCTCTTCCAGATGTAGACATATCCTCGACCTCTGATCGTCGTGCCCCTCGCTAGGCTCTTGTGGACAGTCCCTTACGCATGATTTGCAGATCCACACCTGTAACATCCTTTACTTCTTGCCCAACACTCCCCCGAATGATAATTCCCACATCTAGCACATGGTTGAGACCTACCAACAGTAACAAGCTTCGCAACTCGACCCGGCCCATCAAACCTAGGCCTCTTTTGGAAACTCCCAGCAGATCCTGACGACCCAAAATTCCTTTTATTCCTACCCCTATCCTTATCCCGATTCTGCCTCTCAGACCGCTTCACCTCTTCAGCTACCTTAGCCTTCTTAACCAGAGTAGCAAACTCTCTTTCCTGCTGCGGAGCTATCAGTACTCACAACTCGTCCCTCAGACCATCTTCAAATTCTGACACAACGCTCGTGATCTGTTGCAATGATACCCCAGGCATAACGGCTTAAACGCAGGAATGCTGCCTCATATTTAGCCACTAACTTATTCCCCTGGACAAAGTTTAAAAATGCCCTCCTCTGAGCGTCCACGTAACTTGTCCCAACATACTTTCCTTGGAATGCTGACTTAAAGAAGTCCCAGGTAATACGGTCCGCTGATGTACCATCTCTTACCGTGAGCCACCATTGGTATGCCTCATCTCGAAGTAGGGACACTACTCCTTTCAACTTTTCCTCTGCAGTACAATCAAGATCGTCCATGATTCGTTCAATCGCTTCCAGCCAGTACTCGGTTATGTTAGGAGCCACACCGTAAATGCCCCTAAATATCTCACCCCCATTAGCTCGGAGTCGCTCGAAAACATTTTTGAGCTACTGATCCCGTGCTTGCTCCAGCAACCCACTCCAAAACACGCAACATAGCTTGAGACACAGCATCGTCTCCACCAGTTTGGTCCTGAAATCCTACTTTCGCAATTGGCGATGCTGGCACTTCACCTTCATGCCCATGCCCCGATTCTCGAGGGTTCACCTCAACACCCCGCCTTCTACTACGGCGCCAAGATACCACGCCTCACGCCTCTAGCGCTCGTGATTACGAATTTGAATTAATCTGATTAAAATTTTATGAGTTAGCATTTCTTCCACTATTTATTATCGGACAGTCTTATGAAAATAGCATTAGAAGTAGTTTTCGCAAAAACATATTTCTAAAGGTCTCAGTTTCTAAAGTTGAATTTCTTAGAACTATCTATCACAATAAAAATTTTTCATAAGAATTCAAACAATAATCAAAAAACTTACAGTGCAGATTGGTGCCGGAGACTTGGGTGCCATACTTCCAGAAAACATGTATTTTTCTAAACCATATTCCAAACCAACTTTTGAAAACATTTTTAAACCCCAAACCCACAACCGAGTTTTGTAACCTAGGCTCTGATACCACTATTGTAACACCCCAAACCTGGTCAATACGTTACGACCGAATCTGGTATGTTACAAGAAAGGAAGTTTTGAATTTTCAACAGAACATCGTAATTTGGAAAACTTTTCGTTTAGTGATTCAAGCTTAAAGATAATTTAAAATTTTGGTTGAAGATTTTTTTACCAACTTCTATTTAAAAGTGAACTAAAAAGTCGCAAACAGTTTTGTTTCACGAAGGCCGAAATCAGGAAATTCCATAATCGTGACATTTAAAAATGATGTTGAGGTTTTAAGAAAATCTCCAGATTATTTAGCTTAAACCTTTAATCACTTGTCATCTTTTGTTAATACTTAAAAAAATATGATTGTTTATAATTTTATTTTAGGAAACTCCTCATTTGACAACTCATAAGATATGCAATAACCAATTTAAAGCAAAAACCCAAATTAAAGTTATGGAGGCCTTATTACATTGCAAAATCCCAAAATTAAAAGGTAAGTTTAAATAAGAACTGAAAGTTTACGAGAAAGTAATGCATGGCAACCTCAAGCCCACCTCGGCTCCAAATCCGCAACTAGGGGTTACCTGCAAAATTAAGCAGAGGGGTGAGTCACTGACACTCAGTGTGTAATTCCCCTTATAACGCAATCGGGCTTTAAGCCCACAGATGTACATTGGGCCTTAGCCCTCACAATATAGCATATTAAAAATGTATGCAATGTAGCCCAGCCCAACCTAGTTTTCCATCCTCTAGGTCACCTGAATCAACCAAACACCCGTGGCATCAAGCCACTGTGGTTCCAAACCACTGTGGTCCTAGAACACTTGTGACAGAGTCACAGAATATATAAACGTGGGGCCAACCCACTGTGGTCCCAGACCACAATGACAATCTCTGATAAGTATATGTGGGGCCAACCCACTGTGGTACCAAACCACTGAGATAAGTCACTGATAAATATATGTATACGTGGTTCCAAACCACTGTGGTCGCAGACCACTGTGACAGAAGTCACTAAATCACACTTCCTCCTGTCAATCATATCCCAAAGCCCATGCAACATATTATCATATTGAGATGAATGCAAACATACTTTCAATGCACAACAGACAATTAATTCATACATACATATCTTCGAAAGTAAAATCATAGTGGTACTTACCTGGTGTCTCCAACCTTACCCACAAGGGTATCTCGACTATCTATACAGTCATTTTGGCTTTCAGCCAACACAGTTACTAACGCAAATAATAAAGAAAAGTGTGAGAGTTACACACCTGATTACGCTTAAAACTATACACTCTAGATCTTCGACACTCTCACTAGAAGAAACAACCGCGATTTGTCTATCCTAAGCAGAAGTCGGCTCCCTACCATAACCCGGTGGAAAGTCTCGAACCACTGACACAGCACATCATTTAAACTTAGGAGTAGAGACTACGAGTCCACTCCCCTCCTTAGTTTGGGTAGTACTCGCATCCATTGAGAGAATCTTGATCAGTACTCAAAGAGGAACGTTGATTGTCTTGAGGACCCGAATGGAATGGTAAGAATCGACAATCAACATACCTTCAGGCTTCGGACTACCAAATGTTTGACTTGAACTATCACAATCGGATGAAGAGGGAGGATATTCAGTAGCTAAGAGAGATCCTGATGCTTGCTCCTTGGAGTACAACTAATAGCAATGCATGATTCTGGGCTTTGGTGCGAGAGAAGATTCGGCTTGTAACAGAGAAAAGAAAATAAGTAGAATAGAATGCAGTACGTAAGATGCAAGGTTCGGCTTAGGTGTAGAATAAGCAAAGAGATTGAAATGTTGTGGAAAGATGGTTCGGCCAAGGGTGATTGGTAACTTTGTAGGGAAAGTAATGTACGAACAAGCAAGATAGATGAAAGAAGGTTTAGGAAAAGTTCGGCACGATGGAAGAAGAGATGAAAAGAGTGCTGAAAGAAAACAAAGGAAAGAACCTAAAATGTATTAGGGGATTTCGGCACAAGCTCAAGATGGGTAACAAACCTGAAATGCTTTTCTGGAATAAACGCCCAAAATGCAAAAAATAAAAACTAAAGGAACTATAGCATTCGGCACACTCTCTACAAAGCTTTAGGTTTACACTGCATTACACCCTTATGACCGAATGTTGAAAAAACACCTTCCCTAGCTCACAACCGAAAATGCCCCCTTAGCACTACCCACATTCGGCCAAACACTCACTCCCCCTCTCAAATCTCTTAATTTGCTCCTTGTTTCACTCTCCACCCACCATTTGAATTGTTTGACCAATTCAAACTCCCCGAAGCTCTCTTGTCCATTCATTTGAATTTGTTGACTCATTCCACAACCACCATGAAGAGTCCCAGCCGAATGCCACCAATTCACCACCTTGAGCACAAAAATAAAGTTCCACATGCTGCATACGAGACTCGAACTCCGTCCCCCTCCTGCTCCCTTGTGACGCCACTCCCTTTCTCCTTAAGTGGCGTCACTCTGTCACCACACCACACTCCTTCTTGTGTCAACAAACACAAATAAATATTCTTAAAGCTTGCTTCCCTTAGCTCTCCTCCCCTAAAGTGCCCAAAAGCAAAACTTCTCTAAAGCTCTGGCTCGAACCCGAGCCTCCCCAGGGCCCCCAAACACACCAAAATAACATGCTAAACAAGCCAAACACATAGAATAGCATAAAATGCAGAACCCCTAATTCTAGGATGTTACATCTACCCCCAATAGTGTTTAACTTTTCAGGTAAACCTCGATATTAGGATCAGACTCGGCATTCAAAGAATCACCTTAGACCTCAGACTATTTTTAATAAGTATTAATTAGTCTCTATTGGTTTTGGTTTGTAATTTTTAATGACTTTTGGCTCGTGGCTTGGTAACTTTTCTTCTGGGATTTTTACATGCATGGATTACTCAAGCATAATAATCGAATAATGCATGATATCGAGCTTAAGTAAAATTTAATATTGTTTCCTAGTTTTTGCTGCATTGCAAAGGAACCGTTTTTGAAAAACAAATTGATAAGGCAACTAAGTTTCCAAAATGACTTGAAAAATGGTTTTTCCACTATATTAGTTTAACATCGAGTTTTCTTTTAAAGAAGAGCGATAAGCAAACGGTTTTTCTAAAACAGCACTATCAACAATAAAATGAATCCTAAGTATACACGACCTAATGAATGAATGCTTTTAAGCTAACTCAAAGTACAACTACGATTTTCTCTAAAATGAGTTTATTTAAGGTTTTCAAAAGTAACGCAAGTTAGCTTGCCATTTCGGTGGCAAATGTAGACTTCTCAATTGAGCCATAATGTCTAGGTCGGGTTTGGGAGGTTACACCGTGTGTCCACCTATGTAAGTAGTTAAAATTGGGCCACACAGTTGTGTCGTAAGCCGTGTCTCAAACCTTGTGAAACCTGTACCAAAAACAATAATGACACATGGTCATGTATGGCACATGGCAATGTGACAGCTTGTGTCTCAGACCGTGTGCAGTTTAATTTTCCCCTAAAACAAGCCAAAAACATTTACCTTTTCTTGCACAACAAACCATACCATTTTCCATCATTTTCACATGACCAAAACACTTTAAAACATACCAAAAACATACCAAATCAACCATCCTATTAACCTAACTAATATACCACCAAAAGGCACCATAATTCATACACCAAAAATAGATCCAACCAACATCTCAAGTTCATTAACTATGCATATATCAAACATACCAAAACAATTTCAAACATACATGTCATTCAACCATGGTTTACCTATCATCACAAGGCTTACATAAGTATTTAACAACCTATGAATTTATACAATTAATTACAATCCATTAGCTATAAACATTAAGGTATACATAAGCTTGGCACCACTCAAACATACCAAATTGTCAAACTACAATCAAACCCTATTACCTGCCAAAACACACATATATCATTTAATTTAAATGTCTATCAAATGTACCCTCATTGGTACCACAAGTTAACATCCAAATCAAGTCAAACTCAATGCTATAAATTCATACTTTAAAACTTACATCATACATCTACCATTTAACAACTTCATTCGCACTTCAATGAACCAAAAGCCATCTAAATCACAAGGCATGCACAAGTAACCAAAACCCATACTTACATAAGTTCATTTATAAGCCAACATCAAGGAATATAGGCAAATAAACTTAAACCACATTACATCAGTAAAAAAAATAAAATAAACTCCTATTACATGCCATTTATACCATTAACCAAAACAACTAAAACTACCAAAATAATGAATGGATAGTGTGATGGTGCTCCGACGAGATTCTAACCAATCGAGATTTTCGATGATTTACAAAATAGAGAAAAACAACTACTTAAGCAACCAATGCTTTTAATAAGCTCATATAAAAGGAACTTAAACTTGCCGAACATAAAATGATTAAACCATTTAATCATTGATCACAAATCATATGGGTACTTTCCTTTCTTATTCACAAAATTCCACATGGTTAGTAGATATACTTAAAAATATATCAACCTATGAAACATGTAACATCCTGAAATTCGGGATTTTATGTTTTACATTATACCATGCGTTAGGCTAGCTAAGAGTGTCAGTTGTGTATGTTTAGGGACCCTAAGAAGGCTTGGGGTTGAGTTGGGCCTTGGTAGAATTTTTGTGTTTAAGCACTTAAGGGGGAGAAGGCAAGTGACGTCAAGACTTAAGGAAATAAGTGTGTATTTTGCTAGCACATGAGGAGCTAGTAGCAAGGTGGTGAGGCGTCACATGAAGGGGGCTTAAGGGGTAGAGTTCGAATCCCTCCTATTGCAACTTTTGGATTTAATTTTTTTTGTGTGCTAATCAGGTGGAAGATGGTAAGTGTCGTCCATGGCTCTATAGAAGGAAAGGAAGACTTTCAAATGATGGAAATAAGACTAAGGAAAAGAGAAAGGAGGAGATCAAGGGAAAAATAAGGAAAGAAGTAAAGGAAATAGATAAGGGGGGAATATGTTGGCCGAATCATAGGAAGGTGCATGGGGAAAGAAATTGGTCAACTAAAACCTTTTTGGTGTTAGGGGGCATACGGTTTTGGTAAGGGAATTTTTGGGAGACGAATTTCCTATGGCCATTTTGTAAGTTTTGTGCATGCAAAGTTTTTCTTCTTTTTGAACATTTTGTGCCTTCTTTTTTTCAACCTTTTTCTCTTGTCTTGTCGAAACACTCAAGCCATTTTGCTCATCTTTTCCTTAGTGTAGGCCGAAACTCTCTGACACCTCTTTTTCCATCTCTTCTTTTTTTTTTCTTTTTTTTTCACCATTTCTTCAACCCTTCTCTCTTTTTCTTTAGTCAATAATTTTTATGGTCGAATCTTTCTTGTTCTTTTCTCTCTAAGTAGCCGAATCCTCCTAGCCATTCTCTCTTTTCCATCTTACGTGTTGATCACTTTCTTCCTTGGTTGAATCAGGTAAGTGGCTTTATTCTTTTCTTTTCATCTTCTTTTCTCTATAACCGAATGTGTAACCATCATCATTGGTTGTCTCACTTTATTTCTAAAACCGAAACACCATTTCCTTCTACTCCCTGATATCGTAATCATCTCTTTTTTGTAGTGTTCTTGTGGGGTTGGCCGAATCTCACATCCTTGCTGACTCATCCATAGTCATAAGTTGAATCGGTGGGAATCGGGTTCATCATCGATTAAGGTAAGGAGTCTCTTCTTAGTCCATTCGATATCGCTACTTGGTTATTTTGCTAAACGGATCGATAGATTTGACTAATCGAATATTATAGGGACTAAATCACTCGATCTTCTCTACTCGTCGATCCTTTGGAAGTAGTGGTAAGCCGAAACCCTCTCCTTAGATAACTACTTCTCTCATTGTAATATTATTCTGACGGGACTCTTCCAATGGAGGCAAGTGGTAGCGATACTAAAGGAAAATCGATAGGAAGTGGACTTGCAATCTCTACTCCCAAGTTCAAACATAGGGCGGTATCGGCAGTTCGGGATTTTCCACCAGGTTGTGGACCGACATCCAGTGAAAATAGGCAGATCGTGGTCGTTCGCGATAGTGAGTGTAACATCCTAGATTAGGGGTTATGCGTTTGAAGCATAACTCAAGTGCTAGTGGGTTTTAAGGGTATTTGGAGATGTTTTAAGAGTTTTTAAAATTCTAGGATGAAAGGGAAAGCTTTGGAAAATAATTGGATTTTTGGGTTTAAAAGAGGAAACTAGGCAAAGAGGCCTTAAAAGAAATTATGTGGGGTTTAGGACATAAGAAATTAATTGGCAAAGTGGCTTGGGGCGCTAAGGAGCAAGGGGGCTTCAGGAGGGAAGGGTTCGAGCCACAGAATCGCACTTGGGAGTTTTATTTTTGGCGTTAAAGGGAATTGGGCCAGGAAGCCTTAAGGAAAAATTATGGGCGTTCTTGGCATAAAGCAGCCTTGGTAAAGTGGCTACAAGGCGCTACTTAAGGCCTGGAAATAACGCCATAACAGGTCTGGAGTTCGAGTCTTGGGCGCGGCATAAGCGTGTTTTATTTTTGCAAGTTGGCGTTTAAGGGAGAAGGAGGTTTTAAAAGAAAATATGGGGAGTTGATGACACAAAAGAGCCAGCAGCAAAGTGGCTGGACGCTATGCAAAGGGAGGTGCAGAGAGTTCAAGTTCGAGTCCCAAGACATGATAAGGAGGTCATATTTTCACTTTTGCGTCAAGAAGAGGGAGCTTTATTAGGTAGGCCTTAAAAGTATAAGTGGGGAGTTTATGTCACAAAGAAATGCCTTGGCAGAGTGGCTAGGGGCGTTATTGCATCTTGCTCCATCAGGTCCCATGTTCGAACCATGGGGGCAAAGCAGTTTAGTGTTTTATTTTGCATCCTCGGCGTTAGAGAGAAGAAGTGGACGGCACTTGGACTTCAATTAGATAGAGATAAGCCTTGTTTTTCTTTTTTAAATATTTGGCTATAGATAGTGGATAAATAAGATTTTATTTTATTTATTTTAGGAGTGTGATAATGTGATAAAGGAGGGGATAAGCTTGGTTAATATTTATTTTCAATATTCCGCTGAAAGTAGGATAATTGTTAATTTATTTATTTTTAGTTTAGATTAGTAGATAGAATATAATTATTGTTTTATTTTTATTTATTTTAGTTTAATAGGTGATAAGAGAAATATGAGGGATAAAGATTTGTTTAATTCAATTATTTTTGAATGAGGTTTGAAGAGATAAAATAGGAGATTGATTTGGAGTTTGATAAGAGCAAGGATGTAGTAACCGAATTCTTTATAAGGGGGAGTAATCATCCTTCATATCTTTTTCTTCTTTAATTTTCTTTGTGCCGAAGTTCCCCTACTCTTCTCCTCTTCTTCCTTATTTTCTTTCAACACCAAATTCCTTCCTATTTCTTGAAAGCCGAATTGCCCTTTGCCATTAAGAGTGATAGCCGAATATTTCACCATTATTGGGAGGCTTAGCCGAACCTTGTAAGTGACCATTCTTCTATTTGTATTTTTCTTTATTAATAACCATAGCCGAATCTCAAAGGAGGCAGATTCTTTTCCTTCTATCGCAAGTTCTAAAAGCCGGGATCCATTCTCTTTTAGTCTTCGCAAGCAACGATAGTGGAAGCATTAAAGGAGTTTCGGATTTGGAGTACTCAAGGGATTTCGACAGTTTCATAGTTAAGTGGTGATTCGGGATTTTCTGTGAAGGTAAAGTGGTATATAGTTTCGCCATAGGCCATTTTATAAGTTTCATGTGACCGATTGTGTATTATGATTTTTAGGGGCTAATCGACAAAAGTAAGCAGAGTATCGGGATTCTAGATCGTGTTAGATTCGAGTAGTTCAAATTTCGCTAGAAAGTCGTGTGTGATTAACCCATCGTTTCCGGGTTTTTGTGTTATATCTCAGATATGTTAAAATTGTGCTAACTAGTGCAAAGTGGAAATTGTGATATGGATACCCTCAAGGGGTATGTCGATAATTCGGTAAGTACCAAACCCGATGATATGTGATTATTAGTATGAATATGTGTTATGACTATGCTTGATGAACATGCTCATGCATCATTATATTATATCATTATTTATGTTACATATGCATGGGTGGGATATGATATGAAAGAAGGACAGGTGTACTTAGTACGTGGTTTGATGTTAGCCTTGAGCTACATCGTGGATTGGCATTGACTGAGGTCACGTTGTGGATTATTTGCGATTAAGTTCGCGTGGTTTGATGAGTAGCTCGCGTCCTCATCGTGGTTGATATGAGCTATGTGCCATATCGTGGTTGATGAGTGACTATGTGTCCCATCGTGGTTTTGGTGTTAGCTATGGCTACATCGTGGATTGGCGCTGACTGAGGTCGCGTTGTGGATTATTTGCGATTAAGTTCGCGTGGACGGCATTTGTTGCCATATTGGAGTAAAAAGGAGAGGGTGATTTAATAATCCCCTGGTGTGTGGTAGGCTGGATAAGGGGGTGTGTAGCGGATGGACCCTAGGCTGGGTTGGGCTTCATAATTGCATAACTTTGCATGTGAATATATGCGAAATGGGCCAAGCCCAATACGTGATGTGGATTAATGTGGTAATGGGCCAAGCCCAGTATGTGGAAACATGTGGTTAATTACACTATTATAAGAATGTGATATGGTTATGGGCCAAGCCCAATATGTGAACTCTATTGATATGGATATGGGCCAAGCCCAATAAGTGAACTCATGTAAATAATGTTGCATTAATATCTGACATGTGGGTAATTATGTGGTTAACATGTGGGTGGAATTCAGTGGATTAATTACACACTGAGTCTGTTAGACTCACCCAATATTTTATTAAACCTTACAGGTGATGCATGATGCTCGGACCGGGTTGGAGAGGATACGAGGTGGCCCATGCAGAAGAAGATGTTTTCATTATTTTATGCATTTTAATATTCTGTACTTTGTTTAAGTATTGGTTGTAATAAGGGTCTTATAATATTTGTTATTATTTTTATTATGGCTTGATTTAATTAAATTACTATATGCAAATGATTTTGTGTTTAGCAACTTATTTACTCAAAATACATATATTAAAGTTTTACTTAAAATTTCAAATACACAATGTTTTATTAAAGACAAAAAAAATTTTTAATGTTTTTCCCAAAAGTGAAATCAGTCTCCAAACGTTTTCCGCAGTGGCATTTCAAATTCGGTCGTAACGAATGGGCCGGGTTTGGGGTGTTATAGTTTGGTATTAGTGCCCGGTTCAAAACTCGGCTTTGAGGGTTTTGGGTCCAAAAATGTTTTCGAAAATGGGCTTTTCAAAATATGGGCTTTTATTTCGTGTTTTTTCTCGGCATGGCACTGTATCTCTCGCCCAAGTCCACTGTAAGCACTTCAATTATTGAAGTAATTTGTTTATGTGAACTGTTATGGGCTTATTTGGGCTCGTAGATTAGAATATTAAGGCTATTGAACCCTAGGGCTAGTGCACTCAAACACATGCATAAGACTTAAGGACTATTAAACAAACCTATGAACTAAGTCGCCGAGCTAGGGTGTGGCAACCATTGTGCGCATGTCTAGGATTGGATCCTAAGAGCTGGTACTTAAGCAGTCCTAGTGACTCACCTCGTCTTCACTGGAATCCTACATGGTGCGTAGCTTCGGTTCACCCTAGCCAAGAGGACTCGGTCATAGGCTAAACACAATGACTAAAACCCGAAAGGGAACTAGCCGTGTTTTTATGAACCCTAGTTTTAAAACTCTTAAAATTACCTTTTTAATTTGTGAGAACTATTCTTACAAAATTCTTTCAAAAATTTTTGATTTACAAAATTACAAAAATGCCCTCAGTATTGTAAATTACTAAAATACCCTTAGTTTTTAAGATTTTCAAAAATACCCTCGACTTTTGTTAAAATATTTCTACTTTACAAAGATATCAAAACTTCTGCTTTACAAATAACAAGATACCCTGATTTGGAAAATTTACGGAACTGCCCCTGACTTCCAAAATTACCAAAATAACCTCGATTTCTGAAATTTTTGCAACACCTCTGATTTGGAAAACAAAAAAACCCAGAGATTTTGTAAATTCTAAAATACCTTTAATTTGAAAAATATTTTCGAATTGACCCCGATTTATTACTAAAATACCCTCAGTAGGGAAAAGACGAAATTACCCCTGGGTAGGGAAATGGATGGAATGGCCATAAAAGTGTAGTGAATGATGTTGTGAATGAATGTGACTTCATGGAAAAATGAATGTGTCTCTGCTTATGAAGGTGAATGTGACTCCCTGAGTTAGAGTAGTGAACTTGAACTAGAAACTTTGGTTGATCGAAAGAACTACTTCTGAACATCTCTTTTCATAAAACTGTTCGCGAATAATCAGTGGAACAAAATTTCTGATGCATATAACTTTTTAATCAGATTAAATCGCGACGTTGGAAATGAGTTCTAGGGGACGTGAACTTAGAGACTGTGCCTAGAAAGTATGATGGTTCTATTAAGATCAGAGTGCGCAGCAGTAGAGTAGTGTGATGAGTTAAGAATGCACGATGGTTCGATAGTAAGTAATTTCGAGGACGAAATTATTTTTAAGGAGGGTAGAACTGTAACATCCTAGATTAGGGGTTATGCGTTTGGAGCATAACTCAAGTGCTAGTGGGTTTTAAGAGTATTTGGAGATGTTTTAAGAGTTTTTAAAATTCTAGGATGAAAGGGAAAGCTTTGGAAAATAATTGGATTTTTGGGTTTAAAAGAGGAAACTAGGCAAAGAGGCCTTAAAAGAAATTATGTGGGGTTTAGGACATAAGAAATTAATTGGCAAAGTGGCTTGGGGCGCTAAGGAGTAAGGGGGCTTCAGGGAGGGAAGGGGTTCTGAGTGCACAGAATCGCACTTGGGAGTTTTATTTTTGGCGTTAAAAGGGAATTGGGCCAGGGAAGCCTTAAGGAAAAATTGTGGGCGTTCTTGGCATAAAGCAGGCCTTGGTAAAGTGGCTACAAGGCGCTACTTAAGGCCTGGAAATAACGCCATAACAGTCCGAGTTTGAGTCTTGGGCGCGGTATAAGCGTGTTTTATTTTTGCAAGTTGGCGTTTAAGGGAGAAGGAGGTTTTAAAAGAAAATATGGGGAGTTGATGACACAAAAGAACCAGCAGCAAAGTGGCTGGGACGCTTGCGGCAAAGGGAGGTGCAGGAGAGTTCAAGTTCGAGTCCTGCTGACAAAGATAAGGAGGCTTTGTTATTTTCACTTTTTGCGCCAAGAAGAGGGAGCATGATTAGGTAGGCCTTAAAAGGATAAGTGGGGAGTTTATGTCACAAAGAAACGCCTTGGCACAAAGTGGCTAGGGCGTTATTGCAGCTTGCTCCATCAGTCCCATGTTCGAACCATGGGGCGCAGTAGCTTAGTGTTTTATTTTGCATCCTCGCGTTAGAGAGAAGAAGTGGACGGCACTTGGACTTCAATTAGATAGAGATAAGCCTTGTTTTTCTTTTAAATATTTGGCTATAGATAGTGGATAAATAAGATTTTATTTTATTTATTTTAGGAGTGTGATAATGTGATAAAGGAGGGGATAAGCTTGGTTACTATTTATTTTCAATATTCCGCTAAAAGTAGGATAATTGTTAATTTATTTATTTTTAGTTTAGATTAGTAGATAGAAGATAATTATTGTTTTATTTTTATTTATTTTAGTTTAATAGGTGATAAGAGAAATATGAGGGATAAAGATTTGTTTAATTCAATTATTTTTGAATGAGGTTTGAAGAGATAAAATAGGAGATTGATTTGGAGTTTGATAAGAGCAAGGATGTAGTAGCCGAATTCTTTATAAGGGGGAGTAATCATCCTTCATAGCTTTTTCTTCTTTAATTTTCTTTGTGCCGAAGTTCCCCTACTCTTCTCCTCTTCTTCCTTATTTTCTTTCAACACCAAATTCCTTCCTATTTCTTGAAAGCTGAATGCCCCTTTGCCATTAAGAGTGATAGCCGAATATTTCACCATTATTGGGAGGCTTAGTCGAACCTTGTAAGTGACCATTCTTCTATTTGTATTTTTCTTTTATTAATAACCATAGCCGAATCTCAAAGGAGGCCGTATTCTTTTCCTTCTATCGCAAGTTCTAAAAGCCGGGATCCATTCTCTTTTAGTCTTCGCAAGCAACGATAGTGGAAGCATTAAAGGAGTTTCGGGATTTGGAGTACTCAAGGGATTTCGACAGTTTCATAGTTAAGTGGTGATTCGGGATTTTCGGTAAGCAGGGTAAGTGGTATATAGTTTCGGCCATAGGCCATTTTATAAGTTTCAGTGTGACCGATTGTGTATTATGATTTTTAGGGGCTAATCGACAAAAGTAAGCGATGTATCGGATTCTAGATCGTGTTAGATTCGAGTAGTTCAAATTTCGCTAGAAAGTCGTGTGTGTGATTAACCCACCGCTTTCCGGGTTTTTGTGTTATATCCGTATATATGTTAAAATTGTGCTAACTAGTGCAGTGGAAATTGTGATATGGATACCCTCAAGGGGTATGTCGATAATACGGTAAGTACCAAACTTGATGATATGTGATTATTAGTATGAATATGTGTTATGACTATGCTTGATGAACATGCTCATGCATCATTATATTATATCATTATTTATGTTACATGTGCATGGGTGGGATATGATATGAAAGAAGGACAGGGTGTACTTCGAGTACGTGGTTTGATGTTAGCCTTGAGCTACATCGTGGATTGGCGTTGACTGAGGTCACGTTGTGGATTATTTGCGATTAAGTTCGCGTGGTTTGATGAGTAGCTCTGTGCCTCATCGTGGTTGATATGAGCTATGTCCCATATCGTGGTTGATGAGTGACTATGTGTCCCATCGTGGTTTTGGTGTTAGCTATGGCTACATCGTGGATTGGCGCTGACTGAGGTCGCGTTGTGGATTATTTGCGATTAAGTTCGCGTGGACGGCATTTGTTGCCATATTGGAGTAAAATGGAGAGGGTGATTTAATAATCCCCTGGTGTGTGGTAGGCTGGATAAGGGGGTGTGTAGCGGATGGACCCTAGGCTGGGTTGGGCTTCATAATTGCATAACCTTACAGGTGATGCATGATGCTCGGACCGGGTTGGAGAGGATACGAGGTGGCCCATGCAGAAGAAGATGTTTTCATTATTTTATGCATTTTAATATTATGTACTTTGTTTAAGTATTGGTTGTAATAAGGGTCTTATAATATTTGTTATTATTTTTATTATGGCTTGATTTAATTAAATTACTATATGCAAATGATTTTGTTTTTAGCAACTTATTTACTCAAAATACATATATTAAAGTTTTACTTAAAATTTCAAATACACAATGTTTTATTAAAGACAAAAAATTTTTTTAATGTTTTTCCCAAAAGTGAAATCAGTCTCCAAATGTTTTCCGCAGTGGCATTTCAAATTCGGTCGTAACGAATGGGCCGGGTTTGGGGTGTTACAGTGAGGGTAAGTGTGATAAATCGATTGTTTAAATTTGGATTAAGACACTATCTCTTGTTAGTTAATTGAGTGTTATGGTGACATAGGTGCCGACGATCAAGAAGGTTTAGTCCTTACCGTAATCAGGTGTGTAATCTCACACCGAAATCCTGTAGATTCGTGATTCACCATCATGTTGGAAAATAGATCGTTGTTGCTTACGAATCTAATAACCGTAATATGGCAAGAATCGAGTAACTTGCTTAAACAATGTTAATTTTAAGATCTGTCAAAATCGGTATTAATTTGTAAAATTACAAAAATGCCCTTATGGGCCGAATTACTAAAAAGCTTTAATGGGCCGTTTTTATGAAAATGCCCCTATGGGTCGATTTACCAAAATGCCTTAATGGGCCGATTTGCTAGAATGCCTTAGTGGGCCAATTTACCAAAGTGCTTTAATGGGCCGATTCATCAAAATATTTCATTAGATTAATGGTTGCTATATATGTGGATATACTTTTCTTATGTTGCATCTTTACATATTGCATGGGTTGGGAAAAATTGTATGGAGAGCAGTGTAGCCTGGTGGCATAGCCACAATTCGCTTATTATTGTGCTTAATTATGATTTCGGTGGCATGGCCACAAAATATTATACTTTAGCAGCTTGACGCAAAATTGTGTGAGCGGTGGGGTGGGTTGACTTGATCCCCACAGTGTGATTAATTTGGTCGTGGGTGTGATGGATGGATGGGTTGGGTTGCATTCATTTCATTTAAATAATGTTATGTAAATGGGCTTAGGCCCAAGATGTTGCTATACTGAGGTTCAAATCCCAGTGGATGATGGTAAGGGGATTATGCATTGAGTTCTTGTAACTCACCCCCCTTTCTTTCTTAATCCTTGCAGGTGATGCTCAGTAATGAGGACTTGGGGCCATGGATAACTCGGTGGAGGCCATACATTAGGAATGATGTTTTCGACCATTAGTAAATTTCTTTTCCGCTTTATTTCGTTACTTTTACTATTTTGGGTTTAAAGTTGTAATAAGGCCTCTGATATTTTTATTTTGCTTTATGTTTTGATATACTTATTATTTTCCATGAATTGTTTTAAACGGGAATTTTTCTGAGATCTTAAACAACGGTTTTCCAAAATTGATTAACAAACGGATTTCATAACAAATATGTACAAATAATTTAACTTGGATTTTCCTTCGAATTATCAACATCTTTTTTTTTAAAGTCACGGTTTTGTTTTTAAAGTTCACTAGTTTGATTTTCGATTCACCAATCAACCTCTCGAGATTAGTGGTATTTTGTTTTATCGAATATTTATAATAAAACTTGTTTTTCATAACTATAACCTAATACCATCAACTTTAGTAGGAATCATAAGTTCTTTACACACTTTCTTCATGTGACATGATGGACCCGGTCATACCACATGGGCCGGGTTTGGGGTGTTACAAAACATGACACATATCATGAAATGAATTTCAATATACAATAATTCATCATATGTTAAATTAGTTCCCTTTTTAATCCATACTTTTCCTTTTCATATGTTCATTAACATGAACCAATGCATACATACACCTTTCCATCTTATGCCTTAATTTCCATTCAATTACATATATTACAAGTCCATTCAATATTCTCAATAACATAGCTCATTTCATATGCACACCTTTTTTAAAAACTTTAATTGCCCATTGAACCATATAGAATAACATCGGATACTCGGGAAATGCTCACACAAAGTGTGCATTTACGTGTAACTGTAATCATCTCTATAATGCTCACGCAAGCTATGAAATGGGCCTGATCACATGAGTTGTGGGTTAGGATGTTAGCTACATGATCCTTCTCACACGAGCTGTGCAGAATCCAGAACAAATGCGCAAGACTCTGACCATTAGTAGGACATCCAGACCAAAGACTAAAACCGTATAGTCCCTAATGACATGTCATTTGTATCCTAAGAATTCTTAAGGTTCAAACGGGAAACTTTTATATATTAATCCTTTAACTTTTTCCATTTATATTATTTCAATTATATGGATCCATACAACTGACATTTTTCACAAATATCCATCAACTGCATAAACATTACAAATTAATCCAAATCACTAATTAACATGTGTAAATTCAATATAATTAAACAAGGTATAACATAAACTAACCATTTGTTCAAATTAAAACTTAACCATTTTACCATTATATGAACTTACCTCGATTGAAACAGTTACTAAAACGTAGTCGACAACTAGTCCAAAACTTTAGCTTTTCCTCGATTTAAATCCGATTACAGCGTTTCTTGATCTAAATAATAATTCAACCCAATTAATACATTTCCATCATTCTAACAAGTAGTTTTATGCAATTCAACCCTTCCATTATCAATTTATAAATTTACCCCCAACATTTTAACTTTTATACAATTTAGTCCCTAAACCCGAAACATGCAAATTTACCATTTTTAGCTAAAATTCATGTTAGCCGATTTTTACCTAGTCTTATAACAGCCCATATTTATCATCAATTCACAATTTTTTTCTTGAATTTTACCATTTTCATAAATAAGTCCCTAAACCTTAAAATCATCAAAAATTACTTAACAAAATATGTCTATTTAAAAACCAAGCTTAATAATCTACCATAAAACTTTAAAAATATATCAAACTCATCCATGGCATAATCTATAACATTTAACATTTTTACAATTTGACCCCCGGTTAACTAGATTAAACTAATACGAACTCAAAAACATAAAATTTACGAAAAACGGACGAAAATTAAGCTTACATGCAAGGAACCATGCTTTGCCAAAGCTTATGGAGCCAACAATGGTGTTTTCCATTCCCATATTCGGTGATGATGATAACAATGAAGAAGACCACATGTATTTTATTTTCTTTTGTTTTAGATTTATTAAATTAATATATTAACATTAAAAAAAAACAACTAAAATTCCATAACTAAAACCAATGAACCGTCCACTATTTTCTAAAAAGGTATAATTACCACATAAAACCCTTAATTCATGCTTTTATATTCATTTAAGACCAATAATACTATAGTGATTAAATTTTACATCTTTTACGATTTAGTCTTTTTTCCTTAATTAACCATCCAAACATCAAAATTTCTACATCATGTTTCAATATATACCTATATTGTAATTCTATAAATATTTAATAAAAATGTTTAGGGCCTCAATTTACAGAAACAATGTCTCAAAACCTTATTTTTCAAAAGCACTTACTTCCGGAACCAACCACTTATACTTTTCTTTTTGCTCAATTAGCAAATTTTAACAAAATCAAAATTCATTATACTTATATTTGACCCATATAAATAAAATAATAAAATTTTCAGACTCAATAGTCATATTTACGGTTCTGAAACTGCTATTTTTGACACCACTAAAAATGGACCGTTACACTTGGGAAATATTAAGGTAAATTCCATACACATCATTTGAACTAAAATTAATTATCAATCACTTGTTATAATCATACTTGTAAAGTAAGATATTTTATTTGTTATAAACAATATATGGCACAATGAATGCTTGGACAAATTAACATCGATTTGTTGTAGACATAAAAATTGACATAATAAATATTTGAAAACTTTTTTTATAAGTTCTGAAGTTATCAAGTGTTTATAATACCATATGTTATATTTTTGGATTGAACTTAAACAATTGAATTGTCATCTTGCACAATCCTTTGCTTATGGATTCATTCTCTAAACTCTTGGACTTATTGGACAATTATTTTGGACACTCCATTGATGGACATACCTTTCCTCATGGATTCATATGCTTAATTAGTGGACGTACATTGCTAGATCATTTGATTGGGACCTCCATTTATGTGTAGATTCTAATTGAGTAATAACATTGAGTATTAAAATTTAATCTTAATATGACACCAAGAGTTGATCCTCTAACCTCAGTATATTTTCTTCCAGGTTTTTGTTTTGAGTTAATTTATTACGTTGACTTTTATTTTTATTTTTAGTGTTTCTTGCTACTACTTTCATTATCAATACTTATTTCAAAGTTAAGTGTTAAATTTCTGTCTTAGCATTATACTTGTAATCCTGTATGTTCTAATCAACTTCTCTGTGGATTGATCTCGGACTACCAATATTTTATTACTTGTGTAACAGCCCAGTTTAGGGCCTAGTCAGAATAGTGGTATGAGACCACAAATCCGAAGTAGAAATATGAGTTTTATGACTTCCATGAGGCTTATGAGGTGATTTCATGATTGTGTGAAAGTCTCATGAAGAAATTTTATTAATTAGTGATTAAATTGTCCATTAGACCTAAATTGCAAAGATTAGAAAATACGAGATTCTAGAAGATTTAAGTATGAAATATAATTATAAAAATTACTAGAGGTCCTTATTTAGTAATGAGACCATTATATGTTATGATGGACAAAAATGGACATGGGAAGGAAAAATCTCAAGAAAGGATCATTAAGGGCATTTTTGTCATTTGGTTAATAAAAGAATTAAAAGGGAAAAATAAGCCAATATCTTGTCCATCTTCTTCCTCTAGTGCCGAAATTTGCAAGGAGCCATAGCTAGGGTTTCTTCAACTTCCAAGCTTGATAGTAAGTGCATCCTAGCCCCCTTTTTAATATTCTTCGTATTTTTGATACCCTCATAGCTCGGTTTAGCTATTTCTAGCTATATTTTGAGCTAGGGTTTATGTTCAAAAATTTACCCATGTATGACATGCATGTATTTTGATGTTTTATGGAAGAATATGAAAGTTTGATGAAGCATAAACATCTTTTTCTAAGAGATTTTCATGAAAAATGCATAAAAGGACCAAATTGTAAAAGTTATAAAAATTGTCATACATGAGTGAAATAGTGGAAATTGAAGGTTTCTATAGTTGATAATATGATTCGGCTAGGCTTGAAATACAAGAAAGTTGAGTGAAAATCGTTTTACGAGCCTAGGGGCAAAAAAATGTATTTATGTAAAAGTTTGGGGGAAAATCATAATTTTGCCAAAATATGAATTATGAGTCGGTTTAGCCAATGTGTGTATTTAACAAGTGAAATTGTTATTATAGATCAAGAAACACAAAGCTCGGATCGAAATCGAGGCAAGAACAAAATTGAGGACTAAATCGAGCACCAATACACATTTTAAGAATCGAGGTAAGTTTGTATGAAGTTAGAGTTTTATAATGTTCGATATTTGAAATTACTTAATATTATGACAATGTATGTTATTGCTATGAAAATCGAGTGATGAAGCCTCGATGAGGAAAGGGTGAAAATATGTTATGTGAAATTTCGGCTAAAGATTTGGGATAATCAGGTTACCCATGTATTAGCATTTAATAAAGAAGGTCCCGTGTAAGACCATGTCTGGGATATGGCCTCGGCACCAAAGGACGATCTCGTATAAGACCATGTCTGGGACATGGCATCCACATTCATGTATGATCTCGTATAAGACCAAGTCTGGGACATGGCACCGACATCGAGTTATAAGATCTCGTGTAAGACCATATCTGGGATATGGCATCGGCATCAAGGGGTGATCCCATGTAAGACCATATCTGGGATATGGCATTGGCATCAAATTTTATGAACGATGAGTTCGAGTATCCTACGATAATTTGATTAATTCGTGGGCAAAAGAGTTAAGTATGTAAAATGGTATAGAGTCAAATTCGTTTATGGATGACCTTGAGTTTCACCTATGATAAGAATGACGAAGATTTGAGTTTATGTTCATGATAGCATATGTGCTAAGTCATGTGATCAAGTGATACAGGTACCATGAATAAGTACAAGTTACGAAATCATAATGTGATATGAGATGGGTAAGAATAAGTGTGAGTAAGTACGAGTAAGATGCCTAAGCATCTGAGACTTATGTTGCTATTGTTTCATGAGATGGTTGAATTTGGTTTGAGTAATTATGTTTCTTTATAATTTCATGCAAACTTACTAAGCTATATGCTTACCCCTCTCTTTTCCCTTTCTCTTGTAGTTTCACCAAGTTAGCTCGGGGATCATAGAACGTCGGAGCTCGGGTCACACTATCAACCGTTCTTTTAGTATAGTAAAGTTAATTCATTTTGAGTATGGCATGTATAGGGACTTAATCGTTTGTGTCATGTCATGTTTGAAGGCCAAAGGGTTGGCTATTAATGTTCCACACTCATTTTGTAAATGGCCATGATGAATTGGCCAATATTGTAAAGTTCATGTTTTAAGGTTGATGGGTATAATGAAATAAATGTTCATGCAAGGTAATGAGTAAAATGTGGATGGAATGAACGATAACTTAAGGATTCTTCATGGTTGGATATTGTTATATTATGTGTTTCTTGTGATGAAATTAATGAGTTTAAGTTTTCAGGGTGGCAAAAGGGCTTGGAAAATAGCCTCTAATTGTCCACACGGGTAGACACACGGGTGTGTGTCTAGGCCGTGTGTGACACACGATCAGCCCCATGAGTGTGTTAATAGGCCGTGTGTCCCCTGCACTAATTTACGAGAATATGATTCGTCACATGGGCCAACACACGGGCGTGTGCCCTGGTCGTGTGCTAATTAGGGTTTGATGACGTCATAAATAGAGAGCTCCATGGGCAGGAGACACGGGCATGTCTAGGCCATGTGAAGGACACGGGTTATAGACACGGGCGTGTGCTCAGCCGTGTGAAATAAGTTAGTGTCGACCACGAGTGATGAACACGGGCATGTCTTACGGGCACACGGGCGTGTCCCTTGAAAAACACGGGCGTGTGGCCCCTATTTAGGCAAAAATTTTCAAAGAGTGTAAAAGTTTCCGGTTGAACTTCGAAATCTCCCGGATGAGTGTTTAAGGTCTCGTAGGCCCATGATATGTGTGTTATGATTAAGAAATAAAAGTTTTAAGTTGGAATGGAATTTTATAGCCCATAATTACATGTTCAAGCAAGGTCAAGCATGGTAATGCCTCGTATCCGGTTCTGGCGTCGGACACGAGTAAGAGATGTTACAACTTGAATATAACCTGCACTTGGGTTGTAGACCTAGAAAGTCACTATCAGTCCTTAGCAGGCTTCTCAATGTTAGATAGTCCCAACGGACATCCTATTCCTTTGTAAATCATTAGCGGATATTCCACTTAAGATAGTTGACCGCCTATAAGCGTTTTATCATTTATAATAAAAATATCACACCAAAAATATATAAAAGTAAATCGGTGATATTCACAAGTATATGGGTCAAATTGTAATATAGTGTATGTGTACAATGAAACATGGGAAATATTACGAGGATCGTACCCAAGGAAGGATGAAATAAATCTAATGAAAATCTCCTTACAATAATAAGTCTAAATAGTAATAATTAAATCATATATTACGACAAATCATAAAATAGATTAATAAGAGAAATTAAATAAATAAAATAAATAAACAAGAAAATATTGTAATTTACTTTGGATTGGGGTTTTAGGGTGGATTAGCTACCGATTAACCAATTATTACCTCCCATCCTCTAACTAATTAATCGATCGGTTGATACTCGCTTATCTCCTAACCTCACTTTCTCAACTAGGATAAACTATGACTTACTCTGTTAGACTTATCTCTCAATCTTGTTTAACCTATGATAGCTTTCTAGGGTTGTCAAGCCTAGGGTTTAAGAACGCATAATCTATACCAACTAATCCTCTCAAGAAACCCTAAATCCTTTGTTAATCATGTCCCCATCCACTCGTTAATCTCCCTAAGAGATTTAGGCACTCATGTTATTCATAATCTTAATCTCAATTGAATAAAACATGTAAAGAACACAATTAAATCGAAAGAGAAAAGAGATTAGAAAAATCTTAATTTTGATGTCGAATGAAGAACGAAGTAGTAAACCTCTCGATCGGAATAACGAATAATGTTGCTCACAAAGGTACATAAATGAAATGCTTCAATATTATAGAAGAATTCTTGAATCAAAATAGATTCTAAGAGGAAAAACAAAGAGTTTATGTAAAACCGAAAGAAAACTTAGTTTAATCCTACTCCTAATCTACGAGGGTTTAAGACGACTTAGTTACATCAAACCCCCAAGGTCTTATTTATAGGAGTGTTAACAACCTGAATTAGGTCTTTGGAACGTCCTAAGTCTTTGTATAAAGTTGATTGTGCAGATGAAAATAGCCCCGACAGACTTGAGCAACACGTTGACCTATGTTGTGCCATAGGCCTTGCATGCCATGACACGACATGTGTTCCATGCCTTGTAAGGTTTGTTTAATGCTTTAATAGTTCAGGAAGCTTGGAGATCACTCGTCCCTTACTCCCACATCAATTGGGCCTATGAATCATCATTTTACGCACTCAATTACACAAATTAGAATTACCTAAGGCCCGTCTCGGCCTAATAGGTCACAAGACTCACAAAATGTGTTAAAAAAACACTTATTTTACTAATACTCAATCCTAACTACTAAATACCAAAAACATAATAATAAATACTAAATTGCCTCAAAAACAAGCTCCTTAAGTGCAGAAAGAACCCAAAATTACTACTACATTTGATGTCAGGTGAAATAACCCCACACTTATGTTTTTGCTTGTCCTTAAGCAAACTAAATAAAAGCAAAATAAAAATCGAAAACAAACTAAACTGAAAATAAGAAATAAACATGCAAAGGAAAGAAGATGTACTTGAGTTGGCTTGATATAGGAAATTAGACAAAAACATATTAACAAGATAATGTAAATAAACATATAACTCTAGCATGATACACAATTGGCTCACAATTTCTAAAATTAGACGGGTTAGTTCAATAAATTACAAAGCAATCAAATAAAAGAATATTAAGTATAGGTTTCCATCAAAACAGATATACAATTATACAATTATGTTCAATTGAATATAAGTGGTAAAAACATCAAAACTTGGCACAATGCCATCCATATAAAGTACTACCTAAGTCACACAGGACTTTTCAGCTTGTAATGTTCTGTGGCTTACGTTGGTTTGGAATTCAAAGAACAGGCTCGACAAAGCAATTAAGCACGGAAGTAGTTTGGCACATGATATTGTCCTCGATACTCCCCAGAGTATACATGTAGCTCACCACCTTATATCCACTTCCCTCACCTTCCTTATTTCTCCATTTACTAAGGTATTGTATAGTATTCATGAGTACAATCATCCGAGCTCGTATATTTTTATTTATCAAAAAAATGTGAGCGTACCTTTTTCTAACTCACTTTGCTTTTATTTTCTTCATCAAGATTTTCTCGATTGACATTTTGTCTTATTTTTCTAGAAGCTCAAAATTCTTATACTCGCTATACCATACAATTCCTTAATTCACTCATTTTTTTCTCTTTTAAATCCATCGAGATGTATCTACCTAATCCTTCAATATCAATGGTTTGATGTCTAAATCCATGCAAGGACCGATGAATTAAGGATAAAATAGAATATATATTAAGCTTAGGCTTAGGGTTTCAATTAAGATTCATCAAGGAAATGAGTTAAGGCTTCAAATTAGGTACTAGGGATGTAACACCCTAGGCAAATCCCATATCGGCAAAGCATGGGAGAGACCTAAGATATATAAAGGGGTAGAAACACTTAAGTGGTAAGAGGCCTTTGGGGGGTGTATGGGCGCTCCCAAGAACAAAGCTGTGAGGGTCATGTGTGCCTAAAGCGGACAATATCTTATTGTGCTGGGTGTTCACTATGACATTTAGTGGTATTAGAGCCCAGTTCGAAACTCGTACTGTGTATTTTTGGATCTACATTCATAGTTTAAAAGAACTTTTGAAAAACCTTTATTTATTGAATTTAAAGATTTAAAACTCTTAAAATCTTAGACTCTTGAAGTTGATCCAAGATAAGTACTCTTTACTTTAGATTATGAGATTTTAGATAGTATATTCTTAATTATTAAAAACTCTAATCGTTAATAATCAAGTGATAACATAAAATATACTTTTATAAATTGTTATATAATCCATAAGGCTCAAGCACTATGTAGAACTCATGGTGCACGTCATCGTGCGGCTCAAAAAGATTCATCCACTGCTCGAGTGCCTACACCGAACCTTGGTGTTGATGAGAACGAGCCCGTTATGGATAATATAAATGATGCACCCAAGGAATTTGTTAATGAGGAGGAAAATCTTGAGCCCGCTGATGGTGCGATATCTCAAGCGCTGTTAAGGGTTTTATAGCAAGTTGTTGGAGGCCAATCTGGGACTAGAGGTCGTAAGTTTGTTGCTGAAAGGATTCAATCAAGTGGAGCCAAAGTGTTTAGGGAAGTTACTGGAATGACCCCTCAGTAGCTAAGTACTGGATGGCATCTACTGAAAGGATCTTGGATGATCTGCACTGTACCCCAAAATAGAAACTTAAGGGTATAATGTCTCTTCTGAGGGACGCGGCCTATTGCTAGTGGCAATCCATTATGGAGGGTACCTAGACAAATTAAATTACTTGGAACTATTTTCATACTACCTTTTGGAAGAAGCATGTGGGCTTGAGGTGTAACACTCCCAGACCCGGCCCAGACGTTATGGTTGAATCCGGCGTGTCACATTGAAGTGTCTTTTCGAAAACATTGTTTTCATTAAAAATCCTTCGAAAGAAAAGTTAAGTGAATTCGGTGATGTCACATCAAAGGGATAATTCCAAAACGACTTTGTTTAGTTTAAAACTTAAGTTTAAGATTTAGAAACCCAAAATCCCTGCAACTTGTTAAGTTATGAAGAAAGCCCATGTTTTAAGAAAACGTCCATATGTTATAGTTATTTCGAAAACCATGTTAAACTTTAAAAATTTAATTAAGTTTAATAATTAGGCAGTTGAAACAATAACAAAACCCAAGTGTAAAGTCAAATTGGAGATACAAGGCCTGATTACATCCCAATGAAAATAAAGTAATTAAAATAAAGTCATTCGAAACTAATTAAAAACTTCTAAGTAGTTTGCAGTGTGGCCACCTCCGAGTCCTCTTCCACGTCGATCCGTTTACTGAGAGTCACCTGAAACATTAAATAAAAGGGTGTGAGTTTCGAAACTCAATGTGTACGACCCTGGGTAATCCAACCAACATGCAATTATCACATTGGGCCTAAGCCCTATCAAAATCGGTGGTCTTGGGCCTTAGCCCACAATGACCTCATATCACATCAGTATCACATGAATGCAATGCTCCCATCCCAAATCCAACCCTACACTCCTATGGGGATATAAATATCAACCCACCCATCCCTACACTCCAAAGGTAGCACCAACAAAGAAAGACTACTCAAACGTTGCGGCAAGGTCAAGGTGCATATAATGGGCTTAAAGCCACCGGTGGATCCACGATCGCCGCAGCGACTATGCGATCCTCACATATCTTCCTCCGTATCATCAAACCCACCCAAGTGCAACATAAATCTCATGAATGCAACATACATATTTTCACACATTAAGCACCTAGGGGTATTTTAGTCATTTCACTATCTAGAAGTATTTTTGAAAATCTACCATACAGGGGTATTTTCATAATTCCATCCTACAGGGGTATTTTCGTAAGTCTACCCTACAGGGGTATTTTCATAATTTCTTTCATCTCAGGTTTTAGTTATGAACTTTGGCCCATCAGCAAGTCCTTGCGGCTAAAGTGAACAGACACTATGCACCAGGTAGGATCCCAGAGAAGAGGAGGTGGGTCACTAGGACTGCTTAAGTACCAAACTCTCCCTAGATCCAATCCTAGACATGCATATGTCCATTGCCACACTCTAACCTAGAGACTTGTCCACAGACATGTTTGATTATTAAAAATAAGTTTTATGCTATTTAAGAATTTATCAGAACTAGGCCTAGAGTCCATAAAAACCCTAGCATGCATTTCTAAAATTCCATAAGGCCCACTAAGCCCAATCATGTCCATATAGCCCATTAAGACCAATCATGTTTATGTAGCCCATTAGGCCCGACCATAATCAAATCATACAACCATCCATACAATCCATCATTCAATTTCACATATCAACTCTTGCCGTTTTGGGCCCACGAGCTTGGTAGCCCCATTTAGCCCCGTCTAGCCTGGTCGGCCAAACAGTGGCCTGAGACCATGAGATCGCTCTCTTGGCCCCGGTAATCATATCGGTGTTCCCACACAAATGTTCGCACACTCGTGTGGTTGCCGGCGCCAACCTTTTAGCTTTTCAGCTTTTCGGCATTCTGGTTTTTGGGATTTCGGCTTTTGCCGATTTGTCATGTGTGAAGTGTATGTACACACCTGGTTAATGCGGTGTGCTACACTATCCCCAACCTTGAATCTACAACCAATACCAATCTCCAATCAATCACACACTTAACCACAATATATACCTAAAAACCTAAGCCTTACCATAACCTTACCGTCTGCCACCAGTTCTAGTAGCCCTTTCTTAGCTACTATTCACAAATATCCCCTAGATCTGCATCAATCTTAATCGTTAAAGAAAAAATAATAGGTGACTTGTATCCACTTAAGTCACCCTTTCCCTTACTATAGACTATTCGGCCAACTTATCCCAAAATCAAGAACACTTACCCAAAAGTCGAAACGTATGGATAGCTTTTCGGCAGAGACTTGTAGATCCAAGCTTGATTCTGATTTTTTCCAAGATCCAATCTACCAAAAATCAAAGGAATGACGACAGCACAACAAAGATTTGGTCACTAGAATATTCAGCTCAAGGTTTGGGGCGATGAAGAAATTGGCTTCAAGAGCAAAGGTTTTCGGCTTTTGAATTCACGAATATTTGGTCCCCAACAATTGAGATGAAGGTGGGACGGCACAAGCAATGGAGAAAGAAGAGAATGATATTCAATTTAAGGCTTTAGGAGAGAAGAAAAGAAAAACACATAAGGAAGAGGCGAGGTTTAGAACAAAAAAAGTGAAGGAGAATTCGGTAGAGCACTATAGTTGCCGAAATAGCACAAAGGGAATTCCAATTGCCAAAATAGCACAGAGGGACTTCGACATCCCCTATTTATACACAAAACTGAAACTCTGCCTACCCCTCCAAAGTCCCAATCGGCTCCAACTCTTCCCCATCTCATCTCCTCAATTTTCTCTCTGATAACTCCCCAATCCTTTTCCTAAATTTTCTCTTCTGATCACTCTTCTTAGAGTCCATTACCACACCACTTCCAACCTTCTAGAAGGCAAAAATTAAACTCCTAAAAAAATACTAAGCTAGGATTCGAACCTAGGATCTCCTTGCTAGCCCATAACGCCACCTTCCTATACCCTAAGTGGCGTCACTTAGCCACTCCACCACAAGGCTCTTTGATGCCATTTTTCCTATTTTTATTTAAAAGCCCAACTACTCACCGCCCTGGTTCCTTTAATAATTAACTAAAAATTCCTTCTCCTTAAAGTCTGAACCCAGAACTTCTCCAGCACCCCTAGACACTCCAAGTTCATTACACCCTTAAAGCCAACATGTCGTTTGTCATTTTCTTGCTCACTTAAAAATTTTCTAAGACCCAAAGCCCAATAGGCCCAAATTCGGGGCGTTACATGAGGTATGTTGAAGCCCGAAGACTTGAGTTTATCAAATTAAAGTAAGGGGATAGAATCATATTTGAGTATGAGGCTGAGTTCTTAAGGCTGAGCTGATATGCACGAGGGATGGTAGCTTTCGAGTAGGACAAGTGCATGAGATTTGAGAATAGGTTGCGATAGGATCTCAAGGTTCAAGTTTTCATGCTGCAGGAGAGAGTCTTCGAGGCTTTAGTAGAGAAGGTGAAGATCCTTGAAAAGGTGAAAGGGGCTGAGCGAGACAGAAGGGATAAGATCAAGACTCCAATGAAGAGGGATTTTGGTCTGGGAAATTCTAATCCACGTCCAGTGAAGAGGGTTCGTGATGATAGACCATTACAGTACCCTGCTGCCGCAGGTAATAAAAATAAGATTCACGAATGTACTCACTGTGGAAAGTCTCATAGTGGGAAGTGTTGGAAGAGCAAGGGAGCATGTTTTAGGTTTGGAGCCATATAGCATCAGATTAATGATTTTCCGCTGATGAGGGATCAAAGGCAAGCACCATAACCCCAACAGAATCAAAACCAAAGGGGGCATGGTAATATCAGGGCTAGAAATGTTAGACAGGGGACAACCGGTCAGGGTACAAATCACACTAATGCTAGACATCTTGCCTTGGTTTATGCAGCGAGGCACAGAAAGTACCATGATGCAACCGATGTCATTGCGAGTACTTTTCTAATAATTTTTGTACAGTACTTTGCTTTGATAGATGTAGGATCAACTCACTCTTATGTTGTCTGCTCTATGTCTGATAAACTGGGAGTTTTAATGGAAAACACTGCTAGTGGTGTAACTGTACTTAATCCCCTAGGACAATCTGTGTATGTGAATAAAATCTTTAGGAGATGTCCTTTAGAAATTCATAGAGAGTTGTTTCTAGCCGACTTGATGGAGCTGCCTTTCGGAGAATTCAACCTTATTTTGGGCATGGATTGGTTGACAGAGCATCGAGTTATCCTAAATTGTCTACGAAGTGGGTTACTATGAGGACTTCAACAGGAAAGGAAATAGTTATGATTGGTGAACATCGAGATTACTTGTCTAATATGATTTCTACTTTGATGGTCAAGAAATTGGTCTTAAAAGGGTGTGATGCGTACTTGGCATATATTTATATGTGAAAGCTGATGAATCAGTGTTAGAGAGCATCCGTGTAGTGAAGGAGTTTCCTGACGTCTTTCCAGAAGAATTACTCAGTTTACCTCTAGAACGTGAGGTTGATTTTGGGATGGAGTTGCTACCTAGGACAGCTCCGGTGTCCATTGCTCCTTACCATATGGCACCTAAGGAGCTAAAGGTATAGTTGCAAGAGTTGTTAGATCATGGATTTATAAAGCCGAGTGTGTCGCCTTGGGGAGCTCCAGTTTTGTTCGTGAAGAAGAAGGATGGATCGATGAAACTCTGCATTGATTATCGATAATTAAACAAGATGACATGGAAGAACAAGTACCCTTTGCCAAGGATTAATGATCTTTTTGATCAATTTAGGGGTGCCACAGTTTTCTCCAAAATTGATCTGAGGTCAGGCTTTTATCAACTTAAGGTCAGAGAAGTTGATATACCTAAGACTGCTTTCAGAACTCGGTATGGTCACTTTGAGTTCCTAGTGATGCCTTTTTGTCTTACCAATGCACCAGCTGCTTTTATGGACCTCATGAACCAGATTTTCCAACCTTATCTTGATCAGTTTGTGGTGGTCTTTATTGGCGACATTCTGATCTACTCCAAGTCTGAATTGGCACATGAGGAACACTTAAGGATAATTCTACAAACTCTTCATGAGAAAAATTTGTATGCAAAGCTGAGTTAGTGTGAGTTTTGGCTTCGTGATGTAATGTTTTTGGGACATGTGGTATCAGCTGTAGGTATTCGTGTTGACCCAAAGAAGATCAAGGCAGTTCTAGAATGGAAGTAGCTTAGGAATGTCAATGAGATACGGAGTTTCCATGGCCTTGCGGGATACTATAGAAGGTTAATTGAAGGGTTTTCTTTGATTGTGTCACCTATGACTAAGTTGTTGAGAAAGAGTACACCTTTCAAGTGGACCAAGGAGCATCAAGCTAGTTTTGAGAAGCTTAAGTCAATACTGACCCAAGTGCCTATTTTGATTCAGCCCAAATCTAGGAAAGATTATGTGGTCTATAATGATGCATATCACACCGGTCTTGGTTGCATGTTGATGCAAGATGGGAATGTGGTGGCTTATGCTTCGAGATAGCTCAAATCGTATGAGTGTAACTACCCAGCACATGACCTGGAGTTGGCCACAGTTGTCTTCGCCCTTAATATTTGGAGGCATTATTTGTATGGTGAGAAGTGCATTATTTACACCGATCAGAAGAGCCTTAAGTACCTCTTCACCCAGAAGGAGTTAAACTTGAGGCAAAGGCATTGGATTAAATTACTTAAGGACTATGACTATACCATTGAGTACCATCTTGGTAAGGTAAACATCGTGGCCAATGCGTTGATTAGGAGGTCGATGACTGAGTTGAAAGCAATGTTTGCAAAGTTGAGTTTATTTGAGAATAGAGGTTTGCTTGCGGAACTACAAGTTAAGCCTACTTTGCTAGATGAGATCAAACTGAAACAACCTTTAGATTTGTCTCTTCTACCGCATGTAAAGCTAATTGAGAAAGGTAAGACTTCATATTTCAAGTTTAATTCAGAAGGGGTTTTATGTTTCCGTGGAAGATATTGTGTACCTTTAGATAAAGAGCTACGGGAGTCCATCCTACTAGAAGCACATAGTAGCCCTTATGTGATGCATCTTAGAGGAAACAAGATGTATAGGGATGTTCGTGAGCAATACTGGTGGCCTAGACTTAAGCATGATGTGACCAAGTTTGTGGCTAAGTGTATGACATGTCAACAGGTCAAGACTGAGCACCAAGTTCCTTCTGGGTTGCTTCAGCCCATTCAAATTCCTTAGTGGAAGTGGCAGCGAGTCATTATGGATTTTGTTAATGGGCTACCTTTGACGCCTTCTAAGAGAGACTCAGTTTGGGTAATTGTGGATAGATTGACTAAGTTCGCTCACTTTCTGCCAGTTCACACTGATTACGCAGTGCAGAAGTTGGCAATGTTATTTATCTCTAAAATTATGAGACTCCATGGGGTACCAATTTCAATCATTTTGATTGGGATCCCCGTTTCACATCTCGATTTTGGAAAAAGCTGCACAAGGCTCTTGGTACAAGGTTGAACTTCACTATAGCATTCCATCTGCAGTCTGATGGAAAATTTGAAAGAGTTATTCAGGTTCTTGAGGACATGTTGAGAGGTTGTGTGATTGATTTCTGTGGCAGTTGGGAGGAACATTTACCACTTTTTGAGTTTGTGTATAACAATAGCTTTTAATCAAGCATCTAGATGGCTCCATGTGAGGCCTTTTATGATCGTAAATGTAGGACACCTTTGTGTTGGACTGAATTGGGAGAAAGGAAAGTTTTGGGACCAGATTTGATTCAGGAAACTGAGAGTAATGTAAAGCTTATTCAAGATCATTTGAGAGCGGCATCTGATTGTTAAAAATATTATTCTGATTTGAAGAGAAGGATTAGAGTTTAATGTTGATGATTGGGTTTTCCTTAAAGTGTCGCCTTGGAAGAAGGTGTTGATATTTGGTCACAAAGGGAAATTGAGTCTGAGGTTTATTGGAGAGCATATTGTATTCTTCAGAGAATTGGCCCAGCGGCATATCAATTAGAGCTACGATCAGAATTGGACCACATTCATGATGTTTTTCATGTGTCCATATTGAGGCGATATCGATCAGACCCATATCATTTGGTTCCGATTGAGGAGTTGAGGTGCATCCATATTTGTCTTTTGAAAAAGAGCTAGTTCAGATTCTCGATCACGAGGTTAAAAGGTTGAGAAAGAAGCGAATCCCCATAATGAAAGTTCTATGATGGAATCATGGTTCTAGCGAGGCCACTTGGGAATCAGAAGATTCGACACGACATCAATATCCTCACCTTTTTCAATTAGGTAAATTTTTGGGATGAAATTTGTTTTAAGGCTGGTAGAGTTTCCACATCCCATATTTTAAATTATTTTATTGCTAAATTGAACACAAGGAAGTAAGTGGTAGAGTGGTTAAGTGCTTTAATTAAATTCTCAAGGTCCTAGGTTCAAGGCTCCTCATCAACATCTTTTAATTAAATTTTTTTGTAATTTTTCCCATGTGCTATATTTGTTGTAGTCCAACCTAGCTTGCCATATGGGGAGGAAGATTCTTTCCTTTTCTTTTGTCCAACATGCCTTAAGTGAGGAGACCATAGTCCCTTTTTCAGTTGCTTTTTTCCTCTATTTTTTCCTTATGTAAGGTACAATGAACCTAGACTGGGTCGACCACTTTTTTCCATCCAACCTCCCATTCTCCTCCCCTCATTACCGCACCACCTTCTTATCCTCCCTATTTTCTCTCCTTTTCTCTTTTATTTAACTCTCAACCTTCCTTTTTCTTTTCCTTCACTTTTTCCTCCACCCTTCTTAGTTGTGCACCACCAATATTTCACCACTGACCCACCACCCAACACCTCTCCCCTCTCTTTTTTCTCTCCGAGCGTCGCTCCTTGTGCCGCCCTCCTCTACCGTGTCAACCACTATGCACCACCACTAAAATCCTCTCTTTCTCTTTCTTTTTCTTTCTTTTCTTTCTCTTCTCTTCTCCATTAAGAAAGTGACCGAATCATTGTTCATTCCTTCTCCTCTGCCTAATCGCTGCCCCTATTTCTAGACTGCCGTCATCGCCACTGTTGCACCACCGTTGATGATAGAGATCTTTTCCCTTTTCCTTTTCTTTTTTGATTGTTCATTACTTTTATTTTAATAATCAAAATCATGCATTAATCCTTTCATTTGAATCCTAATTCCAAACTCTATCTCTTCCTTAGGTTTATCGTCGAATAAATCCTCCTCTTAGATCATTCTTTCTTCTCCGATTCGTGACCCATTCGATTCGTTGATCCTCCGTTCCATTCATGTGAGAGTAAGTAAAAAAGGTGTATAGAAATATTTTCTCCTTTCTATTTTTCTTCTCTTGGCCGATTACTTTCGAGGGGCCTAGGTGATTAATTTCCTTCATAATTAATGTTTCATATATCTTGTGTGTGGAAGGGCCGATCGACATCAATCCAAGAGACCGTTAACCGTTGTGTTTTAATCGCTAATCTGAGAGATCTTTTAAGGGTAAGTGATAATAATAATCAATAATCAATTTATCGTATTAACTTTTAAGACGATAGTCCTAACTCAAGATCATTTGTTGTTCGATTAGGTAATCTAATTGCAGATCCACGTGTGGGGGATTTTAGAGATTTATTGCACATCGGATCTACGATCAGGTGTGGGTTTTAACACTAAATAAACTAAGACTGTTATTAAATCGATAAAAATGTTGTTATTAAAATAATGTTGTTTGATAGGGATACTGTATGTATCTATAAAGTGAGATAAGTCATCCTTGTGGATTTTTATCAAGTGTTTTTCCTAAACCGTATGCTTGTGAAAAGTATGTTGTGTGATATTGATGTTTGCTAATAATGTTAAAAATATGTACATATCATTCTCATGTTATGTGATTATATGACATATGTGATATTCGTATGAAAATAAGATGTGAAATTTTGGTACCTTGAGTACGTATGTGATTTGCATGTTAAACATGCCTACATAATTTTGAGTGTTTTGGCCATATCACATGCATGGGGTGGGATATGTGAAAGGTGAAAGTATATGGCAGTTTATCTGCATTAATGTGACACTGTTCATGATTTGATTATATAGTAGTTTATCTTTTACTCTAGTGACCTATCCACGATTTTGTTTATATGGCAGTTTATCAGCGTTACTGTGACACTATTCACAAGTTGGTGTGTTGGTTGGACGAGTTCTGGGAAAACATGATTTTGGTGTGTAACGAAGATGGGTAGGAAAGTTTTCCTAAACCGAACACATAAAGAACTTCTCGAAAATTTAAAACTTTTTGAACACTGCAGAGGCACACGCTCGTGCAGTCAAACCGTGTGCTTCCCACGGCTACTAGACACACCCATGTGTCCTGGCCGTGCCAAAACAAGGCATGTATACTGACTTATCCCCACGGTCACTAGGCACGCCCGTGTGCCATGGCTGTGTACTCTTAGGCTAGATGTTGACTTAATCCCACGGTCACTAGGCACGCCCGTGTGCCACAACCGTGTAAGCATAACAGGCCCTTTGCAAGGCCAATATGCCACCCACACTTGGGTTTACCCTACAAGCATCATACCAATTCATTTTGTGCACAATTGACATCCAAAAACATATCAACTAATCAACAAAGCTTTGTATCCAATCTCATTTTCAAACATAACAGTTTGCACAACCAAATCACTTATATCCTTAAGCATGAGTCATCCATATTTATCTTCCATGTAACCATTTCATTGATCATACATACATACTCATAATGCATTCATAATCTTACCAATGCCTTGACCATTTCAATAGCTAACTTTCCATACGAAATCATGCATCATATACTATATTCACTCATGCATATTACCAACATTAACTAGCCAAATCACATGGCTATTTACATCTCAAACATATACCAAATTACTAGCCTATACATGCCATACTTAGAATATACATTTCCAAAAGGTACCAAAATGAGTTTAAGTAGTGTGATGACGATCCTCGACGATCCCCGAGCCTTCAGTAGCTTTGACGATCTATAAAACAGAGCAAACGCACACAGAGTAAGATTTCAAAAGCTTAGTAAGCCATATACAAATAAACTTAGCATAAATTGCACATAACCATATTGGCACATTAACATTATTGGTTCTCATAGAAATTTCATCACATATATTATTTGGCTCATTTACTTAGCCATATGTTACCAATTTCTTCAACTCAAATATCACACATAAACATGGCTAATTCAAGCATAAATTCTCATATAATCTCATCATTTCATATATATAATCATCTTAGTAAGTTCTTATAGATACTTACCTTTCATACACACTTAGTGTACATACCAAACGTACCTGAAACAGATATACAATTCACATAGTCATTCGTATCTTGAATTTGCCCGTTGAACCATTCGGAATCTAATAGGATAGTCAGACTGCTCGGAATAGTCGTACAATGCCAACGTCCCAAACGTGGTATTACATGTAATCAAATATCAGGGTCTTACACGAATCAAATACGATGCCGATGTCCCAGACATGGTCTTACACGTAAATCTCATATCGATGCCAACGTCCTTGACGTGGTCTTACACGAAATCTCTTATCGATGCCAACGTCCCTGACGTGGTCTTACACCAAATCTCGAATCAATGCCAATGTCCCAGATGTGGTCTTACATGATATCACATAACAGACACACATTTCATGACATACGAAATTCCTATCTATTCCTAGGTTCACACAGGACTTCTCGGACTTTAACAGCTTATCGACTTATTAGTCCACTCGGATTTAACATACATTCCATCTTAATGGATAATCATAGTAATTCACATATCATATACACTCAATAATTCAATACAAATACATTTATTTGTATATCGACTTACCTCGGATTCGGATATTTTTTCGGACTCGGTTATTCGACTACTTTCGCTTTCCCGCGATCAAAGTCCGTTTTCTTCGGTTCTTGATCTATACATATTCAAATTTAACCCTTTTATTTACCAACACATTCAATTCAATCCAAATACACATATTTAGGGCAATTTGCAATTTAGCCCTCACATTTTTACATTTGGACAATTTAGTCCCTAATTCACAAAATCACAAAATACACCAAATTTGCTTTTACCCATGTTTAGCCGAATGCTCATGTATCTCATACAAGTCCAAACATTTCATTTATTTCTCAATTTAGTCCTTCAAAATGCTATTTTCACAATTTAGCCCTAATTAACTAAATTCATAAAAAATACAAGAACAAAACATGTTCATTAAACACGTATCTTTCATTTAACACTAATATTCATCACAAAGCTCACCATTTCATCAATGGCACATCTCATGAACATCATCAATTCTAAAAATTAAGGCATGGGTTACAAAGTATACGAAGCAACGATTGCAGAAACATAGAAATTATCAAAAACTGATTAAAAACATACCTTAAATTGAGCTTAGAAGTGGCCGAATGCCCTAACTAGTTTTCTTTCTTTTCTTTCCTTCAAAATTCGGCAATATGGATGAACAAATGCCACTATCTATTTCTTTTGTTTTATTATAAGTATGTTAATTTACATTTTACCATATTAACCTTTCATTTAATAACTAAAACAAACATACATTAAGGGCATTTTTGTCCTTTGTCCATCCACTATCTAAGTATTGGCACAATTTCCTCATAAGGCCTCCTTATTAAAAAGCCACATCAAATAGCTATATTTTCATAAAGCACGCAAATTTTACCTTCAATGCAATTTAATCCTTTTATCAAATTAAGAATACAGAGATTTTGACAATTTATCTTACTTTAACTTTATCACAAAGCAAATCACACACTACAAACACGTAAAATAATATTAAAATATTATTCTAACTCGAATTTGTGGTCCCAAAACCACTGTTCCCACTAGGGTCTAAACCGGACTGTTACAATTCTCCCCCCTTAAGGATTTTCGTCCTTAAAAATCTTACCGTCAAATAGGTTCGGATATTGCTGTCTCATAGAATCTTCAGGCTCCCATGTAGCCTCTTCAATTCCATGTCGATGCCACAACACTTTTACTAACGGAATTTTCTTGTTTCTCAACTCTTTTACTTCACGAACTAAGATACGGATCGGGTCTTCTTTGTAAGTCATATCTAATCGGATTTGAATTTTAGACGGAACAATCACATGTGACGGATCGGAACGATATCTGCGGAGCATCAATACATGAAACACATTATGAATCTTTTCTAGTTCAGGTGGCAACAATAATCTGTACACAACTGGCCTAATACGCTCAATGATCTCATATGGCCCAATGAACCTCGAACTCAATTTGCCTTTACGTCCGAATCGGAGTACTTTCTTCCACAGAGACACTTTCAGAAGCACTTTATCACCAATTTCAAATTCTATATCTTTTGGTTTCAAGTCCGCATAAGACTTCTGACGATCAGACGCTGCTTTCAAACTATCTCGGATCACTTTTACTTTCTGTTCAGTGTCTTTTATCAGATCAACCCCGTATAGCTTATTTTTACTAAGTTCGGTCCAATACAGAGGTGTACGACATTTGCGTCTGTACAAAGCTTCATAAGGTGCCATTTTAATGCTCGACTGAAAACTGTTATTATATGCAAATTCAATCAGTGATAAGTACTATTCCCACATACCATCAAACTCAGGAATGCAACATCTTAACATATCTTCGAGTATCTGAATAATCTGTTCAGACTGACCATCCTTCTGTGGATGAAATGCTGTACTGAATTGCAATTTAGTACCTAAAGCTTCTTACAATTTCTTCCAAAATCACGAAGTAAATCTCGGATCTCTATCAAACACAATGGATAGTGGCACCCCGTGCAATCTCACAATCTCAGAAATATAAAGCTCAGCTAACTTTTCAAGTGAGAAATCAGATCGTATCAGAATGAAATGGGTGGATTTCGTCAAACGATCAACTACGACCCAAATCGCATCTTTCTTTCTCGGAGTCAGAGGCAATCTAGAAACAAAGTCCATTATCACTCTATCCCATTTCCACTCGGGAATCAGAATCGGTTGTAACAAACCAGATGGACCTGATGTTCAGCCTTAACTTGTTGATAGATTAAACATTTCGACACAAAGTCAGAAATGTCTCGTTTCATACCAAACCACCAATAGTGTTGCTTCAGATCATGGTACATCTTTGTACTTCCCGGATGAACAGATAAACGACTGTTATGAGCTTCACTTAATATTAACTGAATTAACTCTGAGCTTCTTGAAACACAGATTCGATCTCGAAATCTCAAGCAATCATCATTATCAACTTGAAATTCAGAATCAGAATTCGAATCACACTGAGCTCGTCTTGCTATTATTTCATTATCAACTTTTTGAACATCAACTATTTGTTGTAAAAATAACAGTTTTGCTTTCAATTGAGCTGTTACTGAACTACCATCAGATAAATCTAAAAGAGCATTCAAAGCACGTAGTGCAAACAATGATTTCCTACTCAGTGCATCAGCGACAACGTTTGCTTTCCCCGGGTGATAATCTATTACAAGCTCGTAGTCTTTCAACAACTCTAACCATACCCTCTGACGCAGATTTAAATCTTTCTGGGTCATCAAATATTTTAGACTTTTATGATTTGAAAACACGTGGCATTTCTCGCCAAAAAGATAATGTCACCAAATCTTTAATGCGAATACAATCGCAGCTAGCTCAAGATCATGTGTCGGGTAGTTCTTCTCATGTGGCTTAAGTTGTCTCGAGGCATATGCTATTACTTTGCCTTCATGCATCAAAACACATCCCAGAACATTCAACGAAGCATCACTGTATATCACGAATTCTTTACCCGATTCTGGCTGTACTAAAACCGGAGCTTCAGTCAATAAAAAATTTAACTGATCAAAGCTTTTCTGACATTTATCGGACCATTCAAATCTCTCATTTTTCTAAAGCAATTTTGTTAACGGAGTAGCTATCATCGAAAAGCCTTTTACAAATCTGCGGTAATAACCAGCAAGTCCTAGAAAACTACGAATTTCAGACACATTCTTCGGAGGTATCCAATCCAGAATAGCAGAAATCTTGCTCGGATCAACTCGTATTCCAGAGGCTGATACAATATGTCCCAGAAAACTGACTTCACGCAACCAGAATTCACATTGCTGAATTTTTCATACAATTATTTTTCTCGCAGAGTTTGCAACACAATCCTTAGATGCTCAGCATGTTCAGCTTCATCCCGTGAATATATCAAAATGTCATCAATGAATACAACAACAAATCAATCTAGATACGGTCTGAAAATTCTTTTCATCAGATCCATAAAAACAGCAGGAGCATCCGTTAGTCTGAGAGGCATAACTATAAACTCATAATGCCCGTACCTCGTTCTGAAAGCAGTTTTTGGAATATCTGAATCCTTCACTCTCAACTGATAGTAACCCTATATCAGATCTATCTTTAAAAATACAGTGGCTCCTTTTAGCTGATTAAACAAATCATCAATCCTGGGCAACGGATATTTATTCTTTATAGTCACTTTGTTAAATTGACGGTAATCAATGCACATTCTCATCATTCCATCTTTCTTTTTCACAAACAGAACGGGAGCACCCCACAGGGAAAAACTCGGTCTGGCGAACCCTCTGTCAATTAATTCTTGCAACTGTGACTTTAACTCTTTCAATTTTGTTTGTGCCATTCTATACGGAGCTATCGAAATAGGTGTCGTACTAGGAAAAAAACCAATACCAAATTTAACTTCACGTATCGGAGGCAATCTCGGTAATTCTTTAGGGAATACATCAGAAAACTCACAAACAACTGGCACTGATTCAACTTCCTTCTCAGATACCTTTGAGTCAATCACATAAGCAAAATAAGCTTCATAACCCTTTTTCATATAACTCTAAGCTTTCAACACAGATATCACAGCAGGCAATCCATTTAAACCATTCTACTCAATATAAACTATTTCACCATTCTGATGGCTCAAATCAATAGTCTTTCTTTTACAGTTCACAACAACATCATGCAATGTCAACCAGTCCATACCCAGAATTATATCAAACTGGTCAAACGGTAATAGCATCAGATCAGTAGGGAAACATATATCTCGAAACATTAACGGACAATTCTTGCATATTTTGTCAACCAAGACACTTTTACCGAAGGGGTTCGATACTTTTATAACAAACTCAGTAGACTTTACAGGCAAAGTCTTACTGGATACTAAATTCATACATATATATGAGTGAGTAGAACCAGGGTCTATCAATACAATCACAGAAGTATCATAAAGTGTAAATGTACCCGTTATTACATCCGAAGATAAAGCTCCCTCACGAGCTCGGATGGCATACGCTCTAGCAGGCGCCCTAGCTTCAGATCTCACAACGGTATCTCTCATAGTTCTCTGACTACCACTAACATTTCTTACATTTCGTGAAGGTCTACCTTTCACTGGAGCATTATCTGATCTCGGATTCTGAACAGTCTCTGGTTCAACAGACTCTGGGAAATCACGAATAAAATGATCTAACGATCCACATCTGAAGCAAGTCCGGTAATTTAATCTACAACTTCTCGGATGTCTTTTACCATAATGCTTACACTCAGGTCATTCGGATCGAACATTTTCGACACTTGACATTGATGTTGCCAGAGCTTTGGAACTTAAATGTGATTTAACTCAATCTCTACTAGAATGTCCCACATTAGTCTTTGAACGACTATATTCATCTTTGAATTTCTTCGAAGCAGATTGAAATGATTTGCTCAGAAATCTTTTTCTCACTTCTTTAGCTTCAGACTCAGCTTTTCTTTTGTCCTTCCCGAGTGCCTCGGCTTTACATGCTCGATCAATAAGTACCACAAACTCTTTTATCTCTAAAATCTCGACTAGCAAGTGGATGTCTTCATTTAAACCATCTTCAATCCTCTTACACATTATTGCTTCCGATGATATACATTCTCGGCCATACTGACTAAGTCTCACGAACTCTCGTTTGTATTCAATAACAGACATACGGCCCTATTTCAAGTCCAAAAATTCCTTTCATTTCTGATCGATGAATCTCTCACTGATGTATTTCTTCCGAAACTCAATCTGAAAGAAGTCTCATGTCACCCATTCTTTTGGAACAACAGAAATTAGAGTTTTCCACCACTGATAGGACGCGTCTCGTAGCAATGATACAACACATTTAATACTTTCCTCCGGAGTCAAGGACATCTCATCAAATACTTAGACAGTGTTTTCTAACCAGAACTCAGCTTTCTCAGCATCGTTATCATTAGTAGCCCTGAACTCTTTAGCCCCATACTTACGAATTTTATCAACCAGAGGCTTGTTCAACAGATTCAGATTCATAGTCGGAGGCATAGCAAATGTCTGAGGGGGATTAACCAGGGGCGGAGGTTGCGAAACAGTCGGGTTATTTCTTACAAACTGAGTGAACCATTCACTCATCATCTGGAAGAAAGCTTGTTTAGCTTCTCCCTCTTGACCGCTCGTAGCCAGTCTCGAATTAGATGGCATTGTCCCTTGCGCAGGAGTAGGCATATTGCTTTCTACATCGTCAGCTACAGCTCTTTCGGGATCCATTGCTATACGAAAATCACATTTTATATGTCAGGATTCATCACACTATCACAATTCAGATATATGGCATGTATAGCTAGACTCTGACATTGTAACAGTCTGATTTATACCCTAGTCGGAACAGTGGTTTTGGGACCACAAATTCGAGTCAGTAAATTATTTTAGTATTATTTTCTGTGCCTATGATATGTGATTAAGCATGTGATAAATTTCTGTGAGTAAATTTGTTCATCTGTGTGATTAATTGAGCAAAGAACTAAATTGCATAATTGGTGAAAGTGGCCTTTTATTTGATTGAGTGGTCAAATTGATGTGTCTTTATAAAGATGAGGCCCTATGTTGTAAATTGCCCCTTTAGCAAGTGTAATGGATGGTATTAGGTAATGAAATGATAATATATATGTTTTTATATATTAATTTATTTAGTTAAAATTTATATTATATTATAAGTCATATATTAATATAATGAAAACATTATAACAAAAGAAAGGAAGGCTTTATTATTATCATCTTCCACCTAAAACACAAAAGAAAGAAAAGAAGAAAAGCTTTGAAACATTCAGCCCTTGTTTCACTTGATTGAGGTATGAGTTTTGTTCAGTTTTTGATAATTTCTACGTTTCTGTAATCGTTGCTTCATCTACTTCAAGACCCATGCTTGAATTTTAAGAATTGATGTATATTTTGTAAAGTGCCATTGATGAGTTCATAAGCTTTGTGAGGTTCTATGATGAAATAAGATGTATTTGTAAGTGATTAACATGTTTTGTATTCGAAGTTTTGTTAAATTTGAGTATGTTGGACTCAATTGAGAAAATATTATTTCGGAGGACTAAATTGTGAATTTGATGAAAAGTATGGACTTATATAGTCCCTAGGGAGATTCGGCTATGCATGTGTGTGAACAAATTGTGTATGTTTGATGTCTTGGGAAAATGGATTAAATTGATAAAATGTGCAAATATGAGGGCTAAAGTGTAAATTGCCCTAAATATGTGAATTTGGATTGAATTGAGTAAATTGATGAATGAATGAGTTGAATCTGAATATGTATAGACCAAGAACCGAAGAAATCAGACTTAGATAGCGGGAAAGATAAAGTAACCGAGTAGCTATTTCTGTTTTCGTTAAATCGAATCCAAGGTAAGTCATTATGCAAATAAACATATTTGTATTGAATTGAGTATGTTAACATAACTATTGATAACAATGAATGTTTATGAGATGTTGTGTACATGAATTTTGATATACGAACGACATAGTGGCAATGTCCGAGAAGTCCCGTACGAACCTAGGAATAGATAGGATTAGCAATATCATGACATAGGTGTCTGTTATGAAATATCATGTAAGACCACGTCTGGGACGTCGGCGTTGATATGAGATTTTGTGTAAGACCACGTCTGGGACGTTGGCATCGATACGAGATTTACGTGTAAGACCATGTTCGGGACATTGGCATCGTATAGATTTGTGTAAAACCCTGTCTGGGATAGCGACAACGATATCTGAGTACTTATAAGACCTCGTCTGGGACGTTGGCATTGTACGACTATTCCGAGGTTTCTGAACATTCTATTAGATTTCGAACGGTTCAACGGGCACTTCTGTGATACGGAAGGTTACGTGGATTATAAATCTGTTTCAGGCACGTTTAATAAGTACACAAGGTCGTATGAAGGTAAGTATCTATATGAACTTACTAAAATGAATATGTGCAATGGAATGATGAGATTATATTTGAAATTATGCTGAGATGAACTATGTGTATATGTGGTAATGAGTTGAAGTATGTGATAAATTATGGCTAAACAAATGAGCCAAACTCTATGTGAGATGTGTATGCTATGAGAACCATTATTGTCATTGTATAAATATGCTATGTGCATTTTAAGTTAAGTTTATTTGTATATGACTTACTAAGCTTTTGGAAAGCTCACTCTGTGTGTGTTTTCTCTGTTTTATAGATCGTTAAAGCTACTGAAGGCTCGGGGACCATCAAGGATCATCATCACACTACTCAACTTGTTTTGGTACATTTTGGAAATGTATATAGCTAAATATGGCATGTATAGGCTAGTCATTTGTATAAGTTGAGAGATGAACTTAGCCATGTGATTTGGCTAGTTATGTTTGGGCAATATGTGTTAATGAAGATGAAATATGATGTATGTTTTGGTATGTTTTGATAGCATATGAAATGGTTAAGTCTATGGTAAGTATATGGGTTAACTTTGTGCATATATGTTTGAACAAAAGAATGAATTCATGAAAGGTAAATATGGATGAATTATGCTTGTGTATACATGAGTTTTAGTTATGTAAATTGGTATGATTGAAACGGATTTGAATGTAGTGATTGGATGGTTGTTTTGATATGTTTTTGATGTCCAAATGTGCATGAGTTGCTTTGGTAATATTCTTGTAGGTTTGACCCTATGTGGGTGGCATTTTGGCCTTTCAAATGGCCTGTTTTGCCACAAGGTTGTGGCACACGGGCGTCCCTGATAACCGTGGGAGTAAGTCAGTAGCGAGCTAAGGGCACATGGCCATGGCACACGGGTGTGCCTAGTAGCCGTGTGGTTTAGTCAGTATAAGGCCTAAGAGTCCACGGCCATGGTACACGGGCATGCCTAGAAGCCGTGTGGAAAAGTCAGTATACATGCCCTGTTTTGGCACGGCCAAGACCCATGGGGGTGTCTGGTGTCCATGGGAGGCACACGGCCAGCCCACACGGGCGTGTGTCCTGCATAACTTAGAAAATTTTTAAATTTTCAGGAATTTCTGTAAGAGGTCGGTATAGTTTTGGACCTACTTTAAAGTATGTTTAAGGTCTCATTGACCTATAGAAAGGACTCTTTGATGTGATATGATGATTTGTAATATGAATTATCTGTAAAAGTTTCCGATCTATCCGGTAATACCTTTAACCCTAATCCAGCGATGGACATGGGTTAGGGGTGTTACATTTGATTGGTATCAGAGCTACGATTTAGTCGATTCTCGGACTAATGTAGCGTGTCTGAGTCTAGCTATACATGCCATATATCTGAACTATAATAGTGTGATGAATCCTGACGTGTAGAAGTTGATTTTCGTATAGGAATGGATCCCGAAAGAGATGTAGCTGATGACGTAGAAGGTAATGCGCCTGCTCCCGCTGAAGGGACAACGCCCTCTAATCTGAGACCGGCTACGAGCGAACAAGAGAGAGAAGCTAAACAAGCTTTCTTCCAGATGATGAGTGAGTGGTTCACTCAGTTTGTACGAAATAACCCAACTGTTTCGCAACCTCCACCCCCGCTTAATCCCCCTCAGACATCTGCTATGCCTTCGACTGTGAATCTGAATCTATTAAACAAGCCTCCGGTCGACAAAATTCGTAAGTATGGGGCTGAAGAGTTCAAGGCTACCACTGATGACGATGCTGAGAAAGTCGAGTTCTGGTTAGAAAACATGATTTGGGTATTTGATGAAATGTCTATGACTCCAGAAGAAAGTATTAAATGTGTTGTATCCCTGCTTCGATATGCAGCTTATCAGTGGTGGAAGACCTTGATTTCTGTTGTTTCGAAAGAACGACTGACATGGGATTTCTTTCAGATTAAATTTTGGAAAAAATATATCAGTGAGAGATTCATTGATCAAAAACGAAAGGAATTTCTGGATTTAAAATAGGGCCGTATGTCTGTCACTGAATACGAACAAGAGTTCATGAGGCTAAGCCAGTATGCCCGGGAATGTGTATCATCAGAAGCAATAATGTGCAAAAGATTTGAAGATGGCCTTAATGAAGATATCCGTTTGTTAGTCAGGATTTTAGAGATAAAAGAGTTTGTTGTGCTTGTTGACCGAGCGTGTAAAGCTGAGGCACTCGGGAAAGATAAAAGAAAAGTAGAGTCTGAAGCTAGAGATGTGAGAAAGAGATTTTAGAGTAGATCATTTCAGTCTGCTTCGAAGAAATTCCGAGATGAGCATAGTCGTTCAAAGGCTAATGTGGGACAATCGAATAGAGATCAAGCTAGATCACAGTTGAGCTCTAAAACTCCGGCAACTTCAATAGCAAGTGTTGGAAATGTCTGTTCTGAAAGACCCGATTGTAAGCATTGTGGAAAAAGGCATCCGGAAAGCTGTAGATTAAATGATCGAGCTTGTTTCAGATGTGGATCATTAGATCACTTTATTCGTGATTGCCAGAGTCCGTTGAGCCAGAGACTGTTCAGAATCCGAGATCTGATAATGCTCCAGTAAGAGGTAGACCTTTGAAAAATGCAAGAAACGTTAGTGGTAGTCAGAGAACTACGAGAGATACAATTGCGAGATCCGAAGCTAGAGCGCCTGCCAGAGCATATGCTATCCGAGCTCGTGAGGAAGCTTCATCTCCTGATGTTATAACTGGTACTTTTACACTTTATGATACTTCTGTGATTGCATTGATAGACCCTGGTTCTACTCATTCGTATATATGCATGAATTTGGTAATCAGTAAGACTTTGCCAGTAGAGTCTATTGAGTTTGTTATAAAAGTATCGAACCCCTTAGGTAAAAGTGTCCTAGTTAACAAAATATGTAAGACCTGTCCGTTAATGTTTCGAGATATCTATTTCCCTGCTGATCTGATGCTATTATCGTTTTATGAGTTTGATATAATTTTGGGTATGGACTGGTTGACGTTGCATAATGCGGTTGTGAACTGTAAAAGAAAGACTATTGATTTGAGATGTTCAAATGATGAAATAGTTAGAGTTCAGTCTAATGATTTGATTGGATTGCCTGCTGTGATATCCGTATTGAAAGCTCAAAGTTATGTGAAAAAGGAAGATGAAGCATACTTTGCTTATGTAATTGATTCGAAAGTGTCTAAAAAGAAAGTTGATTCAGTGCCAGTCGTCTGTGAGTTTTCTGATGTATTTCCTGAAGAACTGTTGGGTTTGCCTCCGATACGTGAAGTTGAATTTGGTATTGAATTAATGTCGGGAATGACTCCTATTTCGATAACTCCGTATAGAATGGCACCAACAGAGTTGAAAGAGTTAAAGTCACAGTTGTAAGAGTTGACTGACAGAGGGTTTGCTAGACCGAGTTTCTCACCGTGGGGTGCTCCCACTCTGTTTGTGATAAAGAAAGATGGCACGATGAGAATGTGCATTGACTACCGTCAGTTGAACAACATGACCATAAAGAAGAAATAACCGTTGCCCAGGATTGACGATTTGTTTGATCAATTAAAAGGATCTACCGTGTTTTCGAAGATAGATCTGAGATCGGGTTACTACCAGTTGCGAGTAAAAGATTCAGATATTCTGAAAACTGCCTTCAGAACGAGGTACGGGCATGAACTTTTAGTTATGCCATTTGGACTAACAAATGCTCCTGGTATTTTTATGGATCTGATGAATAGAATTTTCAAACCGTACCTAGATCGATTTGTTGTTGTATTCATAGACGACATTCTGATTTATTCACGGGATGAGACTTAACATGCCGAGCATCTGAGAATTCTGTTGCAAAATCTGAGAGAAAAGCAATTGTATGCGAAATTCAGCAAATGCGAATTCTGGTTGCGTGAAGTCAGTTTTCTAGGACACATTGTATCGGCCTCTGGAATAAGAGTCGACCCGAGTAAGATCTCTACTATAATGGATTGGAAACCTCCAAAGAATGTATCTGAAATTTGTAGTTTTTTGGGACTTGCTGGTTATTACCGCAGATTTGTAAAAGGCTTTTCGACGATAGCTACTCCGTTGACTAAATTGCTTCAGAAAGATGTGAGATTTGAATGGTCCGATAAATGTCAGAAAAGCTTTGATCAGTTGAAAACTCTGTTAACTGAAGCTCCAGTGTTAGTACAACCAGAATCGGGAAAAGAGTTTGTAATATACAGTGATGCTTCGTTGAATGGTCTAGGATGTGTTTTGATGCAGGAAGGCAAAGTAATAGCTTATGCCTCAAGACAGTTAAAGCCTCATGAGAAGAACTATCTGACACATGACCTTGAGTTAGCTACGATTGTGTTCGCACTAAAGATTTGGCGCCATTATCTGTTTGGTGAGAAATGTCACGTATTTTTGGATCATAAAAGTTTAAAATATCTGATGACTCAAAAAAATTTGAATCTGCGACAAAGAAGATGACTAGAGTTGTTGAAAGACTACAAACTTGTGATAGATTATCATCCGGGTAAGGCTAATGTTGTAGCCGATGCACTGAGTCGGAAATCGTTGTCTGCATTACGTGCTTTGAATGCTTAGTTAGACCTGTCTGATGATAGTTCCGTAATGGCTGAATTGAAAGCTAAACCGTTGTTTTTACAACAGATATGTGATTCTCAGAAAGTTGACAACGAAATGTTAGCGAAACGAGCTCAGTGTGATTCGAATTTTGATTCTGAATTTAGAGTTGTTGATGATTGCTTGAGATTTCGAGATCGTGTCTGTGTTCCGAGAAACTCGGAGTTGTTACAGCTAATTCTGAGTGAAGCTCATAGTAGTCACTTATCTATTCATCTAGAAAGCACTAAAATGTATCACGATTTGAAGCAACACTACTGGTGGTCAGGTATGAAACGAGATATTTCGACTATGTGTCGAAATGTTTAATTTGTCAGCAAGTAAAAGCTGAACATCAAGTTCTGTATGGGTTGTTACAACCGATTCTAATTCCCGAGTGGAAATGGGATAGAGTGACAGTGGATTTTATTTCTGGACTGCCTCTGACTCTGAGAAAGAAAGATGCGATTTGGGTCGTAGTTGATAGATTGACGAAATCTGCCCATTTCATTCTGGTGAGATCTAATTATTCACTTGATAGATTAGCCGAGCTTTACATTTATGATATTATGAGATTGCATGGGGTGCCACTATCCATTGTGTCAGATAGAGATCCGAGGTTTACATCACAATTCTGGAAGAAATTGCAAGAAGCTTTAGGCACAAAACTGCATTTCAGTACAGCTTTTCATCTGCAAACGGATGGTCAATCCGAGCGGATCATTCAGATTCTTGAGGATATGTTGAGATGATGCATTCTTGAGTTTGATGGTACGTGGGAACAGTATCTTCCATTAATTGAATTTGCTTATAACAACAATTTCTAGTCGAGTATCAAAATGGCACCATATGAAGCTTTGTACGGACGCAAATGTTGAACACCTTTGTATTGGACTGAGCTCAATGAAAATAAGATACACGGGGTTGATCTATTAAAAGACACTGAACAGAAAGTGAAAGTAATCCGTGATAGTTTGAGAGAAGCATCTGATCATCAGAAGTCTTATGCGGATTTGAAACGAAAAGAGATTGAATCTGAGATCGGTGACAAAGTATTTCTGAAAGTGTCTCCGTGGAAGAAAGTACTTCGATTCGGACGTAAAGGCAAGTTGAGTCCGAGGTTCATTGGACCGTATGAAATTATTGAACTTGTTGGGCCTGTTGCATATAGATTGCGGTTGCCTTCTGAGCTAGAAAAGATACATAATGTATTCCATGTTTCGATGCTCCATAGATATCGTTCTGATCCGTCACATATGATTACTCCATCTGAGATTGAAATCCTATCTGATATGACTTATGAAGAGGAACCAATACGTATCTTAGCTCGTGAAGCGAAAGAATTGCGAAACAAGAAAATTCTGTTAGTGAAAGTGTTGTGGCATCGACACGGAATAGAAGAGGCAACGTGGGAGCCTAAAGAATCAATGAAACAGCAATATCCGAATATGTTTAACGATAAGATTTTCGAGGATGAAAATCCCTAAGGGGGGAGAATTATAACAGTCCGGTTTATACCCTAGTCGAAACTGTGGTTTCAGGACCACAAATCTGAGTCAGTAAATTATTTTAATATTATTTTATGTGCCTATGATATGTGATTAAGCATGTGATAAATTTCTTTGAGTTAATTTGTTCATCTGTGTGATTAATTGAGTAAAGGACTAAATTGCATAATTGGTGAAAGTGGCCTTTTATTTGATTGAGTTGTCAAATTGATGTGTCTTTATAAAGATGAGGCCCTATGTTGTAAATTGCCCTTTTAACAAGTGTAGTGGACGGTATTAGGTAATGAAATGATAATATATATATTTTTATATATTAATTTATTTAGTTAAAATTTATATTATATTATAAGTCATATATTAATATAATGAAAACATTAAAATAAAAGAAAGGAAGGCTTTATTATTATCATCTTCCACTGAAAACACAAAAGAAACAAAAGAAGAAAAGCTTTGAAACATTCGGCCCTTGTCTCACTTGATTGAGGTATGAGTTTTGTTCGGTTTTTGATAATTTCTACGTTTCTGTAATTGTTGCTTCATCTACTTCAAGACCCATGCTTGAATTTTGAGAATTGATGTATATTTTGTAAAGTGCCATTGATGAGTTCATAAGCTTTGTGAGGTTCTATGATGAAAGAAGATGTATTTGTAAGTGATTAACATGTTTTGTATTTGAAGTTTTGTTAAATTTGAGTATGTTGGACTCAATTGAGAAAATATTATTTCGGAGGACTAAATTGTGAATTTGATGAAAAGTATGGACTTATATAGTCCCTAGGGAGATTCGGCTACGCATGTGTGTGAACAAATTGTGTATATTTGATGTCTTGGGAAAAATGGATTAAATTGATAAAATGTGCAAATATGAGGGCTGAAGTGTAAATTGCCCTAAATATGTGAATTTGGATTGAATTGAGTGAATTGATGAATGAATGAGTTGAATATGAATATGTATAGATCAAGAACCGAAGAAATCAGACTTAGATAGCGGGAAAGCTAAAGTAACCGAGTAGCCGCCTTCGTTTCCGTTAAATCGAATCCGAGATAAGTCATTATGCAAATAAACATATTTGTATTGAATTGAGTATGTTCACATAACTATTGATAACGATGAATGTTTATGAGATGTTGTGTACGTGAATTTCGATATAAGAACGACATAGTGGCAATGTCCAAGAAGTCCCGTACGAACCTAGGAATAGATAGGATTAGCTATGTCATGACATAGGTGTCCGTTCTGAAATATCATGTAAGACCACGTCTGGGACGTCGGCATTGATATGAGATTTCATGTAAGACCACGTCTAGAACGTTGGCATCGATACGAGATTTACGTGTAAGACCATGTCTGGGACATTGGCATCGTATTGATTTGTGTAAGACCCTATCTGGGACTGTAGCAACGATATTTGAGTACTTGTAAGACCTCGTCTGGGACGTTGGCATTGTACGACTATTCCGAGGTTTCTGAACATCCTATTAGATTATGAATGGTTCAACGGGCAAGTCTGTGATACGAAAGGTTACGTGGATTATAAATTTGTTTCAGGCACGTTTAATAAGTACACAAGGTGTGTATGAAAGGTAAGTATCTATATGAACTTACTAAAATGAATATGTGCAATGGAATGATGAGATGATATGTGAAATTATGCTGAGATGAACTATGTGTATATGTGGTAATGAGTTGAAGTATGTGATAAATTATGGCTAAACAAATGAGCCAAACTCTATGTGAGATGTATATGCTATGAGAACCATTATTGTCATTGTATAAATATGCTATGTGCATTTTAAGTTAAGTTTATTTGCATATGACTTACTAAGCTTTTGGAAAGCTTAATCTGTGTATGTTTTCTCTGTTTTATAGATCGTCAAAGCTACTGAAGGCTCGGGGACCGTCGAGGATTATCATCACACTACTCAACTTGTTTTGGTACATTTTGGAAATGTATATAGCTAAATATGGCATGTATAGGCTAGTTATTTGTATAAGTTGAGAGATGAACTTAGCCATATGATTTGGCTAGTTATGTGTGGGCAATATGTGTTAATGAATATGAAATATGATGTATGTTTTGGTATGTTTTGATAGCATATGAAATGGTTAAGTCTATGGTAAGTATATGGGTGAAATTTGTGCATATACAAAAGAATGAATTCATGAAAGGTAAATATGGATGAATTATGCTTGTGTATACCTGAATTTTAGTTATGTAAATTTGTATGATTGAAACGAATATGAATGTAGTGATTGGATGGTTGTTTTGATATGTTTTTTATGTCCAAATGTGCATGAGTTGCTTTGGTAATATGCTTGTAGGTTTGACCCTATGTGGGTGGCATTTTGGCCTTGCAAATGGCCTATTTTGCCACACGGTTGTGGCACACGGGCGTGCCTGATGACCGTGGGAGTAAGTCAGTAGCGAGCTAAGGGCACACGGCCATGGCACACGGGTGTGCCTAATATCCGTGTGGTTTAGTCAGTATAAGGCTAAGAGTCCACGGCCATGGTACACGGGCATGCCTAGAAGCCGTGTGGAAAAGTCAGTATACATGCCCTGTTTTGGCACGGCCAAGACCCATGGGGGTGTCTGGTGTCCGTGGGAGGCACACGGCCAGCCCACACTGGCGTGTGTCCTGCATAACTTAGAAAAGTTTTAAATTTTTGAGAATTTCCGTAAGAGTTTGGTATAGTCCCGGCCCTACTCTAAAGTATGTTTAAGGTCTCGTTGACCTATAGAAGGGACTCTTTGATGTGATATGATGATTTGTAATATGAATTATATGTAAAAGTTTCTGATCTATCCGGTAATACCTTTAACCCTAATTTGGTGATGGATACGGGTTAGGAGTGTTACAAACATGCTACATTAGTCCGAGAATCGACTAAACCGTAGCTCTGATACCAACCAAATGTAACACCCCTAACATGTATCTGTTGCCAGATTCGGGTTAATGGTATTATCGTCAGATCGGTAACGTTTGCAGACATTTCATAATGCAAGTCATCAATTGCATTCATTGTGTCCCTTAGATAGGTCACCGACACCTTAAGCATGCTTTAGAGAAGGGTTGGGACTAAACCAAAAACATACAAAAATTCTCAGAAATTTAAAACTTTTTGAACACTGCAGAGGTCACACGCCCGTGCAGTCAAACCGTGTGCCTCCCGCGACTACTAGACACACCCATGTGTCCTGGCCGTGCCAAAACAAGGCATGTATACTGACTTATCCCCACGGTCCCTAGGCACGCCCGTGTGCCATGGCCGTGTACACTTAGGCTAGATACTTGACTTAATCCCACGGTCACTAGGCACGCCCGTGTGCCACAACCGTGTAAGCATAACAGGCCCTTTGCAAGGCCAATATGCCACCCACACTTGGGTTTACCCTACAAGCATCATACCAATTCATTTTATGCACAACTGACATCCAAAAACATGTCAACTAATCAACAAAGCTTTGTATCCAATCTCATTTTCAAACATAACGGTTTGCACAACCAAATCACTTATAGCCTTAAGCATGAGTCATCCACATTTATCTTCCATGTAACCATTTCATTGATCATACATACATACTCATAATGCATTCATAAGATTACCAATGCCTTGACCATTTCAATAGCTAACTTGCCATACCAAATCATGCATCATATACTATATTCACTCATGCATATTACCAGCATTAACTAGCCAAATCACATGGCTATTTACATCTCAAACATATACCAAATTACTAGCCTATACATGCCATACTTAGAATATACATTTCCAAAAGGTACCAAAATGAGTTTGAGTAGTGTGATGACGATCCTCGATGGTCCCCGAGCCTTCAGCAGCTTTGACGATCTATAAAACAGATCAAACGCACACAGAGTAAGCTTTCAAAAGCTTAGTAAGCCATATACAAATAAACTTAGCATAAAATGCACATAACCATATTGGTACATTGACATTATTGGTTCTCATAGCAATTTCATCACATATATTATTTGGCTCATTTACTTAGCCATATCTTACCAATTTCTTCAACTCAAATATCACACATACACATGGCTAATTCAAGCATAAATTCTCATATAATCTCATCATTTCATATACATAATCATCTTAGTAAGTTCTTATAGATACTTACCTTTCATACACACTTAGTGTACATACCAAACGTACCTGAAACAGATATACAATTCACAGTCATTCGTATCTCATATTTGCCCGTTGAACCGTTCAAAATCTAATAGGATAGTCAGAGTGCTCGAAATAGTCGTACAATGCCAACGTCCCAGACGTGGTCTTACATGTAATCAGATATCGATGCCACTGTCCCAGACAGGGTCTTACACGAATCAAATACGATGCCGATGTCCCAAACATGGTCTTACACATAAATCTCATATCGATGCCAACGTCCCTAACGTTGTCTTACACGAAATCTCTTATCGATGCCAACGTCCCTGACGTGATCTTACACGAAATCTAGAATCAACGCCAATGTCCCAGACGTGGTCTTACATGATATAACATAACAGACACACATGTCATGACATACGAAATTCCTATCTATTCATAGGTTCACACGGGACTTCTCGAACTTTAACAGCTTATCCACTTATTAGTCAACTCGGATTTCACATACATTCCATCTTAATGGATAATCATAGTAATTCACATATCATATACACTCAATAATTCAATACAAATACATTTATTTGTATATCGACTTACCTCAGACTCGGATATTCGTTCGGACTCAGTTATTCGACTACTTTCGCTTTCCCGCGATCAAAGTCCATTTTCTTCGGTTCTTGATCTATACATATTCAAATTTAACCCTTTTATTTACCAACACATTCAATTCAATCCAAATACACATATTTAGGGTAATATGTAATTTAGCCCTCACGTTTTTACATTTGGACAATTTAGTCCCTAATTCACAAAATCACAAAATACACCAAATTTGCTTTTACCCATGTTTAGCCAAATGCTCATGTATCTCATACAAGTCCAAACATTTCATTTATTTCTCAATTTAGTCCTTCAAAATGCTATTTTCACAATTTAGCCCTAATTAACTAAATTCATCAAAAATTCAAGAACAAAACATGTTCATTAAACACATATCTTTCATTTAACACTAATATTCATCACAAAGCTCACCATTTCATCAATGGCACATCTCATGAACATCATCAATTCTCAAAATTAAGGTATGGGTTATAAAGTATACGAAGCAACGATTACAAAAACATAGAAATTATCGAAAATCGATTAAGAACATACCTTAAATTGAGCTTAGAAGTGGCTGAATGCCCTAACTAGTTTTCTTTCTTTTCTTTCCTTCAAAATTCGGCAATATGGATGAACAAATGCCACTATCTATTTCTTTTGTTTTATTATAAGTATGTTAATATACATTTTACCATATTAACCTTTCATTTAATAACTAAAACAAACATACATTAAGGGCATTTTTGTCCTTTGTCCATCCACTATCTAAGTATTGGCATGATTTCCTGATAAGGCCTCCTTATTAAAAAGCCACATCAAATAGGTATATTTTCATAAAGCATGCAAATTTTGCCTTCAATGCAATTTAATCCTTTTATCAAATTAAGCATACAGACGGACAATTTATCTTACGAAACTTTATCACAGGCTAAATCACACACTACAAACACATAAAATAATATTAAAATATTATTCTAACTCAGATTTGTGGTCCCGAAACCACTGTTCCGACTAGGGTCTAAACCGGACTGTTACAATATCATACCATGTTTTCTCTCATCATATCACATTCATTTTTATTGCATAGCATATCACTTATTCATTTCATCATCTTGTTTCTTTATTGAACCTATTGATTCATTTGATATCCACATCGGCCGTCAGGATCGTTTGAACCAGTTCACATCCTATCGTTTGTCACATTACATATATATACATGATATACATGTTTTCATCAACATGTCTTATGATCCCTAGTAACCATATTACGATTAGACCATGTAATATTACTTAATATTAGTTAAATGTTCGATAATTAGTGAGCCAATATTTCTTTCCATTTTGTTTTACGTGAAAAAACCATCGAGGAAAATATACAAAAATATTAATGAAACTGATGGATTAAACCAATTTGTTCGAAAAATACAAGTACATATAGACAAAAATACTACTCTAAGAGCACTAGATCCAAAAAATGGTAACCATGAGACAAAATAGGAAATATTTGGTAAAAAAAAATTTCACTCAAAGAGATTAAGGATATCCTATGAGGGTAACACACTAATGACAAGGTCATTAGACAAAGCATAATTCTAAGTTGCAATGGCGAATTCAGTCATGGTACTTTTAGGAGATCGACTCTGAGTAAATAATGTTGTAATTAATAGACGAAGAATTAGAACTTAATTAAAAATAATTTAAGCCCTAATTATATATGTCTGATCGGTTCTTCCACTAGCTCAACGCAACCTTATTTGGGTTGCAAATTAAAACTGATATGATAAATGAATGAAAACGACAAATGAGACATAGATTGCATAAATTACGATTCGCAGTAAATGCATTTTCTCGGAAGGTACAAGAGATGACTTAGAAATTAATTATTTTTTTCTAATTATTATTAATTTAATGTAATTAGATAATTGAGTTTAATGTGAAAATTAAATTAATGAGTCGTCACAGTTTTACTGAATAAGACAGTTAAATTTATTTACTCATAAACTCTAATATGGTAAAGTATTCATAATTTTGGTGGAATTAGATTTGAGTTGAGAAAATAATTTAATGAATTAAATATTTTTAATTAAATTAATAATATTTTGAGAATAAAAAACTAGCTATTGGGTTGGATAATTATATAAGCTTATTTTAATTTAAAATTAAAATTAGTTTGCATATATAATTGTACCAAATACATGAAAGGCCATATAAGTCCTATAAAATATACGGTGGGTGGCACACACCCACTACATAGAATTCTAGTGGATTTCTTTGTTGTCTATTAAAATATTATTTTTACCTCTCTTTTCATTCTAGGAGAACTCTTGTGTTTTTTCCCTAAGTATAGGGATTATGGTGCTAGCTAAATATACACATGGTCATATGTGGATACCCTTCAAAATTTAGGGAATTTTATTTTTTGTGGGTACTCGAGATTATAATTGCAACTTCCTTGGAAATTATAATTCAAAATTTGTGACTACAAATTTCAATTTTTGGTTTCTCACAGAGAGAGTGATCTTTCCCCACTAGAAAGTTATAAATTTCATTATGTGTTTTTTTCTTGGTAAGAGCCTACTCTCTTAGTATCTGAAGGTTCGAGCAACAGTGGAGAATATCATTTGATTAAAAGCCAAAATTCAGTAGGACTCCCTAGCTCGAAATCACAGTGTTAAATTTGGTAATTTTTTGTCAAAGATAACACAACAAAGGTTCGGTTCAGTTAAAAGTTTTAAAACTTCCATTGTGCAAACAAAACATTTTTCATAAACAATTTTTTCTAATAATTGGTATCAGATTCAGGTTGTTCTATGTCTTTCGGTGTAAACTGATTACCAAATTATTTCCTCTTTCTCTTGGTTGATTAAATTGATAGAAAGTGGCATTCGTGATCTTATGCATGTTTTGATGCGTGTGTGTGAATGGGCGTTTGGTTACTATATAATTACTATTATGTAATATTGTCAAAGTTGTGGTTCCTAAAAATAAAATAGTTGTATTTAGGTTAATTGCTTTGGGCTAAGTAATTAGGTTGTGGACTATCATCTCTATGTATTTTTTTATCTTTTGCGAATAAAAAATTTTATGAGCCAAAAACAGATTAGGAATTTTGAAACCGAAATTGAATCAGAGACTTCAAAGCAAATTGGGCAATGATTAAACGAGTGATCGAGGAAGGAGCACAAGGGTAGCTTAAGGCCAACACGCTGCAGCACGAGCATAATCGCCCAGGGTGCTGCAGGATGTGCGACATGAGGCATCTTGATTTACATAGGTGAGAATCAAACATAAGACCTAAGTTCACAAGGTCTTAACATTGCCATTAAGATGAGGCTTCATTATCCATAAAAAAAACTTTTATCAATGATAATTATATATATATTATATATTTTCTATCTTCTTTTTACATTTTTTTTTATTAATAATTTTTATACAAATGCATGTTAAATATTTAAAAGTTCTATATTTTGGTACCCAAAGGTAACAATATTAACTTTTTAGTGTTTAATTCGGGTTTTAGGGTTGATTTGATAAAAGTTAATTGCTAATATTATTAAATTTAAAGTTTTCATGATTTTACGAATAGAATAAATTTAGTGTTAACTGTCAATTTGTTTAATTTTGCATTTAATATGTCAATTATAGTTCGATGGAAGTGATTTAATCTAATTTTTAGGGTTGATATGATGAAAGTTAATTGCTTATATTATTAGCTAATTATGAATTTTCATCAAATCAACTCTAAAATCTGAATTAAACACTAAAAAGTTAACATATTACCTTCTGGTATCAAAACGTATAACTTTTGTCTAATACAAGTATATCACATTAGACAAAAAAATAATACATGTACCACATTAGAAAAAAAAGTTAAACTCTAGTACTAAATTATGTATTATGTCTTAATTTAATAATACATATTAGCTTTGAGATGAATTCATTTTTTTGTTTCTCTTATTTTTTTTAGTTTTACATTTTAATTAGTTTATTCCACTAAAATATTCTAAATAATGATAATTAAACAAAAAAATATTTTAATAAATTCATCAAAAAATTAATAATTATAAGCACCAATGAAATAATCTCACTTCATCCATTCTTAAAAGAGATAAACATATTATTATAAATTCCCCAATTTAATTTTAATTAAATTATTTAAAAATAAATAATTTAAATTTTGACTTTTTTAACTCAATAAGAAATCTATTCTTTTATAATTTTTAATCATTTTTATTATTTCTCAATCTAACTAAATTTAACTCAGTAAACGATATCTTCTTTTTCAATTTATTAATATTTTTTTTACATTTTTCAATTTATTTTTTTCCATTAAATCGTAGGTTCTTAGATTATAAATGTAGTTAGAAAAAATCGAATTTTTTTTTCTTTTTTAGTTTTTAATCAATTTTCTCTATACAATATCAAACTTTTTCATCAATAGTTTTAAAGATATAATAAAGTTTTGATCATATTTTTAAAGATATAAAAAATGGAAAGAAAAAGAATTTTTTTAATTATTTATTTTTAAAAAAATTTAATTACAATTAAACTGCGTTAGAGAATATATTAAATGTGGAAAAATTTATACTAATATGTTTACGTGGTATTATTTTATTGATGCTAAAAACTAAATGATTTAAGATAATCTTAATATAAAATATTTTTTAAAGTTAATATTGATGTGATCTCGAGTCCCTTAGTTGGGCTCGAACCGAAGCCAGCAATTGGGTCGAAAAATGTGATTAAACCTAAAAAGCCCAAAAAGGCATTTATGGGCTCTTAAGGCCCAAATCCGGACATATTAAATAATTTATTTATTTCCATAGCTTTTTATTTATTTATGTTTTATTATTACAACATTTTTAATATGTCTTAAATATTATGTCTTCATTATTACATGTTTAATATGAGTGTTTAAATTCTATCTTGGTTATTATTCCTTTTAAATGTGTCTTAAACATGTTAATGTGTCTTAAAGTGTGTTAAATTCTGTCCAAGTTTATTACAGTTTTATTGTTACATTTAGAGTGTTTAATGTTTGTTTAATGTGTCCTAGTAGAAGACCAATGGCCGACCTAATTAAAGCTTAGAGGGGCTGCTTACTTTTGCCAAGAAGAATCAATAGTGTTCACATTATAGGGCTGTCTGGATTTACAAAAGTGTAACACTCCAAAATAGGGCCTAAAAGTTTTAGGGGTATTTTAAGGATTTTAGCCCTAGAGTGTTCGGAATTTTTCAATATGGTTTATCAGTAATGTTTTTTTACTATAGTTTTTAGAAAATTAAATCAACTTCTAAAAATGAGTTTTAAAGACCTTTAATTTTGAAAATATGACTGATTTGTAAAAGAGTCAAAATTTTGAGTTTTTAAGAGGCAATTAAATAATATTTTAAAAATCACCCTAATATCATCCCCCACCTATAAGTTTCACGTTAGCCTTCTCCATCTTCAGGCTTTAGTCGTCCCTTGCTCCCAAAGCTTCTCTATTCCACTTTTTGTTCTTCAAACCTTAATTCAATTGATTTTCATCATTCCCAAAGCATTAAATCTTCGTAAACCTTCAAGAAAACAACTTAAAAATTGTTAGAACCGTAAAATCAAAATCTAATATAAAACTTAAAACAAACTATAAATCAAGATCTATCATGTCAATTCATCAAGAACAAAACGATAATAGAACTAGATGTGGAAGCGTACCTGAGTTCATCAATTTCTTGGAATCTACGAATCTTGGTGATTTGATCTTCCAAATTAGCACACGAGTAATCTAGAGAACATGACTATCTCTTTTCTAAAGATGTGATATTAGAAAAGTTAGCCTGTTGTGTAATTTGGGGACCATAACCCTAATATATATAACTTTGGTACATTAGACCTAATTCCTAATTAGCCATAATTCCTAATTAGCCCATCATTAATTAGAAATCAATTGCTAGAGTATTTACACATATTTGACCCAAACTTTATTTAATAATTAAAGCCCAATAAACCTTAACCAAATTAGATCACTTTTAATTTGGGCTAACCTATCATGATAGTAAATAATAACATGTAATTACCCTTATTATATATGTGATGTCTATATTTTTCAACAAAAATTCCATAGATTTCATCATCTTCTTCGCATGTGGGTTTTTCGAGTTTTCGACAAAAGTCCATTTTTCTTCCAACTAAGGTAACCATTCATCTTTCTATTAGTTTTTAATGTTATCTAGTCTTTTCAACGGATATTTTAGCCATTAAATCGCATGATTTTAATAAAAGTCAAAAATTGGGTCGTTAATGGTGCATTTCGGGATTTTGAGTAAAAATGTCATTACAAAGTGCTTTTCTACTTGTTTAAACATTATTAGAAGGTTTCTAAACTTCCTTTGAAGTTTTGTTAAGAATTTCCAACGTTTTAATGAATTTTCGTTAAAATAGCCATAAACATGTCAAAAATTTTGATACCATAAATTAATAGTTTTGTGTAGTTTAAAGGTCGGGAATTAGTTGTAGGTGAATTATAAGATGAATAGAATTGGTTTTAAGCGAAAAGACCGAATATAGACCGAGTTATTCAGATTTAAAGTTTATTATGTTAAAGGTTTCTGTCAAAATAGAACCTAGCTTAGGCTTGTGTTTTTGGATTGTTTGATATGAGTCTTTGGCTGAATATTGATTGTTTTGTTGTGTGATTTGATTTTTTGAAGCGTTGGAATCGATAGGACCTTCTACGAGTAGAGACAAAAGTAAGGAAAAACTAGTTTGAGCTTTCGGAAAAGCCGAAAGCGTAATCAGTGAGTGTTTGGAATCGCTGCTAGTAGACACGATTCTTAGTGTTAATTAGGAGCTTAGGAATACCCTAAACCTCTATCCTAAGTTCCGAGTGTAAGATTTCTATTTCCCTTATTTTATTTTTGGTAAATAATGTGATTATGAGAATATATATGGATTGATTATTATGATGCGATATTGTGATATGAGACATGTGTGATGATTATTGTGAATTGTATTGTGTTGTGGGCATATTAGATATGTCAAATAATAGTGATGATGTTGTGTTAGCAATATAAATGTGCAGTGAAAGTGTGCAAAAATCAGTAAGTACGTATGTGTTGAATTATGGAATGTAATGCTAATGTAACAGGTTATGTATGTGATAAACTAAATTTAATGCACTCATATGTGGTTGGATACATGGTGGTTCAATGAGCATTATTGTGGCACTTTAAGCGCAATTGAATGTGAATTCGATAAGCATGCATTGTGTACAAGTTTGTGATGTGAATTGATGAATATGAACATAGATGATATGTATTAAATCAGTAATTAAAATTGTGTAATTGTGGATATTTTGGCCTTGTGACCTTAGGAGATCATTATATATAATTGGCATGCCATAGGATTGTGAGCTATATGTATTGCATTTTTGGGCATTGAGTCCCTGGGACAGGTTGGAGAGATAAGGGAATGTGAGCTAAGCTCTATTCAACGAGACATGTTTGGTGTGTTGGAGAGTGTTAGATTTATTCTTCATTTTTGGGGATATGTTCGACTCTATGTGTTAATTGGTGTGTTGGAGATCCGTGTATCAAATGTGTGGTGATAGAGCCCACTTTTAGGTTTCATAGCCTCAAGCGTCAAATTGTCTTTAAAATGTATATATATGTAATGTGATGTATGCCTAAATGAGTATGTGATTGCTATGCAAATTATCATTTAAATGTGATCTTATATGTTGTAATAATACAATGTGAGATGGATGCAAAAAAAAAAACATGCAAATAATATTTTAAATGAGTCGATTTAAGTTTCATGAAACTTTTAGTATGTTCTCATAGTAAAATGCGTATGTAATTGTGGTTTGAATCGTTTCCATTTAACTTGTGAATGGATGTAAATATATCAACTAGACTTGTGGGTTATTAAAGTATGTATATGTCATTTAGTCTTGATGAATTATTGTTAAATTAATTATATATAAGTGAGTTGAGTGTAATTGCATGTAGGAGTATATGTGTTTTATGATTTATTGAAACGTGAATATGTTCTTTTCACTTGATTAGAATATGGTTGTGAACGTGTTGTAGTATGCTCTTTTTTAACCTTTAATGTTGTGTGTACATTGTGGTTATTCTAAGCATTCACTGAGCTTGTTAAGCTCACCTACTCTTTTTAACCCTTGCAGAGTAGTTAAGTGCCGGTGTGAACGGTGTGGTTTCGAGGGGTGATCCAAGCGACTCCATTTTCATTATTTCGTAGGTGTTATTTTTAATTGTTTACGTTAGGAATAAGGCAATGTGGTAGGCTTTCTTTTGTATTATGTTGACTATATGCTCCTAAGTTTATGAGATCTATTTCGTATTATGTTGACTATAGCTCAGACTTACTTTCGATGTTTGAAACTGTGACTATAGTCATTTTGACGTTCATTTGATATGATAAAAGATACATGTTGAATAGATTCGTGTTGGAATGGTTTATATGCTTAAATATGCTAAATTTTTACTGTCTGAAGTAGAGGTATCGATATTCGTGTTTTAAAAACGATACCTCTGTGATTTTTAAATGTGCAGGAATTCAGAATCGTAATTTGGTATCGATACCATACCACGAGTATCGATACTTGGTGCAAAATTATCGATATTTTTCGAAAGGTACAGATATTTTCTTATGTTTTTAATTTTAGACGAGAAATATAATACTAATTTGGTACCGATTTTGCAAGTGGTATCGATACCGTACTAGGAAAATATCGATACCCTTGTCCTGGTAACGATACCTACGTGATTGTCTTGGAAATTTTGCTAAGTGGTCTTAATGCATGTTTAATTATTATTATAAGTTTATTTAAAGTATGTTTGGCATGTTCTAATGATGATTAATATATGTTTGACTAAAAATTCATAAGATCACTGATAAAGAGAATGATTTCTTGATCATGTGACAATTTACTATGAGTATGATGTGTGACGGTGGTGTGACATCCTGATATTTAGGCTCGAAGATTGGGCCCGGTACGGGGTGTTACAAAAACCATCCATTTTGTTTACACTTAAATTGCTGATCATATGGGCATTAAAAAGTGATCTTTCGATCAACACAAAGTGATTTATTACACTATTCAAGATGAGAGCTGAATGAAGCCATGGAGAAACCTTCTAGAAGCTGACTATTGGACATTTTCATGCTCCATTAAAGGCCACCGTCAATCATAATGGCTGATTGTGACTATTGGATCTTGCTTAATCTTTAAGCATGCATGGATGAATTTATGAAGCTTTTTGCTTAACCTTTAAGCATGCATGGACGGATTTATGAAGCTAATATTGGTTGTTCGATTGGAGAGAAGATATTAATCCATTTCAATTATTCATGTACTTCATCTATGGTTGAACATGGCCATTCATCTACTAGGTGTCCTATATATATTTCGTTTAAGTCATTGTTGTAGGGTCAGATTATGATATAAACATATTTGAGTTAATCTCTTTGTTCTTTAAGAACTTTTTGAACTTATTAAGAACTTGTTCTTATGGCGTTCTCAAACCGATCTTATCACTTTGTTAACCATCCCAAAGTGTGGTGATCATCCTTATACCTTTGGTTCCTATCTCAATATAGATAACAGGTTAAGGTTCCATCCATTCCTAAACTTTTCGATTTTAAACAACCTTATAGAATTCGGGTCGTGTTGATATATAACATCAGTTCTTTTTTGGTTCATTTATATTCGAGAGTTATATCCAAAATTTATCATTAGTTTACCTTTTATTTCAATTTCATCTAAATCTAGTGCAAGTACCTATTGAGATGATCGGGCTCATAAATCATGAATCAATTCGTAATCGAGTTCACATAAGTTGGTATCAGAGTTATTGAAATCTAAATCAGGTACGTACGTTATCTTGGGTTTCCAAAAAATTCATGAAAAAAAAGAAAGAAAAGGAAAAGAACAAGTAGAAACTCAAAAAAAAAAAAAAGGAGTCTGGAAACCCTCCTGTAAAATTTTCTTCCATTTCATATTATAGAGCCTATTTTACACCTATTTGTGAAATTTGGCAATAATAAAAAAATTTCAACCTGAAAAAGTTTCCATTTTACCATTCTACCCGAAAAACCTCGTAAACACCATATTTAACCAATTTTACATCATTTTGTGGCATTTGGTGAAAGCAACTTTTTTTTCAAAAAAATGCCCAAAATACCCTTAAACCTTTTTTAAAGCCTATTTCTACCATTTTGCCACAACAACTCCGATTTCTTGATTGTGTTCTATTAGTTCTATTTGAACCGAGGGAATAATTTTTGAGAGGTAAAAGGTGCGAGTGAGTGAGATTATTTGAGTGGAAAAAGCCAATTCGAGTGCAAACATGAGTGGAGCGATTTCCTTTTCGAGAGAATCTCGTGAGGTTTGTTTTTTGTAAGGTATTCATTTACTATTTTTTAAATTTCTCTTTTAATTAATAATTTGTTGGTGAAGTATATCTTGAAGTCCTGAAAGAGAGATTGCTAATGCGGGAGCTCAACCTCCAAACTTGCAATACCAAGTGTTGCTACAAGATATGCGAAAAATGATGCTAGCCAAATTAGAGCCTATTCATGAAAGGCTTGACCAAGTGGAGGAGCGTTCTCAACGAGGTCATTCACCACGAGGGCCTAATGTACGAGGTGGTCATGTTCCCGTGAGAAATGACAATGAAGGATACCATGGTAATGATGAGGTTGATAGTGATCGTAGTTTTGTTGTTAGCATGAGACGAAAAGGAAGGAGAACGCGTGAAAGAGTCGATGACAACCTCAAAAGTATTAAGCGAAAAATTCCGCCATTCCAAGGCTTGAACGATCCTGAAGCCTATTTGGAGTGGGGAAGAAAGATTGAGATGATCTTCGACTGTCACAACTACTCCAAGCCAACATTGATGACGATTGAGAGGCGACCATGGCTCGATTTTTTGCCAGACTAAATCATGAGTAGCCAACATTGTGGAACTACAACATTATGTGGAGTTGACCTATATGGTGTATATGGCTATCAAAGTGGAGAGACAACTTAAGCGGAAAGGTTTATTTAAGCTTGTTAATAATGCGGGGTCATGTTCTCGGTGGAATCTGAATGCAAACAAAAAAGATGTGATTCCCTAAGTGAAAAATCCATCCAAAGCATCTAAAGTTAATAAGCCTTATGTTTCAAATGAAAAGGGCAAGAATGAAGTGCAGCAAGGCCAATCTCATGATGTAAAGTGTTTCAAGTTCTTGGGACATGGTCATATCGCTCGCCAATGTCCTAACTGAAGCACGATGATTTTTAAGGATAGTGGTGAGATTATGTCTGAAGAAGAACTCGAGCAAGATCCAATTCCACCAAACGAAGAATCAAGCGATGTAAAATTTCCCGTTGAATGAGAGCTCCTTGTTATCAAGAGGAGTTTAGCCATTCAATCAAAAAAAGATGAGCAGCAACATTAAAACATATTTCACACTAGTTTCCACATCAATGGCAAATTGTGTAGTGTGATTATTGATGGTGGGAGTTGCATAACGTGGCTAGTTCAGTTTTGGTCGAGAAGTTGGGTTTGCCAACTATGAAGCATCCACAACCATAAAAGCTTCAATGGCTCAACGATTATGGAGAGGTTAAAGTGACGAAGGAAGCATTAGTTACTTTTTCGATTGGTAAGTATAACGATGAGATTTTATGCGATGTTGTTTCTATGCATGCCGAGCATATCTTGCTTGGAAGGTCGTGGCAATACGATCGGAAAGTGATGCATGATGGTTACACCAACCGATATACCTTCAATTTTGATGGCAAGTCCATTACACTTGCTCTAATAACGCCAAATCAAGTGTATGAAGACCAGATTCGAATGGAGGATGAACGTATGGGAAATACTTCAAAAGAAAGTGAAACGTTGAAAATGAGTGACAACAGTGTGAGAGAAAAAGAGATCGAGAGTGGAGGAACCAAAACTTCTGAAAATGATGTGGTAAAAATTGGAGAGAAAGAGAAAGGTAAAAATATTAAGAGAAAAAAAGAGAAAACATCCAAAAAGAAGTTGAAATTTTTATCAAAAATAATCGAGTGTGTGAGAGCTTTTGTAACACCCCTAACTCGTAACCATCGTCGGAATAGGGTTAAGAGGCATTATCAGACATATCGAAACTTTTACGATCATTTCACAAACATACAATGCACCATCATCATATCATAGCAAATTATATACACAGAGTCCCTTTTTAAAGGTCGACGAGACCTTAAACAAGCATTGGAAAGGGGTCGGGACTAAACCGAGCACATACAAAATTTTCTGAAAATTTAAACATTTTTCAAATTTAGAGAGGTCACACGCCCGTGTGGACACGCTGTGTGCTACACACGGCATTAGACACGCCCGTGTGTCTAAGCCGTGGCAAAACAGGGCATACATACTGACTTGTCCACACGGCCACAAGACACGCCCATGTGTCCAGCCCGTGTGGCTTCCTGACTTGCTTCGAATTGCAACTTTGAGAGACACGGTCGAGACACACGCCCGTGTGCTCAACCGTGTGGGAAAGTATATAGGCCATTTGCAAGGCCAATTTGCCACATCAAATCATGCTTATTTAACTCTTTCACAAATACAGAACATAGTTAATAATTTATCTAATCAATGTCATTTATCAATTCACATTCCAAACTAAACTAACATATCATAAAGCCATGTTTACTATATCATAAATTCCATATTCGGACAAACTAATATATATATATATATATAAATATCAAAACATATTACATATGCTTTATAAGTCCAAGAGCCAAACCATATAACCTTATGACCTAAATACCATCTATACCTGAGACATTATCAAATATTACCACATAATAAAATATGGTCTTGTACTTTACTAGTACATGCGTAAATTAACATAATATCATTAGCCACTTTAACACAAATGACAATTCAAGCATACCTATTTGCATGCAAATTATCATGTTTAAACCTCATATGTTCTACTATTCAAATAAACACTTATTCGGTCATCAATTTAATCTTAATAAGTCATAACATTTCCATCACTTGCATTTTAAGCTAAACATGCTATCTCATAACCTAATATCAAAACGACTATGTTACTTTTAGCTGTGCAAATGTCCATCAAACATACTCAAAATATAATCATCATTTTCCATCATGAACCATAACTAAAAACCCAACCATTCAAGCATAATAAATGCGTATACTTTGCCATTTCAAACCAAATCAGCATAACCAATACTCAATCAAATATATATATTCATCACTTTACCTTATTGCCAAGCCAAACTATACCACTTTTCATACTTCCAAAATGAACTAACTATAAAGCTGATTATACATCATACTTACCATATCACATTGCCAAATCATATAACCAACATTACAAACATATTTACCATGAAACATACTTCCAAATTAAACTTAAGACATGATCGGATACACAATCATTAACATTATAATCAAGCCATTTTCGCATGGCTATGTATATATACAAATTTCAAAACCACATATATCAAAATTAGCCTATACATGCCACATAACCCAAACTCAAAACATTTAATTACTGAAACGAATACTGGATAGTGTGATGAGATATCCACCAACTTCCAACCCGAGCAAATCTCCGAAAAATCTATAAACATAGGAAAACACACAAGTAAGCTTTGAAAGCTTAGTAAGCCATAAGCAAATAAATCATTTCAATAATGTTTATAATTCAATTTAACTAGGCCGAATTTAACAAATCTCAACCACATATACAATCATCATAATCGTAATTTCTTAAGACCACATTAGGTAACTTCACTAGGCTTAATTATGGATGAACATATGAACCATTTTTTCAAATTCATATATCAACCATTAGCTCATTCATAAAATTAAGCTTTCACAATTTCATTACATACCAACCGAATCATGTTCATTTATTACAGATTACTCATAAAAATATATCAATTTCTTTTTATACACTTCCAAACCCGAATAACCATAACAAGTCGCACATCAAAACTATGTTCCGTGTTTCATAATTCTCATGTCCGAAACATAGGACCATAATTTCATTTAACGAACATATATAACACATCATTCATTATCTTATATTTCACATATATCATCATTTGAATCATACTCACATTTCATATCAAAATTTCATATACAAATCATATGTACCTGAATCATATATGGAAAAAACACAATTACAATTCTACATTTCTTATATGATTAATTTATTCATAGTTCACTTGCTAATATCCACATCTCATTTTCACAAAGATCATATAACAACTAATCATAATCATACTCACTTTCATTGCTCAAATTCATATTCATCGCAACATACCTGATTCGGATGCACATTTATATACTCATTTATTTCTCGAAATGCCCGTTGAACCATTTGGAATCAAATAGGATACTTGGATAGCTCAGAAAACTCGTACAATGCCAACGTCCCAGACATGGTCTTACATGTAATTCTATCGATTCAAGCTCGTAACCAGTTCTCCAACTCTAAATTCAATTCGGCATATACACATATATTTATTAAAGATCAATTCAGCACATATAACATATATACATTCAAATTTAACAGCATTTATTTACTTATGAACTTACCTCGTACGGACACGAACGGACCGGAACGACTAATCAATAACTTCCGATTTTCCCGATCCAAATCTGATTTCCACTTTTTCCAGACCGATTTAAGCTTCAAAAGTGCCGAATATTAAATCTCATCCATGGCTTCTTTTTCTTCCACTTTCGGCTAAAGATGAACATGCATGCCTTGCTTTTAATGCTTGGTTTTATTAATTTAACACATAAATTAACATTTTAACTATTATAAAATAATATAAAAAACTATATATTAAAAGCCTTATGCAATATGCCGTCCACTCAATTTAAAATGGCCAAATTTCATTTTAAGGACTTCACAATTAATAGACCATAGCAATTTAGTGCTTTAACAATTAGATTACCACTTTTGCATTTTACGCAATTAAGTCCTTTTATAAAATCGAGCACACAAACGATAAAATTTTCACATGAAACTTTCACACATCTTAATTCACATACTGTAAACACCAAAAATAATATTAAAATATTTTTTGACTCGGATTTTTGGTCCCGAAACCACTGTTCTGACTAGGGTCTAAACTAGGCTGTTACAACTCTTCCCCCTTAGGGTTTTCGTCCCCGAAAATCTTACCAAAAAGTAGATTAAAGATTTGCTTCCACATCATACATTTCAAATTCACACATAGCTTCGGATTTTAAATCTCTTTAATCTCACAACTAAAATTCTAATCTGACTTTCGCTGTTGATAAACCGTAAAAGTAACATATTTTAAGCCCACATTTAGTATGCTTTTGGATGAATTATCCCTTATTTTATGTAAAAAGGTGCTCTTAATCCTTTCATTTCATGTTTTATATGGCTTAAAACGGGCCAAATGGGCCAAAGCACGAAATCGACACGGCCTAGACCTAAGACCACATGGTCGTGCCTCCTTAATAATCTCGAACACGGTCTAGCCACGAGATACACGGCCATGCCTCATCAACGAAGTCCACACGGCCTGGCCACAACTTACACGGGTGTGTGCCAGAGGTCGTGCCCCTGCCGTGGCAAAGAGCAATTTCAATCAGATTTGGATACTTGGGGGCAAAGAAACACATTCCAAAAGCCTATAAATACACCCTAAGTATGACTTGAAAGGGGGAGCCCAAAGCTATCGTTTAGGGGTGTCTTGCTAGGCTAGAGAGGGCAGATTTGTGGGGATTCACTCAGGGATAGCCAGTTGATCCATCTTAAGAAGCCGGAATTATACTCAAGACAGAGGATCACCTCTTCAGTTCCTTTAGGGGGTTTTAGGGATTTCTTATGTTTTGTTTTATCTTTTCTTCTGAGATGTTTTCTTTTATTGTTGTAATATCTGGGATTTTGAGGGGTCTTGCATTTTAATTCATATCTATGTGTTAGTATACTCTGTATGCTATTTGAGTGTGTTTGGGGGCTTCGGGAAACCTTGGGGCTAGGTAGGAGCCTTAGTAAAATTTTTGGTTCAAAGTTGTTAAGAGGAGAGTGAGGGGAGCTAGGCCTTAAGGGATTAAATGTGGTGAGCATGGACACAAGCAGCGAGGTGGTGGAGTGGCAAGGGGACGCTACTTTAGGTGTAGGGGAGTTTGCGTTAAAAGAGTTGCAAGGGAGGAGGAGGTTCGAGTAGCATGGACAGCATTTTGGGTTGCTTTTTGCGTCAAGTAGGGAGGAGGTAGTGGATTTGGCTATGGCACTTGGAAGGTGGAAGTTTGAATGGGTCAAACATTTTGAATATGTGGTGGAGAGTGAGGCATGAGGTTTGAATGAGTCAGACTCATTTGAATGGGTGAAGGGGAGGAAATTTAGGAGGAAAGGAAGGGATGAGGAGAGGGGCTTGAGAATTGGCCGAATGTGGGGTTCTAGGGGTGGCATTTTTGGCCAAGAGGAGAGTGGTTCGGTTAGGGAGCTTAGGTGCCGAAATAAGGTGTGTGGTAGAGTGTGTGTGGTCATTTTTCCTTCTTTTGAAATCATTTTTTTCTCTCTTCTCTAGTCTTGCCAAAAGTGTCAACAAGAGTAATTCATTTTCGGTCTTCTTCTTTTACTATAGTCTAAAGCCGAAGGTTATTCTTTGACTCTCTAAAAAGCCAAAATACACCCTCCATCTTCACCATAGCCGAACCTTTTCCTTCACTTTCTCCTATAGCCGAACCTCTTAACCTCAAACTTTCTCTTCTTTTCTTCCATCACTTGTTTCATCATCAAAGCCGAATAGTTTTTCTATACCTTGGCTGAATCTCCCATTCACCATTTCCTTTCTCTTTTTCGTCCATACTCTTTCTTCTCTTCTACTATTATATTTATTTCTCCAGTTATATCTCTTGGCCGGATCTGTCAGAGCCTGTAAAGGGGACGTTGTCGTTCATCTCCTACCAATCTTTTCAATCGGAATAGTAGTAGTGGAGTATTAAGGATCTTTCAGGACTTGATCAATCAAGGTAAGAAGGTATTTGGTTCGGCCAAAGGCCATTTCTCTTGTCCATAGATGTTATGCCAAATCTAACATGGCTCGTATAGGGATTTCGACAACCTTCAAGTTCAAGTGAGGGCCTTTGGGATTTAGGTCGACTTTGGTAAGAGAGTTCTTTTGATTTTAGCATTTGTTTGGTTTCGTTTAGATCTAAATTAATGTATTAACCCGGGTCTTCTGACCAAAGACTTTGTTTGATGGATTCGAATATCAGCCAAGGAGATAAAAGGGGTTGGACACGTAGTCCCTACCCCTAAGTTCAAGAAACGGTCTGTTTCAGCGGTTCGGGATTGGCCACCGGGGTGTGGGCCAGTGTCGGAAAGAGATAAGCAGATCGTTGTAGTCTCTTCAAGTGAGGACGTTAGGGAAATCGAGAGTCTAGTGCTTCAGGTTCTCAAGTGTGTAGTTAATACACTGTTTCTTTGTTGAATTAGTCAAATGCTTGTGATATGTGTGGTAGTCGATAAAGTGGCTGTGGTGGTATTCTTACTCATATTGGGTAATCCGGTAATCAGGTTAGTACATTTCCTATATTAAAATGTGGATGGATATATGTGGATCTTTGTAAGCATGTTATATATGGATATCCGTTATGTTCACATGATTACATTGTCATTCCATCATGGTATGCTGCATGTGCATGGGGTTCGGGATATATTGAATAAGGGGAAGTGTGTACATCTATGTACGTGGATTAGTGATGGCCTCGAGCCTCATTGTGGATTGATGTTGGCCTTGAGTCTCATCGTGGATATTGGTGATTTTAATCACGTGGATAAGTGGCTAGACCACTAGATGGACGGCATTGACTGCCGAAAAGGTGTGTAGCGGATGGAGGGTCGATTTAGTAATCCCTAGGTGTGTGGTGGCTGGATATACGGGTGGTGTGTAGCGGTTGGATACTAGGTTGGGTTGGGTTAACATATTGCATTATTATGCGTGGTATGTGGTTTGATGTGGATTTGGGGTCAAGCCCATTTGTGGATCATGTGGTTTAATTACGCCTTTGGGTGGTTTGACTCACCCTATTTTTCTCAAAAACCATGCAGGTGAGACATGATTCGATGGACCGGGCTGGAGTGGATTCGAGGTGGCCATGCAAAAGTTGTTTCTTTCTATTCACATATTAAACTTTGCATTACATTTTGGGACATTTTTATTGTAATAAGCCCGCTTAAAATGTTTCGGGATTTTTATTATGGTTTGAGTTAGAATTATTAGCGGATTAATAATTGCGAATGATTTCGAGACATATACAACTTAAAAATCAAATTAAAGTTTTCAAACCCGGACTACTCACTTGCACTCGTTCTCTCAAATTTTTATACATATAATGATTTAAACTTTACACAACCTTCTAAGTTTTGTTTTCTCGGCAAACTACTATTTTCAGAATGACAAACCCCTTTTTAAATGAAGTAACTATTTTAGAACTTAAAACTGATTCTCTTTGGTCTTCAAAGCCAAATTTTTTTCAAACATTTTTCCCCAGTAACATTTCAAATTCGGCCGTGGTGTTTTCGGCTGGGTTTGGGGTGTTACAATTTGGTATCAGAGCCCAGATTTTAAACTCGGCCTATGGTTTTTGAGGCCCACAACATTTTCAAACTTGGTATTTCAAAGTTAGTTAAAAGAAATTTTTCGTGGAATGGACTTTTGAAGGCATGGCACTCGAATCTTCTGGCCCAGGTCTGCCAGGTAAGTCCCCTGACTGTATAAATGAATTGAATGGAAGTGGATATATGATACATTATTGTGGATATTGTTGTGGATGATAGAATTTAGGGTATTCTCTCTAGAGACTGAAACTTTAAGGATGTGTGCTCTTTATGAAAGAATAACTCAAAATTCTATACCATAAAACTACTCCTTTAATCAATGGGTGGAAAGAAAGCTAATGCATAAAACTTCTTAACTCAGATTAAGACGCGATGTTAGACATGAGTTTTAGGGGACGTGGTCGTAATACCCGTGGGCGTGGTAGAGCGGGGATGGTCATGTCGGAACCAGTTGGGTGCAGTCGGGGATCGAGAAGCGAGGCACCGCCACCGGTCGCGGGAGCGGAGTTTCAGGATCAAACAGGTGGAGATGACGCGGTGTCGCAGGCTATGCTGCAGGTTTTGGAAAGAGTTACGGGAGCTAATATGGGTACTAGGGCTCGGAAGTCAGTGTCTGAGCGACTTCGAGCGAATGAAGCCAAGATATTTAGAGGTGTCTCTGGGGTAGCTCCGAATGTGGCGGAGTATTGGTTAGAGGCAGTCGAGAGGATCATGGATGACTTGGACTACACTACTGAGGAGAAGTTGAAGGGTGCTATTTCGTTACTTCGGGATGAGGCCTACCAGTGGTGGCTCACTGTCAGAGAGGGTACTCTGGCAGATCGAGTGGATTGGGGTTTCTTTAAGATTAAGTTTTAGGGGAAATACGTAGGGGCTAGTTACGTGGATGCACAGAGGAAGGCATTCCTGAATTTAGTGCAAGGGGGTAAGACGGTAGCGGAGTACGAGGCAAAATTTTTATGGCTGAGTCGGTATGCTCGGGGAATTGTTGCTACTGATTACGAGGGCTGTGTTAGATTTGAGGATGGGCTGCGAGATGAGCTGCGGGTGTTGATCGCTCCTTAGCGAGAGAGGGACTTTGCCACTTTGGTAGAAAAAGCTAGAATAGCGGAAGAGGTTAAGCGTACTGAGAGGCGGAATAGGGATAGGGACAGAGGCAAGAATAAGAGGAGATTTGGACCGTCAGCATCATCTGGGGGTTTTCAGAAAAAGCCTAGGGTTGAGAGTTACTGCTCGTGTTTCTATGCGATTCTTGGGAATCGATTTTTGACTGTGCCCAGTGTGGGAGGTCTCATGTAGGAGAGTCTTTGGGAAGGAACACAGTGTTACAGTGTGGGTCGAAAGGATCACTTGGTTAGAAGCGCCTCGGGACATGGATAGGACTCGAGCGGTAGGTCGGGGTATGTGCGGCCGGAAGGGGTGGTCAACAGCGCCGAGGGGTCGTGGTCCGAACCGTGGAGGGAATGGTTACGGTGAGGTCGTGGAGCATCGGGTAGAGGTACTTGGGAGTGCGGATGCTAGGCGACCGGGGTTGGTTTACTGCAACGGACGTTGTGAGGAGGGGGATGCACCTGACATTATAACGGGTACGTTCCTTATTTCTGGGTTACCCTTTACTACTTTAATTGATGTTGGATCGACACACTCATATATTGCTAGCATGGTGTCTGGAACATTGAATGTGAGTCCTGAAATTGTCTCTAGGAAGATGACAATACTTAGTCCTTTAGGGCAATCAGTAGTGGTAGATAAACTTTTTAGAGACGTGCCTTTAGAAGTTCAGGGGTCAGTGTTTCTGGCTAACTTGATGGAGCTGCCGTTTGGAGAATTTGACTTGATACTAGGCATGGACTGGCTAGTGGGGTATCGTGCGAATTTAGACTGTGCTGCTAAGTGCATGTCGTTGAGGACTCCCGAGGACAATGAGGTTGTGGTGATAGGTGAGAGGAGAGACTACATGTCTAATGTAGTGTCTGCTCTTAAGGCGGAGAAGATGGTGAAGAAGGGGTGTATAGCATTCTTAATGTTTGTGAGTGCTCTGGATGCAAAGAAAGCTGCTGTGGGGGAGGTTAGAACAGTGAGGGAGTTTGTGGATGTTTTTCCGAAAGAACTTCCAGGGTTGCCTCCGGATCGTGAGGTGGAGTTTGGAATCGACTTGTCTTTGTCAGGTGCAGTGCAGGGTGTCCATTGCTCCTTATAGAATGGCACCAAAGGAGTTGGTTGAACTGAAGGCCCAAATCCAAGAGTTGCTAGATCGCGGGTTTATCAGACCCACTGTGTCTCCATGGGGAGCACCGGTTCTATTTGTGAAGAAGAAGGACGGATCTATGCATATGTGCATAGATTATCGCCAGTTGAATAAACGGCGATCAAGAACAAATATCTGCGCGCAAGGATAGGCGACTTGTTTGATCACTTCGGAGAAATTGCGGTCTTCTCGAAGATAGATCTGAGGTCGGGATATCATCAGCTTAAGGTGAAGGAAACGGATATCCATAAGATGGCTTTTTAGACTCGATACGGGCATTATGAATTTCTAGTAATGCCGTTCGGTTTGACGAACGCCCCAACTGCGTTCATGGATATGATGAACCGGATTTTCCAACCCTACTTGGACCAGTTCTTCGTGGTGTTTATAGACAACATCTTAGTATATTCCAAGTCAGAGGAGGAGCATGCTGCACATCTTCGGGTGGTGCTGTAGGTTTTAAGGGAAAAGAAGTTATATGCCAAATTTAGCAAGTGCGAAATTTTGGTTAAGGAAGTTGCTTTTAGGTCATGTGGTGTCTGCGGAAGGGATAAGAGTGGACCTCGAAAGATTGAGGCGGTATTGGATTGGAAACCACCTAAGTCAATGGCGGAGATTCAGATTTCTTGGGGTCGTGAGGCTACTATAGGAGGTTTGTTGAAGGGTTTTCTTCGATAGCGGCACCTTTGACTAAGTTATTGAGGAAGGAGGTACCTTTTGTGTGGGCGGACAAGCGGCGGGAGAGTTTCGAGAAATTAAAAAGGGTTTTGACAGAGGCTCGGTCTAATTCACTGTGGCGGGGAAAGATTTTGTGGTGTATTATGGCGCTTCTCATACGGGGTTAGGTTGTGTCTTGATGCAGGGGAAGGAAGGTGGTTGCCTATGCGTCTCGGCACCGAGACCACATGAAGTTAACTATCCGACGCATGATTTGGAGTTAGGCTGCAGATGGTTTTCGCTTTGAAAGTGTGGAGGCACTATTTGTATGGGGAGAAGTCGGTGATCTACACGGATCATAAGAGTTTAAAGTATCTGTGACTCGGAAGGAACCAAATTGAGGCAATGGAGGTGGAATGGAATTATTAAAGGATTATGATTGCTCAATTGAGTACCATCCGGGTAAAGCAAATGTGGTTGCGGATGCGCTAAGCCGGAAAGTTGTGTCGGATTTGAGGGCGATGCTCACTCATCTTAGTCTTTATGACGACGGGAGTTTGTTAGCGGAGCTGCAGGTGAAGCCGACATGGTTAAGTCAGGTAAAAGATAAACAGTTGGTGGATGAGGTTTTGAGTGCTAGACTTCTGCAAGTACAGAATGGGGGATTACAGGACTACAGTGTGAGCAGCAATGGAGTTTTATGTTTCCGGGATAGGGTTTGTATGCCGAAGGATGTGGAATTAAGGCAGAAGATTCTTCGAGAATCGCATAGTAGCCCTTACGCTATGCATCCTGGAGGGAGTAAGTTGTATAGGGATCTGCGAGATCAGTTTTGGTGGCCTGGACTGAAGTGGGAAGTCACGAAATTTGTAGGGAAATGTTTGACGTGTCAGCAAGTCAAAGCTGAACACCAAGTGCCTTCCGAGTTGCTACAACCTGTGAAGATTCCACAATGGAAGTGGGAGAGAATCACGATGGATTTCGTTAGTGGGCTTCCCCTTACGCCTACTAAGAAAGACTCAGTGTGGGTGATTGTGGATCGGTTGATGAAGTCCGCACATTTCATACCAGTGCGAGTCGACTATTCTCTGTAGAGGTTGGCGAAGCTGTATGTGGCGAAAATTGTAAGGCTGGACGGGGTGCCAGTGTCAATAATATCAGATAGGGATCCTAGATTTACGTCGCGGTTTTGGAGGGCATTGCATCAGGCTTTGGGCACCAGATTGGACTTTATCACGGCATTTCATCCGCAAATGGATGGCCAGATCTAAAAGGGTAATCGGTATTGGAAGATATGTTGAAGGGATGTGTTATCGACTTGAGGAGGTAGTGGGAGGAATTTCTACCCTTAGCAGAGTTCGCATACAACAACTGTTATCAAGCTAGTATTAGGACGGCACCGTATGAAGCATTGTATGGACGAAAGTGTCGCACTCCTACGTGTTGGACAGAGTTGGGTGAGCGTCATGTTTTGGGTCCAGAGATAGTGGCAGAATCAGAAGAAAAGGTTAGGGTAATTCGGGCTCGGTTGAAGGAGGCATCGTGCATGAAAGTCGTATGCGGATCTTAAGCGAAAAGAGATAGAATTTTCCGTGGGTGATCGGGTGTTTCTGAAAGTTTCGCCGTGGAAGAAAGTGATGAGATATGGGCGTAAGGGTAAGTGAGTCCTAGGTTTATAGGGCCTTATCGGATTTTGAAGAGAGTTGGACCGATGGCGTATCGATTAGAGTTGCCTTGAGTGAAGCGGATGCATGATGTGTTCCACGTATCAATGCTACGTCGTTACCGATCGGATCCATCTCACGTGGTGCCAGTTGAGGAAGTTGAATTGAGACCAGACTTGTCCTATGAGGAAGAGCCGATTCAGATTTTGGAGCGGGATGTGAAGGTATTACGGAAGAAATCTATTCCTCTAGTCAAGGTGTTGTGGCGGAACCATGGATCAGAAGAAGCTTCGTGGGAGCCGGAGGAGGCAATGCAACATCAATACCCTCACCTATTTTGACCAGGTAATTTCGAGGCCAAAATTTCTTTAAGAGGGGTAGAACTGTAATATCTGGGATTTTGAGGGGTCTTGCATTTTAATTCATATCTATGTGTTAGTATGCTCTGTATGCTATTTGAGTGTGTTTGGGGACTTCGGGAAACCTTGGGGCCAGGTAGGAGCCTTAGTAAAATTTTTGGTTCAAAGTTGTTAAGAGGAGAGCGAGGGGAGCTAGGCCTTAAGGGATTAAATGTGGTGAGCATGGACACAAGCAGCAAGGTGGTGGAGTGGCAAGGGGACGCTACTTTGGGTGCAGGGGAGTTTGCGTTAAAGGAGTTGCAAGGGAGGAGGAGGTTCGAGTAGCATGGACAGCATTTTGGGTTGCTTTTTACGTCAAGCAGGGAGGAGGTAGTGGATTCGGCTATGGCACTTGGAAGGTGGAAGTTTGAATGGGTCAAACATTTTGAATATGTGGTGGAGAGTGAGGCATGAGGTTTGAATGAGTCAAACTCATTTGAATGGGTGAAGGGGAGGAAATTTAGGAGGAAAGGAAGGGATGAGGAGAGGGGCTTGAGAGTTGGCCGAATGTGGGATTCTAGGGGTGGCATTTTCGGCCAAGAGGAGAGTGATTCAGTTAGGGGGCTTAGGTGCCAAAATAAGGTGTGTGGTAGAGTGTGTGTGGTCATTTTTCCTTCTTTTGAAATCATTTTTTTCTCTCTTCTCTAGTCTTGCCGAAAGTGTCAACAAGAGTAATTCATTTTCGGTCTTCTTCTTTTACTATAGTCTAAAGCCGAAGGTTATTCTTTCACTCTCTAAAAAGCCAAAATACACCCTCCATCTTCACCATAGCCGAACCTTTTCCTTCACTTTCTCCTATAGCCGAACCTCTTAACCTCAAACTTTCTCTTCTTTTCTTCCATCACTTGTTTCATCATCAAAGCCGAATAGTTTTTCTATACCTTGGCCGAATCTCCCATTCACCATTTCTTTTCTCTTTTTCGTTCATACTCTTTCTTCTCTTCTACTATTGTATTTATTTCTCTAGTTATATCTCTTGGCCGAATCTGTCAGAGCCTGTAAAGGGGACGTTGTCGTTCATCTCCTACCAATCTTCTGAATCGGAATAGTAGTAGTGGAGTATTAAGGATCTTTCGAGACTTGATCAATCAAGGTAAGAAGGTATTTGGTTCGGCCAAAGGCCATTTCTCTTGTCCATAGATGTTAGGCCAAATCTAACATGGCTCGTATAGGGATTTCGACAACCTTTAAGTTCAAGTGAGGGCCTTCGGGATTTAGGTCGACTTTGGTAAGAGTGTTCTTTCGATTTTAGCATTCGTTTGGTTTTGTTTAGATCTGAATTAACGTATTAACCCGGGTCTTCTGACCAAAGACTTTGTTTGATGGATTCGAATATCAGCCAAGGAGAGAAAGGGGTTGGACACGTAGTCCCTACCCCTAAGTTTAAGAAATGGTCTGCATTTCAACGGTTCGGGATTGGCCACCGGGTGTGGGCGGCGTCGGAAGAGACAAGCGGATCAGCTGTAGTCTCTTGAGTGAGGGCGTTAGGGAAATCGAGAGTCTAGTGCTTGAGTTCTCAAGTGTGTAGTTAGTACACTTGTTTCTTTGTTTAATTAGTCAAATGCTTGTGATATGTGTGGTAGCCCATAAAGTGGTGGTGGAATTGTTACCCATATTGGGTAATCCGTGTCGAGTTAGTACATTTCCTATATTAAAATGTGGATGGATATATGTGGATCTTTGTAAGCATGTTATATATGGATATCAGTTATGTTCACATGATTACATTGTCATTCCATCATGGTATCTTTGCATGTGCATGGGGTTCGGGATATATTGAATAAGGGGAAGTGTGTACATCTATGTACGTGGATTAGTGATGGCCTCGAGCCTCACTGTGGATTGATGTTGGCCTTGAGTCTCATCGTGGATATTGGTGATTTTAATCACGTTGATCAGTGGCTAGACCACTAGGTGGACGGCATTGACTGCCGAAAAGGTGTGTAGTGGATGGAGGGTCGATTTAGTAATCCCCAGGTGTGTGGTGGCTGGATATACGGGTGGTGTGTAGCGGTTGGATACTAGGTTGGGTTGGGTTAACATATTGCATTATTATGCGTGGTATGTGGTTTGATGTGGATTTGGGGTCAAGCCCATTTGTAGATCATGTGGTTTAATTACGCACTGAGTCGGTTTGACTCACCCTATTTTTCTCAAAAACCATGCAGGTGAGACATGATTCGATGGACCGGGCTGGAGTGGATTCGAGGTGGCCATGCAAAAGTTGTTTCTTTCTATTCACATATTAAACTTTGCATTACATTTTGGGACATTTTTATTGTAATAAGGCCGCTTAAAATGTTTCGGTATTTTTATTATGGTTTGAGTTAGAATTATTAGCGGATTAATAATTGGGAATGATTTCGAGACATATACAACTTAAAAATCAAATTAAAGTTTTCAAACCCGGACTACTCACAAGCACTCATTCTCTCAAATTTTTATACATATAATGATTTAAACTTTACACAACCTTCTTAGTTTTGTTTTCTCGACAAACTACTATTTTCAGAACGACAAACCCCTTTTTAAATGAAGTAACTGTTTTAGAACTTAAAACTAATTCTCTTTTGTCTTCAAAGCCTATTTTTTTTTTTCAAACATTTTTCCCCAGTAACATTCCGAATTCGGCCGTGGTGTTTTGGGTCGGGTTTGGGGTGTTACAATTGTTATGAACTAAACCCTCAGATACCTGAGGGGGATGAAACTTAGATGAATCTTGTTATCGTTTGCTGAACTGTATGATGAATATTTGATTTGTTCTTAATTATGTGTTCTTAATTCTTGTGTTTATATTTCGCGGATATCGATTCAAGTTTGATGTGCTTAGGTGGAGGAACAAAAGTCCCTGCCTAAGAGTAGATCTAGCATAGTTAAGCAGAGTTGATCGCGCGCCTAGAGATAGGGTGACGAGGCGTTGCGAATTAATTAGGTGAAACCTAATATGGGAGTCCATAGATCGAGTTAATGCAATTCTAGGGGTTTTAATTAGAAAGAGATTTCAATTTATCAACCTAGGGTTAGACGTTATTCGCCTCGAGAGAGGGTTTAATATAAATTAGGGAATCCTACGGATCAAGTCAAATGAATAAATCGTCTGGTTCAAAGTTAGATAACAAGTGAAGTCTATGTGGATTCTTCCTTGGGTATTGTCCTTATCAACTGGTTTTTCCAAAAAGTATTCTCCCAATTCATTCTTCTTTGTCTTAGAGTCTTTAAGTTTAGTAGTTAATTAATTTAGATTAAACAACCATTCGCTTAATTCTTAGGCTACATAATAGAAAGAAAGTTAGTATTAGTACTTTTAGTTCCTTTGGGTTCGATAATCCGGTCTTGCCTAAGCTATACTACTGTTCGATAGGTGCACTTGCCTCAAATCGTTGTCAAAGTTAGTTTCCAGGTTCGATCATTCTCTTTATAAATTTTAAAACTCGAGCAGGACATACGATCAAGTTTTTGGCGCCGTTGTTGAAGTGAACTAAAATATTAAGAACACTCTATTTTTATTACTTTAGCCATTTTTATTTTTTGCAATTTAATTTTATTTCTTATTTTATTTGCTAATTTTTCTTCTTTTATTACTTCTTCCTTCCAGGTACCTCTAGTTTATGACTAGAAGGAACCCGAGAGGACCTTTGCAGAGAAATTGAAGCTACCGCTTGCAGGAATTGCAGAGAAATTAGGCGAGCCCTAAATTACACAGGAAAAGAGCGAAGGCGGATCCAATCCTACTTTGAAGGGATGGATGAGAATAATCCACCACCATAAGATGTGGCAGAAAATAATGCTCTGCGTACTATGTATGATTATGCTAAACCTCATTTAACAGGAGCAGAATCAAGTATTGTTAGGCCTGCTATAGCTGCTAATAGTTTTGAATTAAAGCCTAACACTATACAAATAATTCAACAATTTGTTCAATTTGATGGTTTACAGGACGAAGACCCAAATACTCATATAGCCAATTTTTTAGAGTTCTGTGATACCTTCAAAATAAATGGTGTTTCTGATGATGTCATACGGCTTCGGTTATTTCCCTTTTCATTAAGGAATAAAGCCAAACAGTGGTTAAACTTGTTACCACGAGGGTCAATCACTACATGGGATCAAATGATCGAAAAATTTTTATTAAATATTTCCCACCGGCCAAAACGGCTAAATTACGGAATAATATCTCTTTTTTTGTGCAGATGGATTTAGAGACATTATACGACGCATGGGAGAGATACAAGGATCTCTTGAGAAGGTGTCCGCACCATGGTTTACCCTTGTGGCTCCAAGTCCAAACTTTCTATAACGGTGTAAACCCCTCAACAAGGCAACTAATTGATTCACCCGCGGTGTAACCTAAACAACGAGAACTCACAAGCGACCTACGAATTCATAGAGGAGATGTTGCGAATAACTATCGATGGCGGTTACAAGGACAAAACCAACAAAATCAGCGGGGAGTTTTCAACATCGATCACATTAACCATGTTATCAACACGGTAGAGATGATGAATAAAAAGCTTGATAGTTTGTGTTCTTCGCAGGTACATCCAGTAATGCAGTGCGACGCAAGTGGAACTGTGGCGAATCCTGAGTACCCACCCTACCAACCAAGCATAAAGAACGAACAAATGAACTATATAGGTAATAATTTCAGATCTAATAATAATCCTTATAGTAATACTTATAATCCAGGTTGGAGGAACCACCCAAACTTTTCATGGGGAGGTCAAGGAAATCAAGGAATTCAAAGACAACATCCTCCTCAAAATTTCCAAAATCAGCCCTATCCACAGGAGAAGAAGCCAAACCTTGAAGAGATGCTAACAAAATTCATGGCAGCTACAGATAACTGTCTCCAATACACTAAGACCACCCTTAAGAATTAATAGGCATCAATCAAAGGGATCAAGAGCCAAGTTGGGGAACTCACTAAGTCAGTTGGACAACTTGCTAACACAGTTGGACAACTTACTGAGATAGTTTCTGAAATTCTATCAGAGATTTTTTCTAAAGGAATCGAACAGGTAAAGGCAGTTACACTGAGAAGTGGAAAGGAGTTAGTCGAACCAAAGAAAAAATACCACATGAATATGACAAAGAAAAGGATGAGGGAGTTGAGGATGTAACTCCAGTGCGCAAAGAAAGTAAAACACCAATCCCATATCCGGCAAAGTTGAAGAAAGACCGATTAGATGCCCAATACGGTAAATTTCTTGAACTTTTTAAACAAATACATATTAACTTACCCTTTGTTGAAGCCATTTCACAGATGCCAAAGTACGCAAAATTCTTAAAAGAACTCCTGACGAATAAAAGAAAGCTCGATGAAATATCAATAGTGGAGCTTAATGAAGAATGTTCAGCCATCCTCCAAAACAAATTACCAACCAAATTAAAAGACCCAGGAAGTTTTACTATTCCCTGTTTAATTGGTAATTTAAATATTAAGAAAGCATTAGCTGATCTAGGTGCCAGTATTAATTTAATGCCTTATAAAATGTTTAAGCAGCTAAATCTTGGGAACCAAAACCCACTAGGATGAGTATCCGGTTAATGATAGATCTATTAAATATCCTAGAGGAGTTATCGAAGATGTCTTGGTAAAAATTGATAAATTTATTTTCCTGTGTTGATTTTGTTGTGCTTGACATGGATGAGGATATTGAAGTTCCTTTAATTTTAGGGCACCCTTTCTTAGCTCTCTTGCTAGAGTACATTATAGATGTAGGTGATGGTAAACTTGCATTAAGGATAGGCGAGGAGGAAATTATTTTTCAAATTTATGATGCTATGCGATCTTCTAGAGAACAAGATGATTCCTGTTATTTTGTTGGTACCACTGATCATATTATTCAAAACTCATTACAGGAAATCATACATGATGACACGATGAAACTGTGTCTTACTCAAGAAGAGGAGGAAGAAGATGAAGTCGATGAGCTAAATTTAAAAACATCTTCATCTAGACAAATGGAAAAAGAGATATTTGAAGTCAACGACGAACTAAAACAAAAACCCTCCATTGATGAACCACCCAAATTATAATTAAAATAGTTACCGAAACATTTAGAGTACGCATTCCTTGGGGACAATTCTACGCTACCGGTAATTATCTCTTTAGAATTAGAACCCAAGGAAAAAGAGGAGTTAATACAGGTACTAAAGGAACATAAGAAAGCTATAGCTTGGAAAATCTCTGACATTAAGGGAATAAGCCCATCGTTTTGCACCCACAAAATTTTAATGGAAGTGGAATACAAGCCATGTGTGCAACCTCAAAGATGATTGAATCCCAACGTAAAATAAGTTGTGAAAGCTGAGGTAATTAAACTTCTAGATGCTGGAATAATTTATCCTATTTGGACCACAATTGGGTAAGTCTGTGCGGGTTGTTCCAAAGAAAGGGGGCATGGCGGTGGTAGCCAACGAAAAGAATGAACTAATTCCCACCGAGCAGATCCACGAGGTTGGAGAGTTTGCATCGATTATAGGAAGCTGAGCGATGCCACTAGAAAAGACCACTTCCCTCGCCCTTCATTGATCAAATGTTAGAAAGGTTATCCGGGAATATGTACTATTGCTTCCTAGACGGACTCTCCGCTATTTCCAAATCCCAATAGCACACGAAGATCAAGAGAAGACAACATTCACATGCCCATACTTCACTGATGCGTTTGCTTATCGTAGAATGCCTTTTGGATTATGTAATGCTCTGCTACTTTTATTGTTGCATGTTGGCAATCTTTGTGAACTTGTAGAAGACATTATGGAGGTATTTATGGGCGATTTCTGGTATCCGATAATTCTTTCCATCTTTGCCTTAAAAATTTAAAACGAGTTCTAATGAGATGTGAGAAACAAACCTTGTTTTAAAGCGGGAAAAATGCCACTTTATGGTACGAGAAGGGATTGTGCTAGGACATAAAATTTCTAGTAAAGGGATCGAGGTAGATAAAGCAAAAATCGAAACCATAGAGAAATTACCTCCCTAGTTCAATAAAGGCTATTAGAAGCTTCCTAGGGCATGCTTTGGATTTTATAGAAGATTCATTAAAGACTTCTCTAAAATAGCTAAACCTTTAACAAGATTACTAGAAAAGATGTTCACTTCAATTTTGATCAGAATGTTTAGATGCATTTAATATCCTTAAAGACAAACTAATAAATGCTCAGATTATAATTGCACTTTTGATTGGAATCTACCCTTTGAACTAATGTGTGATGCGAGTGATTTTGCAGATGAGGTGCGATTTTGGGACAATGAAGAAAAAGCATATTCAGCCAATTTATTATGCCAACAGAACATTGACTCTGCACAAGAAAACTACACCACTACGAGAGAAAGAATTGCTAGTTGTAGTTTTTACATTTGACAAATTTAGGCAATATCTAATACTATCTAAAGTTATCGTTTACTGACCATTCGACTCTTCGTTGTCTTTTAAATAAGTCGATGCAAAACCCCGACTCATACGATGGATCTTACTCTTACAGAATTCGATTTGGAAATTCGGGATAAGAAGGGAGGCGAGAATCTTGCAATGAATCACCTCTCTGAGGCTTGAGAACCTGCACATCAAGTACTTGATGAAAGAGAGATAAGCGACTCATTCCCGAGGAACAACTCTTTTCTATAACTTTGCTCAGGGTACCATGGTTTGCAGATATTGTGAATTATTTAGCTGCTAACATCCTCTGAAAAAAGCTAACAGATCATCAAAAAAGTGATTCTTTTACGATGTGAAGAACTATTTACAGGAGGACCCCTTTCTTTTCGTATATGCGGATCGGGTAATTCGAAGATGCGTTACAAAGCGAAAGCAAGCAAGATCCTAGAACATTGCCATTCGGGACCTTTAAGAGGACATTACAATGCGGCATTAAGACAGCACATAAAATACTCGAATCAGGTTTTTATTGGCCTACTCTATTTAAAGATGCCAACAGGTACGTCACTTCATGTGATAAATGCCAAAGAACAGGTAATATTTCTAAGAGCGATGAAATGCCTCAAACATACATGCTATCATATGAAATATTCGACATATGGGGTATTGATTTTATGGGTCCATTCCCTAGTTCATTCGGAAATAAGTACATCCTAGTAGTAGTTGATTTCATGTCAAAATGGGTAGAAGCCGAAGCCTTACCTACCAATGATGCCAGAGTAGTAGTTAAGTTTCTCAAGAAACTGTTCTCTCGATTTGGAACACCTAGAGCCATCATTAGTGATAGGGGTACTCAATTTGATAAAGTCTTAAAAAAATATAGAGTACACCACAGGATAGCTACCCCATATCACCCTCAAACCAGTGGGCAAGTTGAAGTAGCAAACTGAGAACTTAAGCGTATTCTCGAAAAAACAGTTGAATCAAACAGAAAAGATTGGGCATTAAAAGTAGATGATGCCCTATGGGCCTATAGAACATCATTTAAAACCCCCCTAGGGACATCCCCATACAAACTTGTCTATGGGAAAAGATGTCATTTGCCATTCGAGTTAGAACATAAAGCTTTTTGGGCTATAAAATTCTTAAATTATGATCTTAAAGCTGCAGGAGAGAAAAGAATGATGCAGATGAACGAGCTAGACGAATGGAGAGCTGATGCCTACGAGAACTCAAACTATACAAGGAGGCAACAAAGCGACGGCATGATGCTCGTCTAAAGAAATAAAAACAATTCGAAGTAGGGGACTTGGTCCTGCTATACAACTCAAGGCTTAAACTGTTTCCTTGGAAACTAAAATCAAGATGGTCAGGTCCATTCGTGATCAAAACAATTTTCCCCTATGGCACAATCGAGGTAACTCATCCAACTCAGGGCACATTTAAGGTAAATAGTCACCGACTCAAAATCTATAATGGTGAAGATTTTAGGAATATGAGAGAGGAGCTTCAGCTCCGTGAACCTTCTTTTAGAAATGAAAACAGGGTAAGTCTAGCTTAAGACTTTAAATGAGCGATTCTCAGGAGGCAACCCGAGCACTAACTTTACTAACATTATAATTTTAATTGTTAGCATCTAACTCCATATTATCTAATCCAATAAAGCACATGTTTTAAGACCACACGGCCTTACACACAGGCGTATCTATAACCGTGCTCGACAAAGGCAATTTTTGTTCCCCAACACGGGCTACGACAAATCCCCACGCTCGTGCTGAGCAACCGTGGACTTTATTGACTTGCCAAACACGGGCTGGACACGCCCGTTCTAAACGACCGTGTGAATAAGAATACGGGCGTGCCACTTTAACCACGGCCGTGCCTAAACACCCTGAACGCGCCCAAAAATTCAAAATCACGAAAAATACGGGCTAATTAAAATTGAGCATGGGCTTGGCCTTTTCCCGTGCTCCCACTCCTATTTAAGCAACTTAACCACTCATCTTCCCCAAACCAACCCTAAATCAATTTTCTCAGTCTCTTTTTTCCCAAATCCGGCCACCATACCCAAAAATCACCCACATTTTAACTCCCAAAACCCATCAACCTTCCCTTCTCTCCAAAACCCATACAAAAAAAAGCGCCCATGCCCTCGACAACCGCCGTGCACCTCCAGAAAATTATAGCACCACCGTGCTCAGCCCGTGTTCCGTCGATTCACACCACCACACCCTCAAAACTCTGCTGGTTTCCTTTATTTATTCATTTTCTTATTGATTGTTTGATTTAAATTTTAGAATATTTTGTTTATAATATTTTGTTTATTTATTTTCTTTTAGAATAATGTCTTAAAATTTTAGATTTCGTTCCCATTTTTATCTAGCTTTTTGTCACCTATTAGTGTTATTTACTCTCTTGCAAATTCATACTGATTGTTATTTTGAACATTTTGCTTTAGATATTTATTAGATAGAATTGGTTGCTCATAGATAGAATAATCATATTTAGCTTTTAAATGTCTCGGGTCTTGATAAAAGTGCTTGATTTGATTTAGTACAAACATTACTTGAATTTTCACCATTTTCAGGTATAATGTCATCATCGAGAGGAAAATGAACCACGGCTGCCCCCACTAAGAAAAGAAAGGGACCCTGCTCGTCCTCAGCCAGTGCCTCTTCCGAAGTGCGACACCGCTTCCTCCAATTTACTCAGGAAGCCCAGGAGGAACGATACAAGGCTTTTCGAGCACGACCTCTCGATACCGGTAGGTGCATTGACTGGGACACTTTGGAACAGGTCGGGCTAGCAGACGATATCCGAGCACTTCTCTCAACCGAGCCGTGGCAACAATTTTTCTCCATCATCGAGCCCACATTTTTGGAACACACCCTAGAGTTTTGTGCCACTTTTACCCTATAGACAGTGATGGCACAATACGATTTCCCAGGCACAATTCAATTCCTGCTAGGGGGCACGGTACGACGACTGAGCGTACCACAATTCGGGACGGCACTCGGACTCTATACAAATGAGTTTGTAGCAGAAAATCCACTCTCCGAGCTAAACCGCCAGATTCCATCAAGCACTCCCATCGATCATTGTTACGCGACTTAGCCCCCAACACGGGCATCTACGACCCCAGTCGCTCCAAGGTGACAGCCCTTACCCCATCCCTGCGGTACATCCACGCCATTTTAGCTCACACCATTACGGGTCGACGTGAGAGCACCGGCGTGGTGAATACACACGACGTCTACTACTTATCGTGCATGTCAAACGGGTACATTTTTTACCTCGCCTACTTCAAAGCTCGTGTGATTTAGCACCAAACGGAGCCACACAGAAAAAGGATTCTATCGATGGGGCCATACATCACCCGGCTGGCTCGACACTTTGGCCTCCTCAACACCGAGACTCAGACCTCCTCCCTAACACTGATCGGCCAGATGGTACCTCAGGGCATCCAAACGATGTTACACATGAGGATGATTAAATATCGTCGTGGGACCAACCCTCCTCAGTATCGATTAGCCATCTCTCCTGACGAGGAGGAGCCCGAGGCCATTACTGACGATGTCCCACAGGAGGCACCAATCCCAAGCCAGTGGTCTTGTCATGCGGCAGCTTCACTGACGGATATCTCTGCACACTTTTCCCAGTTCGAGCAGTACTGTACTCAGCAGTTCACTGACATCGCTCGACGTTTTGACGGGATCGAGGCCACCCTCTAGCAGATATGCCATCACTTCCATATTTCTTCACCGACACCACCACAGGACCCATCAGATGATGAGGACCTCTGAGTCCTCTTATTTTTCTTATATTTAGTTTTCTTTTCTTTATATTAAGTTTATCATTTTAATTTTTACGTTAAACTTTTGCACTTTTTATATTTCGAACTATTTTTATCATTGGTTATCTAACCTTCGAGCATGCCTAACATTTTTTACGCCCCTGAGACATCTAACTGATGACTTCACAGATTCAATTGCACACTCCATATAAATGAACAAATCACTAGGAGTAATTCACTGCTACATAAGTCATCTAGAACGACCCCTCCGACCTATCTTTCACCTCCAACCCAAGGATGCCATCCGAAAATTCAGGAAGTTTCACTTCTTCCCATATCTTAAGATTTTATAATGATATTATCTATCTTTGTACATTGAGGGCAATGTACATCTTAAATATGGGGGGTGAATCTTAAGGATGCTAACTTTTTTGCATTATTCTCAAATCCCTGAATTTAGTCTTGTTTTTAAGTAATTTTCTCATATTACTAACTAGGATGAAATTTCCATGATTTATGATTTTTATTGATATGTTTTAGATTAAGTCATTGATAATTGTGCATTGATGATTGAATTCTAAGAATACTAGAGAATCAAGCATGATAAGTCTATTTTTCAAGAAAATAAAAAATTTTCTAGGTTGTTTACCTGAATTTGAATATTACTTTGAAGTTTGAAATTTACGAGGTTGACATCAAAATACCCATAATTTTTGTGAGATTTTGAGCCTTATAGAGCATAAATTCTTTTTCATGCTCACTTTTTTTATTATGAGTGTGTCAACATTGAACTGTTATTCTAGAACTTGCATCGATTATACATGTCGAGACCACACCTTTGATTTGATATACAGAGATGATGAAGGCACCTAGGATTTAACCCACTTACTCCACTAAAAAGCTTGCCTTCATAATTAACCCCTAGTGAACCCCGTTTAATCCTAACAACCTTTTTATTAACTTACCCACTAATACTAACCCAAAAACCCGTTTTATTTATTATCACCATCCTTTTTAACTAGCCTTATATCGAGATTTGATTTGATTAATAGCCTAACTATGTTTTTTTTTATTTCAGTAATTTATCCTTTGTTATGTATTTATGATGTAAAAAAAATCAAAGTATATTCAGTATTAGTATGATGAAAAGCGAGCTTGTACAATTAACGTCTATTTATTGAAAAGAAGCTCGTATTATTAGTTTCAAAGTTTTAATTCATGTAATTATTTATTTTTCAGTTTGTTGTTTCTAGTTAGGTAAATTTTCAGGTCGATCTCGATTCTAACCCTCTAATTCAGCCTTTATCCACACCTTAACCCAAGCCACGTTACAACCCTGATAAAGACCTTTTGATTTGTGCATCATATCATATTACGATGGTGGAGATTTGATTTTCATGCAAGCCTATGGGATTAACTTTTCGAGTTTTGACATTTGAGTGCTTAATTCAGACCTTAAACACTTGAGTGATTTGAGTGAATCTTTTGTGAGGATGTCAATCCTTGTAGGTTTTGGATCGAGGTAATTATTTAGATGAGGGGAAACACCTATGTTTTGTGCTACAAATGTATGACTTATATTATTTGAATCTTTAGGACTCTTTGAGTTAAATTATCCATGTATAAATTATCTATGAATTATGATGATACATTGTTGATAGAAATATTGAATCATGGAAAGTTCGTTTTAATTCTAAGTTCAGAATTTTGCTTGAGGATAAGCAAAAGCTTAAGTGTGGGGGTATTTGATAAACCGTAAAAGTAACATATTTTAAGCCCACATTTAGTATGCTTTTGGATGAATTATCCCTTATTTTATGTAAAAAGGTGCTCTTAATCCTTTATTTTCATGTTATATACTCAGGAAAGCACTGGAGGATGAAAAGAACAAGAAACGGCCTTAAAACGGGCCAAATGGGCCAAAGCACGAAATCGACACGGCCTGGACCTAAGACCACACAGCCGTGCCTCCTCAATAATCTCGAACACGGTCTAGCCACGAGATACACGGCCGTGCCTCATCAACGAAGTCCACACGGCCTGGCCACGACTTACACGGGCGTGTGTCAGAGGTCGTGCCCCTGCCGTGGCAAAGAGCAATTTCAATCAGATTTGGATACTTGGGGGCAAAGAAACACATTGCAAAAGCCTATAAAAACACCCTAAGTATGACCTGAAAGGGGGTGCCCAAAGCTATCGTTTAGGGGCGTCTTGCTAGGCCGCAGAGGCGATTGTGGGGATCCGCTCGGGGATAGCCGTTGATCCATCTCAAGAAGCCAGAATTATACTAAAGACGGAGGATCTCCTCTTCAATTCCTTCAGGGGGTTTTAGGGATTTCTTAAGTTTTTTTTTTATCTTTTCTTCTGAGATGTTTTCTTTTATTGTTATGAACTAAACCCTCAGATACTTGAGGAGGATGAAACTTAGATGAATCTTGTTATCGTTTGCTGAACTATATGATAAATATTTGATTTGTTCTTAATTATGTGTTCTTAATTCTTGTGTTGATATTTTGCGGATATCGATTCAAGCTTGATGTGCTTAGGTGGAGGAGCAAAAGTCCCTGCCTAAGAGTATATCTAGCATAGTTAAGCGGAGTTGATCGCGCGACTAGAGATAGGGTGACGAGGCATTGCCGGATTAGGGTGAAACCTAATATGGGAGTCCATAGATCGAGTTAATGCAATTCTAGGGGTTTTAATTAGAAAGAGATTTCAATTTATCAACTTAGGGTTAGACGTTATTCGCCTCGAGAGAGGGTTTAATATAAATTAGGGAATCCTACGATCAAGTCAAATGAATAAATCGTCTGGTTCAGAGTTAGATAACAAGTGAAGTCTATGTGGATTCTTCCTTGGGTATTGTCCTTATCAACTGGTTTTTCCCAAAAGTATTCTCCCAATTCATTCTTCTTTGTCTTAGAGTCTTTAAGTTTAGTAGTTAATTAATTTAGATTAAACAACCATTCGCTTAATTCTTAGGCTAAATAATAGAAAGAAAGTTAGTACTAGTACTTTTAGTTCCTTTGGGTTCGATAATCCGGTCATGCCTAAGCTATACTACTGTTCGATAGGTGCACTTGCCTCAAATCATTGTCAGAGTTAGTTTCCAGGTTCGATCATTCTCTTTATAAATTTTAAAACTTGACAGAAATACGATCAGCTGTACATCATCTCTAGCTGAAACTACTTATAACTGTATTAAATTATTTTCATTTTCTGCTCAATTTCTCTGACGATTTTAATCCTTTGAATCATTTCTCACAAAACTCGATCCTGAAGTAACGAAATTCGGTAACTGCTTATAACAACAACATTCTTTCTTAGTTGCTTTGAAACTCTAAAACACAGTGACAAATAAATATTTCGAGAACTTGAATTGCATTTCCCGATTTCAATATAATCTCATACTCACAGAATATTGTAATCTTTCTCAAAATTATCATATGAGTTTTAAATATCAATCCAAAACAATGATACCTGACACTATAGACAGACTTACCAACACAGAAACGGATAACTCAACTATTATATCAAAAGAGAAAATCTATACGTACAAAGAGATTTCTTCAGACAGTTAAATCATATTTCAAATAACTCTATCTTTTTCAATGATAAAGATAATCCCGATACAGAATTCATCAACCCTCCATTTCTATAATCAACAAAGTCAGAAATATTCACAGTTCACACTCATTCATTAATACCATATCTCGGAATGTCGTGCATCATGTTACTCTCATACGAACAGACTAACTGACACTGTGAGCTACCTATAAAAATGGTTATGCAATCTCAGAGTTTCTCGATGTAGATACTTTATCTCGAAGCAAAAAATAATCATCGATTCCACATCTGAGGTTCTGTATCAAAAATCAGTTTATGTTGAACCCCATTTTAACTTATAATTTGATAACACATTTCTAAGTTTCACAACTTCGCTAAATAACATCTATTTAGCTTCTAACTCAGCTAACAACTGTTCATCATCTGATAAGATCAATCACATATTCATCGCTCATAAAGCATACAAGAGTTTCCCATTCAGAACATCCGACACTATAATTGTTTTCCTCAGATAATAATTACTTACAGACTCAAAAGCTTTTCGACGATTCGAACTAACCTTGCTGTGCAAAATTCGGATCTTTCTCTGACATTAAACATCTTAAACTCTTATAATCATCAAATATGTCACATAACTCTTTTTATGCAGCTTTAACTGTATACAATCACAAGATATCTCTGCACATTCTTGTATTAAAACACATTTCGAACCATTCAATAATATATGACTGAAAATCATAAACTCTTTATTCAACTCAGGTGGAACCAGAACTGACATTTCGGTTGATAATGTCTTCGTGCAAAAGAAAGCTTCAACAATCAATCTAACTTTAATTTACCACAAAATTTCTCAAATAGAATCGTTCTGATAGATATAATTCTGTATCAAGTCTTCAAGAATATAAAATCTTCTTCCAGACTATCCTTCAATTCATACATGTACATTCAAAGTTTATTTACAGTTCGTAGATAGATTCAAACACATATAACCCAATTAACTTTTCAATCAAATAATTCAGATCATACTAACTACTGAATCGGTCTTTTCGAAGAAATCTTTCTTCTCATTAGAAGGAATAACCCCAGACATAGCATTATACAGATTGATCTTGATCTTCTATCATTTTCACTTTTATCAATGTTGAATCTTCATGAGAACTAGAAAAGAGTTTATAAAGAAGTTGTCTCATATATTAATCATCGAGACTCTGAATTATACTGAAATCACCTTAACCAAATAGAAATCATTGGGCCTTACTAAGAACAATGTCTCAACCCTATAATAAATATTATCCCGTCTATTAATGAAGCATTTGAACACAGAAAAGAAAATCAAATATGATTTAAATAGCCATCATTATAGAAACACAACTTCTATAACTCTGAGGACGGTACCATGGTACTCTCACATTTCAAGCCAGAAATTATAATCATAATAGACATAGTCATCTCTGTCACATAAAGATCTCTTGCAGATAATCACATAGAATCATAGGAAAATCATAATAGTGAAATTTCAACACTTGGAATTATACAGGATATCTGAACATTACAACCCATATAGAATGATATCAATCCCGATGATATCCCAGAAAATGTCCAAAAAGAACATTGTCACTCATAAATACTGAAATCCATAGTAACAGAAGCAATATAATCTTCACGTATATTCAGCAGAGCAACAACCAGTAGAAACAGAATATTAGCCTCATACAGATTTTACCGTCGACTTTCATATCCATACAATGAAATAAGTTATCAGAGAAAGACATAACAATGTCGAACAGAACCCAAACAGATCAACCCTGCTTTCGTCTATTAGTACGTTTGGCTAACGTTCTCATACGATAAAAAATTTATCTTAACATAATCAACTACATATAGCTCTGAAAGTAAATAAACACATTGCATAATTAGAAGTGATCGTCGTAATTAACTCAACCACAACCACTGTACTCAACCATTAATACAATTCAAACATTAATCCACCGTCTAATTACACATCGAAAATTTTCACATTATCCCATCAATAACAAAATCAATCCGAGAAGCTTCGAGCTAATACTTTCTTTAGATAACATACCCGAATAGGTCATTTAGTCGAGTTAACTATTACATAATGATGACTTTACATAATCTGAATAGTTTTCAGAACTATCCAATATCTCTTTCAATACTATCTTCATTTTCTGAATTAATCTCTTTTCTGATCGCGTTATTAATCTTCCAAACACAGACTTCTGTAAATCTACACTCGTGAGCTTATTTAACCCAAATCTTACAAATTTCATTATAACATTTCACTGATAAGGGGGTGAGGGTAGTAAAGCCTCAAATTTAACTTACACATAAATACACATAACACATACTATCGCAAATAGCTAGTTCATTACTAATTTCACATTCTCAAATCATTTAATAAACATTTGCTGTTAATCACTTTTGTTCTTAACACATTGTTCATATGCTAACTCAAATCACAAATTCATAATCAAAGCATTTCAGATAGCAATCATAACTCAAATATCATATCTCATATGCTCATATAATTACAACATTTATCAATAACAACATGTCATACAATTTGATCCTTACCTTTATGAGTTTCAAATCATAATCAACACATTTCACTCAAATATTTGAGTATTTACTTATGTACCATCAGAATTAGCTCGGTTGGAAGACTTATCTGTCTCATCAAAACAATTTTCTTCAGAGTCGAGAGATATCACACTATCGCAGGTTAAATATGGCCTGTGTAGCTAGACTCACATACGCTATGGTAGTCCTAGAACCGACTAAACCATAGCTCTAATACAAATAAAATGTAACACCCTTAACCCGTAACCATCGCCAGAATAGGGTTAAGAGGCATTACCAAACATATCAGAACTTTTACGATCATTTCACAAACATACAATGCACCATCATCATATTATAGCAAATTATATACACAGAGTCCCTTTTTAAAGGTCTACGAGACCTTAAACAAGCATTGGAAAGAGGTCGGGACTAAACCGAGCACATACAAATTTTTTTGAAAATTTAAACATTTTTCAAAGTTACAGAGGTCACATGCCCGTGTGTCTAGGCCGTGGCAAAACAGGGCATACATACTGACTTGTCCACACGGCCACAAGACACACCCATGTGTCCAGCCCGTGTGGCTTCCTGACTTGCTTCGAATTGCAACTTTGAGAGACACGATCGAGACACATGCCCGTGTGCTCAACCGTGTGGGCAAGTATATAGGCCATTTGCAAGGCCAATTTGCCACATCAAATCATGCTTATTTAACTCTTTCACAAATACAGAACATAATTAATAATTTATCTAATCAATGTCATTTATCAATTCACATTCCAAACTAAACTAACATATCACAAAGCCATGTTTACTGTATCATAAATTCCATATTCGGACAAACTAATATATATATATAAATATCAAAACATATTACATATGCTTTATAAGTCCAGGAGCCAAACCATATAACCTTATGACCTAAATAACATCTATACCTGAGACATTATCAAATATTACCACATAATAAAATATGGTCTTGTACTTTACTAGTACAAGCGCAAATTAACATAATATCATTAACCACTTTATCAAAATGGTAGTTGACCCTTTTGAACACAAATGACAATTCAAGCATACCTATTTGCATTAAAATTATCATGTTTAAACCTCATATGTTCTACTATTCAAATAAACACTTATTCGGTCATCAATTTAATCTTAATAAGTCATAACATTTCCATCACTTGCATTTTAAGCTAAACATGCTATCTCATAACCTAATATCAAAACGACTATGTTACTTTTAGCTATTCAAATGTCCATCAAACATACTCAAAATATAATCATCATTTTCCATCATGAACCGTAACTAAAAACCCAACCATTTAAGCATAATAAATGCATATACTTTGCCATTTCAAACCAAATCAACATAACCAATACTCAATCAAATATATATATTCATCACTTTACCTTATTGCCTAGCCAAACTATGTAACACCCCTAACCCGTACCCATCACCGGTCTAGGGTTAAGAGCCATTACCGGATAAATTGAAAACTTTTCTAAACATTTCACATCATAAAGTTTATCATCGTCATATCATAGCAAAACACAAACATATAGTCCCTTAATGAGGTTTATGAGACCTTAAACATGTATTAGAAAGGGGTCGAGACTAAACCAAACAATTACAAAATTTTTCTGAAATTCAAACATTTTTCAAAGCTACAGAGGTCACACGCCCGTGTGAGCTGGCCGTTTGCCTCACACGGCCTCAGACACGCCCGTGTGTCTAAGCCGTGGCAAAACAGGGCATACATACTGACTTGTCCACACGGCCTGAGACACGCTCGTGGTCGACTGACTTGCACCACGGCCGATCCACGCGCCCGTGTGTCGGCCCGTGGTCGGCCCGACTTGTTTTGAAATGCAACCACGAAGGACACGGTCGAGGCACATGCCCATGTGCTCAACCGTGTGGGAAAATATAGGCCATTTTCAAGGCCAATGTGCCACCCAAACTTTGGGTTATACCTATGGCACAAACACTACAGCAAAATAGACTTTTAGCGGCGTTTTTTTAGGCTTTTAGCGGCGTTTATAAGCGCCACTAATAGTATTTGCAGCGCATTTAAAAGCGCCACAAAAAACGCCGCTAAAAATAACTCTGCAAATTTAGCGGCGTTTATGAGAAAAAAACGTCGCTAAAAGTCTTGACTTTTAGCGGCGCTTTACCCACAAACGCCGCTAAAGGTCATGACTTTTAGCGGCGCTTCTCCCACAAACGCCGCTAATTTGTACAGATTTTCAATATACAATTTCTCGAATATCCTACCCTTCCTGCATTAAATCCAACCAAAAACAGCAAATATAGCATATAATTCCAACCCAAAACAACAAATGTAGCATAAAAATCCCACAAAAAGCATTAAATCTAAATGATACTTCAAATTCAATAAAAGATATATGATGTAAATTAATAAATGAAGTATAACTGAAATGTTCATACAATAATGTTAACTGTAGCAATGTTAAAAATAATCTTACAACGAGAAAATAAATTCATGTATCTATATCCATGTATCTATATCTTCAGAGGTCAAACAATAAAACAAGTCATGTTTCAGAAAATTAAAAGTACAAACTAAATAGCAATCAAAGGTCAAAATTCGACTAACTGTATTGTTGCAGGATGAGCTTCAGTTGAACCAATAGTTGTAGGAGGAGCAGGAAGCAGTAACTGATTCAATGCAGCAGAGGGCTACCGATAATTCCACATGTCAGAATATATACAAGAATAAAAATAATATAGAAGATCTAAATGAGTAAAAAAAATGCAGCCAACTGAAAGAATTATAAAGATAAATTCAAGATTAACAAATTCATTCATATGGATAAATTGATTTCAAAAAATACAAATATTAAGTTAGGAGCAAAGTTGCAAAGGACACTTTAAAAATCTCAGATTCAACTCCTTTCCTATTACTTTTTTTAGTCCAATAAATTTGTGGATGAATAACTGCAAGAACGTTTAAATAAATAGTGCTAGCAGAATGTGACAATCAACCACTTTAAAACCTTACCAGCAACATGGAGACTGAATGCTATGGATTAAAATATTAGAAATACACCAAATATCACTCACGTGTGATCCTAATTTTAATTCCATGTGCTTTCATTATGATACCATCCAGCAGGACAGTGTAAAACATTGGAAATAGACATAAAAACTCAGTAATATGGTCTCAACAGTATCATAATCTACAAAAGCAATCAAAGGAACAATGCTTCCAAAATAAAATCACATTAAGGTTGAAAAAAGGTGAAGTTATTGACATATTACTAGTAACATTTCTATATCAATGGGAAAAGAAAAAGAGAAACCCAATGCATTTCAAGCAAATCAAAGAAAGATTAACAGAATAAATAAATTCAAACATCAACATTAAAAAGTTATTAAGATGGCCCAAAAGAATCCCATTTTAATGAAGAAAAATAAAGTACCCATAAACGGGGTTGGTTAAAGATTTATATATAGGGGACACTTGGAAGTTCTATAATGCCTGTATACCAAATAAAGTACCCAAAAGAGATACATTATATTTATATATAGGACAATGAAAGAAGGAAGACCTACCAATGAGCTACTGGAATTCAAAAAATGACGACTAAAGCTACTGCAATTTGAGTTGGTACTTAACGACTAAGCAAATGACGAGGTTGACCAAAGTAGTATTCGATTGATACAATATTGATAATTTGAAGACACGATTAAAATGTTTTGATGTTTGGGTATCAATTTAGAAGCTGAGACCTATTTTGAGGATGTCTAGTGTAATTAGCGATAAATATGCATATTCTGCAAACTAAATGGGCAAGTTCTGCAGTCTTAAGTTTGGATAACCAAGTCGAGAAATTAAAAGTGCAAGTGAGTTTTGAGATTGAGAAATTACGACATTGAATCTTACATTTCAATATGGCCTACAAATTATTAATCTTTGCAAAAGGATTTAAGGAACATATAATAGCACTTTGAAGAAGAAGGAAACAAGGATTACAGAAAAGAAATGAAAGGTAACCTAATATTGCAAATTGAAATAAAATATGATTGTAGATTAAGACTGCATTATATCAATCTCATTGGTATATATTCATAGGTTAGACATAAAACCTGTCTCAAAAGAAAAACAAGATTCTAAGTATTCCAATAAGGATTATTTCATTTTAGTCATCATCGAAAGTTATAAAACCCGACTGCTCTTTGCGCAATAATCGAACATACATAGGAAGACTTACACGGTGATGCAGCAGAGTGTCGAAGGCGATGAGACAGAGGAAGGTCGACAGTGATACGGCAGAGGGAACAGTCGTCAGTGATGAAGCAGATGGTCGGACGAAGATTTTGGGAGTTAGGGATTTAGGGTAATTTTTAAGGGAAAACAATAAGGATAAGGAGTTAGGGATTTAGGGTATATAATTAGGGGAAAACAATAAGGGATTTTGGGGTTGGAGTGGGGATAAAACCGACCATACAAAAACGGCGTCGTTTTGCTCAAAATCAAAATACATTTTGCGGCGTTTGTACACTAGCGCCACTAATGCCTGACTTTTAGCGGCGTTTATTCACTAGCGCCACTAAAACATTTTTTGCATTTTGACAAAATGACGTCGTCCAGCTAATAAGGGGTTTCGGGAATGGATGAAACAAAAACGACATCGTTTAAACTTTACATTTTGCGGTGCTTTTTAAAAACGCCACTAATTCCCGATATTTAGTGGCGTTTTCAATAAAAACGCTGCTAATGCCACAACAAACACAACTGAAACGACTCCGTTTTGCTAAAGTGGTGCGTTTTTGCGGCGTTTTTTGTCAAAAATGCCACTAATGTCTTTCATAGTAATAAATTTTAATAGTTTAATTATTTCTTAAATTCCTTTTAAACTAATGTTGCTTTGTTTCAAACAATATACCTAATTTGTAAAAAATAAATAATTGTGTACGAAATTAATTTTCAAAAATGAAACCAAACCCTAAACCCTAAAACCATTAACCTTAAATGAAACACCCCACACCCGGCCCACGAGCCTGAACCGGATTTGGTATGTTCCTTAAGTAAACCGGTTTCAAATTTCTTTGTTTCTTAGAGAAAATTTGTGTATTTTCAGAAAAATTTCGTTTTGGGTTGGGCTTAGATTAAAAACCCATTTATTTAATTTTATAAATCCAATTTAATTAAGGTGACAAAAGAATTTTTGAGTTCATTTTTAAGAAAAATAATTTTGTACTTACTTACATCCAAATTAGTTCGTGACATAATATCTAATAGTAAAGCAAACCTTATGGCCTTATTACATCAATCAACACCCAAAAATAATAAAATTTAAGTACTTAATATAAATAACAGTCCCAAATAATAAAAGTCTTTCCTTGCTATGCATGGCCACCTTTAGCTCCCCGCCGACCGGTCCATTGCTTTGATCATCTCCTGAAAAATATTCCCCAACGGGTGAGTCAACAGACTCAATGTGTACACAAACTAACATTCAACAATTCAGGCATACATGTTCATATCAAAGACATATTCATAAAAAGAATGATGCAACCCAAACCCAAGCCTATTTGTCCATCCGCTACACACCACCCGTACCTGCCAATCACACCGTGGGGACTACTAAGTCAACCCTCCATCCGCTACACACCATCGAAGCGATCATTGCAATCGACGTGCTCATCGCCCATATAATTTGTGTCATTAGACACCATATTCAAATAATGTAACCGGTTACCAAATTCGGATAATGTAACCGAAGTTACCATATTCAAATTTTGTGACCGTAGTCACCATATTCCGTTGGTGAGACCAAGTCAACACCTTCTTCCCCTTTCACATAGATCCCGAATGCCCCAAATATTTTATGACATATATAACATACTTATTTTCTCATTCATGATACTATTCACATGTTCAAAATATATCATATTCATAATCCTATCGGAGGTAGGAAACGTGCACGTACTTCTTACCACATTTATGGTACTTAGCCATATTCACATTCTTATGCATATTCATATATTAAAAATAATTGCCATACGATATATCGAAAGTTAGTGTGAGTACACACCTAATTTGCTTAATAGATTCCTTGAGATCCCGAAAATCCCGATCTAGGCTTTAGATCTGTTAATTCCTATATTCGCCCATCATATATAAACATATTAATAACCTTTTCGATTTTAAAACCAAATCCTACTAGGAATGGTATTACTAACACTTACCTTGTTTGCCGATTTGATTGATAATCAAATCCCGAAGATTTGTGTTCTTCCCTTGAAATCGGCTAACCATTAAATCCATTGATTTGATTAGTCTCGATTAAAACAAATAGATCTAGACATTTAAGAAAGAACCTTGGCCGATTATAACCACTTACCTTAAGATGAGATCTCAAAAATCGGTTCCTTGCTCCCTTTAGTGATATCGAAATTCCTATAATTCATATGTTAGATCTAACATATAAAACGTAACCTTCACCAAATATATATTTATCTTACCTTAGATCCTTGATCCTTGTTTTCAACAATTGTAGAAACACAGAGACCCCTTGCAGATTCGGCCAAAAAAACAAGAATAGGGATTAGACCCTTCTCTTTCTGGCAACTAGCAAAGAAAAGAATTTGAATAGCTTAACCTTACCTTTAATGCCTTTAGCTGGTTGCTTCCTTGCCTAGGGTCACGAGGATTCGGCTATGGAGATTTAACAGGATCAAAGAGTGTTTTGGCTCGACAATAGCAAAGGAGAGGAGAAGAAAAGATGGAAAGAAAATTCGCGAGAAGGTTTAGCTAGGGGATTTTCGTGAGAGCTTAAAATGCAGATGGGAGATTAACCTTAACTCTCCTCCTTTAGCCGAAAATTATCGGGCCAAGAGTCCTTGACTTGGCCACCACTCTTCCTTTGTGATAATATCCTTTCTTTTATTTAAAAATAAAAGTGTTTAATCCATTATTTATCTCCTCAATAATCATATTAAAATTAATCCTATATTTATCACTTATTATTCACATATTTGTGAAAATAAAACACTTCCTTGTTCTAGAAACCAGTCTGCCGTCCCCTCGTTATCCGAAGCAAAAATATAACCTTCATTATTTGCTTCCCAAGTGACTCGAACTCGGGCCCAACACCTTGCATGTGGCGCCATTTCAGAGGCCCTAAGTGGCATCTTCAGGCCACTTTTCCAAGCTGTTTGTGTGTCAAATTTTACCAACTTTTACCTTTAAGGCCCCCTTGCCTTAATTTCCTATTTTAAACTTTAAAACTTGGCACTTCTCGATTATTTCTTAGTTTCCTAAAATTTTTGATTGGCTCTGTAACTTGCCATTTTTCTTACATTTCCAGGTTTCCAGAAATGTTTACTTTCCATTTTTGAAACATTTCCAAAAAAATGTTTAGGTTTCCAAAAATGTTCAGGTTTCCAAAATGTTCATTTCCATTTCCATGCATTTCTAGGTTTCCAAAATTATCAAAAATTTATTCATAATGCTTAAGACTTGTCATTTCATACAATTAAACTGAAAATGCATAGGCCCTTTCCAGGATGTTACAGTTCTACCTCCCTTAAACAAAATTTCGTCCCCGAAATTTCCTAACTAAAATAGTTGAGGGTGTTGCTGACGCATTGTCTCTTCAGACTCCCACGAAGCTTCTTCCGATCCATGGTTGCGCCATAATACTTTGACTAGAGGCACTGACTTCCTTCGTAGTACTTTCACATCTCGTTCCAAGATTCAAATCGGCTCTTCCTCGTAGGATAGATCTGGCCTTAGCTCCACTTCTTCGATTGGTACCACATGGGACGGATCTGATCGGTAACGACGTAACATGGACACATGGAAAACATCGTGCATTTGTGTAACTCTGGCGGTAATTCCACTGGTATGCCATCGCCCAACTTCGCTTCAATACTCTATAGGGGCCCTATAAACCTTGGGCTTAGCTTCCCTTGCGGCCAACCTCAACCTCATTACCTTCTTCAAAGGTGAGACCTTCAGAACACTTGGTCTCCCACTTGAACTCTATCTCCTTCCGCTTAAGGTCGGCGTGCGACTTTTGCCTATCGAGAGCTTCCTTCAATCGTGCCCGAATTAACTCAACTTTCTCTTTCGTTTCACCACTAACTCGGACCTAAAACTCGACGTTCTCCTAACTCGGTCCAACAAGTAGGTGTCCTACACTTCCTACCGTACAATGCTTCATATGGTGCCATCCGTATGCTTGCACGATAAATTGTTGTTGTAGGCGAACTCGACTAAAGGCAAGTAATCTTTCCAACTTCCTCGAAAATCCACCACACACGACCTCTCAACATATCCTCCAACACTTGTATAACCCGTTTAGACCGCCTGTCGATTGTGGATGAAAAGCCGCTTGAGAAGTCTAACTTAGTGCCTAAAGCTTGATGGAGTGCCTTCCAAAATCGAGACGTAAACCTTGGGTCTCGATCGGAGATGATCGATCTTGGTACTCCATGTAACCTTACGATCTCCGCCACATATAGCTTGGCTAATTTACGGAGAGAATAATCAACCTTCACCGGAATAAAGTGCGCGGTCTTGGTCAAACGGTCCACTATCACCCACACCGAGTCCTTCTTAGTAGGCGTAAGGGAAGCCCACTAACGAAGTCCATGGTAATCCTTTCCCACTTCCATTGGGGAATCTCAATTGGTTGAAGTAATCCCGATGGAACTTGGTGTTCACCTTAACTTGCGACACGTCGGACACTTTCCCACGAATTCCGCCACTTCCGCTTAAGATCGGGCCACCAAAATTGTTCTCTTAAATCTCTATACAGCTTAATGCCTCCGGGATGCATAGCATAAGGGCTACCATGCGCTTCCCGAAGAATCCTTTGTCTCAACTCACTGTCCCTAGGCATGCAGACTTTTCCTTTGTAGCACAGTGCTCCACCATCAATGACGCCATAATCCTTTACTTCTCAGTTCTGTACTTGCTTGTAACTTAGCACTTAGATCCTTATCGCCAACCGGCCCTCTTTCACCTCATTCACCATGTGGGCTTGACTTGTAATTCTCGCCAACAAAGCTTCCATCATCATATAGACTTAAGTGAGCGAACAAAGCCCTTAGATCCAACGCAACCTTCCTACTCGAGCATCGGCTACCACATTCGCCTTGCCCTGATGATATTCTATCGAACAATCGTAGTCTTTCAATAATTCCACCCACCTTCGCGCCACAAGTTCAACTCCTTCGAGTCAAAAATACTTAAGGCTCTTGTGGTCGGTGTAGATCACCGACCTTTCTCCATAAAGGTAGTGCCTCCAAACCTTAAGGGCGAAAACCACTGCTGCTAGTTCCAAGTCATGAGTTGGGTAGTTAACCTCATGAGGCCTTAATTGCCGAGACGCATACGCGACCACTTTTCCTTCCTGCATTAGTACACAACCTAACCCCGTGTGCGGCGTCACAATATACTACGAAATCCTTGCCCTCTCAGTTGAATTAACACTGGAGCTTCCACAAGACCTTCTTGAGCTTATCAAAGCTCTCCTGTTGCTTATTAGTCCATTCAAAGGTACTTCCTTCCTTAGCAACTTTGTCAAAGGCGCGGCTATTGGCGAGAACCCTTCCACAAACCTTACAGAATAGCCCGCTAAGCCTAAGAAACTTCGTATTTCAGCCACGGACCTAGGTGGTTTCCATTCCAACACCGCCTCGATCTTCTTAGGGTCCACTCTTATTCCTTCTGCGGATACCACATGTCCTAAGAATGCCACCTCCTTTAGCCAAAATTCGCACTTGCTGAATTTGGCATAAAGCTTCTTTTCCCTTAACACTTCCAACACCACTCGGAGATGCTCATCATGCTCCTCCTCCAACCTTGAATACACCAAAATATCGTCGATGAACACCACGATGAACCTATCCAAATAGGGTTGGAAAACCCGATTCATCATATCCATGAACGCGGCTGGAGCATTCGTCAACCCAAACGGCATCACCACAAACTCAAAATGGCCGTACCTTGTCCTAAAGGCCGTCTTGTGGATATCTGCCTCCTTCACCTTTAACTGGTGATATCCCGACCTTAGGTCTATCTTCGAGAACACAGCTGCCCCTTTCAGCTGATCGAACAAGTCGTCTATCCTTGGCAAAGGATACTTGTTCTTGATGGTCAATTTATTCAACTGACGGTAGTCTATGCACATAGCATAGTTCCATCCTTCTTCTTCACAAACAGGACTGGTGCTCCCCATGGAGACACACTGGGTCGAATGAACCCACGATCCAACAATCCTTGGATCTGAGCCTTGAGCTCAACTAACTCCTTTGGCGCCATTCGGTATGGAGCAATTGACATAGGAGCTGTACCTGGTAGCAAATCTATCCCAAATTCCACCTTCCTATCTGGGGGTATTCCTGGTAATTCCTCTGGAAATACATCCACGAAGTCCCTTACCGTCCTAACTCCATTAATACCTTCCTCCTTCCCACCTATCGTACTAATGAAGGCTAAGAATGCCTTACACCCTTCTTAACCATCTTCTCGGCCTTGACGCGAAACCCACGTTAGACAAGTAGTTCCTCCTTTCTCCGATCATAGCTACCACTTCATCCTCCCGGGTTCTTAGCTCCATCCGTTTAGCCGCACAATCCAACACGGCTCGGTGTTCTACTAACCAATCCATTCCGAGTATAAGTTCAAACTCCCGAAGAATAGTTCCATTAAGTCGGCCGTACCCGGCTGTTGATTTCGTGGCCCGTCAACCCTAGGCCTCTTATGACCCTTTCCAGATGGTCCAAAACCTCTCTTAGGCTTATTCTTGTCCACACCGCTTGGTAGCATCTTTAATTCCCTCGGCCACCTTGGCCTTTTCCACAAAGAAGAGAACTCCCGCTCCCGATGCGGTGCTATCAACGATCTCGGTCGTCTCTCGGTCCGTCCTCAAATCGGACACAGCGCTCATGTTCGATCGCTACTACCCTCGAGCATAACGGCTCAACCTCGAAAATTACGCCTCATATTCGCTACGGACTTGTTCCCTTGAACTAGCCCTGCAAAGCTTTTCTTTGCTCGTCAGTATACCGTTCCCACATATTTCTTCCGGAATGCCTCCTTAACATATTCCCGTGTCGATCCTCCGCTATAGCACCATCTCGCACATTAACCACCACCGATACGCTTCATCGCGTAAAGGTGCCACCATTCCTTTCAACTTCTCCTCGTGGTCGAGTCAAGCTCATCCATGATGCGCTCCGTCGCTTCAACCGATGCTCGGTGTATCGGGTGCCACTCCCGACACTCCACGAAACATCTCGGCTCCATTAGCTCGGAGCCGCTCGAGCACAGATTGGGTTCTCGAATTTCCACCCGCACTACCCACCAATTCCAAAACTCGCAAAGACAACTCGCGACACAAAGATCTTCCCGTCTCGAGCTTGCTACTCCACATTAACAAACCGGTGGTGGTGGCGGTGGTATCTCATTGTCGAACCCACGACCCGATCTAACGGGTTCGACACGCTCATCCTTCCTCTACCTCGTCCCACGATGACCACGTCCTCTGGAGCTCATTTCTAACGTCGAGATCTGATTAAAAAGTTTTATGGATTAGTCATTGTTCCACTTATTATCCGCGAAGGAGTTTTATGAAAAGAGTTTTAGGAGTGGTTCTTTCGTATTCACACAAGCACACAGTCTTTCATTCATTCATCCATCCATCAAACAATTATGAACTTTCGGTCATTCAGAGAAATGTTGTAGTTTTCATTGTTATTATTTTCCACTACCCAGGGGTATTTTCGTAATTTTGTCCTACAGGGGCATTTTCGTAATTTTTCAAAACAGGAAGTTCCTTGGTGATTTTGTCAAAAGTATTTTGGAAATTTTAAAGTTCCGGGGTAATTTTGGGAAAAAAACTTTGGAATCCAGGGGCGTTTCGGTAATTTTTGATCTCGGGGGTATTTTGGTAATTTTCCATAAATCAGGGTAAATTGGTAAAAGTTAGGGATATTCCAAAAGTTGTAAAACTTTGAGGGTTCTTTTAGAGAGTTTTATTTTCCAAAATGGTGATGTTGCAAAAATCTTCGAAAACCAGGGTCATTTTGGTCATTTTGTAAGTTAGGGGCAATTTTGTAATACTTTTTTTTCTCAAAATCAAGGTATTTTTGATAGTTTACAAATTAGGGTTTTGTTGTTTTGTTCTCTCTCTTTTTTTAAAAAAAAAAACATGGCTAGTTCCCTTTCGGGTTTTAGTCATTAGGTTTAGCCTATGACCGAGCCCTCTTTGGTCAGGGTGAACCAAAGCTACGCACCAGGTAGGATTCGAATGGAGAGGAGGTGAGTCACGCGGACTGCTTAAATACCAAGCTCCCATCGAAACCATTCCTAGACAAGTGCGCATGAGGTTGCCACACCGTTGAGCCCTCTCGAGTTAGGGTGAACCGAAGCTACGCACTGCAGGATTCTGCGAAGAGGAGGTGAGTCACTAGGGCGCTTAAATACCAGGCTCTTCCGGATCCAATCCTAGACATGCGTACAGGGGTTACCACACCCTAGCTCTGTGACTTAGCCATAGGTTTGTTTAGTGCATTAAGTCTTATGTGGTTCTGTGTTTGAGTAATCTAGCCCTAAGGTTCATGTTCCTATCATTCTATTCTACGTTCCATGCCTTTTCTACATAAATCACAGAATCACACATAAAGTTAGGGTACTTACACGTGGATCATGGTGTGGAGACTTAGGTGCCATGCCGTAACACACGCTTTATTTTAAAGAAAATCATTTGGGCTCGAATTAAAAACATTTTGGGCCTTAGCCCACAGTGCCGAGAGTTTAAAGCTGGCTCGATAAGTGAAACACCCCACACCCGCCCACGAGCCCGAACCAGGATCTGCAGTATGTTCCTTAAGTAAACCGGTTTCAAAATTCTTTGTTTCTTAGAGAAAATTTGTGTATTTTCAGAAAAATTTCGTTTTTGTTGGGCTTAGATTAAAAACCCATTTATTTAATTTTATAAATCCAATTTAATTAAGGTGACAAAAGAATTTTTGAGATCATTTTTAAGAAAAATAATTTTGTACTTACTTACATCCAAATTAGTTCGTGACATAATATCTAATAGTAAAGCAAACCTTATGGCCTTATTACATCAATCAACACCCAAAAATAATAAAATTTAAGTACTTAATATAAATAATGAGTCCCAAATAATAAAAGTCTTTCCTTGCTATGCATGGCCACCTTTAGCTCCTGCCAGACCGGTCCATTACTTGATCATCTCTGAAAAATATTCCCCAACGGGTGAGTCAACAGACTCAATGTGTACACAAACTAACATTCAACAATTCAGGGCATACATGTTCATATCAAAGACATATTCATAAAAAGAATGATGCAACCCAAACCCAAGCCTATTTGTCCATCCGCTACACACCACCCGCACTGCCAATCACACCGTGGGGACTACAAAGTCAACCCTCCATCCGCTACACACCATCGGCGATCATTTGCGATCGACGTGCTCATCGCCTATATAATTTGTGTCATTAGACACCATATTCAAATAATGTAACCGAAGTTACCAAATTAAGATAATGTAACCGAAGTTACCATATTCAAATTTTGTGACCGTAGTCACCATATTCCGTTGGTGAGACCGAAGTCATCACCTTCTTCCCTTTCACATAGATCCCGAATGCCCCAAATATTTTATGACATATATAGCATACTTATTTTCTCATTCATGATACTATTCACATGTTCAAAATATATCATATTCATAATCCTATCGAGGTAGGAAACGTGCACAGTACTTCTTACCACATTTATGGTACTTAGCCATATTCACATTCTTATGCATATTCATATATTAAAAATAATTGCCATACGATATATCGAAAGTTAGTGTGAGTACACACCTGATTTGCTTAATAGATTCCTTGAGATCCCGAAAATCCCGATCTAGGCTTTAGATCTGTTAATTCTTATATTCGGCCCATCATATATAAACATATTAATAACCTTTTCGATTTTAAAACCAAATCCTACTAGGAATGGTATTACTAACACTTACCTTGTTTGCCGATTTGATTGATAATCAAATCCCGAAGATTTGTGTTCTTCCCTTGAAATCGGCTAACCATTAAATCCATTGATTTGATTAGTCTCTGATTAAAACAAATAGATCTAGACATTTAAGAAAGAACCTTGGCCGATTATAACCACTTACCTTAAGATGAGATCTCAAAAATCGGTTCCTTGCTCCCTTTAGTGATATCGAAATTCCTATAATTCATATGTTAGATCTAACATATAAAACGTAACCTTCGACCAAATATATATTTATCTTACCTTAGATCCTTGATCCTTGTTTTCAACAATTGTAGAAACCTGAGAGACCCCTTGCAGATTCGGCCAAAAAACAAGAATAGGGATTAGACCCTTCTCTTTCGGCAACTAGCAAAGAAAAGAATTTGAATAGCTTAACCTTACCTTTAATGCCTTTAGCCGATTGCTTCCTTGCCTAGGGTCACAGGGATTCGGCTATGGAGATTTAACAGGGATCAAAGAGTGTTTTGGCTCGACAATAGCAAAGGAGAGGAGAAGAAAAGATGGAAAGAAAATTCGGCAGAGAAGGTTTAGCTAGGGGATTTTCGGCAGAGCTTAAAACAGATGGGAGATTAACCTTAACTCTCCTCCTTTAGCCAAAATTATCAGGCCAAGAGTCCTTGACTTGGCCACCACTCTTCCTTTGTGATAATATCCTTTCTTTTATTTAAAAATAAAAGTGTTTAATCCATTATTTATCTCCTCAATAATCATATTAAAATTAATCCTATATTTATCACTTATTATTCACATATTTGTGAAAATAAAACACTTCCTTGTTCTAGAAACCAGTGCCGTCCACCTTAGCCTTCTGGAAGCAAAAATATAACCTTCATTATTTGCTTCCCAAGTGACTCGAACTCAGGCCCAACACCTTGCATGTGGCGCCATTTCCAGAGACCCTAAGTGGCATCTTCAGGCCACTTTTCCAAGCCTGTTTGTGTGTCAAATTTTACCAACTTTTACCTTTAAGGCCCCCTTGCCTTAATTTCCTATTTTAAACTTTAAAACTTGGCACTTCTCGATTATTTCTAAGTTTCCTAAAATTTTCGATCGGCTCTGTAACTTGCCATTTTTCTTACATTTCCAGGTTTCCAGAAATGTTTACTTTCCATTTTTGAAACATTTCCAAAAAAATGTTTAGGTTTCCAAAAATGTTCAGGTTTCCAAAATGTTCATTTCCATTTCCATGCATTTCTAGGTTTCCAAAATTATCAAAAATTTATTCATAATGCTTAAGACTTGTCATTTCATACAATTAAACTGAAAATGCATAGGCCCTTTCCAGGATGTTACATTAAACCTTAATTAAACCCTAAATATATATATTGAAACTTTAATTTTGATTTAATCATACACATTATTTTAAAATATAAATACATCAATATATTTTTATATTGAGTAAATATAAATTTTTATGTATGCAACATATAAATAAAAAATGATGTTAATTATATCAATAATTGTGTTAATATTTTACAAGATCTGGATCAAATTAAAGTTCATGTATACAATTGCACACTAAACCATTGTTCATGTATGCTTTTGGGATAAAACCCATTTTGATATATATTTTTTTAAATAATAATTTATATTTTTCTTATTTTGATTTATATTCTAAAAAATCCAAGATTAGTCCCTAAATCATAAACCCTAGACCCTAAATATTATACCCTAAACCACATACACCAAACCCTAAACTCCAAACTCAAAACTCAAACCATAAATCCTAGACCATAAAACCCGAACCCTAAACTCTAAACCGCAAACCTTAAACCATACACTCTAAACCCGCCTAAACCCACTAAACCACTAAACCGTAAATACTACACCCTAAACCCTACACCATACACCACACACCCTACACACTACATCCTAAACCTTAAACCCCTAAACCATAAACACTACACCTTAAACGCTACACTTTAAACCCTAATCACTAAACCATTAAACCAATAAATTGTAAACACTAAACCCTAAACCATACACCATAGACCCTACACCTTACACCGTAAACACTAAACCCTTAACATTAAATTATAAACCCTAAATACAAAACCCTAAAATAAAATTATAAACCCGCAACTGTTTGAGTTTTTTTTTCAATTTTTGTATTGAGACCAAAACGGCGCCGTGTTGTTCTAAAATAAAATGGTTTTTTTGCGGCGTTTTTATATTAAACGCCACTAATGCTGAGTTTTTTTTTTCAATTTTTATATTGATATCAAAACGGCACCGTTATATTATGGAATAACATAGCTATTTACGGCGTTTTTAACGAAAACGCCGCTATTTCTATACCTTTAGAGGCATTTTTGAACAAAACACCACTAATTTATTTTTTATATTGATACCAAAACGGCGCCATTTTATTTAGAAATAAAATAGTTTTTGCGGCATTTTTTGTTATACCTTTAGCGGCGTTTTAGTACAAAACGCCACTAATGCTGAGTTTTTTTTCAATTTTTATATTGATACCAAAACGGGGCCGTTTTATTTTGAAATAAAATAGTTTTTTGCGCCGTTTTTACGAAAACCGCCACTATTGCTATACCTTTAGCGGCATTTTTATAACAAACGCCACTAAAACTCTATTTTCCTATAGTGAAACGACGCCATTTTGAAATCTCTTAATAGATTTCTGTGACATTTAAGGAAAAGCGCCGCTAAAAGCTCGATCTTTAGCAGTATTTTTTGGGAAGCGCCGCTAATGCTCAGATCTATAGCAGCGTTTTCTTTCAAACGCCGCTAATGCTCAGATCTATAGTGGCGTTTCTGCGAAAGCGCCGCCAATGCTCAGATCTATAGCGGCGTTTGGTAAAAAAATGCCGCTATTTCTCCTTTTTAGCGGCGTTTGGGACAAAAACGCCGCTATTGCTTAGCTTTTTACGGCGTTTTCTTTCAAACGTCGCTAATGTATAATATTTGCGGCGTTTTTTATTAAAACGCCACGAAAAACGCCGCTAAAAGTTTGTTTTGGTGTAGTGAAATAAGCATCATTCCAAGCATCAAATGCGAACAAAACATACCAAATTGATTATCTATTCTAACCATTCAAGAGCATATCAAACATACCAACTTATGTGCCATTTAGCTCAATCTAATCACAAGCATTTCTAAAGAAAATCCATTCACAAACTTACCAATTATTTATGACATCTTTTCATCTATAATAAACCAACTTTGCATCACAAAACATAGATCAAATATTACCATATGCACATCCATTTATAAGCCATATCACATAGCTTATATATACAACTCAAAATATCAACCATTTCAACTAGACTATACATGCCATACTTAAATATTTACACTTCCAAAAAGGTACAAAAATAGAGTTTGATAGTTTGGTGATGATGCTCGACCGTCCCCGAGCCTTCCATAGCTTTAACGATCTATAAAGCAATACAAACACACACAAACTAAGCTTCCAAAAGCTTAGTAAGTCATATACAAATAAACTTAACATAATAAACCTTTATAACCATTACAATTACAAGAACATTAATATATCTCAATAGCTTATTCATATTTCTTCTTTAGCTCAATGGTATCTAACCATTTGCTTGTCAACAAATTACATCTCCATGTATTTGTTTGGATCATATCATATTCATACATATATCACATTTTGTCTCAACAATTCTATGCACATATTTCACTTTAGCAAATTCTGTAACGCCCCAAATTTGGGCCTAGAAGTATTGGGCCTTGAGTATGGGTTCGTAAGGAGGCTGTAAATAGGTATTTTTATTGTGAAAGTAAATGACACAATTAAATGTCTGGTCAAGTGGTCAAGGGTCCTGAGAAGTATTTGAGAAGTCCTGGGGTTCAAACCAGAGCTCTAGGAAAAACTTTAGTTTTTCCTTAAAGGGGAGTTGGCGTTAGCTAGAAGGCCCTATAAATTTGTTTGGTTAAAAAGTGACACAAGGAAGTTAGTGGTCTAGTGGCAAGGCGTCATTAAGGTTGCAAGGGAGCATGGGTTCAAGTCTTGGCGCTTGCAATTCATTTTGATTTCCTTTTAAATGAACTTAGACTTTGGCCCATAGGCTTATATTTAGTTGTGCTTATTTTGTTACACAAGGAGCTAGTTGGTAAGGTGGCTAGCGGCGTGGATTAAGTTACAGAGGAGCCTGAGTTCAAAACCCCTTGCATGCAAAATGTGACTATTTTGCTAATTTGGGACGGTTTTGGAGGATTGATGGAGGGATCCCACATCGAGAAGCTAGCATGAGAGTAGGCAAGAAGCTGGCTTTAAATAGAGTGATCTATGAGGAGAGTAAGCATACCCCCGATTTGCAAAATTACCGAAATACCCCCAGTTTGCAAAATTACCGAAACACCCCCGATTTGTAAAATTATTGAAATACCCCCGATTTGCAAAATTACTAAAATACCCCTAATTTGCAAAATTACTAAAATACCCTCAGTTTGGAAAATTTTCGAAATACCCCCGATTTGCAAAATTACCAAAATACCCTCAGTTTGCAAAATTACCAAACTACCCCTAATTTGTGAAATTACTAAAATACCCTCTATTTGTAAAATTATCGAAATACCCCGATTTATGAAATTACTGAAATACCCTCAATTTTTGAAATTATCGAAATACCCTTGATTTGTAAAATTACCGAAATACCCCTGATTTGTGAAATACCTCTGTAGGGTAGAATTACCGAAATACCCCTGTAGGGTAGAATTACTGAAATACCCCTGTAGGGTAGAATTATCGAAATACCCCTTTAGGGTAGAATTACTAAAACACCTCTGTAGGGTAGGATTACCGTAATGCCCTTATAGGGTAAAATGACTATTTTACCCTTGCGGGTAACTGACTGATTAGGACTATGATTGATCTAACTCTGAATGTATGATTATGTTTTAACTGATTTGACTGTGGTCGTGTGACTGATATGTTTTTAACATTTGTGTAAATGACTGTTACCGAGCATTGCCATTTTGCATACACGTGTAATGATTGAGCATGACATACACGACATATTGCATGGGGTTGGGACATTAATACGGAGGAAGTTCTAATAGGGTCACACGGGTCGAATGATGACTGTGGATCCAGTATTGATCGTTTGAGGTCGCACGGGTCGCATGACGACTGTGGACCAACGGACGGCTTAAAGCCACGTAATCTGATTATGGCTCTGTGCCAACCTAAATATGGCTCTGTGCCATCTTGATTATGGGTTTGTGCCAATCGTATTTACCCGTGGCTATGTGCCCAACATATATATCGATGACTCTGTGTCGTTCATATTTACCCAAGGCTGTGTGCCGATTATATTATCGTCGCTGATGGCTATGTGCCAAACATAATACAGTTACTGATGGCTTTGTGCCAATTATAATACCGCTACTGAAGGCTTAGGGCCGCATATATAAATACTAGTGGCCATGCTGCGATTTTGGTTAGTGCCGCAACCGGTGCTAACATTGGGAGTGTAGGGATGGCGTGGGTGATTTATTCCCCGCAGGTAGTGCAGGGTTGGACGGAGGCAAGTGCAGGGTTGGATGGGATGGTTTTAGCATGCATCACACATTGTGCATATGGAATTAATTCTGTTTGGGCTAGGGCCAACTGTTACTGATATGGAGAATGGGCTAGGCCCATTTGGTTCTGATAAGGGCTGTGACCCAAGTGAAATTGTACTGAGCTTAGACCCACACATATTGTACTGTTACTGTAATTGGGCTCCGGCCCAGACTGATTCTAGATTCTGTCTAATTTATTAACTATTTTAGTTAGGAGGGGATTGCACACTGAGTTTTCGTAAACTCACCCCGTTTTAACTGTGCAGGTAATCCCGAGCTTTAGAAGGATCGATGCTGCGAGGGACTCGGAGATGGCCACACAACTGCTTTTGTTTTTCTATTAAGTTATTCATAAATCTTTATTTTAGTTTGGTTTGTAATAAGGCCTTTTAAAGTTTTTGGATTTTAAATTTTAGGATTGGTTCTATTTTAATTTATATCTGTTAGAAGTAAGTCGCGGGTTTTTCCAAAATGATAACTGTTTTCAACAACACTACGTTTCCGCAACGTTTTCAAAATGGTTTCGCGACTTAATTACTTTAAAAATTAGCTTCCGTAACCGAAAAGATGTTTTGGGAATAAAGCTAATTATTTTTCAATGTACCACGTTTTAAACTAACAAAACTGAGATTTTACTTAAGCTTTTAAACAAGAAGGTTTTTTTTTTCAATGATAACATGGTTTTCGAAAAACACTTCAATGTGACACGCCAGATTCGGGCCTAACTTCTAGGTCGAGTTTGGGGTGTTACAAATTCACATATACTTACCTTTCATACTCCAACATAGAGTACATATCAAACGTACCTGAATTGGTTACACATTTCACATAGTATTTCATTTCTCGGAATTGCCCGTTGAACCGTTCAGAATCAAATAGGATACTCGGATAACTCGGAATACTCGTACAATGCCAACGTCCCAGACGTGGTCTTACTTGTAATCAAATATCGATGCCATCGTCCCGCATGGTGGTCTTACACGAAATCATATACGATGCCAATGTCCCAGACATGGTCTTACACGTAATTCTCAAATCGATGCCAACGTCCCAAACGTGGTCTTACACGATATCACATATCAGAACCCTATGTCATGACATATTAATCCTATCTATTCCTAAGGTTCGTACGGGACTTTTCGGACATTGACACATTGTCGATACTTTTTCGGTTTTCACATGTATATTTTCCAAAGCCATTCATCATAATTCAATATATATATGAACATGAATAAATCAACTTAAATACATTTATTTGTATATAGACTTACCTCGTATTCGGAATAAACGAACGGATTCGCCTACTCGATCACTTTCAACTTTCCTCGATCTAAATCTGTTATCTTTGGTTCTTGATCTATACATATTCAAATTTAACTCATTTATTCACAAAATCATTCAATTCAATCCAAAAACACACATTTAGGGCATTTTACAATTTAGCCCTCACATTTTCACATTTTGACATTTAAGTCCCTATTTCACAAAATCACAAAATACATAAAATTCCCTTGTACCCATGCTTAGCCGAATTTTCATCATGATCATACAAGTCCATACATTTCATTTATTTCACATTTTAGTCCCCCAAAATATTATTTTCACATTTTAATCCAAATTACTCAAATTCACCAAAAATCCAAAGACAAAACATGTTAATCTAATACATATATTTCATATTTCATCAACTAACATCACAAAGCTCAAGCATTCATCAATGGCACATTTCAAATTCTTCATCAAATTCCAAAATTAAGGCATGGGTTTTGTAGTACTCGAAGCAACGATTACAAAAACGTATAAATTATCAAAAATTGAAACCAAAACATACCTTAATCAAAGAACATCAAGGCCGAATGCAACAAAGCTTAAAACCCTCTTTTCATTTCTTATTTTCGGTGGTGGATGGACAAAAGTGATGAAACAATTGATTTAGTTTATGTTTTAATTAACATAATATTACATTTACAAATTTACCCTTTATTAGCCAATTATAAAACCATGCAACAATAGCCCTTAACCGTCCATCCCATAACTTAATGGCTAAATTGCAACATAAGGACTCCAAATTATAGAAACAATAGCAAAGTAACACTTTAACAATTATCAAGCCACTTTTGCATTTTACACGATTAAGTCCTTTTATCAAATTAAGCACACAAACAGATAAATTAATTCACGAAACTTTCACACATGCTAAATCGCATACTGTAAGCACGGAAAATAATATTAAAATATTTTTTTGACTCAGATTTGTGGTCTCGAAACCACTATTCCAACTAGGGTCTAAACCGGACTATTACAATTCTCCCCCCTTAGGGATTTTCGTCCCCGAAAATCTTACCGTTGAATAGATTCGGATATTGTTGTCTCATTGCATCTTCAGGCTCCCACGTAGCCTCTTCAACCCCGTGTTGATTTCATAAGACCTTTACTAATGAGATTTCCTTATTTCTCAATTCTTTCACTTCGTGATCTAAAATCTGGATCGGTTCTTCCTCGTAAGTCATATCGGATCAGATCTCAATCTCAGACGAAGAAAGCACATGCGAGGGATCAGATTTGTATCGTCGAAGTATTGACACGTGAAACACATTATGAATCTTTTCTAGCTCAGGTGGTAGCGACAATCTATAGGCAACAGGTCCCATACGTTCAATAATTTTATACGGCCCGATGAACCTCGGACTCAATTTGCCTTTTCTGCCAAAACTAAGTATTTTCCATGGAGAAACTTTCAAGAACACTTTATCACCGATCTCAAACTCGATATCTTTCCGTTTCAAGTCTACATACGATTTCTGTCGATCTTATTCGACTTTCAAACTATCGTAAATCACTTTCACTTTCTGTTTAGTTTCTTTAATTAAATCGACCCCGTGTATCTTATTTTCACTTAGCTCAGTCCAATACAAAGGTGTTCGACATTTACGTCTGTACAAAACCTCATAAGGAACCATTTTAATGCTCGATTGAAAACTATTACTCTATGCAAACTCAATCAATTTCAAATATTGTTCCCATGTACCATCAAACTCAAGAATGCAACATCTCAGCATATCCTCGAGAATCTGAATAATCCACTCGGATTGACCATCCATCTGTGGATGAAAAGCTGTACTAAAATGCAATTTAGTACCTAAAGCCTCTTGTAGTTTCTCCCAAAATCATGAAGTAAACCTCAGATCTCTATCATACACAGTAGATAGTGGCTCTAACACCCCATACCCAAGTCCGAGACTGAGACTGGATACGAGACATTACCATACTTGAACTTAAGAAAACATGAACTTACGGGCTGTAAAATTTTGTTTCGAAACATAAACTTCTCTTTTTTAATCAAAACATACGTTTCATGGGCCTACGAGGCCTTAAACACCTATTCGGAAACTTTCGGAACTCAATCGGGAACTTTTCCTCGAAATAGGGGTCACACGCCCATGTGATTTGGGACACGCCCGTGTACCCCTAAGACATGCCCGTGTCTTCCACCCGTGGTCGACACTGACTAATTTCACACGGCCTTGACACGCCCGTGGCTTTGGCCAGTGTGCTAAACTTTGGCATTCTGACTTCTCCACACGGTCCATACACACGCCCGTGTACTTCAGCCGTGTGGTAATTCAATTTACAAGTGCAAGGTGCAGACTTCACACGGCCAGGGCACACGCCCATGTGCTAACCGTGTGTCACACACGGCCTAAACATACGACCGTGTGATTAGCCCGTGGTCTATTCTGACTTAAAACACTAATGTGCAGGGGACACACGGCTTAGACACATGCCCGTGTGTCTATCCGTGTAGGCACCAAGAGGCAATCTTCCAAGCCAATTGCCACCCTGATATCAAGATCAATCCAATACTCAATTCAATAACTCAAGTATTACATCTAACATGAACAAGGATGCATACTTCATTGATAGATAAAAACATACATACTTAATCATTCATGACCCATCTCTTTGGCCATATACAAAAAGAATACTAAGCTTGATAGCCAACACGTTGGCTAATTCTAAAACATAACTCAAAATGAAATGCTTCCTATACATGCCATACTTAATATAAACAACTTGGCTATACCAAAATAGCTATTGATAGTGTGCTCCGAGCTCCGATGACGATGATCCACGAGATTAGCTTGGCGGGACTACATGGAAAGAAAGAATTAAAGATGTAAGCATTTCGCTTAGTAAGTTTGCATGTAATGCATATAACAACGTATATAAATTTATATACTTAACATACTCATTCATCATAAGCAAAGGCATTGCTAAGTTCACATGCTTGAGCTTACTTACTCTTAATGATTCTTACACTTATCATGGTACTTACTAGTCTCGTGTTTGTAAGGTAAACAAGGTACCTGTATCACTTAATCATATAGATTAGCATACTTTGTTAAGATAAGCATGATCTTAACTTCATCATTTGAAACACCCCAAACCCGGCTCACAAGCCTCGACCGGATCTGACATGTTCCTTCAGAAAAACTTAACTTAATTTCGTTTCCTGTTCTAGTAAAATAAGTCGATTATTAAAACAAGTTTGAAATTTTAACGAGTTGAAAACCAAGTTGTCGTTCAAGTTTATATTTCATTAAAACGTTTCCTTCATATTTCATAAATTAAAAGAATTACCGGATTTTAGGGCTTATTAAGTTGAAAACCGTAAGTTGATTAGGTGATAAAACATTTGAAGTTGTTTTAAGAAAATATTTGATTACTCAATTGTTTACCGTCGCATAAACATGAAGTTTAAACGCAAAATTTAAAACAGTTAAATAGTGGCCTTATTACAAAGTAAATACCCAAAATAAATCCCGAAAGAAAAGTATGCTAAAGAAAATGCAAAATTCAACCATACGGAAACCCGAAAACGCTGAGCATGGCCACCACAGAGTCCCTGCCGACCTGGTCCACAGCACTAGGTATCACCTGCAAAATGTTAGCCCACGAAGGGTGAGTCAACAAACTCAATGTGTAACGGCTACACCAAAAACCCAACCGATCATAGCCTTAACCATAACATTTCGGCAAAGCCCATTTTAGTCACATTCGGCCATAAGCCCACACATAGCATATCGGATCATAGCATATCAAATCACATTTTAATAAGATGAAAATGCAATCCCGAGCCCACCTAGGTATCCATCCTCTACACACCACCCATACCTGCCAATCACACCGTGGGGATTACTAAATTGACCCTCCATCCGCTACACGCCCTCGAAGGCAGTCGCTGCAGACAACTACACATCGCCCTTATAATGTGGCATAGCCACCAGATAATGTGACAGAGTCACCGGATTCATAATATGTGACATAAGTCACCGGATAACGTGGTAAAACCACCGGAACACTTCCCCTTTTATCATTATCACCCATGTGCCCATGCATCATACAAAATATACAGATATCATGCAATATATCTTACCCCAAAGCCATAACGAAATTACACATATTTTCATATCAATGTTTATAAACATTATTAACGGAGTGTTAAGGGGTAACGTACCTGAACGCACTATACCATTGAATGGTACCCTTAGCTATGTTATTCGTATTTTTATTAACACATATTTAACGTAATACTATTAATCTATCGGGAATTAGCGTAGGGTTACACACCTAATAACAGTGAGAATGACACTCTCGATACCGACACTCTCACTATCAGGGATAACAGCGATCTGCTTATCCCTTTCTGATGCTGGCCCACAACCCGGTGGCCAATCACGTACGGTAGAAACTGAGCGTTTCTTAAATCTAGGGGTAGGAACTACCCCTTTCTCTCCTCCACTAGTATTCGCATCCATCGAATATCACTTAATCAAAACCCGATTAATTAACATGTAAGATCTAAACGAAACATAATCTATAACTTAAACACCCTTACCGAAATAGATCTGAATCCTGAGACTCCTCCTTTATCTCTGTCGAAAACCCCCTAAAATACCATAGTTAGAATCGGCCATCCCTTAAAAACAATATGGCCTTTGGCCGAATACTACAACTCCCTTACCTTCCTCGATTAAATCCCGGAAATCGTCACCTGCCCTTGGAAGTTGTCGAATCCCTACATAACCTATGTTAGATTCAATTCTAACATTAATGGATCGAGTAGTAAGTGGCCTTCGCCTAAGGTCATACTTTGCTTACCTTGAATATGAAAATCCCGAAAGATCTCCACTGCTCCTAACGTTTGCTTCCAAGAAAGGTTACGAATCCAAAACCTTGCATAAATTCGGCCATAACATCATTATAGGATTAGGCCTCTGATTTTGACAGGCTAGAATAATACAGAGAGATTCAAACCGAAAGAGATCTCTTACCGAAAAAGAGTGACCAAACGCAATGATCAACTGGCTTCTAAGAAATCGACAAGAGGAAACCCAAAGTAGAGAAGTCGATTCAGAGGAGAAAGATGATCGGCTTTTAGTGCTTAAGAACAATTGGTTTCAAAGGGGTAGAGATGCAATGAGACGTTCGGCTATGAAGAGTAATGGCAAAAGATGTGGGATTCGGCTTCAACGTTTAATGCTTGGTGATCGGCTATGGTCAAAATGTGCTTTTGGCTTTTGAAGACAGAAGAAAGCGGTGTGAAGAAAAAGAGAAAGATGAAGAAAGTGACCTTAATGGTCTTCCCAAATTCGGCTAAAGCAAAGAAAATAGAAAGGGCTTTGAAAGTTTTCTGACTATCACTTTCGGCACAAGTCTAAGGAAGGAAAAGAAAACTAAAGTGCACCTTAACCCTTAAGCAAATTCGGCCCCTAGCTCCCCCTTGCATGACCGAATAAGCCCCCCTCCAAAGTCCTACATTCGACCAACTCTCACCCTCTTCTCATCCCCTCTTTTCTCTCTAGTTTTTCCTCATAATTCTTCTCTTCTCCTCTCATTCAAAAGAGTTTGAATGAGTCAACACTTATCTTCCTCTCTTAGCCAAATTTTCAAATGAATTTGACCAAATCAAATGCTCATCCATTCAGTGTCTCTGTGCCGTCCAACACTGCACTTCCTTACCGAAAAAATAAAAGCCCAAAACGCTACCTGTGCTACTCGAACCTAAGTCCCTTCACACTCCCTGAGGCGTCACTCTCTTGTGTTCTAAGTGGCGCCTCCCTTGCCACTTTACCAGTTAAGTTCTTGTGTCTTAATCCACATACTAAACTCCTTAAGGCCTAGCTCCCTTAGCTCTCCTTTAAGCCTTAAAAATCCAATATTTTTCTAAGGCATCTACCTACTCCCCAAGGTTCCCGAAGCCCCCAAAACACATACAAACCACACACAAGCATGCTACTACATACATTCAAGTTAAAACGCATAACCCCTAAATCCTTGGATATTACAGCCTACCCCCTTAAAAATAATTTCGGCCTCAAAATTACCTGACTAGAATAGGTGAGGGTATTGCTACCGCATTGCTTCCTCCGGCTCCCAAGAAGCTTCTTTCGATCCATGGTTACGCCATAACACTTTGACTAGAGGAACTGATTTCCTCCGTAACACCTTCACATCTCGCTCTAGAATCTGAATCGGCTCTTCCTCGTAGGACAAGACTAACTTCAGCTCCACCTCCTCAACTGGCACTACATGAGATGGATCCGATCGGTAACGACGTAGCATCGAAATGTGGAACACATCGTGCATCTGCTTCAATTCCGAAGGCAACTCTAACTGATATGCCACTGGTCCAACCCGCTTCAGAACCCGATAAGGTCCTATAAACCTGGGACTTATGTAACAGACCAATATTGACCCTAATCGAAATGGTGGTTTCGGGACCACGAATCCGAGCCTGAGTAATATTTTAATATTATATTTCGTGTTTATTATATGTGATTTAGTGAGTGTGAAAGTTTCGTAGAAAAATTTAGTCATTTAAGTGCTCAATTTGATAAAAAAGATTTAATCGAGAAAAGAGCAAAAGTTGCATACTAAAGTGAAAGGTACTAAATTGATTGTGGCTTTTTAAGTGGGTGTACCAAAAGGGCAATTAGCCCATTAACCATATTAAGGGACGGCAATGGGCCTTTATAAGTCCAAATTATATGTTAAATTTAGTTTATTATATAGTTATATTAATGTGTTAAAATAATGTTAATAATATGTGTTTGTTTTATCATTAAATAATAAAAACAAGTGGGGAGAAAGAGAACATACCTTGTTCTCTTCTTCTTGGCCGAATGTAGAAAGTAGAAACTCCATTGTTGAAGCTTGATTTTCGGCAAGATAAGGAGCTTGATTGAGGTATGGTCGGTTTTTGGTTTTTGATAATTTTTAGGTTTTTGAGATCGTTGCTTCGTATATTATCCGACCCATGTCTAAATTTTTGAAAATACCATGTATATAAGATTCGGCCATTAACATGTTTAGATAGTTTTGATGTTTAATGGTTCTAGATTAAAGGTATGTTAAGGATTTACAAGTTTTGTATTGGAGTTTTTGGTGATTTTGAGTATATAGGGCTAAATTGAAAAGAATAAATTTGTGAAAAATTAAAATGTTAAATAGATGAAATGCATGGACACCCATGGTTATGGGGAAGATTCGGCCTAGCCATGGTGTTAGAAAATTTTGCATATTTTGAGTTTTGTGTAAATTGGACCAATTTGTAAAAATGGGAAACATTAGGGGCAAAATAGTAAATTGCCCATTTGTGTGTTTTGGGACTAAATTGAGATGAAATGCGATTAAATGAGCTAAATTCTAATGTGTTTTAGATCAAGAGCAAAGAAAAACGGAATTAGACAGGGGGAAGACGAAGGTTCTCGAATAGCCGATTCGCACGGACTATCGACAACCGAGGTAAGTCCTTTAGCTAAATATGTCAATAAATTAATTATGAACTTAGTGAATGATGAATTGTGGAAATTTAGAGTATAAATTCATGATATAGCCGAATGTGAATGTATAGTATTGAAGTGAATTTATTTTGGTTAATGCAAGGTGTATAAGTAAATTCTTGAGCTACCTTATGTTTAAAGGTTAATTACAAATCTAATGAATGATAGAATTTGTATAAGTTTGGTGTAAAACCATGAGTTGGCGAATGTGATGATGATGGATTGGATTGATTTCAAATATATTTTATGCAATGTGAATAAATGCATATGGTTCGATATGTGATAGTGAAATGTGAAAAGCATGTAAAATTATTCGACACTCGGGCTTCGAGCCTAGCGGTGCCTTGTGCCTGTTACTTTTCGAGCTTTTATGCCTAGCGTGCCTTGTGCCGGTGTTATTTATCGGGCTTTACGCCTAGCGTGCCTTGTGCCGGTGTTACTTTTCGAGCTTTTACGCCTAGCGTGCTTGATGCCGGTGATGTAATTTATAAAAGAGAAATTGAATCTTTGTTCAAGACAACTTAAAGCTAATTTATTGAGTATACGGTTCAGGTAAGCATGTAAGGTATGCTATGCTTAATATTACTTGGGTCAAATTAATATTATGAGAATTGTGTTATATGTGTTCGAAGTTAATATTGATGGATGTAATATAATGGAATTCGAGCTTAGAATGTGCTATTATGGAACAATTGGTTTTCAAGTTTAAATGTTAAGAAAGGAGATTTTCATGCGATATGCTTATATGAACTACAAAGAAATGTAGGTTGAAGGAAATGATTCCTAATTTACTTGGGTTAATGAATTACTAGTATCTGGCTTTGTATAAATAATTTACTTAATTGCCTATGTGAAATGCCATAAGTTGATTGCTTTCATTTCGTAAATAATTAAATGTTTTATTATCATGAGTTAGGACTTACTAAGCTAGTAAGCTTAATTATGTGAAATGTTCTCCTTTGTTTTATAGATTTTGGTCACGTCGCGGGCTCGTAAAGGATCTTCAAGAAGTCAACCACACTATCGCCTTCCTTTGGTATTTTGAATTTTGGTTACGAATTAGAAGGCATGTATAGGCTAGATGAAGTTTTAGAAACATATGATGTTTGACCTTGTATATAATAGCCATGCGAATATGGCTAAATTTTTAGTTAAGTACGCTGTTGTGTCTTGATGTGTACGTTGGTTCATGATGGCAATGTTTATGCATTCTTAATCAAAGTTTAATCGTTTTTGTTAAGGAAATGTTTGTATACGAAATGAATCCTTGAATTAGTGATGTAGGTAGGTTCGGTTAGAAGCTAGTCTTTCATAAAATGCAACAAAACAGCTTGTAGTAGCAGCAGTGATGTGAGTTAGAAAAATCACCAAAAATAGGTTATATTGAATTAGAAGGTGAATAAGATATGAAATTAAACCTCATTGTGTCTATTTTTACATGAAAGAAACAGGGTAGGCAAAAGATTTATATATTATGAGATAATTAAGTTCCAGTGAGACCTGCCCTGAACGAATTCGGGAGTCACTGTTCTGTTTTAGAAAAATTGTCAAAAATTGTAAAAAAATAATTAAGAAGCATGGTATATATGTGTAGAACCCTTAATGAGTCTATTTTTCATTGGTATAAACAAGAACATTATAGGAAATTTTTGTAATGAGATAACTGTATTTTTGTAGAGACAGGTCAGAATTGTCAAGCAGTGTATAAGGGTAATTTTGATGAATAAACTGTACTAATTGGCCGCATGAAAAATTCTGGAAAAATTATGGTGAAAATTTATGTGAGTCTAGTTTCAAGGAAAATTTACGGATCTAAATTTCGAGTTTTTTAACTCGAGTTATGATCAATTTAGTCAGCATGATGCAGTTTGACAGCTTTAAATTTTTATGTTCCAAACTTGTAGTCGAGTCTTGTAATGCCACATACTCGACCCCAAGCAAAGGTCTCGGGTATGGGGTGTTACATTTGATTGGTATCAGAGCTTACGGTTTAGTCGATTCTAGGACTACCGTATGCGCGCGTGTGAGTCTAGCTATACATGCCTTTTATATATATTGATAGTGTGGTGACTTCGACAACTGAACTTTGTTTTATATATTAAATGGACAATCGATAATCGAAAGAACCGTAGTGATGATGTAGAGAGTGTAGCGCCTGACCGTGCACATGGATCAGCACCGAGACTCTCGACTGTTTCGGGTAGCCACGAAGGAGAGGCTAAACAAGCCTTTTATCGGATGATGAATGAGTGGTTTGCCCAATTTATTCGAATAACCCGGTGTACACCAACCTCCACCCCGAATAATCCAACTCCGATTCCTTCAAAGACTTCGATGATAGATCCGGTGAGATCCAAAGAGGCCCCGATTGATAAAATCTGAAAATTTGGGGCCAAGAATTTAAAGCCAATGATGATGATGACGCAGAGAGAGAGCGAAATGTGGCTCGATAACACTATTCGGGTACTTGATGAGCTATCTTGTACTCGGATGAATGCCTGAAGTGTGCTATATCTTTCTTCGCGGGACACTTGATATCACCGTGGAAAACACTAGTATCGCGTGGTTCCGAAAGAAAAAGTGACATGGGATTTCTTCCAGAATGAATTTCGTAAGAAGTACATCAGCCAAAGATTCATTGATCAAAAACGAAAGGAGTTCCTTGAATTGAAACAGGGGCGAATGACCGTAACAGAATATGAAAGAGAATTTGTCAGGCTCAGCAGATATGCTAGAGAGTGGGTTTCTCTTTGAAGCAATTATGTGTAAAAGATTTGAAGACGGCCTAAATGAAGATATAAAGATGTTTGTTGGCATTCTTGAAATTCAAGAGTTTGTAACTTTAGTTGAGAGAGCTTGCAAAGCTGAAGAGCTCGGGAAAGAGAAAAGAAAGGCTGAGACAGAAGCTAGAGACATCCGAAAAAGGTCTTCGGGTAAAGTCTTTCATTCCACGACCAAGAAGCCCAGAGATGACTACACCATGTAAGAAGCTACTACAGATCCACCTAGACGGATCGACTTCTATGAGCTCTCGAGCTACCTCGATAGCTGATGTTGGTAACATTCCCGAATAGAGTAGAATGCAAGCACTTTGTGGAAAATGGCACTCGTGGAGTTGTAGATTTCATGATCGGTCTTGCTATAAATGTGGATCGTCGGATCATTTTATTAGAGAATGTCCGATGTTAGTTGAGCGAGAATACGCTTCAAAACATTAAGTCGAGCAACACATCGTGCAGCGAGGCAAAGCCACCCGCACATTCAAGCAATGTAGGTGGTAGTCGAGAGGAACGAAGAACATCAGTAGTTCGATTCGAGGCTAGAGCTCCAGCTAGAGCTTATGCCACACGAGCCGAAAGGATGCTTCCTCCCCGACGCGTCATTACTCTGTATTTTCACCCTTTATGACACTACTGTAATTGCATTAATTGATCCTGGTTCGACTCACTCATATGTGTGTGAAACTTTAGAATTCGGAAAGACTTTGCTAGTTGAGTCTACTGAGTTTGTGATTCGTGTGTCCAACCCTTTGGGTAGATGTGTGCTTGTTAATAAAGTGTGTAGAGATTGCCATTGATGATTCGGGATTATTGCTTCCCAGCTAATTTAATGTTGTTGCCCTTTGACGAATTTGATATAATCTTGGGTATGGACCGTTAACTTCACATGAGGCGATAGTGGATTGTAAAAGAAAGCTTATTGATTTGAAATGTCGAAACGGCGAGACCATCGAATTAAATCTGTGGACGTAAATGGGTTGCCTACTGATAATATCTTCAATGTTAGCCCTAAGTATGTGAGAAAAGGGTGTGAAGCTTATTTGGCTTATGTAATTTGGACAATAAAATGTCCGAGAAACAAATTGAATCAATGTCGCTTGTATGTGAATACCCGATGTGTTTCAAGAACTACCGGGTTTAGCCCAGTCAAAGAGAGATTGAGTTCGGCATTGAGTTAGTGCCGGGTGCGACTCCGATTTCGATAGCTCCGTGCATCAATGGCGCCTCATGAATTAAAAGAATTGAAAATGCGATTGCAAGAGTTGATGAGATAGGGGCTTCGCATGCGACCGAGTTTCTCTCCTTGGGGTGCACCGGTTTTATTTGTGAAAAAGAAGGATGGGACTATGAGAATGTGTATCGATTACCGGCAACTAAATAAGGTAACTATAAAGAATAAGTACCCGTTACCTCGGATTGATGATTTATTTGATCAGTTGAAGGGGCTTGAGTGTTTTCGAAGATAGATTTGAGATCGGGCTATTATCGGTTCTGCAGTCGAGATTCAGATGTACCGAAGACTGCGTTCGAACGAGGTACGGACATTATGAGTTTTTAGTTATGCCTTTTGGACTCACTAATGCACCTGCTATTTTTATGGATCTAATGAACCGAGTCTTCCGATAGTTTTTGGATCGGTTTGTAGTAGTGTTTATTGATGATATATTGATCTACTCCAAAAATGAAGCGGAACATGCTGAGCATTTGAGAGTAGTACTACAAACTTTGAGAGATCAACGGTTGTATGCGAGAATTCGAGTAAGTGTGAGTTCGGATGAATGAAGTCGACTTCTTGGGTCATGTTGTTTCGGTGTCGTGTGTTGGGTAGATCCAAACAAGATAGCAAATATACTCGATTGGAAACCACCAAAGAATGTTTCTGAGATCCGAAGTTTCCTAGGCCTTGCGGGGTATTACAGATGATTTGTAAAAGGTTTTTCTGTAATAGCTACACCTTTGACGAGACTACTACAGAAAGATGTCAAATTTGAGTGGTCGAAAAGTGTCGTAAAAGTTTTGAACAGCTTGAAAGCCCTTTTGACCGAGGCTCTAGTATTAACTCACTGAATCGGGTAAAGAATTTATTATTTTTAGTGATGCTTCCTTGAATGGGTTGGGTTGCATTTTAATGCAAGAAGGCGGGAGTGATAGCCTACGCTTGAGACAATTGAAGCCGCATGAGAACAATTATCCAACTCATGATCTAGAGTTAGCGACCATTGTGTTCGCATTGAAAATTTGGCGTCACTATTTATTCGGCGAAAAATGTCATATTTATTCAGATCACAAAAGTTTAAAATATTTGATGACTCGAAAAGATCTAAACTTGAGACAACGCAGATGGTTAGAATTGCTAAAAGACTATGAATTAGTGATTGACTACCATCCGGAAAAGCTAACGTTGTTGCGATGCGTTAAGTCGAAAATCATTGTTTGCTCTTCGATGCAATGAACGCGCAGATAGCTATGTCCGTGATGGTTCGATCATAGCCGAGTTACAAGCAAGACCGATTTTTATTCAAAAATTTGTGATGCACAGAAAGTTGACAAAGATTTGATTACTAGTCGAATTCGGTGTGAAAAAGGTGCGTAATCAGATTTTCGATTGATGCAAATGATCGCTTGAAATTTAAAAGCCGAATGTGTGTTCAAGAACTCGAGTTTGATACGAGATGATTCTGAGTGAGGCCTATAGTGGTCGACTATCGATACATCCGGGTAGCACAAAAATGTATAACGATTTGAAACAATTCTATTGGTGGCCTCGGCATGAAACGGGATATATCCGAATTTGCTTGAAATGCTTAGTTTGTCGCAAGTAAAAGCCGAGCATCAAGTGCCATCCGGACTACTTCACCAATCATGATACCTGAATGGAAATGGGATAGAATTACAATGGATTTTGTATTCGGTCTCCTATGACACCGAAAGTAAGAAAGATGCCGTTTGGGTTATAGTTGATAGATCGACCAAATCACTCATTTTGTACCGATTAAATGCAGACTATTCACTCGATAAACTTGCCGAATTGTATGTATCACAGATTGTGAGATTGCATGGTGTACCGAGTTCCATTGTTTCAGATAGAGACCCGAGATTCACATCGCGGTTTTGGAAGAAGTTGCAAGATGCTTTAGGCACTAAACTTCATTTTAGTACAGCCTTTCATCCGCAGACAGACGGTCAGTCCGAGCGAACTATTCAGATACTTGAGGACATGTTGAGATGTTGCGTTCTCGAGTTTGAAGGTACGTGGGAACGATACCTACCTTTGATTGAATTTGCTTACAATAATAGCTTTCAATCTAGTATCAAAATGGCACCTTATGAAGCCTTATACGGGCGAAAATGTCGAACACCATTATACTGGACTGAGCTCAGCGAGAATAAGATACACGGGGTTGATTTGATTAAAGAAACTGAACAAAAAGTGGCTGTGATCAGAAATACTTTGAAAGCTGCCTCAGACCGACAAAAGTCTTATGCTGACTTAAAGCGTAAAGATATTGAATTTCAAATCGGAGATCGAGTATTCTTGAAAGTTTCTCCGTGGAAAAGGTATTCCGATTTGGTCGGAAAGGCAAACTTAGTCCGAGATTCATCGGACCTTATGAAATCACTGAACGTATTGGGCCTGTTGCTTATAGGTTGAAGTTGCCCTCTGAGTTAGAAAAGATACATGATGTATTTCATGTTTCGATGCTTAAATAAGTACTGATCGATCCGTCTCATGTGATCACACCGACAGAGATTGAAATCCAATCTGATTTGACATATGATGAAGAACCGATCCGTATCCTAGCTCGGGAAATAAAAGAGTTGAGAAATAAAAGAATTCCATTAATAAAGGTTTTATGGAATCGTCACGGAGTTGAAGAGGCTACGTGGGAGCCTGAGGAGTCAATGAGGCAACAATATCCGACCTTGTTTAACGGTAAAATTTTCGAGGACGAAAATTCTCAAGGGGAGAGTTGTAATGCACCAATCTCGACCCTAATCGGACGGTGGTTTCGGGACCACGAATCCGAGCTCGAGTAATATTTTAATATTATATTTCGTGTTTATTATATGTGATTTAGTGAGTGTGAAAGTTTCAGAGAAAAATTTAGTCATTTAAGTGCTCAATTTGATAAAAAGGATTTAATCGAGAAAAGAGCAAAAGTTGCATACTAAAGTGAAAGGTACTAAATTGATTGTGGTTTTTTAAGTGGGTGTACCAAAAGGGCAATTAGCCCATTAACCATATTAAGGGACGGCAATGGGCCTTTATAAGTCCAAATTATATGTTAAATTTAGTTTATTATATAGTTATATTAATGTGTTAAAATAATGTTAATAATATGTGTTTGTTTTATCATTAAATAATAAAAACAAGTGGGGAGAAAGAGAACATACCTTGTTCTCTTCTTCTTGGCCGAATGTTGAAAGTAGAAACTCCATTGTTGAAGCTTGATTTTTGGCAAGATAAGGAGCTTGATTGAGGTATGGTCGGTTTTGGTTTTGATAATTTTTACGTTTTTGAGATCGTTGCTTCAGTATATTATCCGACCCATGTCTAAATTTTTGAAAATACCATGTATATAAGATTCGGCCATTAACATGTTTAGATAGTTTTGATGTTTAATGGTTCTAGATTAAAGGTATGTTAAGGATTTACAAGTTTTGTATTGGAGTTTTTGGTGATTTTGAGTATATAGGGCTAAATTGAAAAGAATAAATTTGTGAAAAATTAAAATGTTAAATAGATGAAATGCATGGACACCCATGGTTATGGGGAAGATTCGGCCTAGCCATGGTGTTAGAAAATTTTGCATATTTTGAGTTTTGTGTAAATTGGACCAATTTGTAAAAATGGGAAACATTAGGGGCAAAATAGTAAATTGCCCATTTGTGTGTTTTGGGACTAAATTGAGATGAAATGCGATTAAATGAGCTAAATTCTAATGTGTTTTAGATCAAGAGCAAAGAAAAACGGAATTAGACAGGGGAAGACGAAGGTTCTCGAATAGCCGATTCGCACGGACTATCGACAACCGAGGTAAGTCCTTTAGCTAAAATATGTCAATAAATTAATTATGAACTTAGTGAATGATGAATTGTGGAAATTTAGAGTATAAATTCATGATATAGCCGAATGTGAATGTATAGTATTGAAGTGAATTTATTTTGGTTAATGCAAGGTGTATAAGTAAATTCTTGAGCTACCTTATGTTTAAAGGTTAATTACAAATCTAATGAATGATAGAATTTGCATAAGTTTGGTGTAAAACCATGAGTTGGCCGAATGTGATGATGATGGATTGGATTGATTTCAAATATATTTTATGCAATGTGAATAAATGCATATGGTTCGATATGTGATAGTGAAATGTGAAAAGCATGTAAAATTATTCTGACACTCGGGCTTCGAGCCTAGCAGGCCTTGTGCCGGTGTTACTTTTCAGGCTTTTATGCCTAGCAGGCCTTGTGCCGGTGTTATTTATCGGGCTTTACGCCTAGCAGGCCTTGTGCCGGTGTTACTTTTCAGGCTTTTACGCCTAGCAGGCTTGATGCCGGTGATATAATTTATAAAAGAGAAATTGAATCTTTGTTCAAGACAACTTAAAGCTAATTTATTGAGTATACGATTCAGGTAAGCATGTAAGGTATGCTATGCTTAATATTACTTGGGTCAAATTAATATTATGAGAATTGTGTTATATGTGTTCGAAGTTAATATTGATGGATGTAATATAATGGAATTCGAGCTTAGAATGTGCTATTATGGAACAATTGGTTTTCAAGTTTAAATGTTAAGAAAGGAGATTTTCATGCGATATGCTTATATGAACTACAAAGAAATGTAGGTTGAAGGAAATGATTCCTAATTTACTTGGGTTAATGAATTACTAGTATCTGGCTTTGTATAAATAATTTACTTAATTGCCTATGTGAAATGCCATAAGTTGATTGCTTTCATTTCGTAAATAATTAAATGTTTTATTATCATGAGTTAGGACTTACTAAGCTAGTAAGCTTAATTATGTGAAATGTTCTCCTTTGTTTTATAGATTTTGGTCACGTCGCGGGCTCGTAAAGGATCTTCAAGAAGTCAACCACACTATCGCCTTCCTTTGGTATTTTGAATTTTGGTTACGAATTAGAAGGCATGTATAGGCTAGATGAAGTTTTAGAAACATATGATGTTTGACCTTGTATATAATAGCCATGCGAATATGGCTAAATTTTTAGTTAAGTACGCTGTTGTGTCTTGATGTGTACGTTGGTTCATGATGGCAATGTTTATGCATTCTTAATCAAAGTTTAATCGTTTTTGTTAAGGAAATGTTTGTATACGAAATGAATCCTTGAATTAGGGATGTAGGTAGGTTCGGTTAGAAGCTAGTCTTTCATAAAATGCAACAAAACAGCTTGTAGTAGCAGCAGTGATGTGAGTTATAAAAATCATCAAAAATAGGGTATATTGAATTAGAAGGTTAATAAGATATGAAATTAAACCTAATTGTGTCTATTTTTACATGAAAGAAACAGGGTAGGCAAAAGATTTATATATTATGAGATAATTAAGTTCCAGTGAGACCTACCCTGAACGAATTCGGGAGTCACTGTTCTGTTTTAGAAAAATTGTCAAAAATTGTAAAAAAATAATTAAGAAGCATGGTCTATATGTGTAGAACCCTTAATGAGTCTATTTTTCATTGGTATAAACAAGAACATTATAGAAAATTTTTGTAATGATATAACTGTATTTTTGTAGAGACAGGTCAGAATTGTCAAGCAGTGTATAAGGGTAATTTTGATGAATAAACTGTACTAATTGGCCACATGAAAAATTCTGGAAAAATTATGGTGAAAAGTTATGTGAGTTTAGTTTCAAGGAAAATTTACGGATCTAAATTTTGAGTTTTGTAACTCGAGTTATGATCAATTTAGTCAGCATGATGCAGTTTGACAGCTTTAAATTTTTATGTTCCGAACTTGTAGTCGAGTCTTGTAATGCCACATACTCGACCCCGGCAAAGGTCTCGGGTATGGGGTGTTACAACTTAACTTACCCTTGCGACCAAATCTCATCACCTTCTTCCACGGTGAAACTTTCAGAAACACCTGATCTCCCACAGCAAACTCTATTTCTTTCCGCTTGAGATCTGTATACGACTTTTGTCTGTCAGATGCCTCCTTCAACCGTGCCCGAATTACCTTAACCTTTTCTTCCGATTCTGCCACAATCTCCGGACCCAAAACATGACGTTCCCCCAATTCTGTCCAACACGTAGGAGTGCGACACTTCCGTCCATACAGTGCTTCATACGGTGCCATCCGAATACTTGCTTGATAGCTGTTGTTGTACGCAAACTCTGCTAAAGGCAAGAATTCCTCCCAGCTTCCTCTGAAGTCTATCACGCAACCCCTCAACATATCCTCTAACACTTGAATTACCCGCTCAGATTGGCCGTCCGACTGCGGATGAAATGCCGTGCTGAAATCTAATCTGGTGCCCAATGCCTGATGCAAGGCTTTCCAAAACCGAGACGTAAACCTCGGATCCCTATCCGAAATAATCGACACTGGCACTCCGTGCAGCCTCACAATTTCTGCCACATACAATTTTGCCAACCTCTGCAGAGAATAGTCAACCCTCACTGGTATGAAATGTGCAGACTTTGTCAACCGATCCACTATCACCCATACCGAGTCCTTCTTAGTAGGCGTAAGGGGAAGCCCACTAACGAAGTCCATGATAATTCTCTCCAACTTCCACTGCGGAATCTTTATTGGTTGAACCAACCCCGAAGGTACTTGGTGTTCAGCCTTGACTTGCTGACACGTTAAACACTTCCCTACAAATTCTGTAACTTCCCGCTTAAGACCAGGCCACCAAAACTGATCCCGCAGATCCCTGTATAACTTACTTCCTCCAGGATGCATAGCATAAGGACTACCATGTGATTCCCGAAGAATTCTCTGTCTTAGTTCCTCATCCTTCGGCATACATACCCTACCCTGGAAACACAATACTCCGTCGCTATTTACCTCATAGTCTTCCAATTCCCCGCGCTGTACCTGTAGTAGCTTAGCACTCAGATCATCATCTACCAGTTGTTTTTCTTTCACCTGACTTAACCATGTCGGCTTCACCTGCAACTCTGCTAGCAAACTTCCGTCGTCATAAAGGCTAAGATGTGCAAACATCGCCCTCAAATCCGACACTACTTTCCGACTTAGGGCATCTGCCACTACATTCGCCTTACCCGGGTGATACTCTATAGAACAATCGTAGTCTTTCAACAACTCCACCCACCTTCGCTGTCTCAAATTTAGCTCCTTCTAAGTCAACAAATACTTCAGACTCTTATGGTCCGTGTAGATCACCGACCTTTCTCCATATAAATAGTGCCTCCATACCTTAAGAGCAAAGACTACCGCTGCCAATTCCAAGTCATGCGTCGAATAGTTAACCTCATGTGGCCTTAATTGCCGAGACGCATAAGCGACCACCTTCCCGTCTTGCATCAGAACACATCCCAATCCTGTGTGAGAAGCATCACAATACACCACAAAATCCTTCCCTGCCTCAGGCTGAATCAAAACCGGAGCTTCTGTCAAAACCTTCTTAAGCCTTTCGAAGCTCTGCTGCTGCTTATCTGCCCATATGAAAGGTACCTCCTTTCTCAACAATTTCGTCAGAGGTGCTGCTATTGATGAGAACCCTTCTACGAACCTTCTGTAGTAGCCTGCTAACCCCAAGAAACTGCGAACCTCAGCCACAGACTTAGGTGGTTTCCAATCTAGCACTGCCTCAATCTTCCGAGGGTCTACTCTTATTCCTTCTGCAGACACCACATGACCCAAAAACGCAACTTCCTTCAACCAAAATTCGCACTTGCTAAACTTGGCATATAACTTCTTCTCCCTTAACACCTGCAATACTACCCGAAGATGCTCATCATGTTCTTCCTCAGACTTGGAATACACCAAGATGTCGTCTATGAACACAACGACGAACTGATCCAAGTAGGGTTGGAAAACCCGATTCATCATATCCATGAACGCAGCTGGGGCGTTTGTCAATCCGAACGGCATTACTAAGAACTCATAATGCCTGTATCTTGTCCGGAAAGCTGTCTTATGGATATCTGCTTCCTTCACCTTAAGCTGATGATATCCTGACCTTAGATCTATCTTTGAAAATACCGCAGCCCCCTTAAGCTGATCAAACAAGTCGTCTATCCTCGGCAATGGGTACTTGTTTTTGATGGTCAACTTATTCAACTGCCGGTAATCTATGCACATACGCATAGTCCCGTCCTTCTTCTTCACGAATAGGACCGGTGCTCCCCATGGAGACACACTGGGTCAGATAAACCCACGATCGAGTAACTCTTGGATCTGGGCCTTGAGCTCAACCAACTCTTTTGGTGCCATTCTGTACGGAGCGATAGATACTGGCACTGTACCGGGCAACAAGTCAATCCCAAATTCCACCTCACGAATAGGACCGGTGCTCCCCATGGAGACACACTGGGTCAGATAAACCCACGATCGAGTAACTCTTGGATCTGGGCCTTGAGCTCAACCAACTCTTTTGGTGCCATTCTGTACGGAGCGATAGATACTGGCACTGTACGGAGGCAATCCTGGAAGTTCTTCCGGAAAGACATCCACAAACTCTTTTATCGTCCTGACCCCTTCCACAACTACTTCCTTAGCCTCCAAGGCACTAACCAACATCAGAAAAGCCATACATCCCTTCCTTACCATCCTCTCCGCCTTAAGGGCAGACACTACATTCGACAGGTAATTCCTCCTCTCACCCATCACCACAATCTCATTGTCATCAGAAGTCCTCAACGACAAGCGCTTAGCAGCACAGTCCACATTCGCACGGTACTTCACTAACCAGTCCATGCCTAAAATTAAGTCAAATTCCCCGAATGGCAACTCCATTAAGTCAGTGGAAACTGCGCCCCCTGAACTTCTAAAGGCACTTCCCTAAGGAGTTTGTCTACTACTACTGATTGCCCTAAAGGACTAAGTACAGTCATCTTCCTAGGTACAGTCTCAAAGTGCACATTCAGAGTTCCAGACACTTCACTAGCGATGTAAGAATGAGTTGACCCTATATCTATCAGAGCAATAAAGGGTAATCCAAAAATAAGGAACGTACCCGTTATGACGTCAGGTGTATCACCATCCTCCCTCCGACGAATCGCATATACCAGACCTGGCTGTCTCGCCTCCGTGTTACCACCACCTTTGCACGGTGTTCCGCGACCTCTACCAGAACCATTACCTCTACCAATCGGACCACGACCCCTCGACGGCTGCTGTCCACCTCTGCCAGATTGATTAAAACCCTGACCTGCTAGTCGGCCCCTATCTGTATCCACCGGACAGTCTCTAATCATATGATCTTTGGACCCACACTTAAAACATCCCCCTGTCTTTTTCCAACATTCTCCCGGGTGCATCTTTCCACACTGAGCACAAGTACGGTACTGTCCTCCCACAGCAACTTACTGGCCTCGCGGCCCATCAACTCTAGGTCTCTTTTAAAAATTCCCGAATGACCCTGATGACCCATAGCTCCTCTTATTCTTACCCTGACCTCTGTCCCGGTTCTATCTCTCGGTCCGCTTAACTTCTTCAGCTATCCGAGCTTTATCCACTAAAATAGCAAAGTCTCTTTCTCGCTGCAGGGCAATCAACACTCGCAGCTCATCTCGCAATCCATCTTCGAATCTGACACATCGCTCATAATCAGTAGCCACAATCCCTCTGGCATACCGGCTTTACCGCAAAAACTCCGCTTCATATTCCGCTACCGACTTGCCTCCTTGCACTAAATTTAGAAACGCCTTCCCTTGTGAGTCTACGTAGCTAGCTCCGACGTATTTTCCCTCGAATTTAATTTTAAAATAACCCCAATCCACTCGATCTGCAGGGGTACCCTCTCTGACAGTGAGCCACCACTAGTAGGCCTCATCCCGAAGCAACGAAACAAAGACTTTTCACTTCTCCTCAACAAAGGCACCCAAATCATCCATGATCCTCTCGATGCCTCTAACCAATACTCCGCTACGTTCGAGCTACCCTGATACTCCTTTAAAAACCTCGGCTCCATTTGCTCTAAGTCTCTCAGATACTGACTTTCGAGCCCCATTTCCTATACTAGCTCCTGCCACTCGCTCTAAAACTCACAGCATAGCCTGCTATACCCCGTCATCTCCTCCTGTCTGCTCCTAGAATTCTGCCCCTACAGCTGGTGGCGGTGCCTCATTTCTGGAACCCTGACTAGACCCGACTGGTTCCGACACAGTCATTCTGCCTCTGCCGCGCCCACGAGTATTGCGACCACGTCCCCTAGAACTCATGTCTATTGTCGCGTTTTATCTGTTTTATGAAATTTTATGCATTAGAGTCTTTCCACTTCTTGTTTAAAGAGAAGTTTTATGCAGAGAGATTTAATCAGTGGTTTTTCCGTAGAAGTACACATATACCTAGGGTTCATGTCTCTATAGTATAGTTTCCTAAGACTATCATCTATAGTATCATACATTAGCACATACAAATCAACTTATCATCTAAAGAACATACCTGGCGGACTTGGGCCGAGAACTCCAGTGCCATGCTTCCATAGGACCATTTTAACAAAAATTTCAAAAACCCATTTTTTTTTGCTCAAATTTTGGAAACATTGTGGGCTTCAAAACCCAAGGCCAAGTGTTTAAAACTGGGCTCTGATACCAAGTTGAAACACCCTAAACCCGACCCACAAGCCTCGACCGGATCTGAGATGTTCCTTCAGAAAAACTTAACTTAATTTCGTTTCCTGTTCTAGTAAAATAAGTCGATTATTAAAACAAGTTTGAAATTTTAACGAGTTGAAAACCAAGTTGTCGTTCAAGTTTGTATTTCATTAAAATGTTTCCTTCATATTTCGTAAATTAAAAGAATTGCCGGATTTTAGGGCTTATTAAGTTGAAAACCGTAAGTTGATTAGGTGATAAAACATTTGAAGTTGTTTTAAGAAAATATTTGATTACTCAATTGTTTACCGTCGCATAGACATGAAGTTTAAACGTAAAATTTAAAACAGTTAAATAGTGGCCTTATTACAAAGTAAATACCCAAAATAAATCTCGAAAGAAAAGTATGCTAAAGAAAACGCAAAGTTCAACCATACGGAAACCCGAAAACGCTGAGCATGGCCACCACATAGTCCCCGCGACCCTTGTCCACAAAGACTAGGTATCACCTGCAAAATGTTAGCCCACGAAGGGTGAGTCAACAAACTCAATGTGTAACGGCTACACCAAAAACCCAACCGATCATAGCCTTAACCATAACATTTCGGCAAAGCCCATTTTAGTCACATTCGGCCATAAGCCCACACATAGCATATCGGATCATAGCATATCAAATCACATTTTAATAAGATGAAAATGCAATCCCGAGCCCACCTAGATATCCATCCTCTACACACCACCCGTACCTGCCAATCACACCGTGGGGATTACTAAATCGACCCTCCATCCGCTACACACCCTCGAAGGTAGTCGCTACAGACAACTACACATCGCCCTTAAAATGTGGCATAGCCACCAGATAATGTGACAGAGTCACCGGATTCATAATATGTGACATAAGTCACCTGATAACGTGGTAAAACCACCTAACACTTCCCCTTTATCATTATCACCCATGTGCCCATGCATCATACAAAATATACAGATATCATGCAATATACCTTACCCCAAAGCCATAACGAAATTACACATATTTTCATATCAATGTTTATAAACATTATTAACGGAGTGTTAAGGGGTAACGTACCTGAACGCACTATACCATTGAATGGTACCCTTAGCCATGTTATTCGTATTTTTATTAACACATATTTAACGTAATACTATTAATCTATCGGGAATTAGCGTAGGGTTACACACCTGATAACAGTGAGAATGACACTCTCGATACCGACACTTTCGCTATCAGGGATAACAGCGATCTGCTTATCCCTTTTCGATGCTGGCCCACAACCCGGTGGCCAATCACGTACGGCAAAAACCGAGCGTTTCTTAAATCTAGGGGTAGGAACTACCCCTTTCTCTCCTCCACTGGTATTCGCATCCATCGAATATCACTTAATCAAAACCCGGTTAATTAACATGTAAGATCTAAACGAAACATAATCTATAACTTAAACACCCTTACCAAAATAGATCTGAATCCCGAGACTCCTCCTTTATCTCTGTCGAAAACCCCCTAAAATACCATAGTTAGAATCGGCCATCCCTTAAAAACAATATGGCCTTTGGCCGAATACTACAACTCCCTTACCTTCCTCGATTAAATCCTGGAAATCGTCACCTGCCCTTGGAAGTTGTCGAATCCCTACATAACCTATGTTAGATTCAATTCTAACATTAATGGACGAAAGTAAGTGGCCTTCGGCCTAAGGTCATACTTTGCTTACCTTGAATATCAAAATCCCGAAAGATCTCCACTGCTCCTAACGTTTGCTTCCAAGAAGGGTTACGAATCCAAAACCTTACATTGATTCGGCCATAACATCATTATAGGATTAGGCCTCTGATTTCGACAGGCTAGAATAATACAGAGAGATTCAGACCGAAAGAGATCTCTTACCGAAAAAGAGTGACCAAACGCAATGATCAACTGGCTTCTAAGAAATCGATAAGAGGAAACCCAAAGTAGAGAAGTCGATTCAGAGGAGAAAGATGATCGGCTTTTAGTGCTTAAGAACAATCGGTTTCAAAGGGGTAGAAATGCAATGAGACGTTCGGCTATGAAGAGTAATGGAAAAAGATGTGGGATTCGGCTTCAACGTTTAATGCTTGGTGATCGGCTATGGTCAAAATGTGCTTTCGGCTTTTGAAGACAGAAGAAAGTGGTGTGAAGAAAAAGAGAAAGATGAAGAAAGTGACCTTAATGGTCTTCCCAAATTCGGCTAAAGCAAAGAAAATAGAAAGGGCATTGAAAGTTTTCTGACTATCACTTTCGGCACAAGTCTAAGGAAGGAAAAGAAAACTAAAGTGCACCTTAACCCTTAAGCAAATTCGGCACCTAGCTCCCCCTTGCATGACCGAATAAGCCCCCCTCCAAAGTCCTACATTCGGCCAACTCTCACCCTCTTCTCATCCCCTCTTTTCTCTCCACTTTTTCCTCCTAATTCTTCTCTTCTCCTCTCATTCAAAAGAGTTTGAATGAGTCAACACTTATCTTCCTCTCTTAGCCGAATTTTCAAATGAATTTGACCAAATCAAATGCTCATCCATTCAAAGGTCCCCGTGCGCCCAACACTTTGCACTTTCTTGTCGAAAAAATAAAAGCCCAAAACGCTACCTATGCTGCTCGAACCTAAGTCCCTTCACACTCCCTGAGGCGTCACTTTCTTGTGTTCTAAGTGGCGCCTCCCTTGCCACTTTACCAGTTAAGTTCCTGTGTCTTAATCCACATACTAAACTCCTTAAGTCCTAGCTCCCTTAGCTCTCCTTTAAGCCTTAAAAATCTAATATTTTTCTAAGGCATCTACCTACTCCTCAGGGTTCTCGAAGCCCCCAAAACACATACAAACCACACACAAGCATGCTACTACATACATTCAAGTTAAAACGCATAACCCCTAAATCCCGAATATTACATCATTCATAACATGAATAATACTCTTAGTTCACTATGACTAACATACTTTGATGATAGCTTTACTTGCTTAACTTTATTGCTTTCTCATTTATTCTTTACTCTTTTGCTCGATGAATTACAATGAATAATCGAGGATACTGAATCTCATCTCACAAATATCTCGATGCCAAAGCCATACCCTAGATATGGTCTTACATGGGATCTCTCAACTTGGTATCGATGCCATGTCTTGACATGGACTTACACGAAGTCTTCCTTGTGTGTTCCATTGGGAACTTACCATTGCCATGTCTTGACATGGTCTTACTTGGTATCTTTACTCATGAACGGGTTAATGCCGAGCCTTGGCTTGGACTTACATGAAATCTTCCTTGTTACTCACCAATTCCATGCCTTGGCTTGGACTTACATGGGATCTCTATCTCATGATAGCTTTTCAATGCCAAGACTTGTCTTGGGCTTACATGACATTTTTACATGGAGACTCACCAATGCCATGCCTTGGCTTGGGCTTATATGGGTCTTCATCTCATAAACTCTTCAATGCCAAGACTTGTCTTGGTCTTACATGATAACTTGCTTGATTGCCGATGCCATGCCTTGGCTTGGTCTTATACGGACTTCCTTGTCTCATGTGATAGATCGAGTATCCTAGGTAATTCAACTTCAATCGGGACTTTCTCATACTTAATCTCATTGATTTCTTTGTTTAGCATAGCATCAAAAATCTCATGGAATTAAGATATATTCTACATCATACTAAGCAATTCAATGATATTAATCATAAAGCTTAGAAATCATACAAACTTACCTTAATGTACAAAATGTATGTAGAAATGCAATTTAGTCCTCGACTTTGTTCTTGCCTCGGTTTCGATCCGGGATTTGTTTTTCTTGATTAGCAAGCTTCAAAAAATTGAAGAACCCTAGATATGGAGTCTCTCAAATTTTTGGCACAAGGGGAAGAAGATGAATAAGATTTTTGTCATCTTTTTCCCTTTTTAATCATTTAATTGATAAATGACCAAAATGCCCTTCTCACTAAACTTTCAAAATTTCTAACTCATGTCCATTTTTGTCCAAAAATTATAATTTGGGAAAATTGCTATTTAAGGACTTCTAATTAATAATCCAAAGCTATTTCATACTAAAAGCTTCTAGAATCTCAAATTTTGCAACTGTTGCAATTTAGTCCTAATGGACCATTCAATGACAATTTCATAAAATCTCTACATGAAACTTTCATACTATCATGCAAACATATCTTAAACCTCAAAACTCATTTCACTACTTTGGATTTGTGGTCTCGCACCACTATTCTGACTAGGCCCTAAATCGGGATGTTACAATTCTCCCCCTCTTAGGAATTTTCGTCCTCGAAAATCTTACCAGCAAAGAGGTTTGGGTACTGGTTTCTCATACTCTCTTCTGGTTCCCACATAGCTTCCTCTATCCCATGTCTTTGCCACAACACTTTCACTAGGGCAATACTTTTATTTCTTAGCTGTTTGACTTCCCGAGCTAAAATCTTAACTGGTTCTTCACCATAAGTCATGTCGGGATGAATCTCTAACTCTGACGGGGCAATTATAAGTGAAGGGTCTGATCGGTAGCGTCACAACATGGACACAGAAACACATCATGTATCTTTTCTAACTCTGATGGCAAAGCCAATCGATAAGCTACCGGCCCAACTCTCTCTGTAATCTCATATGGTCTGATAAAACGTGGACTCAACTTGCCTTTACGGCCAAATCTGAGAACCTTTCTACATGGTGACACTTTCAAGAAAACTTTATCCCCGACCTGATACTCTATCTCTTTTCTTTTTAAATTCGAGTAGGATTTTTATCTGTTAGAAGTAGCCTTTAAACTTTCTCGAATTACTTTCACCTTTTGTTCGGTTTCTCTAACCAAATCAACCTCGTGAATCTGGTTTTCCTTGAGTTTAGTCCAATATAAAGGCGTTCGACACTTACGCCCATATAAAGCCTCATAGAGCGCCATCTTCAAGCTCGACTGAAAACTATTATTGTAGGCAAATTCTACTAATGGGAGAAAGTTTTCCCAACTGCCTTGGAATTCAAGAATACAACACCGGAGCATATCTTCGAGTACTTGTATTAACCTCTCTGACTGACCGTCAGTTTGAGGATGAAAAGCTGTACTAAAACTCAATTTTTGTACCCAAGGCCTCTTGTAACTTCTTCCAAAATCTGGAGGTGAATCTTGGATCTCTATCCGATATGATTGACAAAGGAACTCCATGTAGCCTTACTAATTCTGAAACATACAAGTTTGCCAACTTGTCGAGTGAGTAATCCACTAGTACAGGTATGAAATGGGCCGACTTCGTAAGTCTGTCAACTACAACCCATACAGCATCTTTCTTGCTTGGTGACAACGGTAAACCCGTTACAAAATCCATGGTGATACGGTCTCATTTCCACTCGGGAATCAAAATGGGTTGAAGCAAACCCGAAGGTACTTGGTGTTCAGCCTTTACTTGCTGACAAATCATGCATTTGGAAACGAAATCTGAAATATCTTTCTTCATTCTTGGCCACCAATAATGTTGCTTCAAGTCATTATACATCTTGGTACTACCCGGATGTACAGATAAACATCTGTTATGTGCCTCATGCAAAATTTTCTGAATAAGCTCCTCCTTTCTCGGTACGCAAGTTCTATCTTTGAACATCAAACTTCCATTGGGACTAATCTGGAAATCAGACTCAATATCTGTCTCGCACTGAGCTCTCTTGACTTGCAATTCACTATCTTCTTTTTGAGCTTCAATGATCTCTTGGAGAAACATTGGTCTAGCTTTCAACTCAGCTAGAATAGAACTATCGTCGGATAAAGTCATCTGTGAATTCATTGCCCTTAATGCAAATAGGGACTTTCTACTCAAACCATCAGTGACCACATTCGCCTTTCCGGGATGGTAGTCAATGACAAACTCATAGTCTTTTATCAACTCTAACCATCTCCGTTGCCTTAAGTTCAACTTTTTCTGCATCATCAAGTACTTCAAACTTTTGTGATCGGTGAAAATCTGACATCTTTCACCATATAAATGGTGTCTTCGAATCTTCAATGCGAAGACTATGGCAGTCAACTCTAAATCGTGCGTCAGATAATTCTTATCATAGGGCTTTAGCTGTCTTGAGGCATAAGTAATCACTTTGCCTTCTTGCATAAGAACACAGCCTAATCCGTTTAAGGATGCATCGCTGTGTATCACGAACTCTTTCCCTGTCTCGGGTTGTACTAAAACCGGAGCTTCTGTCAATAATGCCTTTAGATTCTTGAAACTTTGTTGGCATCTTTCTGTGCACTCAAACTTCACATTTTTCTGTAACAATTTCGTCATCGGAGTTGCAATCATGGAAAACCCCTTGAAGAATCGTCTATAATAGCCAGCTAGGCCTAGAAAACTTCTAATCTCAGAGACATTCCTCGGTGGATTCCAGTCTATTATGGCCGAAATCTTACTTGGATCTACTCGGACTCCATCTCCCGAGACAATATGTCCCAAAAATCCTACTTCCTTAAGCCAAAATTCACTTTTACTGAACTTGGCATAAAGCTGATTTTCTCGTAAAGTCTGCAAGACCGTTCTTAGATGCTCAGCATGCTCATTCCCATCTCAGGAATAAATCAATATGTCGTCGATAAAAACGAATACAAACTTGTCGAGGTATGGCCTGAAAATGCGGTTCATTAAGTCCATGAATACCGCATGAGCATTGGTTAATCCAAAGGGAATGACTAAAAATTCATAATGCTCATACCTCGTTCGAAAAGCGGTCTTGGATACATCTGAATCCTTTACTCTCAACTGGTAGTACCCGGATCTCAAGTCTATCTTAGAGAACACAGTGGCCCCCTTCAATTGATCGAACAAATCATCGATCCTTGGCAATGAGTACTTGTTCTTTACTGTCACTTTATTAAGCTGACGGTAATCTATGCACAATCTCATGGTGCCATCTTTCTTTTTCACAAATAAAACTGGAGCACCCCATGGGGAACAACTTGATCTTGCAAAACCTTTATCTGTCCAAGTCTTGCAACCGTGACTTCAACTCTCTCAACTCCGTTGGAGCCATTCTGTAAGGAGTAATAGATATTGGTACAGCATGCAGAGCTAGCTCAATGCTGTACTCAATCTCTCTAACTGGTGGTAGTCCTGGTAATTCCTCGGGAAAAACATCCAAGTACTCACATACTATCGGTACTGACTCAATCTTTAACTCTGTTTCTCTATCATTCATCACAAAGGCCAAATATGCCTCATACCCTTTTCTTATGTATTTCTGTGTCGTCATATGAGAAATCATTACCGGCGATCTACCTTGTTCGTCTGATTCTACATGGAGTGTAACATCCCCAAACCCGGCCTATTCACTACGACCGAATCTGGTTATGTTAGTGAAAATATGTTTCTTTACTTAGAATTTAAAACATGAAAATTTATTATCTTTGGAAAATCATGTCCATTTAAAATTTATTAAATAATATTAGCTTGTTGAAATCTTCCGAATTAAAACATTATTATAAGTTGCTACAATATGAATCTTTTATAAAATATTCCTAAGTGTGGTGTAAACTTCAAAGATTAATAAATAGAGTACTTTAAATCAAAGAGGCCCTTATTACATCAAATAAAATCCCAAAATACTGATAATATAAAATGCTTAAATAAAGTAAAACATCTTCTGTATGAAAATCTCATCTCGCATGGGCCGCCTTGTATCCACTCCAACCCGGTCCGATCAATCATGACTCTGCGATGTTTAAAAAAAGTTGGGTGAGTCATACGGACTCGGTGTGTAAGATAACCACCAAATCCACCCACATGCTAGCCACATAATATCCCAATTATCAAATGCAACAAGTAATATATATTCATTTTAACAATTACTACAACTGGGCTTGGCCTACATTCAAATCACATCACATACTGGGCTTGGCCCATTTCTCAATAAACCACATATCATCCGGGCTTGGCCCATTTCCACGTATGTTCCCAAAACATACCTATCCACATGTCATATTGGGCTTGGCCCATTTCCATATTATTACAAAAATAATGCAACATGATTCCCAACCCAACCTAGGGTCCATCCGCTACACACCCCCTTATCCAAATTTACCACACACTGGGGACTATCGAGTCACCCTCTCCTTTTCCTCCAACAAGGCAACCAATGCCATCCACGATGTAGCGTATAGCTAACATCAAACCACGATGGAGCACACAAAGAATCCATCAAGCCACGATATGGCATAAAGCCCATATCAATCAAGGTAACCACGCGAACTAAATCGCAAAGATCCACAACGCGACCTCGGTCCACGCGCCAATCCACGATGTAGCACAAAGTCGACATCAACCACGTACTCAAGTACACCCGCACCTTCTTTCAAAACCCACCCATGCACATGTAACATAAAATGATGATAAGGTGGTGCATGTACATATTAAACAAAATCATAGGCATACTCACATAATAAGATCAATTATCACATATTAGTCGATTTGCTACTAACTCGGTCATCATCATACCCCTTCAAGGGTATCATTCTCACATATCTTGCACTTGTTAGCAACATATAAAACAGGCAAATATCACGCAAATCCGGAAACAATGGCTAACTACACACCTTATTACTAGGAGTTCTAGACTCTCGATCCTCGACGCTATCGTCTAGCGAAACTACGACTTTTGCCTAACGTTTTCGCTGGCTGCCCACACCTCGTGGCCAATCACGCACTTCGCCGAGACGGCTCTTTTCTTGAACTTTGGGATGGGAGCTTTCCCTTGCCCACCTTGATCGGTACTTGAACCCACGTCCATCGTAATCACTTAATTAGAACCCTTTGGTTAAACGTCATAATACAAAATCTCAAGCGAACAACTACAATTTAACTTACTTATCGAAACGATCTAAAATCTCAAAGGCTCCTCTCAGACTTTGTCGATTTGCCCCTTAGATGATCGAATCCAAGAGACTTCCTCAATGCTTCCTTCTTTCGGCTACACACAAGAGATTATACTTAATGGCACTATGACATTCGGCCATGCCAAAACTAAGGCCAACCATTCGGTTTTGGCCACTACAACAAGGAATTCATAAATCGATTACTAAGGCGTAACATACTTACCACTCTTGCTTAAGATTCGGCCAACCCCACTAGGACACCAAGGGAGATTTCGGCTAACAAGGGATTAAAAGAAAACAAAAGAATTATTTGGCTACAAAGGCCAAAGGAGAAATCGGCACACCAAGAGGGAGAGGCAAAAGACTTGATGAATAACTAGCACTCTACCCTCCCCTATTTATAGCATTCGGCCAACCCCCCTTGAAGTCTCCAAGATTTGGCCAACACCTCACTAATTCAATTCCATTTGAATTAGTTAAAAACAACTTGAATTGTTTTACTATTATCCCACTTATCATAATAAATAATAAATAAAAAAAATAATAATAATTATCCCTACTTAATCTAATTAATAATAAATAATAAATAATAAATAATTATCCCACACTTAAATAGATAAATAAAAATAATCCTATACTTAATATAACTAAGTAGATAAATAAAATACTAATAAAACTAACTAAAATAATCCCCAATAAACAAAGAAAAAAATAAATAAAATAAAGCAAGATTCCCACCAACCGAATTCAAAAAAACTAAACAACATTAATCTAACCTTATCTATTAAAATAAAGTAACAAAGAATTCATCTTCTAATTACAAATTTTAAACTAAATAAAATACTCCTACAATTATCCTACCATTATCTAGAATAAAAAAATAATAAAACCCACCCTTATCACTCCTTCCAAAATTAATTCAAGAAGAACTAAACAACTCACCCATGTGCCGTCCCAATCTTTACCAAGTCACTGCAAAAATAAGGGTGAAATAAAATAAAACTTCAATTGCACACCTTGGATTCAACTCGGGACCAATCACAGCACGCCTCCTCCAAAGCCCCAGGCCACTCGGCCACTTTGATTTTTATGCCATAAAGCCCCAACATTTATTCTTAAACCCTTTCTACTCCAGCCCATAACCACCAACAAAAATAAAAACGCCAAATGCTTCTCCTACTCAAACCGCGACCTCTCCTCCTCTCCAGCGCCTAAGTAGCGCCCAAGAGCCACTTCTCCCAATTGGACTTTCATGTCCATCAACTTGGACATTTATTCTTAAGGCCTACTTAGCCCAGCTTCTTGACGCAAAAATAAAACCAAAATGCTGCCGCTTGGACTCGAACCCTTGCTCACTTAGGCGCCATCTTCCAAAGCCCCAAGCAAATACTCAATCGCCACTTTGCCAAAGTCTTTCTTGTGTCATAAACTCCCTAAATTATTTTAAGGCCTTCCTGCCCCATTTCCCCTTTTTACCCCAAAAATCTAAAAATTTTCTAAGGCATTCTTTGCCTTCTAGGGTTCTCCAAACCCCTAAAAATCTATCCAACATGACCATAAGCCTACTAACTGCTCGAGCTATGCTCCAAGCGCATAACCCCTAAAACCAGGGTGTTACATGGAGAGTGTCCCCATTCTCACATCTCATCTCAATATATTTCTTCCCACAATTTACTATTACATCATGAGTGGTCAACCAGTCCATACCAAGAATGATGTCAAACTCATCAAATGTAACAACATAAGGTTTTCTTTAAAATAATGACCTCTAATCATCAATGGGCAATCATTACATACTTTATCGACCAGCACACTTTGGCCTAATGGATTAGACACTTTAATCACAAATTCTGTAGACTCTATAGGCATACTCATACTGGATACTAGTTTCATGCAAATGTAAGAGTGTATGGATCCGGGATCTATTAAAGCAATAACTTTAATATCATGAAGAGAAAAGGTACCCGTAATAACATCAGGAGAAGATCCCTCTTCGCGAGCGCGAATGGCATACGTCCTTGCAGGTGCCCTACCCTCGGGTCTCACAACCTGCTCTTTAGGGTTACCTCTACCACTTGCTCCACTATCCAGGTTCTTCTGCGGTCTTCCTCTGACCATACTCCCAGATATCGGGTTCTGTGCTCTCTCTCTTCCTTCATCGTATCCGGGCAATCTTTTATAAAGTGGTCTTGGAAACCACATCTCAAACAAGCATTTTCATGCGCTCAAGACTCACCAGGATGACGTCTACCGCATCTGTAAGTATTCCGTCTATCTCGATCGAATGTTCCCCACACTAGCGATCAAGTAGTCTGTGACTTATTTCTCGAATCTTTGCTTACCCTTGTTTCTTCTTGAAAACCCCAGTGGATGAAGCTGATCGGGTGGAGAAATCTCTTGACTTCTTGGAAGAGGGTTGGAATGACTTATTCCATCGTCTCTTTCTTTCGAGTCACGAGACTCCATTTCCATTTTCTCTTCTCTTTTACTAGCTCTTCACTTTACAAGCCCACTCCACTAACACAACAAATTCTTTTAATTCTAGGACAAAGAACAAACAACTTAATGTCCTCATTTAGTCCATTTTCGAATCTCTTGCTCATGATGGCCTCGGTGGATACACACTCTCAAGCGTATTTACTGAGTCGTAGAAACTCACGCTCATAATCAGTTACAGACATCTTGCCTTGCTTCAGTTCTAGAAATTCCTTTCTCTTCTGATCGACAAATCTTTGACTGATATACTTCTTTCTGAACTCTTCTTGAAAGAACTCCCACGTGATCTTTTCTCGTGGTACCACTGACACTAAGGTGTTCCACCATTGATAAGTAGAATCTCTTAAAAGAGAGACTACACACTTTATGCATTCCTCAGACGTGCATGACAATTCATTGAATACCCTGATGGTATTCTCTAACCAGAACTCGGCCTTTTCCAGATCATCATCCTTTTTAGCCCGAAATTCTTCTGTCCCATGTTTCTTTATCCTATCAACCGGAGGCTTCTCTCCTCTTACCACCTCTACTACTTGAGGGGCTACTGGGATAGGTTGAGGAATAAGCGAGGGTGGAGGGGTTTGAGCATTTGGGTTCGTACGAACGAACTCCGTATACCACGTGTTCATCATTTGGAGGAAGGCTTCTCTAGCCTCTTCTCCTCCTCTCTGACTCACCGTATTGGGTCTATTCTCATTCTCGTTAGGCACCGTCCCTTCAGCGGGAGCCGGCACGTTACTTTCTACGTCATCCGCTATAGCTCTTTCGGGATCCATTTACTATATGTATAAACATAATTTAAGTCGTCAAGAGTCATAACACTATCATTATAAACACATTCTTACGTATGGCATGTATAGCAAGACTCGTGCTCGTGCTATGTTAGTCCTAGAACCGACTAAACCGTGGCTCTGATACCACTAAATGTAACACCCCATACCCAAGTCCGAGACTGAGACTGGATACGGGACATTACCATACTTGAACTTAAGGAAACATGTACTTACGGGCTGTAAAATTTTGTTTTGAAACAGAAACTTCTCTTTCTTAATCAAAACATATTTTTCATGGGCCTACGAGGCCTTAAACACCTATCCGGAAACTTTCGGAACTCAATTAGGAACTTTTCCTCAAAACAGGGGTCACACGCCCATATGACTTGGGACACGCCCGTGTACCCCTAAGACATGCCCGTGTCTTCCACCTGTGGTCGACACTGACAAATTTCACACGGCCTTGACACGCCCGTGGCTTTGGCCCGTGTGCTAAACTTTGGCATTCTGACTTATCCACACGGTCCATACACACGCCCGGGTACTTCAGTCGTGTGGTAATTCAATTTACAAGTGCAAGGTACAGACTTCACACGGCCAGGGCACACGCCCATGTGCTAACCGTGTGTCACACACGGCCTAAACATATGGCCGTGTGATTAGCCCGTGGTCTATTCTGACTTAAAACACTAATGTGCATGGGACACACGGCTCAGACACAAGTGGGCACCTAGAGGCTATCTCCCAAGCCAATTGCCACCCTGATATCAAGATCAATCCAATACTCAATTCAATAACTCAAGTATTACACCTAACATGAACAAGGATGCATACTTCATTGATAGATAAAAACATACATACTTAATCATTCATGACCCATCTCTTTGGCCGTATACAAAAAGAATACTAAGCTTGATAGCCAACACTTTGGCTAATTCTAAAACATAACTCAAAATTAAATGCTTCTTATACATGCCATACTTAATATAAACAACTTGGCTATACCAAAATAGCGATTGATAGTGTGCTCCGAGCTCCGATGACGATGATCCACGAGATTAGCTTGGCGGGACTACATGAAAAGAAAGAATTAAAGATGTAAGCATTTCGCTTAGTAAGTTTGCATGTAATGCATATAACAACGTATATAAATATATATACTTAACACACTCATTCATCATAAGCAAAGGCATTGCTAAGTTCACATGCTTGAGCTTACTTACTCTTAATGATTCTTACACTTATCATGGTACTTACTAGTCTCGTGTTTGTAAGGTAAACAAGGTACATGTATCACTTAATCATATAGATTAGCATACTTTGTTAAGATAAGCATGATCTTAAATTCATCATTCATAACATGAATAATACTCTTAGTTCACTATGACTAACATACTTTGATGATAGCTTTACTTGCTTAACTTTATTGCTTTCTCATTTATTCTTTACTCTTTTGCCCGATGAATTACTATGAATAACCGAGGATACTGAATCTCATCTCACAAATATCTCGATGCCAAAGCCATACCCTAGATATGGTCTTACATGGGATCTCTCAACTTGGTATCGATGCCATGTCTTGACATTGACTTACACGAAGTCTTCCTTGTGTGTTCCATTGGGAACTTACCATTGCCATGTCTTGACATGGTCTTACTTGGTATCTTTACTCATGAACGGGTTAATACCGAGCCTTGGCTTGGACTTACATGAAATCTTCCTTGTTACTCACCAATGCCTTGCCTTGGCTTGGACTTACATGGGATCTCTATCTCATGATAGCTTTTCAATGCCAAGACTTGTCTTGGACTTACATGACATTTTTACATGGAGACTCACCAATGCCATGCCTTGGCTTGGGCTTATATGGGTCTTCATCTCATAAACTCTTCAATGCCAAGACTTGTCTTGGTCTTACATGATAACTTGCTTGATTGCCGATGCCATGCCTTGGCTTGGTCTTATACGGACTTCCTTGTCTCATGTGATAGATCGAGTATCCTAAGTAATTCAACTTCAATCGGGACTTTCTCATACTTAATCTCATTGATTTCTTTGTTTAGCATAGCATCAAAAATCTCATGGAATTAAGATATATTCTACATCATACTAAGCAATTCAATGATATTAATCATAAAGCTTAGAAATCATACAAACTTACCTCAATGTACAAAATGTATGTAGAAATGCAATTTAGTCCTCGACTTTGTTCTTGCCTCGGTTTCGATCCGGGATTTGTTTTTCTTGATTAGCAAGCTTCAAAAAATTGAAGAACCCTAGCTATGGAGTCTCTCAAATTTTCGGCACAAGGGGAAGTAGATGAATAAGATTTTTGTCATCTTTTTCCCTTTTTAATCATTTAATTGATAAATGACCAAAATGCTGTTCTCACTAAACTTTCAAAATTTCTAACTCATGTCCATTTTTGTCACAAAATTTTAATTTGGGAAAATTGCTATTTAAGGACTTCTAATTAATAATCCAAAGCTATTTCATACTAAAAGCTTCTAGAATCTCAAATTTTGCAACTTTTGCAAATTAGTCCTAATGGACCATTCAATGACAATTTCATAAAATCTCTACATGAAACTTTCATACTATCATGCAAACATATCTTAAACCTCAAAACTCATTTCACTACTTCGGATTTGTGGTCTCGCACCACTATTCCGACTAGGCCCTAAATCGGGATGTTACAATGGCACCCCGTGCAATCTCACAATATCAGAAATATATAACTCAGGTAACTTATCAAGTGAGTAATCAAATCGTACCGGAACAAAATGAGTTGATTTCGTCAATCTGTCCACTACGACCCAGATTGTATCTTTCTTTCTCGGAGTTGATGGCAACCCTGAAACAAAATCCATCGTCACTCTATCCTATTTCCACTCGAGAATCATTATCGGTTGGAACAAACCAGATGGCACCTGATGTTCAGCTTTAACTTGCTGACAGATTAAACATTTCTATATAAACTCTGAGATATCATGCTTCATACCAGGCCACCAATAAAGTTGCTTCAAATCATGGTACATCTTTGTACTTCCCGGATGAATAGATAAACGACTACTATGTGCTTCTTTTAATATCGACTAAATCAACTCTGGATTCCTCGGAACACAAATCCGATCTCGAAATCTCAAACAATCATCAACATCAACTCGAAATTCAGAATCAGGGTTCAAATCACATTGAGCTTATTTCGCTAACATTTCATTATCAACATTCTTAGCACCACATATTTGCTGTAAAAAAAAGTTTCACTTTCAATTCAGCTAAAACTGAACCATCATCAGACACGTCTAAATGAGCATTCATTGCACGTAATGCAAACAGTGATTTCCCACTCAATGCATCAGCAACAACGTTTGCTTTACCTAGATGATAATCTATCACAAGTTTGTAGTCTTTCAACAGTTCTAACCATCTTCTTTGTCGCAGATTCAAATCTTTCTGAGCCATCAAATATTTTAGACTTTTATGATCTGAAAACACATGGCATTTTTCACCAAAAAGATAGTGGCGCCAAATCTTTAAAGCAAACACAATTGCAGCTAGCTCAAGGTCGTGTGTCAGATAATTCTTCTCATGCGGTTTCAATTGTCTTGAGGCATAAGCTATAACTTTGCCTTCCTGCATCAAAACACATCCCAATCCGTTCAACGAAGCATCACTATAAATCATGAACTCTTTACCCGATTCTGGCTGTACCAAAATAGGAGCTTCAATCAAAAGAGCTTTCAACTGATCGAAACTTTTCTGACACTTTTCAGACCACTCAAATTTCACATCTTTCTGAAGCAATCTCGACAATGGAGTTGGAATCATCAAAAATCCTTTTACAAAACATCGATAATAACCAGCAAGTCCCAGAAAACTACGAACTTCAGACACATTTTCAAAGACTTCCACTCTAAAATAGCTGAAATCTTACTCCGATCAGCTCGTATACCAGATGCTGACACAATATGTCCCAGAAAACCAATTTCACGCAACCAAAATTCACATTTACTAAACTTTGTATACATTTGCTTATCTCGTAGAGTTTGTAGCACGATTCTTAGATGTTCAGCATGCTCAATTTCATCACGCGAATAAATCAAAATGTGGTCAATGAATACAACAAAAAATCGATCTAAATACGGTCTGAAAATTCTGTTCATTAAATCCATAAAAACAGCAGGAGAATTTGTTAGTCCGAAAGGCATAACTAAAAAATCATAATACCTGTACCTCGTTCTGAAAGTAGTTTTCGGAATGTCTGAATCTTTTACTAGCAACTGATAATATCCTGATCTCAGATCTATCTTTGAAAACACGGTGGCTCCTTTTAGTTGATCAAACAAACCATTAATTCTTGGCAGAGGATATTTATTCTTAATTTTCACTTTGTTCAACTGACGGTAGTCAATGCACATTCTCATCGTGGCACCTTTCTTTTTCACAAATAGAACGGGAGCACCCCAAGGTGAGAAACTCGATCGTGCAAATCCTCTATCAGTCAACTCTTGCAACTGTGACTTCAACTCTCTCAATTCTGTTGGTGCCATTCTATACGGAGCTATCGAGATAGGAGTCATCCCCGGTAATAAATCAATGCGAAATTCAACTTCTCGTATCGGAGGCAATCCTGGTAATTCTTCAGGAAACACGTCAGGAAACTCACAAACAACTGGCACAGATTCTACTTTCTTTTCAATCACTCTCGAATAAATTACATAGGCAAAATAAGCTTCACAACCCTTTTTCACATAACTCTGAGCTTTCATCACTGATATCACAGCCGGTAACCTATTCAAATCATTAGATTCAATCTGAACTATTTCATCATTCTGACATCTCAAATCAATAAACTTTCGTTTGCAATTCAAAACAGCATCATGCAATGTTAACCAATCCATACCCAAAATTATATCAAACTCATCAAAAGGTAATAGCATCAGATCAGCCGGAAAATAAATATTCCGAAACATCAATGGACAATTCTTGCACACTTTGTCAACCAAGACACTTTTACCTAAGGGGTTGTATACTCTAATTACAAATTCAGTAGACTCTACATAAAAAGTCTTACTGGATAATAAGTTCATGCATACATACGAATGAGTAGACCCTGGATCTATCAATGCAATCTCAGAAGTATCATAAAGAGTAAATGTACCCGTAATAACATCTGGAGACGAAGCTTACTCACGAGCTCAAATGGCGTAAGCTCTGGCAGGTGCTCTAGCTTCAGATCTCGTAACTGTATCTTTCGTAAATCTCTGGCTACCACTCGTATTTCTTGTGTTTCTAGAAGGTCTACCTCTAGCTGAAGCATTATCTGACTTCGAATTCTATACAATCTCTTATTCAACAGATTTAGGGCAATCTCAAATAAAATGATCTAATGATCCACATCTAAAACAAGCTCGGTCATTCAATCTACAATTACCCAGATGTCTTTTACCATAATGTCTACATTCAGGTCATTCAGATCTGACATTTCCAACACTAGCTATCGAAGCAGCTGGAGCTTTGAAGTTCGATTGCGATCTAGCTCGATCTCTGTTCGAATGTCCCACATTATCCTTTGAACGACTATGCTCATCTCTAAATTTCTTTGATGCAGATTGAAATGATTTACTTGAAAATCTCTTTCTCACATCTCTGGCTTCTGACTCAGCTTTTCTTTTATCTTTCCCGAGTGCCTCAGCTTTACACGTTCTACAAACAAGCACAACAAATTCTTTTATTTCCAGAATTCCAAGTAGCAACCGAATATCTTCATTTAGGCCATCTTCAAATATTTTACACATTATTACTTCAGTCGAAACACATTCCCAAGCATATTGACTTAATCTCATGAATTCTCATTCGTATTCACTAACAGACATGCGACTCTATTTCAATTCTAGAAATTCTTTTCGTTTTTTATCTATAAATCTCTGGCTAATATATTTCTTCCAGAATTCAAACTGAAAGAAATCCCATGTAACCCGTTCTTTTGGAACAATAGAAATCAAAGTCTTCCACCACTGATAAGATGCATCTCGTAACAAGGAAACGACACATTTTAAGCATTCATCAGGAGTCAATGACATCTCATCAAACACTCGGATTGTGTTCTTGAGCCAAAACTCAGCTCTCTCAGCATCATCTTCACTAGTAGCCCTGAACTCTTCAGCCCCATATTTATGGATTTTATCGACCGGAGGCTTATTCAACAGACTCAGATTCATAACCGGAGGTACAACAAAAGTCTGACGAGGATTAAGCGGGGGCGGAGGTTATGAAACAGTCGGACTTATTCTAATATATTGAGTGAACCACTCATTCATCATTTGGAAGAAAGCTTGTTTAGCCTCTCCTTCCTGACCACTAGTAGTCGGTCTCGAATCAGATGGCGCTGTCCCTTGAGCGGGCGCAGGCGCATTACTTTCAACGTCGTTAGCTACAGCTCTTTCGGGATCCATTTACTATATGAAAAACACATTTTATACGTCAGGATTCATCACACTATCACAGTTCTTATATATATGGCTTGTATAGCTAGACTCTCACACGCTACGTTAGTCCTAGAATCGACTAAACCGTAGCTCTGATACCAATAAAATGTAACACCCCTAACCCGTAACCATCACCGGTCTAGGGTTAAGAGGTATTACCGAATAAAACGGAAACTTTTACAAACATTTCACATCATAAAGTTTATCATCGTCATATCATAGCAAAACACAAACATATTGTCCATTAACGAAGTCTACGAGATCTTAAACACGCATTAGAAAGGGGTCGGGACTAAACCAAACACTTACAAAATTTTTTTAAAATTCAAACATTTTTCAAAGCTACAGAGGTCACATGCCCGTGTGAGCAGGCCGTGTACCTCACACGGCCTCAGACACGCCCGTGTGTCTAAGCCGTGGCAAAACAGGGCATACATCCTGACTTGTCCACACGACTTGGGACACGCCCGTGGTTGACACTGACTTGCACCACACGGCCAGTCACACGCCCTTGTGTCCAGCCCGTGGTCGAAACTGACTTGTTTTGGAATGCAACCACGAAGGACACGGTCGAGCCACATGGTCGAAACTGACTTGTTTTGGAATGCAACCACGAAGGACACGGTCGAGCCACATGCCCGTGTGCTCAATCGTGTGGGCAAATATAGGCCATTTGCAAGGCCAATTTGCCACCCACACTTTGGGTTGCACCTATAGCACAAATAAGCATCATTCCAAGCATCAAATGCGAACAAAACATACCAAATTGACTATCTATTCTAACCATTCAAGAGCATATCAAACATACCAACTTATGTGCCATTTAGCTCAATCTAATCACAAGCATTTCTAAGCAAAATCCATTCACAAACTTACCAAATCTTTATGACATCTTTTCATCTATAATAAACCAAATTTGCATCACAAAACATAGATCAAATATTACCATATGCAAATCAATTTATAAGCCATATCACATAGCTTATATATACAACTCAAAACATCAACCATTTCAACTAGACTATACATGCCATACTTAAATATTTACACTTCCAAAAAGGTACCAAAATAGAGTTTGATAGTTTGGTGATGATCCTCGACGATCCCTAAGCCTTCCGTAGCTTTAACGATCTATAAAACAATACAAACATACACAAAGTAAGCTTTCAAAAGCTTAGTAAGTCAAATACAAATAAACTTAACATAATAAACCTTTATAACCATTACAATTACAAGAACTTTAATATATCTCAATAGCTTATTCATATTTCTTCTTTAGCTCAATGGTATCTAACCATTTTCTTGTCAACAAATTACATCTCCATGTATTTCTCTGGATCATATCATATTCATACATATATCACATTTTGTCTTAACAATTCTATGCACATATTTCACTTTAGCAAATTCTGTAACGCCCCGAATTTAGGCCTAGAAGTATTGGGCCTTGATTATGGGTTCGTAAGGAGGCTGTAAATAGGTATTTTTATTGTGCATGTAAATGACACAATTAAATGTCTGGTCAAGTGGTCAAGGGTCCTGAGAAGTATTGGAGAAGTCCTGGGGTTCAAACCAGAGCTCTAGCAAAACATTTAGTTTTTCCTTAAAGGGGAGTTGGCGTTAGCTGGAAGGCCTTATAAATTTGTTTAGTTAAAAAATGACACAAGGAAGTAAGTGGTCTAGTGGCAAGGCGTCATTAAGGTTGCAAGGGAGCATGGGTTTAAGTCTTGGCGCTTGCAATTCATTTTGATTTCCTTTTAAATGAACTTAGACTTTGGCCCATAGGCTTATATTTAGTTGTGCTTGTTTTGTTACACAAGGAGCTAGTTGGTAAGGTGGCTAGCGGCGTGGATTAAGTTACAGTGGAGCCTGAGTTTGAAACCCCTTGCATGCGAAATGTGACTATTTTGCTAATTTGGGACGGTTTTAGAGGATTGATGGAGGGATCCCACATCGAGAAGCTAGCATGAGAGTAGGCAAGAAGCTGGCTTTAAATAAAGCGATCTATGAGGAGAGTAAGCATACCTTGGTTGGCGTTTGGGCATAGGAGTGTTTGGAGCGCGGATTAACTCAAGATTCCTATCAGGTGTGTATTTCGCACTACTCTAGCTGTAGAGCGGCAAATGCCAAAATGCCGGTCACACGGCGATGGTAGCCACACGAGCGTGCGAGCACACGTGTGGGAGCTTCGACGCAATAGTTGAGGCCATCATGAGTGTTCTTGTGGGTTTAGACTGTTTGAGCCACGATGGGCCGAAAGGGGCCATGTGGGGCCAATGGGCCCGTGGGCCCAATCAGATAAGTTGTATGATTGTGTAGTAAATATTGGATTGGACTATGTGAATCTCATATCTGTGGCTAGATTTAGGCTAAATAGGCCACACGAGCGTGTGGGCCCATTTGGGCCGAGAATGGGCCCTAGGCCCATTCGCATCGTTATCTCTATTTAGAATACCTTGGTTTACAAAATTTTTGAAATACCCTCGGTTTGCAAAATTACTGAAATACCTCCGGTTTGCAAAATTACCGAAATACCCCCAGTTTGCAAAATTACCGAAACACCCTCGATTTGCAAAATTACTGAAATACCCCCGATTTGCAAAATTATTGAAATACCCCTAATTTGCAAAATTATCGAAATACCCTCAGTTTGGAAAATTTTTGAAATACCCCTGATTTGCAAAATTACCAAAATACCCTCAGTTTGCAAAATTACCAAAGTACCCCTAATTTGTGAAATTACCAAAATACCCTCGATTTGTAAAATTATCGAAATACCCCCGATTTATGAAATTACCGAAATACCCTTAATTTGCAAAATTATCGAAATACCCTTGATTTGTAAAATTATCGAAATACCCCTAATTTGTGAAATACCCATGTAAGGTAGAATTACCGAAATACCCATATAGGGTAGAATTACTGAAATACGCCTGTAGGGTAGAATTACCGGGATACCCCTTTAGGGTAGAATTACTGAAACACCTCTTTAGGGTAGGATTACTGTAATGCCCTTATAGGGTAAAATGACTATTTTGCCCTTGAGGGTAATGACTGATTATGGCTCTGTGCCAACCTAAATATGGCTCTATGCCATCTTGATTATGGCTTTGTGCCAATCGTATTTACCCGTGGCTATGTGCCCAACATATATATCGATGACTCTGTGTCGTTCATATTTACCCAAGGCTGTGTGTCGATTATATTACTGTCGCTGATGGCTATGTGCCAAACATAATACAGTTACTAATGGCTTTGTGCTAATTATAATACCGCTACTGAAGGCTTAGAGCCGCATATATAAATACTAGCAGCCATGCTGCGATTTTGGTTAGTGTCGCAACCGGTGCTAACATTGGGAGTGTAGGGATGGCGTGGGTGATTTATTCCCCGCAGGTAGTGCAGGGTTGGACGGAGGCAAGTGCAGGGTTGGATGGGATGGGTTTAGCATGCATCACACATTATGCATATGGAATTAATTCTATTTGGGCTGGGCCCAACTGTTACTGATATGGAGAATGGGCTAGGCCCATTTGGTTCTGATAAGGGCTGAGACCCAAGTGAAATTGTACTGGGCTTAGACCCACACATATTGTATCACATCGTAATTGGGCTCCGCCTGCATCGGTCTGGATTCTCGCTCTAATTTATTAACTGTTTTAGTTAGGAGGGGATTGCACACTGTGTTTTTATAAACTAAGCCCGTTTTAACTGTGCAGGTAATCCCTAGCTTTAGAAGGATCGGTGCTGCGAGGGACTCGGAGATGGCCACACAACTGCTTCTGTTTTTCTATTAAGTTATTCATAAATCTTTATTTTAGTTTGGTTTGTAATAAGGCCTTTTAAAGTTTTCGGATTTTAAATTTTAGGATTGGTTCTATTTTAATTAATATCTGTTAGAAGTAAGTCGCAGGTTTTTCCAAAATGATAACTGTTTTCAACAACACTACGTTTCCCCAACATTTTCGAAATGGTTTCGCGACTTAATTACTTTAAAAATTAGCTTCCGCAACCGAAAAGATGTTATTGGAATAAAGCTAATTATTTTTCAATGTACCACGTTTTAAACTAACAAAACTGGGATTTTACTTAAGCTTTTAAACAAGAAGGTTTTTTTTCAATGAAAACATGGTTTTCGAAAAACACTTCAATGTGACACGTCAGATTCGGGCCTAACTTCTAGGTCAAGTTTGGGATGTTACAAATTCACATATACTTACCTTTCATACTCCAACATAGAGTACACATCAAACGTACCTAAGATGGTTACACATTTCACATAGTCTTTCATTTCTCAGAATTGCCCATTGAACTGTTCAGAATCAAATAGGATACTCGGATAACTCAGAATACTCGTACAACGCCAACGTCCCAGTCGTGGTCTTACTTGTAATCAAATATCGATGCCACTGTCCCAGACAGGGTCTTACACGAAATCATATACGATGCCAATGTCCCAGACATGGTCTTACACGAAATCATATACGATGCCAATGTCCCAGACATGGTCTTACACGTAATTCTCAAATCGATGCCAACGTCCCAGACGTGGTCTTACACGATATCACATATCAGAACCCTATGTCATGACATATTAATCCTATCTATTTCTAAGGTTCGTACGAGACTTTTCAGACATTGACACATTGTCGATACTTTCTCAGTTTTCACATGTATATTTTCCAAAGCCATTCATCACAATTCAATAATATATGAACATGAATAAATCAACTTAAATACATTTATTTGTATATAGACTTACCTCGTATTCGGAATAAACGAACAGATTCGACTACTCGATCACTTTCGACTTTCCTCGATCTAAATTCGTTTTCTTTGGTTCTTGATCTATACATATTCAAATTTAACTCATTTATTCACCAAATCATTCAATTCAATCCAAAAACACACATTTAGGGCATTTAACAATTTAGCCCTCACATTTTCACATTTTGACATTTAAGTCCCTATTTCACAAAATCATAAAATACATAAAATTCCCTTGTACCCATGCTTAGCCAAATTTTCATCATGATCATACAAGTCCATACATTTCATTTATTTCACATTTTAGTCCCTCAAAATATTATTTTCACATTTTAATCCAAATTACTCAAATTCACCAAAAATCCAAAGACAAAACATGTTAATCTAACACATATATTTCATATTTCATCAACTAACATCACAAAGCTCAAGCATTCATCAATGGCACATTTCAAATTCTTCATCAAATTCGAAAATTAAGGCATGGGTTTTGTAGTACTCAAAGCAACGATTACAAAAATGTAGAAATTATCAAAAACCGAAACCAAAACATACCTTAATCAAAGAACATCAAGGCCGAATGCAACCAAAGCTTAAAACCCTCTTTTCTTTTCTTATTTTCGGTGGTGGATGGACAAAAGTGATGAAACAATTGATTTAGTTTATGTTTTAATTAACATAACATTACATTTACAAATTTACCCTTTATTAGCCAATTATAAAACCATGCAACAATAGCCCTTAACCGTCCATCCCATAACTTAATGGCTAAATTGCAACATAAGGACTCCATATTATAGAAACAATAGCAAAGTAACACTTTAACAATTATCAAACCACTTTTGCATTTTACACGATTAAGTCCTTTTATCAAATTAAGCACACAAACAGATAAATTAATTCACGAAACTTTCACACATGCTAAATCACATACTGTAAGCACAGAAAATAATATTAAAATATTTTTCTAACTCGGATTTGTGGTCTCAAAACCACTATTCTGACTAGGGTCTAAACCGGACTGTTATAATTCTCCCCTTTAGGGATTTTCGTCCCCGAAAATCTTACCGTTGAATAGATTCGGATATTGTTGTCTCATTGCATCTTCAGGCTCCCACGTAGCCTCTTCAACCCTGTGTCGATTCCATAAGACCTTTACTAATGAGATTTCCTTATTTCTCAATTCTTTCACTTCGCGATCTAAAATCCAGATCGGTTCTCCCTCGTAAGTCATATCGGATCGGATCTCAATCTCAGACGGAGAAATCACATGCGAGGGATCAGATCTGTATCGTCGAAGCATTGACACGTGAAACACATTATGAATATTTTCTAGCTCAGGTGGTAGCGACAATCTATAGGCAACAGGTCCAATAAGTTCAATAATTTTATACGGCCCGATGAACCTCGGACTCAATTTGCCTTTTCTGCCAAAACTAAGTATTTTCTTCCATAGAGACACTTTCAAGAACACTTTATCACCGATCTCAAACTCGATATCTTTTCGTTTCAAGTCTGCATACGATTTCTGTCGATTTGATGCGGCTTCCAAACTATCGCAAATCACTTTCACTTTCTGTTTAGTTTCTTTGATCAAATCGACCCTGTGTATCTTATTTTCACTTAGCTTAGTCCAATACAAAGGTGTTCGACATTTACTTCTGTACAAAGCCTCATAAGGAACCTTTTTAATGCTCGATTTAAAACTATTACTATATTCAAACTCAATCAATGGTAAATATTGTTCCCATGTACCATCAAACTCAAGAATGCAACATCTCAGCATATCCTCGAGAATTTGAATAATCCGCTCGGATTGACCATCCGTCTGTGGATGAAAAGCTGTACTAAAATGCAATTTAGAACCTAAAGCCTCCTGTAGTTTCTTCCAGAATCGTGAAGTAAACCTCGGATCTCTGTTAGACACAGTAGATAGTGGCAACCCGTGCAATCTCACAATATCAGAAATATATAAAGCAGCTAACTTATCAAGTGAGTAATTAAATCGTACCGGAACAAAATGAGTTGATTTCGTCAATCTGTCAACTACGACCCAGATTGTATCTTTCTTTCTCGCAGTTGATGGCAACCCTGAAACAAAATCCATCGTCACTCTATCCTATTTCCACTCGGGAATCATTATCGGTTGTAACAAACCAGATGACACATGATGTTCAGCTTTAACTTGCTGATAGATTAAACATTTTGATATAAACTCTGAGATATCATGCTTCATACCAGGCCACCAATAAAATTGCTTCAAATCATGGTACATCTTTGTACTTCCCGGATGAACAGATAAACGACTACTATGTGCTTCTTTTAATATCAACTGAGTCAACTCTTGATTCCTCGGAACACAAATCCTATCTCGAAATCTCAAACAATCATCAACATCAACTCAAAATTCAGAATCAGGGTTCAAATCATATTGAGCTCGTTTCGCTAACATTTAATTATCAACATTCTGAGCATCACATATTTGCTATAAAAAAACAGTTTCACTTTCAATTCAGCTAAAACTGAACCATCATCAGACAAGTCTAAATGAGCATTCATTGCACGTAATGGAAACAGTGATTTTCGACTCAATGCATCAGCAACAACGTTTGCTTTACCCGGATGATAATCTATCACAAGTTTGTAGTCTTTCAATAGTTCTAACCATCTTCTTTGTCGCAGATTCAAATCTTTCTGAGTCATCAAATATTTCAGAATTTTATGATCCGAAAACACATGGCATTTTTCACCAAAAAGATAGTGGCGCCAAATCTTTAAAGCAAACACAATTGCAGCTAGCTCAAGGTCGTGTGTCAGATAATTCTTCTCATGCGGTTTCAATTGTCTTGAGGCATAAGCTATAACTTTGCCTTCCTGCATCAAAACACATCCCAATCCGTTCAATAAAGCTTCTCTATAAATCACGAACTCTTTACCCAATTCTGGCTGTACCAAAACTGGAGCTTCAGTCAAAAGAGCTTTCAACTGATCGAAACATTTCTGACACTTTTTAGACCACTCAAATTTCACATCTTTCTGGAGCAATCTCGTCAATAGAGTTGCAATCATCGAAAATCCTTTTACGAACCGTCGATAATAACCAGCAAGTCCCAGAAAACTACGAACTTCAAACACATTTTTCGGAGACTTCCACTCTAAAATAGCTAAAATCTTGCTCCGATCAGCTCGTATACCAGATGCTGACACAATATGTCCCAGAAAACCAACTTCACGCAACAAAAATTCACATTTACTAAACTTTGTATACATTTGCTTATCTCGTAGAGTTTGTAGCACGATTCTCAGATGTTCAGCATGCTCAATTTCATCACGCGAATAAATCAAAATGTCGTCAATGAATACAACAAAAAATCGATCTAAATACGGTCTGAAAATTCTGTTCATCAGATCCATAAAAATAGCAGGAGCATTTGTTAGTCCAAAAGGCATAACTAAAAACTCATAATGCCTGTACCTCGTTCTGAAAGAAGTTTTCGGAATGTCTGAATCTTTTACTCGCAACCGATAATATCCCGATCTCAGATCTATCTTTGAAAACACGGTGTCTCCTTTTAGTTGATCAAACAAATCATCAATTCTGGGCAGAGGATATTTATTCTTAATAGTCACTTTGTTCAACTGATGGTAGTCAATGCACATTCTCATCGTGGCACCTTTCTTTTTCACAAATAGAACGGGAGCACCCCAAGGTGAGAAACTCGATCGTGCAAATCCTCTATCGGTTAACTCTTGCAACTGTGACTTCAAATCTCTCAATTCTGTTGGTGCCATTCTATACGGAGCTATCGAGATAGGAGTCGTCCTCGGTAATAAATCAATGCGAAATTCAACTTCTCGTATCGGACGCAATCCCGGTAATTCTTCAGGAAACACGTCAGGAAACTCACAAACAACTGGCACAGATTCTACTTTCTTTTTAATCACTCTCGAATCAATTACATAGGCAAAATAAGCTTCGCAACCCTTTTTCACATAACTCTGAGCTTTCATCACTGATATCATAGCCGGTAACCCATTCAAATCATTAGATTCAATCCGAACTATCACATCATTCTGACATCTCAAATCAATAACCTTTCGTTTGCAATTCACAACAGCATCATGCAATGTTAACCAATCCATACCCAAAATTATATCAAACTCATCAAAAGGTAATAGCATCAGATTAGCCGGAAAAAAAATATCCCGAAACATCAACGGACAATTCTTGCACACTTTGTCAACCAAGACACTTTTACCTAAGGGGTTCGATACTCTAATTACAAATTCAGTAGACTCTACAGGAAAAGTCTTACTGGATACTAAGTTCATGCATACATACAAATGAGTAGACCCTGAATCTATCAATGCAATCATAGAAGTATCATAAAGAGTAAATGTACCCGTAATAACATCTGGAGACGAAGCTTATTCACGAGCTCGAATGGCGTAAGCTCTGGCAGGTGCTCTAGCTTTAGATCTCGTAACTGTATCTTTCGTAAATCTCTGGCTACCACTCGCATTTCTTGTGTTTCTAGAAGGTCTACCTCTAGCTGAAGCATTATCTGACTTCAGATTCTGTACAATCTCTTGTTCAACAGATTCAGGGCAATCTCAAATAAAATGATCTAATGATCCACATCTAAAAGAAGCTCGGTCATTCAATCTACAATTACCCGGATGTCTTTTACCACAATGTCTACATTCAGGTCGTTCTGATCTGATATTTCCAACACTAGCTATCGAAGTAGCTGGAGCTTTGAAGTTCGACTGCGATCTAGCTCGATCTCTGTTCGAATGTCTCACATTAGCCTTTGAACTGCTATGCTCACCTCTAAATTTCTTTGATGCAGATTGAAATGATTTACTTTAAAATCTCTTTCTCACATCTCTGGCTTCTGACTCAGCTTTTCTTTTATCTTTCCCGAGTGCCTCAGCTTTACACGCTCGACCAACAAGCACAACAAATTCTTTTATTTCCAAAATTCCAACTAGCAACTGAATATCTTCATTTAGGCCATCTTCAAATCTTTTACACATTATTGCTTCAGTCGAAACACATTCCCGAGCATATTGACTTAATCTCACAAATTCTCGTTCGTATTCAGTGACAGACATGCGACCCTATTTCAATTCTAGAAATTCTTTTCGTTTTTTATCTATAAATCTCTTGCTAATATATTTCTTCCAGAATTCAGACTGAAAGAAATCCCATGTAACCCGTTCTTTTGGAACAACAGAAATCAAAGTCTTCCACCACTGATAAGATGCATCTCGTAACAAGGAAACGACACATTTTAAGCCTTCATCAGGAGTCAATGACATCTCATCAAACACTCGGATTGTGTTCTTGAGCCAAAACTCAGCTCTCTCAGCATCATCTTCACTAGTAGCCCTGAACTCTTCAGCCCCATATTTATGGATTTTATCGACCGGAGGCTTCTTCAACAGACTCAGATTCATAACCGGAGGTACAACAAAAGTCTGACGAGGATTAAGCGGGGGCGGAGGTTATGAAACAGTCGGATTTGTTCTAATATACTGAGTGAACCACTCATTCATCATTTGGAAGAAGGCTTGTTTAGCCTCTCCTTCCTGACCGCTAGTAGTCGGTCTCGAATCAGATGGCGCTGTCCCTTGAGCGGGCGCAGGCGCATTACTTTCAACATCGTCAGCTACAGCTCTTTCGAGATCCATTTACTATATGAAAAACACATTTTATACGTCAGTATTCATCACACTATCACAGTTCTTATATATATGGCATGTATAGCTAGACTCTCACACGCTACGTTAGTCCTAGAATCGACTAAATCGTAGCTCTGATACCAATAAAATGTAACACCCCTACCCGTAACCATCACCGGTCTAGGGTTAAGAGGTATTACTGGATAAAACGGAAACTTTTACAAACATTTCACATCATAAAGTTTATCATCGTCATATCATAGCAAAACACAAACATATAGTCCCTTAATGAGGTCTACGAGACCTTAAACACGCATTAGAAAGGGGTCGGGACTAAACCAAACACTTACAAAATTTTTCCAAAATTCAAACATTTTTCAAAGCTACAAAGGTCACACGCCCGTGTGAGCAGGCCGTGTGCCTCACACGGCCTCAGACACGCCCATGTGTCTAAGCCGTGGCAAAATAGGGCATACATCCTAACTTGTCCACACGGCCTGGGACATGCCCGTGGTCGACACTGACTTGCACCACACGGCCAGTCACACGCCCATGTGTCCAACCCGTGGTCGAAACTGACTTGTTTTGGAATGCAACCACGAAGGACACGGTCGAGCCACACGCCCGTGTGCTCAACCGTGTGGGCAAATATAGGCCATTTGCAAGGCCAATTTGCCACCCACACTTTGGGTTATACCTATAGCACAAATAAGCATCATTCCAAGCATCAAATGCGAACAAAATATACCAAATTGACTATCTATTCTAACCATTCAAGAGCATATCAAACATACCAACTTATGTGCCATTTAGCTCAATCTAATAACAAGCATTTCTAAGCAAAATCCATTCACAAACTTACCAAATCTTTATGACATCTTTTCATCTATAATAAACCAACTTTGCATCACAAAACATAGATCAAATGTTACCATATGCACATCAATTTATAAGCCATATCACATAGCTTATATATACAACTCAAAACATCAACCATTTCAACTAGACTATACATGCCATACTTAAATATTTACACTTCCAAAAAGGTACCAAAATAGAGTTTGATAGTTTGGTGATGATCCTCGACGATCCCCGAGCCTTCCGTAGCTTTAACGATCTATAAAACAATACAAACACACACAAAGTAAGCTTTCAAAAGCTTAGTAAGTCATATACAAATAAACTTAACATAATAAACCTTTATAACCATTACAATTACAAGAACTTTAATATATCTCAATAGCTTATTCATATTTCTTCTTTAGCTCAATGGTATCTAACCATTTTCTTGTCAACAAATTACATCTCCATGTATTTCTTTGGATCATACCATATTCATACATATATCACATTTTTTCTTAACAATTCTATGCACATATTTCACTTTAGAAAATTCTGTAACGCCCCGAATTTAGGCCTAGAAGTATTGGGCCTTGAGTATGGGTTCGTAAGGAGGCTGTAAATAGGTATTTTTATTGCGTAAGTAAATGACACAATTAAATGTCTGGTCAAGTGGTCAAGGGTCCTGAGAAGTATTGGAGAAGTCCTGGGGTTCAAATCAGAGCTCTAGCAAAAATTTTAGTTTTTCCTTAAAGGGGAGTTTGTAACACCCCATACCAGAGTCCGAGGCTTAGACCGGATACGAGATGTTACTATGCTTGAACTTGCTTACTCAAGTACTTACGGGCTATAAAATTTTGTTCCAAATTAAGAACTTGTCTTTCTTAATCAACTTGTACTTTTCATGGGCCTACGAGGCCTTAAACTCATGTCCGTAAACTTTCGAAACTCAATCGAAAACTTTTCATTGAAATAGGGGTCACACGCCCATGTGAGTTGGGACACGCCCGTGCAAACCTAAGACACGCCCATGTCTCCTAACCATGCTTAAAACTCGAGCTTACTGCCAAACTTCACACGGCCATGGCACACCCGTGGTCTTGGCCCGTATGAAAAACCTTAGCATTCTGACTAATAACACACAGCCATGGCACGCCCGTGGACTTAGACCGTATGCTACAACTTGATATTCTGACTTAAGGTGCAATGGGGCAGGGTACACACGACTTAAGCATAATAGAAATACCTATTTACAGCCTGTCTGAAGAAGCTTTTAAATCCGAGTAGTATTTATGTCTGTCTGAAGCAGCTTTTAAGTACTCTCGTATCACTTTTACTTTCTCTTCAGCTTCTCTAACCAAATCAACCCCGTGAATTTGGTTTTCTTTGAGTTCAGTCCAAAATAAAGGCGTTCTGCATTTACGCCCATATAAAGCCTCATAAGGCGCCATCTTTAAACTCGACTAAAAACTATTATTGTAGGCAAACTCTACTAATGGGAGAAACTTTTCCCAACTGCCTCGGAATTCAAGATTAAAACATCTGAGCATATCCTCGAGTACTTGAATTAACCTCTCGAATTGACCGTCAGTTTAAGGATGAAAAGCGGTACTAAAGTTCAACTTTGTACCTAGGGCCTCTTGCAACTTCTTCCAAAATCTGGATGTAATCTCGGATCTCTATCCGATGTGATTGACATAGGAACTCCGTGAAGTCTTACTATCTCTGAAACGTACAAGTCTGCCAACTTGTCAAGTGAGTAATCAACTCGTACAGGTATAAAATGGGCTAATTTCGTGAGTCTATCAACTACAACCCATACGACATCTTTCTTGCTCAGAGATAGTGGTAAACCCGTTACAAAATCCATAGTAATACGGTCCCACTTCCACTCCGGAACTAAAATGGGTTGGAGCAAACCCGAAGGTACTTGGTGTTCCGCCTTTACTTGCTGACAAATCAAGCATTTGGAAACAAAATCTGAAATATCTTTCTTCATTCTCGGCCACCAATACTGTTGCTTCAAGTCATTATACATCTTGGTACTACCTGGATGTATAGATAAAAATCCATTGTGGGCCTCATGCAAAATTTTCTGAATAAGCTCTTCTTTTCTCGGGACACAAACTCTATCTTTGAACATCAGACTTCCATTAGGACTAATTCGGAAGTCAGACTCAACATCTATCTAGCACTGATCTCTCTGAACTTGCAATTCACTATCCTCTTTTTGGGCTTCAATGATCTCTTGGAGGAAAATTGGTCTAGCTCTCAACTCAGCTAAAAAAGAACCATCGTCGGATAAAGTCATCCGCGAATTCATTGCCCTTAATGCAAATAAGGACTTTCTGCTTAAAGCATCGACGATAATATTCGCCTTTCCTGGATGGTAGTCAATGACTAACTCATAGTCTTTTATCAACTCTAACCATCTCCTTTGCCTTAAATTCAACTCTTTCTGCGTCATCAAGTACTTCAGACTTTTGTGATCGGTGAAGATCCGACATCTCTCACCATATAGATGATGTCTCCATATCTTCAATGCGAAGACTATGGCAGCTAACTTTAGGTCGTGCGTCGGATAATTCTTCTCATGAGGCTTTAACTATCTTGAGGCATAAGCAATCACTTTGCCTTCTTGCATAAGTACACAGCCTAATCCATTTAAGGATGCATCGCTGTAAACTATGAACTCTTTCCCCATCTCAGGTTGTACTAAAACTGGAGCTTCTGTCAATAATGCTTTCAATTTTTCAAAACTTTGTTGGCATATTTCTGTCCACTCAAACTTCACATTTTTCTGTAACAACTTCGTCATCGGGGTTGCAATCATGGAAAACCCCTTGACAAATCGTCTATAATAGCCGGCTAGGCCTAGGAAACTTCTAACCTCAGCGATATTCCTTGGTGGTTTCCAATCCGTAATAGCCGAAATCTTACTTGGGTCTACTCGAACCCCTTCTCCAGAGATAATATGTCCCAGAAATCCTACTTTATTGAGCCAAAACTCACTTTTACTGAACTTGGCATACAACTAATTTTCTCGAAGAATCTGTAAAACTATCCGTAGGTGCTCAGCATGCTCATTCTCATCTCGGGAATAAACCAGTATGTCGTCAATAAAAACGAATACAAACTTGTCGAGGTATGGTCTGAAGATGCGGTTCATTAAGTCCATGAATACCGCAGGAGCATTAGTCAAACCAAAAGGCATGACTAAAAATTCATAATGCCCATACCTTGTTCGAAAAGCGATCTTGGATACATCGACTCCTTTACTCTTAATCGATAATACCCGATCTCAAGTCTATCTTAGAGAACACGGTGGCTCCTTTCAATTGATCGAACAAATCATCGATCCTTGGCAATGAGTACTTATTCTTTCTTGTCACTTTATTAAGGTGACGGTAATCTATGCACAATCTCATAGTGCCATCCTTCTTTTTCACAAATAAAACTGTAGCACCCCAGGGAGAACAACTTGACCTCGCAAAGCCTTTGTCTGTTAACTCTTGAAACGGTATCTTCAACTCTTTCAACTCCGTTGGAGCCATTCTGTAAGAGAGTAATAGATATTGGTACGATCACGGAGCTAGCTCAATCTGAACTCAACTTTTTTGATTGGAGGTAATCCCGGTAATTCTTTTGGAAAAATATCCATGTGCTCACATACTATTGGTACGGACTCAATCTTTAACTCTGTTTCTTTATCATTCATCACAAAGGCCAAATATGCCTCATACCCCTTTCTTATAAATCTCTGTGCCGTCATATGAGAAATCAATACCAGCAATCCACTTTGTTCATCTGATTCTATATGGAGGATATCCCCATTCTCACATCTCATTTCAATGTATTTCTTCCCACAATTAACTATTACATTATGGACAGTTAACCAGTCCATACCGAGAATGAGATCAAACTCGTCAAATGGTAACAACATAAGGTTTGCTTTAAAACATTGATCTCTAATCATTAATGGACATTCTCTACATACTTCATTCACTAACACACTCTTGCCTAAAGGATTAGGCACTCTAATCACAAATTTTGTAAACTCTATAGGCATACTCAAATTGGATACCAATTTCATGCAAATGTAAGAGTGTGTAGATCTGGGATCTATTAAATAAATAACTTTAACATCATGAAGAGAAAAGGTACCCGTGATAACATCATGGGAAGATGCCTCTTCGCGAGCGTGAATAGCATAAGTCCGTGCAGGCGCACTACCCTCGGGTCTCGCGGCCTGCTTTCTAGGGTTACCTCTTTCTCTTGCCCCACTTCCTGGGTTTCTCTGCGGTCTTCGTCTGACCATGCTCCCGGATCTAGGGTTCATAGCTCTCTCTTCTTTCATTGTCTCTGGACAATCCTTTATGTAGTGGTCTAGGGAACCACATCTAAAACATGCATTTTCGTGTGCTCGGCATTCTCCAAGATGACATCTGCCACACTGTGGGCATTCGGGTCTTTAAGATTGAAAGTTCCCCACACTAGCGACTGAAGTAGTCTGTGCTTTATTTCCCGAATTCTGTTTACTCTTGTCTTTCTTTCAAAACCCAATGGAAGTAGCCGATCGGGTAGGTAAATCTCTTGACTTCTTGGATGAGGATTGGAATGACTTATTCCACTGTCTCTTTCTAGAGTCACGAGACTCAATTTCAGACTTTCTCTTCTCTTTTACTAGCTCTTTGGCTTTACAAGCTCTCTCCACTAGCAAAACAAATTCTTTCAATTCTAGTACAGCAACAAACAGTTTGATGTCCTCATTTAGCCCATCTTCAAATTTTTTGCTCATGATGGCCTCGGTGGACACGCATTCTCAAGCATATTTGCTGAGTCACACAAACTCACGCTCATAATCGGTCACCGACATCTTGCCTTGTTTTAACTCTAAAAATTCTTTTCTTTTCTGATCTACAAATCTTTGACTGGTATACTTTTTCTTGAACTCTTCTTGGAAGAATTCCCATGTGATCTTCTCCCTTGGTACCACTGATACAAGGGTGTTCCACCATTGATAGGGAGAATCTCTTAAAAGGGATACTACACACTTCATGCTTTCCTCAGGTGTGCATGATAGCTCATTAAATACCCTGATGGTATTTTCTAACCAGAACTCGACTTTTTTCGGACCATCTTCTCTTTTCGCCCGGAATTCTTCTGCCCCATGTCTCCTGCTCCTATCAACTAGAGGTTTGTCTCCTCTTACCACTTCTACTACTTGAGGGGCTACTAGAATAGGTTGTGGAACAGGTGGGGTGGAGGGGGTTGTACATTTGGGTTCATACGAACGAACTCTGAATACCACGTATTCATCATGTGGAGGAAGGCTTCTCTAGCCCCTTCTCCTCCTTCTTGACTCACCGTAGTGGGTCTATTCTCATTCTCGTTCGGCATCGTCCCTTTAGCGGGAGCCGGCGCATTACTTTCTACGTCATCCACCATATCTCTTTCAGGATCCATTTACTATATATATAAACATAATTTAAGTCGTCAGGAGTCGTCACACTATCATTATAAAAACATTCTTACGTATGGCATGTATAGCTAGACTCGTGCTCATGCTACGTTAGTCCTAGAACCGACTAAACCGTAGCTCTTATACCACTAAATGTAACACCTCATACCCGAGTCTGAGGCTTAGACCGGATACGAGAAGTTACTATGCTTGAACTTGCTTAATCAAGTACTTACGGGCTATAAAAGTTCGTTCCAAATTAAGAACTTATCTTTCTCAATCAACTTGTACTTTTCATGGGCCTACGAGGCCCTAAACTCATGTCCGTAAACTTTTGGAACTCAATCGAAAACTTTTTATTGAAACAGGGGTCACACGCCCTTGTGAGTTGGGACACGCCCGTGCAAACCTGAGACACGCCTATGTCTCCTAACCGTGCTTAAAACTCGAGCTTACTGCCAAACTTCACACGGCCATGGCACGCCCGTGGTCCTGGCCCGTGTGAAAAACCTTAGCATTCTGGCTTATAACACACGGCCATGGCACGCCCGTGGACTTAGATCGTATACTAAAACTTGATATTCTGACTTAAGGTGCAATGGTGCAGGGTACACACGGCTTAGACACATGCCCGTGTGTCCGGCCGTGTGGGCACTTAGAGGCTATTTGCCAAACCAATTGCCACCCTGAAATCAAGAGCAAATTCATACTATCTCAACAACTCAAATCACTACAACTTTAATGAACAATATAACATGCTCCATTGATATCAATAACATACATACTTAGTCAATCTTGGCCAATCATTTAGCCATTTACAAAAGAATAATAATAAACTTGATAGCCCATACTTTTGCCCTTTCTAAGATATATACTCAAAATGAAATGTTTCCTATACATGCCATACTTTATAAAAACAACTTGGCTATACCAAAATAGCGGTTGATAGTGTGATTCGAGCTCCGACTTCAACGATCCTCAAGTTAGCTTGGCGAGACTACATAGAAAGAAATAATAAAAGACGTAAGCATTTAGCTTAGTAAGTTTGCATAATGCACATAGCAACATACTTGCTTAATATAAACCATTTGACATAAACAATGGCATCATAAATTTCAGCTATAAAGCTTACTTACTCATACTTGATCCTTACATATCTCATGAAACTTACTAGTCTCATACTTGAGAGATAAACAAGGTACCTGTATCACTTGATCACATTGATCAACATACTTTAACATGATAATCATAATCTCTGATTCATCATTCATAACATGAATAATACTCATTTTCACTTGATAGTAACTTTGGTTACTTAGCTTTCTTGTTATTTCATTTGAGCTTAGCTCGTTTGCCCGATGAATTTATATGAATAACCGAGGATACTAAATCTCATCTAAATTTCGAGGCCATGACTTAACATGGACTTATACGAAGTCTTTCTTGTTCTCACCAATGCCATGCCTTAACTTGGACTTATATGTGATCTATTTCTCTTGATAACTTTTCAATGCCAAGCTTGCCTTGGTCTTACATGATAACTTGTTCAATGCCAAGCTTGCCTTGGACTTACATGATAACTTGTTCAATGCCAAGCTTGCCTTGGACTTACATGATAACTTACTCAATGCAAAGCTTGCCTTGGACTTATATGATAACTTATTCAATGCCAAGCTTGCCTTGGACTTACATGATAACTTGTTTGCTTGCTGATGCCATGCCTCGGCTTGGTCTTATACAGACTTTCTTGTTTCATGTGGTAGATCGAGTATCCTAAGTTACTGTAATATCCCGGGTTAGGGGCTATTTTGTTGTTGCATGACATTGCATGTGTCTAGTGTGCTGTGTTGCTATTTCAGTGTTTTAGAGGCTTAATTGTAGTCTAGGAGTGTGCTTGAGGGAATGGGAAAATTTTGGTTTTGGGGTGTTAAGTGAAGGGAGCTGAGGAAGGCTGGGGTTTAAGAATTTTAATCGAGGGTTACATTTGCACAAGTAAGGAGCTAGCTTAGTGGCAAAGCATGCGCTACATGGGGGAGCTTGGTGTGGTGTCATCTACATGGAGTGGAGGTCTAGTGTTCGAGCTGCGAAGTCCCCATTTTGGTTTCTTTTTGGACGGCAAGGGAGGAGGAGTTGGATGGAGTTTAAATTCCTCCTTGGACTTGGTCAAGTGGTGACTTGGTTGGTGGAGAGCAAAAAGTGGAGGGTGACTTGTTCAAACTTATTTGAATTTGCGGTTGGGAGTGAATTAGGGGATATGGCCGAATGTTGGTGAGGTTTGGGGGAGTGTGGACGGTTTGGTGATGGGAAGTGTGGTGTGCGAAATGCACTTCTCACTTTGTGCATTTTGGCCAAAAGGCATTTTGAAGCCAACATTTTCTTCTTTTGTCAAAACAACCCCAAGCTTCAGGAGTTTCTCTCATTTCTTCAAAACCGAATGACCAAACCCCTATAGCCTTGCAGAAATTTGCATTCTTTTCCTTAATTCTTGTGTGTGGCCGAATGTTCAACCCCATTTCTTCTTCTTTTGCTTAATTGTGTTAAAACCGAACTCTCTCCTCTCCAACATTCTTTTTCCTCTTCTTGAAACAGTGGTGGCGAATCTTACCCTCCCAAAAATACCTTCTCCATTCCTTTCTTCTTAAACCGAAAAGCATCTACCCTTGTGCACCTTTTCTTTTCCTCTCTGAACCTTGGCCGTTTCTCTTCTTCTTGAATATATCTTTTATTTTGCTTCATTTTAAGATTTTAGCCAACCCTCCCTTGGTGGTAGCCAAATTTCCTTCTAGCCTGTGTGTTCTCATTTTGGCCGAATATCAATCTTTTTCCTCATCTTTTGCTTGCGTTTTCTTTTTGGCCAAGGCCAAATCTCTCCTCTCCCTTGTAGCTCTTGGCCCAATATCAGTGTAGGGTGGAATTGGTGGATATTCAATCTTTGAACAAGGTAAGTGGGGTGGCGAATGGCCATATTTCCCTCTTTTGTTCTTTATTGGTTATGGTTTGGGGTAAGGGCCGATTATGGTCATTTTGGAAGGGTTTTAATCTCTTCATTATAGGGTCACTTGGAGTGTGGAAACACGCAAGAGGAACCGTCATTCTTTTGTTAGGCGATTGGTAAGTGGAGGGTAAGTAATTGGTATATTATTGTGAGTTCAATCCTTAAATTTCGGTTAAGTAAAGGTGATTGGTGATTAACTATTTGTTTATTAGGGTGCCGATTGTTGGAAGAGGAATCACTGCTTGATTCGGATTGGGTAGGAAACCAAATCATCTTCGAGGTAGGGGATTGAAATTAACCCTTTTGGGTTTATATGTCTTTGGCCGAATGGTCTTAGATGCCTAACCCTATGTGTTGGCGAGTGTAGGAGCTAGTAATCGAGGGACTTAGATCGTTTTCGTTGGGATTACGGACTCGTATTTACAGTGTGTAATCTAACACACCTAAACTTAGTGATATTGTTATTAGACCTGTTTGCCTATTAAAATCATGACAATATGATGGATTATTGGATACCCAAACGGGGTATGTGTACGTATCCGGGTAAGTCAATATTGTTACTAGATTCTTGATGATCTATATGGTATCATGACTATGTATGTATGTGATATGGGGCATGAGTCAAACATATTAGCATGATATGCATAATTTGTATGATATGCATGATTACATGAGTTGGTTTGTTGATGGGTGATATGAGTGGAGGCGGTGATGATTTGTCTTTGACGAGCACCGAGTGTTTTGTAACACACTTTGTGACTTTGGGTCACCAAAGGCTTTGGTAGCACATTTGTGTCTTTGGGACACGGAGGTTGGGCACCTCATTGCGACTTGTCCCCTGTGGTTAACACCACCGTGGGTTGGCCCCACTTTGAGATATGGGATCGTCTGCTAGTGATTGGGTATCACCACGATGGGTTGGCCCCATCATTCGATTATTGTGACTACGGTCACCGTGCTTTGGTAGCACATTTGTGTCTTTGGGACACCGGAGGTTGGGCACCTCATTGCGACTTGTCCACGTGGTTAACACCACCGTGGGTTGGCCCCACATGAGATATGGGATCGTCTCGCTAGTGATTGGGTATCACACGATGGGTTGGCCCCATCATTCGATTATCGTGACTACGGTCACCATGCTTTAGGTAGCACATTGTGTCTTTGGGACACCAAAGTTTTAGTAACACATTGTGACTATATGTCACCGGTGGTTTGGCACCACCAGTGGTTTGGTACCACACGGGGTAGGAAAGGAGATACGGATGGTTAGGATTGGGTTGCATTAACTATGTTGCTATGTATGACGTGTGTTAGCATGTTGTTTCATCGGGAGCGGGATTTATGCATCGAGTCTTTCGACTCACCCTCTCCTTTGACATTTCAGTGACTCGTGAAGCGGACATGGGCCGGATGGACTCGGGTGCTCATGCCATGCTTAATAAAGTTTTACTCCAACTCTATCATTTGGGTACTTTAGTTTAATTCTTCATTATTTGGGTTTTAATTTGGATTTGTAAAAGGCCTTTAAATTATATTTTTATGAGGGGTATGTTTTAATTAGATTCTCAACTTTGCTTAACAAATAACTTGGCATGATATTTTACTAAAACTTGGAAAGACAACGTTTTCAAAATTATAACGCAATGTGTTTTAAACTATACCATCGGGTATCTCGCTATGTTTTGCTATACAATAAACTCAAATGATTTCCAAATCGAACTTGATTTTCTACTAAGTCTAAAATGTTTCACAATGGCACTAAGAAACTATTGGAAGTGCTAAATGAAATCAACTCGCTTTAACTATATACTTGGATAAGTTTTCAAAATCTAATCAAACAAGCCTACTCAAATTTTCCTCAAATTCACTATGTTTTCACCCCACTTCTAAACGAAAAAAAATCGGATCACTCAAAGACGTTTTTCCCCGTAACATACCAGATTCGGGCGTGGTGTCTTGTCCGAGTTTGGGGTGTTACAATTGTGGTATCAGAGCCAAGTTCAAAGGCTCGGCTGTGGGCCTGAGGCCCAAAATGTTTTCAAAAGATTGTTTTGTTAGTCTTTATTCGTAAAGTATGGTTTGAAAGGCATGGCACCGAGTCTCCGGCACCAGTTCGCCCAGGTAAGTACCCCGTACTATTGCTTGTGAAATTGATTGGATGTGATATGATTTGATGAATAGCAATAGTATACTACTTTAGAGATTGAAAGCGATAGGATTACGTGAACTCGCGAGAACAAATCCTCTTAAAATATTCATAAGACTTGCCTCTAAACAAGTGGAATAAATCTTGATGCATAAAAATTCTTTAACCGATCGTAGAAAGATTAGTCATGAGCGCTAGAGGTGGGCGTGGTCGTGGGCGAGGTCGTGGTAGGATGACGATTCGAGAGCTGTGTAGGATCTGGTCGGGGTTCCGAAAATGAGATACGTGCACCGCCACCACCGGAGGTGGTGAGTTCCAAGATCGAGGCCGGGGGCGACGCAGCGAGTGTCACAGCGCGATCTTTGCGAGTGTTGGAAAGAGTAGCCGGTGTAGGTGGTGGTTCGGGAGTTAGGAAATCATTTCTGGCGACTTCGGGCAAATGGGGCGAATTCTTCCGAGTGTTTACGGTGTTGCTCCCCAAGATCTGCTGAATATTGGTTGGAGGCAACTGAGCGGATCATGGACGATCTGGACCTGACAGCTGAAGAGAAGCTGAAGGGCATCGTATCGCTTCTCCGGGATGAGTCATATCAGTGGTGGCTCACGGTTCGAGACGTGTGGCAGGAGAGGATCTAACATGGGATTATTTCAGGGCTGCATATCAAAAGAAATACATCGGAGCTAGTTATATCGACTCCCAGCGAAAGGCTTTTCTGAGGCTTGTTCAGGGGAGTAAATCTGTTTCTGAGTACGAGGCTGAGTTCCTGAAGCTGAGTAGGTATGCCAGGGGCATTGTGGCCACTGAGCATGAGAGGTGTGTTCGTTTCGAGGATGGTCTGCGAGACGACTTGAGGCTGCTGATTGCTCCTCAGCAGGAGCGCGAGTTTGCTGTCTTAGTTGAGAAGGCTAAGGTAGCCGAGGGTGTTAAGGAGTCAGTGAGGCAGGGCATGGATAGAAATAGGCATAAGAGGAGCTTTGGGTCTTACGGATCGGCGGTAATCCGCGAAGAGGGCTAGGCCGAGTGGGCCGAACCACCTGCTAGGTTTGTTCTTTGCTAGGCGAGGGACCGCCGCAGATGTGATCGGTGTGGGAAATCTCATTGGGGTGGCTCTGGACTTTGGAGGAAAAGGTTGCTTCAGTGTGGTTCTCTGGAGCATCGTGTGAGGATTGTCCGCGTAGGTTGGCTAGGATTCGATCGAGGCGGGGGCGTGTCGATTCGAGGTAATGGACCGCCACCGCAGAGGGGCGTGGTAATGGCGAGGTGGTAATGGGTGCAGTCGGGGCCGTGGAGCACCGGCGCGAGGTGCGAGTAGCTCGATGCTAGACGGCTGGATTAGTGTACGCCGCGAGGCACCGAGGAGGCGGCGACGCCGGGACGTCATAACCGTGCGTTTTTGATTTACGGTTTCTCCTTATCTTTGCTCACGATTGATGTGGGTTCAACGCACTCTTATGTTGCCGATGAGTATAGTAGAGACCATGGATTTAGACTCGAGATATCTTCTAGGCGGATGATAGTGTGAATAGCCCTCTAGGTCACTCAGTAGTAGTAGATAAAGCTGTTTAGAGAGGTACCCTTAGAACTCCAAGGAGTAGTGTTTGCTGCTGATCTGATGGAACTGCCGTTTGGGGAGTTCGATCTGATTCTTGGGATGGATTGGTTGGTCAAGTATCAGGCGAGGTTGGATTGCGCGGCCAAGCGCATGGTTCTTAAGACGGTTGAGGGTGAAGAGGTGGCTATGATAGGTAATAGGAGAGATTACTTATCTAATGTGGTATCTGCTCTGAAAGCGGAGAAGATGGTCAGGAAGGGCTGTGAAGCGTATGTGGTTCATGTGTATGCGTTGGAGGCTAAGGAGTCTGCTGTGGAGAAGGTTCGTACCGTTAAGGAGTTTGCTGATGTTTTTCCTGAGGAGCTTCCGGGTTTGCCGCCAGATCGCGAGGTGGAGTTCGGAATAGATCTATTACCCGGAACTGCGCCAGTGTCTATTGCTCCGTATAGGATGGCGCCAAAGGAATTGGTGGAGCTTAAGGCTCAGATCCAGGAGTTATTGGATCGAGGTTTTATTAGGCCTAGCGTTTCGCCGTGGGGTGCGCCGGTACTCTTTGTTAAAAAGAAAGATGGCACGATGCGGATGTGTATAGACTACCGCCAGTTGAACAAGCTGACGATTAAAAACAAGTATCCGTTGCCACGGATAGATGACTTGTTTGATCAGCTAAGGAGTGCTGCGGTATTTTCGAAGATCGACTTGAGATCTGGGTATCACCAGCTAAAGGTTAAGGAGGTCGATATCCATAAAACAGCGTTTGGACTCGGTATGGGCACTACGAATTTACGGTAATGCCGTTTGGGTTGACTAACGCCCGGCAGCGCGTTTATGGACATGATGAATAGGGTGTTTCAACGATGATCTGGATCGATTCGTCATGGTTTTCATAGACGATATCTTAGTGTACTCAAGGACGGAGGAAGAGCATGATAAGCATTTGCGAGTGGTGTTGCGATTTTGAGGAAAAGCGACTCTATGCTAAGTTCGATGAAGTGCGAGTTACGGCTTAGAGAAGTGACTTTCTTGGGTCATGTAGTGTCGGTGAGGGAATTCGAGTAGATCCTCGTAAGATTGAGGCGCTTTTGGATTGGAAGCCGCCTAAGTCGATGGGTGAGATTCGGAGTTTTCTCGGGTTTGGCGGATACTACCAAAGGTTTGTTGAGGTTTCGTTGATAGCGCGCCGATGACCAAGTTTCTTTGAGGAAAGAAGTTCCGTTTGTATGGGTGAGAAGTAGCAGGAAAGCTTCGACAAGTTAAAGAAGATTTTGACCGAGGCTCCGGTTCTAATTCAACTTTGAGGCCGTAAAGGAATTCCACGATCTATTGCGACGCATCACATACGGGCTTAGGTTGTGTCTTGATGCAAGAAGGTAAGGTTGTGGCTTACGCTTCTCGGTGAGGCCACATGAGGTCAATTATCCGACGCTTACGATTTGGAGCTAGCGGCTATAGTCTTCGCCTTAAAGATTTGGAGGCACTACTTGTATGGAGAGAGATCGATAGTCTACACAGATCACAAGAGTCCGTATATCTACCGACTCGAAGGATTTGAATTTGAGGCGTAGCAGATGGGTCGAGTTCTTTGAAAGATTACGATTGTTCGATTGAGTATCATCCGGGCAAGGCTAACGTGGTGGCGACGCGCGTTGAGCCGTAAGGTTGTTTCGGAGTTAAGAGCATTGTTTGCCCACTTGAGTTTGTATGACGATGGGAGTATTCGCGAGTTGCGAGTTAAGCCTACTTGGGTTGAGCGGTCGAGAGAAAAGCAGATTATTGGATGAGGTTACGAGTGCGCAAAGGTTGCGGAGTGCGGGATGGTGGTTTGGAGGGTTCTGACTTATGCAGTGATGAGGTTCTGTGTTTTCAAGGTAAGGCTTGTATGCCTAAAGATGTTGAGTGAGGCAAAAGATTCTTCAGACGCACATAGCAGATCCTCATGCTATGCATCCCGGAGGTAGTAAGATGTATAGGGATCTTAGAGAGCGATTTTGGTGGCACGGCTTGAAGAAAGAGGTGACAGAGTTTGTTGGGAAGTGTCGACTTGTCGGCAGTCAAGGCTGAACATCGATTGCCGTCGGGGTTGCTTGACTGTGAAGATTCCTCGATGGAAGTGGGAAAGGATAACCATGGATTTCGTCGGTGGTTACCGCTTCGCCAAACAAGAAAGATTCGATTTGGGTAGTGGTGGATCGATCGACTAAATCACTCACTTTATTCCGGTGAGGTTGACTACTCACTTGAAGCTAAGCGAGCGGTTGTATGTTTCAGAGATAGTAAGGTTGCACGGTGTGCCAGTTTCGATAATCTCGGATAGGGATCCTAGATTTACGTCAAGGTTCTGGAAAGCGTTGCATCAGGCTCTGGGTACTCGTTTGGATTTCAGCACGGCTTTTCACCCGCAGTCTGACGGTCAATCAGAAAGGGTCATTCAGGTCTTAGAGGATATGCTGAGAGGTTGTATCTTGGATTTCAGAGGTAGTTGGGAGGAGTTTCTACCATTAGCTGAGTTTGCCTACAACAACAGTTACCAAGCGAGCATTAAGATGGCACCGTATGAGGCGTTGTATGGTAGGAAATGTCGCTCACCTACGTGTTGGACGGAGTTAGGTGAACGTCAGTTGTTAGGACCCGAGTTGGTTGCTGAGACCGAAGACAAGGTTAAGCTGATTCAGTCTAGATTGAAGGAAGCTTCGGACCGGCAGAAGTCTTATGCCGATCTTAAGCGAAGAGATATAGAGTTCATTTGTGGGGATCGAGTGTTCTGAAGGTCTCACCTTGGAAGAAGGTGTTGAGGTTCGGAAGAAAGGCAAGCTAAGTCCGAGGTTTATTGGGCGTATAAGGTATTGAGACGAGTTGGACCAGTAGCGTATCAACTTGAGTTGCCAGCAGAGCTGAGTCAGATTCATGACATTTTTCACGTTTCGATGCTTCGACGTTATCGTTCTGATCCATCGCATGTGGTAGCAATGGAAGAGATCGAGGTAAATCCAGATTTGACAATGGAAGAGGAACCTGTGCAGATTCTTGATCGAGATGTGAAGGTTCTGCGTAAGAAGTCTGTGCCTTTGGTTAAGGTTCTTTGGCGGAATCATGGCGTAGAAGAAGCTACGTGGGAACCCGAGGATGTGATGAGACAGCAATACCCGCAACTCTTCTGATCAGGTAATTTCGAGGTCAAAATTATTTTTTTTAGGGGGGGAGAACTGTAATATCCCGGGTTAGGGGCTATTTTGTTGTTGCATGACATTGCATGTGTCTAGTGTGCTGTGTTGCTATTTCGGTGTTTTAGGGGCTTAATTGTAGTCTAGGAGTGTGCTTGAGGGAATGGGAAAATTTTGGTTTTTGGGTGTTAAGTGAAGGAGCCGAGGAAGTGGGGTTTAAGAATTTTAATCGAGGTTCTGCATTGCACAAGTAAGGAGCTAGCTTAGTGGCAAAGCATGCGCTACATGGGGAGCTTGGTGTGGCGTCATCTACATGGAGTGGAGGTCTAGTGTTCGAGTGCAAAGTCCCCATTTTGGTTTCTTTTTGGACGGCAAGGGAGGGAGGAGTTGGATGGAGTTTAAATTCCTCCTTGGACTTGGTCAAGTGGTGACTTGGTTGGTGGAGAGCAAAAAGTGGAGGGTGACTTGTTCAAACTTATTTGAATTTGCGGTTGGGAGTGAATTAGGGGATATGGCCGAATGTTGGTGAGGTTTGGGGGAGTGTGGACGGTTTGGTGATGGGAAGTGTGGTGTGCGAAATGCACTTCTCACTTTGTGCATTTTGGCCAAAAGGCATTTTGAAGCCAACATTTTCTTCTTTTGTCAAAACAACCCCAAGCTTCAGGAGTTTCTCTCATTTCTTCAAAACTGAATGACCAAACCCCTATAGCCTTGCCGAAATTTGCATTCTTTTCCTTAATTCTTGTGTGTGGCGAATGTTCAACCCCATTTCTTCTTCTTTTGCTTAATTGTGTTAAAACCAAACTCTCTCCTCTCCAACATTCTTTTTCCTCTTCTTGAAACAGTGGTGGCCGAATCTTACCCTCCCAAAAATACCTTCTCCATTCCTTTCTTCTTAAATCGAAAAGCATCTACCCTTGTGCACCTTTTCTTTTCCTCTCTGAACCTTGGCCGTTTCTCTTCTTCTTGAACATATCTTTTATTTTGCTTCATTTTAAGATTTTAGCCGAACCCTCCCTTGGTGGTAGCCGAAATTTCCTTCTAGCCTGTGTTCTCATTTTGGCCGAATATCAATCTTTTTCCTCATCTTTTGCTTGCGTTTTCTTTTTGGCCAAGGCCAAATCTCTCCTCTCCCTTGTAGCTCTTGGCCGAATATCAGTGTAGGGTGGAATTGGTGGATATTCAATCTTTGAACAAGGTAAGTGGGGTGGCCGAATGGCCATATTTCCCTCTTTTGTTCTTTATTGGTTATGGTTTGGGGTAAGGGCCGATTATGGTCATTTTGGAAGGGTTTTAATCTCTTCATTATAGGGTCACTGGAGTGTGGAAACACGCAAGAGGAACCGTCATTCTTTTGTTAGGCGATTGGTAAGTGGAGGGTAAGTAATTGGTATATTATTGTGAGTTCAATCCTTAAATTTCGGTTAAGTAAAGGTGATTGGTGATTAACTATTTGTTTATTAGGGTGCCGATTGTTGGAAGAGGAATCACTGCTTGATTCGGATTGGGTAGGAAACCAAATCATCTTCGAGGTAGGGGATTGAAATTAACCCCTTTGGGTTTATATGTCTTTGGCCGAATGGTCTTAGATGCCTAACCCCATGTGTTGGCCGAGTGTAGGAGCTAGTAATCGAGGGACTTAGATCGCTTTCGTTGGGATTACGGACTCGTATTTACCAGTGTGTAATCTAACACACCTAAACTTAGTGATATTGTTATTAGACCTGTTTGCCTATTAAAATCATGACAAGATGATGGATTATTGGATACCCAAACGGGGTATGTGTACGCGTCCGGGTAAGTCGAAGATTGTTACTAGATTATTGATGATCTATATGGTATCATGACTATGTATGTATGTGATATGGGGCATGAGTCAAACATATTAGCATGATATGCATAATTTGTATGATATGCATGATTACATGAGTTGGTTTGTTGATGGGTGATATGAGTGGAGGGGCGGTGATGATTTGTCTTGTGAGCACCAGTGTTTTGGTAACACACTTTGTGACTTTGGGTCACCAGTGCTTTGGTAGCACATTTGTGTCTTTGGGACACCGGAGGTTGGGCACCTCATTGCGACTTGTCCTGTGGTTAACACCACCGTGGGTTGGCCCCACTTTGAGATATGGGATCGTCTGCTAGTGATTGGGTATCACACGATGGGTTGGCCCCATCATTCGATTATTGTGACTACGGTCACCAGTGCTTTGGTAGCACATTTGTGTCTTTGGGACACCAGAGGTTGGGCACCTCATTGCGACTTGTCCCTGTGGTTAACACCACCGTGGGTTGGCCCCACATGAGATATGGGATCGTCTGCTAGTGATTGGGTATCACACGATGGGTTGGCCCCATCATTCGATTATCGTGACTACTACGGTCACGGTGCTTAGGTAGCACATTGTGTCTTTGGGACACCAGTGTTTTGGTAACACATTGTGACTATATGTCACCAGTGGTTTGGCACCACCAGTGGTTTGGTACCACACGGGGTAGGAAAGGAGATACGGATGGTTAGGATTGGGTTGCATTAACTATGTTGCTATGTATGACGTGTGTTAGCATGTTGTTTCATCGGGAGCGGGATTTATGCACTGAGTCTTTCGACTCACCCTCTCCTTTGACATTTCAGGTGACTCGTAGACGCGGACATGGAGCCGGGATGGACTCGGGGTGCTCATGCCATGCTTAATAAAGTTTTACTCCAACTCTATCATTTGGGTACTTTAGTTTAATTACTGTTATTTGGGTTTTAATTTGGATTTGTAAAAGGCCTTTAAATTATATTTTTATGAGGGGTATGTTTTAATTAGATTCTCAACCTGCTTAACAAATAACTTGGCATGATATTTTACTAAAACTTGGAAAGACAACGTTTTCAAAATTATATCGCAATGTGTTTTAAACTATACCATCGGGTATCTCGCTATGTTTTGCTATACAATAAACTCAAATGATTTCCAAATCGAACTTGATTTTCTACTAAGTCTAAAATGTTTCACAATGGCACTAAGAAACTATTGGAAGTGCTAAATGAAATCAACTCGCTTTAACTATATACTTGGATAAGTTTTCAAAATCTAATCAAACAAGCCTACTCAAATTTTCCTCAAATTCACTATGTTTTCACCCCACTTCTAAACGAAAAAAAAAAAATCGGATCACTCAAAGACGTTTTTCCCCGTAACATACCAGATTCGGGCGTGGTGTCTTGTCCGAGTTTGGGGTGTTACAGTTACTCAACTTCAATCGGGGCTTTCTCATGCTTGATCTCATTAATTTCTTTGTTTAACATAACATTGAACATTATACTAAGCAATTTAATGATATAAATCATAAAGCTTAGAAATCATACAAACTTACCTCAATATACAAAATGTATGTAGATATGCAATTTTGTCCTCGATTTTGTCCTTGCCTCGGTTTCGATCCGGGCTTCATTTTTCTTGATCTATAGTCATAAATAGATCATTTAATACTCACCTTGACTAAATTGACTCTTAACTCATACTTTGGCAAAATTATTATTTTGCCCCTATACTTTCTCGTATTTGTACTTTTACCCCAAGGCTCGTAAAATAATTTTCATTCAACTTTCTTAGACTACATGCTTAGCTGATTCATTTTCTCTAGTATAGCCATTATCAATTCTCATTATTTCTAATAGGTATGACTAATTTCAAAACTTTTACAATCTAGTCCCTATGCTCATTTTTCATGAAATTCACTTAGAAAAAGATGTTTATCTAACATCAAACTCTCATAAACTTCCATAAAACATCATTTAGCATGCATGTCATTCATGGGTAGATTTTTGAACATGCATCTTAGCTCATTTTATAGCTAAAAATAGCTAATTTATAATACGAGGACTTCAAAAACACGAAGAATATTAAAATCGGGACTAAGATGAACTTACTAGCAAGCTTGAAAGATGAGCAAACCCTAGCTATGGTTTTTTTGAAAATTTCGGCAATGAGGAAGAAGATGATAATGATTTTTCTCATCTTTTTCCTTTATTAATCATTTAATAGGTAAATGACCAAAATCCCCTTCTCTTAAAAATATCACAATTTACTAACTCATGTCCAATTTTGTCCAAAAATTATGATTTGGGCAAATTGCTATTTAAGGACTTATAATTGCTATTCTAGAGATATTTCATACAAAATGCTTCTAGAAACTCACATTTTACAACTTTTGCAATTTGGTCCTTTTTGACCATTCAACTTCAATTTAGCAAAATTGCTTCATGAAACTTTCACACTAACATGCAAACATGGCATGAACCTTAAAAACTCATAAATTCACCTCGGATTCGTGGTCTCACACCACTATTCTGACTAGGCCCTAAATCGGGCTGTTACAGAGTTGGCGTTAGCTTGAAGGCCTTATAAATTTGTTTGGTTAAAAAATGACACAAGGAAGTGAGTGGTCTAGTGGCAAGGCGTCATTAAGGTTGCAAGGGAGCATGGGTTTAAGTCTTGGCGCTTGCAATTCATTTTGATTTCCTTTTAAATGAACTTAGACTTTGGCCCATAGGCTTATATTTAGTTGTGCTTATTTTGTTACACAAGGAGCTAGTTGGTAAGGTGGCTAGCGGCGTGGATTAAGTTACAGTGGAGCCTAAGTTTAAAACCCCTTGATGCGAAATGTGACTATTTTGCTAATTTGGGACGGTTTTGGAGGATTGATGGAGGGATCCCACATCGATAAGCTAGCATGAGAGTAGGCAAGAAGCTGGCTTTAAATAGAGCGATCTATGAGGAGAGTAAGCATACCTTGGTTGGCGTTTGGGCATAGGAGTGTTCAGAGCGCGGATTAACTCCAGATTCCTATCAGGTGTGTATTTCGCACTACTCTAGCTGTAGAGCGGCAAATGCCGAAATGTCGGTCACACGGTGATGGTAGCCACACGAGCGTGCGAGCACATGTGTGGGAGCTTCGACGCGATAGTTGAGGCCATCATGAGTGTTCTTATGGGTTTAGACTGTTTGAGCCACGATGGGTAGAAAGGGGCCATGTGGGGCCAATGGGCCCGTGGGCCCAATCGAATAAGTTGTATGACTGTGTAGTAAATATTGGATTGGACTATGTGAATCTCATATCTGTGGCTAGATTTGGGCTAAATGGGCCACACGAGCGTGTGGGCCCATTTGGGCCGAGAATGGGCCCTAGGCCCATTCGCATCATTATCTCTGTTTAGAAAACCTTGGTTTACAAAATTTCTGAAATACCCTCGATTTGCAAAATTACTGAAATACCCCCGGTTTGCAAAATTACCGAAATACCCCCAGTTTGCAAAATTACCGAAACACCCCCGATTTGCAAAATTACTGAAATACCCCCGATTTGCAAAATTACTGAAATACCCCTAATTTGCAAAATTATCGAAATACCCTCAGTTTAGAATATTTTTGAATTACCCCTGATTTGTGAAATTACCAAAATACCCTCGATTTGTAAAATTATCGAAATACCCCCGATTTATGAAATTACCGAAATACCCTCAATTTGAAAAATTACTAAAATACCCTTGATTTGTAAAATTACCAAAATACCCCTAATTTGTGAAATACCCCTGTAGGGTAGAATTACCGAAATACCCCTATAGGGTAGAATTACTGAAATACCCCTGTAGGGTAGAATTACCAAAATACCCCTTTAGGATAGAATTACTGAAACACCTCTTTAGGGTAGGATTATCGTAATGCCCTTATAGGGTAAAATGACTATTTTGCCCTTGCGGGTAATGACTGATTAGGACTATGACTGATCTAACTGTGAATGTATGACTGTGTTTTAACTGATTTGACTGTGGTCGTGTGACTGATATGTTTTTAACATGTGTGTAAATGACTGTTACCGAGCATGGCCATTTTGCATACACGTGTAATGATTGAGCATGACATACACGACATATTGCATGGGGTTGGGACATTGATACGGAGGAAGTTCTGATAGGGTCACACGGTCGCATGATGACCGTGGATCCAAAGATTGATCGGTTGAGGTCGCACGGGTCACATGACGATCGTGGACCAACGGACGGCTTAAAGCCGCGTAATCTGATTATGGCTCTGTGCCAACCTAAATATGGCTCTGTGCCATCTTGATTATGGCTTTGTGCCAATCGTATTTACCCGTGGCTATGTGCCCAACATATATATCGATGACTCTGTGTCGTTCATATTTACCCAAGGTGCCGGTTATATTACCATCGCTGATGGCTATGTGCCAAACATAATACAGTTACTAATGGCTTTGTGCCAATTATAATACCGCTACTGAAGGCTTAGGCCCGCATATATAAATACTAGCAGCCATTCTGCGATTTTGGTTAGTGCCGCAACCGGTGCTAACATTGGGAGTGTAGGGATGGCGTGGGTGATTTATTCCCCGCAGGTAGTGCAGGGTTGGACGGAGGCAAGTGCAGGGTTGGATGGGATGGGTTTAGCATGCATCACACATTATGCATATGGAATTAATTCTGTTTGGGCTGGGCCCAACTGTTACTGATATGGAGAATGGGCTAGGCCCATTTGGTTCTGATAAGGGCTGAGACCCAAGTGAAATTGTAATGGGCTTAGACCCACACATATTGTACTGTTACTGTAATTGGGCTCCGGCCTAGACTGATTCTGGATTCTATCTAATTTATTAACTGTTTTAGTTAGGAGGGGATTGCACACTGAGTTTTCATAAACTCACCCCGCTTTAATCGTGCGCGGTAATCCCCGCTTTTAGAAGGATCGGTCTTTGCGAGGACTCGAGATGGCCACACAACTGCTTCTGTTTTTCTATTAAGTTATTCATAAAACTTTATTTTAGTTTGGTTTGTAATAAGGCCTTTTAAAGTTTTCAGATTTTAAATTTTAGGATTGGTTCTATTTTAATTTATATCTGTTAGAAGTAAGTCGCTGGTTTTTCCAAAATGATAACTGTTTTTAACAACACTACGTTTCCGCAACATTTTCGAAATGGTTTCGCGACTTAATTACTTTAAAAATTAGCTTCCGCAACTGAAAAGATGTTTTGGGAATAAAGCTAATTATTTTTCAATGTACCACGTTTTACACTAACAAAACTGGGATTTTACTTAAGCTTTTAAACAAGAAGGTTTTTTTTTCAATGAAAACATGGTTTTCGAAAAACACTTCAATGTGACACGCCAGATTCGGGCCTAACTTCTAGGTCGAGTTTGGGGTGTTACAAATTCACATATACTTACCTTTCATACTCCAACAAAGAGTACACATCAAACGTACCTGAATTGGTTACACATTTCACATAGTCTTTCATTTTCAGAATTGCCCGTTGAACCGTTCAGAATCAAATAGGATACTCGGATAACTCGGAATACTCGTACAACGCCAGCGTCCCAGACGTGTTCTTACATGTAATCAAATATCGAAGCCACTGTCCCAGACAGGGTCTTACACAAAATCATATACGATGCTAATGTCCCAGACATGGTCTTACACGAAATCATATACGATGCCAATGTCCCAGACATGGTCTTACACGTAATTCTCAAATCACAATGTATATTTTCTCAAATCATATACTTTCTCAGTTTTCACATGTATATTTTCCAAAGCCATTCATCACAATTCAATAATATATGAACATGAATAAATCAACTTAAATACATTTATTTGTATATAGGCTTACCTCGTATTCGGAATAAACGAACGGATTCGACTACTCGATCACTTTTGACTTTCCTCGATCTAAATTTGTTTTCTTTGGTTCTTGATCTATACATATTCAAATTTAACTCATTTATTCACCAAATCATTCAATTCAATCCAAAAACACACATTTAGGGTATTTTACAATTTAGCCCTCACATTTTCACATTTTGACATTTAAGTCCCTATTTCACAAAATCACAAAATACATAAAATTCCCTTGTACCCATGGTTAGCCAAATTTTCATCATGATCATACAAGTCCTTACATTTCATTTATTTCACATTTTAGTCCCTCAAAATATTATTTTCACATTTTAATCCAAATTACTCAAATTCACCAAAAATCCAAAGACAAAACATGTTAATCTAACACATATATTTCATATTTCATCAAATAACATCACAAAGCTCAAGCATTCATCAATGGCACATTTCAAATTCTTCATCAAATTCCAAAATTAAGGCATGGGTTTTGTAGTACTCGAAGCAACGATTACAAAAACGTAGAAATTATCAAAAAACCGAAACCAAAACATACCTTAATCAAAGAACATCAAGGCCGAATGCAACCAAAGCTTAAAACCCTCTTTTCTTTTCTTATTTTCGGTGGTGGATGGACAAAAGTGATGAAGCAATTGATTTAGTTTATGTTTTAATTAATATAATATTACATTTACAAACTTACCCTTTATTAGCCAATTATAAAACCATGCAACAATAGCCCTTAACCGTCCATCCCATAACTTAATGGCTAAATTGCAACATAAGGACTCCATATTATAGAAACAATAGCAAAGTAACACTTTAACAATTATCAAGCCACTTTTGCATTTTACACGATTAAGTCATTTTATCAAATTAAGCACACAAACAGATAAATTAATTCACGAAACTTTCACACATGCTAAATCACATACTGTAAGCACAGAAAATAATATTAAAATATTTTTCTGACTCGAATTTGTGGTCTCAAAACCACTATTCCGACTAGGGTCTAAACCGGACTGTTACAGTTCTCCCCCCTTAGGGATTTTCGTCCCCGAAAATCTTACCGTTGAATGGATTCAGATATTGTTGTCTCATTGCATCTTCAGGCTCCCACGTAGCCTCTTCAACCCCGTGTCGATTCCATAAGACCTTTACTAAGGAGATTTCCTTATTTCTCAATTCTTTCACTTCGCGATCTAAAATCCGGATCGGTTCTTCCTCGTAAGTCATATCGGATCGGATCTCAATCTTAGACGGAGAAATCACATGCGAGGGATCAGATCCGTATCTTCGAAGCATTGACACGTGAAACACATTATGAATCTTTTCTAGCTCAGGTGGTAGCGACAATCTATAGGCAACAGGTCCAATACGTTCAATAATTTTATACGGCCCGATGAACCTCGGACTCAATTTGCCTTTTCTGCCAAAACTAAGTATTTTCTTCCATGGAGACACTTTCAAGAACACTTTATCACCAATCTCAAACTCGATATCTTTTCGTTTCAAGTCTGCATACGATTTCTGTCGATCTGATGCGGCTTTCAAACTATCACAAATCACTTTCACTTTCTGTTTAGTTTCTTTGATCAAATAAACCCCGTGTATCTTATTTTCACTTAGCTCAGTCCAATACAAAGGTGTTCGACATTTACGTCTTTACAAAGCCTCATAAGGAACCATTTTAATGCTCGATTTAAAACTATTACTATATTCAAACTCAATCAATGGAAAATATAGTTCCCATGTACCATCAAACTCAAGAATACAACATCTCAGCATATCCTCGAGAATCTGAATAATTCACTCGGATTGACCATCCGTCTGTGGATGAAAAGCTATACTAAAATGCAATTTAGTACCTAAAGCCTCTTGTAGTTTGTTCCAGAATCGTGAAGTAAACCTCGAATCTCTGTCAGACATAGTAGATAGTGGCACCCCGTGCAATCTCACAATATTGAAAATATATAAATCAGCTAACTTATCAAGTGAGTAATTAAATCGTAGTGGAACAAAATGAGTTGATTTCGTCAATCTGTCAACTACGACCCAGATTGTATCTTTCTTTCTCGCAGTTGATGGCAACCCTGAAACAGAATCCATCGTCACTCTATCCTATTTCCACTCGGGAATCATTATCGGTTGTAACAAACCAGATGGCACCTGATGTTCAGCTTTAACTTGCTGATAGATTAAACATTTCGATATAAACTCTGAGATATCATGCTTCATACCAGGACACCAATAAAGTTGCTTCAAATTATGGTACATCTTTGTACTTCCCGGATGAACAGATAAATGACTACTATGTGCTTCTTTTAATATCGACTGAATCAACTCTAGATCCCTCGAAACACAAATCTGATCTCGAAATCTCAAACAATCATCAACATCAACTCGAAATTCAGAATCAGGGTTCAAATCATATTGAGCTCGTTTCGCTAACATTTCATTATCAACATTCTGAGCATCACATATTTGCTGTAAAAAATAGTTTCACTTTCAATTCAGCTAAAACTGAACCATTATCAGACAAGTCTAAATGAGCATTCATTGCCCGTAATGCAAACAATGATTTTCGACTCAATGCATCAGCAACAATGTTTGCTTTACCCGAATGATAATCTATCACAAGTTTGTAGTCTTTCAATAGTTCTAACCATCTTCTTTGTCGTAGATTCAAATCTTTCTGAGTCATCAAATATTTCAGACTTTTATGATCCGAAAACACATGGCATTTTTCACCAAAAAGATAGTGGCGCCAAATCTTTAAAGCAAACACAATTGCAGCTAGCTCAAGGTCGTGTGTCGGATAATTCTTCTCATTCGGTTTCAATTGTCTTGAGGCATAAGCTATAACTTTGCCTTCCTGCATCAAAACACATCCCAATCCGTTCAACGAAGCATCACTATAAATCACGAACTCTTTACCCGATTCTGGCTGTACCAAAACTGGAGCTTCAGTCAAAAGAGCTTTCAACTGATCGAAACTTTTCAGACCACTCAAATTTCACATCTTTCTGAAGCAATCTCATCAATAGAGTTGCAATCATCGAAAATCCTTTTACGAACCGTCGATAATAACCAGCAAGTCCAAGAAAACTATGGACTTCAGACACATTTTTCGGAGACTTCCACTCTAAAATAGCTGAAATCTTGCTCTGATCAGCTCGTATACCAGATGCTAACACAATATGTCCCAGAAAACCAACTTCACGCAACCAGAATTCACATTTACTAAACTTTGCATACATTTGCTTATCTCGTAGAGTTTGTAGCACGATTCTCAGATGTTCAGCATGCCCAATTTCATCACGCGAATAAATCAAAATGTCGTCAATGAATACAACAAAAAATCGATCTCAATACGGTCTGGAAATTCTGTTCATCAGATCCATAAAAACAGCAAGAGCATTTGTTAGTCCGAAAGGCATAACTAAAAACTCATAATGCATGTACCTCGTTCTGAAAGCAGTTTTTGGAATGTCTTAATCTTTTACTCGCAACTGATAATATTTCGATCTCAGATCTATCTTTGAAAACACGGTGGCTCCTTTTAGTTGATCAAACAAATCATCAATTCTTGGCAGAGGATATTTATTCTTAATAGTCACTTTGTTCAACTGACGGTAGTCAATGCACATTCTCATCGTGCCACCTTTCTTTTTCACAAATAGAATGGAAGCACCCCAAGGTGAGAAACTCGGTCGTGTAAATCCTCTATCGATCAACTCTTGCAACTGTGACTTCAACTCTCTCAATTCTGTTGGTTCCATTCTATACGGAGCTATCGAGATTGGAGTCGTCCCCAGTAATAAATCAATGCGAAATTCAACTTCTCGTATCAGAGGCAATCCCAGTAATTCTTAAGGAAACACGTCAAGAAACTCACAAACAAGTGGCACAGATTCTACTTTCTTTTCAATCACTCCCGAATCAATTACATAGGCAAAATAAGCTTCGTAACCCTTTTTCACATAACTCTGAGCTTTCATCACTGATATCATAGCCGGTAACCCATTCAAATCATTAGAATCAATCTGAACTATTTCATCATTTTGACATCTCAAATCAATAACCTTTCATTTGCAATTCACAACAGCATCATGCAATGTTAACCAATCTATACCCAAAATTATATCAAACTCATCAAAAGGTAATAGCATCAGATCAGCCGGAAAACAAATATCCCGAAACATCAACGGACAATTCTTGCACACTTTGTCAACCAAGACACTTTTACCTAAGGGGTTCGATACTCTAATTACAAATTCATGAGACTCTACAGCAAAGTCTTCTCGGATACTAAGTTCATGCATACATACGAATGAGTAGACCCCGGATCTATCAATGCAATCACGTATATCATAAAGAGTAAATGTACCCGTAATAACATCTGGAGACGAAGCTTACTCACGAGCTCGAATGGCGTAAGCTCCAGCAGGTGCTCTAGCTTCAGATCTTGTAACTGTATCTTTCATGAATCTCTGGCTACCACTCGCATTTCTTGTGTTTCTAGAAGGTCTACCTCTAGCTGAAGCATTATCTGACTTCAGATTCTGTACAATCTCTTATTCAACATATTCAGGGCAATCTCAAATAAAATGATCTAATGATCCACATCTAAAACAAGCTCGGTCATTCAATCTACAATTACCCGGATGTCTTTTACCACAATGTCTACATTCAGGTCGTTCAGATCTGACATTTCCAACACTAGCTATCGAAGTAGCTGGAGCTTTGAAGTTCGACTACGATCTAGCTCGATCTCTGTTCGAATGTCCCATATTAGCCTTTGAACGGCTATGCTCATCTCTGAATTTCTTTGATGCAAATTGAAATGATTTACTTGAAAATCTCTTTCTCACCTCTCTGGCTTCTAACTCAGCTTTTCTTTTATCTTTCCCGAGTGCCTCAGCTTTACACGCTCGACCAACAAGCACAACAAATTCTTTTATTTCCAAAATTTGAACTAGCAACCGAATATCTTCATTTAGGCCATCTTCAAATCTTTTACACATTATTGCTTTAGTCGAAACACATTCCCGAGCATATTGACTTAATCTCATGAATTCTCATTCATATTCAGTGACAGACATGCGACCCTGTTTCAATTCCAGAAATTCTTTTCGGTTTTGATCTATAAATCTCTGGCTAATATATTTCTTCCAGAATTTAGACTGAAAAAAATTACATGTAACCCGTTCTTTTGGAACAACAGAAATCAAAGTCTTCTATCACTGATAAGTTGCATCTCGTAACAAGGAAACAATACATTTTAAGCATTCATCAGGAGTCAATGACATCTCATCAAACACTCAGATTGTGTTCTCGAGCCAAAACTCAGCTCTCTCAGCATCATCTTCACTAGTAGCCCTGAACTCTTCAGCCCCATATTTATGGATTTTATCGACCGGAGGCTTAATCAACAGATTCAGATTCATAACCGGAGGTACAAAAAAGTCTGACAAGGATTAAGCGGGGGCGGAGGTTGTGAAACAGTCGGATTTGTTCTAATATATTGAGTGAACCACTCATTCATCATTTGGAAGAAGGCTTGTTTAACCTCTCCTTCTTGACCGCTAGTAGCCGGTCTCAAATCAGATGGCACTGTCCCTTGAGTGGGCGCAGGCGCATTACTTTCAACATCATCAGCTACAGCTCTTTCAGGATCCATTTTTTATATGAAAAACACATTTTATACGTCAAGATTCATCACACTATCACAATTCTTATATATATTGCATGTATAGCTAGACTCTCACACGCTACGTTAGTCCTAGAATCTACTAAATCGTAGCTCTGATACCAATAAAATGTAACACCCCTAACCCGTAACCATCACCGGTCTAAGGTTAAGAGGTATTACCGGATAAAACGGAAACTTTTACAAACATTTCACATCATAAAGTTTATCATCGTCATATCATAGCAAAACACAAACATATAGTCCCTTAATGAGGTCTACGAGACCTTAAACATGCATTAGAAAGGGGTCGGGACTAAACATAACACTTACGAAATTTTTCTAAAATTCAAACATTTTTCAAAGCTACAGAGGTCACACGCCCGTGTGAGCAGGCCGTGTGCCTCACACGGCCTCAGACATGCCCGTGTGTCTAAGCCGTGGCAAAACAGGGCATACATACTGACTTGTCTACACGGCCAGTCACACGCCCGTGTGTCCAGCCCGTGGTTAAAACTTACTTGTTTTGGAATGCAACCACGAAGGACACGGTCGAGCTACACACCCGTGTGCTCAACCATGTGGGCAAATATAGGCCATTTGCAAGGCCAAATTGCCATTGACACTTTGGGTTATACCTATAGCACAAATAAGAATCATTCCAAGCATCAAATGCGAACAAAACATACCAAATTGACTATCTATTCTAACCATTCAAGAGCATATCAAACATACCAACTTATGTGCCATTTAGCTCAATCTAATCACAAGCATTTTTAAAGAAAATCCATTCACAAACTTACCAAATCTTTATGACATCTTTTCATCTATAATAAACCAACTTTGCATCACAAAACATAGATCAAATATTACCATATGCACATCAATTTATAAGCCATATCACATAGCTTATATATACAACTCAAAACATCAACCATTTCAACTAGACTATACATGCCATACTTAAATATTTACACTTCTAAAAAGGTACCAAAATAGAGTTTGATAGTGTGGTGATGATCCCCGACGATCCCCGAGCCTTCCGTAGCTTTAACGATCTATAAAATAATACAAACACACACAAAGTAAGCTTTCAAAAGCTTAGCAAGTCATATACAAATAAACTTAACATAATAAACCTTTATAACCATTACAATTACAAGAACTTTAAATTTATGAAGTCAGAGTTTTAAATTTTATAAAGATAATGATCGAACCTGGAAACTAACTATGACAACGATTGAGGCAAGCGCACCTATCGAACAGTAGTATAGTTTAGGCAAGACCGAATTGTCGAACCCAAAGGAACTAAAAGTACTAATACTAACTTTCTTTCTATTATTTAGCCTAAGAATTAAGCGAATGGTTGTTTAATCTAAATTAATTAACTACTAAACTTAAAGACTCTAAGACAAAGAAGAATGAAATTGGGAAAATAACTTGAGGAAAAACCAATTAATTACGACGACACCCAAGGAAGAATCCACCTAGACTTCACTTGTTATCTAACTCTGAACTGCATTTATTTATTCATTTGACTTGATCCGTAGGATTCCTAATTTATATTAAACCCTCTTTCGAGGCGAATAACGTCTAACCCTAGGTTGATTAATTGAAATCTCTTTCTAATTAAAACCCCTAGAATCGCATTAACTTGATCTATGGACTCCCATATTAGGTTTCACCCTAATCCGCAGACGCCACACACCCTATCTCTAGGCACGCGATCAACTCCACTTAACTATGCTAGATCTACTCTTAGGCAGGGACTTTTGCTCCTCCACCTAAGCACATCAAACTTGAATTAATATCCGTGAAATATCAACACAAGAATTAAGAACACATAATTAAGAACAAATCAAATATTTATCATATAGTTCAGCAAACGATAACAAGATTCATCTAAGTTTCACCCCCCTCAGGTATCTTAGGGTTTAGTTCATAATAATAAAAGAAAACATCTCAGAAAAAAAGATAAAACAAAACATAAGAAATCCATAAAACCCCCTGAAGGAATTGAAGAGGAGATCCTCCGTCTCGAGTAGAATTCCGGCTTCTTGAGATGGATCAACTGGCTATCCCCAAGTGAATCCCCACAAATCTGCCTTCTCTAGCCTAGCAAGACGCCCCTAAACGGTAGCTTTAGGATCCCGTCGACTCCTCCTCTTTAGGTCATACTTAGGGTGTATTTATAGGCTTTTGGAATGTGTTTCTTTGCCCCCTAAGTATCCAAATCCGATTGAAATTACTTTTTTCCGCGGCAGAGACACGGTCATGGCACACGCCCGTGTGAATCATCTTTAGGCCGTGTTCGGACTTTATTAATGAGGCACGGCCGTGTATTTCGTGGCTTAGACCGTGTTCGAGATTATTGAGGAGGCACGGCCGTGTGGTCTTGGGCCCAGGCCGTGTTGATTTCGTGCTTTGGCCTATTTGGTTCGTTTTAAGTTCCTTTCTTGTTCTTTTCATCCTCCGGTGCTTTCCTGAGTACAAAACATGAAAAGAAAGGATTAAGATCACCTTTTTACATAAATCAAGGGATAAATCATCCAAAAGTATGCTAAATATGGGATTAAAATATGTTACTTTTACGATTTATCAAATACCCCCACACTTAAGCTTTTGCTTATCCTCAAGCAAAATTCTCAACTTACAATTAAAAATGAACTTTCCACAATTCATAATTATTATCGACAATGCTTCATCATAATTCATAGATAAGTTACACATGGATAATTTAACTCAAAGAGTCCTAAAGATTCAAACAATCTAAGTCATACATTTGTAGCAAAAAACATAGGTGTTTCCCCTCATCTATATAATTACCTCTGATTCAAAACCTACAAGGATTGACATCCTCACAAAAGATTCACTCAAATCACTCGAAGTGTTTAAGGTTCAGAATTAAGAACTCAAATGTCAAACCTAAAAAGTTAATCCCATAGGCTTGTATGAAAATCAAATCTCCACCACTGTAATATGAAATGATGCACAAATCAAAAGGTCTTTGAAAGGGTTGTAACGGGGCTTGGGTTAAAGGTGTGGTTAAAGGCTGAATTAGAGGGTTAGAATCGAGATTGAATTGACAAATTACCTAACCAGAAACAATAAACTAAATAAAAGTAATTACATCAACTGAAGGCTAATAATACTAATAATACGAGCTTCTTTTTCAATATTTGGAATTCAAACGTATAATCTCACTTAATCACAAAACTAATAATGAATAATGAATATACTTTTGATTTTTTTTAAGAACAAATCAAATATATAACAAAGGATAAATTACTGAAATAAAAAACATAGTTAGGCTATTAATCAAATCAAATCTCGATATAAGGGTAGTCAAAAGGAATGGTGATAACAAAAACAAAGGGATCTGGGTTAAAATTAGTGGGTGAGTCAATAAAAAGGGTTGTTAGGTTTAAACGGGGTTCACTAGGGGTTAATTATGAAGGTAGGTTTTTAGTGGAGTAAGTGGGTTAAATCCTAGGTGCCTTTATCATTTCTGTATATCAAATCAAAGGTGTGGTCTCGATAAGTATAATCGATGCAAGTTCTAGAATAACAAATCAATGTTGACACGCTCATAATCAATAAAGTGAGCAAGGAAAAGATTTTATGCTCTATAAGGCTCAAAATCTCACAAAAATTATGGGTATTTTGATGTCAACCTCGTAAATTTCAAACTTCAAGGTAACATCCAAATTCAGGTAGACAACCTAGAAAACTTTTATTTTCTGAAAAATAGACTTATCATGCTTGATTCTCTAGTATTTTTAGAATTTAATTATCAATGCACAATTATCAATGACTTAATCTAAAACACATCAATAAAGATCATGAATCATGGAAATTTCATCCTAATTAGTGATATGAGAAAATTACTTAAAAACAAGACATAATTCAGGATTTGAGAATAATGCAAAAAGTTTGGCACCTAATTTCAGGAATTTAAGAATAATGAAAAAAATTAGGCACCTTTTTAGGTTGTTCACCCCCCACACTTAAGACGTACATTGCCCTCAATGTACAAAGTTATATATATAGACAATTAAGTAAAAATTCAAAAGATATAGAGAGAAGTGAAACTTCGTAAATTATGGATGAAATCCTTGAATTGGAGGTGAAAGATAAGTTGGAGGGGCGTTCTTGATGACGATCCTACGCTAGATGAAGAAATTGGGTAGCTCATGGAGGATTAGCCAGGATATAATAATAATAATTAAAACTATACTAATTAAATAATTAAAGAATAGCAAGCTAAAGTGAAGAAAAATAAAGATGAAACTAAAATTAAAAGAAAAGATAAATGGACCGTATGGTCCTTATTGTTGGATGGTTCGCGAGGTGGGTGTGACCTCTAAGGTCACAGAGGTGTCAAGGCGGTGGCGGAAGTGGCGTGATTCCCTAGCAGCCTTTAGAACCTAAAATTAAGAAACTAAGATAAAATAAATTAAATTAAGCATAAGAGTGTTAAAGAGAAGGAAAATAAAGGAGAAGAGTAAAGAAGAAGAAAAATTAAATGGTCTCAAAGACCCTTGGCTTGTCGAGTGATTGAAGCGGCCGGCATGAACTTATGTAGATCGGTCTCCATGAGGGAGACTATGCTGGGATCCTTCCGTTTCTTCGACATGTCCAACAGACTGAGAAGAATGCTATAAGAATGAAGAATGCTAAGAAGGTATGGTGTAAGGGTGTAAAGGAGGAAGGAGGGTGAAAGTTGCAAAGGGGTGAAAAGTTGAGAGTTAGTAGGAGAAGAGAAAAAGGAGGGGGTTTAAATAAATTTTCAAGCCTGGTACAACCCCACACCCGTGTACCGTGTGCGTGCTAAGTCACACGGCCGCATCGCACGGCCGTGGTGGGCTCCATTTGTTTCTCCCACGCCCATGCTCAGGTCGCCACGCCCGTTGGTGCTAAGTCAGTGTCATCCACGGCTGCGTCGCACGACCGTGGTGTTTTGCTCGCGTGCGTGGGTTGGCGCTGGAGTCCGTGACTCAAAGATTTGATACTTTCGACTTATACCCTCTCTCGCCATGTCGATGACGGGCGATTCTCAGATTTCCACACACCGCCACGCCACTGCCGTGTGTAGGTCGTGTGGCCTGCAAATCGCACTTTTGGTTAGTTTAAAGTTAGATACTATAAAGAAAAGATAAAATAGACAAAATAAAAATGTAAAAGTTAATGGGGTTAGTATTCGGTTGCCTCCCGAGCGCGCTGCTTATAGTCTTAAGCTAGACTCTCCTCTCATTTGTATGTTCATGGTGGTTTGAGGAGTTGAAAATCCTTCCTCATGTCAGTTGGTTTCATTATCATGATAGAATTTAAGTCGAGATGTGTTTATATTGAAAGTGCCAAAGATAGGATTACTTACCTCGATCGCTCAGTATGGAAAAACACTGATTACCCTAAACGGTATTTCTTTGTTTGTGTTAGGGTCAGGGGGAGATATTCGAGGGTCTTTTTTTTCTATCAATACCTGATCTCCGATTTTGAACTTGTTTGATTCGTGGAGTGGCTCTGGTTCTGCTTCGTGTATTCCTAATTTCTCCTTGAAATGCGTCTTCCACTCGTCTAGATCATCGAATTGAATCCCTCGTTCCTCATGAGTTATTTCTTTGTTAACACTGGGTCTAAGATCGGGTTCAGCTGTATTCTTTTGTGGTGCTTCCTGAAAAAAAGGGTTAACTGAATGGTTATCAATAGAATTTGTTTTCTCACCTTGGTTACTCGATGTTCTAGCCGAATCAAGAGCTTTGAGAGTGACTGTCTCATTACCTACACGAAGTATGAGTTCTCCTACATCAATATCAATTTTAGTCCTAGCAGTTGCTAAAAATGGTCTTCCTAAGATTAAGGGGATCGAATTATCCTCATCCATGTCTAAAACGACAAAGTCTACTGGGAATACGAATTTTTCAACTTTTACGAGTACATCTTCGATTATACCCCTAGGAATTCTAACAGTTTTATCAGCTAGTTGAATGCTCATCCTAGTTTGTTTGGGTTTCCCTAGACCTAGTTGTTTAAACAATTTATAAGGCATGGCATTTATGCTTCCCCCTAGATCAGCTAACGCATTATCAATAGGTAAACTACCAATTAAACATGGAATTGTAAAACTCCCTGGATCTTTTAATTTCCGTGGTAGTTTATTTTGCAAGATTGCTGAGCACATTGCGTTTAGTTCCATGTGTTATGCCTCGTCTATCCTTCGCTTGTTCGTCAAAAGCTCTTTTAAAAATTTTCTAGAATCTGGCATGTAACATCCTAGATTAGGGGTTATGCGTTCGTGCATAATTCATGAGTTAGTAGGTTTTGGCAGTGTTTGGAAGTGTATTAAGGGTTTTTAGAACTTTAGGATGGAAGAGAAAGCTTTTGAAAATTATTGGTTTTTAAGTTAAAAAGGGGGAGCAAGGCCAGGGAGGCCTTAAAGGAAAATTTTGGGAGTTCTTGGACATAGAAATTACCTTGGTAAAGTGGCTGGAATGCGCCACTTAGGGCCTTGGAGAATGACGCCAGAGCAAAGTGGGGAAGGGCCTTGGTTCGAATCACCTTGGCAGCAAGTAGTGTAATTTTATTTTGCTTTTGGCGTTAAGACAAGGAGGAAATTAGGCTAAGGAGGCTTTAAGAGGAATTGTGGGAGTTTATGACACAAGGGTTGGCTCGTAAAGTGGCGACAAGGCGCCACTTAAGGCTTGGGCAAGTGACGCCACGCAATGGGTAGAGGGCCCAGTTCGAGTTGCGAAGGAAGCAAGAAGGAGCATTTTATTTTTCGTATGCGGCAAGAAGGCGCTGGGCTAGGAAGGCTTTAAAAGGAATTCTGGGCGAAGCATGTCACAAAAAGCGCCTAGGTAAAGTGGCTTGGGCGCTATGGAAAGGGAGCTTCAGGGGGCCCAAGTTCGAGTCTTGTGGGCAGCATAAGCGTGTTTTTATTTTTCCAAGTTGGCGCTAAGGGAGAAGAAGGTCTTAAAAGGAATTGTGGGGAGTTTATGTCACGAAAGAGCTAGCAGCAAAGTGGCTAGTAGCGTGTGCTGACTCCAGCAGGTCCCATGTTCGAAACCTGGGGGCAGCAAATGGGTGTGTTATTTTATTTTTGCATGTGACGTCAAGGCAAGGGAGAAGAGATGGGCGACTTTGGGACTTTGGAAGGTAATGATAAGCCTTGTGTTTCTTTTAAATATTTGGTTATAGATAGTGGATAAATAAGATTTTATTTTATTTATTTTAGGAGGTGATAAGCTTGGTTATTATTTATTGGAAATTCGGCTATAAGGTAAGATAAATGTTGGTTTATTCAATTTATTTTTAATAAAAGGTTGATTTATTTTATTTAGTTTAGATGAGTAGATAGAAGATAATTATGGTGATATTTTATTTGAATAAGTAAGGATTAATTCAAGTTATTTTGAATGAGCTGATAAAAGGATAATTGTAGATTTATTGTATTTATTTTGAATAGGTGATTAAGAGATAAGATAAGAGATTAAATGGGATATTAGTAAGGGATATTATTGTTTATTTTATTTTAAGTTGGTGGATACAGGGGGTAATTATGTGATTTATTATTTTAAATAGGTAAGATAATTGTAGATTAAATTCAATTTAATTTGAATGGGTGTTGAAGAGACATAGTAGGAGATTAAATTGGGATATGATAATGAGTTGACGTGGTGGCCAAGCATGGGGCTCTTTTGGGTAGCGAATTCGGCCATGAAGAGGAGATAGGGCCAACTATTTAAAGGGGTTATAGGTGTTTTTCGGGTTCTTTTTCTTCCTTTTAGTGTGTGCCGAAATTCCTCTACATACTCTTCTTCATCTTTATTTTCTTTCAACCCCAATTTTACACCTTTGCTTGAATGGCCGAATGACCCTTTATCATTCAAGACCTTAGCCGAATGTTTCATCTCCATTGAGAGCCATTGCCAAAATCTCTTAGCCACTTTTATACCTCTTTTCTTCCATCTACATCTACTTTTAAGAGATAACCGAATATTGAATCACCTTTTTAAGGGCTTAGCTGAATCTTCAGTGGCCATATTCTCTCTTCTCTGTCGCAAGTGATAGAAGCCGAAGGTGTCATTGGTTGAAGGTTGCTCCAATCGATTCTTTATAGTAAGTAAGAGTTCTCTCCTAACCGTTCTTCTATCTCTTTGGTATGCCGAAATCAAGGGTGGTCTTGATTTCTATGGATAGCCGAATATTCATAGTGCCTTACCATTGTGTCTTTTGTATATAGCCGACAAGAGGAGTATTAGAGGAGTTTTTGGATCTGAAGCAATTAAGGTAAGCAAGTATGGTATTCGGCCAAGGGTTATTTTTCTATGAATTTATGCTTAAGCCGATTTTGATGTGGTTTCACTTAGGATTTCGGCGGTTCAAGAGCAAGGAGTAGTTTTCGGATTTGGTAAGCAAGGTAAGGAAGTATTGATATTCACCATAGGCCATTTTATGAGCTTAGGTGATGATCGATTTTTGACTTTGGTTCTTAGGAGCAAATCGACGGGAATAAGAAGAATTTCGGGATTCTAGATCGTGTTAGATTCGAGTAGTTCGGGATTTTGCTAAATAGACAGTGTGTGATTAACCCACCGCTTTTCGTATATATGATATGTATGTGAAATGTGTATGTGTTATGAATGTGCTAACTAGTGCAAAGTGAAATTGTGATAAGGATACCCTCAAGGGTATGTCGATAATCCTAAGTACCAAACCCGATGATATGTGATTATTAATATGAATATGTGATAATATGCTTGATGAACATGCTCATGCATCATTACATTGTATCATTATTTTATGTGGCATGTGCATGGGTGGGATATGATATGAAAGAAGGTACGGGTGTACTTCGAGTACGTGGTTTGATGTTAGCCTTGAGCTACATCGTGGATTGACGTTGGTCGAGGTCACGTTGTGGATTAATTGCAATTTAGTTCGTGGGCTTGATGAGTGGCTATGTGCCTCATCGTGGTTGATATCGGCTATGTGCCATATCGTGGTTGATGAGTGACTATGTGTCCCATCGTGGTTTTGGTGTTAGCTACGGCTACATCGTGGATTGGCGCTGACTGAGGTCGCGTTGTGGACTATTGTGCTTAATTACACGTGGACGGCAGTGATTGCCTTTGGAGTGAAAATGAGAGGGTGATTTGATAATCCCCTGGTGTGTGGTAGGCTAGATAAGGGGGTGTGTAGCTGATGGACCCTAGGTTTGGGTTGGGCTTCATAATTGCATGATTTCGTATGTGAACATATGTGGAAATGGGCCAAGCCCAATATGATATGTGGATTAATGTGGAAATGGGCAAAGCCCAGTATATGAATGTGGATCAGTGTGGAAATGGGCTAAGCCCAGTATGTGGAAATTATGTGGTTAACTACCCTATTAGATGAATGTGATATGAATATGGGCCAAGCCTGTAATGTGATAACATGTGAATTTGATAATTGATATCCGACATATGAGTTAATATGTGGTTAACATGTGGGTGGAATTCAAAGGGACTAATTACACACTCGAGTCCGTATGACTCACCCAATTTTTATTAAACATAGCAGTGATCGTGATTTTTGGACCGGGTTGGAGTGGATACAAAGGTGGCCATGCGATGCATTTCCATGCAGAAAGATATTTTAATTAATTAAGTAGTTATATTTTCAGTATTTTGATTAAGTGTTTATTGTAATAAGGCCCATTAAAGTGATTGAACATTTTTATTATGTTTAAGCTAGACGACCATTAAATTATTATTGGGAAGTGCTTTTAATTTTGGCAACTTATATTTTAAAAGCTTATAATAAAGTTTTAATTTGGATATTTTTATCAAGCTTATATTATTTAGAATTTTTAATTGGACATGGTTTTTAAATGACAAATTTTTAACGGTTTTTACTGTTAAGTAAGAATATTTTTAAACGTTTTTCCGCAGTGGCATTTCAAATTCAGTCGTAACGAATGGGCCGGGTTTGGGGTGTTACATGCCATCTGTGAAAGAGCTTCAAGTAACGGTAAGTTAATATGTAATTTCTTTAAAAGTTTAAGAAACTTATCGAACTGTTCCTCTGTATCATCTCTCCTTAATGCTTCGGGATATGGTATGTGAGGTTAGTACTCTTTGATTACCGGTTTTGGCTTATTATTACTTACCTCAACCTTACCTTCTTTGACCTCATCATCTTGCCTTGAATTGGGCTCGTCTAACCCTTCACTTTCTTGAGCTGATATGGCTAGGATTTGCTCCTTTGGGCTAATCTCAGTGTTGCTTGGTAGACGCCCTTGCGGTCGTTCAGAAATTATCTTTGCAAGCTGTCCAACTGTGTTAGTAAGTTGTCCAACTGTCTTTGTGAGTTCCCCGACTTGGCTCTCGATCCCTTTAATTGATGCCTGTTGATTCTTAAGGGTGGTCTCAGTGTCTTGGAGACGGTTATCTGTAGCTGCCATGAATTTTGTCAGCATTTCTTCAAGGTTCGGCTTCTTCTCCTGTGGATAGGGCTGATTTTGAAAATTTTGAGGAGGTTGTTGTCTCTGATTTCCTTGATTTCGTTGTCCTCCCCATGAAAAATTTGGGTGGTTCCTCCAACCTAGATTATAAGTATTACTATAAGAGTTATTATTAGATCTAAAATTGTTACCTATATAGTTCATCTGTTCGCTTTCTGTGCCCGGTTGGTAGAGTGGGTACTCAGGATTCACCACAGTTCCACTTGCGTCGCATTTGCATTCATCGGATATACCTGCGAAGAACACAAACTATCAATCTTTTTATTCATCATCTCTACCTGTGTTGATAGCATGGTTACTGCATCGAGGTTGAAAACTCCGGCTAATTTTGTTGGTTTTGTCCTTGTAACCTGCCACTGATAGTTATTAAGTGACATCTCCTCTATGAATTCATAGGCTGCTTCAGGAGTTTTATTGTTAAGGGTTCCACCGGTTGCTGAATCTATTAGTTGTCTCGTTGAGGGATTTACACTATTATAGAAAGTTTGGACTTGGATCCACAAGGGTAAACCATGGTGTGGACACCTTCTCAAGAGATCCTTGTATCTCTCCCATGCGTCGTATAATGTCTCTAAATCCATCTGCACAAAAGAAGAGATATCATTCCGTAATTTGTCCGTTTTGGCCGGTAGGAAACATTTTAATAAAAAAATTTCAGTCATTTGATCCCATGTGGTGATTGACCCTCGTGGTAACGAGTTTAACCACTGTTTGGCTTTATTCCTTAATGAAAAGGGAAATAACCGAAGTCTTATGGCATCGTCAGAAACGCCATTTATTTTGAAGGTATCACAGAACTCTAAAAAATTAGCTATATAAGTGTTTGGATCTTCGTCCTGCAAACCATCAAATTGAACAAATTGTTGAATCATTTGTATAGTGTTAGGCTTTAATTCAAAATTATTAGCAGCTATAGCAGGCCTAACAATACTAGATTCGGCTCCTGTTAAATGAGGTTTAGCATAATCATACATATTACGTGGAGCACTATTTTCTGCCACATCTTGTGGTGGTGGATTATTCTCGTCCATCCCTTCAGTCGGATTGGATTCGCCTTCTCGCTCTTCTTCTTGATAATTTAGGGCTCGCCTAATTTCTCTGCGATTCCTGCGAGCGGTAGCTTCAATATCACTGTCGTATACTAAAGGTCCTCTCGGGTTCATTCTAGTCATAAACTAGAGGTACCTGGAATGAAGAAGAAATAAAAGAAGAAAAATTAGCAAATAAAATAAGAAATAAAATTGAATTGCAAAAAATAAAAATGGCTAAAGTAATAAAAATAGAGTGTTCTTAATATTTTAGTTCCCCGGCAACGGCGCCAAAAACTTGATCGCTGTGAAGTCAGAGTTTTAAAATTTATAAAGATAATGATCGAACCTAGAAACTAACTATGACAACGATTAAGGCAAGCGCACCTATCGAACAGTAGTATAGTTTAGGCAAGACCGGATTGTCGAACCCAAAGGAACTAAAAGTACTAATACTAACTTTCTTTCTATTATTTAGCCTAAGAATTAAGCGAATGGTTGTTTAATCTAAATTAATTAACTACTAAACTTAAAGACTCTAAGACAAAGAAGAATGAAATTGGGAAAATAACTTGAGGAAAAACTAATTAATTACGACGACACCCAAGGAAGAATCCACCTAGACTTCACTTGTTATCTAACTCAAACTGCATTTATTTATTCATTTGACTTGATCCGTAGGATTCCCTAATTTATATTAAACCCTCTCTCGAGGCGAATAACGTCTAACCCTAGGTTGATTAATTGAAATCTATTTCTAATTAAAACCCCTAGAATCGCATTAACTCGATCTATGGACTCCCATATTAGGTTTCACCCTAATCCGACAACGCCTCGTCACCCTATCTCTAGGCGCGCGATCAACTCCGCTTAACTATGCTAGATCTACTCTTAGGCAGGGACTTTTGCTCCTCCACCTAAGCACATCAAACTTGAATTAATATCCGCGAAATATCAACACAAGAATTAAGAACACATAATTAAGAACAAATTAAATATTTATCATATAGTTCAGCAAACGATAACAAGATTCATCTAAGTTTCATCCCCCTCAGGTATCTGAGGGTTTAGTTCATAACAATAAAAGAAAACATCTCAGAAGAAAAGATAAAACAAAACATAAGAAATCCCTAAAACCCCTGAAGGAATTGAAGAGGAGATCCTCCGTCTTGAGTAGAATTACAACTTCTTGAGATGGATCAACTGGCTATCCCCGAGCGAATCCCCACAAATCTGCCTTCTCTGGCCTAGCAAGACGCCCCTAAACGGTAGCTTTAGGCTCTCGTCGACTCCCCCTCTTTAGGTCATACTTAGGGTGTATTTATAGGCTTTTGGAATGTGTTTCTTTGCCCCTAAGTATCCAAATCCAATTGAAATTGCTCTTTTCCGCAGCAGGGACACGGTCATGGCACATACCCGTGTGAATCGTCTTTAGGCCATGTTCGGACTTTATTAATGAGGCACGGCCGTGTATTTCGTGGCTTAGAACGTGTTCGAGATTATTGAAGAGGCACAGCCATGTGGTTTTGGGCCCAGGCCGTGTTGATTTCGTGCTTTGGCCCATTTGGCTCGTTTTAAGCCCGTTTCTTGTTCTTTTCATCCTCCGGTGCTTTCCTGAGTACAAAACATGAAAAGAAAGGATTAAGAGCACCTTTTTAGATAAATCAAGGGATAAATCATCCAAAAGTATGCTAAATGTTGGATTAAAATATGTTACTTTTACGGTTTATCATATTTCTTCTTTAGCTCAATGGTATCTAACCATTTTCTTATCAACAAATTACATCTCCATGTATTTCTTTGGATCATATCATATTCATACATATATCACATTTTGTCTCAACAATTCTATGCACATATTTCACTTTAGCAAATTCACATATACTTACTTTTCATACTCTAACATAGAGTACATATCAAACGTACATGAATTGGTTATACATTTCACATAGTCTTTCATTTCTCAGAATTGCCCGTTGAACCAATCGGAATCAAATAGGATACTCGAATAACTCGGAATACTCGTACAATGCCAACGTCCCAGACGTAGTCTTACATGTAATCAAATATCGATGCCACTGTCCCAGACAGGGTCTTACACGAAATCATATACGATGCCAATGTCCCAGACATGGTCTTACACGTAATTCTCAAATCGATGCCAACGTCCAAAACGTGGTCTTACACGATATCACATATCAGAACCCTATGTCATGACATATTAATCCTATCTATTCCTAAGGTTCGTACGGGACTTTTCGGACATTGACACATTGTCGATACTTTCTCGATTTTCACATGTATATTTTCCAAAGCCATTCATCACAATTCAATAATATATGAACATGAATAAATCAACTTAAATACATTTATTTGTATATAGACTTACCTAGTATTCGGAATAAACGAACGGATTCGACTACTCGATCACTTTCGACTTTCCTCGATCTAAAGTCGTTTTCTTTGGTTCTTGATCTATACATATTCAAATTTAACTCATTTATTCACCAAATCATTCAATTCAATCCAAAAACACACATTTAGGGCATTTTACAATTTAGCCCTCACATTTTCACATTTTGACATTTAAGTCCCTATTTCACAAAATCACAAAATACATAAAATTCCCTTGTACCCATGCTTAGCCGAATTTTCATCATGATCATACAAGTCCATACATTTCATTTACTTCACATTTTAGTCCCTCAAAATATTATTTTCACATTTTAATCCAAATTACTCAAATTCACCAAAAATCCAAAGACAAAACATGTTAATCTAACACATATATTTCATATTTCATCAACTAACATCACAACGCTCAAGCATTCATCAATGGCACATTTCAAATTCTTCATCAAATTCCAAAATTAAGGCATGGGTTTTGTAGTACTCAAAGCAACGATTACAAAAACGTAGAAATTATCAAAAACCGAAACCAAAACATACCTTAATCAAAGAACATCAAGGCCGAATGCAACCAAAGCTTAAAACCCTCTTTTCTTTTCTTATTTTCGGTGGTGGATGGACAAAAGTGATGAAACGATTGATTTAGTTTATGTTTTAATTAACATAATATTACATTTACAAATTTTCCCTTTATTAGCCAATTATAAAACCATGCAACAATAGCCCTTAACCGTCCATCCCATAACTTAATGGCTAAATTGCAACATAAGGACTCCATATTATAGAAGCAATAACAAAGTAACACTTTAACAATTATCAAGCCACTTTTGCATTTTACACGATTAAGTCCTTTTATCAAATTAAGCACACAAACAGATAAATTAATTCGCGAAACTTTCACACATGCTAAATCACATACTGTAAGCACAGAAAATAATATTAAAATATTTTTCTGACTCGGATTTGTGGTCTCGAAACCACTATTCCGACTAGGGTCTAAACTGGACTGTTACAAACTATTCCACTTTTCATACTTCCAAAATGAACTAACTATAAAGCCGATTATACATCATACTTACCATATCACATTGCCAAATCATATAACCAACATTACAAACATATTGACCATGAAACATACTTCCAATTTAAACTTAAGACATGACCGGATACACAATCATTAACATTATAATCAAGCCATTTTCGCTTGGCTATGTATATATACAAATTTCAAAACCACATATATCAAAATTAGCCTATACATGCCACATAACCCAAACTCAAAACATTTAATTACCGAAACGAATACTGGATAGTGTGATGAGATCTCCACCGACTTCCAACCCGAGCAAATCTCCGAAAAATCTATAAACATAGGAAAACACACACGTAAGCTTTGAAAGCTTAGTAAGCTATATGCAAAAAAAATCATTTCAATAATGTTTATAATTCAATTTAACTAGGCCGAATTTAACAAATCTCAACCACATATACAATCATCATAATCGTAATTTCTTAAGACCACATTAGGTAACTTCACTAGGCTTAATTATGGATGAACATATAAACCATGTTTTCAAATTCATATATCAACCATTAGCTCATTCATAAAATTAAGATTTCACAATTTCATTACATACCAACCGAATCATAGTCATTTATCACATATTATTCATAAAAATATATCAATTTCTTTTTATACACTTCCAAAGCCGTATAACCATAACAAATCGCACATCAAAACTATGTTCCGTGTTTCAGAATTCTCATGTCCAAAACATAGGACCATAATTTCATCTAACGAACATATATAACACATCATTCATTATTTTATATTTCACATATATCATCATTTGAATCATACTTACATTTCATATCAGAATTTCATATACAAATCATATGTACCTGAATCATATATGGCAAAAACACAATTACAATTCTACATTTCTTATATGGTTAATTTATTCATAGTTCACTTGCTAATATCCACATCTCATTTTCACATAGATCATATAACAACTAATCATAATCATACTCACTTTCATTGCTCAAATTCATATTCATCGCAACATACCTGATTCGGATGCACATTCATATACTCATTTATTTCTCGGAATGCCCGTTGAACCGTTCGGAATCAAATAGGATACTTGGATAGCTCAGAAAACTCGTACAATGCCAACGTCCCAGACGTGGTCTTACATGTAATCAATATTGATGCCACTGTCCCAGACAGGGTCTTACACGAAATCAAATACGATGTTGATGTCCCAGACATGGTCTTACACGTAAACCTCAAATCGATGCCAACGTCCCAGACGTGGTCTTACACGATAACACATATCGGATTCCTATGTCATGACATATGTATCCTAACTATTCCTATGGTTCGTACGGGGCTTTTCGGACATCGTAATTCTATCGATTCAAGCTCGTAACCAGTTCTCCAACTCTAAATTCAATTCGGCATATACACATATATTTATTAAAGATCAATTCAGCACATATAACATATATACATTCAAATTTAACAGCATTTATTTACTTATGAACTTACCTCGTACGGACGCGAACGGACCGAAATGACTAATCGATAACTTTTGATTTTCCCGATCCAAATCTGATTTCCACTTTTTCCAATCCAATTTAAGCTTCAAACGTGCCGAATATTAAAGCTCATCCATGGCTTCTTTTTCTTCCACTTTTAGCCAAAGATGAACATGAATGCATTGCTTTTAATGCTTGGTTTTATTTAATTATAATTTAACACATAAATTTACATTTTAACTATTATAAAATAATATAAAAAAACTATATATTAAAAGCCTTATGCAATATGCCGTCCACTTAATTTAAAATGGCCAAATTTAATTTTAAGGACTTCACAATTAATAGACCATAGCAATTTAGTGCTTTAATAATTAGATTACCACTTTTGCATTTTACGCGATTAAGTCCTTTTATAAAATCGAGCACACAAACGATAAGATTTTCACACGAAACTTTCACACATCTTAATTCACATACTGTAAACACCAAAAATAATATTAAAATATTTTTCTGACTCGAATTTGTTGTCCCGAAACCACTCTTCCGACTAGGGTCTAAACTGGGCTGTTACAGCTTTAGGAATAGATTCAGCAATGAGAGAAAAAGAATGTGAGGAACATTATGATTTTCCTAACCTACTTCACCATTCTTTTGAATTATTTTAGGTTCCTTTCCGTGGAAGAATGAAAACTTTTGATAAGGAAGAATGTAAGGGATGGAGCTTTGATGTGCACAATCAGTTAGTTGATTTTCTTTTGTGATAAGGATTGAAGGCGGAAGCGAAACGAATTCAAGTTGTTTGACTCAAGGAAGAAATATTTGGATCTCGTGATTGGGCCTTGAGGGAAACTAAGCCCATCTGTAACACCCCTTACCCGGGTTCTATGCCGGGAACAGGCCCGAAGCGTTACTGAACTCAAACCACTTGATCGCCACATAGGCTCAACGTAATTACTCTCTATACCTTCAGTCTCGACTTACGAGACCTCACCCATACGTCTGAAGGCTCTCGGACTAATCCGGAACTTTTTCCAACCTTAAAGTTTTTCTCTTCCAAACAGGTCTTACACCGTGCAAGATTAGACACGCCGCAGCATAGGTACACACGCCCATGTCCCCGCACCGTGCCTAAAAACCCAGATTCTCGCCAATTTGCCCACGGTTAAGGCACACGCCCATGCATTTTGGGAACACACCCGTGTACCTCTCGTCACACGTCCGTGCCTTTCACCCGTGGTCAACATCGACTAATCACACACACGATTTTGACACGCCCGTGGGCCCAAACCGTGTGCCATACCTTAGTATTCTGACTTATTCAACACGGCCTCGGCACGCCCGTGTACTTTAACCGTGTGACCATTCCAATTCAAATTTTAAAGTGCAGACTTCACACGGCCTAGACACACGCCCGTGTGCCTACCCATGTGAACCAGAACAAGGCTATTTGCCAAGCTCTTTGCATCCCTATAGCTTACACAACTTATACTCCCCCATCACATTTATCATCACTAAAATTGAATTGCCATCCCACATGGATAAATACATCTTTTCATATAACATAATAGCCAACAACAATGGCATTATACAATTATACAGTAACCCATTTAGGCCAACACATTTGGCACAATAACAATGACTTAATCAACCTCATATACTAGCCCTATACATGCCATGACTCATAATGACTTGATACCTCATACCAAGTGTCTCCTCGATAGTGTGAAAACATCACCGGCGGTCTCCAACCCGAGCTAGTTGAATTAACCTATAAGAGATGAGAAAGAAAGAGGAGTAAGCAATAATGCTTAGTAAGTTCATATGCCATTTAGAATCAACTATCAATTTCATATGCTTATACTCAATCACAAGGTATTAGAATGAGTTTTACTCTTGAACTCACAGTTACCTATTCAATCATTCATAATGTTTACTCATTTCGTCTCTTACCACATTCTAACCATATCTCGGGCTTAATGCTCGCATTCCTCAACTTACCGTGCCACAAGCCAATTCGCTCATTTAATTAGCATACATCCTGCACTGATCATCGCAAGATCATATAAAACAACACATCATGCATTCTCAATAAACCACTCATACTACCAACCTCTCGGTGGCTACGCACTTAGCCCACCATTGAATCTCTTATAGGGTGGTATCGCACTCAGCCCACCAGTCAGTTATACTAATGGTGATTTCGCACTTAGCTTACCAATCATTTATAAACGGTGGTAACGCACACGGCCCATCGATTACTAATTAATCAGGTGGTAATGCACACAGCCCACCAATAATAATATAGTTGATGGTATCACATACAGCCCATCAATTAATATATTGGGTGGTGACGCACACAGCCCACCGATAATAATATGGTTGATGGTATCGCACACAGCCCATCACTAACCATTAATATGGTGATATCGCACATAGCTCACCATTATCATACATTCATAATAGTCATCCCCACGTAACTCTTTATTTCAAATGTTCATCCAAGAACATTCTCACACTACTATTCTTACTTAACTTTTCCATGATATTTATTCGCATTCACACAATACAAAAATAAATCTAACTCATGCAACTAAGGTGCATTAATTACACTTATCCCACTAGGGTTTATCATACATTGAATTTATATCAATTCAATCGTAACACATACTTGCTCTTCTCATGATACAACCACATACATTTAACATGTCGATGCCATGACCCCGACGAGGTCTTATATGAAATATCACATCGTTGCCATGTCCTTGACATGGTCTTATTTAATATCTGTCACCGAAGCCATACTCTAATATGGTCTCACACGGAACCTTAACTAACTTCATTTCATACTATTTACGTTTCTTACTATTCTTAGATTCAATTCTCTTAACAACTCATCGACAAATATTTAATACATTCATTGTATAATTATACATTCCATACAAATTTGGAATATTAAAATAACTCATATGTAATCACAACATTTGCACATGAACTTACCTCGATGTCAAAAGGGCCGAAAGGGACTTTTTACCCACATTTCTCTTTTCACCCGTTCTAGGTCTGGAACTCGTTTTCTTTGATCTAGAATAATGAAATTCACTGATTTAATCACTTATAAATCATAATACACCTTAAGCTATAATTTAGGCAAAATTACCATTTTGCCCCTACACTTTGGCAAAATTACGATTTTGCCCCTAGGCTCGTAAATAAATTTTCATCATATTTTCTAGTTAAACAAGCCTAGCTGAACATTTAATCCTCTTATAACTATCCACAATTTCAACTATTTCATGCCTTAATGAATAAATTACAACTTTTGCATTTTAGTCCCAATTAGGTGTTTTCATGACAACACATTTCGCAAAAGTTGTTTATCATCATCCTAACTTTCATTTTCTTCCATAAAAACTCAGCCACCAACATAAACTCTCTCATGGCAAGTCCCTAGACTTTCAGCCATGTTGGAAAATAGTCCTCTCTTTAGGAAGCTTAAGCTTTGGGGACTCCAAAAGTACAAAAATTATCAAGAACGATCATCAAAATTGCTTACTTGTGAGGAGAAATGCTTGCTGAAATTTTGAGCTTCAAAAACCCCATTCTTGCTGCTCATTTTCGGTGGAAGAGGAGAAGAAATAAAAAAGATGATAGCTTTTTTTATTTCATCTTATTTTATTCTTTTTAATCACCTAACATGACCAACATTTAATGCCCTTGCCCCCTTAACTTCTTTGACCGGCCAACTCACTTAACAAGGCCAAATTGCATATTTGGGACCTCCAATTTATAATTCATAGCTATTTGGCACCTCTAGAAAATAAAATAGAACTTTCGCACTTTATGCGATTTAGTCCTTTTTCGCAATTAAGCCCTCAATCGCTAAAATTAAAGCACCAAAATTCTCATGCCTCTTTATAAACACTTAATAACACATAAAATAATATCAAAATATTTTTCTTCAACCTCGAATTAGTGGTTTCGAGACCACTGTTCCGACTAGCCCCTAAATCGGGCTGTTACAATCCTCCCCCCTTAGGGATTTTTGTCCCCGAAAATCTTATCAGGAGGAGTTGCTGTCAACATTCTTAAAACGTTTCCATCTACTCTACAAAATCACGAGTCTACTTATCCTCAAGTTTCTCTTGCCAACAACTCTTAAGCTGTGATACACAAGGTCGAAGCACAATTTGAGACTTACATTACTCTGCCTCCCGGGCACATATACTCAGTAAACTTACAACTGTGAATTCGGCACATGCCGAAATGATCATTCGGATCGTTATCACATACTTCACTAAAATTTGGATGACATCCCTCTCCTTGGAAATCAAGTCACTTTAACTTTGAAAGCTATTGTATTTTATCTCACTTTATCACTAGGATAATCATCGACTGTAATAGTCTCAACTTTGAGCACTCTGATAATTCAGCTATTACCGATCAACTACTTCTGAACTTAAACTCAATCACATCATGAAGTGTACTCAGTTGTCAAAAACATCTATGCATATATCTGCACCTTCTCTAATTCTTGTACGAGTAGACCTGTTACTAGTAAGTCTCATTTCAAAATTTTTGCATGAGTTCTGAATTCATCCACATACAATTTCTATCTAAAAGTAACATCAACAACAGAAACCTTATCCAACCTGAATTTTAACATCTCAGACAAACTCATTCTAAGCTCATTTAAAATACCATTCACTATCTCCCTTCTGAACTTCTTTGTCTACTATCTGGGAAGCATTACAATCACTATATTCGTCATTGTAATAGTTCAAGTCGTTTTCACTATTCCATTTTCCAAAAATCTTCTGCAGCATAAGATTCTCTAACTCATCAAAATCCAAAAGGCACATATCGGTTTGTCCATAAATCATTTCCTAACATTTAACTCACAAAATAGACACAAAAGTGATCATCTCAGGATCACCAACCTATCAACTCTTTTTTTCTTGATTCAGACTGAACTCAGTATTAGAACTTTCAATCAATAGCTCCCTCTATAGCTTTCAATTCAACTGTCACGGTTTAAACATTCCCATGAGCATGTCCTTGTATCATGCTCCCTACTCACATACATACAGGATTTTATTCTCTTTATTGATTCATGTGTGAATATACATATAACTCGAATCATATCTCAATACATTAATCTACTCTTTTCACCACACTGAAAACATATTTCAAGCACACTCTCATCTGAGTTTCCCTTGCTATACTAATCTAAAACCTTTACCATCATCACATCTCACAATAGCAGGTACAATCTTGATCAAATCAATAATTCTATTTGGCCTGTCCGACAACCCATCACACGACGTGAAACTCATGATTTCACTCCTTATACTAGAATCATCTCCAGCTTCCCCCTCAAAACTCCCGAATAGGGTTACGAGGAGAATAAAGAACGTCAATTCCAGTTACTAAACCGACAACCATTTAATCTGATTACATAATCAGCTAACATTCTCGCACGATCATGATTCGTGAGATAAACAACTACATCGCCCCTGAAAGGCAAAAGATATTAACACGTAATACTTAGAGAGAGATCATTAAGACCCACACAACTATGGTTATCATAATTGAACACTCTCACAATTCAAACATTGTTTTTTTAACCATTTCCGTCCTCAAAACTCCTTAACAATTCCTTTCATTAATGAACATCAATTTAAGAAGATCTCGATAATCATAACCCTTAGGCTTCCTACTCACTTGAGTCAAATAGCCTATGCTAACTTTTTCTTTGCTCTTAACATTGTATAATCAATACAATCGTTAAAGCATTCAGACATACTTTCTTACAATTGCCTTTATTAAGCACATACCGTGCCACACTCTATACTCATACTCATTTCCTTGCGACTCACTCATGAGTGCCTGTATTCACTCATTCACATGACTTTAGTACAATTTTCCTTTCTACCTCTAGACTCATTGATCTGTCCCAAAGATCACTAGGAATACTCAAAAACGCATAATATAATCATTAACACAATTTCAAAGCCAAAGCCACATTCTAGAGGTGACCTTATATGGAAGCACTTATAAATGCCAATGCCAATGCCATATTCAAAATATGGTCTTATATGGACTGCCACCTCAAGTATCGATGCCATATTCCGGATATGGACTTATACAATTCTCGTGTTCATTGTAGTCCCCTAGGACTTCAACCTCGTGTTCAACAACAATTACTCTATATAGTAGAGTAACATGTATCAATATGATACAAAGCATTCTCAAAATGCTAACATAATCATTGCACTAACCGAATGCAAACTTGCTCAACTTAACTCTCATAACATCTCGTCATAATTCAACAGTGGTAAGGGGTGAGGTCGTAGCGTCCCACAACTTGACTCTCGTGACCACATACATATGATTTACTATTCATCATCAATGAAATATCATCATGGTCACACAACTCGTCACAAGTGAGTTTTCACGTTTATCACACTACAATTGTCCCTATCACTTATACTATTCGAACTCTGATTTCACTTACTCAAGTTCCACATTAATATCTACTCAAGTACTCAACATTTAACTCTACTTTCTCTTACTATGACTCATTAATCTAGAGAATGTCTTACGGGTTTTTGGTACGTCGTTTACTTGATTGCCATAGTCCAACTATGGTCTTACTCGTATCACAACATCATAGCCCAGCTATCTCTTTACATGTCATCATGATGCCATAGCCTTGCTACGGTCTTACACGAAATCTCATATCAATACCAATGCCATACTCCTGATACGGTCTTACATGGAACTCATGTCGTTGCCAATGCCATATCCCAGATATGGTCTTACACGATTCTATACCGAAGCCAGGTCCCAGACGTGGTCTTACACTGGATCACTATTTGTCACCAATGACATGTCCTAGACATGGTCTTACATGGGATCACATGTATCGCCATGGTCCAACCATGGTCTTATTCATCATTTTATCATTGAACGACCGTACCCATCTCTGCATTCTACTTAGTCAAACTTCCCAGTTTAACTCTCACACCATCATACTCGTAGTTTCGTACGGAGTCACGAAATAAAACATTATACATCATCCATTTTAATAGTCGCACATGAGATTCAACTATGTGGACATATTGATCATGTATCGTTCAAACAATTACACATACACATATACTCCATTCTCTGGGTAAATTTACTCACTATATGCACCCAACCCAGTAGGTTGAGTATATAACGCCTTATGCACATCCAGCCAATGCAGATAAACTTCTAATTTCATGCATTATCACACACATGTCATATACTTCTACTCATACCTCTTTGAATCTCATCATTGCATAAGAGCATTTTAATTTCCCCATTATCACTTACAATATTATTAGATTTAGCTCGGTTGGGAACCATCACTGTTTTAACAAAGTAATTTTGTTAGAGCCGGGAGACATCACACTATCACGGTCCATATATGGCATGTATAGCTAGACTCTTACTCACACTAGGTTAGTCCTAGAACCGACTAAACCATAGCTCTGATACCACTAAATGTAACACCCCTTACCCGGGTTCTACACCGGGAATCAAGCCCGAGGCGTTACTGAACTCAAACCACTTGATCGCCACATAGGCTCAATGTAATTACTCTCTATACCCTCAGTCTCGACTTACGAGACCTCACTCATACGTACGAAGGCTCTCAGGACTAATCCGGAACTTTTTCCAACCTTAAAGTTTTTCTCTTCCAAACAGGTCTTACACGCCCGTGCAAGATTAGACACGCCCGTGCATAGGTACACACGCCCATGTCCCAAGATCGTGCCTAAAAACCCAGTATTCTGCTAATTTGCCCACGGTTAAGGCACACGCCCATGCATTTTGGGAACACGCCCGTGTACCCTGTCACACGTCCGTGCCTTTCACCCGTGGTCGACACTAACTAATCACACACGGTTTTGACACGCCCGTAGGTCCAAACCATGTGCCATACCTTAGTATTCTGACTTATTCAACACGGCCTCGGCACACCCGTGTACTTTAACTGTGTGACCATTCCAATTCAAATTTTAAAGTGCAGACTTCACACGACCTAGACACACGCCCGTGTGCCTACCCATGTGAACCAGAACAAGGCTATTTGCCAAGCTCTTTGCATCCCTATAGCTTACACAACTTATACTCCCCCATCACATCTATAATCACTCAAATTGAATTGCCATCCCACATGGATAAACACATCTTTTCATATAACATAATAGCCAACAACTATGGCATTATACAATTATCATATAACCCATTTAGGCCAACACATTTGGCACAATAACAATGACTTAATCAACCTCATATACTAGCCCTATACATGCCATGACTCATAATGACTTGATACCTCATACCAAGTGTCTCCTCGATAGTGTGAAAACATCACCGGTGGTCTCCAACCCGAGCTAGTTAAATTAACATATAAGAGATGAGAAAGAAAGAGGAGTAAGAAATAATGCTTAGTAAGTTCATATGCCATTTAGAATCAACTATCAATTTCATATGCTTATACTCAATCACAAGGTATTAGAACGAGTTTTACTCTTGAACTCATAGTTACCTATTCAATCATTCATAATGTTTACTCATTTCGTCTCTTACCATATTCTAACCATATCTCGGGCTTAATGCTCGTGTTCCTCAACTTACCATGCCACAAGCCAATTTGCTCATTTAATTAGCATACATCCTACACTGATCATCGCAAGATCATATAAAACAACACATCATGCATTCTCAATAAACCACTCATACTACCAACCTCTCGGTGGCTACGCACTTAGCCCACCATTGAATCTCTTATAGGGTGGTATCGCACTCAGCCCACCAGTCAGTTATACTAATGGTGATTTCGCACTTAGCTCACCAATCATTTATAAACGATGGTAACGCACACAACCCATCGATTACTAATTAATCAAGTGGTAACGCACACAACGCACCGATAATAATATAGTTGATGGTATCGCACACAGCCCATCAATTAATATATTGGGTGGTAACGCACACAGCCCACCGATAATAATATGGTTGATGGTATCGCACACAGCCCATCACTAACCATTAATATGGTGATATCGCACATAGCTCACCATTATCATACATTCATGAATAGTCATCCCCACATAACTCTTTATTTCAAATGTTCATCCAAGATCATTCTCACACTACTATTCTTACTTAACTTTTCCATGATATTTATTCGCATTCACACAATACAACAATAAATCTAACTCATGCAACTAAGGTGCATTAATTACACTTATCCCACTAGGGTTTATCATACATTGAATTCATATCAATTCAATCGTAACACATACTTGCTCTTCTCATGATACAACCACATATATTTAACATGTCGATGCCATGACCCCGGCGAGGTCTTATATGAAATATCACATCGTTGCCATGTCCTTGACATGGTCTTATTTAATATCTCTCACCGAAGCCATACTCCAATATGGTCTCACACGGAACCGTAACTAACTTCATTTCATACTATTTACGTTTCTTACTATTATTAGATTCAATTCTCTTAACAACTCATCGAAAAATATTTAATACATTCACTGTATAATTATACATTCCATACAAATTTGGAATATTAAAATAACTCATATGTAATCACAACATTTGCACATGAACTTACCTCGATGTCAAAAGGGCCGAAAGGGACTTTTTACCCACATTTCTCTTTTCACCCGTTCTAGGTCCGAAACTCGTTTTCTTTGATCTAGAATAATGAAATTCACTGATTTAATCACTTATAAATCATAATACACCTTAAGCTACACTTTAGGCAAAATTACCATTTTGCCCCTACACTTTGGCAAAATTACGATTTTGCCCCTAGGCTCGTAAATAAATTTTCATCACATTTCCTTGTTAAACAAGCCTAGATGAACATTTAATCCTCTTATAACTATCCACAATTTCAACTATTTCATGCCTTAATGAACAAATTACAACTTTTGCATTTTAGTCCCAATTAGGTGTTTTCATGACAACACCTTTCACAAAAGTTGTTTATCATCATCCTAACATTCATTTTCTTCCATAAAAACTTAGCCACCAGCATAAAATCTCTCATGGCAAGTCCCTAGAATTTCAACCATGTTGCAAAATAGTCCTCTCTTTAGGAAGCTTAAGCTTTGGGGACTCCAAAAGTATAAAAATTATCAAGAAAGAACATCAAAATCACTTACTTGTGAGGAGAAATGCTTGCTGAAATTTTGAGCTTCAAAAACCCCATTCTTGCTGCTCATTTTTTGTGGAAGAGGAAAAGAAATAAAAAAATGATAGCTTTTTTTTTTCTTTCATCTTATTTTATTCTTTTTAATCACCTAACATGACCAACATTTAATGCCCTTGTCCCCTTAACTTCTTTGACCGGCCAACTCACTTAACAAGGCCAAATTGCACATTTGGGACCTCCAATTTATAATTCATAGCTATTTGGCACCTCTAGCAAATAAAATAGAACTTTCGCACTTTATGCGATTTAGTCCTTTTTCGCAGTTAAACCCTCAATCGCTAAAATTAAAGCACCAAAATTCTCATGCCTCTTTATAAACATTTAATAACACATAAAATAATATCAAAATATTTTTCTTCAACCTCAAATTAGTGGTTTCGAGACCACTATTCTGACTAGCCCCTAAATCGGGCTGTCACACCATCTCTATTATGGCCTTTGAATTAGACTGAGCTACTCGTATCATTCCCCCTTCCACAGAAGGATTCGTCCTCGAATCTGTAATATCAAAAGGAGAAAGGTCAGCGACATTAAAAGTGGCACTAACATTATACTCACTAGGAAGATTGAATTGATATGCATTATCGTTAACGCACTTGAGTACTTGAAAATGTCCATCAGCACGTGGGTTTAATTTTGTCTTACGTTTAGTCAAAAATCATTCTTTTCTCATATAGACCCAAACCCAATCACCGGGCACAAGGATAACTTGCTTGTGCCCCTTGTTAGCTTTGTTGGCATTCGCTTTATTTATTTTGGTGATTCATTGTTTTTCTTTCTCATGCATGGATTTCACCAATTCAGCTTTATTCTCCCCATCTAAATTAGAAATATTTTTTATAAGCAATGGTACAAGATCAAGTACAATTAGTAGATTAAAACCATAAATAAGTTTAAATGGGGAATAGCCAGTTGTAGAGTGAATAGATCGATTATATGCAAATTCAAAAAATGGCAAACATTATTCCCAATTTTTAATGTTTTTACCCACAATAGCTCGTAGTAAAGCACCTAAGACTCAATTGACTACCTCAATTTGTCCATCAGTTGGGGTAACATGTAGTAGAATATAATAATTTAGTGCCAAGCTTACCCTAGAACACTTTTTAAAAGTGGCTAAGGAACTTTACGTCTCTGTCAGATACAATGGTGCGAGGTATCCCATGTAGGCACACCATCTCTCTAAAAAATAAGTCAGCTATATGTGTAGCATCATCCATTTTGTGACAAGGAATGAAGTGAGCCATCTTAGAAAACCTGTTAACAACAACAAAGATACTATCTCGACCCTTTTTTGTTCGTGGCAAACCAAGAATGAAATCAATGGCTAAGTCTACCCATGGCGAAGAAGGAATCAGCAAAGGAGTATAGAGCCCATAAGGCATTACCTTTGATTTTGCTTATTTATAAGCAATACATTTAGAACATGCCTTTTCAACATTCTTCATCATGTGCGGCCAATAAAAATGTTCTTGTAGAATATCTAATGTTTTGGCGACACCAAAGTGTCCCAGTAAGCCTCCACTATGTGCCTCACAAATTAGTAACTCTCTCATGGAACATTGTGGAACACATAACCTGTTTAGGCGAAAAAGAAACCCATCTACAAGATAAAACTTAATAAAGGCACCATTCCCACAATTGGAAAAAAATATTCGCAAAATCAACATCATTTAAGTATAAATCTTTTATACGATCAAACCCTAAGACTTTAACATTTAATGTAGTTATCAAAGAATATTTACGAGATAAGGCATCAGCAACTACATTTTCTCTACCTGTTTTGTATTTAATTATATATGGGAATGTCTTTATGAATTCTACCCATCGAGCATGTCTCTTGCTCAACTTACCTTGTCCTTGTAACCATTTTAGGGTTTCATGATCCGTATGAATAATGAACTCATGTGGCAGCAAGTAATGTTACCAAACTTGTACAGCTCGAACTGATGCAAGCAACTTCTTGTCATAAGTTGAGTAGTTTAATTGTGCCCCATTCAGTTTTTCACTAAAATATGCTATTGGCCTTTTTTCTTGCATCAACATGATACCAATTCCAATACCTGAAGCATCACATTCAAGTTCGAAAGTATTAGAAAAACCAGGTAATTTAAGAACTGGAGCAGAACATAACTTATCCTTTAAGGCTTGAAAAGCCTTTTCCTAAGCTTCTCCTCACATAAAACCCACAAACTTTTTAATAACCTCAATTAATGGGGCGGTAATAGTGGAGAATGTAACAGCCCAATTTCGGTGAGATCGGAACAGTGGTTTCAGGACCACAAATCCGAGCCAAAAACAAAATTTATTTTAATATTATTTTATGATTTGCATTACTATAGGAAGGTCATATGAAAATTTTGATACGAAAATTTTACCGATTGCATGTTTAATTAGGGAAAGGACTAAATTGCATAAATGCAAAAGTTGTCTTCTAGTAGTTATAAGTATCAAATAGCTATATAATTCAAATCTTAAGGTCCTTATATGGTAATTAGACCATTGAAGAAAATTTAGTAGGTAATTTAGTGACTCATCCATGGAAAAATTAGGAATGGGCAAGGACTAAATTGGAAATCACTAAAATTAAAAGATGACAAATAATTAAAAAGGAAATTGTCATCTTTTTATTCATCTTCTTCTCCAAAATTTCCATGGAAACCCTAGGAGAGAGAGGAAGACAACTTTTCAAGCTTAAAAAGGTATGAAATCAAGTCTCGTTTTTAGTAATTTTTATATTTTTAGAATCGAGATAGTATAATCTTTCTATTTAGGGGATTTATTTGAAAAGTTATCGATGTATGAAATTTGGATCATGGATGAATATGCTGAAAAGTAGGAATTTATGGTAAAAAATGAAAGGTTGTTGGTAGATAAACAACTTTTACAAAGCAATTTTTGAAGAAAACTCGGTTTAGGGTCTAAAATGAAAAATGGGTAAACCCCTTGGAAAATGCTGAAATTTGAGAAATGTGGGTGCTGTAAAAGTTGTACATAAATTTCGACTAGGCTTGGAAAGGGGGTTAAATTCCATGAATTTCATTTTCCGAGCCTAGGGACGAAATTGGAATTTATGAAAAGTATAGGGGTTAAATGGTAATTTTGCTTAGGATGTAATTGAATGCAAATGTATATGAAATGTGATAAATTGATTGTTAAATTTGTTTATATAGACCTAGAAAGACCAACTACCGAACTAGATCGAGGGAAACAAAAGGTTTCAGATTAGTTGAAATTCAAATACGAACAATTGTCAAGGTAAGTTCGTGTAACCTAAATATGTATGTTAAGGTGCTTGAATTGAATTGTATGTGTGTGATGATATGTATGTGAAGATATACATTATGAAATGACCACAAATTGGAAAATGATGATAAAATGCTATGTCCCGGTTGAATGTTGAAATTCGATGGAATAAGGTGGTTTCTCGAAAAGAGTATAATACTGCATATGTTTCAGATAGGATTTAGCTCGGACGGGTAATCCAAATCAAGCTTTTTAGAGCATATGCTATAGAAAGGATTTAGCCTGGACTGGTAATCCTGTTATAAAATATGTGGCTTGAGAGTGTGCTTTATGATCATGTGCCAAATGGATACTTTTGAACATGAATTCACGAATAGTTGATATGTATACTTTGTGTATACTACCTAAATGTCCATCAAAATTTCAATTGTTCATCGGGAAAGATTCTTAAAATACGGAAAGGTGAAACTAAATAGAAGTTTATAATGCGATGAGCTCATCTATGTTTACTTGATATTCATATGATGTTATGTGACTAACTTGTTTGATTAAGTGTATATGTTTAGGTAAATTTACCCAAAAATTTTGGATGGTATGGTTATGTATACTTGTAATAGCCCGGTTTAGACCCTAGTCAGAATAGTGGTTTTGAGACCACAAATTCGAGGTTAGAATAATATTTTAATATTATTTTCTGTGTGAATAATATGTGATATAACCTGTGTGAAAATTCTGTGTGATAAATTTATCGACTGTGTGCCGAATTAGAGAAAGGATTTAATCGCATAAAGTGTAAAATGATGTGTGCTAATTGTTATGTGCTAAATTGCTATTGTCTTTATAATAGGATGGCCTTATAAGGCAATTAAGCCATTTTTAAGGTAGTGGATGGCTAATGGACGGTTTTGGCAATTGTATATATAGTTTTCTTATTTTGTTTTAAAGGTTAAATGTGTAAAATAGATATTAATGCATATTACATTAAAAAAACACAAAAACCAAGCCATTAACATCTTATATTGCTGAAAATCAAAGAAAATAGATAGAAGGAAGAACACTTAGGTTTCAGCTAGTTTGGAGCTTGATTTAAGGTACGTTTGAGCTCGGTTTTTGATAATTTCTACGTTTTCGTAATTGTTGCTTCGTGCTTTAGCTAACCCATGTTGTAATTTTGTGAATTGATGATGTTTTTGTGATGAGCCATTGATGAATTTTGAGCTATGTGCTAGTTGATAGTGAAATATGAAAACTTGGTGTTGGGTTAACATAGTTTGTATTGGGATTTTGAGTGAAATTGAGCATTTTAGGCTTAATTGAGAAAATGTGAAATTGAAGGATTAAAATGTGAAATAAATGAAATATGTGGGCTTGTATGAACACAAGGAAAATTTGGCTAGGCTTGTGTGGAAAGAAATTATGTGAATTTGATGATTTTTTGAATTAGGGACTAAAGTGTCGAAATGTGAAAATGTGAGGGACATTATGTAAAATGCCCTAAATATGTGTGTTTGGACTAAAATGAATGATTTGGTAATTGAATGGATTGAATTTGAATGTGTATATACCAAGAGAGGAGAGGTTTGGATCGAGATCGAGGCAAAGATAAGGTGCTCGATTAATCGATCGTTTCGATAACTCGACATCCGAGGTAAGTTTGGACATAATACGAATATTTAGTTATGTTAAATGCTATGAAATGAATGTTATAATGATATTGAAATGTGGATGCTATGTGAGAGTTTGAGTTTGAGTTATGTGGCACTAAGTGTGCGTATTCGGAAACGTGATTGAAATGTTTAGCACTGTGTGTGCGAAATAATATAAACTTCGACTTTGCAGTTGGCACTGTGTGTGCAATACCGATTGAAGAGCGGTTTGATATAAATGCACTATGTGTGCGATGGTAATTAAGCTTCGGCTACATATCTGGGCACTAATTGTGCGATTGAATCGAAGAAGAGACGAAAGTTGATCGAAAGGGAAAAGTGAGTATTGAGTAGCAAATGTAATTGATTACTAGGTGTTGGCTAAGGTACGCTCAGAACCTATGTGGTTGATGAATCTATGAATGAGATTATGAAATGTTAAATGAACATATTAGTTTTGGATGGTATGATGTATATATATGTATATGTGAAATAATCTATGTGGTAGTTTGTTTGATTTAAATGTGTTATGTTACGAACTTACTAAGCTTTGGAAAGCTTACAATTTGATTTGTTTCTCTGCTTTGCAGTGTTAGTAAAGCTAGCTTGGATCCGGGGATCGTAAGCACATCAGTCACACTATCGGCAATCTATTTTGGGTACTTTTAGAAAGATGTATATAGATTAAATATGGCATGTATAGACTAAAAATTATGGTATGATTTGTGATGTTTAATCCTTGCCATGTGAGTTGGCTTAGAAGTGAGATAATATTGAGTTTGTGGATGAGCTATGAATGTGGTATGTTTCATGACTTTATGGTTGATGAAATAGGTGATTAGAAGATGAGTTTTGGCATGGGTTATATGATGTTTGAGTTATAAATGTTTTGAGATGTATAATTGATACTTGGATGGACTCATTTATGATGTCATTAGGTATAGAAGTAGATGATATTGTGGATGACTAATTGGTGTATGGAATGGTATGTTTGAATGCATTTAGAAGCTTGAATTGGTGTTGCTTTGAAGCTTGTTGATTGACCCTAGTGTGGGTGGCATATTGGCCTTGCAAAGGGCCTGTTATGCATACACGATCGTGGCACACGGTCGTGGCACATAGGCGTGCCTAGTGACCGTGGGATATAGTCAGTATATAGCCTAAAAGTACACGGCCATGGTACACGGGCGTGCCTGGTGGCCGTGGGGAAAAGTCAGTATACATGCCCTGTTTTGGCACGGCCAAGACACGTGGGTGTGTCTAGAAGCCATGGGAGGCACACGGCCTGACTGCATGGGCGTGTGACCTCTGCAGTGTTAAAAAAGTTTTAAATTTCTGAGAATTTCCGTAAGTGTTCGGTTTAGTCCCGACCCCTTTCTAGCATGTGTTTGAGGTCTCGAGGAACTCAATAAGGGACTTTACGTTTATGTTATGATATGCTTTAATGATGATTGACTTTGTGGTGAGAATTGATTGTGAAATGTTCCGATTGATCGGTAACGCCTCTTAACCCTTTTCCAGCGACGGTCTCGGGTTAGGGGTGTTACAATTTTATTGGTATCAGAGCTACGGTTTAGTCGATTCTCAGACTAACGTAGCATGTGTGAGTCTAGCTATACATGCCATATGAAATTGCGATAGTGTGATAAATACTGACAGGTTAAAATGTGTTTTATTATAGTAATGGATCCCGATCGAGCAGTTGCTGACGATATAGAGAGTAACACGCCTGCTCCCGCTCAAGGGACAGCGTCGGCCACATCTAGGCCAAATGAAAGTAGTGAGGGAGGAGAGGCTAAGCAAGCCTTCTTCCGTATGATGAGTGAGTGGTTTTCGGAGTTCGTTCGAACGAATCTGGCTGCTCCACAACCTCCACCCCCACAAGTACCTGTTGTGCCACAAGTTGTAGATTCGATTAAATTGAATAAATCTCTTGTGGATAAGATTTGAAAGTACGGGGCTGAAGAGTTCAAGGCCATAGCCGATGATGATGCCGAGAGAGTTGAGTTTTGGCTTGAGAATACCCTTCGAGTATTTGATGAGATGTCGTTGACTCTTGTTGAATGTATAAAATGTGTTGTTTCATTGTTGAGGGATAGTACGTATAACTGGTGGAAAACATTGATATCTGTGGTTCCGAGAGAGAGAATCACTTGGGATTTCTTTCAAGTTGAGTTCAGAAAGAAGTATATCAGTTAACGATTTATTGATCAGAAACGTAAAGAGTTTCTAGAGCTGAAACAGGGCTGTTTGTCAGTTATTGAGTACGAGCGAGAATTTGTGAGATTGAGCCAGTATGCACGGGAATGTGTTTCGACCGAAGCTACTATGTGTAAACACTTCATAAAAGGGCTAAATGAAGATATTAAGTTGTTGGTCGGGATACTTGACATAAACGAATTAGTTATGTTAGTCGAAAGAGCATGCAAAGCTGAGGAGCTCAGTAAAGAAAAGAAGAAAGTTGATTCTGAAGCTCGTGATGAAAGAAAAAGATCGATGAGTAGGTTTTCTCAACCTTCGATGAAGAGATTTAAAGATACAAGTAACCGATCTCATACTTCATTTGGACATCCGAATAGAGATCGCGCAAGACTAAGTGTTGGTCCGAGAACTCAAGCTCCAATAGAATCAAGTGTTGATAGTGCCAAAAGTAACAAACCTGAGTGTAGACAGTGTGGAAGACGACATGTGGGAGAATGCTGGGGCAAGTACAACAATAGAGTTTGCTATAAATGTGGATCACGAGATCACTTCATTCGAGACTGCCCAAAGATGGCTGAGGAAGAAAATGTTCAGAATGTGAGATCGAGTAATGTGATGACTAGGGGTAGACCACCTAGAAATGTCGAGAATGTGAATGGAAGTCAAAGAGGGACTACCGATACAGCTGTGAGATCGGAGGCGAGAGCACCTTCCCGAGCTTATGCAATACGTGCACGAGAGGAAGCATCATCTCCAGACATTATCACTGGTACTTTTACTCTATTTGATACTGATGTGATTGCATTAATAGATCCGGGTTCAACTCATTCCTATGTGTGCATAAAATCTAGTATTGAATCAAACTCTACCTGTTGAGTCTATTGAATTTATGGTTAGAGTATCGAACCCCTTAGGCAAGTGTGTCTTGGTAGATAAGGTGTGCAAGAATTGCCCATTGATGTTTCGTGATATATGTTTTCCGGCTAGTTTGATGTTGCTACCATTTGACGAATTTGATATAATTTTGGGTATGGATTGGCTCACTTTGCATAATGCTATTCTGAATTGTAAAAGAAAAAGTATCGAATTGAGAAGTCAGAACGGTGAGATAGTTCGAATTGAATCCAGTGATTTGAAAGGGTTACCAGCTGTTGTATCTGCAATGAAAGCTCTGAACTATGTGAGAAAGGGTTGTGAAGCTTATCTAGCATATGTGATTGATACAAAAGTGTCAGAAAAGAAAGTTGAATCTGTACCTGTGGTTAGTGAGTTTCCAGATGTGTTTCCTGAAGAATTGCCGGGATTACCTCCAATCAGAGAAGTTGAATTCGGTATTGAATTAGTTTCGGGAACGACTCCTATCTCTATAGCTCCATACAGAATGGCACCGACCGAATTGAAAGAGTTGAAATCTCAGTTGCAAAAGTTGACAGATAGAGGATTTACATGACCAAGTTTCTTGCCCTGAGGTGCTTCTGTGTTATTTGTGAAAAAGAAAGACGGTACTATGAGAATGTGTATTGATTATCGGCAATTAAACAAAGTGACGATAAAGAAAAAATATCCATTGCCTCGTATCGATGATTTGTTTGATCAGCTGAAAGAAGCTACAGTGTTTTCTAATATAGACTTGAGATCGGGTTATTATCAGTTGAGAGTCAAAGAATCCGATGTACCAAAAACTACTTTCAAAACAAGGTACGGACATTATGAATTCTTAGTGGTGCCTTTTGGATTAACGAATGCTCCTGCAGTGTTTATGGATTTGATGAATCGGATATTTAGACCGTATTTAGATCGCTTTGTTGTGGTGTTCATTGATGATATTTTGATTTATTCCTGTGATGAGACGCAACATGCCGAACATTTTAGAATTGTGCTACAGACTCTACGTGAGAAACAGTTGTATGCTAAGTTTAGCAAATGTGAATTTTGGTTGGTTGAAGTTGGTTTTCTAGGGCATATTGTATCAGCTGCGGGAATACGAGTTGATCCGAGTAAGATTTCAGCTATTTTGGAATGGAAGCCTCCGAGAAATGTGTCTGAAGTTCGTAGTTTTCTGGGACTAGCGGGATATTATAGACGGTTTGTGAAAGGCTTCTTGATGATTGCGAATCCGTTGACGAAGTTGCTACAGGAAGATGTTAAATTCGAGTGGTCAGAAAAGTGCCAACAGAGTTTTGAACAGTTGAAAGCATTATTGATAGAAGCGCCAATGTTAGTTCAACCGGAATCGGGCAAAGAATTCATAGTATACAGTAATGCATCGTTGAATGGTTTAGGCTGTGTGCTGATGCAAGAAGGCAAAGTTATTGCTTATGCTTTGAGACAACTAAAGCCGCATGAAAAGAACTATCCGACGCATGACCTTGAATTGGCCGTGATTGTGTTTGCATTGAAGATTTGGCGTCATTATCTATTTGGTGAGAAATGTCATATTTATACCGATCATAAGAGTTTGAAATACTTGATGACTCAGAAAGAATTGAATTTACGACAGAGAAGATGGCTAGAACTGTTGAAAGATTACGAACTTGTGATTGATTATCATCCGGGTAAAGCTAATGTTGTAGCTGACACTTTGAGCCGAAAGTCTATTTGTGCTTTGCGAGCAATGAATGCTCAGATAGATCTGTGTGATGATAGTGTGGTTTTGGCCAAGTTAAAATTAAAGCCGATGTTTGTACGTCAGATTTGTGATGCCCAGAAAAGTGATGTTGAAATAATGGCTAAACAAACTCAGTATGAATTGAATGTTGATTCAGAATTTCGAGTTGATAGTGATGATTGTTTGAGATTTAGAAATCGGATTTGTGTTCCGAAGAATTCAGAATTGATTCAGCTAATTTTGAACGAAGCTCATAATTGTCGTTTGACTGTTCACCCTGGGAGTACGAAAATGTATAATGATTTGAAACAATTTTATTGGTGGCATGGTATGAAACGGGACATCTCTGACTTTGTGCCAAAATGTTTAGTTTGTCAGCAAGTTAAAGCTGAACATCAAGTTCCGTCTGGTTTGTTACAGCCGATCATGATTCCTAAGTGAAAATGGGAGAGAATTACGATGGACTTTGTGTTGGGATTTCCTTTATCTCCGGGAAGGAAATATGCGATCTAGTGATAGTTGACAAATTGACGAAATCAGCTCATTTCATTCCGGTGAGAATAGATTATTCACTCGATAGATTGGCTGAATTGTATATTGTTGAGATTGTGAGATTGCACGGGGTGCCACTATCTATTGTGTCGAACAGAGATCCGAGATTTACCTCACGATTTTGGAAGAAATTGTAAGAAGCTTTAGGCACAAAATTGCATTTCAGTACTGCGTTTCATCCACAAACGGATGGTCAGTCCGAGCGAATCATTCAGATTCTTGAAGATATGTTGAGATGTTGTATTCTTGAATTTGAAAGTGTGTGGGAAAAGCATTTATCGTTGATTGAGTTTGCATACAATAATAGTTTTCAATCTAGTATCAAAATGGCACCGTATGAGGCTCTTTACGGTCGAAAATGCTGAACTCCATTGTATTGGACTGAGCTAAGTGAGAATAAGATTCACGGGGTTGATCTAATAAAAGAGACTGACCAGAAGGTGAAAGTGATTTGTGATAGTTTGAAAGCGGCTTCAAATCGTCAAAAGTCTTATGCAGACTTGAAACGAAACGATATTGAATTCGAAGTTGGTGATAAAGTGTTTTTGAAAGTATCTCCGTTGAAGAAAATACTTCGATTTGGCCGGAAAGGCAAGCTGAGTCCGAGGTTCATCAGACCGTATGAGATCATTGAGCGAGTTGGGCCAGTTGCTTATAGATTGATGTTACCAACAGAGTTAGAAAAGATTCATAATGTGTTTCATGTGTCGATGCTTCGACGGTACAGATCTGATCCGTCTCATGTAATTACTCCCACGGAGGTTGAAATTCAGTCAGACTTGTCGTATAGTGAGGAACTGATTCGAATTTTGGCACGAGAGACCAAAGAGTTGAGAAACAAAGGAATTTCCTTAGTGAAAGTGTTATGGCACAAACACGGAATTGAAGAGGCTACGTGGGAGCCTGAAAATGTTATGAGAGAGCAATATCCGCATCTATTCACTGGTAAGATTTTTGGGGACGAAAATCCCTAAGAGGGGAGAGTTGTAACAGCCCGGTTTAGACCCTAGTCAGAATAGTGGTTTTAAGACCACAAATCTGAGGTCGGAATAATATTTTAATATTATTTTTGTGTGAACAATATGTGATATAGCCTGTGTAAAAATTCTGTGTGATAATTTTATCGACTGTGTGCCGAATTAGAGAAAGGATTTAATCGCATAAAGTGTAAAATGTTGTGTGCTAATTGTTATGTGCTAAATTGCTATTGTCTTTATAATAGGATGGCCTTATAAGGCAATTAAGCCATTTTTTCTTATTTTTTCTTAAAGGTTAAATGTGTAAAAAAAGATATTAATGCATATTACATTAAAACAAAACACAAAAACCAAGCCATTAAAATCTTATATTGCCGAAAATCAAAGAAAAGAGAAAGAAGGAAGAACACTTAGGTTTTGGCTAGTTTGGAGCTTGATTTAAGGTATGTTTGAGCTCAGTTTTTTATAATTTCTACATTTTCGTAATTGTTGCTTCGTGTTCTAGCTAACCCATGTTGTAATTTTGTGAGTTGATGATGTTTTTGTGATGAGCCATTGATGAATGTTGAGCTATGTGCTAGTTGATAGTGAAATATGAAAACTTGGTGTTGGGTTAACATATTTTGTATTGGGATTTTTAGTGAAATTGAGCATTTTAGGCTTAATTGAGAAAATGTGAAATTAAAGGATTAAAATATGAAATAAATGAAATATGTGGGCTTGTATGAACACAAGGAAAATTCAGCTAGGCTTGTGTGGAAAGATATTATGTGAATTTGATGATTTTGTGAATTAGGGACTAAAGTGTCGAAATGTGAAAATGTGAGGGCCATTATGTAAAATGCCCTAAATATGTGTGTTTGGACTAAAATGAATGATTTGGTAATTGAATGGGTTGAATTTGAATATGTATAGACCAAGAGAGGAGAGGTTCGGATCGAGATCGAGGCAAAGATAAGGTGCTCGATTAATCGACCGTTTCGATAACTCGACATCCGTGGTAAGTTCGGACATAATACGAATATTTAGTTATGTTAAATGCTATGAAATGAATGTTATAATGATATTGAAATGTGGATGCTATGTGAGAGTTTGAGTTTGAGTTATGTGGCACTAAGTGTGCGTATTCGAAAACGTGATTGAAATGTTTAGCACTGTATGTGCGAAATAATATAAACTTCGACATTGCGGTTGGCACTGTGTGTATGATTCTGATTGAAGAGCGGTTTGATATAAATGCACTATGTGTGCGATGATAATTAAGCTTCGGCTAAATATCTGGGCACTAAGTGTGTGATTGAATCGAAGAAGAGATGGAAGTTGATCGAAAGGGAAAAGTGAGTATTGAGTAGCAAATGCAATTGATTACTAGGTGTTGGCTAAGGTACGCTCGGAACCTATGTGGTTGATGAATCTATGAATGAGATTATGAAATGTTAAATGAACATATTAGTTTTGGATGGTATGATGTATATATATGTATATGCGAAATAATCTATGTGGTAGTTTGTTTGATTTAAATGTGTTATGTTACGAACTTACTAAGCTTTGGAAAGCTTACTGTGTGATTTGTTTCTCTGCTTTACAGTGTCAGTAAAGCTAGCTCGGATCCGGGGATCGTCAGCATATCAATCACACTATCGGCAATCTATTTTGGGTACTTTTGGAAAGATGTATATAGATTAAATATGGCATGTATAGACTAGAAATTATGGTATGATTTGTGATGTTTAATCCTTGCCATGTGAGTTGGCTTGGAAGTGAGATAATATTGAGTTTGTGGATGAGCTATGAATGTGGTATGTTTCATGACTTTATGGTTGATGAAAGAGGTGATTAGAAGATGAGTTTTGGCATGGATTATATGAAGTTTGAGTTATAAATGTTTTGAGATGTATAATTGATACTTGGATGGACTAATTGATACTTGGATGGACTCATTTATGATGTCATTAGGTATAGAAGTAGATGATATTGTGGATGACTAATTGGTGTATGGAATGGTATATTTGAATGCATTTAGAAGCTTGAATTGGTGTTGCTTTGAAGCTTGTTGATTGACCCTAGTGTGGGTGGCATATTGGCCTTGCAAAGGGCCTGTTATGCATACACGATCGTGGCACACGGGCGTGCCTAGTGACCGTGGGATATAGTCAGTATATAGCCTAAGAGTACACGGCCATGGTACACGGGCGTGCCTGGTGGCCGTGGGGATAAGTCAGTATACATGCCCTGTTTTGCCACGGCCAAGACACATGGGTGTGTCTAGTAGCCGTGGGAGGCACACAGCCTGACTGCATGGGCGTGTGACCTCTGCAGTGTTCAAAAAGTTTTAAATTTCTGAGAATTTCCGTAAGTGTTCGGTTTAGTCCCGACCCTTTTCTAGCATGTGTTTGAGGTCTTGAGGAACTCAATAAGGGACTTTACGATTATGTTATGATATGCTTTAATGATGATTGACATTGTGTTGAGAATTGATTGTGAAATGTTCCGATTGATCGGTAACGCCTCTTAACCCTATTCCAGTGACAGTCTCGGGTTAGGGGTGTTACAATGCTTGTATGAATAAATATAATCGGTAAGTTTAATTCCTGTTATACGAACTTACTAAACATGAAAATGCTTACCCCATTTAATTTTCTTTATTTTATAGTGTTCGTAAGCTCACGAAGGTTGGAGGTCGGTCGAAGCATCAATCACACTATCCACTATCTCATTTTGGTATAAATAGAAATTTCATTTTGGTATAATCGCATGTATAGGCTGATTTGGCCAAATGATGGCTTGTAAGTGATGTTTTGTAATCTAGCCATTGGAATGACTAGTGATGTTTTACTTAGCATGTTTATAAAGTTATTCTATTATTAAATTCCGATGTGCTAAGTTAGTTGATTGGATTATGCTTAAGGTGTATGTTCACTAAAAATAAAATTATAAACATGAATTGTATGTGACAATATACCATGGTAGGTACTAGAATTTACTTGGTTTTAATATTTGGATTGGTGGATATATGTTAGTGGGTTTTGGTGCAGGAAAGGGGTAAGTTTTGGGTGACAAATGAGGCTAGGAAATGGCTTTATTTTTTCCACACAGGTAGACACACGGGTGTGTGTCTTGGCCGTGTGTGACACACTACTTGTCCCATAGGCATGTGGTCCGGCCGTGTGTCCCCTGCATCTTAAAAATGAAAAACAGAATGCTCAGAATTGGGCACACGGGCAGAGACACGGGCGTGTGTCTCAGCCATGTGGATGACACGGCCTTGAACACGGGCGTTTTACACGGCCTTGAACACGGGCGTGTTACACGGCCGTGTGAAAACTGTACCTAAATTTCGAAAATAAAAATTCGCCACACGGCCCGACCACATGGGCGTGTAGGCACTATTTATAAGAAAAAAATTGAAATTTTGAGAAAACTTTTATGAGATCCCGATCTAGTCCCGATTCATTTCTAATGCTTATAATGGGTCTCGAGGGTCCATTTAAGGGAAGATATGAATAGTATTTTTACTTGATTTACCTGTGATGGTTTTGTAAACTCCGGTAATAATCTATAACGTTGTTCCAGAAAAGGATACGGGTTAGGGGTGTTACATTTATTGATATCAGAGCTCCGGTTTAGCCGATTCTCAGACTAATGTAGCAAGTACGAGTCTAGCTATACATGCCATTATATAAATCATGATAGTGTGAGGTACTAGACTTGTTAGAATTGATAAGGCTCTAGTAGATAAAATTAGAAAATATGTGGCTGAAGAATTTAGGGCTACAGTCGATGACGATGCAGAGAGGGCTGAGTTTTGGCTGGAAAATACTATTTGGGTTCTAGATGAGCTATCCTGCACACCAACCAAATGTCAAAAATGTCTGGTATCTTTGTTGAAAGACACATCCTACCATTGGTGGAAAACCATATCTTCTGTGGTACCAAGGGCAAATGTTACGTGGGAATTTTTCCAAACAGAGTTCAAAAAGAAATATATTAGTAAGAGATTTCTGGACCAAAAAAAGAAGGAATTTTTAGAGCTCAAACAGGTAAATATGACAGTGTTTGAGTATGAACGAGAATTTGTTAGATTGTGCAAGTATGCTAGTGAATGGGTTCAGACTGAAGCCGGAATGTGCAAACGATTTGAAGAAGGGCTTAATGAAGATGTCAAGATGTTGATTGGAATTCTGGAATTAAGAGAATTCGTGGTGTTGGCTGAACAGGCACACAAGGCCGAGGAATTAAGCAAGGAAAAGAAGCAAGCAGAAAGGGAAGCTTGGGTTCTGAGTAAAAGATTTTTTAGCAAGATGCAAGCTAGGGTTTATGTTCAAAAATTTACCCATGTATGACATGCAAGTATTTTGATGTTTTAAGGAAGAATATGAAAGTTTGATGTGTGATAAACATCTTTTTCTAAGTGATTTTCATGAAAAATGCATAGAAGGACCAAATTGTAAAAGTTATAAAAATGGTCATACATGAGTGAAATAGTGGAAATTGGGGGCTATTGTAGTTAAGAAAATAATTCGGCTAGGCTTAAAATACAAGAAAGTTGAATAAAAATTATTTTACGAGCCTAGGGGCAAAAGTGTAATTATGTGAAAGTTTAGGGGTAAAATCGTAATTTTGCCAAAGTATGATTCATGAGTAAATTTAGTCAATGTGAGTATTAAACAAGTGAAATTGTTATTATAGATCAAGAAACACGAAGCCCGGACTGAAACCGAGGCAAGAACAAAGTGTTGGACTAAATCGAACATCTACACACATTTTGAGTACTGATGTAAGTTTGTGTGAAATTAAAGTTTCATAGTGTTTTTATATTTTAAATTGCTTGATCTTATGATAATGAATATCATTTCATGAAAATCGACTCATGAAGCCTCGACGAGAAAATGATGAGAATATATTAAGTTTAAGTCCCGGTTGAAGATTCAGAATAACGAGGATACCTATGTCACGACATGAGATAAGGAAGGTCCCGTATAAGACCATGTCTGGGACATGGCATCGGCACCGAATGTAGGTCCCGTATAAGACCATGTCTGGGACATGGCATCAGTACCGAATAAGGAAGGTCGCGTATAAGACCATGTTTGAGACATGGCATCGGTACCGAATAAGGAAGGTTCCATATAAGACCATGTCTGGGACATGACCTCGGCACCAATGGAAGATCTCGTGTAAGACCATCTTTGGGACATGGAATCGACATCGAGTTAAGAGATCCCGTGTAAGACCATATCTGGGATATGGCATCGGCATCAAGAGGTGATCCCATGTAAGACCATATCTGGGATATGGCATTGGCATCGTGATACATGTATGATGAGATTGAGTATCCTCCGATATTCTGAGTAGTTCAACGGGCAAAAGAACTAAGTATGCAAAGATGACAAAGAGCTAAGCTATACAAAGATGATAAAGAGTTACATTTAAGTTAAGGATGATAATGATTTAATTTTATGTTCAAGATAGCATAAGTACTAAATTATGTGATGAAGTGACACAGGTACCATGAGTAAGTTACGAGTTGTGAAACCGTAATGTGATATGTGATGGGTAAGCGTAAGTAAGAGTAAGTATGTCAAAGTATTTGAGAACTTGTGTTGTTATTGTTCTATGAGATGAATGGATTTTACCATGAGTACTTATGTTGCTATTTTAATTCATGCAAACTTACTAAGCTATATGCTTACCCCTCTCTTTTCCCTTTTGCTTGTAGTATCGCCAAGCTAGCTCAAGGATCGTAGAACGTTGGAGCTCGGATCACACTATCAATCATCCTTTTGGTATAGTAAAGTTGATTTATTTTGGGTATGGCATGTATAGGAACTTGGTCATCTTGTATTATGTCATATTTGGAAGCCAAAGTGTTGGCTACTAATGCTACACACTCATTTTGTAAATGGCCATTAGGAATTGGCCGATATTTGTCAAGTTTTAAATCTTAATGATGATGAGTTTTATGAAGTGAAAATTCATGCAATTGATGGTGTAAAATGAGAAGTGTATGCATGATGAATTAGTGATTCTTTATAGTGTATTATTGCTATGTTATGTGTTGCTTGTGGTGGCATAAGTGTGCTTGTTTTTCAGGGTGGCAATTGGCTTGGTAAACAGCCTTCCAATTGTCCACACGGGTAGACACACGGGCGTGTGTCTAGGCCGTGTGTGACACACTCGAGCCCATGGGTGTCTTGATAGGCGTGTGTCCCTGCATCAAATTTGCGAGAATTCGAGTCACCACACAGGCCAGCACACGGGCGTGTGCCTAGGCCGTGTGCCCTTGAGAGCTTGCTGACGTCATAAACAGAATACCCAGGTTTTTTACACACGGGCGTTTCTAGGCGTGGTGTGAGGACACGCCACGACACGCGGGCGTGTGTCGGCCGCAGTGAAAACCCCTGTAGGTTCGAAATGAAAAATAAATTCCACACAGGCTAGGAACATGGGCATGTGTGACCACACGGCCTGCCCACACGGGCTTGTTCCATTCCACACGGGTGTGTGGCTCAGTTCAGGCAAAAAATTTCTTAAGTACATAAAAGTTTCCAGTTTAATTCTGAAACCTTCCGTATGTATGTTTAAGGCCTCATAGGCCTATAATAAGGATGTTATGAATATGAATGAGAAGCTTTAAGTTGAAATGCAATTTTATAGCCCGATGTTGTATGTTTAAGCAAGTTAAGTCCGGTGATGCCTCGTATCCTGTCCCGGCGTCGAACACGGGTAAGAGGTGTTACATTTAGTGGTATCAGAGCCAAGTTTAGTCAGTTCTCGGACTAATGTAGCGTAAGCATGAGTCTAGCTATACATGCCATACACATGAGTATTTACATTATGATAGTGTGACGACTCCTGATGACTTAAATTGTGTTTTCATATAGTAAATGGATCCCGATAGAGCTGTGGCGGATGATGTAGAAAGTAATGCGTCGGCTCCTGCAGAAGGGACGGTGCTGAATGAAAATGAGAATAGACCAACGACTGTAAGTCAGAGAGGAGGAGAATAGGCTAGAGAAGCCTTTCTCCACATGATGAATACATGGTATACGGAGTTCGTTTGCACGAACCCGAATGCGTAACCCCCTCCACCCTCACCTATTCCTCAGCCTACCCTTGTAGCTCCCCAAGTGGTAGAAGTGGTAAAGAGAGAAAAACCTCTGGTTGATAGAATCCGGAAATAAGGAACCAAGGAATTTCGAGCTAGTAAGGATGATGATCTGGAAAGAGTAGAATTTTGGCTTGAAAATACCATCAGGGTATTTGATGAATTATCTTGTACACCTGAAGAGTGCATGAATGTGTGGTGTCTCTCCTAAGAGATTTCGCTTATCAGTGGTGGAACACCCTTGTGTCGGTTGTACCAAGGGAAAAGATCACATGGGAGTTTTTTCAAGAAGAATTTCGGAAGAAGTACATTAGCCAAAGATTTATTGATCAGAAAAGAAAGGAATTCCTTGAACTAAAACAAGGTAGAATAAAAGTAACTGAATATGAGCGTGAATTTGTAAGGCTCAGCAAGTACGCTCGGGAATGTGTGTCCTCTGAAGCCATCATGTGTAAGAGGTTTGAGGACAGATTAAATGAAGATATCCGATTATTTGTTGGTGTCCTAGAATTGAAGGAATTTGTTGTGTTAGTGGACAGGGCTTGTAAAGCCGAGGAGTTGGTTAAAGAGAAAAGAAAAGCTGAGATGGAGTCTCTTGACTCAAGAAAGAGACAAATGAACAAGTTGTTTCAATCTTCATCCAAGAAGTCAAGAGACTTCCCTACCCGATCAGCTACTTCAACCGGGTTTTCAAATAGAAGTAAGAGTAAACAGTACTCGGGGATTAAAGCTCAGACTACCTCAGTTACTAGTGTTTAGAACACTCGACCTAATAGACCAGAATGTCCACAGTGTGGCAGACGTCATCCCGGTGAGTGTCGAGCCCATGAGAGAGCCTGTTTTAAGTGTGGCTCCCAAGATCATTTTATTAGAGAATGCCCTGAGATGGTTGAAACAGAGAAAATTCAGAGTGCCAGATCGGGAAGCACTACTAGAGGGAGACAACAGAGAAACCCAAGAAGTGGAACAAGTAGTAAGAGTACACCTAGAGAGCAGGCTATAAGATTTGAGGGTAGAGCGCCTGCGAGGACTTATGCCATTCGTGCTTGCGAAGAGGCGTCATCCCTTGATGTAATTACAGGTACATTTTCTCTCCATGATACTAATGTTGTTGCTTTAATTGATCCGGGATCTACCCACTCATATATTTGCATGAAATTAGTATCTAGTATGAGCATGCCTGTAGAGTCTACAGAGTTTGTGATAAAAGTGTCCAATCCTTTAGGAAAAAGTGTATTAGTTGATAAGGTATGCAAAGATTTCCCATTGATGATTAGAGGTCATTATTTTAAGGCAAATCTCATGCTATTGCCATTTGATGAATTCGATATAATTCTTGTTATGGACTGGTTAACCGCTCATGATGTGACAGTAAATTGTGGAAAGAAATACATTGAATTGAGATGTGAAAACGGGAACACTCTTCGTGTTGAATCAGATGAACAAGATAGATCGCTTGTAGTGATTTCTCATATGTCTACCCAGAAATATGTAAGAAAGGGATACGAAGCCTATCTTGCCTTTGTGATGAATGCCAAAGAGACTGAGTTAAGAATTGAATCAGTGATGATAGTATGCAAGTATCCAGATGTATTCCCAGAAGAATTGTCAGGGTTTCCTCCGGTTAGAGAAATCGAATTTGGCATTGAATTAGTCCCTGGTACTGCACCTATATCGATTGCTCCATACAGAATGGCCCCAACTGAGTTGAAGGAATTGAAGGCACAGTTACAAGAGTTGACGGACAAAGGTTTTGCTAGACTGTGTTATTCCACGTGGGGTGCTCCAGTATTATTTGTGAAAAAGAAAGATGGTTCCATGAGATTGTGTATAGATTATCGGTAGCTTAATAAGGTGACCATGAAGAACAAGTACCCATTGCCAAGGATCGACGATTTATTTGATCAATTGAAGGGAGCCATTGTGTTCTCCAAGATAGACTTGAGGTTCGGTTATTACCAATTGAGGGTCAAAGACTTAGATGTGCTGAAAACTGCATTTCGAAAAAGGTATGGGCACTATGAATTTTTAGTCATGCCTTTTGGCTTAACAAATGCCCCTGTTGTGTTTATGGATTTAATGAACCGTATATTTCAGCCATACTTGGATAAGTTTGTTGTGGTTTTTATTGATGACATATTGATATATTCTCGTGATGAGCATGAGCATGACGAGCACTTGAGGACGGTTTTGCAAATTTTACGAGATAATAAGTTGTATGCCAAGTTTAGCAAAAGTGAATTGTGGCTCAAAGAGGTTGGATTTTTGGGGCACATTGTCTCGGGAGATGGAATCCGAGTAGACCCAAGCAAGATTTCAACTATTGTTGATTGGAAGCTGCCGAGAAATGTATCAGAGATTAGAAGTTTTCTAGGCCTAGCTGGCTATTACAGACGGTTTTTCAGGGGTTTTCTATGATAGCTACCCTGATGACGAGGTTGTTACAAAAATAAGTGAAGTTTGAATGGACAGAAAAATGCCAATAGAGTTTTGAGAAACTAAAGGCATTGTTGACTGAGGCTCCAGTTCTAGTACAACCTGAATCGGGAAAAGAATTTGTGATCTACAGCGATGCATCCTTGAATGGATTGGGCTGTGTGCTTATGCAGGAAGGCAAGGTGATAGCATATGCCACTAGACAGTTAAAGCCGCATGAGAAGAATTACCCGACACATGATTTAGAGTTGGCTGCCATTGTGTTTGCTTTGAAGATATGGAGACACCATTTGTATGGTGAAAGATGTCGGATATTCACCGATCATAAGAGCCTAAAGTACCTTATGACTCAGAAGGAATTGAATTTAAGGCAACGAAGATGGTTAGAGCTGATAAAGGATTATGAGCTAGTCATTGACTACCACCTGGGAAAGGCGAATGTACTCGCCGATGCTTTGAGTAGAAAGTCTCTATTTGCATTGAGGGCTATGAATACATGGGTGACTTTGTCAGACGATGGTTCCATTCTAGCTGAGTTGAGGGCTAGACCGATGTTCCTTCAAGAGATTTATGAGACTAAGAAAGATGACAGTGACTTACAAGCCAAAAGAGTTTAGTGCGAGTCGGGTGTTGAGTCTGACTTTTGGATTAATTCTGATGGATGTTTGATGTTCAGAGACAGGTCTGTGTACCGAGGAATGATGAGCTTATTCGAAAGATTTTACACGAGGCACATAGCGGATGTCTGTCTGTACATCCGGGCAGTACAAAAATGTATAATGATTTGAAGAAATGGTATCAGTGGCTGAGTATGAAGAAAGATATTTCTGAGTTTGTATCAAGATGCTTGATTTGTCAACAAGTAAAAGCTGAACACCAAGTACCTTCAGGTTTACTTCAACCTATTATGGTTCCCGAGTGGAAATGGGACCGTATTACTATGGATTTTGTGACGGGTTTGCCGTTGACACCGAGCAAGAAAGATGTCTTATGGGTGGTGGTAGATAGACTTACGAAGTCGGCCCACTTCATACTGGTACGTGTTGATTATTCGCTTGATAAGTTGGCAGACTTGTATGTTTCTGAGATTGTAAGGCTTCATGGAGTGGCTTGGTCGATTATATCAGATAGAGATCCGAGATTCACATCCCGGTTTTGGAAAAAGTTGCAAGAAGCTTTGGGCACAAAGCTGAGTTTTAGTACGGCTTTTCACCCACAAACTGACGGACGGTCGGAGAGGTTAATACAGATACTTGAGGATATGCTCCGGTGTTGTGTTCTTGAGTTTCAAGGCAGCTGGGAAAAGTATTTACCGTTGGTAGATTTTGCATACAATAACAGTTATCAGTCGAGCTTGAAAATGGCGCCTTATGAGGCTTTGTATAGGCGTAAGTGCCGAACGCCTTTGTATTGGACTGAACTCAAGGAAAATCAGGTTCACGGGGTCGATCTAGTTAGAGAAACCGAAGAGAAGGTAAAAAAAATCCGTGATTGTTTAAAAGCTACTTCTGATAGACAACAATCCTACTCGTACTTGAAACGAAAAGAGATTGAGTTTCAAGTTGGTGATAAGGTATTTTTGAAAGTATCACCATGGAAGAAAGTTCTCAGATTTGGCCGGAAAGGCAAATTGAGTTCGTGTTTTATCGGACCATATGAGATTACCGAGAGGATAAGGCCGGTAGCTTATCGATTGGCCTTACCATCTGAGTTGGAAAAGATACATGATGTATTCCACGTATTTATGTTACGACGTTACCGATCAGATCCTTCGCATGTGATTACACCGACAAAGGTTGAAATTCAACCCGACATGACATATGGTGAAGAACCGGTTAAGATTGTAGCATGGGAAGTTAAACATCTACAGAATAAAAGTATAGCTCTCATGAAAGTATTATGGTGAAGACATGGGGTAGAAGAGGCTACATGGGAGCCCGAGGAGGCTATGAGAAACCAGTACCCAAACCTTTTTACCGGTAAGATTTTTGAGGACGAAAATCCCTAAGGGGGGAGAATTATAACAGCTCGATTTAGGGCCTAGTCGGAATAGTGGTTGTGAGACCACAAATCCGAAGTAGAAATATGTGTTTTATGATTTTTATGAGGCTTATGATGTGCTTGCATGATTGTGTGAAAATTTCATGAGGAAATTTTATTTATTAGTGATCAATTTGTCCATTAGGACTAAATTGCAAAGATTAGGAAATATAAGTTTCTAGAAGATTTAAGTGTGAAATAAAATTATAAAAATTACTAGAGGTCCTTATTTGGCAATTAGACCATTAAATGTCAAGATGGACAAAAATGGACATGTGAAGGAAAAACCTCAAGAAAGGGGCCTTAAGGGCATTTTTGTCATTTGGTTAATAAAAGAATTAAAAAGGGAAAAAGAAGTCAAAATTCATGTCCATCTACTCTAAGCTTGGCCGAAAATCACAAGGACTCCATAGCTAGGGTTTCTTCAACTTTCAAGCTTGATTGTAAGTGTCTCCTAGCCCCGTTTTTAATGTTCTTCGTATTTTTGAGATCATTGTAGCTCGATTTAGCTATTTCTAGCTATATTTTGAGCTAGGGTTTATGTTCAAAAACTTACCCATGTATGACATGCAAGTATTTTGATGTTTTAAGGAAAAATATGAAAGTCTGATGTGTGATAAACATCTTTTTCTAAGTGATTTTCATGAAAAATGCATAAAAGGACCAAATTGTAAAAGTTATAAAAATGGTCATACATGAGTGAAATAGTGGAAATTGGGGGCTGTTGTAGTTAAGAAAATAATTCGGCTAGGCTTAAAATACAAGAAAGTTGAATAAAAATTATTTTACGAGCCTAGGGGCAAAAGTGTAATTATGTAAAAGTTTAGAGGCAAAATCGTAATTTTGCCAAAGTATGATTCATGAGTCAATTTAGTCAATGTGAGTATTAAATAAGTGAAATTATTATTATAGATCAAGAAACACAAAGCCCGGACCGAAACCGAGGCAAGAACAAAGTTTTGGACTAAATCGAACATCTACACACATTTTGAGTACCGAGGTAAGTTTGTGTGAAATTCAAGTTTCATAGTGTTTTTATATTTTAAATTGCTTGATCTTATGATAATGAATATCATTTCAGGAAAATCGACTCATGAAGCCTCGATGAGAAAATGATGAGAATATATTAAGTTGAAGTCCCAGTTGAAGATTCGGAATAACGAGGATACCTATGTCACGACATGAGATAAGGAAGGTCCCGTATAAGACCATGTCTAGGACATGGCATCGGCACCGAATGTAGGTCCCGTATAAGACCATGTCTGGGATATGGCATCGGCACCGAATAAGGAAGGTCCCGTATAAGACCATGTCTGGGACATGGCATCGGCACCGAATAAGGAACGGCCCGTATAAGACCATGTCTGGGACATGGCATCAGCACCGAATAAGGAAGGTTCCGTATAAGACCATGTATGGGACATGGCCTCGGCACCAAAGGAAGATCTCGTGTAAGACCATGTCTGGGACATGGCATCAACATCGAGTTAAGAGATCCCGTGTAAGACCATATCTGGAATATGGCTTCGGCATCAAGAGGTGGTCCCATGTAAGACCATATCTGGGATATGGCATTGGCATCGTGATACATGCATGATGAGATTGAGTATCCTCCGATATTCTGAGTAGTTCAACGGGCAAAAGAGCTAAGTATGCAAAGATGACAACGAGCTAAGCTATACAAAGATGACAAATAGTTACATTTAAGTTAAGGATGATAATGATTTAAGTTTATGTTCAATATAGCATATGTACTAAATTATGTGATGAAGTGACACAGGTACCATGGGTAAATTACGAGTTGTGAAACCGTAATGTGATATGTGATGGGTAAGCGTAAGTAAGTGTAAGTATGTCAAAGTATTTGAGAACTTGTGTTGTTATTGTTCTATGAGATGAATGGATTTTACCATGAGTACTTATGTTGCTATTTTAATTCATGCAAACTTACTAAGCTATATGCTTACCCCTCTCTTTTCTTTTTTCCTTGTAGTATCGCCAAGCTAGCTCAGGGATCGTAGAACGTTGGAGCTCGGATCACACTATCAATCATCCTTTTGGTATAGTAAAGTTGATTTATTTTGGGTATGGCATGTATAGGAACTTGGTCATCTTGTATTATGTCATATTTGGAAGCCAAAGTGTTGGCTACTAATGCTACACACTCATTTTGTAAATGGCCATTAGGAATTGGCCGATATTTGTCAAGTTTTAAATCTTAACGATGATGAGTTTTATGAAGTGAAAGTTCATGCAATTGATGGAGTAAAATGAGAAGTGTATGCATGATGAATTAGTGATTCTTTATAGTGTATTATTGCTATGTTATGTGTTGCTTGTGGTGGCATAAGTGTGTTTGTTTTTCAGAGTGGCAAATGGCTTGGTAAACAGCCTTTCAATTGTCCACACGGGTAGACACGCGGGTGTGTGTCTAGGCCGTGTGTGACACATGGTCAGCCCCATGGGTGTGCTGATAGGCCGTGTGTCCCCTGCATCAAATTTATGAGAATTCGATTTTCCACACGGGCCAACACACGAGCGTGTGCCTAGGCCATGTGCCTTTAAGAGCTTGCTGATGTCATAAATAGAATACCCAGGTTTTTTACACACAGGTGAGGAAACGGGTGTGTCTAGGCCGTGTGAGGGACACGGGCCACAGACACAGGCGTGTGTCCGACCGTGTGAAAACCCCAGTAGGTTCGAAATGAAAAATAAATTCCACACGGGCTAGGAACATGGGCGTGTGTGACCACACGGCCTGCCCACACGGGCGTGTTCCATTCCACACGGGCGCGTGGCTCAGTTTAGGGAAAAATTTTCCTAAGTACGTAAAAGTTTCCGGTTTAATTTCGAAACCTTCTGTATGTATGTTTAGGGCCTCGTAGGCCCATAATAAGGATGTTATGAATATGAATGAGAAGCTTTAAGTTGAAATGATATTTTATAGCCCGATATTGTATGTTTAAGCAAGTTAAGTCCGGTAATGCCTCGTATCATGTCCCGGCGTCGAACACGGGTAAGGAGTGTTACACAAAATGTACAATGACTTGAAGAAAATTTATTAGTGGCCGGGAATGAAAAGAGATATTTCTGAATTTGTATCTAGATGTTTGATCTGACAACAAGTAAAGGCTGAACATCAAGTACCTTCGGGATTATTGCAGCCAATTACCATACCAGAATGGAAATGGGAAAGAATCACCATGGATTTTGTATTGGGATTACCCTTGTCACCGAAAAAGAAAGATGTTGCTCGGGTAATTATTGACTGCCTGACGAAGTCAGCACACTTTATCCCTGTACGTATGGATTTTTCATTGGATAGATTGGCTGAATTATATGTCTCTGAGATTGTAATGCTACATAGAGTGCCAATCTCCATTATTTTAGATAGACATCCACGGTTTACGTCCCGATTTTAGAGTAAATTCCAAGAAGCTCTGGGCACTCAGTTACGTTTCAATACTGCATTCCATCCTCAAACAGATGGACAGTCCGAACGTGTTATACAGATTTTAGAGGATATGCTTCGGTGTTGTGTACTTGAATTTGGAGGTAACTGGGAAAAATACTTGCCTTTGATTGAATTTGCTTACAATAACAATTATCAGTCCAGTATTAAAATGGCGTCGTATAAGGCTCTATATGGTCGTAAATGTAGAACTCCATTGTATTGGACAGAGTTAAGTGAGAAAAAGATACACGAAGTTGACTTGATCCGGGAAACCGAAGACAAAGTAAAGATGATTCGAGATAGTTTGAAAGCGGCCTCAGACCATCAAAAGTCTTATGCTGATTTAAAGTGAAAAGAGATAGAATTTCAGGTTGGTGATAAAGTGTTCTTAAAAGTGTCACCTTGGAAGAAAATTCTCCGATTCGACCGTAAAGGAAAATTAAGTCCACAGTTCATCGGGCCATATGAGATCACTGAAAGAATTGGGCCTGTTGCATATCGGTTAGCATTACCACTGGAACTCGATAAAATTCATAACGTGTTTCATGTATCCATGTTGCGACGCAGCAGATCGGACCCTTCACACGTTATTACTCCAACAGAAGTGGAGATTCAGCCTGATATGACCTACAATGAAGAACCGATTAAAATACTGGCATATGAGACGAAAGAACTAAGAAATAAAAATGTGGCATTGGTAAAAGTTCTCTAGCAACGACATGGATTAGAGGAAGCTACCTAGGAGGTGGAGGATACTATGAGGAAGCAATACCCTAACCTCTTTTCTGGTAAGAATTTTCGAGGATGAAAATCTTTAAGGGGGAGAGTTGTAACAGCCTAATTTCGGTGAGATCAGAACAGTTGTTTCGGGACCACAAATCCGTACCAAAAACAAAATTTATTTTAATATTATTTTATGATTTGCATTATTATAGGAATGTCATATGAAAATTTTGATACAAAAATTTTACCGATTGCATGTTTAATTAGGGAAATGACTAAATTGCATAAAATGAAAAAGTTTTCTTCTAGTAGTTATAAGTATCAAATAGCTATAGAATTCAAAACTTAAGGTCCTTATATGGTAATTAGATCATTGAAGAAAAGTTAGTAGGTAATTTAGTGACTCATCCATGGAAAAATTAGAAATGGGCAAGGACTAAATTGGAAATCTCTAAAATTAAAAGATGACAAATAATTAAAAAAGAAATTTTCATCTTTTTATTCATCTTCTTCCCCAAAATTTCTATGGAAACCCTAGGAGAGAGGAAGACAACTTTTCAAGCTTAAAAAGGTATGAAATCAAGTCTCATTTTTAGTAATTTTTATATTTTTAGAATCGGGATAGTCTAATCTTTCTATTTAGGGGATTTATTTGAAAAGTTATCGAGGTATGAAATTTGGGTCATGGATGAATAAGCTGAAAATTAGAAATTTATGGTAGAAAATGAAAGGTTGTTGGTAGATAAACAACTTTTACAAATCATTTTTTGATGAAAACTCGGTTTAGGGACTAAAATGAAAAATGGGTAAAACCCTTGGAAAATGCTGAAATTTGAGAAATGTGGGTGCTGTAAAAGTTGTACATAAATTTCGGCTAGGCTTGGAAAGAGGGTTAAATTCCATGAATTTCATTTTCCGAGCCTAGGGACGAAATTGGAATTTATGAAAAGTATAGGGGTAAAATGGTAATTTTTCTTAGGATGTAATTTAATGCAAATGTATATGAAATGTGATAAATTGATAGTTAAATTTGTTTATATAGACCCGGAAAGACCAACTACCGAACTAGATCGAGGGAAACAAAACAATTGTCAAGGTAAGTTCGTGTAACCTAAATATGTATGTTAAGGTGCTTGAATTGAATTGTATGTGTGTGATGATATGTATGTGAAGATATACATTATGAAATGACCACAATTTGGAAAATGATGAGAAAATGCTATGTCCCGGTTGAATGTTGAAATTCGATGGAATAAGGTGGTTTCTCGAAAAGAGTATAATACTACATATGTTGCAGATAGGATTTAGCCCGGACGGGTAATCCTAAAATAAGCCCTCTCAAGCATATGTTATAGATTGGATTTAGCCCGGGCGGGTAATCCAAATCAAGCTATTTAGAGCATATGCTACAGAAAGGATTTAGTCTGGACTGGTAATCCTGTTATAAAATATGTGGCTTGAGAGTGTGCTTTATGATCATGTGCCAAACAAATACTTTTGAACATGAATTGACGGATAGTTGATTTGTATACTTTGTGTATACTACCCAAATGTCCATCGAAATTTTAATAGTTCAACGGGAAGGATTCTTGAAATACGGAAAGGTGAAACTAAATAGAAGTTTATAATGCGATGAGCTCATCTATGTTTACTTGATATTCATATGATGTTATGTGACTAACTTGTTTGATTAAGTGTATATGTTTAGGTAAATTTACCCAAAAAATTTGGATAGTATGGTTATGTATGCTTGTATGAATAAATATAACCGGTAAGTTTAATTCACATTATACAAACTTACTAAGCATGAAAATGCTTACCCGGAATGATTCGGGACTAAATCGGAAACTTTTGAAGCCTTAGACAAATTTGACATAAAATAGGACCACACGCCCGTGTGAAGAATGGAACACGCCCGTGGGGCATATCACATGCCCGTGTTCTACACCCATGTGGATTTATTTTCTATTTTGAACCTGCAGGGGTTTTCACACGGCTGGACACACGCCCTTGTCCCTCACACGGCCTCGACACGCCCGTGTCTTAGCCTGTGTGCCAAAAACCATGACATTCTGTTTATGACATCATCACCTCACTAAGGTCACACGGCCAAGGCACACGCCCGTGTCCTTAGACCATGTGTCGAACTAAATTCCTAATTTCAGGTGCAGACTTCACATGGCCTAAGCACACGCCCATGTCCGTGGCCGTGCCTCCCACACGGCTGAGACACACGGCTGTGTCTCTGCCCGTGTGTTTACTACTGAGCATACTGACTTGCAAACCTAGCATGCAAGGGTCTTACTCATATCACAATGTCATAGCCCAGTTATGGTCTTACATGTCGTCACGATGCCATAGTCCAGCTATGGTCTTACACGAAGTCTCATGTCGATGCCAATGTCATGTCCCAGACATGGTCTTACATGGGATCACGTGTACTGCCATGGTCCAACCATGGTCTTATCCGTCAATTCATTATTGAACGATCGTACTCATCTCCTGCGTTCTACTTAATTTGATCTTCCAGTTCAACTCCCATACTATTATAATATTTTTGGTTTCATAACAGAGTCATAAAACAAAACACTATATATATTCTCTAATTTAACAATTAAACATGAGATTCAACTATGTGGACATACTGATTATACATTATCCAAACAAGTGTACATACAGACATATTTCATCTATTGGGTAAGTTTACTTATCATATTCACTTATTCAAATAGGTTGGGTACATAATATCATGTGAATACTAACATACATGGATGAGCTTATCACAACCTAAACTTTCGTTTCATTTCACTTTTTTCACATTTCTGAACTTATGGTTATCTCATTTCATACATTAACACATGCGTATCATAATTTCTATTCATACCTTTCCAAATTTCAACACATCATAAGCATATTTCAATCATCTTAGTACCATTTTTAGCATTTTCGAAAATAGCTCGGTCGGAAGTTGTCTCTGTCTTAACAAAATAATTTTGTTAGAGCCGGGAGATATCACACTATCACGGTCCACATATGACATGTATAGCTAGACTCTTACTCATGTTAGGTTAGTTTGAGAATTGACTAAACCATAACTCTGATACCACTAAATGTAATACCCTTTACCCGTGTTCAATGCCAGAACAGGGTACGAGGCGTTACCGGACAATAACACTTGCAACTGAACAAATTTGAGACATAAATTTTCGTTTAAAATTTAAAACTTTTATCTTATATCAACAAGTCCCTAAAACGGACCTATGAGGCCCAAAACATGCTTTGGGAGCGATTCGGGACTAAAACGAGAACTTTTAAAATTATTGGAACATCTAGAAAATTTCCTTATTTTGGAGAGTCACACACCCGTGTGGTCCAGGACACGCCCGTGTCCTCCACCCGTGTAACTCTCTGTTTATAACATCATCATTTGTTTTGGATCACACGACCAAGTCACACACCCGTGTGCTAGACCGTGTCCTCCACACGGCTGAGACACACGGCCGTGTCTCTGCTTGTGTGGTCAAGAAGTTGGCTATTTTCCAAGCCAATTTCTACCCTATCATGCCCATACTTGAGTGTAACTTCAATGACACATTTCATGACATATTAAAGCTACCAAAACATCCACTACACACACGTAACAAGTCATAGCATACAATTTACTCAACCATGGAATGCATCATCATGAGTTTATAGCATAACCAATTTATTGGCCATATTAAATGGCCTTATACAACAATGAACTCCGAATATCACGGGTCATTATTCTAGGACAACTCATAGTAACATATACACATGACCAAGTTCCCTATACATGCCATAACCTTAAGTATAAAATCATCGATACCTAAATTGTAAGCTTGATAGTGTGATAGGTTCTCCGGCGACTTCCAACCCGAGCTAACCTGAGTACATTATAAACACGAAAAACAACGGAGTAAGATATAAAGCTTAGTAAGTACGTATGTAAATAATAAAAAATTGATTACCATGCTTTTAACAGTCCTCATTATAAGCTCTCAAGATAATACCATCATTATTGCATAAAATTTCACAATTTTTTTATGTTCATCTTGAGCTATTTACTCGAGTTACAGTCACTAAATTATTTTTATCCGGAGCTACGGAACTCCAAATTAAGATCCTCTAATTTTTCCTGAAACTACACTCACATATCTTCTTACCATAAAATTTTCAGAATTTTTGGTTTAGCCAATCAGTACAGTTTATTCTTTAAAGTCTCCCCTGTTTCGCTGTTAGGCAGTTCCGACCCCTCTTCACTAAAAATTAATTATCTCATTGTACAGAACTTGAACAACGTTCTTATTTGTTTATCTTGAAAATAGACTCATTAATAAATTCAATAATATAAATTTTATCCCATGATTATTTTTGTACAATATTTAATGAATTTCCCAATTCAGAACAGGGGATTCTGAAATTATTCTGACCCTGTCTCACTAAAATCCAAATATCTCACCATATGAAATTCTTTTGCTTATTCTTATTCTTTTATGTAATAATAGACTCAACAAGCTTTAATTTCATATATCATTAAGCCTCAAAATCGATTTCCACCATTTTTGGTGATTTTTTCAATGTTACACAACTGTTGCTGTCCAAAACTGTTTTATTTCAAATTTCACTCTTTCATGAAACATCATAACAATATACTCACATTCAATAACATAATTTGATTAGCATGAATAATATAAAACTTTATCACTTCACTTACTCATTTTAATCCTCACCAAAATTTATCACATATCGAATTCATTACTCACATGAAATTCCACTTAGTCAAATTTTCCCGATGAACACTTTGGAGTAATTACGGATACACGGTGGTTTCGCATATAGCCCACCCATAATAACAGATACACGGTGGTTTCGCACACAACCCACTAATAATAACAGATTCACGGTGGTATCGCACACAGCCCACCAATAATAACATATGCTATCCGGTGCACATAGTAGCATGCACTTAGTACTACACATGTGACCATAGCTATTATATTCCACAATCTCACATAGAACCATATCTCGATGCCATAGTCTAACTATGGTCTTACACGATTTCACTTAGTCACACTTTGCCATGACTCATTCATGGTCTTTTCCATCAATTCATCTTTTAGTACCAAACAAAAGTGTTCAACTTTGCGTTCGCTAGTCTCGATACCAAAATAGAAAAAGGGACCTAACCGTCAGTTACTCGTTTTTTCCCCCGTTCTAAGTCCTAACCTCGTTTTCTTTTATTGTTGAGCTTGAAAGCTTGAAAACCCTAGCCATGGCTTCCCCCATGCTAAATTCGGCCAAGCAAGAAGATGGACAAGGGTCTTTGGCTTTTATTTTGTCTTTTAGTCCATTTAATTACCAAATTACCAAAATGCCCCTAACTTAAAAATATCATATTTCACTTATCTCATGTCTATTTTTGTCCAACAATTTAACCAACGGTCTAATTACCATTTAAGGACCTCCAATTTAAAATTTCATAGAAATTGAACACTTCAAACATGTGGAACTCAACTTTTGTACTATTTACAATTTAGTCCTTTTGACTAAATTGAGTGCCCAAACGTCGAAATTTTCGAACAAAATTTTCACGAAATCTTTCCGTGAAATCGTAGACCATAAAAATATAATAAAAATAAGATTTTCCTCTTCGGATTTGTGGCCCCAAAACCACTGTTCTGACTAGGCCCAAAATCGGGCTGTTACATTGATATATAATATCGATTCATTTCTGGTTCGTTTATATTTGAGAGTTATATAAAAAAATTATCATTAGTTTACCTTTTCTTTCAATTTCTTCCAAATTTAGTGCAAGTACTTATCAGGGGCGAAGCCAGGGGGGTTGGCATGGGCCCCGGCCCCCCCTAAAATGTAAAATTGCTATTTAAGCCCTTAAAATTTTTTAAAAATTTTATATTAGTAAAGGTAAAATTGTACTTTGGCCCCCCTAAAATTATAAAAATTCGATTTAATCCTTTACAAATTATAAATATATAAACTAAAAAAAATTAAAATTTCATCCGGCCCCCCTAAAAAATTGTTCTAGCTTTACCCTTGGTACTTATGTAGACGATCGGGCATATAAATCTTGAATTAATTCGTAACTGAGTTCACGTCAAATATATAACTAAATTAAATATAAATTTAAAATGTATAATTAAAAATACAATTTGTATGAAAGAAATATAATATATTTAATTGAATTTATGTGGGCTTGCATCCCTATCGAACGAAACTCATCTGAGTCAGCGGGATTTACAAAATGAAGCAATTTAAGGAGGAAAATAGAAGGCAACAAACGTGCAAAAACATATTTATTTAACCTTTGAATTATATTCTATTTTGCAGTTAAAGTTTTTGGTTTATTAAAATGGATGAAATCCACAGTGACAAGTCATATTCTTATTGAACAAAATGATGGTTAAAGAAAACCTTGATAATTGTTTATTGGGTGGGGTGGGGATAGATAAAATCTATCAGTTTAGCCTTGGATTACGCCAATTTTCAAATTTCAAGAAAGGGAATGAAGAGTGTAAAAATGGAGATTGTGCTGTGTGGTGGATTGCAGTTTCACATATCGAAAAATAAGTAAATAAGATCTATTATTAGGCTCATCTTAAAAATCCAAGCCCTTGATCAAATATTCAAATCTTTTTTATTTTTATCAGATCATCAAATTCATTTCGCTCTCACGCAATTCAAATCGTAAATTATTTATGTTGGTAAATTCATTTCGCCAAAAGCCCAATCTTTTTCTCAAACCTTGGATTTATCGCATCAGATTCTAAACTTCGATAAATCTTACAAACTTGTTCTTACGGACTCTTTGTTTTGTACTTTTGTTTGGTATACAAATGCAACAAAAGTAGAAATAGAAAAGAAAAATTCAGCTAAAAAAAGGGTAACTTTTATGCTAAGTAAGAGATTCAAAGGTTCTTCATCTTTGGTTATTATCACAAAAGTTTCTCATTTTTGCGTGGAGGAAAGATGAGAGAAAAGTTTGGGGTTTTAATCTGCGTATGGATTATGTTATTGGGGAATTGTTTGGGGAGGTTCGTAGTGGAGGAGAACAGCTTGAAAGTGACATCACCCGGGTCAATCAAAGGAGTTTACGAATGCGCGATTGGGAATTTTGGGGTCCCTCAATATGGTGGAACCTTGGTTGGTACGGTTGTTTATCCTAAGGCAAACCAAGGGGCATGCAAGATCTTTGATGAGTTTGACATCTCCTTCAAATCAAAGCCTGGTGGACTCCCTACTTTTCTCCTTGTTAATCGTGGAGGTCTGCCAGTTTTTCCTTGTAAATTTTATCATTGATGATCCAATTTTGGAAATTATGATGGGTTATCATTACGTTCCATCTTTGTAAATGTGACACGTGATAATCTGAGTTTTGCATTCTTAAATATGTTAGTAGTTGATAGTTGGCACTTGTTATATTTAGAATTGCCTACTGTATTGATTTAAACTTGTTGGCCTTATTTTCCCTTCGTTTCAGTTTTTATCTTCTCAATTAGCTTTTGCTATTCTGCCAGATTGTTTCTTCACCTTGAAGGCATGGAATGCTCAGAAAGCTGGAGCTGCTGCAATTCTTGTTGCTGACAACCAGGATGAGTCCTTGATTACCATGGATACCCCTGAAGAAAAGAATGCTAGTGCTGAGTACCTGCAGAACATCACCATTCCATCTGCCCTCATTAGCAAATCTCTGGGAGACAGTTTGAAGAAGGCCATAACCTTTGGGGAAATGGTTAAAATCAGTCTGGACTGGACCGAATCTCTTCCGCATCCTGACGAGCGAGTTGAGTATGAGTTTTGGACAAATAGCAATGATGAGTGTGGACCAAAGTGTGACAGCCAGATGGAATTTGTCAAGAACTTCAAAGGAGCTGCTCAAGTACTCGAGCAGAAAGGGTACACACAGTTCATCCCACACTATATAACTTGGTATTGCCCTGAAGCTTTTCTTCTCAGCAAACAGTGCAAGTCACAGTGTATCAATCATGGGAGGTACTGTGCCCCAGATCCTGAGCAAGACTTCTCTAAAGGATATGATGGTAAAGATGTCGTGGTTCAAAATCTTCGCCAAGCTTGCTTTTTCAAAGTTGCTAATGAAAGTAGAAAGCCATGGCTTTGGTGGGATTATGTGACGGACTTTGCTCTCCGCTGCCCAATGAAAGAGAAGAAGTATACCAAAGACTGTGCAGATAAAGTTATCCAGTCTCTTGGTAGGTTAATGCTTTACACAATGTTTTTTTATTTTCTATGATTCAAAGAATGGGCTACACAATATTGATGCTTCTTTAATGTGTTAACAAGGTGCTACTGTTATGTTTTGATTGATTTTATGGAGCATAAGAATACTGAAATGGTTTCCTTTTGTTTCAGATAAACAAGTAATTTCTTCTCTCTGTCTCATAGCATGTACATAATAAAATGTTTCCTTTTTACTCATCTTTTTATCTTGTATGCCAAAGTTAATGAAATTAGGTCATTGTTTTAACACTAGTGAATTTATATGCATTTACATTTGCATCTACCTTATGTTTATTTATTACATATATTGTATAATTTGTGATTTTATTGGGATCTAGGAAAGCCAGAACAATGATATTTGCTGCTGGAAGTGTTGATTATTTAGTAATCTGTCAAGCATGGATAAAGCAAGGTTATATCTTTATATCTCGCCAGTGTACTTATGCTTAGTATATTTGTCTTCTATTCTCGGCTTTATAGGTGTTGATCTCACTAAAATAGACAAATGCATTGGGGACACTGAGGCTGATGAGGAGAACCCAGTTCTTAAAGCTGAACAAGATGCACAGGTTAAGCTACTCTAAACTTTTATAAAAAAGTTTGAAAAAAAATTCAGGGCCTCTCTTTGTCATATTTTATCATTGAGGTTTTTATTTTATGCTATAATTCTGGTTTCAGATTGGCAAGGGCTCCCGTGGAGATGTAACTATACTGCCAACTCTTGTAATAAATAATAGACAGTATAGAGGTTTGAATCTGAGCTTACTGTCACTACCAGCACTCAGCATGAATTACATTCTGTGACGCAAAGCTTTTTTTGATGCGTTTAGGGAAGTTGGACAAAGGAGCTGTTCTCAAGGCAATTTGTGCTGGCTTTCAAGAGACCACAGAACCAATGATATGTCTAAGTAAAGGTTATTATTATTGCACTCAATTTACAACCATTTTCTTCTAGTGGTCCTCCTTCGAAACATTTAAATTATCTGGTTTTCACCATTTTATTGCGTAGTGTACATGCTATGCGCTCCTTTATTTACCAATGAACGAAATGAAAGAGTTAAGTCAGCATCGTTGGGTATTAAAATAATTCCAGAAACTTTCCTTTATAGGCTGCATACTTCTTGTCACCTGATGAGCTTCGGTAAAGTAATAGTTGTCTCTTTACATAGTTTTTTCAATGCTATTATAGTTAAACAATGATAAACTTGTATTTCTAGGTACAGGCTACAATAGAGATGATATTCATTTCTTATTACAAATTGTCCTGAGCAGATATTGAAACTAATGAGTGCTTGGAAAACAATGGTGGGTGTTGGGAGGACAAGACTGCTAACATTACTGCATGCAGGGTATGTCACTTGCCATGAGTTTTTGTAGATTAAGTATATGTTCAATTCAACTTTTTCTGATGTCCCTTTTTATTTGTAGGATACCTTCCGAGGAAGAGTGTGTGAGTGCCCAATAGTTAATGGTGTGAAGTTTTCTGGAGATGGTTATACACATTGTGAAGGTCAATAATTTTCCTAAAAGGGAAGACAATGTTAATTTGTTGATGTAAATTATTTTTGGTTATGCTTAAGACCTATATCAATAGTAAAATATAAATTAACATTTTGCAACTCATATGTGCTTAGTTCTTATACTACACTATCTGCTTTTCTAATTAACAGCTTCTGGGGCTTTACAATGTGAAATCAATAATGGGGGATGTTGGAGGGAAACTCAAGAAGGAAAGACGTACTCTGCTTGTCTTGTGAGTTCCTCTTTGTCTGTCTCCTCTCCCTCTCTCTTTCCTGTTTCTTAGTTGTTTGGTCCTGTAATGGATTGTTCAGGATGATCATTCGCATGGCTGCAAGTGCCCACCTGGATTCAAGGGTGATGGAGTCAACGGCTGTGAAGGTACTAGGATTTTCTCATGTTCAACACTACCAATAGACAACCCTGTAAATCTGTAGAATACATGTGAATTTTTTTATCTTTAACTGCTACATATACTGTTAGATTCGTGTCTACTAATACTAGTTTGTCTATGTGTCCCTTTGGTTTCACACGGTCTTAATGACCTTTGAAGAATAATTTCATCAGTGGAAGATTTCTCGTAGCAGAAATGTTTTCCTGAAAATCTGTCGAAGACATGGAATTGTAAGATGCTTAGCTGCTATTTCTACTGTTGACTTGTTCAACTAACATGTTTGTTCCTTTCAGTTCCACATGGTTTTTTAGCCTGTGAGGAATTATTTTTCTGTGGAGTACATTTCTAGTGGCAGAAATTTTGGGTTGCTAGCCTTCAAAGGCCCTATTGAGTGTCAGTATGATAGTTTTAAATTGAGTTCTAAGCATCTAAAGTACTTTGATAAGAATTTGGTAAGATCTTAAATAACTTCTAGAGGTTTCTGACTTAGAGAACTTCTGGTAGAAGCTGAGATCTTAGCGCTTTATATTTTAGGAAAATGATGAGTGGAGGTGTTGTTGATATGTGAATAAAATATGGGTGCTCTACAAACCATCGTTACGATATTTTCCTTTCCACTAAGTTTGTAGTCTATATATGTTTAGTTGGTGAACCGATTCTTACATTTGACTGTCTGCCAGATGTCGATGAGTGCAAGGATAAGCTGGCCTGCCAATGTCCTGGGTGCAAATGCAAAAATACCTGGGGGAGCTATGAGTGCAGCTGTAGTGAGGGTTCATTGTACATGCGAGAGCATGACATGTGCATCAGTGAGTATCTTCGGTGCTTCTGTGATAAATAGATGGGATTTTATGCCGTCGGACTCTTTAGGAATGTTTCAATTGACGTATTCTATTTCAAAAGATGCAGGTAAGAATGGTAAAACAGAGGTAAGCTCGGGCTTCATTTGGGCAATAATTCTTGGATTGTTTGTTGCTGGAGCTGTAGGATATGCCATTTACAAATACAGAATCCGGGTAAGAGAGTTTTTGCATCTGATTTTCCTATGTATTCTAGTCTATGGGGAGAATATAATAAAAATTGGTGAAACTGAAGTTGATTAATTGTTGTTGATGCAGAGATACATGGATTCGGAGATTCGGGCTATAATGGCACAATACATGCCATTGGATAATCAACCTAGTAACATTCACCATCCCGATATCTAAAATTGTTGCAGGAAAGATGATGCACTCACAACTATTTTAGAAAGCCTGCCCTTCTATCATTTTATTGGGTTATTATTACTTGTAATATTTATTCAGTCATTTGCTCTATTTAAAATCCGGTTGGTGAACAAGTTGGTTTCTCTTTCACACTGTAAATCTAAATTGTTAAGGGATGCAAATTCACATGACATAATTCCAGAATCAGAGTTAAAATTTTAACTTCCCATGGCTTTAGAGCAATTTTTTTAGAGCCCAACTTGTTGAATTGATCCGCTCGATTCAAAATAAAAAATCATAAAATTAAAAGTATTTTAAAAAATCCGGTTCAATTGGTTGATATCTTTTTTCCATAGTTTAAAATTTGAATAATATCATACATGTTTCTTGAAATTTCATTAAGTTTTCAATATAGTTCATCAACTTCAAAATTATATTTAAAAATTTATTAGTTTCACCTTAAATTTTTCAATATAGTCTTTGAAATTTATCATTTTTTTATATGTTCCCTTCAAATTAAAATTATAATTAAAAACTGTTATTTTTTAATTAAAAATATTAACTATATTTTTATTTAAACTAAAATTATTGTAAGACATTAAAAATTAAAGTATTGAACCATAGGGGTTAGGTGAGATGATAAAGGTAATTTTCACCTTAACTAGTATTTTAGGGTTCGATCCTCGCCCTAGATATGTAGCAACTTTAAAATTCATGGTCAAAGTTTTGAAATATAATTATTTATAAAATATGAAACTTTAAGATTTAATTGTTAAAAAAGTACGCTACAGAATGGATGGATTATATTGAAATTTTGATGAACTTTCAAGGATTATTTATAATAGGCTTAATGGTTTAAAAGACACTTACACTTTCTTAAAAAAAATAATAATTAAAAGACTCAATTAAGCCCCTAGACTAACAAAACTAGCTAAATAGGTTATTTAACTAATGTTGATCGTTTTAGCGTTAACGTGGCTGTCAGCTGTGTTGATGTGCGCTTCATGTCAGCGATAGATGTTAATGTTACACTACCACGTCAAAAAAAAAATATTTTTAGTAGAATGAAATTGGACAAATAATTGTTAGTTCATAAGTTTTAAAGTTTAATTTCTTTTAAAAATTTAAAATTATTTTTAAAAAATTTTAACTTTTTTAATTTTTTTGTAAATTTGTAAAACATTATTAAAATTTAAAAAAATTAAATAAAGTTAAAAAAATTAATAAAATACCATTTAAAAGTTAATTCCAGAAATTCAAAGTAAATCTGGACAACTATGTGTCTAAATTCATTCAAGATAAATTTTCTAAATTATATAAAGTTTAAAAAAAATTAAGAATTAAGAATTAATTTTCTTCTAAAAATTGATTCGTGGATCAATGTTTTAATTCTCTTGGCACCTTTTAGAATATATAAAAAATAAAAAATATTTTATAAAATAAATAAATAAAAATAATTTTAATTTTATTAATTGTATGTATAATTTTTTTTTTAAATTTATAAATATATGTAATTATTTAAAACTTTTAAGCTATAAAATAATTGATACACCTAAAGTACCCCACAAGTCCTTATGTTATCAATGAGGGGGCAAACAAGTCCTACTAAAGAAGGGAGGAATTAAATCCTTATATTTTTTAAATGTAAGCAAATTAGTAAAATTGTTAATATTTGTAACAGAAACCATACAAATGCATGATGAGGCATATGCCTTTTCGATAAATAATGGCATGTCACTGAAAATGTTAACGTGGCATTTATAAAATATTAATATTTAAATATGACATTAATTTTTTTAAAAAAGAATATAGAATTATTGTTCATATGGTGGATTTTGATTGGCTATTACAATTAAATATGGGGACTTTAAAAACAAATAAATATTTTTTTACTTTTAATTTCAAAAGTAGTTAACCTAAGAAAATAAATTAGAAAGTGCCTGTGCGTGAAAATAAAGAAATAACAAATTGAAAAACAACCTAACCTTACTCCCTTTGTTTCTGCCATTCCAATTTCTAATTTTAAATCTAAAATCAAAGTAACCTTAATTTCAAAATGAATCTTTTTTGCTTTCTTTCCACGTGTCCTTAGTCCTTCTTCTTAATGGAGGTTTTCAAGAGGGGTTTAAAATAGTTTTGTGTTTTGAATTGTTTATAGTTTAAGATATTATTTTGATTTTGGGTTTCAGTAGATTTTCTGAAAATAAAATTTTTAAAAGCTTTTTTGTTATGGTAGGAAATGGTCTGTTAAATTAGTTAATGATATGTTGTGTTTTAGGGGACCGTTGTTAAATAAAACAAGTTTTTTTCGTCAGCCTTAAGTTTAATGAAAATGATGAATTCTGTTGGTGGATATAACTGTTGAGTAACAACTTTTCAAACCAACTCATGTAACAGTTGCTTCTTTTTCCAATTTAAGATGGGATGGGAAGTTAAGCAATTATGCAATTCTGTTGAATGAAAATTCTCCCTTCTCTACTTCGTTCTCTTCTCTCTTCTCCATTCTTTTCTCTTTTTTGAAACACTTTGCACCAAAAGGTATTAGAGCCAACCAATTCTCCATGGCTAGTATGGGGCTACCACTAGCCTTTAGAAAGATGTTGGCCACCTTCAATAGGAGGTTGCCAAGCTCTAATTTAATTATCTCAATGGGATGCCAAGCTGGACATTTGTTTGAAGGAACTTAAAGATGATTTTTGTGGTGAGTTGAAGTCTGAGTTCCAGGCGAGTAGTATTTAGGCAATGCAACTTTTGCATTCAACTGCATGGCTACACATGACAAAGAGAAGGGAATTTTGGGTGGTGCTCCACTTGGTTTTCTTTCCAGAGATCCCTTGGTTTCTCCTTCGATGCTAGACTTAGGACACATGTGTCCTCCTTCCCATTTGAGTAGTTTGGATGGGAATCCTCACTCTCATAGACTTCAATGCCCCAGGTTTAATGGGACTGACTTTTGAGGATTGTGCTCCAAGTTAGAACAACATTTTAAGGCAGAGGGTGTTGCTAACAATGCCAAGGTAAGAATAGTGATGCTTCACCTAGAGGGAAGAGCACTAGATTGACGCCATTTTTTACACTAAAAAACATGGAGAAGTTCATTTGCTGACTTGGGGTTTCTATGCTCACAGCTTGAAGGAACGACTTGGCTTTAGCTCATTTTGATATCCCATGGCTGAGTTGGTTTCCCTGAAGTAGTGTGATTCAGTTAACCAGTTTCATAATGAATTTGTAAGTCTCCTTAACCAACTGCAACTATCTGAAGCTTATGCCTTAAGCATTTTTACTGGCAATCTAAAATTGGAGATTGGTCAATACCTACAATTATTTAAACCTAAATCCTCGGTAGAAGGTTCCTTGGTTGCTAGACAAGTTGATGGAATTCTACCCAACTCTCAAAAAAGAAATTTTCAAGCTGGTATTGGTGTCCATTCACGACCTCTTACCTTGTTTCCTACAGCTTCCACCATGACCAAAACTGCTCCTACTTTAAATTCCACTCAACCCTTTAGTGGATTTCACTCTAATGTAACTAGTACTAAGGTTGTTAACAAGTTTTTGTCTCAAGTTAATATGGAGGAAAAAAAGAAGGGTTTCTGCTTCTAGTGTGCAACTAAATACAATCCTAGCCATAAGTGCATGGAATCGCAACTGCACCAGCTTTTACTGGATCCTTATTTTGATGGTGAAGGGGATGAGTTTCAACAATGCCAGGAGCAGTTAGAGGACACTGAATAAGAGGAGGATACAATTAAACTACGAATTCTGTTATTGCATGCTATATAGGGATTTCAAGGCCATAATACCATGAGGCTTGCAACTCGGATTGGGACTACATGGGTAGTCATTTTGGTGGATTCATGCAACACTCACAATTTTATAGATGCTAAGTTGATTAGGAAGTTATCTCTACCAATAGGGAAAAAATACAAAGCGAAGGTTACCATTGCTGATGGGAGCAACCTTTCCACTAATGAGATTTTTAGAGGGGTCTTTTATTGGATCTGGTTTCCTAAGTGTAGTATTTTCGTCTATGTACACTTGTATTGTTTCGAACAGATTGGTTTAATAAAATTATCCATGAATTACATTAATACCCCTTTGTATTTTGTCCTCAATGGGTTTTTTTGCATGCAAATAAAAATGAAAGAAAATATTAGCTCACTGGTTTTCTAATGTTTAACTAATACTAAACGGTATTATGTGATCGGATCGTAATACAGGAAGACAACTTGTAACAGCCCGATTTAGGGGCTAGTCGGAATAGTGGTTCAGAACCACTAATCCGAGGTTAGAGAAAATTACTTTTATGATATATTATGAGCTAGAGCATGTTTATATGTGTGCATGAAAATTATGGTGCCTTAATATTAGCGATTTCTTGCTTAATCGCGAAAAAGGACTAAATCGCATAAAGTGCGAAAGTTCTATTTTATAAGCTAAAGGTACCTAATAGCCATAGATTATTAATTTGAGGTCTTTAAAGGGCAATTAACCCCTTTGTAAATGGTTGGCCGGCCATAAGGGATTATAGGAGACAAATTGGTCAAAGTTGATGTGTTAGGTGGATTAAATTGATGATATTGAATAAAATAAAGAAAAGAGTGATATCATCTTTTCTTCATCATTTTTCACCATCAAAAATACCAGATTAGAGAGGGTTTTGAAAGCTCAAAATTTCAGCAAACTCATCTCTATTCAAGTAAGTGATTTTAATGGTTTTTCTTGAAGATAGTTGTACTTTTAGAACCACTAGAGCTTAAGCTTTCTAATGAGGGGACTATCTTGTGATATGGTGAAAAGTTTAGAGTTTTTCCATGAGAGCTTGTATGTGATTTGCTGCATTTTTATGGAAGAAAATGAGTCTTAGTTGTTAGATGAACAACTTTTGTGAAAGGTGTTGCCATGAAAACACCTAAATGAACCTTTTTGTAAAGGTTGTGAAATTGGTAGTAAATGTGTGTAATGTTGGGTTTTGATGATAGCCATAAGAGAAGTAAATGTTCACCTAGGCTTGTTGAAGGTAGAAATATGATTAGAATTGATTTCCGAGCCTAGGGGTAAAATGGTTATTTTGCCAAAGTGTAAGGGAAAAATAGTAATTTTGCCAAAGCATGATATTAAAATGCTTGTATTAATGTGATAATTGAAATGAACTAATTTGCTATTATAGAGCAAGAAGAACCAAGAATCAACCTCGATCGGGGAAAGAATAAAGTCTCGGACTAGATCGACGATCTAGCTTATTTTGAAATCGAGGTAAGTTTGTATGTGATAAATTCAACATTTATGCTCGTATTGTTGAGAATGTTTGACATTATATTGATGTACGATATTCTGAGAAATTGAAATGTTGAAGTCCCGGTTGGACTATAATGAATGTGAGTATAATATTATCGAGACACGAGATAGATAAGGTCCCGTGTAAGACCATGTCGGGACATGGCCTCGGCACCGAATTGAGATTCCGTATAAGACCATATCGGGGGTATGGCTCCAGTATTGAATATGAGAATCGTATAAGACCGTATCTGGGATATGGTATCGATACTCGAGGTGAGGTTCCATGTAAGACCATATCCGAGATATGGCATCGGAAATCAAAGGTAATCCCATATAAGACTGCATCTGGGCTGTGGCATTGGCTTCGAGTTCATGTTAGTGATAATGAATAAACACCTTTGAGGATCCCTAATGATTGTTGGGATAAATGAACTAACTTGATATAGAATTGAGATATGTATTAAAGTTATGTGATTGAGTGAACACAGGTATCTGTGAGTAAATCATGAGGTACGATTGTGATATGTGGCATGATATGTGCTAGATAAGGGCAAGTACAAGTAAGTTATAGTAAAGAGCCTATGATATTGTGTATGGCTTGCTAATGTTATGTATGGATATTTTTACTAGTTAATTATTGCTATTTATTTCCATGCAAACTTACTAAGCTTTATGCTTACCCCTTTTGTTGCCCTTTTCCTTGTAGTATTGCCAAGTTAACTCGAGAAGTTGCAGACGTCAGAGTTGGAGATCACACTATCGACCACTTTTTGGTATAGCCAAATTAGATTTATTTTGAGTATGGCATATATAGGACTTGGTCTTTTTGTTATGTCATTTGGCAAGCCAAATGTGTTGGCTACTATAGTTGCTCAATTTATCTTTGTAAAAGGGTCATGGGAAGTTGACCTATACTTGATATGCTCATATATTCAATGAAGGTGGATTTCATGAGATGTATGCTTGTGTTAGATGTCTTGATTTCTTTCAGTTCTTAGAGGTGCCTTATGGTCATCATTTTTGTTAAATTGATTTAGTATAAGTGTGGTTGCTTGGTAGGGTGACAAATGGCTTGGTGTATAGCCATATATTTTTCCACACGGGTAGACACACGGGCGTGTGTCTAGACCGTGTGTGACACACGGTCATCCTCATGGGCGTGTTGATCGGCCGTGTGTCCCCTTGCATGCTAAAGTTGTAAGTCAGTATGCTCAATAGTAAACACACGGACAGAGACATGGCCGTGTGTCTCAACTGTGTGGGAGACACGACCATGGACATGGGCGTGTGCCCAGGCCGTGTAAAGTCTGCACCTAGAAATTAAAATTTAATTCGACACACGGCCTAAGGACACGGGCGTGTGCCTTGGCCGTGTGACCTTAGTGAGGTGATGACGTCACAAACAAAATACAAAGGTTTCGGTACACGGGTTAAGATACGGGCGTGTCGAGGATGTGTGAAGGACACGGGCCAGGGACACGGGCGTGTGTCTGGCTGTGTGTATTAAGTCAGTGTCGACCATAGGTGAGGAGCACGGGCATGTCTCAGGGGCACGCGGGCGTGTCCCTTGAGAAACACGGGCGTGTGGCCCCTGTTTTGATGAAAAAAAATTTCTATGTCTTCTTAAAGTTTCCTAAGTTCTCAGATTAGTTCTGAACAATCCTCTATGTATGTTTTGGGCCCCGTGGGCCCATATAAGGGGCAAATATTGTTTGTAAATGAAATTTTTTTAAGTTGGGACGAAATTTTATAGCCCAAAGTTGTAAGTTTAAGCAAGTTAAGTTAGGTAATGCCTCGTATCGTGTTCCGGCTTCGAACACGGGTAAGGGGTGTTACAGAACTTGTATTAGCAGATGAACCTAAACATGTCCTTAGTCTAATTGGAAATAAGCAAACTGGTTGAAAGGCTAATATGTCGTCTATCAAGTCCAATTGGAGAGATGCTTTGTCTTGAACACCGGAGCAAATGACTCCTAGAAGATAGAGACATATATGTGATTGATTGGACTGATAATACATCAAATAGGATCCGAATAGAATATATCCTGAATCCATTTATGGATTTATTCACTTGTGATGTTCATAGTGTGGCATACATTAATCCTTAGTGGATGATGGACTATGTATGCATGACTCGTATACTTTAATGTAAGTAAATAGTGGAATTCATAGCCCAAGACATGAGTAATTAATATCCTCTCATTGGTATTACAAAATAGATGAAAAGTAAACGTGGCTACGGGTCATTTGTCTTTGTGATAAATGAGTCAATTGCTATTTGATAGTAATTGACATTTCATGAAGGAAGACGTAATGGTTACCATGAGATAAATATGATCATACTGGGAGAAAAGATTTATTCCAAAGAGATTATGGATATCCTATGAGGGTAACACACTTATGATAAGGTCATTGGACAAGCACTGATCGAATAGCTTTCGTAACGGTATGTAATTAGGGAGAGCTCAGTCACGATACTATAGTGGAATGAATTCGTGATTAAATGAGTTTATAATTAATAGATGAATAGCTAGAACTTAATTATAAATCATTTGAGCACTAATATGTAACACCCCTTGCTCGACTCGACCACCGGATCTGGCTTACATGATGCCACATTCATTACTGGAGCAACTATAAAAAATTTCAATACAATTCAATCATTCCAACATGCTAATTAGTATAAAAAACTTTTTATTATGATGTAAAATCATTTCCGTGTCTTATACGAGCTTACGAAAGATCTTTTTCTAACTCGAGGTCGATTAATACTTAATTGAAAAATTTTCAAAATCTACGAGTTGAAGTTGTGACATCATGGCTTTCACATCGCGATATCTCAGTTAGTGAGTTACGTTGCGACTTCAAAAATCTTGACGTTGTGATGCCACTCATTGTCGATTTGTGTCGCGATGTTGGAAAATTGTGGTCGTGACGTCACCCTTGTTTTGGCAAAAATCACATTGGTTCACATTCCAAGTGTAAACTCTAAATTATATAGATTTTTTATATTTGTTTATATCACCTTTTTACTTAGAATTTATATTAATACCAAGTATTTGGATATTTAATTGGGTGGCTTTTGTCATTTTGAGACAGTGGACATAATTTTAGAAAAGTATGCAATTTTATGAATTTATGTATTAATTTTTCATAATTTAACTATTGCATAATTTAACTAGTTTATTCTACATGCTAATATATGTGCACAAATTGTTGCAAATCAACCATTGAATTAACAAGTATGGGAGATAGCTAATATCACATGGACACAAATTAATTTTTACTCCATATGGACGACAAGCTTATTAAATTGGACTCACAAATCCAGTTCAACCCAATTTGAAAGATAATTGCTAAAAAGACTTAAGTCTGCTCTCAATTGGGTTGTCAAAACCGTCCAGCAAGGGGTAGAATGGCCCAAATTCAGTAAAGCTATCAAGAGCAGCCCAAATAAGCTTTGGGAAAATTAATTTGGAGGTCCTTGCACTTGTGAAAAAATAAAAAATCAGCTCCCAACTAATACCCAAGAAACCATCCAACCCCTTGCACTATAACACCCAAACCCGGCCCAGATGTTATGGCTGAATCTGGCGACGTCACATTGAAGGGTGAATCGTAAAATCCGAAGTTGATGTAAAACCTTGAAGTCTTTTGAGAAGTTCTTAGTTTAAAACATTTGCCAGTGATAACTTAATGTTATGTTCAAATTCTTTTGGGTATATTAGGGTTTGATAAAAAACTTTATGTAGAAATCTCTAAACTTGTTACTTAAACTTTCAAAATACAGCGGAAGCATTTCTTTGAAAAGGTTTGTGTACTTACGATTGGTTTGTAAAATGTTGTTTTCTTTTTTTTTTAAACCCGAGACCTAAAACTAGAAGTTATGCAATCAACACAATTAAATCCCAAAATTTAAAACACAACCAGAGAAAGGCCTTATTACAACAAAACCCAAACTAAATAAAATATGATTAAAAATAAAGTGAATTAAAAAAATAGAAATTCAACTGTTCGTAGTGTGGCCACCTCCGAGTCCCCCAGCACGTCGAATCGTCTCACTAGGGATTACCTGAAAAATTAAAAAGAGGGGTGAGTTTGCGAAAAATCAGTGTGTACAACCCCAACAATCAAATAACATACATCACATCTATCTGGGCCTAAGCCCATTATAGTAACGGTGGCAATTGGGCCTTAGCCCCCATCAGCCTCGGTTTGGCCTGAGCCCATATCAAATGACACATATCACATCTATCTGGGCCTAAGCCCATCTCAATATCAGAATCAGTATATGCAATGCATAAATACCCAAACCAACCTTGCACTCCGTCTCCTGTCCAACCCTACACTCTTGTAGGGATTAAATCGACCCACCCATCCCTACACTCCTTATGTAGCACCGGTGGCGACACTAACCAATATTGCAGTAGAGCTGCCAATCACATAATCGGCTTAAAGCCATCGGTGGGTCCACAGTCGTCTCGCGCGACCCGTGCAACCCTCACATATCAATCATTTCCTCCAATACAAGATCCCATCCCCATGCAACAAAATATCACATATGAATGCGGACATATCATCAAATGGCATACAAGATCAGTCATGTATCGTATAGGGGTATTTTAGACATTTTGCCCTTCAGGGGCATAACGGTCATTTCTCACATTGGGGTCCAAGTATGTGTATCAACTCATCAATAGGTCCATAGTCGATCCGCACGACTTGTGCAACCTTTAGCAATCAAAAGGTATAGTTGGGCCCAAAGCCCAAAGCCCAAAATATGGCCCAAGTGGGGCCCACACGCTCGTGTGGCCCGCTAAGCCCAAAATTGCCCTTAGCCATGTGAATGACATGGTCGAGCTCATTATTTCACATAAATTCATGAAGTTGGCCCTTGTGGGGCCCGCGAGCCCATTGGGCCCACACGGCGAATTTCGGCCTATTAGACCCAAAAGCGGCCCAAGACCATGAGACCGCTCATGGTGGCCTCCGTCATTGTATTGACTTTCCCACATAAGCGTTCATGCGCTCGTATGGTAACCGTTGACGTATTTTTGGCTTTTTGGCTTTTCAGCATTTCGACATTTTGGCATTTCGGGGTTTCGGCATTTGCCGATCTACAATTGGAGTGGTGTGTGTACACACCTTGATTACGAAGCACGTTTCAAATCCCTAGCACCGAAGCTACAACATTCAAGACTAACAGTTAGCCATTCAATCAGTACAATTATCCTCCTTTTCCAAAAGCCAAAACCACACCATCACTTACCTTAATCGACCGAGCTTTATTAAATCTTCACTAATCGTTAGCAACGATTAACTCCTTGTCAAGATCTGCGTTACCCAAAAACCTTATTAACAAAGATTGCATAATATGTGGTTTACAACCACATTTGATAACCTTTAATACCATCAAAAGCATTCGGCCTCAACTAAAAAGTAAGGCAAGAACACTTACTATGATCAAAAACTGAGAGTAGGCTTTCAACTGCCTCTGAACACGTGCCCCCCTTTTACTCCTTGAGAACACCTATGTACACCCAACATCGCACTTTGAGAAAGAGTGAAGATTCGGCCAAAAGAAAGAAAGCTGGAGTAGAAACATGGCGACCTTATTAACCAAGAACCACTTAAAAAGAGTCAAGAATACTTACACACACTTCGGCTACAAGGGGTAGAAAATAAAAGTGCAACCCGAACAATCGAAACAAATCCCCATGTCGAATCCTTTTGTTTAAGGAACGAATGCTAGCAATTGGAAGAAGATGATAGTGTGTGAGAGAATCGGCCTAGTCAAAGAAAATGGATGAGAAACACAGTAAAAAGGTTCGATTATGGCACAAACCGATTGAAAAAGAGGATAGTAGAGATGAAGAAAAAAAAACAATATTTGGCACAAGGAAGAAGCAAAGAGAGGGAGGTGTAATCGGCCAACTGAGAGAAAAAATAACTCACAAAAGCCGAAAAGTAAACCAAATTTCTCCCCTTGCCGAAATTCTATGCATACCTAGTGTCCCATTTCGGCTCCAACTTCCCAACAACTCAATCCGCTTGATTTTCTCCCCTTATCACTCCATCATCCACTCCTTAAATCACTCCCTTGACCGATTCAAACTCTCTCTCTCCACCAGAGTTCCATTCCAACTCAACTACTAGCTCAGCAAAGGAGTAAAATAAATGCTCTTTTGCGCAGGGAGTGACTCGAACCTAGTCCCCCTTTAGACAGAGAACACGCCACCTACCACTACACCCCCAGGGCGCCCCTTGTGTCATATTTTACCCATCAAAAATAAGAAGCATACAACCTAGAGTCGTGGTTCCCTAGTGCTAAAAACAAAAATTTCCCATATGTCTAGGCTTGAATCCAGGACTTCATAGAAACCTCCAAACACTCCAAAATCACTAATCCAGCAGTGCTAACATGCATTTCATGCCACAACACACAGAATTTAAAAGCTCAGATTTTTGGGGCGTTACAACTCTACCCCCTAAAAGAAATTTCAGCCTCGAAATTTACCTGGTTAGAAAAGGTGAGGGTATTGATGTCACATCGCCTCCTCTTATTCCCACGTTGCTTCCTCTGAACCATGATTACAACATAACACTTTTACCAGTGGGACCGACTTTTTACGCAGGACCTTAACATCACGATCCAGAATCTGCACTGGCTCCTTCTCGAAGGTTAGATCAGGTCTAATTTTGATCTCCTCAACTGGCACAACATGTGAAGGGTCAAAATGGTACTGCCTTAGCATTGAAACATAGAATACATCATGGATCTGGTTCAACTCTGGAGGCAATTCAAGCTGATAGGCAACTGGTCCTACACGCTTCAGTATACGGTATGGCCCAATGAATCTAGGGCTTAACTTACCCTTACGACCAAACCTTAGTACTTTCTTCCATGGGGAGACCTTAAGGAACACGAAGTCCCCTACAGAGTACTCAATCTCTCGGCGTCTAAGATCAGCATATGACTTCTGCCTATTAGATGCTTTCTTCAATCGGTCCTGAATCAGTTTCACCTTATCCTCAGTATCAGTAACTAATTCTGGCCCCAGAACTCGCCGCTCGCCTAACTCAGTCCAACACGTAGGGGTACGACACCTATGACCATATAACACCTCATACGATGCCATCTGTATGCTGGATTGGTAACTATTGTGATATGCAAACTCTATTAGCGGCAAGTAATCTTCCCAACTACCTCGAAAGTCCATTACACAGCTCTGAGCATGTCTTCCAATATTTGGATCACCCTCTCCGACTGACCATCAGTCTGAGGGTGGAACGCGGTACTGAAATCCAACCTTGTACCCAGTGCCTCGTGCAATTTCTTCCAAAACTGAGATGTGAAACGAGGATCTCTATCAGATATTATAGAGACCGGTACCCCATGCAGTCTTACAATTTCGGCCATATATAACTTAGCCAGTTTCTGTAATGAGTAATCAGTTCGGACCGGTATAAAATGGGCAGACTTAGTTAACCGATCCACAATAACCCATATCGAATCTTTCTTAGTAGGCTTCAGGGGCAGCCCACTAACAAAATCCATAGTTACCCTCTCCCACTTCCAAAGTGGAATCTTAACTGGCTGAAGAAATCCTGAAGGTAACTGATGCTCTGCCTTGACTTGCTGGCATGTCAAACACTAACTCACGAACTCAGTAACCTCGCGCTTAAGTCCCGGCCACCAGTAAAGTTCACAGAGATCTCGGTACATCTTGTTGCCACCGGGATGCATAGCATAAGGACTACTATGCGCTTCCCGCAGTATAGACTGTCTTAAATTAGTATCCCTTGGTATACAAACTCTCCCACGGAAACACAGTACCCTTTCATTATTCAATCCAAAGTATGAAGTTTCCCCACTTTCAACCTGTCGGAATCGAGGACCCAAAGTCTCATCTAACAACTGTTTATCTTTAATCTGCTCAATCCACAACGGCTTAACTTGAAGCTCAGCCAGCAGACTACCATCGTCAAACAAACTCAAGCGGGCGAACATAGCTCTTAATCAGACATAGCCCTACGGCTCAGTACGTCGGCTACAAAATTTGCTTTACCTGGGTGATATTAAATCGTGCAATCATAATCTTTAAGCAGCTCGATCCATCTACGCTGCCTAAGGTTCAACTCCTTCTGAGTAAGGAGGTATTGAAGATTTCTGTGGTCCGTATAAATTATGCACTTTTCTCCATACAGGTAATGTCTCCAAATTTTTAGTGCAAATACCACCGCAGCCAATTCCAAGTCATGGGTTGGGTAATTTGCCTCGTGAGTCTTAAGCTGGCGTAACGCATACGCAACTACTTTACCCTCCTGCATCAATACACAGCCCAAACCAACGTGTGATGCATCATCAGAGACTCAGAACTCTTTCCCGTGCTCTGTTGAATCAAGACAGGGGCCTCCGTCAAAACCTTCTTAAGTTTCTCAAAGCTTTCTTGCTGCTTATCAGTCCACTTAAACGGTACCCCTTTACGCAGTAACTTAGTCAAAGGAGCAGGTATCAACGAAAAACCTTCAACAAACCGTCTATAATACCCTATCAGACCCAGAAAACTTCGAATCTCGGACACTGTCTTAGGTGGTTTCCAATCCAACATAGCTTCAATTTTTCGAGGATCAACCCTAATCCCCCCAGCCGAAATCACATGACCCAGAAAAACAACTTCCTTTAACTAGAACTCGTACTTGCTGAATTTGGCATACAATTGCTTTTCCCTCAAAATCTGTAGAACAACACGGAGGTGTGCATCATGCTCATCTTCGGTTCTCGAATACACCAGGATATCATCTATAAATACTACCACGAACCGATCTAAATAGGGTTGGAACACTCGGTTCATGAGGTCCATGAAAGCGGGTGGTGCATTCGTTAGCCCAAACAGCATCACCAGAAACTCGTAGTGACCATAACGAGTTCTAAATGCTGTCTTGTAGACATCCTCCTCCTTAACCCTCAGTTGATGGTACCCTGAACAGAGATTAATTTTTGAGAAAATCGCGGCTCCTTGGAGCTGATCGAAAAGATCGTCTATCCTCGGCAGTGGGTACTTATTCTTGATTGTCAGCTTATTTAATTGTCGATAGTCGATGCACATTCGCATAGACCCATCCCTTCTTTTTCACAAATAACACCGGTGCTCCCCACGGAGACACACTCAATCTAATGAATCCTCGGTCCAGTAACTCCTGAATTTGAGCTTTAAGTTCCACCAGCTCCTTCGGTTCCATTCTGTAAGGGGCGACGGACACTAGAGCTGTACCAGGTAAAAGCTCGATTCCAAATTCAACTTCTCGATTGGGAGGTAACCAAGGTAGCTCATCGGGAAAGACATCCAGAAATTCTTTAACCATTCTTAAATCCTTGACAAGAGGACCTTTAGAATCTGAATTACTAATGTAAGCTAAATACGCCTCGCAGCCCTTGCGAACCAACTTCTCTACCATTAATGCAGAAATTACATTCGATAAATAATCCCGACGTTCCCCGATCACCACTACCTCATCATCCTCTGCAGTTCTCAATAGCATGTGTTTTGCAGCACAATCTAGAGTTGCCCGGTGTTTCACCAGCCAATCCATGCCCAAGATTAAATCAAATTCGCCAAAAGGCAATTCCATCAAATTTGCCAAAAAGGTGACCCCTTGGACCACTAAAGGCACATCCCTAAATAGCTTATTCACTTTCATTGACTGCCCTAGAGGACTCAACACAATGACTTCATTTACAGCAATTTCAAACATAACACCCAAAGTCTCAGTCATAGTGCATGCAATGTACGAATGAGTAGATCCAATGTCAATCAGTGCAGTATAAGGTACTTCATGAATAAAAAATGTACCGGTTATCACATCTGGGGTGTCTCCGTCCTTTCGGTGATGAGCAGCAGAGACCAGGGCTGGCTGCCTCACCTCGGTATGTCCTGCACCTCTGCTCGGTGCTCCACTGCCACGTCCCAAACCGTTTCCACCTCTGGCCTGACCACGGCCTCTGGCGGCTGCTGACCACCCCTCGGCGGCTGCACATTACCCCTACCAATAGCTTGCATCTGATCCGATCTTCTGGGATATTCCCTGATACGGTGCTCCATGGAACCACAACTCATACAGGCTCCCGTCCTCCTCCAGCACTCACCCACATGGCCTTCTCCACAAACAACATAAGGCGGTAACCCAGTAATAGCAACAGGGGACCCAGCTCTGATTGGCCCATCCACTCTGGCCCTTTTCTTAGGCCTCTGCATGGAACCGAAAGGCTCTGAATCCCTTTTATTTTTTCCCCTTTCTCTTTCCCGGTTTAGGCACTCAGTGCACTTCACATCCTCAGCGATTTTTGCTTTCTCCACCAATGCTGCAAAATCTCGCTCCCTTTGTGGAGCTATCAATACCCGAAGACTATCTCTGAGGCCGTCTTCAAACCGCACGCTACGTTCATAATCTGTCGCCACCATCCCTTTAGCATATCGACTAAGTCTTAGGAACTCCGCCTCGTACTCTGCCACAGACCTATCCCCTGAGTCAAATTCAAGAATTCTCTCCTCCGGGCATCCACATAACTTGCGCCCACATATTTCCCCTGGAACGCAGATTTGAAGAATTCCCAAGTTACCCGGTCAGGTTGAGTACCCTCTTTCACGGTAAGCCACCACAGGTAGGCTTCCTCTCATAGCAACGACACGGCACCTTTTAGTTTTTGTTCAGAAGTGCAGTCAAGATCATCCATTATTCTTTCTGTGGCCTCCAACCAATATGCAGCCATATTAGGAGCTACTCCAGCAATGCCCTTGAAGATCTCCACTCCATTCGATCGGAGTCACTCTGAAATCGACCCCTGGCTCCCAATACCAGTGTTGGGCCTAGAGACCCTTTCTAGAATCCTTAACATTAACTGGGACAATGCGTCGTCCCCAGCTGCTCGATCGTGTGACCCAGTCTCAGTCACAGGTGAGGTCGGTGTCGCACTGGTTTCTAAATTAGACAAATGATCAGATGTTGAGGACCCAGCCCTAGCATCTCTACGGCCTCTGCCGCGACCTCTTGTACCCCTTCCACGAGTACCTCTAGTGCTCATTTTCACTTTGCGTATTATCTTAATTAAAAATTTTATGCAAATTAGTTACAATTTCAGTAATTAAAGCAGATGTTTTATGAGTGTAGTAGTTTAAGAGTTGTTTTCACAATCGTAAGCTTACTATAATTTTAGTTTCCTACTGTTTTTCAGTTTACTCTAACTAAAGAGTATCAGTATAGCCTTTTATCTAAAGTGATCCCAGTAGTATCCACGGTATAACCATTTAAAATAGATTTCAGAATAGAAGACTTACTTGGTTCAACGCCGGAGACTCGGTGTGCCACACAGTGAAATCCTTCAAAACGCTTTGTTTCATTTGTAACGAACTTTAAAATAAAAAACTAAAGCCCATTTCACAGCCCGAGTTTTGAAACCTAGCTCTGATACCACTAAATGTAACACCCCAAACTCGGCCCAGACGTTATGACTGAATCTGGCGGTGTCACATTGAAGGGTGAATCGTAAAATCTGAAGTTTATGTAAAACCTTGAAGTCTTTTGAGGAGTTCTTAGTTTAAAACATTTGCCAGTGATAACTTAATATTATGTTCAAATTCTTTTGGGTATATTAGGGTTTGATAAAAAACTTTATGTAGGAATCTCTAAACTTGTTACTTAAACTTTCAAAATACAGTGGAAGCTTTTCTTTGAAGAGGTTTGTGTACTTACAATTGGTTTGTAAAATGTTGTTTTCTTTTCTTTTTTTTTTAAAACCCGATACCTAAAACTAGAAGTTATGCAATCAACACAATTAAATCCCAAAATTTAAAACACAACCAGAGAAAGGCCTTATTACAACAAAACCCAAACTAAATAAAATATGATTAAAAATAAAGTGAATTAAAAACACGGAAATTCAACTGTTCGTAGTGTGGCCACCTCCGAGTCCCCCAGCACGTCGAATCGTCTCACTAGGGATTACCTGAAAAATTAAAAAGAGGGGTGAGTTTGCGAAAACTCAGTGTGTACAACCCCAACAATCAAATAACATACATCACATTTATCTGGGCCTAAGCCCATTATAGTAACGGTGGCAATTGGGACTTAGCCCCCATCAGCCTCGGTTGGGCCTGAGCCCATATCAAATGACACATATCACATCTATCTGGGCCTAAGCCCATCTCAATATCGAGAATCGATTATATGCAATGCATAAATACCCAAACCAACCACCACTCACTCTCTGTCCAACCCTGCACTCATGTGGGGATTAAATCGACCCACCCATCCCTACACTCATTATGTAGCACCGGTGGCGGCACTAAACAATATTACAGCAGAGCTGCCAATCACATAATCGGCTTAAAGACATCGGTGGGTCCACAGTCGTCTCGCGCGACCCGTGCGACCGTCACGACCCTCACATATCAATCACTTTCTCCAATACAAGATCCCATCCCCATGCAACAAAATATCACATATGAATGCGGACATATCATCAAATGGCATACAAGATCAGTCATGTATCGTATAGGGGTATTTTAGACATTTTGGCCTTTAGGGGCATAACGGTCATTTCTCACATTAGGGTCCAAGTATGTGTATCAACTCATCAATAGGTCCATAGTCGATCCGCACGACTTGTGCAACCTTTAGCAATCAAAAGGTATAGTTGGGCCCAAAGCCCAAAGTATGGCCCAAGTGGGGCCCACACGCTCGTGTGGCCCGCTAAGCCCAAAACTGCCCTTAGCCATGTGAACGACATGGTCGAGCTCATTATTTCACATAAATTCTTGAAGTTGGCCCTTGTGGGACCGTGAGCCTATTGGGCCCACACGACCCATTTCGGCCCATTTGACCCAAAAGCGGCCCAAGACCATGAGACCGCTCATGGTGGCCTCCGTCATTGTATCGACTTTCCCACACGAGCGTTCGTGCACTCGTATGGTAGCCATTGTCATATTTTTGGCTTTTTGGCTTTTCAGTATTTCAACATTTTGGCATTCGGGGTTTCAGCATTTGTCGATATACAATTGGAGTGGTGTGTGTACACACCTTGATTACGAAGCGCGTTTCGAATCCCTAGCACCAAACCTACAACATTCAAGAGTAACAGTTAGCCATTCAATCAGTATAATTATCCTCATTTTTGAAAAGTCGAAACCACACCATCACTTACCTTAATCGACCGAGCTTTATTAAATCCTCACTAATCGTTAGCAACGATTAACTCCTTATCGAGATCTGCATTACCCAAAAACCTTATTAACAAAGATTGCATATTATGTGGTTTACAACCACATTTGATAACCTTTAATACCATCAAAAGCATTCAGCCTCAACTAAAAAGTAAGGCAAGAACACTTACTATGATAAAAAAATGAGAGTAGGCTTTCAACTGCCTCTGAACACGTGCCCTCCTTTTACTCCTTGAGAACACCTATGTACACCCAACATCACACTTTGGGAAAGAGTGAAGATTCGGCCAAAAGAAAGAAAGCCGGAGTAGAAACATGGCGACCTTATTAACCAAGAACTACTTAAAAAGAGTCAAGAATACTTACACACACTTCGGCTACAAATGGTAGAAAATAAAAGTGCAATCCGAACAATGGAAAGAAATCCCCACGTCAAACCATTTTGATTAAGGAACGAATGCTAGCAATTTGAAGAAGAGAGTGTGTGAGAGAACCGACCTAGTCAAAGAAAATGGATGAGAAACACAGTAAAAAGGTTTGGTTATGGCACAAACCGATTGAAGAAGAGGATAGTAGAGATGAAGAAAAAAACAATATTCGGTACAAGGAAGAAGCAAAGAGAGGGAGGTGTAATCGGCCAACTGAGAGAAAAAAACTCACAAAAGCCGAAAAGTGAACCAAATTTCCCCCTTGCCGAAATTCTATGCATACCTAGTGTCCCATTTCGGCTCCAACTTTCGAGCAACTCAATCCCCTTGATTTTCTCTCCTTATCACTCCATCATCCACTCCTTAAGTCACTCCCTTGACCGATTCAAACTCTCTCTCCACCAGAGTTCCATTCCAACTCAACTACTAGCTCAGCAAAGGAGTAAAATAAATGCTCCTTTGCGCAGGGAGAGACTCGAACCTAGTCCCTCTTTAGACAGAGAACATGCCACCTACCACTACACCCCAGGCGCCCCTTGTGTCATATTTTACCCATCAAAAAATAAGAAGCATACAACCTAGAGTCAGGGTTCCCCTAGTGCTAAAAACAAAAATTTCCCATATGTCTAGGCTTGAACCCAGGACTTCATAGAAACCTCCAAACACTCCAAAATCACTAATCCAGCAGTTCTAACATGCATTTCATGCCACAACACATAGAATTTAAAAGCTTAGATTTTTGGGGCGTTACATGCACGATTCATGCATGAAAGTAAGCATAAATTAACCAACCATCAACCTCCCTTTCCATAGTTCAATGTTGACAAAGCAAAGGAGTGAACCAAGGGATCCTTAAGCTATTTTTAGCAAAATCCTATTCCATCCCTCTACTATAAACACCAACCCCCACTTCTCATTCTAAATGTAACACCCCTAACCCGTATCTATTGTTGGATTAAGGTTACAGAGTATTACCATAAAAACGTAACTTTAAAACATACATCTCATACTTCAACATCATCATAACATAACTCATTTATTACATGGATATAAACCCTTAAATAGGCCCTCGAAGCCCTAGAAATACCTTAGAAACAATTCGGGACTAAATTTGAAACAATCAGAAAGTTCAGGAAAAAGTTAGAAAATTTGAACTGCAGGGGTGACACGGCCGTGTGGCCAGGCTGTGTGACTCACAGACTGAGACACACGCCCGTGTCTCAGGCGTGTAACAATTGAAATAGGGACACACAGTCGTGTTCCAGCCCGTGTTCGTGCTCGTGTAACTCTCTGAGTTGGGCCGCACGACCAAGCCACACGCCTGTGTACTAGGCAGTGTAACTGCCTAACTTGAATGCCTTAAAACCTACAAGGGACAAACAGCCGTGTCGCATGGCCGTGTGTCACACACGACTGAGACACACACCCGTGTCTTAGGCCGCGTGGACATGAAATTGGCCAAAATCAAGCCATTTCCATCACCCTTTTCAAGCTTGTACCTAAACACATTTTGTAAATATGATCCAGACATCATAAACATACCAAAACATAAATAACATGACCAATTCAAATGACCAAATTCCATTTAACCAATATGCCATATAAGGCACCTCAAAAGCAAGCATTTAACTTAACTACACATATGCATATTTGGTCACATTGCTACCATTTCAAAACATACTATACTTGACTTATACCATGTCAATATAACTTACCATTTGAACCATTGCTCTCATGCATCTCAAACACTTAAATGACATAATTCAACCATTACGAATGTAACGCCCCAAAAATCCCTTAGATATTTATTCTCGTATGTTTGTGACACAACTGTGCATCTGCTTCAGTGGTTAAGTGTTCTGGGAAGTGTCTGAGAGGTCCCAAGTTCAAGCATTAGCTTGGGCAAATTTTTGTTTTTAAATGAATAAACTCCTATCTTAGGTCAGTAGGCTTATAATTATATGTTGGTAAAATATGTCAGAATGGGCCTGCTGGTCTAGTGGATAAGTAGAGTGTTGGCGTGTTGGAGGTCTTGTGTTCGAGTACTGGTGTGGGCACTATTTTTGCTATTATGGACTGCTAGAGTTTGTGTTTCATTAAAAGTCTGAGAAGTGGGAAGGTTGGAGAGTTTTTAGGAGAAGATTTAGGAATTTTGAAGTTATCCCATATTTGGTTGGCTGAAAATTTCGGCACTTTTCCTCTCACTCTCACAATTCTTTCGGTTTTGGCAATTTTCTCTCTTTTCATCTTGTTTGCTTTTCTACTGACTTTATCTTTTGGTTTTTTTCTTTCTTTCTCTCATCCCTCATTGTAGCCAAAACCTGCCTCTTCTCGCCGTTCTCTTTTTGTTCTTTGTCCAATCGGTTTTTTGTGTGCAACAGTTATTCTGCTGAAGTGGTTGCTTCACCAAACACCTCCCTTTTTGCTGCCGATTTCGCTACCTACAATCCCTATTTTCAGTTTCTTTCTTCTTACTTATTTATTTTGGTTAAGTTTCCAATTATTTCTAGGGGTGCAGTTGTTCTATCTTTTGTCTCTATCGAGTCGTTATGCATTTGGCCTTCTTTTTAGTTGTAGGCCGATAATTTTTTTCCCTAGACATGGATTTGCATTTTCGGTAAGTTGATTTTCATTTTGTTTCAAGCTAGTCATGCAAATACTTATTAATAGGGGTTCGGCTGTAATACAGGTACTAACCGTGGAGCTAGTGACCACTCTTTATCAACGGTTTAAGTGTGTAAGGCCTTAGTTGTTCAAACAAGGCAAGTGGCAGTCGATCTTTTGGACAAGTGTTTTGAAGAGGGGTCATTTTAATCCAATTGATATGTGATTAATTGTGTGTTATGGTCGAACATAGGTTTTGAGTGCTCAAGAACGGTGTGCGCATTTTTCGTAACTAGGTGCGTAAATACGACTCTGGAAATGGAAATCGGCGAAAAGCCAGAAAATGTGAAAGTCGAAGCCACACAGGCGTGCGGCCGCCCGTGTGGTAGGCCGTGTGATCAGACACGAGCGTGTGATCGACAAGGCAGGCCATGTGCGATTCATGGGTCAGACTGAATTGGGCCGTGTGGGCCGCGGACGTGTGGGCCCCACACGGGTGAACTATACGGGTGTGTGAGATTATTGGGGTAGGCCGTGTGATCCACACGGCTAAGGCCATTTTGAGCCTTGTAGGCCACACGGGCGTTTGGGCCCACATGGGTAAAGTACATTGGCTTGTGGGCCCATTTTCATTGTTTTGACTGCTAAGGTTGCACGGGTCGCCCGAGTCGACTGTGGACCTGCTGTAGGGTCGGTAAGATTACCTAGATCTCTAATTGACTGGATGATTGTTATATCCATGTACTTTATATATATACATGTACGACTGTATTTTGAGCATGTTGTTAAAACTGTATTGAATACACATATACGATACCAAGATTTGGCATGACATGATTGTATGATGCATTGCATGGGGATGGGTTATATGAATCGGAGGAAGTGTACTGAAAGGCTTCGAGCCTAACTTATTGGCAGCTCAGCGGCAAAATACTATTTAGTGTCACATTCGGTACTTTTTAGAGTGTAGGGATGGGTGGGTTGATTATATCCCCACATGAACTGTAGGGTTGGCCGGAGATAGAGTGCAGAGGCTAGCTGGGTAGGACTTGTATACTGCATAATTTGATATTGATCGATTTACGTCAGTAATGGGCCAAGGCCCAAATGCATGACCGCGCCTCGATCGAGATGGGCTAAAGCGCAAATCGACATCACATCGATTACGAAAAGGGATTATGCCCAGACTGTGATTGCCTTCTGTCTATCTGTTTGCTTTATATGGGATTACACACTGAGTTTTCAAAAACTCGCCCTTCTGATTTGACTGTACAGGTAACCCCCAGACATAGGTGGATCGGTGCGGCGGAGGACTCCGAGGTGGCCACACGACCTAAATTATTCGATTAGTACTTAATAATGATTTTTAATTTTATTTTGGGGTATTTTACTGTAGTAATGGCCTTTTTGTATTTTCATGGTTAATTTGGGATTTCTATTGTTTTGATTTACAACTGCTAGTAGTAGGGTTAATCGGGTTTTCCAAAAAGAATCAATCGTTTTAACAAAATACACTCAAATACGCAAACTGATTTACAAAGCTTTTGCAATAAGTGACGTTTTGAAAATTAACAACGTTTTAAAAGAGAATAATTTTGTAATAATGAACTACGTTTGAAAATTAAAGACGCATCTTAGAATTAACACAAGATTTTGTATGGAGGTTAAATAGAAAAGAGGTTTTTACGACAACTTATTTATTTTGAAAAACACTACCATGTGACCTCGTCAGATTCGACCATAACGTCTAGGCCGGGTTTGGGGTATTACATTTAGTGGTATTAGAGCCAGGTTGTAAAATTTGACTGTGGATTTGGGTTCTTAGGACATGATTTCTGAGAACTATTTTCTAATGATTCGAAATGTTTTTACTGAACGCATGGTACATCGAGTCTCCGGCACCGATTCTGTAAGTCCTCTAAATTGATATATGTTTAAAAAAAACTGAAAATGCTATAGATAGTATATACTAAGACTACTTTAGATATACTGTACTGAAAACACTCAGGTTAGTGTATACTGATACTGTAGTAAAATCGATAAACACTGATAGACACTGCATTGTACGGAAACAAACGTTACACTTATGATACTGCTTTCATAAAATATCCGTTAATAAACACTAGAACTGTAAACTGATGCATAAAACTATAAATACATATTAACACGAATAGACAATGGGCACAAGAGGTACTTACGGACGGGGCACAAGAGGCTATGGTAGAGGCCGTAGAGGTGCTCGATCTAGGTCCTCATCTTCTGGCAACTTGCCTAATTTGGATACTAGTGAGATGTTAGCTTCACCTGTGGCTGAGACTGGGTCCCATGATCGAGCGACTGGGGACGACGCACTGTCCCAAGCCATGTTAAGGATTCTGGAGAGGGTCGCTGGGGCCAACACTGGAACTGGAGGCCGAGGGTCAGTTACGGAACGACTCCGGTCCAATGGAGCCAAGATTTTTAGGGGTATTGCTTGGGTTGCCCCTAATGTGACTGAGTACTGGATAGAGGCCACAGAGAGAATTATGGACGACTTGGACTGCACCCTTGAGCAAAAATTAAAGGGCACTGTATCGCTGCTACGAGATGAGGCGTATCGGTGGTGGCTCACTATTAAGGAGGGCACTTAGCCCAATCGATTAACCTGGGAGTTCGTCAAAACTGCCTTCCAGGGAAAGTATGTGGGTGCCAGTTACGTGGATGCCCGTAGGAGAGAGTTCCTAAATTTGACTCAGGGTGATAGATCAGTGGCCGAGTACGAGGTCGAATTTCTGCGACTGAGCCGCTACGTGTGAGGAATGGTGGTGACTGAGTATGAGCGATGTGTTCGCTTCGAGGATAGCCTCAGGGATAATCTGAGGGTTCTAATAGCTCCACAGAGGGAGTGAGACTTTGCTGCACTGGTCAATAAGGCGAAGATCGCCGAGGAAGTGAAGCAAACTAAGCGCCAAAACAGAAAGAGAGGTAGGAATAAGAGGGATTCGGAGCCCTCGAGTTCCGTTCAGAGGCCTAAGAAAAAGGCCAGAGTTGATGGACTGATCAGAGTTGGGGCTCCTATTGCTGCTACTGGATAGCCACCGTGTACTAATTATGGTAGACACCATCAGGGCGAGTGCTAGAAAAGAACTGGGGCTTGATTGAGGTGCGGTTCATTAGAGCACCGTATTAGAGAGTGTCCGCAGAGGTCCGATCAGATGCAAGCTTCTGACATGGGTACTGCACCACCACTGAGGGTAGTTCAGCAGCCACCAAGAGGTCGTGGTCAGGCAAGAGGTGGGAATGGTCTGGGCTGTGGTCAGAGAGCACCGGGTAGAGGTGCTGGTCATACTGAGGCGAGGCAGCCGGCTCTAATCTATGCTGCTCGTCGCCGAGAGGATGGAGATGTTCCGGATGTCATTACGGGTATGTTCTTTATTCATAATGTACCTTATATTTTATTGATAGATATAGGATCCACTCACTCCTATATAGCTTATACCGTATTTGAAAACTTGGGTATATTAGTTGAGAGCACTACGAGTGAGGTCACTGTACTGAGTCCGTTGGGGCAGTCAATAAGGGTTAACAAACTATTTAGAGATGTTCCTCTAGAGGTTCAGGGAGTTACCTTTCAGGCTGATCTAATGGAACTACCTTTTGGGGAGTTCGATTTAATACGGGGAATGGACTGGTTGGTCAAGCACCGAGTGAGCTTAGATTGTGCCACAAAAAGAGTTGTATTGAGAACTGAGGGGGACAGCGAGGTAGTCGTAATTGGGGAACGTGAGAACTACTTATCAAACGTGATTTCTGCATTGACGGCTGAAAAGTTGGTTCGTAAGGGATGTGAGGCGTGTCTGGCCTACATTAGTGTTTCAAATTCTGGGGATTCTTCAATTAAGGATATGAGGACGGTTAAGGACTTTCCGGATGTTTTTCCTGAGCGGCTGCCTGGGTTACCTCTGAATCGTGAAGTAGAGTTTGGGATTGAGCTTCTTCTTGGTACAGCTCTGGTGTCCATCGCCCCTTATAGAATGGCATCGAAGGAGCTTGTGGAGCTTAAGGCCCAGATTCAAGAGCTACTGGATCGGGGGTTCATCTGCCCTAGTGTGTCTCTGTGGGGAGCACCAGTTCTGTTTTTGAAAAAGAAGGATGGATCCATCTGTATATGTATTGACTACCGTCAACTGAACAAGCTGACCATCAAGAATAAGTACCCCCTACCGAGGATAGACGATTTGTTTGATCAGTTCTGAGGTGTTTTAGTTTTCTCCAAGATTGACCTCCGATCAGGATATCATCAGTTGAGGGTTAAGGAGACTAATGTGCACAAGACAACATTTAGGACTCGATACGGTCATTACGAGTTCCTAGTGATGCCATTTGGACTGATGAACGCACCGGTAGATTTTATGGATCTGATGAACCGAGTGTTCCAGCCCTATCTGGATCAGTTCATTGTGGTATTTATTGATGATATACTGGTGTAATCAAAGACCAAGGATGAGCACGATGAACACCTCAGAGTGGTTCTATAGATTCTGCGAGAGAAGCAACTGTACGCCAAGTTCAGTAAGTGAGAGTTCTGGTTACGTGAAGTAACGTTCTTGGGACATGTGGTTTCTGCTGAAGGGATTAGAGTTGGTCCTAGAAAGATTGAGGCTGTCTTGGATTGGAAGCAGCCTAAGACTGTATCTGAGATCCGTATTTTTCTGGGACTGGCAGGATATTATCGACGTTTTGTAGAGGGGTTTTCACTAATCGCCGCACCCTTGACTAAGATGCTACGTAAGGGTGTGCCATTTAACTTGACTGACGTGCAGTAAGAGAGCTTTGAGAAGCTCAAGACTGTACTAACTGAGGCCCCTTTCTTGATACAGCCAGAGTCTGGAAAAGAGTTTACTGTCTATAGCGATGCATCCCATGTCGGTTTAGGATGTGTGTTGATGCAAGAGGGTAAGGTGGTAGCGTATGCGTCTCGTCAGCTTAAGACTCATGAGGCAAATTATCCGATGCATGACTTGGAGTTGGCTGCGGTGGTATTTTCACTGAAAATCTGGAGGCATTATCTGTATGGTGAGAAGTGTATCATTTACACTAATCACAAGAGCCTCAAGTACCTCCTCACTCAGAAGGAGCTGAACCTTAGGCAACGTAGATGGATTGAGCTGCTTAAGGACTATGACTGTACGATTGAATATCATCCTGGTAAGCCTAATGTGGTGGCCGACGCACTGAGCCGTAGGGCTATGTCTGATCTGATGGCAAAGTTTGCTCACCTCAGTTTATTTGATGATGGTAGTCTGTTGGCCGAACTTCAAGTTAAACCGACGTGGATAGAGCAGATTAAGGGTAAACAGTTGGAGGACAAGTCTTTGGGTCTTCGCTTTCGACAGATTGAGAGTGGGAATACTGTGGATTTTGGACTGAATAGCGGAAGGGTACTCTATTTCCGTGGGAGAATCTGTGTACCGAATGATACCGAGTTAAGGCAGTCTATACTGTGAGAGGCGCATAGTAGCCCTTATGCTATGCATCCTGGCAGAAATAAGATGTACCGAGACCTTCGAGGGTTATATTGGTGGCTAGGTCTTAAGCGTGAGGTTACAGACTTTGTGGGTAAATGTCTGACATGTCAGCAGGTTAAGGCTGAGTATCAGTTACCTTCGGGGTTGCTTCAGCCAGTTAAGATTCCACTTTGGAAGTGGGAGCGAGTGACTATGGACTTTGTTAGTGGGTTACCCCTCACACCCACTAAGAAGGATTTGGTATGGGTCATCGTGGATCGATTGACCAAGTCCACCCACTTCATACCGGTTCGTACTGACTACTCTTTGCAGAAGCTGGCTAAACTGTATGTGTCTGAGATAGTGAGACTGCATGGGGTACTGGTTTCGATAATATCTGATAGGGATCTTCGCTTCACGTCTCGGTTCTAGAAGAAGCTACATGAAGCTCTGGGTAAAAGGTTGGACTTTAGTACTGCATTTCATCCTCAGACGGACGGTCAGTCAGAAAGGGTGATTCAGATACTGGAGGACATGTTAAGGAGTTACGTGATTGATTTCTGAGGTAGTTAGGAGGATCACTTGCTGCTAGCAGAGTTTGCTTATTATAACAGCTATCGGTCTAGCATTCAGATGGCACCGTACGAGGCATTATATGGTCGTAGGTGTCGCACACCTTCATGTTGGACTGAGTTGGGCGAGCGATGGGTTCTGGGCCCTGACCTAGTTTCTGATACCGAGGACAAAGTTAGATTGATTCGAGACTGACTGAAAGTGGCATCAGACAGACAGAAATCCTATGCAAATCTGAAGCGTCGAGAGATTGAGTATTCTGTGGAGGATTTCATTTTTCTCAAGGTCTCGCCATGGAAAAATGTACTGAGGTTTGGACGTAAGGGCAAGTTGAGCCCTAGGATTATTGGGCCTTACCGCATACTGAAACGTGTGGGACCGATTGCCTACCTGTAACGCCCCAAATTTGGGCCTAGTAGATTTGGGCCTATTGGGTTGTAACGCCCCAAAAATCCCGAACCTTTAAATTTTTGTGCACTAAGGTTGGTATGTATGAGTAGCACTTAGAATATTAATTTTAAGGTATTATCAGAATTATTTGAAGCCTTAGAGATAGGGGAGACCATAGGGAAAAATTTATTTTTTCTTGCTTTAGTGGACCCTAGTCTCAGGCATGAGGTCTCTTAAGTAGATTAAGAGAAAATAGGACACAAAAGAGCTTGTGGCAAGGAGGCAAGTGGAGTCACTTAGGAGCTATGAGGTGGCGTGTGTGAAAGCTGAAGAGGTCCAAGGTTCGAGCAGGAGGAGTACATTTTGGAGTGTTTTGTTTTGCATAGGTGGACAACAAGAGTTGTGTGGATTTTGAACTCTTGCCGTGGAGAGTTTGAAGTAAGCAGGACTGATGGTTGTGGAGGAGATTTCGGATAAGATGAAGGTATTATCGGAGAGAAAAGTTAGGAGATGGGGGGTAAGGATGTGATGGTGTCGAATGGGACTCTAAGGGAGGGGAGTGTTCGGTCTGTGGCTTTAAAAGGAGAGGGGCCGAATGCTTGAAGGGTTTTTTTTAGCATTCTCTAGTTTTATTCTCCCCCTCAAATGGTATCTGCCTTTTTGCTGAATTTTTGCTAAGCCAATTCCCTTCATTGCCGAAATTACTATCATCCTTCCTAGCCGAATCTCTACTCTTGCCAAACCCTTGTTGCTTGTTCCCTCGCCTTAATCGACTGTTATCTACTTTTAGTCACGATTGGAAGCCGAATCTCATTCAGTAGATATTTAAGCCGCAGGATCAAAGGAGAATTTTGGTAAGTGCTTAGTTAAACTTTTTAATGTGTTTTATTAAAAGCTGAAGGGCTATCTAACCCCTCCTTGTCGTTAACATGTATTAACAAGGGTAAGGCTCAACAATCGCAAGCGTTGTAGGTAAGGATTGCTAACAAGGAGGTAAGTGTTCTCGACTCAGTCATGGTTTAGTAAATGACCGAATCTAAGGTGACTCATAAGGGTGATTTATGATCAATATGGGTCACTTGGTTTTTACGATATAGGTGTTTGGGTGCAGATCTAGAGGATAATCGCCAATAGTAGCAAAGGAAGGGCTACTAGAACGTGAGGCACGCGGTAAGGGTACGGTGAGGTTTTGGTTTTTATTAGTATGTGTAAAACCTTGGTTAATTGCTAGTAATGTCGATTGTAGGTTCGTGACTAAGGGGTTTGCAGCGCGCGTGGTTACCAGGTGTGTACAAACACTACACACACGATATCGGTAATACCGAAAAGCCAAAAAACTAAAAGTGGCTAAACGGGCCCGGTGGTCCCTGAGGCTAAGTTTGATGAAGTTGGTTGGTTTGGTCATACCTATTAAGTTAGTCACGCATGTTACATGATTTGGAATTGTTTTAGGCCTAGTAGGCCATATGAATGAGATTTGGGCCTAATGGGTCTTAAGGATGTAATATGGGCTTTATGGGGGACGTAGACAAGTATGCTAGGGTTTAATGGACTTTAGGCCTAGTTCTGAACAACTCTTAAATCACATAAGACTTAATCTAATAATCAAACATGTCTGTGGACAAGTCAATTAGTTAGAGTGTGGTAACCGACATATGCATGTCTAGGATTGGATCTAGTGAGAGCTTGGTACTTAAGCGGTCCTAGTGACCCACCTCTCTTTTCTGAGATCCTACCTGGTGCATAGTGTTTGTTCACTTTAACCGCGAGGACTTGTTTATGGGCCAAAGTTCATAACTAAAACCCGAGAGGGACCAAATACCCTTATATTTGTAAAATTGCTAAAATACCCTTATATTTGTAAAATTGCTAAAATACCCTTATATTTGTAAAATTACTAAAATACCCTTATATTTGTAAAATTACCAAAATACCCCTATTTTTCAAAAGTACTAAAATACCCCTATTTTGTAAAAGTACCAAAATACCCCTATCTTGCAAAATTACCAAGATACCCCTATTTTACCAAATTACCAAAATACCCCTGTAGGGTAGAATTATGAAAATACCCATGGGTAGTGAGATGACGAAAATACCCCTATGTGATGAATATGAGTTTATGGATGTAACTCGTGTGTTTGATGCATTCATATGATATTCTGCTTAGGATGCATATGGGTGGGAATTATGGTACGGAGGAAGATTTGAGGATCGCATAGTCGTATGGCCATGGATCCATCGGTGGCTTTAAGTGCATTATATGATTAGCAGCTTTGCTCAATGTTAGGTAGTACCGCAACCGGGCTACCTTTGGTGTGTAGAGGATGGTTGGGTTGATTTAGAAATCCCCACAGGTGTGTAATGGTTGGAAGGGAAATGGTGTGTGTAGCGGATGGATTATTGGGATGGGTTTTGCATTAACTTGTTTGTATATGATACAATATGATGTGATATGAGGTCATGGTGGGCTAAGGCCCAAGACCACCGATTTTGATAGGGCTTAGGCCTAATGTGAATATTTGTATGTGATTTGATTGCCAAGGGTTGTACACACTGAGTTTCAAAACTCACACCCTTTAATTTAATGTTTCAGGTAATCCTGAATAGAAGGCTCGACGTGGGAGAGGACTCAGAGATGGCCACACTACAAGCTGATCAAATGTTTTAATTTGTTCAAATGAATCTATTTTTAATACTTTGTTTTTTTTCATTGGATTGTAATAAGGCCATGTAACTCCTAATTGACTTTAGATTTTGGGTTTATTATTATTGTTTCAACTATCCGCTTAATAAATTTCATAAAATTATTAAAGTTAACGTGGTTTTCGAAATAACTTAACATATGAACGTTTTCCTAAAATGTTGGCTTTTCCTCTTAGCTTAATAAGATACAAGGGTTTTGGGCTTTTGAGTCTTAAATTGTTAAATTATAAAATCGTTTTGGAGTATGCCTTTAATATGACATTCCAGACTTGGGCCTAACTTCTAGGCCGGGTTTAGGGTGTTACACTACCAGTTGGAGTTACCTCCAGAGTTAGATCGGATTCACGACATGTTCCACGTCTCTATGTTGAGGCGCTACCGCTCTGATCCCACGCATATTGTTCCTGTTGAGGAGATCGAGGTTAGGCCAGATCTGACCTTTGTGGAGGAGCCAATCCAGATATTGGATCGCGATGTGAAGGTTCTAAGAAGAAAGTCTATCCCACTGGTTAAATTTCTTTGGCGTAATCATAGTTTTGAGGAGGCCACGTGGGAGCCTGAGGATGCGATGCGATAGCAATATCCCCATCTATTCTGATCAAGTAAAATTTTGGGGCCGAAATTTTCTTTAAGGGGGTACAGTTGTAACACCCCAAAAATCCCTTAGATATTTATTCTCCTATGTTTGTGACACAACTGTGCATCTGCTTCTGTGGTTAAGTGTTTTGGGAAGTGTCTGAGAGGTCCCAAGTTCAAGCATTAGCTTGGGAAAATTTTTGTTTCCAAATGAATAAACCCTTATCTTAGGTCAGTAGGCTTATAATTATATGTTGGTAAAATATGTCAGAATGGGCCTGCTGGTCTAGTGGATAAGTAGAGTGTTGGCGTGTTGGAGGTCCTGTGTTTGAGTACTGGTGTGGGCACTATTTTTGCTATTATGGACGGCTAGAGTTTGTGTTTCATTAAAAGTCTGAGTAGTGGGAAGGTTGGAGAGTTTTTTGGAGAAGGTTTGGGGATTTTGAAGTTATCCCATATTTGGTTGGCTGAAAATTTCGGCACTCTTCCTCTCACTCTCACAATTCTTTCGGTTTTGGCAATTTTCTCTCTTTTCATCTTGTTTGGTTTTCTGCCGACTTTATCTTTTGGTTTTTTTTCTTTCTTTCTCTCATCCCTCCTTGTAGTTGAAACCTGCCTCTTCTTGCCGTTCTCTTTTTATTCTTTGTCCAATCAGTTTTTGGTGCGCAACAGTTATTGTACCGAAGTGGTTGCTTCACCAAACACCTCCCTTTTTGCTGCCGATTTCTCTACCTACAATCCCTATTTTCAGTTTCTTTCTTCTTACTTATTTATTTTGGTTCAGTTGCCGATTATTGCTAGGGGTGCGATTGTTCTATCTTTTGTCTCTGTTGAGTCGTTGTGCTTTTGGCCTTCTTTTTAGTTGTAGGCCGATAATTTTTTCCCCTAGACATGGATTTGCGTTTTCGGTAAGTTGATTTTCGTTTTGTTTCAAGCTAGTCATGCGAATACTTATTAATAGGGGTTCAGCTGGAATACAGGTACTAACCGTAGAGCTAGTGACCACTCTTTATCAACGGTTTAAGTGTGTAAGGCCTCAGTTGTTCAAACAAGGCAAGTGGCAGTCGATCTTTTGGACAAGTGTTTTGAAGAGGGGTGATTTTAATCCAATTGATATGTGATTAATTGTGTGTTATAGTCGAACATAGGTTTGGAGTGCTCAAGAACGGTGTGCGCATTTTTCGTAACTAGGTGTGTAAGCACAACTCTAGAAATGGAAATCAGCGAAAAGCCAGAAAACGTGAAAGTCGAAGCCACACAGGCATGCAGCCGCCCGTGTGGTAGGCCGTGTGATCGGACACGGGTGTATGATCGACGAGGCAGGCCATGTGCGATTCATGGGTCGGACCGAATTGGACCGTGTGGGTCGCAGGCGTGTGGGCCCCACACGGGTGAACCACACAGGCGTGTGGGATTATTGGGCCAAGCCGTGTGATCCACACGGCTAAGGCCATTTTGGGCCTTTTGGGCCACACGGGCGTGTGGGCCCACATGGGCAAAGTACATGGGCTTGTGGGCTCATTTTCACTGTTTTGACTGCTAAGGTTGCACGGGTCGCCCGAGTCGACTATGGACCTACTGTAGGGTCAGTAAGATTACCTAGATCTCTAATTGACTGAATGACTGTTATATCCATGTACTTTTTATATATACATGTACGACTATATTTTGAGCATGATATTAAAACTGTACTGAATACACATATACGATACCATGATTTGGCATGACATGATTGTATGATGCATTGCATGGGGATGGGTTATATGGATCAAAGGAAGTGTACTGAAAGGCTTCGAGCCTAACTTACTGGCAGCTCAGCTGCAAACTACTGTTTAGTGCCACATTCGGTACTTTTTGGAGTGTAGGGATGGGTGGGTTGATTTTATCCCCACATGGATTGTAGGGTTGGACGGGGATAGAGTGTAGAGGTTGGCTGGGTAGGACTTGTATACTGCATAATTTGATACGGTACTGATTATTGATACTGTAATGGGTCAAGGCCCAAATGCATGACTGCCTCGGTACTGAGATGGGCTAAAGCCCAAACTGATACTGTCGCTGATTCTGAAAAGGGCTTAGGCCTAGACTGTGATTACCTTCTGTCTATCTGTTTGCTTTATATGGGATTACACACTGAGTTTTCGAAAACTCACCCTTCTAATTTGACTGTACAGGTAACCCCCAGACATAGGAGAATCGATGCGGCGGAGGACTCCGAGGTGGCCACACGACCTAAATTTTTCGATTAGTACTTAATAATGATTTTTAATTTTATTTTGTGGTATTTTACTGTAATAAGGGCCTTTTTGGATTTTCATGGTTAATTTGGGATTTCTATTGTTTTGATTTACAACTTCTAGTAGTAGGGTTAATTGGGTTTTCCAAAAAGAATCAACCGTTTTAACAAAATACACTCAAATACGCAAACTGATTTACAAAGCTTCCGCAATAAGTGACGTTTTGAAAATTAACAACGTTTTGAAAAAGAATAATTTTGTAATAATGAACTACGTTTGAAAATTAACGACGCATCCTAGAATTAACACAAGATTTTGTATGGAGGTGAAATAGAAAAGAGGTTTTTACGACAACTCATTTATTTTGAAAAACACTACCATGTGACCTCGCTTGATTCGGCCATAACGTCTAGGCCGGGTTTAGGGTGTTACAACCAAAATGGTACCAAACAACCGAAATATAGATATACATACCAAAATAAACATCTAAGCATTCAACCAAACATTAAACATAAGTCCACCTATACAAGCCATTATAATCTTGACCAACACATCAATGCTACCGATATAATCGCTGGATAGTGTGATAGATCTCCAACAAGCTTCCAAACCGATCGAGCTTCTGCTAATTTGTAAAGTTAGAGAAAGATAACTACGTAAGCAATGAATGCTTACTAAGCTTGTATAAATTTTAAACATAATATTCCATTTCAAATATGAAATTTATATGACAAATATAAAGCTATACCAATGCCACAAGATTTATCAAACTATATAACCATCAACATCACTTATACTTTTCATTCCTAACAGAATAGGATTATAAGACATATTATACAATCATTAACTTTTACATAAGACTATGAACCACTCCATTTACTTACTTTCCATTCCATTTACTTAGGATAAGCTTAAATAACATTATTAATTCAAAAATTAGTGTATTTGTTCATATCATAGGTAAATTCATCCATAGCATAAGTGAATTTCTCAACATAAATACGTCATTTAACTCATCAATCCTTTTATATCATCATTTTACATCTCAATTATGAACTTACCGTTTCATTACCCTTTCTTACTCGTTTCATTTGCATAATACAAGACATAAGCATAAACATCAACCATAACCACAAGACTGACATGAGCCTAATCAACATCATCAATACACAAGTTAGTGAGTTTATGTATATAACTCTTTTGGGGTCAACCACATGATAAACCATTTCACAAGAAAATACATGTTTTGATTCATACCACCTTTTCATGAACATAAGCATATTTCTAGTTGGACACTTACCATTTCAACATATATCATTAAGAGTTAAGCATGATTTAATCCAATCATAAGCTTGGTTCAAGCCTAAGCATCATCCACAACACATATTAGTGCATCAACTCATAAATCACTTGAAATAACATAAAGTAAGTCATATACATGAACAACATCATTTAAAATAATCAATTTCATGAACATAAATATACTTTCATTGAACATTACATTTTCATTCCTTTTCATAGATTCATGACACAAGTCATTTGAATACTTACTGATCCCTTCCTTTTTATACCCATTGAACCAAATGAAATAACATCGAATACTAGGAAAATACTCATGCAACCATTTAATTCTCTAAACTACACCACAACAGCACGATTTAATGTTTTTATAGACATATAAAGTATATATAATTACATCAAGGCATTAACATTCATTACCAAACTATGCTAGTCAAACATTCAACTCATATTCATACTTACAATACATACCTCACTTGAAACGTGTTACTTGAATAGTAAATGATCGGAGAGTGCCATGGTGTCTTTCAACCATGGTCTTATTTATTCTCATCTTGATGCCATAGTGTCTTTCAACATTGGTCTTATTCATTTTTTGTTGTGTTGCCATAGTGTCTTTCAACTATGGTCTTATTTCTTTAATTCGTGATGCCATAGTGTCTTTCAGCTATGGTCTTACTTGATAGAATTGTGATGCCATAACATCTTTCATCCATGGTCTTACTTGTTTCTGGTATGGTGCCATTGTAACACCCCTCACCCGTATTCACCGTCAGAATAGGGTTATGGAGCATTATCAGACTTTCAATACCTTTAAAAATACATTTCATATACAGTTTATCAATTCAAATACAATTCAATCACAATCAATCATAGTGTCCCTTAAACAAGCCTACGAGGCCTTAATCATGCATTAGGAGTAATTCGGGACTAAACCGATAACTCGGGAAATTTTTTCAACACTTAGAAAATTTTTCTCAAATCAGGGGACACACGCCCGTGTGACCAGGCCGTGTGTCTCACACGGCCACCAGACACGCCCGTGTCACCAGCCGTGTGAAAACAGGGGGTACATATTGACTTAGGTCACATAGCCGACCACATGCCCGTGTGTCTAGCCCGTGTGCCCTTTGAAGTGGCCACACACGCCCATGTGCCAGGCCGTGTGCTAGGCCATGTCAAACCTGTAGGGTATACTGACTTATGCAACACGGCCAAGTCACACGCCTGTGTGCTAGACCGTGTGCCAATTAGGGGGTATACTGACTTGTGCCACACGGCCGATCACACGCCCGTGTGTGAGACCATGTGGAGCATATTGACTTCATTTTAATTTCAACACCAGAGGACACACGGCCATGTAGCATAACCGTGTGTCACACACGGCTGAGACACACGCCCGTGTCTCTGCCCATTTGAACAAAAATAGGCTATTTGCAAAGCCATTTTGCCACCTTATTTTCATATATCTGCACAAGCATAATTTGCAACATTTTGTAACTCAATAGGCAGCCAATCTATAACATTTCATACATATATTTGAATACTTATATGCAACCAAAGCATTATACCAAGTTAAGCCAAATCAAATGGCTTTATCATATACCACAACATGTACCAAAATCACTAGCTTAAGTAACCGTAACTATCATCTTTATAACTAGCCTATACATGCCATATTTACATATATCCATGAGTTCAAAAGTACCAATCGGCAATTGGATAGTGCGATGCGTATCTCTGACTTTATTCGAATCGAACGAGCTATCGAACCTTTATAAAACACGAAAAAGAAACAGAGAAAGCTTTATAGCTTAGTAAGCCCGTATAGTTCAGAATTAAACTTACCATTTATACGTAATCAAGACAATAAATAAGGTGTACTCAATTCAATTACCAAATGCCTAAACACAAACATTCATCAACAAATTAGTCACATAAGTGCATATAATCATCCATTATCTCAATTCAATACTCAATACCTTGTATCATATCACATTCATATATAATGTACATCATTTGTAACATTTCACTCTCAATCATATAACAATAATTCATTCGATAACAATAACTCATCCGTATAAACAATACTTCATCCATATAAACAGTAATTCATCCGTATAAACACATAGCTTTATCACATAACCAATAATAGAATTTATGCCCGTTGAACCTATTAGAATATTGAGGGATACTCGGGTGATATACTTTACGTATATAAATCAAGAATCCGTCAATTCATTATCATTTCTGCTCTTTCGAGCTATGATCAGTAAGCTCCTCCTGAGCTGATGGACAGTAAGCTCTATTGAACTGAAACGGTAAACTCTAACGAGCTAAAAATAGTAAGCTCTTACGAGCTGATATATCAGTAAGCTCATATGAGCTGTGGTGAGTCCACAACATATGCAGGATCTCGACCAAAACGGTAACCCTAGTGACATGTCACTCATATCCTACGACTTTCTACGGTTTAAACGGGACTCGATATTCAATAATTCTCATCAATTAGGAATTCGAACTCAATAATACCATTTACTCATATTATACTTTCATTTCAAATAACTTATAAGTATTTAAAGATTCAATTCTAATTATACGAACTTACCTCGAGTTGTTCGGATGGAAATTATCGACTATTCGTCCACTTTTCCTTTTCCCCGATCTAAACTTGATCTCGGCTTATCTTGATCTATATATTATCAAATTTAGCACATTCAACATTCAGTCTATTCAATTTAGTCCAAATTTCACTTTAAGGCATTTTTACACATTTCCCCTAATATTTCACATCTTTTACAATTTAGTCCTTATTTCATAAAATCAAAAATTCATGCAATTTAACCACAACCCATGCTAGCCAAATTTCTCTAGTATTCATATTAGCCCATATTTCTCATTTATTCACACTTTTAATCACCACATTGCACATTTTCTAAATTTAATCCCTTTTTGACATTTTTGTCAAAAATCACTTTACAAAAGCTATTAATCTAACATTAAACCTTCCAAATCTATCATGAATCATCAAATTACTCAAAAATTCAATAATGGCAACTTGATGAATCTTTAACAATTTCAAAATCTAAGGTACGGGCTAGCTAGAATACGAAGCAACGATCACAAAACTTAGAAATCATTAAAAACCGAACAAAAATGGACTTACATGCTTAAGAAGACAAGGCCGAATACTTAAGCTCCTTCAATGAAGTTCCCTAGCTCACCATTCGGTGGAAGATGATAAAAATTAAGGATGATTTTATGTTTCTTTTATTTTTATTAAGTTATTTCATAATTTACTAGTTTACCCTTAATGACAAAACATTAAAATCATAATATTAATGTCCATCTTTGTCCACTTACAATTAAAATGATCTAATTACCACATAAGGACCTTAACTTTAAGGTTCTATAGCTATTAGACACCTTTAGTTATTAGAACTCAAGTTTTACGCTTTACGTGATTTAGTCCTTTTTATCAAATTGACAAATCAAACAATAAAATTTCTTCACGAAATTTTCACACATACATGCTATCATGCTGTAAAAATTAAAATAATAATAAAATAAATATTTTGACTTCAGATTTGTGCTTCTGAAACCACTGTTTCGGTTTGACTAAATATGGGCTGTTACAACCATAGTGTCTTTCAACTATGGTCTTATTTATTTTTGGTATAGTGCCATAGTGTCTTTCAACTATAGTCTTAATCATTTCCTTCAAGACAACAAACTCAATGCATATATAAACAATTAGGTATTAAACAATCAAAACAAAAACAAATTAATTTAATCAAGTTACGAACTTATCTGGCTAAATTGCAACATGATTAAGTACAGGGGCTATTTGGTAATTTTCTCTTCTCCTCGATTTTCACTCGTACTTGATCTAAATTAATAGTTTCATTCAATTCATTAATTTAGATAGTAAAACCAATTCATTTTATACAATTTAGTCATTTTTAACATTTTTACAAAATTACCCTCAACTTTTCATTTTTATTCAATTTAGTCCTTATGTCCTAATCATGCAAATAAACCAATTTTATTGAAAATTCATACCATTCGAATGTGAATAGCATCCATTACAGCCCATATTTATATAAATTTCACATCAAATCCTTGTACTTTTATTATTTCAACAATTTAGTCCCTAATCGGTAAATTCATCGAAAATCACTTAACAAAATACTTATAAATAACAACTAATACCTCAAATTCATCATTTAACATCTAAAATCACGAGATTCATCAATGGTAAAATTCAAAATCTTTAACAGTTTCAAAAATGAAGGTACGGGTTAGCTGGACCTAATTGCAACGATCTCAAAAATATAAAAATTACTAAAAACGGGTTTAGATTTCCTAGCTTGCAAAAAGGCCAAATGTCAAAATTACTTGAAGCTTTCAAATTTTCCATCCATGGTGGCTTATTCGATGGGAGAGGAGAAATGAAAAAGATGGTATATTTTTCTTTACTTATTTTATGTTTAAATTATTATTAATATTATTTTAATTAGAAACTTTTAATTTAAATCGCTAAAATCACACATTTATCGTCCAACATAATAAAAAATGACATAATTTCTATTTAAATCCCTTCAATAAATCTATTTGACTAATTTAGTTAATAAAATTTAACTTTTGTAGCTTTTACAATTTAGTCCTTTTTAATTAATTAACTATCTAAACATTGAAATTTCTTAACGAAACTTTAATACAACCTTAATAACATTTTTTAAATATTTATAAAATATTTACGGCTCGGTTTATAGAAACGAGGTCCCGATACCTCATTTTCTAAAACCACTTGACTTTAGGGTCATACCACTTAAACCTAATTGTTCTTCCATTTAACCAAAAATCAATAAATCAAAATTTATCATTACACCATATAATATTCGTAAATATTAAATAATAATATTTATGGGCTCACATGTCGGATTTGTGGCCCCGAAACCACTGTTCCGACACTTTAGAGAAATGGTTGTTACACCATCATCCCTCATCACTCATTCATCTCTCAATTCACATTCCTATAATCTTTTCTTCCCTCTCTTCCATGCATAAGCCTTCCCATTTCCCCATCTCCTTTAGCTAGAATTTTCCCTTGAGGAAAACCACTCTTGGCCAGCCACCTTGAGGAGCATTTTGCAATCAAAAGAATCAGAGGAAGCCACCACGACCACTCTTCGGAGAACTGTCGAAATCATCAAGAGTTTCTTCCTCCTTAATCTTATTTTTATTCAAAATGTTTACAAATTGTTTTGATGTTTTTCCATTGGCAATGATGACTTAATTTTGTTTTAGCTAGAATGATTACATTAATTTGATAAAGTTTATTTGATTCATGCTTATGATGTTTTGTGCCTCAGTCATTCATGCTTCCAATTAAAATCATTATGTATTTCATGCATTAAAATATGTTTGAATGCATTAGAATTAGTTAGTCAATCCTAACCAGATGATAGCTAATGGACACGATAATTGGAAGATGCATGGTTAATTTATATCCTAATCAGAATAAATTAGGGGTTCATAATAGACTAAGAGAACTTATTACCTTGCATAACTTTAGTTTTCTGTGATTAAATTGTTTCAAACCTAACCTATCCCTATTACTTCACATAAATTCTAAGGAATCCTTAGTTAAATTATGACATTAGTTTATGCATATTTTCGAAGTATAAGATTCAGTTGAACTTATTTGAGATTCCCAATTAATGGACGATCGAGTTACCGTGAAATATTTTCCAAACATTGTTAAGCATGATAAAAAATGAATTGAGTCAAATGTTGTAATTATTCTAGCTTATTCATGTTATTGTTGTTGACTTGTGAAAATCACTACTAAACCATCACCTTGCATTTGATTTCATTTGCATTTAGGTTAACTTTCATTTAATTAAATTAATTTAACACTTATCACTCAAAATTATTATGTTTTTCTTAACCAATTTATGAATAGTAATTTTTACAAGTATTGATTTAAATACAATCCCTGTGGAGACGATACCTTTTATACTCACTTATTACTTGATAATGACCGTGTATACTTGTACAAACATATGCGTTACACTATGCTACTTATCAAACTCATTCATACATTCATGAGTTCTTTCCAAAATCAACAAAACATTATTTCATGCCAAACTATACCAAATATAACAAATGAACATTTGAAATCAAGTAATCAATATGGCACAAAACACATGATGATCACTAAGGCATATTCAAGCCATTTATAAACCTTTTCATACCAAGTTACTCCATTTTCAAGTTCAACACATAATGGCTATGCAATTTGGAAACCAAGAATTCAAATGGCTTTAACATGAATCAAACAAAGGATAAACTAGGTCATAATTCTTGCTTAACATACAAACGTAACCATAACTACAAATAGCATATTGACATTCACCATTAGGGATGACCATTTACACATCAAAGGACACTAAATACATGCCACTGTTGGAAAAAATCTTGTTCGAAAATGATTTTCTTGCACAATAGAAAAATAAAAGTTTGAAAAGCGAGTCGGTTTGTGATATTTATAGCAATAGACTTTTCCCAAAATATATCTATTCTTTGAGCGATACGGATCCTTGTTGTTCCCGTCTTTCAATTGACGCCCTTCTCCACTATTCTCGTACCACGAACTACTATGAGTGTAGGCTCAAACAATTTCGAATCAAACACAGAACTAGAAATAATTTTTTTTTACTTTCAGTATGAGAGTAAATCTCTCTCTTATAGAAACCGATGGAATTGTTATTCTCGAAAAATAAAATTTATACTTAGAAATAAATTCTCACTATTTTTGGGTAGAATAACAATTTCTCAAAGTTGAATATAACTTATTGTGTTTCTAATGCAATCGGTGCAATTTATTTATAGGGAGAAAGTGAAACCCTGGTTGAATTAGTAAAATACATTTAATAGAAAAAATCCCCTAGTTAAACTTGTCACACCCCAAAATTGGGCCTAGAAGGTTTGAGGGTAAATTAGGAATTTTGGCTCAGAATGGGTTCGAAAAATTCTGAATTGTGGTAACCCGAAATTATTTTTGATCATAGCTTTTGAAAAATTAAATCAATTTTTGAAAATGATGCTGAAAAGACCTTTAATTGTATAATAAGGACTGTTTTGTAAAAAGGTTCAATTTAGGAGTAGTTTTAAAGAAATTTTACCAAAGATTTAAAAGTACCCTATTTTCCCCTATTATCTTCACAAAACCCACGTTAGTTCTTCCCATTCTTTTTGTTTTGCCGCCCATTGTCTTTCCAAACCCCATTAATTCAATTTTGATTCCCAACCTTTATTACTTTGATTTCTTTCATCCTGATAACATTAAATCTGTTTAGAATTCTATAAAAACCATAAAAAAACACCATTAATTTCTCTATTGCTTAACTTTTGGGTTTTTCAAATTTTTTATCAAATGCTTGATTCTTCATCAACTAAGTTAATGTTTCGTTTTCCTATTGATTTTTAATGATATCTAGCCTTTTAAATTGAGTTTTTATCTATTGAATCAAAATATTTGAATAAAAGTCAAAAATTGGGTCGTTAATGGTGAAATTCAGGATTTTGCATAAAAACAATGTTTCACAGTGTTTTTCAACTTGTTTTGATATGATTAAAAGGTTTCTAAACTTTCCCTAAAGTTTCGTTAAGAGATTTTAAGGTTTCATTGAGTTTTTATGAAAAATGCCTATTTTACATCAAAATTTTAGAACCATGAATTTGGGTAATTTTGTGTTGTTTGAAGGTTAAGAATTAGTTGTAGATGAATAATTTGATGAACAAAACTAGTTTTGGGCAAAGAGGATAAGTGGAGGTTGAGATAATTGAGTTTCAAGTTTGTTATGTCGAAGGTTTTGATTTTAAGAGGAACTAGCTTAGGCTTGCATTTTGGTTGTTTTAAGAGTGTCTATAGCTAAATTTTAGTCATGGTTATTGTGTGGTTAACTTAGGTGAAGATACGAAAGTGTTGGAGCCTTCAACGAGCAAGGCGAAAGGAAAGGAAAAGATAGTTTGAGCTTTCGGCGACTAGGTGAAAGCGTGATCAATGAGTGTTTGGAATCGATTTTAGTAGACACGATTCATAGTGTTAATTGGGAACTTAGGAGTATCCTAAACCCCTACTCTAAGTTCTGAGTGTAAGCTTTCTTATACCCTTCGTTTAATTTGTAAAGTATGTGATTATGTGATGCGAATTGAGTATTAAGTTGTGATATATATTGTGATAGCTCTTGTGAATGTGTTAGTTGTGGGCACATAAAACATGCTGAATGAAAGTGATGATGTTGTGTTAGCAATATTAATGTGCAATGAAAGTGTGTAGAAAACAGTAAGTACGTATGTGCTGAATTGTGTAATGTGATGCTAATGTAACAAGTAATGTGTGTGAATACTTGTATGTGTTAAATTGATTTCAATGCACACAAATGTGGACGAATATGTGATAGCTCAATGAACATAGTTGTGGCACTTAAAGTTAAAATAAATGTGAATATGATAAGTATGCATTGTGTTGAATTGATGATTATGAATAGAGATTATGTGTATTAAAACAGTAATTAAATATGTGTGTTTATTGATATTTTGGCCTTGTTATCTCTTGAAACCGTTGGATATAGTTGGCATGCCAAAGATTGTGAGTACTCACCTTTGTGTTTTGTGTTTTTGGCAATGAGGCCATGGGACAGATTGGAGAGATAAGGGAATATCGAGCTAAGCTCCATTCACCGGGATATGTTAGACTCTTTGAGTCATTGGTGTGATGGAGATCCGTGTATCCAATGTGTGGTGGTAGAGCCCACTTTTATGTTTCATAGCCTCAAGTGCCAAATTATCATTTAAATTTGATCTTATATATTGTGATAATATGTTGTGAGATGGATGCATAAACATGTGAATAATATGCTAAATGAGTTGATTGAAGTTTCATGAAAATGTTAATATGTTTTTATAGTAAATTGCGTATTTAATCGTGGTTTGGGTCATTTTCATTTAACTTATGAATGTACGTGAATATATAAGCTAGACTTGTGAGTTATTAAAGCATGTATACGTTGTTTAGTCTTGATGAATTATTTTAAAATGAACTATTTGTATATAAGTTGAGTGTAGTTGTACGTGAGAGTATATGCTAGTTTTATGATTTAATGAAGCGTGAACATGTTATTGTAACTTGGTTAGAATATGTTTGTGAACGTGTTGTAGTATGCTCTTGTTTAACCTTTGATATTGTGTATAATTTGTGCTCTATCTAACCATTGTAGGTATTTAGCATTTGCGGTGTGAGTAGTGCGGGGATACCAAGGAAGTGATCCAAGTTAGACTTTAGTTTTCTAGTAAGTGATATTATTATTCTTTGAACTGTGGGAAGAAATGTGGTAGACTTTTAGCTAAGTATTGCCATGATGTTTTGAATATTTATACGACTTTATTACAATTAGGATTTATGGATATTGAGCTTGGTATATTGATAGCTTGTTCGGACATATTTACGATGTTTTGAACTGCCATTATAGTTGTTTTGACGATTGTTTGATAAAGTAAGAGATGCATATTAATTTGATACAGTTTGAATGGACTAAATGCCTTAATATGTTGTGTTTTTGTTGACTAGAGCAGAGGTATCAATATTAAGGTTTTAAAATTGATACCTAAATATTTCGAATGTCCAGGTTGTCAGTAACTCAATTTGGTATAGATACCATGTCATGAGTGTAACACCCCAAACCCGGCCCATGCAGTATGACCAGATCTAGCATGTCACATAAAGAAAACGTATAAAGAACTAAAGTTGACGTTATTTGGTTATAGTTAAGAAAACAAGTTTGGTTATAATTAATCGATAAAATACTACTAATTTCTAAAGGTTGATTGAAGAATCGATTATCGAACTAGTGATCTTTTAAAACCGTGACTTTTGAAAATATTATTGATAACTTGCAGGAAAAATCCAAGTTAAATTATTTGTACATATTTATTATGAAATCCGTTTGTTGATAAATTTTAAGAAAAACCGTTGTTTATGATTTTAGAAAAATCCCCGTTTAAATCAATTCATGGAAGATAATAAATACGTCAAACATAAAACAAAATAAAAATCCCAGAGGCCTTATTACAACTTTAAACTCAAAATAGTAAGAGTAACGAAATAAAGCAGAAAATAAGTTTACTAATGTTCGAAAACATTATTTCTAAAGTATGGCATCCACCGAGTCATCCATGGGCCCAAGTCCTCACTACTGATCATTACCTACAAGGATTAAGAGAATGGGGTGAGTTACCAGAACTCAGTGTATAATCCCCTTACCATCGTCCACTGGGTTTGAACCCACATAGCATAACCTTGGGCCTAAGCCCATTTTACATAGCAGTATGTAAATGAAAAATATGCAACCCAACCCATCCATCCATCACACCCTTGACCAGCCAATCACACCTGTGGGGATCAAGTCAACCCACCCCGCCGCTCACACCAATTTGCAGTCGAGCTGCTAAAATATATTATTATTGTGGCCATGCCACCGAAATCATAAGTAAGCAAAATAATGAACAAGTTGTGGCTATGCCACCAGGCTACACTGCTCTCCATACAATTTTTCCCATCCCATGCAAAATGTAAAAAGAATGCAACATACATAATAAAATAAAATATTCACATATATATATAACCACCATTAATCTAGTGAATTATTACAGTGAATCGACCGATTGAAGCACTTTGATAGTTTGGCCCACTAAGGCATTCTAGCAATTCGGCCCATAGAGGCATTTTGGTAAATCAGCCCATAGGTGCATTTTGGTAAATCGGCCCATAGGGGCATTTTCGTAATTTAGTAAATTAATACCGATTTTGATAGATCTTTAGAAATAGTGTTGAATAAGCAAGTCACTCGATTCATGCCATATCACGGTTATTAGATTTGTAATCGACAACGAACTATTTTCCAACATAATAGTGAATCACGAATTTACGGGATTTCGGTGTGAGATTACACACCTGATTACGGTAAGAACTAAACTTTCTTGATCGTCAGCACCTATGACACCATAACATTCGATTAACCAACCAGAGAGATTTTCTTAATCCAAATCTAAATCAATAATCTAAAAATGCTTACCCTTGGAATCGTGAACGACCACAATTTGCCTATTCTCACCGGATGATGGTCCACAACCCGGTGGAAAATCTCGAACTGCCGATACCGCCCTACGTTTGAACTTGGGAGTAGAGATTGCAAGTCCACTCCCTAATTGCCCTCCTATCGATTTTCTTTTAATAACGCTACCACTTGCCTCCATTGAAAGAGTCTCGGTTAGAATAATACTATGATGAGAGAATGTAATTGTTTAGGGAGAGGATTTCGGCTTACCACCACTTCTGAAGGAACAACGAGTGGATAAGAACGAGCGATCTAGTCCCTATAATAACCGATTAGTCAAATCCATCGATCCGTTTAGCAAACTAAACGAGCAATGAAATAGATCAAAATGAACCATGACGAAACTCCTTACCTTAACGATGATGAATCTGATTCCCACCGATTGGACTTATGGCTATGGATGAGTCAAAGGTATAAGATTCGGCTTTCCCACTATAACACTACAAAAAGAAAATGATTAAGATATGAGAGAGTAGGAGGAAACGCCATTTCGGTTTAGAAAAAAGGTGAAACAACCGAATCGTGTGGGACACATATTCGGCTAGGGAGAAAAGAAAATGAAAAGAGGAGAATGAAACCACTTACCGATTCGATCAAAGTAGAGAGTGCCAACACGAAAGAGAAAGAAATAATGAAGAAGAGATTAAGGGTTAAAAAGGTTCGGCTATTGGAGAGAAATGAACAAACAAGATTCGGCCACAAGGTAATATCGATTTAAGAAAAGAGAGAAGGGTTAAAGAAATGATCAAAAAGAAAAGAAGAAATGGAAGAGAAGTGTTAGAGGGTTTCGGCTAACACCAAGGAAGAATGAACAAAATGGATTGAGTAATACGGCAAAACAAGGGAGAAAAAATAATGAACAAATTTCTTGAGTGTTTTGGCAAAACAAAGAGAAAGGATCGGAAAAGAGAGAACCAAAATGTTACAAAGAAAACAAGCCTTTCATGCACAAACTTGCAAAATGACCAAAAGAAATTCGGCTCCCCTTTTCTCCCTACTAAAACCGTGTACCACCTTTACCAAAAAGATGAGGGTTGACCAAATTTCTTTCCCAAGCTCCTTCTAAAAATTCGGCCAACATATCCCCCTTTTTCCACAATTCCTTTACTTCTTTCCTTATTTTCTCCTTGATCTCCTCCTTACCTTCCTCCATAGTGTTCTTTCCATCAATAAAAAGTCTTCCTTTCCTTCTTTAAAGCTTGGCCGACACTTACCATCAATTACTTGAATAGCACAAAAAATTTAATCCCAAAAATTTACATTAGGTGGGATTCGAACTCCACCCCTTAAACCCCTTCATGTGACGCCACACCACTCAGCTACTAGCTCCACTTGTGCTAGCAAAATACACACTTATTCACTTAAGTCTTGACGCCACTTTCCTTCTCTCCTTTAAGTGCTTAAACACAAAAATTCTACTAAGGCCCAACTCAACCCTAAGCCTTCTTAGGACCCCCTAAACATACACAATTAACACTCTTAACTAGCCTATCGCATTGTATAATGTAAAACATATAATCCCGAATTTCAGGTTGTTACAATTCTACCCCCTTAAAGAAATTTCAGCCTCGAAATTTACCTGATTAGAAGAGATGAGGATATTGCTACCGGATCGTGTCCTCTGGCTCCCATGTAGCTTCCTCTGACCCGTGATTACGCCATAATACTTTGACCAACGGGGCTGACTTCTTTCTCAGCACCTTAATATCCCGATCTAAAATCTGCACTGGTTCTTCTTCAAAAGACAAGTCAGGTCTTATCTCAACTTCCTCCACTGACACAACATGAGACGGATCCGAACGATAACGCCTTAACATTGAGACATGGAATACGCTATGTATCTGACTTAACTCCGGAGGTAACTCAAGTTGATAAGCCACCGGCCCAATACGCTTCAATACACGGTAAGGTCCGATAAATCTAGGGCTCAACTTGCCCTTCCTTCCAAATCTTAAGATCTTTTTCCAAGGTGAGACCTTCAAAAAGACCTGATCACATACAGAGAACTCTATCTCCTTCCGCTTCATATCCGCGTACGATTTATGTCTGTCTGAAGCTTCTTTTAACTGAGCCCGAATTACCTTTACTTTTCCTCCGTCTCCGAGATTAACTCGGGACCCAATAGCTGCCGCTCCCATTTCCGATCCAAAGAAGTAGGAGTACGACACCTACGACCATACAATGCCTCATAGGGTGCCATCTGGATGCTGGATTGATAGTCGTTGTTGTATGCAAACTCGCCAATGGTAGAAAATCTTCCCAACTACCTCAAGTCGATCACACACCCCCTTAACATGTCTTCTAAAATCGGATTACTCTCTCCGATGACCATCGGTCATGGATGAAACGCTGTTTGAAATTTAGCCTTGTACCCAAAGCTTCATGTAGAGCCTTCCAAAACCGTGATGTAAACCTAGGATCCCTATCTGATATGATAGACATCGGTACCCCATGCAACCTCACGATCTCTGCTACAAACAACTTGGCCAACTTCTGCAATGAGTAATCTGTACAAACAAGTAGGAAATGAGCAGTCTTTGTTAATCGATCCACTATCACCCTTACTGAATCTTTCTTAGTAGGCGTTAAAGGTAACCCACTAACAAAGTCCATCGTTATCCTTTCCCATTTCCAAAGTGGGATTGTCACCGGTTGTAGCAACCCTGAAGGCAGTTGATGTTCCGCCTTCACCTGCTAACATGTCAAGCACTTGCTCATGAAGTCAGTAACCTCCCGTTTAAACCCTGGCCACCAATACTGCTCACGACGGTCTCGGTACATTTTGTTTCCCCCGAGGTGCATAGCGTATGGGCTACTATGCGCCTCACGCAGAATCATTTGTCTCAATTCCGAATCCTTGGGCATACAGACTCTTCCGCTAAAACACAATACTCCATCACTATTTAATCCAAAATCCCCTATCTCACCACCTTCCACTTGCTGGAGCCGAGAGCCCAACCTTTCATCCAACATCTGCTTTTCCTTAATCTAACTTACCCACGTAGGCTTCACTTAAAGTTCAGCTAACAAGCTACCATCTTCATAAAGGCTGAGATGAGCAAACATCGCTCTCAAATTCGATATAACCTTACGACTCAACACATCTGCCACTACGTTAGCTTTTCCTGGATGATACTCGATTGAGCAGTCATAATCTTTCAACAATTCTATCCACCTCCGCTGTCTTAAGTTCAACTCCTTCTGGGTAATGAGGTACTTCAGACTCTTATGATCCGTGTAGATAATCGACTTCTCCCCGTACAGATAGTGTCTCAATATCTTCAGAGTAAACACCACTGCAACTAACTCCAAATCATGTGTGGGATAGTTTATCTCATGCGGCCTTAATTGACGAGATGCACAAGCCACCACTTTTCCCCCTTGCATCAACACACATCCCAAGCCCGTGTGTGACGCATCACAATAAACAATAAACTCCTTACCAACCTCAGGCTGAATCAATACTGGTGCCTCTGTCAGAATCTTCTTCAATTTCTCAAAGCTCTCTTGCTGCTTATCTGACCACAAAAATGGTACTCCCTTACACAATAGCTTAGTTAGGGGTGCAGCAATCAACGAAAACCCCTCAACGAACCGCCTGTAATACCCAGCCAAACCTAGAAAACTCCGAATTTCTGCCACTGACTTCGGTGGCTTCCAGTCCAATACAGCCTCTATCTTGCGGGGATCAACTCTAATTCCCTCGGAAGACACAACATGCCCCAAAAAGGTCACTTCTCTCAGCCAAAATTCACACTTACTGAATTTGGCATACAGTTGCTTCTCCCTTAATATCTACAATACTACCCGTAGATGCGAATCATGCTCCTCTTCTGTCTTTGAGTACACCAAGATGTCATCTATGAACACCACCACAAACCGATCTAGATAGGGTTGGAAGACTCGGTTCATCATGTCCATAAATGAAGCTGGTGCATTTGTCAACCCAAACGGCATCACCAAGAACTCGTAATGTCCATAACGAGTTCGGAATGCAGTCTTGTGAATATCCGCCTCCTTGACTTTTAACTGGTGATACCCTGATCTCAAGTCTATCTTCGAGAAAACTGAAGCTCCTCGTAGCTGATCGAACAGATCATCGATCCTCGGTAACGGATACTTATTCTTGATCGTTAACTTATTCAATTATCTATAATTGATGCTCATACGCATCGACCCGTCCTTTTTCTTAACGAACAAAATCGGCGCTCCCTACGGTGACACACTTGGTCGAATAAATCCATGATCCATCAACTCCTGGATTTGAGCTTTAAGTTCCACTAGCTCCTTCGGTGCCATTCTATAAGGAGCAATGGACACCGGAGCCGTTCCTGGTAACAGCTCAATACCAAATTCCACTTCCCGATTTGGAGGCAATCCTGGAAGCTCCTCGAGAAAGACGTCTAAAAACTCTTTCACTATTCTAACACCCTCTACCAAAAACTCTTTGGCATCCAAAGCACTAATGAAGGCTAAGAACGCTTCACACCCCTTTCGTACCAACCTTTCCGCCTTTAAAGCAGATACCACATTAGACAGATAATTTCTTCTTTCACCTATCATCATCACTTCCTTATCCTCTGAAGTTCTTAGTACCATCCGCTTTGCAGCACAGTCTAAGTTCGCACGATGCTTAACCAGCCAGTCCATGCCCAATATAAGGTCGAACTCACCGAACGGCGCTTCCATCAAATCCGCTTAAAAACTACCCCGAACTTCTAAGGGCACATCCCTAAACAACTTATTTACTACCACCGATCGTCCTAAGGGGCTAATCACGCTTGTTTCTCTAGCGATAAATCTCGAGATCTAATATTCAAAGTTCCGAGACCACAAAGACACGCAACATACGAATGGGTGGATCCAATGTCTATCGAGCGCGTAAAAGGTACATCGAGATATGAAAAATGTACCGGGTTATGACGTCTGCGTGCGTCACCATACTCTCGATGTCTGACCGCATAGACCAGCCCTGGCTGTCTCACCTCCGTGTTGCCCCTATTTTTGGTACCTCTACCTGGTGCACCCTGACCTCGTCCTACACCATTACCACCTCGACCTGGCCCACGGCCTCTCGGCTGGCTGGCCGAGCGCCTCTGCTGGTCTGCGCAAATCATTCTGAAATACCCGAGTCCGAGCGGGCTCGAGGGCAATCCTTAAACCGATGGTCTTTGGATCCACATCTAAAACAACCACCAGTTCTCTTCCAGCATTCACCCGAGTGAAGCTTTCCACAATCCACGCAAAGCTGTAACTGATTAGTAGTAGCTGGAGCACCCACTCGAACTGGCCCCTCATTCCTGGGCCTTTTCTGAAATCCTCTAGCAGGACCTGAATACCCAGAGTCTCTCTTGTTCCTTCCCCTATCCTTGTCTCGATTTTTCCCTTTCGAGTGCTTAACGTCTTCAGCTATCTTAGCTTTTTCCACCAGTGTAGCAAAATTCCTCTCCTTCTGTGGGGCTATCAGTACCCGTAACTCATCACGCAATTCATCCTCAAAATGCACGCAGCGTTCATGATCAGTCGGCACTATTCCCCGAGCGTACCAATTCAAACGCAGAAACTCCACCTCGTATGCTGCCACAGATCTACCTCCGTGGACCAGATTCAAGAATTCCTTCCTTCGGGCATCCACATAACTAGCCCCGACATATTTTCCCTGGAATGCTGTCTTAAAGAAATCCCAGGTAATACGATCAGCCTGGGTGCCTTCACAAACAGTGAGCCACCACTGATACGCTTCGTCTCTCAGCAATGACACAACCCCTTTCAATTTCTGCTCAGCTGTACAATCCAGATCATCCATAATTCGCTCCACTGCCTCAAGCCAGTACTCTGCTACACTAGGGGCTACACCTGAAATACGCCTAAAAACTTCAGCCCCATTCGATCTGAGTCGCTCCGATATCGACCCACGAGTTGCCAGCCCAGTTCTTGTCCCAGCAACCCTTTCCAGTACCCGTAACATCGTTTGGGACAGAGCGTCGTCCTCTCTCATTCGATCATGTGACCCAACTTTAGTCACTGGTGACGCAGGTGCGTCCATTTCAGGCATATGTCCCGATGCCTCAGATACAACTTAGCACCTCGGCCTCTACCACGTCCACGTCTACCGCGTCCACGTCCTCTAGTGCTCATGTTTGCTAAGTTGATTTAATTTGATAAAGAGTCTTATGAATCAGTATGCTATTTAATGTTTATTAAACGATGTTTTATGGAATATAGGAAGTAAATTTGTTTTCGCAAAACATATCCTAAAGTTTCAATCTCTATAGTTTCAGCTCCTAAGCTAAAAGTTCTAGAGTATCCCTATTTTGTGAAGTTTTCATACTACAATCATACCACAATAATCATAGAATGAAAACAAAAACTTACTGACTTGGTGCCGGATACCCGTGGTGCCATACTTCCTCTAAAACATGTATTTATAAATCGAATTTCAAGCAATTTTAGAAAACATTTTTGAACCCAAACTACAGCCGAGTTTTGCAACCTGGCTCTGATACCATAAAATGTAACACCCCAAATCTGGCCCATGCTGTATGACCGGATCTAGCATGTCACATAAAGAAAACATATAAAGAACTAAAGTTGACGTTATTTGGTTATAGTTAAGAAAACAAGTTTGGTTATAATTAATCGATAAAATACTACTAATTTCTAAAGGTTGATTGAAGAATTGATAATCGAACTAGTGATCTTTTAAAACCGTGACTTTTGAAAATATTATTGATAACTTGCAGGAAAAATCCAAGTTAAATTATTTGTACATATTTATTATGAAATCCGTTTGTTGATAAATTTTAAGAAAAACCGTTGTTTATGATTTTAGAAAAATCCCCGTTTAAATCAATTCATGGAAGATAATAAATACGTCAAACATAAAACAAAATAAAAATCCCAGAGGCCTTATTACAACTTTAGACCCAAAATAGTAAGAGTAACAAAATAAAGCAGAAAATAAGTTTACTAGTGTTCGAAAACATTATTTCCAAAGTATGGCCTCCACCGAGTCATCCATGGGCCCAAGTCCTCACTACTGATCATTACCTACAAGGATTAAGAGAATGGGGTGAGTTACTAGAACTGTATAATCCCCTTACCGTTGTCCACTCGGTTTGAACCCGTATAGCATAACCTTAGGCCTAAGCCCATTTTACATAGCAGTATGTAAATGAAAAATATGCAACCCAACCCATCCATCCATCACACCCCCGACCAGCCAATCACACTTGTGGGGATCAAGTCAACCCACCCTGTCGCTCACACCAATTTGCAGTCGAGCTGCTATAATATATTATTATTATGGCCATGCCACCAAAATCATAAGTAAGCATAATAATGAACAAGTTGTGGCTATGCCACCAGGCTACACTGCTCTCCATACAATTTTTCCCATCCCATACAAAATGTAAAAAGAATGCAACATACATAATAAAATAAAATATTCACATATATATATATAACCACCATTAATCTAGTGAATTATTAAAGTGAATCGACCCATTGAAGCACTTTGATAGTTTGGCCCACTAAGGCATTCTAGCAATTCGGCCCATAAAGGCATTTTGGTAAATCGGCCCATAGGGGCATTTTCGTAATTTAGTAAATTAATACCGATTTTGACATATCTTTAGAAATAGTGTTGAATAAGCAAGTCACTCGATTCATGCCATATCACGTTTATTAGATTTGTAATCGACAACGATCTATTTTCCAACATAATAGTGAATCACGAATTTACGGGATTTCTGTGAGATTACACACACGATTACAGAAGAACTAAACCTTCTTGATCGTCGGCACCTATGACACCATAACATTCGATTAACCAACCAAAGAGATTTTCTTAATCCAAATCTAAATCAACGATCTAAAAATGCTTACCCTTGGAATCGTGAATGACCATAATTTGCCTATTCTCACCGGATGATAGTCCACAACCCGGTGGAAAATCTCGAACTGCCGATACCGCCCTACGTTTGAATTGGGAGTAGAGATTGCAAGTCCACTCCCTAATTACCCTCCTATCAATTTTCTTTTAATAACGCTACCACTTGCCTCCATTGAAAGAGTCTCGGTTAGAATAATACTATGATGAGAGAATGTAATTGTTTAGGCAGAGGATTTCGGCTTACCACCACTTCCGAAGGAATAACGAGTGGATAAGAATGAGCGATCTAGTCCCTATAATAACCGATTAGTCAAATCCATTGATCCGTTTAGCAAACTAATCGAGTAATGAAATAGATCAAAATGAACCATGATGAAACTCCTTACCTTAACGATGATGAATCCGATTCCCACCGATAGGACTTATGGCTATGGATGAGTCAAAGGTATAAGATTCGGCTTTCCCATTATAACACTACAAAAACAAAATGATTAAGATATGAGGGAGTAGGAGGAAACGCCATTTCGGTTTAGAAACAAGGTGAAACAACTGAATGGTGAGGGACACACATTCGGCTAGGGAGAAAAGAAAATGAAAAGAGGAGAATGAAACCACTTACCGATTTGATCAAAGAAGAGAGTGCCAACACGAAAGAGAAAGAAATAATGAAGAAGAGATTAAGGGTTAAAAAGGTTCGGCTATTGGAGAGAAATGAACAAACAAGATTCGACCACAAGGTAATGTCGATTTAAGAAAAGAGAGAAGGGTTGAAGATATGATCAAAAAGAAAAGAAGAAATGGAAGAGAAGTGTTAGAGGGTTTCAGCTAACACCAAGGAAGAATGAACAAAATGGATTGAGTAATACAGTAAAACAAGGGAGAGAAAAAAAAATGAACAAATTGCTTGAGTGTTTCGGCAAAACAAAGAGAAAGGATCAGAAAAGAGAGCACCAAAATGTTACAAAGAAAACAAGCCTTTCATGCACAAACTTGCAAAATGACCAAAAGAATTTCGGCTCCCCTTTTCTCCCTACTAAAACCGTGTACCACCTTTACCAAAAAGATGAGGGTTGACCAAATTTCTTTCCCAAGCTCCTTCAAAAAATTCGGCCAACATATCCCCCTTTTTCCACAATTCCTTTACTTCTTTCCTTCTTTTCTCCTTGATCTCCTCCTTACCTTCCTTCATAGTGTTCTTTCCATCAATAAAAAATCTTCCTTTCCTTCTTTAAAGCTTGGCCGACACTTACCACAATTACTTGAATAGCACAAAAAAATTAATCCCAAAAATTTGCATTAGGTGGGATTCGAACTCCACCCCTTATGTAACACCCTGGTTCAGGGGCTGTGCGTATTGGGTTTTAAATCAAGTGTTAGTTGGTTTTTGGGAGTGCTTGGTTGAGTTTTAGAGGCTCTAAGAATGTTGGGATGAGAAGGGAAGGCTTTGGAAAATTTAGATTTTTAGGGTAAAAAGGAATTGGGCCAAGGGAGGCCTTAAGATTAATTTGGGGGCGTGTTTGGTCGCAAGGAGCAGCTGGTCCAGGTGGTGCCTGTGCGGAACTTAGGCGCTGAAGGTGCGTGTGGGCGTTGGTTCGAGCAACGGAAGCAGCTTTTGCGTGTTTATTTTTCTTATGCGGCTGGGGGGCTTGGGTAGGTAGCCCTTAAAGATTTTATGGTGTGGTTTTATGGAATAAAAATCAAAGTGGCCGAGTGGCCTGGGCGTTGGAAGTAAGGCGTGCAGCAGCAAGGGAGCCTGGGTTCGAAACTCATGACAAGCAATGGAGTATTTATTTTTGCGGATTGGACGGCAAGAGTTTCAGTTGAATTTAAACTCTCATCGACGAAGGATCCCACATCGGAAAGATACAAAGAAGGAAGGTGAAGAACTAGCTATATAAAGAGCATTCCAGAGGAGGAGGTTGACACACCTTGGAAGGCGTTTGGGCACGCGGAGTGGTCGGGCGCGGATTAACACCGAGTCCTATCGGTGTGTAACTCTCTCTACTCTAGTCAGAGCGGCAAATGCCGGCGTGCCGATCACGGCAATAGTAGCCACACGAGCGTGCGGCGCACGTGTGGGGCTTCGGCCGCGATAGTTGAGGCCATCGTGAGTATTCTTGTGGGTTGGGGTTTGCTTGGGCGCGATGGGCCAAAGGGGCCCAATGGGCCGTGGGCCCAATATAGTAAAATGTATGATGGTGTAGTATATAGTGAACTAGACTAGGTGAATCTTATATACATGGCTAGATTTGTGCTAGGTCGGCCACACGAGCGTGTGGGCCCGAATGGGCCGAAATTGGGCTTTAGGCCCAATAGTCCATTTCAACCGGAAGTGGTAGCTGAGTCGCTAGTGGCGACACTAGGCCTTCAGAAAGGCCATTGCAGGTGTGAATTTACGAAAATACCCTTAGTAGGTAAAATTACGATTATACCCTTAAAGGTTGATTAGCATGATTAAGTTGTTTAGTTTTGGCCGATTGTAGGGGAAGGCTTGATCTCGCATATCTCGGGTTGTGGCTAGTGCTCGAAAAGTGTTAAGGAATGGGGGATCTAGTGCGTTAGATCTTGATCTACGGGATTTGATAGTCGCATTAGTAATCAGGTGTGTAAACTAACACACTTCTTGCTTTGTATATGTTTGATAAACTGATTGATTGGTAAAACCGAAATAGTATGGTTGAGTGATATGATACCCTATGGGGTATGTGCACGGATTCAGGTAAGTCCGTTTCATTATGAGTACTGTTATTGATACATGATGTCATGATTTATGATGTATGTGCTATGAGATGCAACGTTAAACATGTTTGCATGATTTGAATACTATACATGAGTTGGTATGATGATGGGTGATATGAGTGGAGGGGGCAGTGATATTTTGTCTTGCCGACGAGCACCGGTGTTTTGGTAACACAACTTTGTGACTTTGGGTCACGGAGGTTTGGCACCTCCGGAGGTTTGGCACCTCCTCGTCCTCGCCCCCGTGGTTTTGCACCACGCGGGTTGGCCCCACAAGGCGGTATTGAGGGATTGACGCCAGTGATTTGGTATCACACGATGGGTTGGCCCCATCACTCGATTATCGTGACTACGGTCACCAGTGGTTTGGTACCACATTTGTGTCTTTGGGACACCAGAGGTTTGGCACCTCATTGCGACTCGTCCCTGTGGTTAACACCACCGTGGGTTGGCCCCACTTTTGAGATACGGGATTGTCGCCAAATGATTTGGTATCACACGATGGGTTGGCCCCATCATTGGATTTGTGACTTCGGTCACTGTGTTTTAGTAACACATTGTGACTATACGTCACGGTGGTTTGGCACCACCAGTGGTTTGGTACCACACGGGGTAGAAAAGGTGTATGGACGGTTAGGATTGGGTGCATATGATTGGGATGCATGATGATCATGATTATGTTTGTATGTGATATTTTGCTAATCCGGGAAAAAGGGTAGCACACTGAGTCCAGGTGACTCACCTTTTCCTTAACCATTTCGTAGTGCATAAAGTCGACCGGGATCGGAGAGGACAAGGTGGCCCATGCCAAAGATGATGTTCAATTATTTCATGCTTGATTTTGATATAAGTACTTTGTTTGAATTGTTGGGTTGTAATAAAGGCCATTTTATGTTTTTGGTATTACTTTAACTATGGTTTATTTAAATTAAATTGCTACGTGAAAATGATTTATGGTTTGCAACCTATTTATTCAAATTGGATATTATAAACTAAAGTTTTAAAAATGAATGAGTTTAATAGCAAAGTTTTATTCCAAAGATATGTTTTCCAAAATTCAAGAAACTACGATGTTTTATTTTAAATTAAGAAGATTTTCAACCGTCTTTTCCCAAAGACATAACCGTTCTTCGTAGTAGAGAATGGGCCGGGTTTGGGGATGTTACGCTTTGGTATCGAGCCCAGTTCAAAACTCTCGCTTTGAGGGTTTTGGGCTCAAACAGATTTCAAAACGGGCTATTCGAAATATGGGCTTTTATAAAAAGGTTTTCAGGTTAGGCTGGCATGGCACCTGCACCTCCGACCCGAAGTCCACCAGGTAAGTACCCCTTACTATTGCTTGTGAGTTATTGATGTGATCGGATGATTGCAATAGTGGATTACTTTAGAAATGGAAACTTTGATTGCTCGAAAGAACGACTTCCAGAAACTTCTGTTCATAAAATTTGCTCGTGGATTAAACAGTGGAACAAAATTTCTAATGCATAAAACTTTTAATCAGATTAAATCGCGACGCTAGATATGAGTTCTAGGGGACATGGCTGTCGCGGACGTGGTCAAGGTGGAATGACAGCTTTATTAAGATCAGAGTGCGCAGCAAGAGCGTAGTGTGGTAGGATAGGTTGTACGGGCGTTCGCTAGTAAAGTAATTTCGAGGACGAAATTATTTTTAAGGAGGGTAGAATTGTAACACCACGGTTCGAAATTTGTGCGTGTATTGGGTTTTAAATCAAGTGTTAGTGGGTTTTTGGGAGTGCTTGGTTGAGTTTTAGAGGCTCTAAGAATGTTGGGATGAGAAGGGAAGGCTTTGGAAAATTTAGATTTTTAGGGTAAAAGGAATTGGGCCAAGGAGGCCTTAAGATTAATTTGGGGCGTGTTTGGTCGCAAGGAGCAAGTCCAGTGGTGCTGTGTGCGGAACTTAGGCGCTGAAGGTGCGTGTGGGCGTTGGTTCGAGCAACTGGAAGCAGCTTTTGCGTGTTTATTTTTCTTATGCGGTGGGGGGCTTGGTAGGTAGCCCTTAAAGATTTTATGGTGTGGTTTATGGCATAAAATCAAAGTGGCCGAGTGGCACAGGCGTTGGAAGTAAGGCGTGCAAAGCAAGAAGGGAGCTGGGTTCAAACTCATGACAAGCAATGGAGTATTTATTTTTGCGGATTGGACGGCAAGAGTTTCAGATTGAATTTAAACTCTATTGACGAAGGGATCCCACATCGGAAAGATACAAAGAAGGAAGGTGAAGAACTAGCTATATAAAGAGCATTCCAGAGGAGGGGTTGACACACCTTGGAAGGCGTTTGGGCACAGGAGTGGTCGGAGCGCGGATTAACACCGAGTCCTATCGTGTGTAACTCTCTCGCTCTAGTCGTAGAGCGGCAAATGCCGGCGTGCCGATCACGGCAATAGTAGCCACACGAGCGTGCGGCGCGCGTGTGGGGGGGCTTCGACGCGATAGTTGAGGCCATCGTGTAGTATTCTTGTGGGTTGGGGTCGCTTGGGCGCGATGGGCGAAGGGGGCCAATGGGCCCGTGGGCCCAATATAGTAAAATGTATGATGGTGTAGTATATAGTGAACTAGACTAGGTGAATCTTATATACATGGCTAGATTTGTGCTAGGTGGGCCACACGAGCGTGTGGGCCCGAATGGGCCGAAATTGGGCTTTAGGCCCAATAGTCCATTTCAACCGGAAGTGGTAGCTGAGTCGCTAGTGGCGACACTAGGCCTTCTCGTAAAGGTCATTGCAGGTGTGAATTTACGAAAATACCCTTAGTAGGTAAAATTACGATTATACCCTTAAAGGTTGATTAGCATGATTAAGTTGTTTAGTTTTGGCCGATTGTAGGGGAAGGCTTGATCTCGCATATCTCGGGTTGTGGCTAGTGCTCGAAAAGTGTTAAGGAATGGGGGATCTAGTGCGTTAGATCTTGATCTACGGGATTTGATAGTCGCATTAGTAATCGTCAGTGTGTAAACTAACACACTTCTTGCTTTGTATATGTTTGATAAACCGATTGATTGGTAAAACCGAAATAGTATGGTTGAGTGATATGATACCCTATGGGGTATGTGCACGGATTCGTGTAAGTCCGTTTCATTATGAGTACTCATTATTGATACATGATGTCATGATTTATGATGTATGTGCTATGAGATGCAACGTTAAACATGTTTGCATGATTTGAATACTATACATGAGTTGGTATGATGATGGGTGATATGAGTGGAGGGGCGGTGATATTTTGTCTTGACGAGCACCGGTGTTTTTTGGTAACACAACTTTGTGACTTTGGGTCACCAGAGGTTTGGCACCTCCAGGTTTGGCACCTCAAACGCCTCGTCCCCGTAGTTTTGCACCACGGTGGGTTGGCCCCACAAGGCGGTATTGAGGATTGACGCCAAAGGATTTGGTATCACACGATGGGTTGGCCCCATCACTCGATTATCGTGACTACGGTCACCAAAGTGGTTTGGTACCACATTTGTGTCTTTGGGACACCGGAGGTTTGGCACCTCATTGCGACTCGTCCCCTGTGGTTAACACCACCGTGGGTTGGCCCCACTTTTGAGATACTGGGATTGTCGCCATGATTTGGTATCACACGATGGGTTGGCCCCATCATTGGATTTGTGACTTCGGTCACCAAATGTTTTAGTAACACATTGTGACTATACGTCACCGGTGGTTTGGCACCACCGGTGGTTTGGTACCACACGGTAGAAAAGGTGTATGGACGGTTAGGATTGGGTGCATATGATTGGGATGCATGATGATCATGATTATGTTTGTATGTGATATTTTGCTAATCCGGGAAAAAGGGTAGCACATCTTGAGTCCGGGTGACTCACCTTTTCCTTAACCATTTCGTAGTGCATAAAGTCGGACCGGGATCGGAGAGGACAAGGTGGCCCATGCCGAAGATGATGTTCAATTATTTCATGCTTGATTTTGATATAAGTACTTTGTTTGAATTGTTGGGTTGTAATAAAGGCCATTTTATGTTTTTGGTATTACTTTAACTATGGTTTATTTAAATTAAATTGCTACGTGAAAATGATTTATGGTTTGCAACCTATTTATTCAAATTGGATATTATAAACTAAAGTTTTAAAAATGAATGAGTTTAATAGCAAAGTTTTATTCCAAAGATATGTTTTCCAAAATTCAGCAAACTACGATGTTTTATTTTAAATTAAGAAGATTTTCAACCGTCTTTTCCCGTGACATAACCAGATTCCGGTCGTAGTGAATGGGCCGGGTTTGGGGATGTTACTGATTTAATATCGAGCCCGGTTCAAAACTCGGCTTTGAGGGTTTTGGGCTCGAAACAGTTTCAAAACGGGCTATTCGAAATATGGGCTTTTATAAAAAGGTTTTCAGGTTAGGCTGGCATGGCACCTGTACCTCCGACCCGAAGTCCACCAGGTAAGTACCCCTTACTATTGCTTGTGAGTTATTGATGTGATCAGATGATTGCAATAGTGGATTACTTTAGAAACGGAAACTTTGATTGCTCGAAAGAACGACTTCCAGAAACTTCTGTTCATAAAATTTGCTCGTGGATTAAACAGTGGAACAAAATTTCTAATGCATAAAACTTTTAATCAGATTAAATCGCGACGCTAGATATGAGTTCTAGGGGACGTGGTTGTCGCAGACGTGGTCAAGGTGGAATGACAGCTTTATTAAGATCAGAGTGCGCAGCAAGAGCGTAGTGTGGTAGGATAGGTTGTACGGGCGTTCGCTAGTAAAGTAATTTCGAGGACGAAATTATTTTTAAGGAGGGTAGAATTGTAACACCACGGTTCAGTGGGTCAAAAGCGTATTGGGTTTTAAATCAAGTGTTAGTGGGTTTTTGGGAGTGCTTGGTTGAGTTTTAGAGGCTCTAAGAATGTTGGGATGAGAAGGGAAGGCTTTGGAAAATTTAGATTTTTAGGGTAAAAAGGAATTGGGCCAAGGGAGGCCTTAAGATTAATTTGGGGGCGTGTTTGGTCGCAAGGAGCACCTGGTCCAGTGGTGCCTGTATGCGAACTTAGGCGCTGAAGGTGCTCATGGCGTTGGTTCGAGCAACGGAAGCAGCTTTTGCGTGTTTATTTTTCTTATGCGGCTGGGGGGCTTGGGTAGGTAGCCCTTAAAAATTTTATGGTGTGGTTTTATGGCATAAAAATCAAAGTGGCCGAGTGGCCTGGGAGTTGGAAGTAAGGCGTGCAGCAGTAAGGGAGCCTGGGTTCGAAACTCATGACAAGCAATGGAGTATTTATTTTTGCGGATTGGACGACAAGAGTTTCAGTTGAATTTAAACTCTACTGACGAAGGGATCCCACATCGGAAAGATACAAAGAAGGAAGGTGAAGAACTAGCTATATAAAGAGCATTCCAGGAGGAGGGTTGACACACCTTGGAAGGCGTTTGGGCACAGGAGTGGTCGGAGCGCGGATTAACACCGAGTCCTATCGTGTGTGTAACTCTCTCTGCTCTAGGCTGTAGGCGGCAAATGCCGGCGTGCCGATCACGGCAATAGTAGCCACACGAGCGCGGCGGCGCACGTGGGGCTTCGACGCGATAGTTGAGGCCATCGTTAGTATTCTTGTGGGTTGGGGTTTTGCTGGGGCGCGATGGGCGAAGGGGCCCAATGGGCCCGTGGGCCCAATATAGTAAAATGTATGATGGTGTAGTATATAGTGAACTAGACTAGGTGAATCTTATATACATGGCTAGATTTGTGCTAGGTGGGCCACACGAGCGTGTGGGCCCGAATGGGCGAGAAATTGGGCTTTAGGCCCAATAGTCCATTTCAACCTATGTGGTAGCCGAGTCGCTAGTGGCGACACTAGGCCTTCGAAAGGCCATTGCGGTGTGAATTTACTGAAAATACCCTTAGTAGGTAAAATTACGATTATACCCTTAAAGGTTGATTAGCATGATTAAGTTGTTTAGTTTTGGCCGATTGTAGGGAAGGCTTGATCTCGCATATCTCGGGTTGTGGCTAGTGCTCGAAAAGTGTTAAGGAATGGGGATCTAGTGCGTTAGATCTTGATCTACGGGATTTGATAGTCGCATTAGTAATCAGGTGTGTAAACTAACACACTTCTTGCTTTGTATATGTTTGATAAACTGATTGATTGGTAAAACCGAAATAGTATGGTTGAGTGATATGATACCCTATGGGGTATGTGCACGGATTCAGTAAGTCCGTTTCATTATGAGTATCAATTATTGATACATGATGTCATGATTTATGATGTATGTGCTATGAGATGCAACGTTAAACATGTTTGCATGATTTGAATACTATACATGAGTTGGTATGATGATGGGTGATATGAGTGGAGGGGGCAGTGATATTTTGTGCTGACGAGCACCAGTGTTTTGGTAACACAACTTTGTGACTTTGGGTCACTGAGAGGTTTGGCACCTCCAGAGGTTTGGCACCTCGCCTCGTCCCTCGTGGTTTTGCACCACGGTGGGTTGGCCCCACAAGGCGGTATTGAGGATTGACGCCAGTGATTTGGTATCACACGATGGGTTGGCCCCATCACTCGATTATCGTGACTACGGTCACCAATGGGTTTGGTACCACATTTGTGTCTTTGGGACACCGAGGTTTGGCACCTCATTGCGACTCGTCCTTGTGGTTAACACCACCGTGGGTTGGCCCCACTTTTGAGATACGGGATTGTCGCCAGGTGATTTGGTATCACACGATGGGTTGGCCCCATCATTGGATTTGTGACTTCGGTCACCAATGTTTTGGTAACACATTGTGACTATACGTCACCGGTGGTTTGGCACCACCAAAGTGGTTTGGTACCACACGGGGTAGAAAAGGTGTATGGACGGTTAGGATTGGGTGCATATGATTGGGATGCATGATGATCATGATTATGTTTGTATGTGATATTTTGCTAATCCGGGAAAAAGGGTAGCACACTGCGAGTCCGGGTGACTCACCTTTTCCTTAACCATTTCGTAGTGCATAAAGTCGGACCGGATCGGAGAGAGGACAAGGTGGCCCATGCCGAAGATGATGTTCAATTATTTCATGCTTGATTTTGATATAAGTACTTTGTTTGAATTGTTGGGTTGTAATAAAGGCCATTTTATGTTTTTGGTATTACTTTAACTATGGTTTATTTAAATTAAATTGCTACGTGAAAATGATTTATGGTTTGCAACCTATTTATTCAAATTGGATATTATAAACTAAAGTTTTAAAAATGAATGAGTTTAATAGCAAAGTTTTATTCCAAAGATATGTTTTCCAAAATTCAGCAAACTACGATGTTTTATTTTAAATTAAGAAGATTTTCAACCGTCTTTTCCCAGTGACATAACCAGATTCGGTCGTAGTGAATGGGCCGGGTTTGGGGATGTTACACCTTAAACCCCTTCATGTGATGCCACACCACTCTGCTACTAGCTCCACTTGTGCTAGCAAAATACACACTTATTCACTTAAGTCTTGACGCCACTTTCCTTCTCTCCTTTAAGTGCTTAAACACAAAAATTCTACTAAGGCCCAACTCAACCCCAAGCCTTCTTAGGACCCCCTAAACATACACAATTAACACTCTTAACTAGCCTATCGCAAGGTATAATGTAAAACATATAATCCCGAATTTCAGGATGTTACAATGAGTATCGATACTCGGGGTAATAAAATTGATACTTTTTAAAGTGTATCGATAATTTCTTTGGTTTTAATGTTAGGTGAGAAACATAATGCTAATTTGGTACTTATTTTTCTGGGTGGTATCGATACCATCTACGAGAATTATCGATACCTTTGATTCAGTATTGTTACCAACATGATTTATTCAAAAATTTTGTTAAATGGTTTAAAAGCATGTTTAAATCCTGTTATAAGCTCGTCCGATGTATGTTTAGCATAATTTAATGTTGCTTAGGGTATTCATGACTTAGAATCACTATAAATAATTTAATGAAATTTTATGATAATCGTATGAAAATGAAATGTTTTATGCTTGTTGTTGATGAGACGATGATATAGCGTCCTGTTACTCGGGCTCGGCGACAAGACAAAACTAGAAGAGAGAGGGGCTAATAGGATGAGCTTCCCTCATATGTATTATGATGGGGATTCGAGCCTCTCCTGTATTGGGTCAAATTTTATGTGCTTTGGTCACACCCGAATTTGTAAGGTCTTAAGTAGAAAAAGAGTTTGATGTACTAAATTGAAAAGTTCTCTAATTTGGAGGGTTCTTTTTGCAAATAAGAATAAGTAGTGGGCTGGTTGAGGAAAAGTTGGATTTCAGCCATAGTACAGTTGGTTATGAACTAGAAATAAGTTAATAAGAGACGTGATGATTAATAAGTTGTACACTTGGTTGTTGAAACGGATATCGATTAAGATAGTAAGGGGGTACTATATAAGGGTGAGATGTTACCCTCTGAGATTGTCCTTTTCTTTCTCTGTTATTTTTTCACTGTAACAGTCCGGTTTAGACCCTAGTCAGAATAGTGGTTTCGGGACCACAAATATGAGTCAGAAAAATATTTTAATATTATTTTCTGTGCTTACAGTATGTGATTAAGCATGTGTGAAAGTTTCGTGAATTAATTTTGTTGTTTGTGTGCTTAATTTGAGAAAAGGACTAAATCGCGTAAAATGTAAAAGTAGCCTTCTATTTGAATAATGGCCAAATTGATGTGTCTTAATAAAGATGAGGTCCTTATGTGGTTATTTAACCATTGAATGGTTCAAATGACAAAGATGTACAAAGTTAGTGGATTTTAAATGTTAATTAAAAAGGGTAAATTAGTAAAATATGTATTAATGTTAATATAATTACAATAAAACAAAAGATGGCCATTATTATCATCTTTCATGGCTGAATGAAGCAAAAAAGATAGCTAAGAATAGGGTTTGATATTTGGCACTTGTATATCTTGATTGAGGTAAGTATTTTGCTCGATTTATGATAATTTTTACGTTTTTGAGATCGTTGCTTAGTATATTATCAAACCCATGCCTCACTTTTTGAAATTTATGATGATTTTGAAAAGTGCCATTGATGAATGCTTGAGCTTTGTGATGTTAGTTGATGAAATATGAAATATATGTGTTAGATTAACATGTTTTGTCTTTGGATTTTTGCTAAATTTGAGTAATTTGGACTAAATTGTGAAAATAATATTTTGAGGGACTAAAATGTGAAATAAATGACATATATGGACTTATATGGACTACATGAATATTCGGCCAAGCATGGGTGATATGAAATTTTGTGTATTTTGTGATTTTGTGAAATAGGGACTTAAATGTCAAAATGTGAAAATATAAGGGCTAATTTGTAAATTTCCCTAAGTGTGTGTTTTTTTTTGATTGATTTGAATGAATTGGTGAATAAAAGAGGTAAAATTGAATATGTATAGATCAAGAACCGAAGAAAACGGATTTAGATCGAGGAAAGTCGAAAGTGATTGAATAGTCGAATCCGTCCGTCTATATCCATACGAGGTAAGTCCATATATCAATAAATGTATTTGAGTTGAATTATTTATGTTCATTTGATATTGAATTGTGATGAATGACTTTGGATGAAATACGTGAGAAATCTGAGAAGGTATCGACAATGCATCAATATCCGATAAGTCCCATACGAACCTTAGGAATAGATTGGATTAATATGCCATGACATATGTTTCTGATATGTTATATTGTGTAAGACCATGTCTGGGACATTGGCGTCGATTTGAGATTTACGTGTAAGACCATGTCTGGGACATTGACGTCGTATTTGATTCGTGTAAGACCCTGTCTGGGACAGTGGCATCGATATTTGATTACATGTAAGACCACGTCTGGGACATTGGCATTGTACGGTTATTCTTTGTATTCCGAGTACCCTATTTGATTCCGAATGGTTCAATGGGCAATCTATGAGAAATGAAAGACTATGGGAAATGTATGATCATTTCAGGTACGTTTGAAGTGTAAACTATGATTGAGCATAAATGGTAAGTATATATGTGTATGTGCACAAGTGAGATATGTACATAGACTTGATGAGATAAAATGCGATATACATATGAAGTTGCTATGATCAAAAGAGGTATTTAGAGATATGACTTGTTGGTAAGTAATGGCTAAACAAATAAGCCAAAGAAGAATTATGAATATGCCATTGAGATATTATTGATCATGTATTTGATATAATTATGAATGTTCATATGATAAGTTTGTTTGTATATGGCTTACTAAGCTTTGGAAAGCTTACTTTGTGTGTGTTTGCATTGTTTTATAGATCTTTAAAGCTACGGAAGGCTCGGGGATCGTCGAGGATCATCACCACACTATCAAACTCCATTTTGGTACCCTTTGAATGTGTACATAGCTAAGTATGGCATGTATAGGCTAGTTAGTTTGGGATTATGTTTTGAGTTGTATATAAATAGCCATGTGATATGGCTAGATAATGATCATGATGTGAATGAGTAGTTATGCTATATGATGCATAGTTTGGTATGTTTAGTGGTTAATGGTTGAATTGATGAAATGGTCAAATTTATGATAAGTGTTATAATGCAAAGTTGGCATATTATTGATGAAGGGTTGTTACATTGAAATGGTAAGTTTTTAAATGTTTTATACTTAGAAATTCTTGTATTGAGAATGAGATAAATGTGGCATAAGTTGGTGTGCTTGGTATGTTCATGTTTGGTTAGAATAGATGGAATTGTTGGTATGTTTTGGATACTTTTGATGCTTGGAATGATGCTTATTTGTGCTTGTAGGTATAGCCTAATGTGTGGGTGGCAATTTGGCCTTGCAAATGGACTATAATTGCCCACATGGTTGAGCACACGGGCGTGTGGCTCCACCGTGTCTGTAACATCCTAAAATTTGAGTTTTGTATGTGTTACATTAAATTGGTGATTAAACATGTTAGATTATTAATTTTGTTTGTTGAAGAGGTCCTGAGAAGGCTTGGGATCTATTTGGACCTAGTGAAAATTTTTAGCATTTGGTACTTTAAAGAGAGGGAGTCAGTGGATTTGTAACATATGGAAATTTTTGAGTAAGAAACTAACATAAGCTGAGCTAATGGTTAAGAGGATATGCGCCATATGTATTGTCTTGAGGGGAGAGGTTCGAATCCCATGGTATACATTTTTGTGACTTAAATTTTTTCACTCATCTAGCATGTGTCGGCCAAGCTTTATTTTTGGAAAGTTGGACTTTTAGTTTATGGCGAGGTGGCTAATGGATTAAGGCAAGAATTGAACATAGGGAAAGGAATCAATAGGATAAGGTATGTAGGGGAACAAGTGGATTAAATTGAGGAATGTGCTATGGAAAGTAAAGTTGGCAAATGTTGACCCCTTTTTGGCTTGAACATGGACGATTTTTGGGGCTAGGGAGAGTGGCCGAATGTTGTTAGTATTTTGGTTAGGATTAAGAGTTAGTTTTGGTCAATTTCTTAGCATCATGTGTATCAAAAATTCTCTCCAAACTCTTCCTTCTAGCTGAATTTTGTCATAAGAAAAAGGTAAAGTTTTTGTTTTCTTTTGGCCATTTCATCTTTGTGACCATTTTGATATCATCTTTTCTCCCTAAACTTTATTCCTCTTTGTGCCGAAATCATATAGTCTTTGAGTGAAATTTTCTTGGTCTTCCATTTGGCCGATTATTCACCAACCGCAAGACCCTTTCTTTGTTCATCTTCCATCATTGAAAATCGATACATAAACACTCTCTTTCTTTTAATTCTTTTTCTCCTTCCTTCCTTCTTGCAAAGAACTTTTTAAACATTTTTTTTCTTCTCCTCCAAAATCTTTCATCATGACCGAATGTAAATAATCATCTTCATAGCCGAATCTTCCAATTCTCATATATTTCTTCTCAATCATTTATTTTATTCCAACTTTGGACAATCGGTAAGAATTCTCTTCATTGGTTTCTATTTTGTTATTTGTTGCTTTTGGCTGAATCCATAGGTTGGCTTAGGAGAGTTTTTTTTAATTGAAATAATCGTTCATTTTCTTAGACAATCTCTTTTCGTTTTATTTTAGTGAAATAGTGGAGGACCGAATCACCATCTCCTCGAAGTTATCTCGAAATCATTAGAGTTTGGATCAAAAACCTTCAAGGTAAAGAGAATTCTTCATGGATTTCATGATCACCCTCAATATTATCAAAATGATTATCAATTTGGAATGAAGTAACCGAAAATTTTATATAGGGATTCTTTTGGGGATCACTCAGAACATCGTGGTAAGCCTAGCTATATCATTTCTTTAAGTCCATACTTTAGTATATTATCGATTTACTAAAGATCTAACGAATGGAGGCCCGTAGTGATGTTTTGAAAGGGAAATCTAGTGGTGATTCCAAAAGGAGTGGTTTGGCGTTCTCAACTCCTAGATTCAAACGAAGGTCCGTTTCGGCAATTCGAGACTTTCCACCGGGTTGTGGACCCTCCTCTGGTGAAAATCAATTATTCGAGGTTATTCGCAGTTTGGAGCCATTAGCTGTTCGTGGTTTTCCAACGGGTTGTGGACCGTCAATTGGGGAAAATCGATAAATCGTAGTTATTCGTGATTCCGAGGGTAAAAATCATAGACCGTTTATCTTAGAATAAATTACTATAAGTGTTAATGATCTAATCGAGCGTTAAAAATATTCTAGGTGTTGACGATCAAGAAAGTGTAGTGCTCACCGTAATCAGGTGTGTAATCTCACACCATATCTCATGGGTTGGATAACTATATTGTATTAATCGTTGGATTAAATCACAAGTTAGTGAAATCGGGTAAAATAGTATTTTTATCATTTTAATGGTAAAAACTATGAAATCCGTATTAAGATCGTGAAAATTACGGAATTTGCCCTTAATAGGCTAAATCGATAAAAGTGACTGAATGGGCCATATGTGATATGTGATAAATGGGCCAAATGTGATGCTTGATTTATGGGCCAAATGTGATATTGGTTACATGAGCCAAAATGTGGTATGGGCTAGATTGTGAGAATTTTTATATTGGGCCATATGTTTGTAATAATTATAGGAATGGATTGTAGTAATTGAATGTACATAATTTATACATGATTTGCATAGGTTTGGATATTTGACGAAAAGAAGTTCTGGTAGCTTTGCTACAAAATTTTGGTGGCTTGTCCACAGTTTGATATACGACTTGAAACACCCCAAACCCGGCCCACGAGATTTGCCCAGATTTGGTATGTTCCTCAAGTAAACCGGTTTCAAAATTCTTTCGTTACCTAGAGAAAACTTGTGCGATTTTGAAAAAAAACATTGTTTGGGTTGGGCTTGTGTTGAAAACGTATTCAATTCTTTATATTAAAAATTTTACTTAAACTTTAATAGGTAAAACTCATAATCATAATAAATAGAAATAAATGGAAAACAATTCAACTATGGCCTTATGGCCTTATTACATGAAATAATTTCCAAGTAATTCAAGTACTTAAATAAAAATAGTAGTTCATAAAATAAAAACTTCATGTTGAGCATGGCCACCACAAGTTCTGTAGTCCCGGTCCATCACCGATCATCACCAAAAATATTCCCAACGGGTGAGTCAAATGCAGACTCAATGTGTACACAAACACTAAATCAAAATAGAATCGGGCATACAAATGTTACGCATTCATATCATAGCATACAAATTATGATGCATTCCCAAACCCAAACCTAATAAGCCATCTGCTACACTCCCCGCACTACCAACCTTTGTACACGTGGGGACTACTAAGTCGACCCTCCTTCCGCTACACTCCATATCACGGTCTTAGGTCACCGCATTCGTGGTCTTAGGTCACCACATTCGGATATCGCGGTCTTAGGTCACCGCGTTAAGTGGTCTTAGGTCACCACATTCACTTCCCCTTTTCAATAACCCATATGCCCCATATAATAATATGCATAAATATGCGAGTTCACATTCTTATTCTTATTCTCATGTTACAATTAACATAGTTCATAATCCTAGTAGGAGTAGGAAACGTGCCTTAGCCACTTTCATATTCTTAATATCACATATATTAATTATACATAGCCATAAAACATATTATGAAGTAGTGTGGGGTACACACTGATTTGCTTAACCACTTCACTTTGAAATTCAAAATGATCTCGCCTTAGATCTCAAGTTCCTACAATTGATTAATCACTTACTATTTAGCACAAAGCCTATTCGGCTTAGAAAACCAAATCCTAGTAGGATTTGTATTCTTAAAGCTTACCTTGGTGTCGATTTGATGATTTAATCAAATCCCGTAAACTCGTATTTTCCCTTTGAAATCGGCTAGTCACTAAATCCCTTGAATTGGTTAGTTTTACGCTTAAAACACATAATAATAGATCTACTACTAAAATAGGCCTTGGCTGAATTTACCTTTGTTCTTACCTTCCAAATCTTAAATCCCGAATTGGATCCTTGCTTCTTTATTGTTTGTCGAAATCCCTATGTACCCATGTTAGATCCAATCTAACATTAAATCATAATAATATAGCTTTTGGCCGAATGGTATTCATAACTTACCTTAGATCTTAGAAGTTCCGAAAGATACCTTCTTGTAGTTGACAATTTCTTAAATCCCAAAACACCCTTCCATAACTCATTAAAAATCCATAATAGAGATTAGTCCCTAAATTTTAGATAGGTTTAAAATATAAAAGAATTGAAACCAAACTTTGGATCTTACCCTTTTAAGAAATCGGTAGCACCCTTGTTAAAAGCCCCTTAAAGAATCGGCCTTGATGACTAGATGATAAAGTTTCGGCTTTTGGGATTTAATGGAGAAGTCGACTAGAGGTTCTCTTGGGGTATTTGGTTTCCACGAAAATAAGGAAAAGAAACTTGAGAATTTTGGCAATGGTGGACTATAGATTCGGCTTGACAAAAGAAAAAGAGAAGAGAAGAGAGGAGAGCACTTCGAAATTCGACAGAGAGAGGAGGAGGAAAAAAATTGATGAGTAGCCCTATTTCCTTCCTTTTATAGCCGAAACTACTCCTCGTAATCCCTTACTTGGCCACCACTCTTCTTTATTTGATAGCTTTATCTCTTAATTTAAAATAATTAGAGAATAATCCTTTATTATCTCTTCAAAAAATAATCCAAATTAAATCCCTTATTTATCACCTTATTAATCGAATATTAAAGAGAATAAAACTCCTCCTTTCTAGAAGGCTTGTGCCGTCCACCTCGAGCTTCGGAAGCAAAAATAAAACTTCTTTTATTTGCTTCCCAAGTGACTCGAATCCAGGCCCAACACCTTGCATGTGGCGCCATTTCCAGAGGCCCTAAGTGGCATCTTCAGGCCACTTTTCCAAGCCTGTTTGTGTGTCAAATTTCACAAACTTTTTCTTTTAAGGCCACCTTGCCTTAATTTCCTCTTTTAAACTTTAAAACTCGACATTTCTAAGTCATTTCTAAGTTTCCAAAAATTTTCGTTCATCTGTAAACTTGACATTTTCTTACATTTCCAAGTTTCCAGAAATGTGCACTTTCCTATTTTGAATCATTTCCAAATCATTTCCATCCATTTCCAAGTTTCCAAAAATGTTCACTTTCCATTTTTTTTAACTTAACATTTCCATACATTTTCAGGTTTCAAAAAATGTTCAAAATTTATTCTTAGTACATAAAACATGTTACTTCGTACAATTAAACCGAAAATGCATAGGCCCTTTCCAGGATGTTACAATTCTACCCCCTTAAAATAATTTCATCCTCGAAATTTTCTAACGAAAATAATTGAGGGTATTGTTGTCGCATTGCCTCTTCTGGTTCTCACGAAGCTTCTTCCGATCTATGATTGCGCCATAACACCTTGACTAGAGGAACTGACTTCCTCCGTAGCACTTTCACATCACGTTCCAATATCTGAATCGGCTCTTCCTCGTAGGATAAGTCTGGCCTTAGCTCTACTTCTTCGACAGGTACCACATGAGACAGATCCGATCGGTAACGACGTAGCATGGATACATGGAATACGTCGTGCATCTGCCGCAACTCGTGGCAACTCCAATTGGTATGCCATCGCTCCAACTCGCCGATTGCACTCGATAGGGCCCTATAAACCTTGGGCTTAACTTCCTTGCGACCAACCTCATTACCTTTTTCCAAGGCGAGACTTTCGAAACACTTGGTCTCCCACTTCAAACTCTATTTCCTTCCGCTTAAGATCTGCGTCGACTTTACGCCTATCGAGGCTTCCTTTAACCGTGCTCGAATCATCTCAACCTTCTCTTCGCCTTGGCCACTAACTCTGGACCCAAAACTCGACGTTCTCCTAACTCACCCAACAAGTAGGAGTTCTACACTTCCAACCATACAATGCTTCATATGGTGCCATCCGAATGCTAGCACGATAGGTTTATGTTGTTGTAGGCGAACTCGGCTAAAGGCAAATAGTCTTCCCAACTTCCTCGGAAATCCATCACACACCTCTCAACATATCCTCCAACACTTGTATAACTCGCTCGCATCGCCTGCCGTCGATTGTGGATGAAAAGCCATAGTGAAGTCCAACTTAGTGCCTAAAGCTTGATGAAGTGCCCTCCCGAACCGAGACGTAAACCTTGGGTCTCTGTCGGAGATGATCGATACTGGTACACCATGTAACCTCACAATTTCCGCCACATATAACTTAACCAGCTTCTGAAGAGAATAGTCAACTCTTACCGGGATGAAGTGCGCGGACTTAGTTAAACGGTCCACTATCACCCATACCGAGTCCTTTTTAGTAGGCGTAAGGGGAAGCCCACTAACGAAATCCATGGTAATTCTCTCCCACTTCCATTGCGAAATCTCGATTGGTTGAAGCAATCCTGATGGAACTTGGTGTTCAGCCTTAACTTGCTGACACGTCAAACATTTCCCCACAAATTCAGTCACTTCTTGCTTAAGATGAGACCACCAAAATTGTTCCCTTAGATCTCTGTACATCTTAATGCCTCCGGGATGCATAGCATAAGGGCTACTATGCGCCTCCCGAAGAATCCTTTGTCTTAACTCCTTGTCCTTAGGCATACATGCCTTTCCATTAAATCACAATACTCGCTCATCATTAACACTATAATCCTCTAACTCTCCGTTCCGTACTTGTTGTAACTTAACACTTAGATCCTTATCAACCAACTGTCCCTCTTTCACCTCCTTCAGCCATGCTTGACTTGCAACTCTGCCAAGAGGCTTCCATCATCGTAAAAACTTAAGTGAGCGAACATAGCCCTTAGATCCGACACAACCTTCTGAATTAGGGCATCAGCTACCACATTCGCCTTGCCCGGATGATATTCTATCGAGCGATCGTAGTCCTTCAACAACTCCACCCACCTTCGTTGCCTCAAGTTCAACTCCTTACGAGTCAACAGATACTTAAGGCTCTTGTGGTCTGTAGATCACCGACCTTTCTCCATAGAGGTAGTGCCTCCAAACCTTAAGGGCGAAAACCACTGCTTTGCGGTTCAAGTCATGAGTTGGGTAGTTAACCTCATGAGGCCTTAGTTGACGAGACGCATAAGCGACTACTTTTCCTTCTTGCATTAGCACACATCCTAATCCCGTATGCGAAGCGTCACATTATACCACAAACTCCTTTCCTGCCTCCAGCTGAATTAACACTGGAGATTCAGTCAAGACCTTCTTGAGCTTCTCAAAGCTCTGCTATTGCTTATCCGTCCATACAAAGGGTACTTCCTTCCTCAATAACTTTGTCAAAGCGCGGCTATTGGCGAGAACCCTTCTACAAACCTCCATAAAAGACTGCCAAACCTAAGAAACTTCTGATTTCAAATTTACGGACCTAGGTGGTTTCCAATCCAACACCGCCTCGATCTTCCTAGGATCCACCCTTATTCCTTCTGCGGATACCACATGCCCTTAGAATGCCACCTCCTTAAGCCAAAATCCACACTTGCTGAATTTGGCATAGAGCTTCTTCTCCCTTAACACTTGTAGCACCACTCGGAGATGTTCATCATGCTCCTCTTCAGACTTAGAATACACCAAAATATCGTCGATGAACACAACGACGAACCTATCCAAGTAGGGTTAAAAAACTCGGTTCATCATATCCATGAACGCGGCTGGAGCGTTTGTCTATCCAAACGGCATCACCACAAACTCAAAATGGCCGTATCTTGCCCTAAAAGCGGTCTTATGGATATCTGCCTCCTTCACCTTCAACTGGTGATATCCCGACCTTAAGTCTATCTTTGAGAATACTGCGGCCCCCTTTAGCTGATCGAACAAGTCATCGATCCTTGGCAAAGGATACTTGTTCTTGATGGTCAGCTTATTCAACTGACGGTAATCTATGCACATACGCATAGTTCCGTCCTTCTTCTTTACAAACAGAACTGGTGCTCCCCATGGAGACACACTGGGTCGTTTGAACCCACGATCCAACAACTCTTGGATTTGAGCCTTGAGCTTAACTAACTCCTTTGGCGCCATTCGGTATGGAGTGATTGACACAGGAGCTATTCCCGGTAGTAAGTCTATTCCAAACTCCACCTTCCTATCTGGGGGTATTCTTGGTAATTCCTCCAGAAATACATCTTCAAAGTCTTTCACCGTTCTAACTCCACTGACACCTTCTTCCTTTCCACCTAACGCACTTACGAAGGCTAAGAACGCTTTGCACCCTTTCTTAACCATTTTCTCAGCCTTCAATGCCGAAACTACGTTGGACGGTAGTTTCTTCTCTCCGATCATTACTACTACTTCATCCTCCGGGATCCTTAGTTCCATTCGTTTAGCCGCACAATCCAACACGGCTCGGTGCTCTACTAGCCACCCATTCCAAGTATAAGTTCAAACTCCCAAAACATTTCGGCTCCATTAGCTCGGGCCGCTCGAGCCTGAACTTACGGGTTCTGAATTTCCTCCCGCACCACCCACCAACCTCAAAACTCGCGGCCACCGCGACACAAAGATCATCATCCCGTCGAGCTTGCTGCTCCAACACCAACGGTGGGGGGTGGTGGTGGCGGTGGTATCTCATTGTCGGACCCTTGACCCGATCTAACGGGTTCTGACACCGTCATCCTTCCTCTACCTCGTCCACGACGACCACGTCCTCTAGAGCTCATTTCTAACATCGTGATCTGATTAAGAAGTTTTATGAATTAGTCTTTGTTTCACTTGATTACCCGCGAAGAAATTTTATGAAAAGAGTTTTAGGAGTGGTTCTTTCGTATGCACACAGTCTTTCCATTCATTCATCCATACACCCATCAAACAATCATGAACACTCATTCATTTAGAGAAAGGTTGTAGTTTTCATTGTTATTGTTTTTTTTCTTTTTTTTTTCTTCCACTACCCAGGGGTATTTTCGTAATTCTGTCCTACAGGGGTATTTTCGTAATTTTTCAAAAGGAAAAATGTCCTTGGTGATTTTGTCATAAAGTATTTTGGTATTTTTAAATTTCTGGGGTATTTTGAAAAATTTTGAAATCCAGGGGTATTTCGGTGATTTTGGACCTCGGGGGTATTTTGGTGATTTTTTTTTCCAAGCCGGGTAAATTTGTAAAATCTTATAAATCGGGGATATTTCAAAGGTTGCCAAACTTTGAGGGTTCTTTTTGAGAATTGTACTTTTCAAAGCGGTGATGTTGCAAAAATTTTGGAAATTAGGGTCATTTTGGTAATTTTATAAGTTAGGGGCAATTTTGAAATTTCCAAAGTTCAAGGTATTTTGATAATTTGCAAATTAGGGTTTTGAAAATTGATAAAATAATGAAATTTTGGCAAAAGCTCATGGGTAGTTGGTCATTTTATAAACCAAGGGTATTTTTTGGTAATTTTACCACTAGGGGCATTTTTGTATAAATCAAATCTTTTGGAAAATTTTGTAAAGATGGTTTTCATGAATTTAGAAGAAAGTTTTAAGAATTCTAAAACTAGGGTTTTGTTGTTTTTATAAAAACACGGCTAATTCCCTTCGGGTTTTAGTTATTGTGTTTAGCTTTATGACCGAGTCCTCTTGGTCGAGGGTGAACCAAAGCTACGCACCGTGCAAAAGTTTCGAGTGGAGAGGAGGTGAGTCACGCGGACTACTTAAATACCAAGCTCCCACCAAAACCATTCCTAGACATGCGCACGTGAGGTTGCCACACCTCACGAGCCCTCTCAGGTTAGGGTGAACCGAAGCTATGCACCGTGTAGGATTCTGCGAAAGAGGAGGTGAGTCACTAGGACTACTTAAATACCAGGCTCTTCCGGATCCAATCCTAGACATGCGCATAGGGGTTACCACACCCTAACTTAGTGACTTAGCCATGGGTTTGTTTAACGTTCCTTAAGTCTTATGTGTTTGTGTTTGAGTAGACTAGTCCTAGGGTTCAAGCACTTATCATGCTAATCTACGTTCCATTCCATTTCTACCCTTCTACACATCATAACATAATGACACAAATAGTTAGGGTACTTACAGTGGATCATGGTCGGAGACTTTAGGTGCCATGCCAGAAAACCTGCTTGTTTCATAAAATATTTTCAAAAAAAACTCATTTGGGCTCGCTTTGAAAATGTTTTGGGCCTTGGCCCACAGGCTGAGAGTTTTAAAAGCGGGATCTCGATACAAATCAAAACACCCCAAACCCGGCCCACGAGATTTGCCTGGATCTGTATGTTCCTCAAGTAAACCGGTTTCAAAATTCTTTCGTTACCTAGAGAAAACTTGCGCGATTTTGAAAAAAACATTGTTTAGGTTGGGCTTGTGTTGAAAACGTATTCAATTCTTTATATTAAAAATTTTACTTAAACTTTAATAGGTAAAACTCATAATCATAATAAATAGAAATAAATGGAAAACAATTCACTATGGCCTTATGGCCTTATTACATCAAATAATTTCCAAGTAATTCAAGTGCTTAAATAAAAATAGTAGTTCATAAAATAAAAACTTCATGTTGAGCATGGCCACCACAAGTTCTGCCGTCCCGGTCCATCACCGATCATCACACGAAAAATATTCCCCAACGGGTGAGTCAAACAGACTCAATGTGTACACAAACACTAAATCAAAATAGAATCGGGCATACAAATGTTACGCATTCATATCATAGCATACAAATTATGATGCATTCCCAAACCCAAACCTAATAAGCCATCCGCTACACTCCCAGTACCAACTTTGTACACCGTGGGGACTACTAAGTCGACCCTCCTTCCGCTACACTCCATATCGCGGTCTTAGGTCACCGCATTCGTGGCCTTAGGTCACCACATTCAGATATCGCGGTCTTAGGTCACCGCGTTCGTGGTCTTAGGTCACCATATTCGAGATATCGCGGTCTTAGGTCACCGCGTTAAGTGGTCTTAGGTCACCACATTCGATTCCCCTTTTCAATAACCCATGTGCCCCATATAATAATATGCATAAATATGCCAGAGTTCACATTCTTATTCTTATTCTCATGTTACAATTAACATAGTTCATAATCCTAGTAGGAGTAGGAAACGTACCTTAGCCACTTTCATATTCTTAATATCACATATATTAATTATACATAGCCATAAAACATATTATGAAGTAGTGTGGGGTACACACCTGATTTGCTTAACCACTTCACTTCGAAATCCCAAATCGATCTCCATCCTTAGATCTCAAGTTCCTACAATTGATTAATCACTTACTATTTAGCACAAAGCCTATTCGGCTAGAAAACCAAATCCTAGTAGGATTTGTATTCTTAAAGCTTACCTTGGTGTCGATTTGATGATTTAATCAAATCCCAGAAACTCGTATTTTTCCCCTTTGAAATCGGCTAGTCACTAAATCCCTTGAATTGGTTAGTTTTCGGCTTAAAACACATAATAATAGATCTACTACTAAAATAGGCCTTGGCCGAATTTACCTTTGTTCTTACCTTCCAAATCTTAAATCCCGAATGGGATCCTTGCTTCTTTATTGTTGTCGAAATCCCTATGTAACCATGTTAGATCCAATCTAACATTAAATCATAATAATATAGCTTATGGCCGAATGGTATTCATAACTTACCTTAGATCTTAGAAGTTCAAAAGATACCTTCTTGTAGTTGACAATTTCTTAAATCCAGAAAACACCCTTCCATAACTCGGCCAAAATCCATAATAGAGATTAGTCCCTAAATTTTAGATAGGTTTAAAATATAAAAGAATTGAAACCAAACTTTGGATCTTACCCTTTTTAAGAAATCGGTAGCACCCTTGTTAAAAGCCCCTTAAAGAATAGGCCTTGATGACTAGATGATAAAGTTTCGGCTTTTGGGATTTAATGGAGAAGTCGACTAGAGGTTCTCTTGGGGTATTTGGTTTCCACGAAAATAAGGAAAAGAAACTTGAGAATTTTGGCAATGGTGGACTATAGATTCGGCTTGACAAAAGAAAAGAGAAGAGAAGAGAGGAGAGCACTTTCGAAATTCGGCGAGAGAGAGGAGGAGGAAAAATTGATGAGTAGCCCTATTTCCTTCCTTTTATAGCCGAAACTACTCCTCAGAATCCCTTACTTGGCCACCACTCTTCTTTATTTGATAGCTTTATCTCTTAATTTAAAATAATTAGAGAATAATCCTTTATTATCTCTTCAAAAAATAATCCAAATTAAATCCCTTATTTATCACCTTATTAATCGAATATTAAAGAGAATAAAACTCCTCCTTTCTAGAAGGCTTGTGCCGTCCACCTCAGAGCTTCTGGAAGCAAAAATAAAACTTCTTTTATTTGCTTCCCAAGTGACTCGAACCCGGCCCAACACCTTGCATGTGGCGCCATTTCCAGAGGCCCTAAGTGGCATCTTGAGGCCACTTTTCCAAGCTGTTGTTTGTGTCAAATTTCACAAACTTTTTCTTTTAAGGCCACCTTGCCTTAATTTCCTCTTTTAAACTTTAAAACTCGACATTTCTAAGTCATTTCTAAGTTTCCAAAATTTTCGTTCGCTCTGTAAACTTGACATTTTCTTACATTTCCAAGTTTCGAAAAATGTACTTTTCTATTTTGAATCATTTCCAAATCATTTCCATCCATTTCCAAGTTTCCAAATATGTTCACTTTCCATTTTTTTAACTTAACATTTCCATACATTTTCGTGTTTCAAAAATGTTCAAAATTTATTCTTAGTACATAAAACATGTTACTTCGTACAATTAAACCGAAAATGCATAGGCCCTTTCCAGGATGTTACAATTCTACCCCCTTAAAATAATTTCGTCCTCGAAATTTTCTAACTAAAATAATTGAGGGTATTGTTGTCGCATTGCCTCTTCTGGTTCCCATGAAGCTTCTTGGATCCATGATTGCGCCATAACACCTTGACTAGAGGAACCGACTTCCTCCGTAGCACTTTCACATCACGTTCCAATATCTGGAATCGGCTCTTCCTCGTAGGATAAGTCGGGCCTTAGCTCTACTTCTTCGACGGTACCACATGAGATGGATCCGATCGGTAACGACGTAGCATGGATACATGGAATACGTCGTGCATCTGCCGCAACTCGTGGCAACTCCAATTGGTACGCCATCGCTCCAACTTCGCCCGATTACTCGATAGGGCCCTATAAACCTTGGGCTTAACTTCCCTTGCGATCAAACCTCATTACCTTTTTCCAAGGCGAGACTTTCAAAACACTTGGTCTCCCACTTCAAACTCTATTTCCTTCCGCTTAAGATCTGCGTGCGACTTACGCCTATCGAGGCTTCCTTTAACCGTGCTCGAATCATCTCAACCTTCTCTTGATTTGACCACTAACTCGGACCCAAAACTCGACGTTCTCCTAACTCAGTCCAACAAGTAGGAGTTCTACACTTCCGACCATACAATGCTTCATATGGTGCCATCCGAATGCTAGCTCGATAGCATTTGTTGTTGTAGGCGAACTCACTAAAAGGCAAATAGTCTTCCCCAACTTCCTCGGAAATCCATCACACTGACCTCTCAACATATCCTCCAACACTTGTATAACTCGCGTTGATGCCCCTGCGATTGTGGATGAAAAGCCGTAGTGAAGTCCAACTTAGTGCCTAAAGCTTGATGAAGTGCCCTCCGAACCAGAGCGTAAACCTTGGGTCTCTGTCGGAGATGATCGATACTGGTACACCATGTAACCTCACAATTTCCGCCACATATAACTTAACCAGCTTCTGAAGAGAATAGTCAACTCTTGCCGGGATGAAGTGCACGGACTTAGTTAAACGGTCCACTATCACCCATACCGAGTCCTTCTTAGTAGGCGTAAGGGGAATCCCACTAACGAAATCCATGGTAATTCTCTCCCACTTCCATTGCGAAATCTCTATTGGTTGAAGCAATCCTGATGGAACTTGGTGTTCAGCCTTAACTTGCTGACACGTCAAACATTTCCCCACAAATTCAGTCACTTCTTGCTTAAGATCAGACCACCAAAATTGTTCCCTTAGATCTTTGTACAGCTTAATGCCTCCGGGATGCATAGCATAAGGGCTACTATGCGCCTCCCGAAGAATCCTTTGTCTTAACTCCTTGTCCTTAGGCATACATGCCTTTCCATTGAAGCACAATACTCCCTCATCATTAACACTATAATCCTCTAACTCTCCGTTCCGTACTTGTTGTAACTTAACACTTAGATCCTTATCAACCAACTGTCCCTCTTTCACCTCCTTCAGCCATGTGGGCTTGACTTGCAACTCTGCCAACAAGCTTCCATCATCGTACAAACTTAAGTGAGCGAACATAGCCCTTAGATCCGACACAACCTTCTGAATTAGGGCATCAGCTACCACATTCGCCTTGCCCGGATGATATTCTATCGAACAGTCGTAGTCCTTCAACAACTCCACCCACCTTCGTTGCCTCAAGTTCAACTCCTTCTGAGTCAACAGATACTTAAGGCTCTTGTGGTGCAGTAGATCACTCGACCTTTCTCCATAGAGGTAGTGCCTCCAAACCTTAAGGGCAAAAACCACTGCTTTGCGGTTCCAAGTCATGAGTTGGGTAGTTAACCTCATGAGGCCTTAGTTGCCGAGACGCATAAGCGACTACTTTTCCTTCTTGCATTAGCACACATCCTAATCCCGTATGCGAAGCGTCACAGTATACCACAAACTCCTTTCCTGCCTCCGGCTGAATTAACACCGAGCTTGATCAAGACCTTCTTGAGCTTCTCAAAGCTCTGCTGTTGCTTATCCGTCCATACAAAGGGTACTTCCTTCCTCAATAACTTTGTCAAAGGCGCGGCTATTGACGAGAACCCTTCTACAAACCTCCTGTAATAGCCTGCCAAACCTAAGAAACTTCGGATTTCAGCCACGGACCTAGGTGGTTTCCAATCCAACATTGCCTCGATCTTCCTAGGATCCACCCTTATTCCTTCTGCGGATACCACATGCCCTAAGAATGCCACCTCCTTAAGCCAAAATCCACACTTGCTGAATTTGGCATAGAGCTTCTTCTCCCTTAACACTTGTAGCACCACTCGGAGATGTTCATCATGCTCCTCTTCAGACTTAGAATACACCAAAATATCGTCGATGAACACAACGACGAACCTATCCAAGTAGGGTTAAAAAACTCGGTTCATCATATCCATGAACGCGGCTGGAGCGTTTGTCAATCCAAACGGCATCACCACAAACTCAAAATGGCCGTATCTTGTCCTAAGAGCGGTCTTATGGATATCTGCCTCCTTCACCTTCAACTGGTGATATCCCGACCTTAAGTCTATCTTTGACAATACTGCAGCCCCCTTCAGCTGATCGAACAAGTCATCGATCCTTGGCAAAGGATACTTGTTCTTGATGGTCAGCTTATTCAACTGACGGTAATCTATGCACATACGCATAGTTCCGTCCTTCTTCTTCTACAAATGCAATGGTGCTCCCCATGGAGACACACTGGGTCGTTTGAACCCACGATCCAACAACTCTTGGATTTGAGCCTTGAGCTTAACTAACTCCTTTGGCGCCATTCGGTATGGAGCGATTGACACAGGAGCTGTTCCCGGTAGTAAGTCTATTCCAAACTCCACCTCCCTATCTGGGGGTATTCTTGGTAATTCCTCCAGAAATACATCTTCAAAGTCTTTCACCGTTCTAACTCCACTGACGCCTTCTTCCTTTCCACCTAACGCACTTACGAAGGCTAAGAACGCCTTGCACCCTTTCTTAACCATTTTCTCAGCCTTCAATGCCGAAACTACGTTGGACAGGTAGTTTCTTCTCTCTCCGATCATTACTACTACTTCATCCTCCGGGGTCCTTAGTTCCATTCGTTTAGCCGCACAATCCAACACGGCTCGGTGCTCTACTAGCCAGTCCATTCCAAGTATAAGTTCAAACTCCCCGAAACATTTCGGCTCCATTAGCTCGGAGCCGCTCAGGCACAGACTTACGGGTTCCCGAATTTCCTCCTGCACCAGCCACCAACTCTAAAACTCGCAGCACAACCTGCGACACAGCATCATCCCCCGTCTGAGCTTGCTGCTCAACACCAACAGCTGGGGGTGGTGGTGGCGGTGGTATCTCATTGTCAGACCCTTGACCCGATCTAACGGGTTACGACAACTGTCATCCTTCCTCTACCTGCGTCCACGACGACCACGTCCTCTAGAGCTCATTTCTAATGTCGTGATCTGATTAAGAAGTTTTATGAATTAGTCTTTGTTTCACTTGATTACCCGAAAGAAATTTTATGAAAAGAGTTTTAGGAGTGGTTCTTTCGTATGCACACAGATCTTTCCATTCATTCATCCATACATCCATCAAACAATCATGAACTCTCGTTCATTCGGAGAAAGGTTGTAGTTTTCATTGTTATTGTTTTTTTCTTTTTTTTTTTCTTCCACTACCCGTGGGGTATTTTCGTAATTATGCATCCTACAGGTATTTTCGTAATTTTTCAAAAGGAAAAAGTTCCTTGGTGATTTTGTCATAAAGTATTTTGGTATTTTTAAATTTCCGGGGTATTTTGAAAAATTTTGAAATCCAGGGGTATTTCGGTGATTTTGGACCTCGAGGGTATTTTGGTGATTTTTTTCCAAGCCTGGTAAATTTGTAAAATCTTATAAATCGGGGATATTTCAAAGGTTGCCAAACTTTGAGGGTCTTTTTTGAGAATTGTACTTTTCAAAACGGTGATGTTGCAAAAATTTTGGAAATCAGGGTCATTTTGGTAATTTTATAAGTTAGGGGCAATTTTGAAATTTCCAAAGTTCAAGGTATTTTTGATAATTTGCAAATTAGGGTTTTTGAAAATTGATAAAATAATGAAATTTTGGCAAAACTGTTGGGTAGTTGGTCATTTTATAAACCAAGGGTATTTTGGTAATTTTACCACTAGGGGCATTTTTGTATAAATCAGAAATCTTTTGGAAAATTTTGTAAAGATGGTTTTCTTGAATTTAGAAGAAAGTTTTAAGAATTCTAAAACTAGGGTTTTGTTGTTTTTATAAAAACACGGCTAATTCCCTTTCGGGTTTTAGTTATTGTGTTTAGCCTATGACCGAGTCCTCTTGGTCAGGGTGAACCAAAGCTACGCACCAGGCAGGTTTCGAGTGGAGAGGAGGTGAGTCACGCGGACTACTTAAATACCAAGCTCCCACCAAAACCATTCCTAGACATGCGCACAGAGGTTGCCACACCTACTGAGCCCTCTGGGTTAGGGTGAACCGAAGCTATGCACCAGGTAGGATTCCTGCGAAGAGGAGGTGAGTCACTAGGACTACTTAAATACCAGGCTCTTCCGGATCCAATCCTAGACATGCGCATAGGGGTTACCACACCCTAACTTAGTGACTTAGCCATGGGTTTGTTTAACGTTCCTTAAGTCTTATGTGTTTGTGTTTGAGTAGACTAGTCCTAGGGTTCAAGCACTTATCATGCTAATCTACGTTCCATTCCATTTCTACCCTTCTACACATCATAACATAATCACACAAATAGTTAGGTACTTACTGTGGATCATGCGGTCGGAGACTTTAGGTGCCATGCCAGAAAACCTGCTTGTTTCATAAAATATTTTCAAAAAAAACTCATTTGGGCTCGCTTTGAAAATGTTTTGGGCCTTGGCCCACAGGCCGAGAGTTTTAAAACTGGGATCTGATACCAAACTGAAACACCCCAAACTCGGCCCACGAGATTTGCCCAAATTTGGTATATTCCTCAAGTAAACCGGTTTCAAAATTCTTTCGTTACCTAGAGAAAACTTGTGCGATTTTGAAAAAAAACATTGTTTGGGTTGGGCTTGTGTTGAAAACGTATTCAATTCTTTATATAAAAAATTTTACTTAAACTTTAATAGGTAAAACTCATAATCATAATAAATAGAAATAAATGGAAAACAATTCAACTATGGCCTTATGGCCTTATTACATGAAATAATTTCCAAGTTATTCAAGTACTTAAATAAAAATAGTAGTTCATAAAATAAAAACTTCATGTTGAGCATGGCCACCACAAGTTCTGCCGTCCCGGTCCATCACCGATCATCACTGAAAAATATTCCCAACGGGTGAGTCAAACAGACTCAATGTGTACACAAACACTAAATCAAAATAGAATCGGGCATACAAATGTTACGCATTCATATCATAGCATACAAATTATGATGCATTCCCAAACCCAAACCTAATCAGACCATCCGCTACACTCCCCGTACCAACCTTTTACACCGTGGGGACTACTAAGTCGACCCTCCTTCCACTACACTCCATATCGCGGTCTTAGGTCACCGCATTCGTGGCCTTAGGTCACCACATTCAGATATCGCGGTCTTAGGTCACCGCGTTCGTGGTCTTAGGTCACCACATTCAGATATCGCGGTCTTAGGTCACCGCGTTCGTGGTCTTAGGTCACCACATTCACTTCCCCCTTTTCAATAACCCATATGCCCCATATAATAATATGCATAAATATGCCAGAGTTCACATTCTTATTCTTATTCTCATGTTACAATTAACATAGTTCATAATCCTAGTAGGAGTAGGAAACGTACCTTAGCCACTTTCATATTCTTAATATCACATATATTAATTATACATAGCCATAAAACATATTATGAAGTAGTGTGGGGTACACACCTGATTTGCTTAACCACTTCACTGAAATCCCGAAATCTGATCTACTGCCTTAGATCTCAAGTTCCTACAATTGATTAATCACTTACTATTTAGCACAAAGCCTATTCGGCTAGAAAACCAAATCCTAGTAGGATTTGTATTCTTAAAGCTTACCTTGGTGTCGATTTGATGATTTAATCAAATCCCGAAAACTCGTATATTTTCCCCTTTGAAATCGGCTAGTCACTAAATCCCTTGAATTGGTTAGTTTTCGGCTTAAAACACATAATAATAGATCTACTACTAAAATAGGCCTTGGCCGAATTTACCTTTGTTCTTACCTTCCAAATCTTAAATCCCGAATGGGATCCTTGCTTCTTTATTGTTGTCGAAATCCCTATGTAACCATGTTAGATCCAATCTAACATTAAATCATAATAATATAGCTTATGGCCGAATGGTATTCATAACTTACCTTAGATCTTAGAAGTTCCGAAAGATACCTTCTTGTAGTTGACAATTTCTTAAATCCAAAACACACTTTCCATAACTCGGCCAAAATCCATAATAGAGATTAGTCCCTAAATTTTAGATAGGTTTAAAATATAAAAGAATTGAAACCAAACTTTGGATCTTACCCTTTTTAAGAAATCGGTAGCACCCTTGTTAAAAGCCCCTTAAAGAATAGGCCTTGATGACTAGATGATAAAGTTTCGGCTTTTGGGATTTAATGGAGAAGTCGACTAGAGGTTCTCTTGGGGTATTTGGTTTCCACGAAAATAAGGAAAAGAAACTTGAGAATTTTGGCAATGGTGGACTATAGATTCGACTTGACAAAAGAAAAGAGAAGAGAAGAGAGGAGAGCACTCGAAATTCGGCAGAGAGAGGAGGAGGAAAAAAATTGATGAGTAGCCCTATTTCCTTCCTTTTATAGCCGAAACTACTCCTCAGAATCCCTTACTTGGCCACCACTCTTCTTTATTTGATAGCTTTATCTCTTAATTTAAAATAATTAGAGAATAATCCTTTATTATCTCTTCAAAAATAATCCAAATTAAATCCCTTATTTATCACCTTATTAATCGAATATTAAAGAGAATAAAACTCCTCCTTTCTAGAAGGCTTGTGCCGTCCACCTCGGAGCTTCTGGAAGCAAAAATAAAACTTCTTTTATTTGCTTCCCAAGTGACTCGAACCAGTGCCCAACACCTTGCATGTGGCGCCATTTCCAGAGGCCCTAAGTGGCATCTTCAGGCCACTTTTCCAAGCCTGTTTGTGTGTCAAATTTCACAAACTTTTTCTTTTAAGGCCACCTTGCCTTAATTTCCTCTTTTAAACTTTAAAACTCGACATTTCTAAGTCATTTCTAAGTTTCCAAAAATTTTCGTTCGGCTCTGTAAACTTGACATTTTCTTACATTTCCAAGTTTCCAGAAATGTGCACTTTCCTATTTTGAATCATTTCCAAATCATTTCCATCCATTTCCAAGTTTCCAAATATGTTCACTTTCCATTTTTTTTAACTTAACATTTCCATACATTTTCAGGTTTCAAAAAATGTTCAAAATTTATTCTTAGTACATAAAACATGTTACTTCGTACAATTAAACCGAAAATGCATAGGCCCTTTCCAGGATGTTACAATTCTACCCCCTTAAAATAATTTCGTTCTCGAAATTTTCTAACTAAAATAATTGAGGGTATTGTTGTCGCATTGCCTCTTCTGGTTCCCATGAAGCTTCTTCGGATCCATGATTGCGCCATAACACCTTGACTAGAGGAACTGACTTCCTCCGTAGCACTTTCACATCACGTTCCAATATCTGAATCGGCTCTTCCTCGTAGGATAAGTCTGGCCTTAGCTCTACTTCTTCGACAGGTACCACATGAGATGGATCCGATCGGTAACGACGTAGCATGGATACATGGAATACGTCGTGCATCCGCCGCAACTCGTGGCAACTCCAATTGGTACGCCATCGCTCCAACTCGCTTGATTACTTCGATAGGGCCCTATAAACCTTGGGCTTAACTTCCCTCATGATCGAACCTCATTACCTTTTTCCAAGGCGAGACTTTCGAAACACTTGGTCTCCCACTTCAAACTCTATTTCCTTCCGCTTAAGATCTGCATCGACTTACGCCTATCGAGGCTTCCTTTAACCGTGCTCGAATCATCTCAACCTTCTCTTGATTTGCCACTAACTCGGACCCAAAACTCGACGTTCTCCTAACTCACCCAACAAGTAGGAGTTCTACACTTCCGACCATACAATGCTTCATATGGTGCCATCCGAATGCTAGCCTGATAGTCGTTGTTGTAGGCGAAACTCAAACTAAAGGCAAATAGTCTTCCCAACTTCCTCGGAAATCCATCACACACCTCTCAACATATCCTCCAACACTTGTATAACTCGCCTGCATCGCCTGTCTGATTGTGGATGAAAAGCCGTAGTGAAGTCCAACTTAGTGCCTAAAGCTTGATGAAGTGCCCTCCGTAACCGAGACGTAAACCTTGGGTTTCAGCGGAGATGATCGATCTTGGTACACCATGTAACCTCACAATTTCCGCCACATATAACTTAACCACTTCAAGAGAATAGTCAACTCTTGCCGGATGAAGTGCACGGACTTAGTTAAACGGTCCACTATCACCCATACCGAGTCCTTCTTAGTAGGCGTAAGGGAATCCCACTAACGAAATCCATGGTAATTCTCTCCCACTTCCATTGCGAAATCTCTATTGGTTGAAGCAATCCTGATGGAACTTGGTGTTCACCTTAACTTGTCGACACGTCAAACATTTCCCCACAAATTCAGTCACTTCTTGCTTAAGATCGGACCACCAAAATTGTTCCCTTAGATCTTTGTACAGACTTTAATGCCTCCGGATGCATAGCATAAGGGCTACTATGCGCCTCCCGAAGAATCCTTTGTCTTAACTCCTTGTCCTTAGGCATACATGCCTTTCCATTGAAGCACAATACTCCTCATCATTAACACTATAATCCTCTAACTCTCCGCTTTCGCATTTGTTGTAACTTAACACTTAGATCCTTATCAACCAACTGCGTCCCTCTTTCACCTCCTTCACCATGTGGGCTTGACTTGCAACTCGCCAACAAGCTTCCATCATCGTACAAACTTAAGTGAGCGAACATAGCCCTTAGATCCGACACAAACCTTCTCGAATTAGGGCATCGCACTACCACATTCGCCTTGCCCGGATGATATTCTATCGAGCGATCGTAGTCCTTCAACAACTCCACCCACCTTCGTTGCCTCAAGTTCAACTCCTTCGAGTCAACAGATACTTAAGGCTCTTGTGGTCTGTGGTAGATCACCGACCTTTCTCCATAGAGGTAGTGCCTCCAAACCTTAAGGGCGAAAACCACTACTTGCGGGCCCAAGTCATGAGTTGGGTAGTTAACCTCATGAGGCCTTAGTTGCCGAGACGCATAAGCGACTACTTTTCCTTCTTGCATTAGCACACATCCTAATCCCGTATGCGAAGCGTCACAAGATACCACAAACTCCTTTCCCGCCTCTGGTGAATTAACACTGAGCTTCGGGCCAAGACCTTCTTGAGCTTCTCAAAGCTCTGCTGCTGCTTATCCGTCCATACAAAGGGTACTTCCTTCCTCAATAACTTTGTCAAAGCGCGACTATTGACGAGAACCCTTCTACAAACCTCCCGTAATAGCTTTGCCAAACCTAAGAAACTTTGGATTTCAAATGACCACGACCTAGGTGGTTTCTAATCCAACACCGCTCGATCTTCCTAGGATCCACCCTTATTCCTTCTGCGGATACCACATGCCCTATGAATGCCACCTCCTTAAGCCAAAATCCACACTTGCTGAATTTGGCATAGAGCTTCTTCTCCTTAACACTTGTAGCACCACTCGGAGATGTTCATCATGCTCCTCTTCGACTTAGAATACACCAAAATATCGTCGATGAACACAACGATGAACCTATCCAAGTAGGGTTAAAAACTCGGTTCATCATATCCATGAACGCGGCCGAGCGTTTGTCAATCCAAACGGCATCACCACAAACTCAAAATGGCCGTATCTTGTCCTAAGAGCGGTCTTATGGATATCTGCCTCCTTCACCTTCAATCGGTGATATCCCGACCATAAGTCTATCTTTGAGAATATCATGCGTCCCTTCACCGTGATCGAACAAGTCATCGATCCTTGGCAAAGGATACTTGTTCTTGATGGTCACTTATTCAATCGACGGTAATCTATGCACATACGCATAGTTCCGTCCTTCTTCTTTACAAATGTAATCGGTGCTCCCCATGGAGACACACTGGTCGTATGAACCCACGATCCAACAACTCTTGGATTTGAGCCTTGAGCTTAACTAACTCCTTTGGCGCCATTCGGTATGGAGCGATTGACACAGAGAGCTGTTCCTGTGAGTAAGTCTATTCCAAACTCCACCTCCCTATCTCGGGGTATTCTGTAATTCCTCCGAAATACATCTTCAAAGTCTTTCACCGCTCTAACTCCACCGACACCTTCTTCCTTTCCACCTAACGCACTTACGAAGGCTAAGAACGCCTTGCACCCTTTCTTAACCATTTTCTCAGCCTTCAATGCCGAAACTACGTTGGACAGGTAGTTTCTTCTCTCTCCTATCATTACTACTACTTCATCCTCCGGGGTCCTTAGTTCCATTCGTTTAGCCGCACAATCCAACACGGCTCGGTGCTCTACTAGCCAGTCCATTCCAAGTATAAGTTCAAACTCCCCGAAACATTTCTGCTCCATTAGCTCGGAGCCGCTCAGGCACAAACTTACGGGTTCCTGAATTTCCTCCTGCACTAGCCACCAACTCCAAAACTCGCAGCACAGCCTGCGACACAAAGATCATCCCCGTCCCGAGCTTGTTTGCTCAACACCAACAGCTGGGGGTGGTGGTGGCGGTGGTATCTCATTGTCAGACCCTTGACCCGATCTAACGGGTTCTGACACCGTCATCCTTCCTCTACCTCGTCCACGACGGCCACGTCCTCTAGAGCTCATTTCTAACGTCGTGATTTGATTATGAAGTTTTATGAATTAGTCTTTGTTTCACTTGATTACCCGCGAAGAAATTTTATGAAAAGAGTTTTAGGAGTGGTTCTTTCGTATGCACACAGTCTTTCCATTCATTCATCCATACATCCATCAAACAATCATGAACTCTCGTTCATTCAGAGAAAGGTTGTAGTTTTCATTGTTATTGTTTTTTTTTCTTTTTTTTTCTTCCACTACCCAGGGGTATTTTCGTAATTCTGTCCTACAGGGGTATTTTCGTAATTTTTCAAAAGGAAAAAGTTCCTTGGTGATTTTGTCATAAAGTATTTTGGTATTTTTAAATTTCCGGGGTATTTTGAAAAATTTTGAAATCCAGGGGTATTTCGGTGATTTTGGACCTCGGGGGTATTTTGGTGATTTTTTTTTCCAAGCCGGGGTAAATTTGTAAAATCTTATAAATCAGGGATATTTCAAAGGTTGCCAAACTTTGAGGGTTCTTTTTGAGAATCGTACTTTTCAAAACGGTGATGTTGCAAAAATTTTGGAAATCAGGGTCATTTTGGTACTTTTATAAGTTAGGGGCAATTTTGAAATTTCCAAAGTTCAAGGTATTTTTGATAATTTGCAAATTAGGGTTTTTGAAAATTGATAAAATAATAAAATTTTGGCAAAACTGTTGGGTAGTTGGTCATTTTATAAACCAAGGGTATTTTGGTAATTTTACCACTAGGGGCATTTTTGTATAAATCAGAAATCTTTTGGAAAATTTTGTAAAGATGGTTTTCATGAATTTAGAAGAAAGTTTTAAGAATTCTAAAACTAGGGTTTTGTTGTTTTTATAAAAACACGGCTAATTCCCTTTCGGGTTTTAGTTATTGTGTTTAGCCTATGACCGAGTCCTCTTGGTCAGGGTGAACCAAAGCTACGCACTGTGCAGGATTCGAGTGGAGAGGAGGTGAGTCACGCGGACTGCTTCAATACCAAGCTCCCACCGAAACCATTCCTAGACATGCCCACAGAGGTTGCCACACCTACTGAGCCCTCTAGGTTAGGGTGAACCGAAGCTACGCACTGCAGGATTCTGCGAAGAGGAGGTGAGTCACTAGGATCGCTTAAATACCGTGCTCTTCCTGATCCAATCCTAGACATGCGCATGTGGGGTTACCACACCCTAACTTAGTGACTTAGCCATGGGTTTGTTTAACGTTCCTTAAGTCTTATGTGTTTGTGTTTGAGTAGACTAGTCCTAGGGTTCAAGCACTTATCATGCTAATCTACGCCCATTCCATTTCTACCCTTCTACACATCATAACATAATCACACAAATAGTTAGGGGTACTTACCCGTGGACTACTGGTCTGAGACTTTAGGTGCCATGCCGAAAACCTGCTTGTTTCATAAAATATTTTCAAAAAAAACTCATTTGGGCTCGCTTTGAAAACATTTTGGGCCCTGGCCCACAGGCCGAGAGTTTTAAAACTGGGATCTGATACCATACTGAAACACCCCAAACCCGGCCCACGAGATTTGCCCAAATTTGCTATGTTCCTCAAGTAAACCGGTTTCAAAATTCTTTCGTTACCTAGAGAAAACTTGTGCGATTTTGAAAAAAAACATTGTTTGGGTTGGGCTTGTGTTGAAAACGTATTCAATTCTTTATATTAAAAATTTTACTTAAACTTTAATAGGTAAAACTCATAATCATAATAAATAGAAATAAATGGAAAACAATTCAACTATGGCCTTATGGCCTTATTACATCAAATAATTTCCAAGTAATTCAAGTACTTAAATAAAAATAGTAGTTCATAAAATAAAAACTTCATGTTGAGCATGGCCACCACAAGTTCTGTAGTCCCGGTCCATCACCGATCATCACCTGAAAAATATTCCCAACGAGGTGAGTCAAATGCACTCAATGTGTACACAAACACTAAATCAAAATAGAATCAGGCATACAAATGTTACGCATTCATATCATAGCATATAAATTATGATGCATTCCCAAACCCAAACCTAATAAGCCATCCGCTACACTCCCCCGTACCAACCTGTACACCGTGGGGACTACTAAGTCGACCCTCCTTCCGCTACACTCCATATCGCGGTCTTAGGTCACCACATTCGTGGTCTTAGGTCACCACATTCAGATATCGCGGTCTTAGGTCACCGCGTTCGTGGTCTTAGGTCACCACATTCAGATATCGCGGTCTTAGGTCACCGCGTTCGTGGTCTTAGGTCACCACATTCACTTCCCCCTTTTCAATAACCCATATGCCCCATATAATAATATGCATAAATATGCCAGAGTTCACATTCTTATTCTTATTCTCATGTTACAATTAACATAGTTCATAATCCTAGTAGGAGTAGGAAACGTATTACTTAGCCACTTTCATATTCTTAATATCACATATATTAATTATACATAGCCATAAAACATATTATGAAGTAGTGTGGGGTACACACACTGATTTGCTTAACCACTTCAACCGAAATCCGAAATCGATCTATCGCCTTAGATCTCAAGTTCCTACAATTGATTAATCACTTACTATTTAGCACAAAGCCTATTCGGCTAGAAAACCAAATCCTAGTAGGATTTGTATTCTTAAAGCTTACCTTGGTGTCGATTTGATGATTTAATCAAATCCCGAAAACTCGTATTTTCCCCTTTGAAATCGGCTAGTCACTAAATCCCTTGAATTGGTTAGTTTTCGGCTTAAAACACATAATAATAGATCTACTACTAAAATAGGCCTTGGCCGAATTTACCTTTGTTCTTACCTTCCAAATCTTAAATCTCGAATTGGATCCTTGCTTCTTTATTGTCATGTCAAATCCCTATGTACCCATGTTAGATCCAATCTAACATTAAATCATAATAATATAGCTTATGGCCGAATGGTATTCATAACTTACCTTAGATCTTAGAAGTTCCGAAAGATACCTTCTTGTAGTTGACAATTTCTTAAACCCCTAAAACACCCTTCCATAACTCGGTCAAAATCCATAATAGAGATTAGTCCCTAAATTTTAGATAGGTTTAAAATATAAAAGAATTGAAACCAAACTTTGGATCTTACCCTTTTTAAGAAATCGGTAGCACCCTTGTTAAAAGCCCCTTAAAGAATCGGCCTTGATGACTAGATGATAAAGTTTCGGCTTTTGGGATTTAATGGAGAAGTCGACTAGAGGTTCTCTTGGGGTATTTGGTTTCCACGAAAATAAGGAAAAGAAACTTGAGAATTTAGGCAATGGTGGACTATAGATTCGGCTTGACAAAAGAAAAGAGAAGAGAAGAGAGGAGAGCACTCATAAATTCAAAGAGAGAGAGGAGGGAGGAAAAAATTGATGAGTAGCCCTATTTCCTTCCTTTTATAGCCTAAACTACTCCTCAGAATCCCTTACTTGGCCACCACTCTTCTTTATTTGATAGCTTTATCTCTTAATTTAAAATAATTAGAGAATAATCCTTTATTATCTCTTCAAAAATAATCCAAATTAAATCCCTTATTTATCACCTTATTAATCGAATATTAAAGAGAATAAAACTCCTCCTTTCTAGAAGGCTTGTGCAGTCCACCTCAGGAGCTTCCGGAAGCAAAAATAAAACTTCTTTTATTTGCTTCCCATGTGACTCGAACCTGTGGCCCAACACCTTGCATGTGGCGCCATTTTCAGAGGCCCTAAGTGGCATCTTGAGCCACTTTTCCAAGCCTGTTGTGTGTCAAATTTCACAAACTTTTTATTTTAAGGCCACCTTGCCTTAATTTCCTCTTTTAAACTTTAAAACTCGATATTTCTAAGTCATTTCTAAGTTTCCAAAAATTTTCGTTCGGCTCTGTAAACTTGACATTTTCTTACATTTCCAAGTTTCCAGAAATGTGCACTTTCCTATTTTGAATCATTTCCAAATCATTTCCATCCATTTCCAAGTTTCCAAAAATGTTCACTTTCCATTTTTTTTTAACTTAACATTTCCATACATTTTCAGGTTTCCAAAAATGTTCAAAATTTATTCTTAGTACATAAAACATGTTACTTCGTACAATTAAACCGAAAATGCATAGGCCCTTTCCAGGATGTTACATGGCTTAATGCCTAGTTTGATATATGGCTTAATGCCCAGTTTGATATATGGCTTAATGCCCAATTTGATATATGGCTTAATGCCCAGTTTGATATATGGCTTAATGCCCAGTTTGGTGTGTTGGCGGGGTGGGTGACTAAAGCTCTCCACAGGTGTGTTGGTTGGTACGGGTGGTGTGTAGCGGATGGAAAACTAGGTTTGGTTGGGAAATTGCATAGCACATGCATGTTATATATATGATATAATGCTATGATTGTAATGGGCTTTGGCCCAATAAATGCTTAATTAAATTTTGGCCCAGTGAAAGTGGTAAGTGAATTACACACTGAGTTCTAAGTAACTCACCCCTGTTTTCCTTACCCTCCTCGTAATGATCGGTGATGGAGACTTGGGCCGGGACGGCTCGATGGAGGCCATACTACGAATAATGGGTTATTTACATTCCGGATTTCTTTTAAGTATTTTTATTATTTTTACTATTTAAGTTAAAAGTGTAATAAGGCCTCTGGTTAAATTTTTATGGATGTTTTACTTGTGGATGGATATTATAATACGCTTTAAATACTTATGTGGGGTTTCTTTTCTAAAAATAAAAATAAATGTTTTTCTTAAAATAAATATGCAAAAAGGGTTTTCATTCTTAAATATTTTTACTCATAAAATTGTTCATTAACGACGTTCTTCAAAATTTTGTTTTCAAAATTATTTTCGAACTCTATTAAATTTTCTCGAAATATTATTTTAACTTCTTGTAAGTTTCAATTTATAAATTCTTAAGACTCAAATTGTTTGAGTTATCAATCAACCTTAGTTTTCAATAAACTTCACGTCAAGATGTTTTGGAAAATCTGATTTCTGAAAATCTTTAAAAAGACTAGATGTATATTCCTTTCTGTGTGACATGTCAAATTTGGTCTTAACGCATAGACCGGGTTTGGGGTGTTACATTTTATGGTATCAGAGCCCGGTTCAAAAACTCGGCTGTGATTTGGGTTCAAAAACTTTTATGGTTCAAAACTATTTTGAATTATAGAACTTATGTTTTTAAAGGTAGTATGGCACCACGAGTATCCGGCACCAAGTCAAGTAAGTGTATGCAAATTCAATTATTATTATTATTATTATTGTGACATGACTATAGGAACACTCTAGAACTTTTAGTTTTAGGTGTTGCAACTATAGAGATTGAGACTATAGGATGCGTTTACGAAAACAACTCTACTTCTTATATATCATAAAACATCGTTAATAAACACTGAAATAGTATACTGATTCATAAAACTTGTAATCAGATTAAATCGAAATAGTCAAAATGAGCGCTAGAGGATGTAGACGTGGTAGACGTGGCCGTGGTAGACGTGGCCATGGTAGAGGCCGAGGTGCTAGGGTTGCGTCTGAAGCATCGGGACATATACCAGAAATGGACGCACCTGCATCACCCGGGACGGAGACTGGATCACATGACCATACGAGAGAGGACATTGCCTTAACCCAAGCAATGTTGCGAGTCTTGGAAAGGGTTGCTGGAGCTAGAACGGGGCCAGCAGCTCGTGGATCAATTTCAGAATGACTTAGATCGAGTGGTGCCGAGGTTTTTAGGGGTATCTCGGGAGTAGCCCCAAATGTAGCGGAGTATTTGCTCGAGGCTGTGGAGCGGATCATGGATGATTTGGAGTGCACCACCGAGCAGAAATTGAGAGGAGCTGTGTCCTTGTTGAGGGACGAGGCTTATCAATAGTGGCTTACTGTTCGAGAAGGCACTCAGGCTGAACATGTTACTTGGGATTTCTTTAAAACTGCATTCCAAGGAAAGTATTTCGGGGCAAGTTATGTGGATGCCCGGAGGAAGGAATTCCTGAATCTGGTCCAAGGAAATAAAATGGTGGAAGCTTACGAGGCAAAATTTCTATGCTTGAGTCGTTATGCTTGAAAAATAGTGCCAACTGACCTTGAGCGCTGTGTACATTTTGAGGATGGGCTGAATGTTGAGTTGCGGGTACTGATAGCCCCACAACAAGAAAGGACTTTTGCCAAGCTTGTGGAGAAAGCCAAAATAGCTGAAGAGGCTAAGAACTCCGAACGTCAGAACAAAGACAGAGGTAGAGGCAAGAGGGACTTTAAGTACTCGAGTCCCGCAAAAAGGTTTCAGAAGAGGCCCAGGAATGATGAGCCAGCTCCAGCTAGAGCACCTACTGCTACCAATTAGATTCAACCATGTGCTGACTGTGGAAGACGACACCCTGGTGAATGCTGAAAGAGAATCGGTGGTTGCTTCAAATGTGGTTTTAAGGACCACCAGTTTAAAGATTGTCCTTGATGGATCGCTCCGAATCAGGAAGCTCGTAACCATGATACACAGCCAGCTAGAGGCGCTCAACAGCCACCGAGAGGCCGTGGGCCAGGTCGAGGTGGTAATGGCGGTGGACGAGGTCAAGGAGCACCGGGTAGAGGAAATGGCTTCAGAGGTAACGCGGAGGCAAGACAGCCAGGGTTAGTGTATGCGGTCAGACGCCGAGAGGATGGTGATGCACCTGATGTGATAACTGGTATGTTCTTCATCTCTGATGTACCTGTTATTGCTTTGATAGATATCGGATCTACCCATTCGTATGTTGCTAGTGATATATCTGGAAATTTGAACATTAGATCTGATATTACTGATAGAAAGATGACGGTAATTAGTCCTTTAGGACAGTCTGTGATAGTGGATAAATTGTTTAGAGACGTGCCCTTAGAAATTCAAAGAGAAATATTGATGGAACTGCCTTTCGGAGAGTTCGACCTTATTTTGGGCATGGACTGGTTGGTGAAGCACCGTGCGCACTTGGATTGTGCTACAAAGCTGATGTCGATAAGGACTTTAGAAGATAAGGAAGTTGTGATGATAGGCGAGCGGAGAAATTATTTAGCAAATGTGGTATCTGCTTTAAAGGCAGAAAAGTTGGTGCGAAAAGGGTGTGGAGCATTCCTAGCCTTCATTAGTGCTTTGGATGCCAAGGAATTATCGATGGAAGGTGTTAGAACGGTGAAAGAATTTCTAGATGTCTTTCCCGAGGAACTTTCGAGTTTACCTCCAGATCGGGAAGTAGAGTTTGGCATTGAGCTTTTGCATGGAACGGCTCCGGTGTCCATTGCTCCTTATAGGATGGCGCCGAAGGAGTTAGCGGAGCTTAAGGCTCAAATTCAGGAGTTGTTGGATCGGGGATTCATTCGACCGAGTGTGTCACCATGGGGAGCACCGGTCTTATTCGTCAAAAAGAAGGATGGGTTGATGCGTATGTGCATCGATTATAGGCAGTTGAATAAGTTGACGATCAAGAATAGGTACCCATTTCCGAGAATCGATGACCTATTTGATCAGTTGAGAGGAGCTTCAGTTTTCTCCAAGATAGATTTGAGATCGGGTTATCATCAACTTAAGGTTAAGGAGGCAGATATTCATAAGACAGCAATTCGAACTCGTTATGGACATTATGAGTTCTTGGTGATGCCGTTTGGATTGACCAATGCACCAGCTGCATTTATGGACATGATGAACCGAGTCTTTCAACCCTACCTAGACCGGTTTGTGGTGGTGTTCATAGATGATATCTTAGTATATTCGAGGAATGAAGAAGAGCATGACTCACATCTGCGGATAGTATTGCAATTACTGCGAGAAAAGCAACTTTATGCCAAATCCAGTAAGTGTGCATTTTGGCTGAAGGAAGTGACTTTCTTGGGACATGTTGTGTCGGCCGAAGGAATCAGAGTTGATCCTCGGAAGGTAGAGGTTGTGTTGGATTGGAAACCACCGAAGTCAGTGGCTGAGATTCAGAGTTTTCTAGGTTTGGCTAGTTATTATAGATGTTTTGTTGAGGGGTTTTCGTTGATTGCTGCACCCCTAACTAAACTGTTGCGCAAGAGAGTTTTGAGAGATTGAAGAAGATTTTGGCGGAAGCGTCCGTACTGATTCAACCTGAGGCTGGAAAAGAGTTTATTGTTTACTGCCATGCGTCACACACGGGCTTGGGATGTGTGTTGATGCAAGGTGGTAAAGTGGTGGCTTATGCATCTCTTCAGTTAAGGCCGCATGAAGTCAATTATCCTACTCATGATTTGGAGTTGGCTGCGGTGGTTTTTGCCTTGAAGATTTAGAGGCACTACCTGTACGGTGAGAAGCCGATCATTTATATGGATCATAAAAGTCTGAAGCACCTCATTACCCAAAAGGAGTTGAACTTAAGACAGCGGAGATGGATAGAGCTGTTGAAGGATTATGACTTCTCAATCAAGTATCATCCTGGAAAGGCTAATGTGGTGGCAGACGCGTTGAGTCGTAAGGTGATATCGGAGTTGAGAGCAATGTTTGCTCATCTTAGTTTGTATGAAGATGGCAGTTTACTAGCGGAATTTCAGGTGAAGCCTATGTGGTTAAAACAGATCAATGAGAAACAATTATCAGATGAAAAGTTGGGTCCCTTAATTCAACGAGTTGAAAGTGGTGTAATAGGGGATTTTGGATTGAATAAAGATGGAGTACTGTGTTTTCGCAGAAGAATTTGTATGCCCAAGGATTCGGATTTGAGACTAATGATTCTGCGAGAAGCGCATAGTAGCCCCTATGCTATGCACCCCGGGGGAAATAAGATGTATCGAGACCTTCGTGATCAGTATTGGTGGCCAGGGTTGAAATGGGAAGTTTCGAATTTTGTGAGTAAGTGCCTAACGTGTCAGCAAGTTAAGGCGGAACACCAATTACCGTCGGGATTACTACAACCGGTGAAGATTCCATTATGGAAGTGGGAACGGATAACGATGGACTTTGTTAGTGGGTTACCCTTATCACATAATAAGAAAGATTCCGTCTGGGTTATAGTGGATCGATTGACGAAGACTGCCCATTTTCTACCTGTTCGTACGAATTTTTCACTACAAAAGTTGGCCAAGTTGTATGTAGCGGAGATCGTGAGGTTACATGGGGTACCAGTGTCTATTATTTCGGACAGAGACCCTAGGTTTACATCGCGGTTTTGGAAAGCTTTGCATGAAGCTTTGGGAACAAAGTTAAATTTCAGCACAGCTTTTCATCCTCAGTCAGATTGTCAGTCGGAAAGAGTAATCCAGATTTTGGAAGACATGTTAAGGGGTTACGTGATTGACTTCAGAGGTAGTTGGGAGGATTTTCTTCCGTTGGCAGAGTTTGCGTATAACAACAGTTATCAATCCAGTATCCAAATGGCACCTTATGAAGCATTATATGGTCGTAGGTGTCGTACCCCTACTTGTTGGACTGAATTAGGGGAACGACAGTTATTGGGTCCTGAATTGATATCAGAGACGGAAGAAAAAGTAAAGGTGATTCGAGCACAGTTAAAGGAATCTTTGGATAGACAAAAGTCATATGCGGATCTGAAGCGTAAGGACATTGAGTTGCGGTGGGAGATCAGGTTTTTCTAAAAGTCTCTCCTTGGAAAAAGATCTTTAGATTCGAAAGGAAGAGCAAGTTGAGCCCTAGGTTCATTGGACCGTACCGTGTGTCGAAGCGTGTAGGACCAGTGGCTTATCAGCTTGAATTACCTCGGAGTTGAGTCAGATTCATAGTGTTTTCCATGTCTCTATGTTGAGGCGTTATCGATCGGATCCGTCTCACATAGTATCGGTAGAGGAAGTTGCGTTAAGGCCTGACTTGTCATTCGAGGAAGAGCCAGTGAAAATTTTAGAGCGAGATGTAAAAGTATTAAGAAAGAAGTCAGTACCGTTGGTTAAGATTCTATGGCGTAATCACGGAGCGGAGGAAGCTACATGGGAGCCTGAGGAGACAATTCGACAGCAATATCCTCACCTCTTTTAACCAGGTAAATTTCGAGGATGAAATTTTCTTTAAGGGGGGTAGAATTGTAACATCCTAAAATTTGAGTTTTGTATGTGTTACATTAAATTGGTGATTAAACATGTTAGATTATTAATTTTGTTTGTTGAAGAGGTCCTGAGAAGGCTTGGGATCTATTTGGACCTAGTGAAAATTTTTAGCATTTGGTACTTTAAAGAGAGGGAGTCAGTGGATTTGTAACATATGGAAATTTTTGAGTAAGTAACTAACATAAGCTGAGCTAATGGTTAAGAGGATACGCGCCATATGTATTGTCTTGAGGGGAGAGGTTTGAATCCCATGGTATACATTTTTGTGACTTAAATTTTTGCACTCATCTAGCATGTGTCGGCCAAGCTTTATTTTTGGAAGGTTGGAATTTTAGTTTATGGCAAGGTGGCTAATGGATTAAGGCAAGAATTGAACATAGGGAAAGGAATCAATAGGATAAGGTATGTAGGGGAACAAGTGGCTTAAATTGAGGAATGTGCTATGGAAAGTAAAGTTGGAAAATGTTGACCCCTTTTTGGCTTGAACATGGACGGTTTTCGGGGCTAGGGAGAGTGGCCGGATGTTGTTAGTAGTTTGGTTAGGATTAAGAGTTAGTTTTGGTCAATTTCTTAGCATCATGTGTATCAAAATTTCTCTCCAAACTCTTCCTTCTAGCAGAATTTTGTCATAAGAAAAAGGTAAAGTTTTTGTTTTCTTTTGGCCATTTCATCTTTGTGACCATTTTGATATCATCTTTTCTCCCTAAACTTTATTCCTCTTTGTGCCGAAATCATATATTCTTTGAGTGACATTTTCTTTGTCTTCCATTTGGCCGATTATTCACCAACCGCAAGACCCTTTCTTTATTCATCTTCCATCATTGAAAATCGATACATAAACACTCTCTTTCTTTTAATTCTTTTTCTCCTTCCTTCCTTCTTGCAAAGAACTTTTTAAACATTTTTTTTCTTCTCCTCCAAAATCTTTCATCATGACCGAATGTTAATAATCATCTTTATAGCCGAATCTTCTAATTCTCATATATTTCTTCTCAATCATTTCTTCTATTCAAACTTTGGACAATCGGTAAGAATTCTCTTCATTGGTTTCTATTTTGTTATTTGTTTCTTTTGGCTGAATCCATAGGTTGGCTTAGGAGAGTTTTTTTTAATCGAAATAATCATTCATTTTCTTAGACAATCTCTTTTCGTTTTATTTTAGTGAAATAGTGGAGGACCGAATCACCATCTCCTCGAAGTTATCTCGAAATCATTAGAGTTTGGATCAAAAACCTTCAAGGAAAAGAGAATTCTTCATGGATTTCATGATCACCCTCAATATTATCAAAATGATTATCAATTTGGAATGAAGTAACCGAAAATTTTATATAAGGATTCTTTTGGGGATCACTCAGAACATCGTGGTAAGCCTAGCTATATCATTTCTTTAAGTCCATACTTTAGTATATTATCGATTTACTAAATATCTAACGAATGGAGGCCCGTAGTGACGTTTTGAAAGGGAAATCTAGTGGTGATTCCAAAAGGAGTGGTTTGGCGTTCTCAACTCCTAGATTCAAACGAAGGTCCGTTTCGGCAATTCGAGACTTTCCACCGGGTTGTGGACCCTCCTCTGGTGAAAATCAATTATTCGAGGTTATTTGCAGTTTGGAGCCATTAGTTGTTTGTGGTTTTCCAACGGGTTGTGGACTGTCAACTGGGGAAAATCGACAAATCGTAGTTATTCGCGATTTTGAGGGTAAAAATCATAGACCGTTTATCTTAGAATAAATTACTATAAGTGTTAATGATGTAATCGAGCGTTAAAAATATTCTAGGTGTTGACGATCAAGAAAGTGTAGTGCTCACCGTAATCAGGTGTGTAATCTCACACCATATCTCGTGGGTTGGATAACTATATTGTATTAATCGTTGGATTAAATCACAAGTTAGTGAAATCGGGTAAAAATGTATTTTTATCATTTTAATGGTAAAAACTATGAAATCGGTATTAAGACCGTGAAAATTACAAAATTTGCCCTTAATGGGCTAAATCGATAAAACTGACTGAATGGGCCATATATGATATGTGATAAATGGGCCAAATGTGATACTTGATTTATGGGCCAAACGTGATACTTGATTTATGGGCCAAATGTGATATTGGTTACATGAGCCAAAATGTGGTATGGGCCAGATTGTGAGAATTTTTATATTGGGCCATATGTTTGTAATAATTATAGGAATGGATTGTAGTAATTGAATGTACATAATTTATACATGATTTGCATGGGTTGGGATATTTGACGAAGAGAAGTTCTGGTAGCTTTGCTACAAAATTCTGGTGGCTTGTCCACAGTTTGATATATGGCTTAATGCCCGATTTGATATATGGCTTAATGCCCGATTTGATATATGGCTTAATGCCCAGCTTGGTGTGTTGGCGGGGTGGGTGACTAAAGCTCCCCACAGTGTGTTGGTTTGGTACAGTGGTGTGTAGCGGATGGAAAACTAGGTTTGGTTGGGAAATTGCATAACACATGCATGTTATATATATGATATAATGTTATGATTGTAATGGGCTTTGGCCCAATAAATGCTTAATTGAATTTTGGCCCAGTGAAAGTGGTAAGTGAATTACACACTGAGTTCTAAGTAACTCACCCCTGTTTTCCTTACCCTCCTCAGGTAATGATCAGTGATGGAGACTTGGGCCGGGGACGACTCAGTGGAGGCCATACTACAAATAATGGGTTATTTACATTCCGGATTTCTTTTTAAGTATTTTTATTATTTTTACTATTTAAGTTAAGCTGTAATAAGGCCTCTGGTTAAATTTTTATGGATGTTTTACCTGTGGATGGATATTATAATACGCTTTAAATACTTATGTGGGGTTTCTTTTCTAAAAATAAAAATAAATGTTTTTCTTAAAATAAATATGCAAAAAGGGTTTTCATTCTTAAATATTTTTACTCAAAAATTGTTCATTAACGACGTTCTTCAAAATTTTTTTCAAAATTATTTTCAACTCTATTAAATTTTCTCGAAATATTATTTTAACTTCTTGTAAGTTTCAATTTATAAATTCTTACGACTCAAATTGTTTGAGTTATCAATCAACCTTAGTTTTCAATAAACTTCACGTCAAGATGTTTTGGAAAATCCGATTTCTTAAAATCTTTAAAAAGACTAGATGTATATTCCTTTCTGTGTGACATGTCAAATTTGGACTTAACGTATAGACCGGGTTTGGGGTGTTACAGTGTCCTTCGTGGTTGTAATTCAAAAACAAGTCAGGCTCGACCACGGGTTAGACACACGGGTGTGTGACTGGCCGTGTGATGTATGTCAGGCTCGACCACGCTTGAGGCACACGGGCGTGTCTCAGGCCGTGTGAGGCACACGGCCTACCCACACAGGCATGTGACCTCTGTAACTTTGAAAAAAATGTTTGATTTTCGGAAAAATTTTGTATGATCCCGGTTTAGTCCCGACCCATTTCTAGTGCATGTTTAAGGTATCGTAGGCCTCATTAAGGGACTATTTACTTGTATTCTGCTACGATGTGACAGTGATATACTTTATAATACAAAATGTTTGCAAAAGTTTCCGATTGTCTGGTAATGCCTCTTAACCCTAGTCCGGCGACGGATACAGGTTAGGGGTGTTACATTTGATTTGTATCAGAGGTACGGTTTAGTCGATTCTAGGACTAATGTAGCGTGTGGGAGTCTAGCTATACATGCCATATATACGAACTGTGATAGTGTGATGAATTCTGACGTATAAAATGAGTTTTCGTATAGTAAATGGATCCCAAAAGAGCTGTAGCTGACGATGTTGAAAGCAATGCGCCTGCTCCCGCTCAAGGGACAACGCCATCTGATTCGAGACCGGCTACTAGCGGTCTGGAAGGTGAGGCTAAACAAGCCTTCTTCCAAATGAAGAATGAGTGGTTCACTCAATATGTTAGAACAAATCTGGCTGTTTTACAACCTCCGCCCCCGCCCAATCCTCCTCAAACTTCTGTTATACCTTCGGATGTGAATCTGAATCTGTTGAATAAGCCTCCGGTCGACAAAATCCGTAAATATGGGGCCGAAGAGTTCAGGGCCACTAGTGATGATGATGCTGAGAGAGTTGAGTTTTGGCTCGAGAACACAATCCGAGTGTTTGATGAAATGTCATTGACTCCTGATGAAAGCATAAAATGAGTCGTTTCCTTGTTATGAGATGCAGCTTATCAGTGGTGAAAGACTTTGATCTCTGTTGTTCCAAAAGAACAGATTACATGGGATTTCTTTCAGTCTGAGTTCCAGAAGAAATATATTAGTCAAAGATTTATAGATCAGAAACGAAAAGAATTTCTGGATTTGAAACAGGGTCGTATGTCTGTCACTGAATATGAACGAGAATTTGTGAGGCTAAGTCAATATGCTCGGTAATGTGTTTCAACTAAAGCGATAATGTGTAAGAGATTTGAAGACGGCCTAAATGAAGACATCCGTTTGCTAGTTGGGATTCTGGAAATAAAAGAATTTGTTGTGCTTGTTGATCGAGAATGTAAAGCTGAGGCACTCGGGAAAGATAAAAGAAAAGATGAGTCTGAAGTTAGAGATGTGAGAAAGAGATTATCAAGAAAATCATTTCAGTATGCATCGAAGAAATTCAGAGATGAGCATAGCCATTCAAAGGCTAATGTGGGACATTCAAACCGAGATCGAGCTAGATCGCAGTCGAACTTCAAAGCTCCAGTAACTTCGGTGGCTAGTGTGGGAAATGTCTGATCCGAGCGATCTGAATGTAAGCATTGTGGAAAAAGACATCCGGGTAGTTGTAGATTGAATGATCGAGCCTGTTTCAGATGTGGATCTTTAGATCATTTCATCCGGGACTGCCCTGAATCAGTTGAGCAAGAAATTGTACAGAATCTGAAGTTAGATAATGTTTGAGCTAGGGGTAGACCTTCAAGAAACACAAGAAATGTCAGTGGTAGTCAGAGAACTACGAGAGATACGATTCATAGATCTCAAGCTAGAGCGCTCGCGGGCGTATGCCATTCGAGCTCGTGAGGAAGCTTCATCTCCAGATGTTATTACTGGTACATTTACTCTTTATGATACTTCTGTGATTGCATTGATAGATCCAGGGTCTACTCATTCATATGTATGCATGAACTTAGTATCCAATAAGACTTTACCTATAGAGTCTACTGAATTTGTTATTAGAGTATCGAACCCCTTAGGTAAAAGTATCCTGGTTGACAACGTATGCAAGAACTGTCCGTTGATGTTTTGAGATATCTGTTTTCTGGCTGATCTGATGCTATTACCTTTTGATGAGTTTGACATAATTTTGGGTATGGATTGGCTAACATTGCATGATGCTGTTGTGAACTGCAAACGAAAGACCATTGATTTGAGATATCAGAATGATGAAATATTCGGGTTGAATCTAATGATGTGAATGGACTACCGGTTGTGATATCAGTGTTGAAAGCTCGGAGTTATGTGAAAAAGGGTTGCGAAGCTTATTTTGCTTATGTAATTGATTCAAGAGCGACTAAAAAGAAAGTTGAATCTGTGCCAGTTGTTTGTGAATTCCCTGACGTGTTCCCTGAAGATTTACCGGGATTGCCTCCGGTACGAGAAGTGGAGCTGGGATTGATTTAGTGTCGGGTACAACTCCTATTTCGATACCTCCGTATAGAATGGCACCAACAGAATTGAATGATTTGAAGTCTCAGTTGCAAGAGTTGACCGATAGAGGATTTGCACGACCGAGTTTCTCACCTTGGGGTGCTCCCATTCTATTTGTGAAAAAGAAAGATGGTACGATGAGAATGTGCATTGACTACCGTCAGTTGAACAAAGTGACAATAAAGAATAAATATCCTCTGCCCAGAATTGATGATTTGTTTGACCAGCTAAAAGGAGCCGCTGTGTTTTCAAAGATAGATCTGAGATTGAGGTATTATCAGTTGCGAGTAAAAGATTCAGACATTCCGAAAACTGCTTTCAGAACGATGTATGGGCATTATGAGTTTTTAGTTATGACTTTTGGACTAACAAATGCTCCTGCTGTTCTTATGGATTTAATGAACAGAATTTCCAGATCGTACTTAGATCGATTTGTTGTTGTATTCATTGATGACATTTTGATTTATTCGCATGATGAAATTGAGCATGCTGTACATCTAATAATCGTGTTACAAACTCTGCGAGATAAGCAATTGTATGCAAAATTCAGTAAATGTGAGTTTTGGTTGCGAGAAGTTAGTTTTCTGGGGCATATTGTGCCAGCATCTGGTATACGAGTTGATCCGAGTAAGATTTCAGCTATTTTGGAGTGGAAGCCTCCGAAAAATGTGTCTGAATTTTGTAGTTTTCTGGGACTTGCTGGTTATTATCAAAGGTTCGTAAAAGGCTTTTCGATGATTGCTACTCCGTTGACTAGATTGCTTCAGAAAGATGTGAAGTTTGAATGGTCCGATAAATGTTAGAAAAGTTTTGATCAGTTGAAAGCCCTTTTGACTGAAGCTCTAGTTTTAGTACAGCAAGAATCGGGTAAAAAGTTCATGATTTATAGTGATGCTTCATTGAACGGACTGGGATGTGTTTTGATGCGGGAAGGAAAAGTTATAGCTTATGCCTCGAGGCAATTGAAGCCACATGAAAAGAATTATTCGACACACGACTTAGAGCTAGCTGCAATTGTGTTTGCTATAAAGATTTGGCGTCACTATCTTTTTGGTGAAAAATGTCACGTGTTTTCGGATCATAAAGGTCTAAAATATTTGATGACTCAGCAAGATTTGAATTTGCGACAAAGACGATGGTTAGAGCTGTTGAAAGATTACGAGCTTGTGATAGATTATCATCCGGGTAAAGCAAATGTTGTTACTGATGCATTGAGTCGAAAATCATTGTTTGCAGTATGTGTGATGAATGCTCACTTAGACTTGTCTGATGATGGTTCAGTTTTGGCTGAGTTGAAAGCGAAACCGTTGTTCTTACAAAGAAATTTGTCTTCTTTCGTAAGATTGATGATGAAATGATAGTTAAACGAGCTCAGTGTGAGTTGAACTGTGATTCTGAATTTCAAGTTGATGTTGATGATTGTTTGAGGTTTCGAGATCGGATTTGTGTTCTGAGGAATTCAGAGTTAATTCTGTTGATATTGAAAGAAGCTCATAACAGTTGCCTATCTGTTCATCTGGGATGTACAAAGATGTACCATGATTTGAAGCAACATTACTGGTGGTCTGGTATGAAACGAGACATCTCTGACTTTGTTTCGAAATGTTTAGTCTGTCAACAAGTTAAGGCTAAACATCAAGTGCCATCTGGTTTGTTACAACCGATAATGATTCCCGAGTGGAAATGGGATAGAGTGACAATGGATTTTGTTTCAGGGTTGCCTTTGACTCCAAGAAAGAAAGATGCAATTTGGGTCGTAGTTGACAGATTGACAAAATCAACCCATTTTATTCCGGTACGATCTGATTACTCACTTGATAAATTAGCTGAGCTATATATTTCTTATATTGTGAGATTGCACAGGGTGCCACTATCTATTGTGCCTGACAGAGATCCGAGATTTACTTCATGATTCTAGAAGAAACTGCAAGAGGCATTAGGTACTAAATTGCATTTTAGTACAGCTTTTCACCCACAGACGGATGGTCAATCCGAGCAAATTATTCATATTCTCGAGGATATGTTGAGATGTTGCATACTTGAGTTTGATGGTACGTGGGAACAATATTTGCCATTGATTGAGTTTGCGTACAATAATAGTTTTTAGTCGAGTATTAAAATGGCACCATATGAAGCTTTGTACGGACGTAAATGTCGAACACCTTTGTATTGGACTAAGTTCAGTGAGAATAAGATAAACGGGGTCGATTTGATCACAAAAACTGAACAGAAAGTGAAAGTGATTCGTGATAGTTTGAAAGCCGCGTCAGATCATCAGAAATCTTACGCAGACTTAAAACGAAAAGATATCGAGTTTGAGATCGGTGATAAAGTGTAACACCCCTAACCCGTACCCGTCGCTGGATTAGTGTTAAAGGCATTACTGGACAGATCAGAAACATTTTCAGAAGTTCATACAACCATTCATCTATTTCAATCATAGTGTCCCTTAAGTAGGTCATCGAGACCCTAAGCATGCTTAGAAATAGGGTCGGGACTAAACCGAAACACATACAAACATTCTTGAAAATTTAAAACTTTTCAAAGATACAGGGGTTACACGCCCGTGCAAGCGGGCCGTGTGCCTCCAACGGCTGCTGGACACACCCGTGTGTCCTCCCCGTGGTCGAAACTGTCTTTGCTCCATGATCACCAAGCACGCCCGTGTACCTTGGCCGTGGTCGAATCTGACTTTACACCCACGGCCACCCAGCACCCGTGTGCTAAGGCCGTGTACTCATAGGTCATATACTGACTTTCTCACACGGCTACTAGACACGCCCGTATGTCTTAGCCGTATGCTATTAGGCTAGCTACTAATTTAGCCCCACGGTCACTAGGCACGCCCGTGTACCACAATCGTGTGACATTATAGGCCATTTTCAAGGCAAATTTACCACCCACACAAGGGTCAAACCTACAAGCACATTTAAGCTTACTTCCACACACAAATTGGCAACCAATTTTCATGCCAAATGATCAACATATCATCTCATATCATCTCATTTCTAACATATCAACTTAGGAACTAAATTACACAACTTGAATACATTCAATATCAATCTTGATTCATCCCCAAATTTACTAACTCATACTAGCATCATACCATCACTAAGATTTCCATTCATAAGACATTTTCTTTACTCACAAGCTATACCAAAATATGCACCATATATCAAGCCACACATGCATTTTACCAACATTTATCTAGCCACATCACATGGCTATTTACACATCTCAAACATGTCTTACAAAACTAGACTATACATGCCATATTTAAACTATATACATCTTTCCCAAAAGTACCAAAATAGATTGCCGATAGTGTGATAGAGAATGCTGACGATCCCCGTATCCGAGCTAGATTTTCTGACACTGCAAAGCAGAGAAACAAATCACACAGTAAGCTTTCCAAAGCTTAGTAAGTTCGTACCATAACACATTTAAATCAAACAAATCACTACATAGATTATTTCACATATACATATATATCATACCATCCAGCACTAAATTGCTCATTTAACATTTCGTAACTCATTCATAGATTCATCAACCACTTAGGTTCCAAGCGTACCTTAGTCAACATCTAGTAGTTAATTACATTTGCTACTCAATACTCACTTTTCCCTTTCGATCAACTTCCGTCTCTTCTTTGATTCAATCGCACACTTAGTGCCCCGATATTTAGCCGAAGCTTAATTATCATCGCACACATAGTGCATTTATACCAAACCATTCTTCAATCGGTATAGCACACACAGTGCCAACCACAAAGTCGAAACTTATATTATCTCGCACACACAGTGCTAATCATCTCGATCTCGTTATCGAATACGCACACTTAGTGCCACATAACTCAAACTAAACTCTCACATAGTATTCACATTTCAATATCATTATAACATTCATTTCATAATATTTAACATAACTAAATGTTCGTATTATGTCCGAACTTACCTCGGACGTTGAACTATCGCAACGGTCGGTCAATCGAGCACTTTATCTTTGCCTCGATCTCGATCTGAACCTGTCCTCCCTTGGTCCATACACATTCAAATTCAATCCATTCAATCACCAAATCATTCATTTTAGTCCAAAAACACATATTTAGGGCATTTTACAAAATAGCCCTCACATTTTTGCATTTCGACACTTTAGTCCCTATTTCATAAAATCACAAGATACACAAAATTTTACCTCACCCATGCCTAGCCGAATTCTCTATATGTTCATACAAGTCCACACATTTCATTTGTTTCACATTTTAGTCCCTCAAAATATTATTTTCACAATTTAGTCCAATTTACTCAAAATCACCAAAAACTCAAAGACAAACTATGTTAATCTATCACATAGCTTTCATAATTCATCACCAAACTTCACAAAGCTCATGAATTCATCCATGGCACATTTCAAAATCACCATCAATTTCTAAAATTAAAGCATGGGTTTTGTAGAGCACAAAGCAATGATTACAAAAACATAGAAATTATCAAAAACCAAACATAAAATGCTTACCAATTGAAGCTTTCAAGTGCCGAACCTAGCTAGCCCTTGTTCTCTTCTTTTTCTTTAAATTTTCGGTGAAGGATGAACAACCATCCACTATCTTATGTTTTATTTTAATATATTATAACTTATAATATAAATTTTTAACTTTTATAATTAATAAATATTTATAAACTATATATATTAATCATAATGTCATCCACTATCATAGAGCTGTACATGGTAAGACTGCTGTTAGCCAAAACCCGCCCAAAAATGGGAGGGTTCGAGTAAAAATATAGGCCCGAAAAATGGGCTTGGGCAAAAAAATGAGGCCCGTTTAAAAAATGGGTCGGGCCTCGGGTATGATTTTTTTGGGCAGGGCCCGGCCCGAAATATTTTAGTATTATTTTTTATTTTTTTATTAATAAAATTTTAACTTTAGAACATGTGTTTATTTTATTCCATATTTAATTTCTTTAAAATTGAAATTTTGAGAATATGAAAAAAATCATTAATAAATTAAGCTAAACAAATTAAGCATCTATTTTCGTAAAGTAGAAAATTAAATGGTAGAATAGTATCATTATGATATTCAAAGTAGAAAATAAGCATATATTTTCTTTAAATGTATTTGATTCATTATTTTTTATTTTTTATTTTTTATTTAATAAAATAAAAATAATACTGCCAGCCGGGCCGACGCTCGGGCTTATCAATTCCATGTCGGGCCGGGCTTGGGCAATTTTCGAGCCCATATTCCGGCCGGGCGGCCTACAAAACGGGCCTAAATTTTTAGTTGGGCCTAGCCCGAGCCCGGCCCGGCCCGACCCATGTACACCTCTACACTATCATTATCTTTGGGCAATTTATAACATAAAACCCCCAATTTATAAAGACAACAACAATTAGGCACTTTAACAATCAGCACACAACTTTTACATTTTATGCGATTAAGTCCTTTTTCTTAATTCAGCACACAATCGATAAAATTATCACACAAAATTTTCACACAGACTATGCCACATACTATTCACACAGAAAATAATATTTAATTATCATTCTGACCTCGGATTTGTGGTCTCGAAACCACTGTTCCAACTAGGGTCTAATTCGGGCTGTTACAACTCTCCCCCCTTAAGGATTTTCGCCCCCGAAAATCTTACCGGTGAATAGCTGTGGATATTGCTCTTTCATAACATTCTCAGGCTCCCAAGTAGCCTCTTCAATTCCGTGCTTGTGCCACAATACTTTCACTAAAGATATTTTCTTATTTCTCAACTCTTTGGTCTCGTGTGCCCAAATTCGGATCGGTTCCTCACTATACGATAAGTCTAATTGAATCTCAACTTCAGTAGGAGCAATCACATGAGACGGGTCTAATCTGTACCGTCGAAGCATTGACACGTGAAACACGTTATGAATCTTTTCTAACTCAGGTGGTAACATCAATCTATAAGCAACTGGACCAACTCGTTCAATAATCTCATACGGTCCAATAAACCTCGGACTCAGCTTGCCCTTCCAGCCAAATCGAAGTATCTTCTTCCACGGGGATACTTTCAAAAACACTTTATCACCCACTTCAAATTCAATATCTTTTCGTTTCAAATCTGCATAAGACTTCTGACGATCTGAGGCCGCTTTCAGACTGCCACGAATTACTTTCACTTTCTACTCAGTCTCTTTTATAAGATCAACCCCGTGAATCTTATTCTCACTTAGCTCAGTCCAATACAATGGAGTTCGACACTTTCGACCATAGAGAGCCTCATATGGTGCCATTTTAATGCTAGATTGAAAACTATTGTTGTACGCAAACTCAACCAATGGTAAATGTTTGTCCCACGTAGTCTTAAACTCAAGTATACAACATCTCAACATATCTTCAAGAATCTGAATGATTCGCTCGGACTGACCATCCGTTTGCGGATGAAACGCAATACTGAAATGCAATTTTGTGCCTAAAGCCTCTTGTAATTTCTTCCAAAATCATGAGGTAAATCTCGGATCTTTGTCCGACACAATAGATAGTGGCAACCCGTGCAACCTCACAATCTCAGCTATATACAATTCAGCCAATTTATCAAGTGAATAATCTGTTCTCACCGGAACAAAATGAGCTGATTTCGTCAATCTGTCAACTATCACCCAAATTGTATCTATCTTTCCCGGAGATAAAGGCAATCCCGACACAAAGTCCATCGTGATCCTTTCCCATTTCCACTCAGGAATCATAATCGGTTGCAACAATCCAGACTATACCTGATGCTTGGCTTTAACTTGTTGACAAATTAAACATTTCAACACAAAGTCAGAGATGTCTCTTTTCATACCATGCCACCAATAAAACTATTTCAGATCATTATACATTTTCGTACTCCCAGGATGTACAGTAAATCGACTATTATGAGCCTTTTTTAAAATCGCTTGAATCAACTCTGAATTTCTCGGAATACAAATTCGATCTCTAAATCTCAAACAATCATCACTATCAACTCGAAATTTTGATTCAGCATTCGATTTACATTGAGTTCATTTAGTCATCATTTCAACATCATTTTTCTGAGCATCACAAATCTGATGTATAAACATCGGTTTTATTTTTAACTCGGCCATAACCGTACTATCATCACACAGATCTTTTTGAGCATTCATTGCTTGCAAGGTACATATGGACTTTTGGCTCAAAGCATCAGCTACAGCATTAACTTTACCCGGGTGGTAATCTATCACAAGTTCGTAATCTTTCAACAACTCTAACCATCTTTTCTGTCGCAAATTCAATTCTTTCTGAGTCATCAAGTACTTCAAACTCTTGTGATTTGTAAAGATATGACACTTCTCACCAAATAAATAATGACGCCATATTTTCAATGCGAACACAATCACGGCCAATCAAGGTCGTGCGTCGGGTAATTCTTTTCATGCGGCTTTAACTGCCTCGAAGCATAAGCAATAACTATTCCTTCTTGCATCAGCACACAGCCCAAACCATTCAACGATGCATCACTGTAAACTATGAATTCTTTTCTCGATTCCGATTGAACTAACACTGGTGCTTCTGTCAACAACACTTTTAATTGCTCAAAACTCAGATGGCACTTTTCTGACCATTCAAATTTAACATCTTTTTGTAGTAACTTCGTCAACGGAGTCGCAATCATCGAGAAGCCTTTCACAAACTGTCTATAATATCCCGCTAGTCCCAAAAAACTACAGACTTGGACACATTTCTGGAGGCTTCCATTCTAATATAGCGAGATTTTACTAGGATCAACTCGTATCCGTGAAATGACACGATATGCCCCGTAAAAACCAACTTCACGCAACCAAAATTCACATTTACTAAACTTAGCATACAACTGTTTCTCACGCAGAGTTTATAGTATAGTTCTCAAATGTTCGGCATGTTGCGTCTCATCATGCGAATAGATCAAAATATCATCAATGAACACCACTACAAAGTGATCCAAATACGATCCGAATATCCGATTCATCGGATCCATAAACACCTGCAGAGCATTTGTTAGTCCGAAAGCATCACTAAGAATTCATAATGTCCGTACCTCGCTCGAAAAGCGGTTTTAGCACATCGGATCTTTAACTCTTAACCGATAGTAACTCTGATCTCAAATCTATCTTTGAAAACACTCAGAGCTCCTCTCAAATGATCAAACAAATCATCAATACGAGGCATCGGATATTTGTTCTTTATCGTTACTTTGTTCAACTGTCGATAATCAATACACATTCTCATAGTTTCGTCTTTCTTTTTCACGAATAACACAAGAGCTCCCCAAGGTGAGAAACTCGGTCGTGCAAATCCTCTATCAGTCAACTCCTGCAACTGAGACTTTAACTCTTTCAATTCTGTTGGTACCATTCTATACGGAGCTATCAAAATGCGAGTGGTCCCCGGCACTAATTCAATACCAAATTTGACTTCCTGAATCGGAGGTAATCCCGGTAATTCTTCAGGAAACACATCTAAAAACTCACATACTACAGGCACAGATTCAACTTTCTTTTTCGACACTTTTGTATCAATCACGTACGCCAAATAAGCTTCACAACCCTTTCTCAAATAGTTCATAGCTTTCATCGCAGATACAACATCTGGTAATCCTTTCATATTATTGGATTCTATTCGAACTAGTTCACCATTCTGACTTTTCAACTCAATACTCTTCCTTTTACAATTCACAATGGCATTATGCAGAGTAAGCCAATCCATACCCAGAATTATGTCAAACTCATCAAATGGTAGCAACATCAAATTAACCGAAAAACAAACATCTCGAAACATCAATGGAAAATTCTTGCACACCTTATCCACCAAAACACATTTGCCTAAGGGATTTGATACTCTAATCACAAATTTAGTAGACTCAATAGGTAGAGTCTTACTTGATACTAGATTCACACACACATATGAATGAGTAGATCCTGGATCAATCAATGCAATAACATCAATATCAAATAAAGTGAAAGTACCAGTGATGACGTCTGGAGATGATACTTCCTCTCGTGCACGTATAGCATAAGCTCGGGTAGGTGCTCTCGCCTCTGACCTCACAGCTGTGTCAGTAGTCCCCCTATGGCTTCCATTCACATTTCTGGTGTTTCTGGGCGGTCTACCTCTAGCCGTCACATTACTCGGTCTTTTATTTTGAACATTTTCCTCTTCAACCATCTTTGGGAAATCTCGAATAAAATGATCTCGAGATCCACATTTATAGCAAACTGTATTGTTGTACTTGCCCCAGCATTCTCCCACATGTCGTCTTCCACACTGTCTGCACTCAGGTTTGTTACTCTTAACGCTGTCAACACTTGATTCAATCGGAGCTTGAGTTTGTGGACTAACACTTTGCCTCGAACGATCTCTACTTGGATGTCCAAACGAAGCATTTGAACGATTGCTTGCATCTCTAAATCTCTTTGTCGAGGGTTGAGAAAACTTATTCATCGATCTTTTTCTTTCATCACGAGCTTCAGAATCAGCTTTCTTCTTTTCTTTATTGAGCTCATCGGCTTTACAAGCTCTTTCTACTAACACAAAAAATTCATTTATATCAAGTATCCCAACCAATAACTTAATATCCTCGTTCAACCCTTCTATGAAGCATTTACACATAGTGGCTTCGGTCGAAACACATTCCCGTGCATACTGGCTCAATCTCACAAATTCTCGCCGTTATCGTGAATCGACAAACGGCCTGCTTTGACTCTCTAAAACTCTTTACGCTTTACGATCGAGAAAGCGTTGACTGATATACTTCTTTCTGAACTCAATTTGAAAGAAGTCCCAAGTGATTCTCTCTCTCAGAACAACGGAAATCAATGTTTTCCACCAATTATACGCAGTATCCCTCAACAACGAAACAACACATTTTATACATTCATCAAGTGTCAATGATATCTCATCGAATACTCGGATTGTATTCTCGAGCCAAAACTCGACTTGCTCAGCATCATCATCAGATGTGGCCTTGAACTCTTCGGCCCCATATTTCTGGATCTTATCCACAGGAGGTTTATTCAATTGAATCGGATCTATCACTTGTGGCACAACAGGTACTTGTGGGGGTGGAGGTTGTGGAGCAGCTGGATTCATTCGAACGAACTCCGGAAACCACTCACTCATCATGCGGAAGAAGGCTTGCTTAGCCTCTCCTCCTTCACTACTATCATTAGGCCGAGATGTGGCCGGCGCTGTCCCTTGAGCGGGAGCAGGCGTGTTACTCTCTACATCGTCAGCAACTGCTTGATCGGGATCCATTACTATACGAAAACATATTTATATTTGTCAAAATTCATCACACTATCGCAATTTCATATATGGCATGTATAGCTAGACTCACACGCGCTACGTTAGTCTGAGAATCGACTAAACCATAGCTCTGATACCAATAAAATGTAACACCCCTAACCCGTATCCGTCGCCGAATTAGGGTTAAAGGCATTACTGGACAGATCGGAAACATTTTCAGAAGTTCATACAACCGTTCATCTATTTCAATCATAGTGTCCCTTAAGTAGGTCATTGAGACCCTAAGCATGCTTTGGAACAGGGTCGGGACTAAACCGAAACACATACAAACATTCTTGAAAATTTAAAACTTTTCAAAGATACAGGGGTTACACGCCCGTGCAAGCGGGCCGTGTGCCTCCCACGGCTGCTGGACACACCCGTGTGTCCTCCCCGTGGTCGAAACTGTCTTTGCTCTACGATCACCAAGCATGCCCGTTTAGCTTGGCCGTGGTCGAATCTGACTTTACACCCACGGCCACCCAGCACCCGTGTGCTAAGGCCGTGTACTCATAGGTCATATAGTGACTTTCTCACACGGCTACTAGACACGCCCGTGTGTCTTGGCCGTATGCTATTAGGCTAGCTACTAACTTAGCCCTACGGTCACTAGGCACGCCCGTGTACCACAACCGTGTGACATTATAGGCCATTTGCAAGGCCAATTTACCACCCACACAAGGGTCAAACCTACAAGCACATTTAAGCATACTTCCACACACAAATTGGCAACCAATTTTCATGCCAAATGATCAATATATCATATCATATCATCTCATTTCTAACATATCAACTTAGGAACTAAATTACACAACTTGAATACATTCAATATCAATCATGATTCATCCCCAAATTTACTAACTCATACTAGCATCATACCATCACTAAGATTTCCATTCATAAGACATTTTCTTTACTCACAAGGTATACAAAAATATGCAGCATATATCAAGCCACACATGCATTTTACCAACATTTATCTAGCCACATCACATGGCTATTTACACATCTCGAACATGTCTTACAAAACTAGACTATACATGCCATATTTCAACTATGTACATCTTTCCCAAAAGTACCAAAATAGATTGCCGATAGTGTGATAGAGAATGCTGACGATCCTCGTATCCGAGCTAGCTTTACTAACACTGCAAAGCAGAGAAACAAATCACACAGTAAGCTTTCCAAAGCTTAGTAAATTCGTACCATAACACAATTAAATCAAACAAATCACTACATAGATTATTTCACATATACATATATATCATACCATCCAACACTAAATTGCTCATTTAACATTTCGTAATCTCATTCATAGATTCATTAACCACTTAGGTTCCGAGCGTACCTTAGCCAACATCTAGTAGTTAATTACATTTGCTACTCAATACTCACTTTTCCCTTTCGATCAACTTCCGTCTCTTCTTTGATTCAATCGCACACTTAGTGCCCCGATATTTAGCCGAAGCTTAATTATCATTGCACACATAGTGCATTTATACCAAACCTTTCTTCAACTGGTATCGCACACACAGTGCCGACCACAAAGTCGAAACTTATATTATCTCGCACACACAGTGCTAATCATCTCGATCTCGTTATCGAATACGCACACTTAGTGCCACATAACTCAAACTAAACTCTCACATAGTATTCACATTTCAATATCATTATAACATTCATTTCATAATATTTAACATAACTAAATGTTCGTATTATGTCCGAACTTACCTCGGACGTTGAACTATCGCAACGGTCGGTTAGTCGAGCACTTTATCTTTGCCTCGATCTCGATCCGAACCTCTCCTCTCTTGGTCTATACATATTCAAATTCAATCCATTCAATCACCAAATCATTCATTTTAGTCCAAAAACACATATTTAGGGCATTTTACAAAATAGCCCTCACATTTTCGCATTTCGAACACTTTAGTCCCTATTTCATAAAATCATAAGATACACAAAATTTTACTTCACCAATGCCTAGCCAATTCTCTATATGTTCATACAAGTCCACACATTTCATTTGTTTCACATTTTAGTCCCTCAAAATATTATTTTCACAATTTAGTCTAATTTACTCAAAATCACCAAAAACTCAAAGACAAACTATGTTAATCTATCACATAGCTTTCATAATTCATCACCAAACTTCACAAAGCTCATGAATTCATCCGTGGCACATTTCAAAATCACCATCAATTTCTAAAATTAAAGCATGGGTTTTGTAGAGCACAAAGCAACTATTACGAAAACATAGAAATTATCAGAAACCAAACACAAAATGCTTACCAATTGAAGCTTTCAAGTGCCAAACCTAGCTATCCCTTGTTCTCTTCTTTTTTTTTTAAATTTTCGGTGAAGGATGAACAACCATCCACTATCTTATGTTTTATTTTAATATATTATAACTTATAATATAAATTTTTAACTTTTATAATTAATAAATATTTATAAACTATATATATTAATCATAATGTCATCCACTATCATTATCTTTGGGCAATTTACAACATAAAACCCCCAATTTATAAAGACAACAACAATTAGGCACTTTAAAAATCAACACACAGCTTTTACATTTTATGCGATTAAGTCTTTTTTCTTAATTCAACACACAATCGATAAAATTATCACACAGAATTTTCACACAGACTATGCCACATACTATTCACATAGAAAATAATATTAAATTATCATTCTGACCTCAAATTTGTGATCTCGAAACCACTGTTCCGACTAGGGTCTAATTCGGGCTGTTACATAAAGTGTTCTTGAAAGTTTCTCCGTGGAAGAAAATACTTAGTTTTGGCAGAAAAGACAAATTGAGTCCGAGGTTCATCGGACCGTATGAGATCATCGAACGAATTGGGCCTGTTGCATACAGATTGTTGTTGCCACCGGAACTAGAAAAGATTCATATTGTGTTTCACGTGTCACTGCTTCGGCGATACAGATCTGATCCCTCACATGTGATTTCTCTGTCTGAGATTAAGATCCAATCCGATATGACTTATGAAGAAGAACCGATTCGTATCTTAGCTCACGAAGTGAAAGAATTGAGAATTAAGAAAATTTCGTTAGTAAAAGTGTTGTGGCATTGACACGGAGTGGAAGAGGCTACGTGGGAGCCCGAAGATTCCATGAGAAAACAATATTCAAATCAGTTTAACGGTAAGATTTTCGGGGATGAAAATCCCTAAGGGGGAGAATTATAACAGTCCGATTTAGAACCTAGTCAGAATTGTGGTTTCAGGACCACAAATTTGAGTCAGAAAAATATTTTAATATTATTTTCTGTGCTTACAGTATGTGATTAAGCATGTGTGAAAGTTTCGTGAATTAATTTTGTTGTTTGTGTGCTTAATTTGAGAAAATGACTAAATCGCGTAAAATGTAAAAGTAGCCTTCTATTTGAATAATGGCTGAATTGATGTGTCTTAATAAAGATGAGGTCCTTATGTGGTTATTTAACCATTGAACGCTTCAAATGACAAAGATGTACAAAGTTAGTGGATTTTGAATGTTAATTAAAAAAGGTAAATTAGTAAAATATGTATTAATGTTAATATAATTAAAATAAAACAAAATATGGCCATTATTATAATCTTTCATGGCTGAATGAAGCAAAGAAGATAGCTAAGAATAGGGTTTGATATTCGGCACTTGTATAGCTTGATTGAGGTAAGTATTTTGCTCAGTTTTTGATAATTTTTACGTTTTTGAGATCGTTGCTTAGTATATTATCAAACTCATGCCTCAATTTTGGAAATTTATGATGATTTTGAAAAGTTCCATTGATGAATGCTTGAGCTTTGTGATGTTAGTTGATGAAATATAAAATATATGTGTTAGATTAACATGTTTTGTCTTTGGATTTTTGATGAATTCGAGTAATTTGGACTAAATTGTGAAAATAATATTTTGAGGGACTAAAATGTGAAATAAATGAAATATATGGACTTATATGGACTACATGAATATTCAGCCAAGCATGGGTGATATGAAATTTTGTGTATTTTGTGATTTTGTGAAATAGGGACTTAAATGTCAAAATGTGAAAATATAAGGGCTAATTTGTAAATTTCCCTAAATATGTGTTTTTTTGGATTGAATTGAATGAATTGGTGAATAAAAGAGGTAAATTTGAATATGTATAGATGAAGAACCGAAGAAAACAGACTTAGATCGAGGAAAGTCGAAAGTGATTGAATAGTCGAATCCGTCCGTCTCTATCCGTACGAGGTAAGTCCATATATGAATAAATGTATTTGAGTTGAATTTTTATGTTCATTTGATATTGAATTTTGATTAATGACTTTGGATGAAATACGTGAGAAATTCGAAAAGGTATCGACAATGCATCAATATCCGATAAGTCCCGTACGAACCTTAGGAATAGATAAGATTAATATGTCATGACATAGGTTTCTGGTATGTTATATTGTGTAAGACCACGTCTGGGACGTTGGCGTCGATTTGAGATTTACGTGTAAGACCATGTCTAGGACATTGGCGTCGTATTTGATTCGTGTAAGACCCTGTCTGGGACAGTGGCATCGATATTTGATTACATGTAAGACCACGTCTGGGACGTTGGCATTGTACGATTATTCTGTGTATTCGGAGTATCCTATTTGATTCCGAATGGTTCAACGGGCAATCTCGGAGAAATGAAAGACTATGTGAAATGTATGATTGTTTCAGGTACATTTGAAGTGTAAATTATGATTGAGCATATGGTAAGTATATATGTGTATGTGCACAAGTGAGATATGTACATAGACTTGATGAGATAAAATGCGATATACGTATGAAGTTGCTATGATCAAAAGAGGTATTTAGAGATATGACTTGTTGGTAAGTAATGGCTAAACAAATAAGCCAAAGAAGAATTATGAATATGCCATTGAGATATTATTGATCTTGTATTTGATATAATTATGAATGTTCATATGATAAGTTTATTTGTATATGGCTTACTAAGCTTTGGAAAGCTCACTTTGTGTGTGTTTACATTATTTTATAGATCGTTAAAGCTATGAAAGGCTCGGGGATTGTCGAGGATCATCACCACACTATCAAACTCTATTTTGGTACCCTTTGAATGTGTACATAGCTAAGTATGGCATGTATAGGCTAGTTAGTTTGGGATTATGTTTTGAGTTGTATATAAATAGCCATGTGATATGGCTAGATAATGATCATGATGTGAATGAGTAGTTATGCTATATGATGCATAGTTTGGTATGTTTAGTGGTTAATGGTTGAATTGATAAAATGGTCAAATTTATGATAAGTATTATGATGCAAAGTTGGCATATTATTGATGAAGGGTTGTTACATTGAAATGGTAAGTTTTTAAATGGTTTATACTTAGAAATGCTTGTATTGAGAATGAGATAAATATGGCATAAGTTGGTGTGTTTGGTATGTTCATGTTTGGTTAGAAAAGATGGATATGTTGGTATGTTTTGGGTACTTTTGATGCTTGGAATGATGCTTATTTGTGCTTGTAGGTATAGCCTAATGTGTGGGTGGCAATTTGGCCTTGCAAATGGCCTATAATTGCCCACACGGTTGAGCACACAGGCGTGTGGCTCGACCGTGTCCTTCGTGGTTGTAATTCAAACACAAGTCAGGCTCGACCACGGGTTAGACACACGGGCGTGTGACTGGCCGTGTGATGTAAGTCAGGCTCGACCACGGGTGAGGCACACGGGCGTGTGTCAGGCCATGTGGACTAGTCAGTATGTATGCCCTGTTTTGACACGGCTCGGGCACATGGGCGTGTCTGATGCTGTGTGAGGCACACGACCTACCCACACGGGCGTCAGACTTCTGCAACTTTGAAGAATATGTTTGATTTTCAAATTTTTTTTGTATGATCCCGGTTTAGTCCTAACCCATTTCTAGTGCATGTTTAAGGTAGCGTATGGCTCATTAAGGGACTATTTACTTGTATTCTGCTACGATGTGACAGTGATATGCTTTATAATATGAAATATTTGCAAAAGTTTCTGATTATCCGGTAATACCTCTTAACCCTAGTCTGGCAACGGATACGGGTTAGGGGTGTTATATTCACCATCTTAACTGGTTGGGGTAACAAGGAAGAAGGATGAAAGAGCAGTCTGCATGGAAGAAAGAAGCTAAAGATTGTGCACAAATAACTGATGATTTATCAAGCTGGTAAGTTGCTTAATCTTTCTTTATGCATAGATTTAAGGAAAGGAAAGAAAGTAAAATATGTCAACTAGTCGGCGAATTTGTTTTGTTTTGGGTTGAAATTATGAATAGTTACTGAAGTGGTTTCTGCAAGCAAGTAAAGTATGATCCTTTTAATGATTGGAGAGTCTGAATTGGTTGTTATGTAGTATTTATCAAGCTGTTGGAGGCTCGGGTAGCAAAGGAAAAATCTTAGTGGATGGATTTGGAGTCAAGTTCCAGGTGAGTTCCAAAACTTAGCTAGCAAATAAATCATTTTGTTTAGTTTTGTGAGTAGAATAGGCTTACTTCAGTGTTATGTGAATGATGAATTATTCTATAGATGAACTGTGATAACATTATGGTGAAGTAATGATGTATGGTGGTTGCAAGTAGTGTGGTATGTAACTATGTAGATGGTTGTAAGCTAGTTATGCTGAGCAAATGAGGTGTTTGGAGTAATGCATTATTGCAATTAAAGTGATATGATTTGCTGGTAGTAAGTGTTATTATGATATATCAAAGAAATGTTTGGCAAGATATATGACGTATGATTCATAGTCTTTATTGGTGGAATGTGTGTATGATATGCATTCTATTTATTTGGCTTTGTGGAGGTTCGGATGGTAATGCATGAGTTGCATATGCATTTTATGCATGTGGCTTTGAGGGAGGTTCAGTTGGACTAACCTAGAAAAGGATATTTGAAATGATACGGAGAACAGAGCGCACCAATATGTGAGAGCCCCTTGTATGGAACATATGAGAGCCCTCAGTTGGAAAAATGGAAGTCCATGGCCATCGTATTACCGTATATGTGGGAAGTCTGTTTGGACTATCTTTTGTAGGAAGTCCGTCGGGTTTATCTAATGTGGAAAGTCCATCAAAACTATCTTTCGTGGAAAGTCCATATCTTGTAAATTTGATTCCACCCTATGTCCGTATGTATGAGTCCTTAGAAAGGTGATCTATTATTTTGAGAAGGCCATTGTGCTTTTGCTAGCAGAAAAATTGAGGCAGATACACGTTATGACGGTCAATCGACTTATTCTTACAATTTTTACATCTACTGTAGTTATGGATTTCACCTTGGTTAAACTTTGCAGGTTCATTTAGAGATCCGAATCTAAATTTATAATTTCTGCCAAGAACGAGTTCGCGTGCTAGTAGCACATCCTAAGTTCGATCCCACTATATAAGCAAATTGTATGGAAGTCATATTGTATATGACAGTTCGCTAGGACCTTTTGGGGACAATACAAGGATATTCTGCTATACTTCTGAAATAAAGAAACTGTTTATCTAAGTAAGTTTTGTGTTTGAAATACTATGCAAGCTATCTGTTTATGCAAAACAGTTTATGAATGATGTGGTAGTCCACCATGACTGTCTCATAAGTATGATTTTGCATATAGAGGATTCACTGTTAAGAATCTGCCTAGAAGTCATTTATTTGAAAGAGAAAACCTCCAGGATGATTGTTTTACGAGTCTGAGTTTGGTAAGACAAACCGCTATTATCAGTCCGCAATAGGGACTATTCGCCAAGAATGGTTTTATGTGAATAGATATAGTCATTGGTGTAAGGCGTGCCATGGGAATTGTTCATGGAGTATCTCTTACAGTTCACAATTGAGAATCTGCGAGGATTTCCTTCTCGAGGAGGTAGATGCATAAGGATCCATGGGGGCAACTAATATAAAAAAAATGGAGTTAGAAGGGAAAACCACCAGGAAATCTTCTACATGTGATAGGGAGGATGGCGTATTGTCTTAAAATAGGAAAAACCATCGTGAAGTCCTAGCCACGAAGTATAGTCGTTAGCATTGTGTTAGTAAGGTATGAAAACTCATTAAGTTCGTTAGAACTTGTGTTATTATGCATTGCAGGTATAGAGGATTTTGGGAATTCGAGAAGGGATCAAGCTAGAGACCACCGTGCATTGGCAAATTTTGTCTCTTATTGTAATATTTGTATAGTGGGGTGACCCAGTGGTGGAGTCTTAAGGTCTTTGTTGTAAATTTAATTAAATGGCCAGAATACAAATTTTTAGTACCAAGTGACTATTTTTAAACATGTTAAGGATTAATTCGGAACATTGTTGTATATTAAATTAAAGTTTTATCATCGACAAATATTTTCAAAGATTTGAATTTTCTTAGTAGCAGTACTAAATATATTCTTATATTCATTCTTTTATTATTGCAGATAAACATTATTGAAAGTACAAGTTAAATTTGAAATTAGAATATAGCATCCTATAGTCCAGACCCGACGATCGGGTCGGGTTTGGGTGTTAGAGTATACCCAAAGACTAATCATGAGATGATTGTAATCACATACTCCTTTTACCTTGTTTGTTAATATAAGGCATTGCCATTGTTATTTCAGTTTCTTTTTCGGTGTGTACAAATAAAGTGATTAATAATAAAATCCTGATAATAATATGATTATTCTTAAAAGGTCTTGTAATTACCCGATAGTTAGGGTGTCGAAAAATGAAGTTCGGGATCCCGTTTCATTAAAATGAAACCGTAAATATTTTTATTTAGTATTTTCGAGGTTAGTTTAGTAGTGAATTAAATTTTAGTTAAGTGAATTTTGTGAAATTAAGATTTGTTAAAGTACTAGGACTAAATCACGTATAGATTAAAAGTTGATTTATAGATTGAAATAAATTAAAAGGACTAAAATAGTAAATATACATATACCTTGTTGAGTAGACGATATTAATGAAATACATACATATACATTATATTTGTAAACTTAATATATATATATATTAATTAATAAGTTAAAAATTAAATGTTTGTATATATGTATTATATAATAATAATAATAATAATAGTGGTTGCATGCAAATTAAAAGAAAAAGAAGAAAGAAAAAGAAAGAAAAAGAAAGAAAGAAAAGAAGGGATAACGCACGACCTAAGGGTTTCTTGCTTTTCAACTTCAATTGGTTAGTCAATTTAGTCCATTTTCTTGTAATTTTTGTATTTTTGGAATCCCAGTGTTTAGAACTACCCAACCCATGTTGATATTTTAGCATTGATTAAGATTTAGATGTTGTTATTGTTGAATAGTTTTAGTATTAGGGATTAAATTGATAGATTTTTAAGTTAGAAATGGAAAAGGACTAAATTGTAGAACAAATTGTAAAATTTGAGTATTAGGGACTAAATTGTGAAAAATTTGAAATTTAAGGGTATAATTGAAAATAGGGAGTTAAATTTAGTTTAAAGTGAAATGAGTATGAAAATATAGAGTTAATTGTGAAGATTGAAAATTTGTCTCGATTTAAGGACTAAATTGAAATTTAAGCAAATATTGTGTAAAAAACTAAAATATTCAATTGAATTGAATTATATGAAATTGAAATGAATATATGTTTAAATGTGATAATGTGCAAATATGAGAATTGGATATTAGATTTATTTGTAAGTGAAATGGAACCATATTAATTGTTTCGGGCTAAGTCGGAAATAGATGGTATGCCATAGGATAGGAAGAGTTTAGAGATTTCTTCGACTTTGAGTCGATGAGGCACTAGGTGCCAATTTAATTCGGTTTAACCGATGAGACACTGGGTGTCAATTTATATAGCGTTGGGCGCAATTATTACTTAGGATTTATCCAATGAGACACTTTGTGCCAAACTGGTGTGTTGATTGAATCTGTGTATCCATTCAAGTCTGAGTCGTGTTAATAGGGGTAATTAAGTAATAAATTTCTGTAATCGATATTGAAATGGCAAAGTATGTGAATTGGAAATGAGATTGTGGTTTGAAAAATGAAATGTGAAATATGATGTGATCATAAATGAAATATATGAGTGATGCACTCATGGATTGAATGTGGATTGGTTTGTACCATTGCTTAAATGAATTATTGATTGATATATGAAAAGCTGCTTATATAGCAAGTGATATGAATTGAGATATTTGTTATAACCAACCCAGTATGAAAACATGTAAAGATTGAGTATAGTACAAAATGATATGGTAATATGCTTGAAATTGAAATGGTGATATCTTGTAATTGTAAGCTTAGACAGTAGTATGATCGTATAATTCAATTTGAGCATTCATGTACCATTATGTTTTCAAATTTTCGCATTATAGAAATATCACTGAGTTTTACTCAGTGTGCAATTTTTTTTTCCGTGCGCATGTTAGATACTTCTCTTTTGATCGCTGACTCAGCATCCAACAACGATCCCGATCTCAAGTGCGGTGATGTTTAATTTTGTAATGGCATGTACCTAGGATGTCTTAGTTGTTACTTATTTTGTGAAAGGGATGTAAATTGAGTTATAAGTATAATGTTGGTTTGGGTGTATAAGTATATGTTTGTGTTTGAAGCCATAAGTTGGTATGTTGTTTTGATCCAAGGCTTGGTATGTGTGTGAATTTTAAACTTGATGTCTTAGGTAGCTATATGTTAGGCTAAATTGAGTTATTTTGGCATGTTTAAAATCTTGATTTGAATGATCCATTGTTGATATATTTTGATGATATAAAATGTGGTAGCAATGAGAGTACATTGGTTAGGCCCTAAGATGATTGTTTTGAGTATGTTTGATCGTATTTTGATTAGGTTAAATGATTGGTTTTTGAGTTGCTTAATACCTAAGCAAGTAGGAAATGGTAAACTTGTTGTTTAAGGTACATTTTGGGTCCACACAGCCAGAGACATGGGCATGAGACTTTACCGTGTGAGGCACACGGCTTTGGTGACACGGCCATGTGTCATCTGTTGAGTGCTTAGGGTGCAAGTTAGTTAGCACACGGCCTGGTACATGAGCGTGTGGGGCTATTTTGAGAGTTACACGGCCTGGCACACGGGTATGTGACACGACTGTGTGACCCTACTCAATGAGTTACACAGGCTGGGACATGGCCGTGTGTCTCTAGTTCGAATGTTACACGGGCAAGGACATGGGCTGGGTGTAACACCCCTTACCCGTATTAAACGCCGGAACCGGGTACGAGGCATTACCAGACTTATCTCACTTGAACATACAACTTTGGGCTATAAAATTTCATTCCAACTTAAAACTTCTCATTCATATGCATAACATCCTTATTATGGGCCTACGAGGCCTTAAACATACATTCTGAAGGATTCCAGAATTAAACCGAAAACTTTTACACTCTTAGAAAATTTTTGCCTAAACAGGGACCACACGCCCGTGTGAAGAGTGGGACACGCCCGTGTGGTAATTCGCATGCCTGTGTTCTACACCCGTGGTCGACACTGACTTGCATCACACGGCCTATCACACACCCGTGTGTTTAGCCCGTGTCCCTCACACGGCCTCGACACACCCGTGTCTTAGCCCGTATGCCAAAACCATGGCATTCTGTTTATGATGTCATCACCTCACTATGGTCACACGGCCAAGGTACACGCCCGTGTCCTTAGACCGTGTGTCGAGTTAAATTCCTAATTTTAGGTGCAGACTTCACATGGCCTGGGCACACGCCCATGTCCATGGCGTGCCTCCCACACGACTGAGACACACGGCCGTGTCTCTGCCCATGTGTTTACTACTGAGCATATTGACTTGCAAAACTAGCATGCAAGAGGACACACGACTGATCAGCACGCCCATGGGGCTGATCAGGTGTGACACACGGCTTAGACACACGCCTGTATCTATCTACCCGTGGACATTAAAAGGCTATATTCCAAGCCAAATGCCACCCTACATAGCAACCATACTTATACCAATTCATTTCAACATAACTCATGACCCTAAGGCACTTCCAAAAACTCAATTCAAAGCATCCACACAAGCATAAACTTTATAATTTCATCACCATTGATTATAAATAAACTTGTCATGTATTGGCCCAATTCTAATGACCATTTACAAAATGACTTTGATAACATAAATAGCCAACACTTTGGCTATCAAAATGACATAACAAAGTACCCAAGTCCTATACATGCCATACTCAAAATAAGTCTAACTTGTTATACCAAAGAGATGCCGGTAGTGTGATTTCTGAACTTCGACGTCCCACGATTCTCGAATTATCTTGGCAATACTACAAGGAAAAATGGAAAGAGAAGGGTAAGCATAAAGCTTAGTAAGTTTGCATGAAAATAAATAGCAACAATAAGTTCATAATGACATCAATTCATGGCATTAGATAACCACACAAAGTCATAAGCACTTTGCCATAACTTACTCGTACTTGTTCTTATCTAGCATATACCATGCCACATATCGTAATCATTCCTCGTGAATTATTCACGGGTACCTGTATTCACTCAATCACATGACTTTAGTACTAATCTCATTTCTATTTCCAAGCTTATTATTTATCCCACTAATTCACTAGGGATACTCAAAGACGCATATTCATCGTCATTAACATAAACACGAAGCCAATGCCACATCCCAGATGTGGTCTTATATGGGGTCACCTTTGAGTGCCGATGCCATATCCCGGATATGGTCTTATACGGAATCTCGCTTCAAGTATCGATGCCATATCCCGGATATGGTCTTATACGATTCTCATATTCAATACCGAAGCCATATACCAGATATGGTCCTATACGAAATCTCAATTCGGTGCTGAGGCCATGTCCCCGACATGGTCTTACACGGGACCTTATCCATCTCATGTCTCGATGATAGTATTCTCACATTTATTATAGTCCAACCGTGACGTCAACATCTCAACTTTTATCATCTTTATCATTCAACACCAATACTCAATTTCATAGAATATCATGTATCATTATAATATCAAACATTCTCAAACATACTAGCATAAATGTTGAATTTATCACATACAAACTTACTTCGATTTCAAAATAAGCTAGATCGTCGATCTAGTCCGATACTTTGTTCTTTCCCCGGTCGAGGTAAATTCTTGGTTCTTTTTGATCTATAATAGCAAATTAGCTCATTTAATTATCACATTAATAATTGCATTTCAATAATCATATTTTGGCTAAATTACTATTTTGCCCTTAGACTTTTGCAAAATGACCATTTTACCCCTAGGCTCGGTAATCAATTCTAATCAAATTTCTACCTTTAACGAGCCTAGATGAACATTTATTTCTCTTATGGCAACCATAAAAACTCATTATTTCACACATTTACCTCACATTTTACAACCTTTATAAAAAGGTCCTTTTAGGTGTTTTCATGGTAACACCTTTCACAAAAGTTGTTCATCTAATAACTAAAAATCATTTTCTTCCATAAAAATGCAGCAAACTACTTAAAAGCTCTCATGGCAAAACTCTAAACTCTTCACCATCTTACAAAATAGTCCCCTCTTTAGAAAGCTTAAGCTTTAAGGGTTCCAAAAGTACAATTTTTATCAAGAAAGGATCACTAGAACACTTACTTGTAAGGAGAAGAGTGTGCTGGAATTTTTGAGCTCTCAACCCCTATTTTTGCTGCAAATTTTCTGTGGAAGGAAAGGAGAAAAAAGATGATATCTTTTCTTCTTTATTTTATTCTATTTCCTAGACAATTTATCACTTAATCCACCAGCTTGACCAATTTTGACATATTTTGTCTCCTATGGCCGGTCAACCATCACTTAAGGGGGCTAATTTCCCTTTAAAGACCTCAAATTATTATTCCATAGCTATTTGGCACCCTTAGCTTGAAATTTTGAACTTTTGCACTTTATGCAATTTAGTCCTTTTTCGCGATTAAGCATGAAATTGCTAAAATTAAAGCACCAAAATTTTCATGTACTTATATAATCATGCTCTAACTCATAAAATATCATGAAAATAATTTTCTCTAACCTTGGATTAGTGGTTCCGAAACCACTGTTCCGACTGGCCCCTAAGTCGGGTTGTTACAATTCTCCCCCTTAAGGATTTTCGTCCTCGAAAATCTTACCGGTAAAAAGGTTGGGATACTGGTTTCTCATGGTCTCTTTGGGCTCCCATTAGCCTCTTCTACCCCATGTCTCTGCCATAGCACTTTAACAAGGGCTATACTTTTGTTTCTCAGTTATTTGACCTCTCGTGCCAAAATCTTAACCGGTTCTTCGCCATAAGTCATGTCCAGTTGAATCTCTACTTTTGATGACACAATCACATGTGAAGGGTCCGAATGGTATCGACGTAACATGGACACATTGAAGACATTGTGAATCTTTTCCAGCTCAGGTGGCAAGGCCAAACGATAAGCTACTTGTAACACCCCTAACCCGTGACCATCGCCAGTTTAGGGTTAAGAGGCATTACCGAACAATGGAAACTTTTACGATCATTTCACATCATAATATAAATCATCGTCTAATCATAGCAGAATACAAGCATACATTCCCTTAAAGAGGTCTACGAGACCTTAATCATGCATTAGAAAGGGGTCGGGACTAAACCGGGATCATACAAAAAATTTCAAAGAATCAAACATTTTTCAAAGTTACAGAGGTCACACGCCCGTGTGGGCAGGCCGTGTGCCTCACACGGCCTCAGACACACCCATGTGTCCGAGCCGTGGCAAAACAGTGCATACATACTGACTTGTCCACACGGCCTGAGACACGCCCATGTGCCTCACTCGTGGTCAAGCCTAACTTGCACCACACGGCCAGTCACACGCCCGTGTGTCCAGCCCATGGTCAAGCCTGACTTGTTTTGAAATTTTAACCACGAAGGACATGGTCGAGCCACACGCCCATGTGCTCAACCGTGTGGGCAATTATAGGCCATTTGTAAGGCCAAAATGCCACCCACACTTTCGGTCAACCCTACATGCACATACAAGCATCACTCCAAACACTTATGGAAACCAAAGCATACTAATTTGTCCATCTTTTCTACTCATTCAAGAACATTTCAAACATACAAATTTTATGCATCATTTACTTCATTTTCATCACAAGCATTTCTAAGTTTAAACCAACCAATTCATACCATTTCTTTATAACAATCTTTCATCAATAATATGCTAACTTTGCATCATAAAACTTACCATTAATTTGACTATCTCATCAATTCAACCATTAGCCACAGAACATACCAAACTATGCATCATATAGCATAACTACTCATTCATATCATAATCGTTATCTAGCCATATCACATGGCTATTTATATAAAACTCAAAACAAAGTTCCCAAACTAACTAGCCTATACATGCCATACTTAGCTTTGTACACATTCAAAAGGTACCAAAATGAGTTTGATAGTGTGGTGACGATCCTCAACGATCCTCGAGCCTTCCGTAGCTTTAACGATCTATAAAACAATGCAAACACACACAGAGTAAGCTTTCCAAAAGCTTAGTAAGCCATATACAAATAAACTTATCATAAAACATTCTTAACATATCAAATACATAGTCATTAGTATATCACATATGTAAATTCATAATTCTCCTTTGGCTCATTAGTTTAGTCATTGTATACCAACTAATCATGTCTCCAAGTATCTCTTTTGTACATAACACACTCATACCTATATCACATTTTGTCTCATTGAACCTATGCACATATATCTCTTGCACGTTCACAAATACTTGCCTTTCATACTCAATCATAGAGTACATCACAAACGTACCTGAAATAATTACGCATTTAACATAGTATTTCATTCCTCGGAATTGCTCGTTGAACCATTTGGAATCAAATAGGATACTCAGATAACTCGGAATACTTGTACAATGCCAACATCCCAGACGTGGTCTTACATGTAACCAAATATCGATGCCACTGTCCCAGACAGGGTCTTACACGAAATCATATACGATGCCGATGTCCCAGAAATAGTCTTACACGTAAATCTCAAATCGACGCCAACGTCCCAGACGTGGTCTTACACGATATCACATATCAGAAACCTATGTCATGACATATGTAATCCTATCTATTCCTAGGTTTGTACGGGACTTCTCGGACATTGATACATTATTGATACTTCCTCGGATTTCATGTATATATATCATCTCGATCTCATTCATCACAATTAAATTTCATATGAACATACATAAATCAACACAAATACATTTATTTGTATATAGACTTACCTCGGATTCGAATAAACGAATGGACTCGGCTACTCAATTACTTTTGACTTTCCTCGATCTAAATCCGTTTTCTTCGATTCTTGATATATACATATTCAAATCTAACTCATTTATTCACCAATTCATTTAATTCACTCCAACAACACACATTTAGGGAAATTTACAATTTAGCCATCATATTTTAACATTTTGACATTTTAGTCCCTATTTCATAAAATCACAAAATACACAAAATTTCATGTTGCCCATGCCTAGTCGAATTTTCACAAGCTTCATACAAGGCCATACATTTCATTTATTTCACATTTTAATCCCTCAAAATATTATTTTCTCAATTTAATCCAAATTACTCAAATTCATCAAAAATCCAAAGACAAACTTTGTTAATCTATCACATATCTTTCACAATTCAACTTCAAACATCATAAAACTCATGAATTCATCAATGGCACATTTCAAATTTATCATCAATTCACAAAATTAAAGCATGGGTTTGAAAGAACACGAAGCAACAATTATAAAAACGTAGAAATTATCAAAAACCACATAAAAACGAACCTTGAATAAAAGAACATGAATGGCCAAATGTTTGAAGAGCTCAAACCTTGTTTTTCTTTTCTATTTTCGGTGGTGGATGGATGAACAATCCACTATCATCTTTCCTTTATTTTATTAATTACATATTAATGTATTATTTACTAAATTAACCTTTGAATTTTAATAAGTAAACCATATTAACTAAGCCCATAACCGTCCATCCCAAAGTCTAATGGCCAAATTACAACATAAGGTCTCATATTTAGAAGGACACATCAATTAGGCACTTAATCAATTAGAAGACTTCTTTTACATTTCTTGCGATTTAGTCATTTTATCAAATTAAGCACATAAACGACAAAATTAATTCACAAAAATTTCACACATACTAGTTCACATGCTATAGACTCGGAAAATAATATTAAAATATTTTTTTGACTCGGATTTGTGGTCTCGAAACCACTATTCTGACTAGGGTCTAAACCAGACTATTACAATTCTCCCCTCTCAGGGATTTTCGTCCCCAAAAATCTTACCGTTAAACAGATTCGGATATTGTTGCCTCATAGTATCTTCGGGCTCCCACGTAGCCTCTTCTACTCCGTGTCGATGCCACAATACTTTAACTAACAGAATTTTCTTATTTCTCAACTCTTTAATCTCACGACCCAAGATACAAATCGATTCTTCCTCATAAGTCATATCAGATGGGATTTCAACCTCAGATTGAGAAATCACATGTGAAGGGTCAGATCTGTATCGACGAAGCATTGATACGTGAAATACATTGTGAATCTTTTCTAGTTTCGGTGGCAACAACAATCGGTATGCAATCTGTCCAATACGTTCAATGATCTCGTACGGCCCGATGAACTTCTGACTTAATTTTCCTTTTCGTCCAAATTGGAGTACTTTCTTCCACGGAGATACTTTCAAGAACACTTTGTCACCGATATCAAATTCAATATCTTTTCTTTTCAAATCTGCATAGGAATTCTGACGATCAGACGCTGCTTTCAGACTATTATAGATCACTTTCACTTTTTGCTTGGTTTCTTTTATCAAATTAACCCCGTGTATCTTATTTTTAGTGAGTTCAGGCCAATACAGAGGCGTTCGACATTTGCATCCGTACAAAGCCTCATAAGGTGCCATTTTAATGCTCGACAGAAAACTGTTATTGTATGCAAATTCAATCAATGGTAAATATTGTTCCCACGTACCATCAAACCCAAGAATGCAACATCTCAACATATCCTCGAGTATCTGAATAATCCGCTCAGATTGACCATCCGTCTGTGGGTGAAAAGTTGTACTAAAATGTAATTTAGTACCTATGGCCTCTTGCAGTTTCTTCCAGAATCGTGAAGTAAACCTCGGATCTATGTCAGATACAATAGATAATGGTACCCCATGCAATCTCACAATATCAGAAATATAAAGCTCTGCTAGTTTATCAAGTGAGTAATCAGATCGTACCAGAATGAAATGGGCTGATTTTGTCAATTTGTCAACTACAACCCAAATTGCATCTTTCTTTCTCAGAGTCAAAGGCAAGCCTGAAACAAAATCCATCGTCACTCTATCCCATTTTCACTCGGGAATCAGAATCGGTTATAACAAACCAGATAGAACCAGATGTTCAACTTTAACTTGCTGACAGACTAAACATTTTGTAACAGTCCGAATTTAACCCTAATCGAAACGGTGGTTTTGAAATCACGAATCCGAGCCGGAAAAATTTCCTAATATTATTTTTATTTTTTTTGTGTCGTGTGTAATAATCATGAATAAATATGTGTGGAAATTTATGAACTTAATTGCTTTGGTGTGTTTAAATTTAGAGAAAGGACTAAATAGTTAAAGTAGTAAAAAAAAGATCTATTAAGTTGGAGGGTTAATTGAATTGTCTTTCTTGCATGGGGACTTGCATGTCAAATTGCCCAAATTTCATGATGTGGACGGCAAGCATGCTAGGAAAAAACAATTTTATATGTATAATGGGTGCATTATTTTAGTTTAAGTATATTATAATAAGTATTTAGTTTATAAAATAAAAGAAAGGGAATTTGAGGAAATAGAGAATAGTAGTTTTAAATTGTTTGAAATGTTATGGAAATTATTGTAAATTGAGCATGGAAATGCCCTTTACATTCGGCTAATGTTTGGGTGAATGTTTATGATGTTGAGTTGGTTTAAATTGTTTGTTCTTATAAATTTGTATATATATATATATATGTTGAGATATATATGTGTGTTGAAGTAGTATATGCGGCCATAAAAAGGGGTGAAGAGACAAAATGTGTTAGATTGTTATTGAATTATTAATTTGATATCAATGTTGTGTAATTAAGTATATGTTATAATATCGTAGGTTAAATTGGGTGTTTTAATGAACTATTTTAAGTGAAGGACTAAAATGGAACAAATATGAAAGATAACTATGTTGAGATTAGAACGGCCCAATTGAATTGTCCTTTTTGCATGTAGGTTTTGCATGGTAAATTGTCCAACTTGAAATAGGTGGACGGCATCATGATGGATGTATATATTGAATTTATTTATTTTAGTTAGTGGCATTAAACTTACATTTTTATAATTGACTTAAAATAAGTAAAATAAAGGATAAAACAAGTAGTGGAGAGTCATCTCCTACCTTTAGCCTTGGAGTGCCGAAATTGGAAGGAAGAAAAGAGAAGTTTAAGCTTTATCATTCGGTTCTTGCATGCTCCCATGAGGTTAGCTTTTGAACTTTATTTTCTTAAATTCTGGTATTTTTAGGTTCATCTCTTTGAGTATTACCGAACCCATGTCAAAGATTTTGAGATTTAGACATGATATAGTTTCAATCATTAGTGATTAAATTTGGGTTAGCTATGCTTGATAAATGAATATAATGTATGTTTAAACTCAATATGTTTTAAGTAGAAATTTTTAAATGAGATGAAAAATAGTGGTATTTAACTTGTTAAATAAGTTGTATGATTTTATATGGTTATTAAGTAGGTTCGGCTATGAGGAAAATATGTGAAATTAGGTATAAAAAAAATTGGGAGAAATTTTATGTTTGGACTAAATTGAGTATTATATGGAACTTTAATGAGCTAGGGATCAATCGGCCTTAACTCATTAGTAAATAAATTGGCATGATTTTGAATAATTATAAACTTTGTATATAATTGGATAACATGTGAAATATCAAGGTCGAGTTTATAATTGTTCCTTATTCGTATATGGCTAAATCGAGTAGAAAAGTATTGAATGAGCTCAAATTTAAATTAATTAGATCAAGTACAAAAAGGGAAAGGTTTTGGATCGAGGAAAATTAACGAGTAGCCGGGAAGCTTAATTCGACAACTATCGAGGTAAGTTTTTAAGCTACTTTAGTTGAATTAAATTCTTATTTTTTTTTGGGATATTAATGTGTATATGATTGATTGAATAAAGCTTATTAAATTAGGTAAGGCCGAATGTAACATTATGGCAAGGTATATGTGGCCGAATGTATGGTTGAATAATGCATCAAATTATATATATATATTTGAAATAGATGAACATTTATGTATTAAGTAGTAGACATGTGTGGACCTTGAATAGGTGAATAATATCGGGCTTTAAGCCTAGCAGGCTTTGTGCCGGTGAATAATATCGGGCTTTAAGCCTAGCAGGCTTTGTGCCGGTGAATAATATCGGGCTTTAAGCCTAGCAGGCTTTGTGCCGGTGAATAATATCGGGCTTTATGCCTAGCAGGCTTTATGCCGGTGAATTATTATAAGTATATGCTTAAATAGATTTTTGATGATATGGAACTTAATTCGGTAAATAAGTTCGGTGTTCAGGTATGTGTAAGTCTATAAGTAAAGGATTGTTCTTAATTTTAACTAAATGTAAATTATTCATGCTGAATTGAAATGTTTATAATTATAATTACTATTACCGAATGTGAGGGATGGTAATTGATATGTTCAAGGAACTACTTGAGTAAGTTTCAAGTAATGGTATTAATTTGAAGAAATGATTACTTATAAGTTTAAATTGAATGTTGATGATTATTTCAAGGCATTGTCGAATATATAAATATATATATATATATATGTATTAGAGATTGATAAGAAATGGTTGAAGGTGATGGTACTTGGTTGTTGTATTAGAAGCATGAAATAGGAAATTTTAATGATGATATTATAATGAGATTTAAGCATACTAAACGGAGTTTATGATGGTTTGATGTGGTATAGACCGAATGCAATATAGTATTTGGAAATTGAACACTTGGATATATACCTTATACATATATAAGTGTATATTCTTGTGTGTAAGGTAAATGTGAATTATATATATATATTATGCATATTGAGGGAATAACAAGATAAGAGAAGCTTATATTGAGTAATACGTTACATCAATTACATTGTGGGTGCGGATTTAAGAATTTTACGGAAATATAATTCATTGAATGGAGCTGTCCGAAAAGTGATAGATAGGTAAGGGATGTATGATAATTGTGTAATTTAAATATCAATGAGGTAAATTGTTCTTGTATACGAAATTAAAGTATCAAGAGGTTATTAATAATCTATGAGTTTGATTGAATGGATGAATGGTAACTTGGTAGTTGATTTTTGAGACCTATTGATCAAGATAGTTGTTGAATGGTAGCATGATACATGTAAATGAAATTACGAATCCGTTATCATCAAATAAGTTGATTTAATTAACCTTAAAGGTTCGGTCACAAAGGTATGTGTATATTTGATGATGAATTGAATTTGTGTAAAAGTGGTTATATGTGATATTATATTAGATTCGAATAATTGAGTACATGCGATAGTTTATTTTAACTTTGAATGATCGGTTATATATATGAAATTTATTATTGAATGTATGAGTGGTTGGCCTTAAGGTTATAAAAGATGAAAGTTTACGAATGATGATATGAATTATGAGTAAGAGAAGCTACCTAACGAGGAACATGGATTATATGAGGAAAGTGATTGTATAGGTGTATGCGATTAACAAAATTTAGCCTATTTGAATTAAATTATATATGTTTCTATGGTGAATTATTTGCTTATAGCTTACTGTCACAAAGCTTACTTTGTATAATTTTCCTATGTTTATAGAGTTTCAAGGACTTGCTCGGGTTGGAAGTCGAAGGAATCTCATCACACTATCCAAATTGCGCTTCGGTAAATAAGTGCTTGGAGTTTTGGTTATGTGGCATGTATAGACTAGTTTGATTTTGTTAGTTTTGAAATTGTATATATTGTATAAGCCATGCGAAAATGGCTTGTCCATCTCATTATCCTTGGAATTTGTATTTTGGCTTGATGATTTCGTTTGATTTGATTTTGATATATTTATAAGTATGATTAATGTATAGAGTTTATATGAAATGAAGTAAAGATGTTATGATCTAAATTTTGAATTTTGTAACTCGTTTTAATAAGAAGCAGTTGGAGGATTTTAAATTTTTTTTTTTATGCCCTGAATTAGTAGTCAAGTCTAGTAATGCCTCACACTCGACTCCGGCAACGGTCTCGGGTAACAGGGGTGTTACACATTTTGAGACAAAATCAGAGATATCTCTTTTCATACTAGACCACCGATAATGTTGCTTCAAATCATGGTACATCTTTGTACTTCCCGGATGAACAGATAGGCGACTGTTATGAGCTTCATTCAAAATTAACTGTAATAACTCTAGATTTCTCGTAACACAAATTCGATCTCGAAATCTCAAGCAATCATCATCATCAACTCGAAATTCAAAATTAGAGTTCATATCACACTGAGCTCGTTTCGCTAACATTTCATTATCAACTTTCTAAGCATCACATATTTGTTGTAAGAACAACGGTTTCGCTTTCAATTCCATTAAAACTGAATCGTCATTTGACAGGTCTAAATGAGCATTCAACGCATGTAATGCAAACAATGACTTCCGACTCAATGCATCAGCAACAACATTCGCCTTACCCGAATGATAATCTATCACAAGCTCGTAGTCTTTCAACAGTTCTAGCCATCCTCTCTGTCGCAGATTCAAATCTCTCTGAGTCATCAAATATTTCAGACTTCTATGATCCAAAAACACATGACATTTCTCACCGAAGTGACGCCAAATCTTTAAAGCAAACACAATCGCAGCTAGCTCAAGGTCGTGCGTCAGATAATTCTTTTCATGTGGTTTCAATTGTCTCGAGGCATAAGCTATAACTTCGCCTTCCTGCATCAAAATGCATCCCAGACCATTTAACAAAGCATCACTATAAATCTCAAACTCTTTACCCGATTCTGGATGTATTAAAACTGGAGCTTCGGTCAAAAGGGCTTTCAACTGATCAAAGCTTTTCTGACATTTATCTGACCATTCAAACTTCATATCGTTTTGAAGCAGTCTAGTCAACGGAGTAGAAATCATCGAATAGCCTTTTACAAATCTTCGATAATAACCAACAAGTCCCAAAAAACTACGGACTTTAGACACATTTCTCGGAGGCTTCCACTCCAAAATAGCTGAAATTTTACTCGGATCAACCCTGATACCAGATGCTGACACAATATGTCCCAAAAAACTGACTTCACGCAACTAGAATTCACATTTACTAAACTTAGCATACAATTGCTTATCTCGCAGAGTTTATAGCACAATTCTTAGATGTTTAGCATGCTCAGTTTTATCACGCAAATAAATCAAACTGTCGTCAATGAATACAACAACAAATCGATCTAAATACGGTCTGAAAATTCTATTCATCAAATCCATGAAAACAGCAAGAGCATTGGCTAGTCCAAAAGGCATAACTAAAAACTCATAATGCCCGTACCTCGTTCTGAAAGCAGTTTTCGGAATATATGAATCTTTTACTCGCAACTGGTAATATCCCGATCTTAGATCTATCTTTGAGAATACAGTAGTTCCTTTCAACTGATCAAAAAAATCATCAATTCTGGGTAAAGGATATTTGTTCTTGATAGTAAGCTTGTTCAACTGACGGTAATCAATGCACATTCTTATCATACCATCTTTCTTTTTCACGAATAACATAGGAGCACCCCAAGGTGAGAAACTCGATCGTGCAAATCCTCTATCGGTCAACTCTTGCAACTGTGACTTCAACTCTTTCAATTCTGTTGGTGTAATTTTATACGGAGCTATCAAAATAGGAGTCATTCTCGGCAATAGTTCAATACCAAATTCAACTTCTCATATCGGAGGAAATCCCAGTAATTCTTCAGGAAATACGTCAGGGAATTCACAAACAACTGGCACTGATTCTACTTTCTTTTCAGTCACTTTTGAATCAATTACATAGGAAAAATAAGCTTCATAACCCTTTTTCACATAACTCTGAGCTTTCATCACTGATATCACAGTTGGTAACCCATTCAAATCATTAGATTTAATCCAAACTATTTCATCATTCTGACACCTCAAATCAATAGTCTTCTGTTTGCAGTTCACAACAACATCATGCAATGTTAGCCAATCCATACCCAAAATTATATCAAACTCATCAAAAGGTAATAGCATCAGATCAGCCGGAAAGCAAACATCTCGAAACATCAACGGACAATTCTTGCATACTTTGTCAACCAAGACACATTTTCCTAAGGGGTTCGATACTCTAATAACAAATTCAGTAGACTCTATAGGCAAAGTCTTACTGGATACTAAGTTCATGCATACATACGAATGAGTAGATCCTGGGTCTATCAATGCAATCATAGAAGTATTATAAAGAGTAAATGTACCCTTAATAACATCTGGAGATGAAGCTTCCTCACGGGCTCGGATGGCATAAGCTCTAGTCGGCGCTCTAGCTTCAGATCTCGCAACTGTGTCTTTTGTAGCTCTCTGACTACCATTGACATTTTTTGCATTCCTTGAAGGTCTACCTTTAACTGACACATTATCTGATCTCAGATTCTGAATAATCTCTTGCTCAACAAATTCTAGGCAATCTCGAATGAAATGGTCTAATGATCCGCATCTGAAACAGGCTCGATCATTTAATCTACAACTGCCTGGATGTTTTTTTCCATAATGTTTACATTCAGGTTGATCGGATCGAACATTTCCAACACTAGCTACTGAAGTTGCTAGAGCTTTAGAGTTCGACTGCGATCTAGCTCAATCTCTGTTCGAATGTCCCACATTAGCCTTTGAATGACTATGCTCATCTCTGAATTTATTTGGTGTAGACTGAAATGATTTGCTTGAGAATCTCTTTCTCACATCTCTAGCTTTCGATTCAACTTTTCTTTTATCTTTCCCGAGTGCCTCAGCCTTACATGCTCGATCAACAAGCGCAACAAACTCTTTTATTTCCAGAATCCCAACAAGCAAACGAATATCTTCATTCAGACCATCTTCAAACCTTTTGCACATTATCGCTTCAGTTGAGACACATTCCCGAGCATATTGACTTAGTCTCACAAACACTCGTTCATATTCGGTGATAGTCATGCGTCCCTGTTTCAATTCTAAAAATTCTTTTCGTTTCTGATCAATAAATCTCTGGCTGATATATTTATTCTGAAATTCAGACTAAAAGAAATCTCATGTAACCCGTTCTTTTGGAACAATAGAAATCAAAGTCTTCCACCACTGATAAGCTGCATCTCGTAACAAATAAACAACACATTTTATGGATTCATCAGGAGTCAATGACATTTCATCAAATACTCGGATTGTGTTCTCGAGCCAAAACTCAGCTCTCTCTGCATCATCATCACTAGTGGCTCTGAACTCTTCGGCCCCATACTTACGGATTTTGTCGACCGGAGGCTTATTTATCAAATTCAGATTCATAACTGGAGGCACAACTGAAGTCTGAGGAGGATTTGACGGGGACGGAGGTTGTGAAACAGCCAATTTGTTCTAACGTATTAAGTGAACCACTCATTCATCATTTGAAAGAATGCTTATTTAGCCTCACCTTCCTGACCGCTAGTAGCCGGTCTCGAATCAGATGGCGTTGTCCCTTGAACGGGAGCAGGCGCATTGCTTTCAACATCGTCAGCTACAGCTCTTTCGGGATCCATTTACTATACGAAAACACATTTTACACGTCAAGATTCATCACACTATCACAGTTCGTATATATGGCATGTATAGCTAGACTCTCATACACTACGTTAGTCCTAGAATAGACTAAATCGTAGCTCTGATACCAATCAAATGTAACACCCCTAACCCGTGACTATCGTCCATTTAGGGTTAAGAGGCATTACCGGAAAATCGAAAACTTTTACGATCATTTCACATCATAATATAAATCATCATCTAATCATAGTAGAATACAAGCATATATTCCCTTAAAAAGGTCTACGAGACCTTAATCATACAGAAAGGGGTCGGGACTAAACTGGGATCATACAAATTTTTTCAAAGAATCAAACATTTTTCAAAGTTACAGAGGTCACACGCCCGTGTGGGCAGGCCGTGTGCCTCACACGGCCTTAGACTCACCCATGTGTCCGAGCCGTGGCAAAACAGGGCATACATATTGACTTGTCCACACGGCCTGAGACACGCCCGTGTGCCTCACCCGTGCTCGAGCCTGACTTGCACCACACGGCCAGTCACACGCCCGTGTGTCCAGCCCGTGGTCGAGCTTGAATTATTTTGAAATTTTAACCACGAAGGACACGGTCGAGCCACACGCCCGTGTACTCAACCGTGTGGGCAATTATAGGCCATTTGCAAGGCCAAAATGCCACCCACACTTTCGGTTAACCCTACATGCACATACAAGCATCACTACAAACACTTATGGCAATCAAAGCATACTAATTTGTCCATCTTTTCTACTCATTCAAGAGCATTTCAAACATACAAATTTTATGCATCATTTACTTCATTCTCATCACAAGCATTTCTAAGTTTAAGCCAACCAATTCGTACCATTTCTTTATAACAATCTTTCATCAATAATATGCTAACTTTGCATCATAAAACTTACCATTAATTTGACTATCTCATCAATTCAACCATTAGCCACAGAACATACCAAACTATGCATCATATAGCATAACTACTCATTCATATCATAATCGTTATCTAGCCATATCACATGGCTATTTATATAAAACTCAAAACAAAGTTCCCAAACTAACTAGCCTATACATGCCATACTTAGCTTTGTACACATCCAAAAGGTACCAAAATGAGTTTGATAGTGTGGTGACGATCCTCAACGATCCCCGAGCCTTCCGTAGCTTTAACGATCTATAAAACAATGCAAACACACACAGAGTAAGCTTTCCAAAAGCTTAGTAAGCCATATACAAATAAACTTATCATAAAACATTCTTAACATATCAAATACATAGTCATTAGTATATCACATATGTAAATTCATAATTCTCCTTTGGCTCATTAGATTAGTCATTGCATACCAACTAATCAAGTCTCCAAGTATCTCTTTTGTACATAACAGACTCATACCTATATCACATTTTGTCTCATTGAATCTATGCACATATATCTCTTACAAGTTTACAAGTACTTACCTTTCATACTCAATCATAGAGTACATCACAAACGTACCTGAAACAATTACGCATTTCACATAGTATTTCATTCCTCGAAATTGCCCGTTGAACCATTCGGAATCAAATAGGATACTCAGATAACTCAGAATACTCGTACAATGCCAACGTCCCAGACGTGGTCTTACATGTAACCAAATATCGATGCCACTGTCCCAGACAGGGTGTTACACGAAATCATATACGATGCCGATGTCCCAGACATGGTCTTACACGTAAATCTCAAATCGACGCCAACGTTCCAGACGTGGTCTTACACGATATCACATATAAGAAACCTATGTCATGACATATGTAATCCTATCTATTCCTAGGTTCGTACAGGACTTCTCAGACATTGATACATTATCGATACTTCCTCGGATTTCATGTATATATATCATCTCGATCTCATTCATCACAATTAAATTTCATATGAACATACATAAATCAACACAACTACATTTATTTGTATATAGACTTACCTCGGATTCGGATAAACGAACGGACTCGGCTACTCAATTACTTTTGACTTTCCTCGATCTAAATTCGTTTTCTTCGGTTCTTGATCTATACATATTCAAATTTAACTCATTTATTCACCAACTCATTTAATTCACTCCAACAACACTCATTTAAGGCAATTTACAATTTAGCCATCATGTTTTCACATTTTGACATTTTAGTCCCTATTTCATAAAATCACAAAATTTCATGTTGCCCATGCCTAGCTGAATTTTTACAAGCTTCATACAAGTCCATAAATTTCATTTATTTCACATTTTAATCCATCAAAATATTATTTTGTCAATTTAATCCAAATTACTCAAATTCATCAAAAATCCAGAGACAAACTTTGTTAATCTATCACATATCTTTCATAATTCATCTTCAAAGATCACAAAACTCATGAATTCATCAATGGCAAATTTCAAAATTATCATCAATTCACAAAATTAAAGCATGGGTTTGAAAGAACACGAAGCAACGATTACAAAAACGTAGAAATTATCAAAAATTGAACAAAAATGAACCTTGAATCAAAGAGCATGAATGGCCGAATGTTTGAAGAGCTCAAACCTTGTTTTTCTTTTCTATTTTCGGTGGTGGATGGATGAACAATCCACTATCATCTTTCCTTTGTTTTATTAATTACATATTAATGTATTATTTACTAAATTAACCTTTGAATTTTAATAAGTAAACCATATTAACTGAGCCCATAACCGTCCATCCAAAAGTCTAATGGCCAAATTACAACATAAGGCCTCATATTTAGAAGGACACATCAATTAGGCACTTAATCAATTAGAAGACTTCTTTTACATTTCTTGCGATTTAGTCCTTTTATCAAATTAAGCACATAAACGACAAAATTAATTCACAGAAATTTCACACATACCAATTCACATGCTATAGACTCGGAAAATAATATTAAAATATTTTTCTGACTCAGATTTATGGTCCCGAAACCACTATTCTGACTAGGGTCTAAATCGAACTGTTACACTATAGGTCCTATCCTCTCGGTAACTTCATAAGGTCCGATAAAGCGCAGACACAATTTGCCTTTCTGGCCAAATCTAAGGACTTTTCTCCATGGTGATACTTTCAGAAACACTTTATCACCTACTTGGCACTCAATCTCCTTCCTTTTCAAATTCGAGTAAGATTTTTGTCTATCTGAGGCCGCTTTCAAACATTCACGTATCACCTTTACTTTCTCTTCAGTTTCCCTGACCAAATAAACACCGTGAATCTGATTCTCTCTAAGTTATGTCCAATACAAGGGCGTTCGGCACTTACGCCCGTACAATGCTTCATAAGGTGCCATCTTCAAACTTGATTGAAAACTATTGTTGTAGGCAAATTCCACCAACGGTAAGTATTTTTTCCAATTACCTTGGAATTCCTAAATGCAACATCGAAGCATGTCTTCAAGTATTTGTATCACTCTTTCCGACTACCCGTCGGTTTGTGGATGGAAAGTTGTACTGAAACTCAATTTTGTGCCTAAAGCCTCTTGCAACTTTTTCCAAAACCATGACGTGAATCTCAGATCTTTATTCGAAATGATCGACAATGGTACACCATGAAGTCTTACTGTCTTTGACACATAAAAATTTGCCAACTTATCAAGAGAATAATCGACTCGTACATGTATGAAATGGGCTAACTTCGTAAGTCTATCGACTACAACCCATACAACATCTTTCTTTTTCAGCGTCAACGGTAAACTCGTCACAAAGTCCATAGAAATACGATCCCATTTCCACTCGGGAACCATAATAGGCTAAAGTAGACCCGAAGGTATTTGGTGTTCAGCCTTCACTTGTTGACAAATTAGGCATCTCGATACAAACTCAGAAATGTCTTTCTTCATACTCGGCCACCAATACCACTTCCTCAAGTCATTGTACATCTTCGTGCTGCCTGGGTGTACAGTTAAACATCTGCTATGTGCTTCATCCAAAATCTTTCAAATAAGTTCATCATTTCTGGGTACACAGACCCTATCTCAAAACATCAAACATTCATCATGACTTACCCGAAAGTCTAACTCAACATTTGACTCACTTAGAACTCTTTTGTCTTGTAATTGTTGTCATCTTTATGAGCTTCACAAATCTCTTGGAGAAACAAGGGTCTAGCCCTCAACTCGGTTAGAATAGAACCATCATCTGACAAAACCATCCGCGTATTTGATTGTTATGTCAGAGCCTTAAAATTTATATAATGAATGATCTAGCCTAGAAACTAACTGTGACAACGATTGAGGCAAGTGCACCTATCGAACAGTAGTATAGTTTAGTGGCAAGACCGGAATATCGAACCCAAAGGAACCAAAAGTACTAATACTAACTTTCTTTCTATTATTTAGCCTAAGAATTGAAGTGAATTATTGTTTAATCTAAAATTAACTAACTACTAAGCTAAAGACGCTAAGACAAAGAGAATAAATTGGGGAAATACTTGTGGGAAAAACCAATTGATTAAGACAATACCCAAGGAAGAATCCACCTAGACTTCACTTGTTATCTAACTCTGAACCAGATGGTTTATTCACTTGACCTGATCCGTAGGATTCCCTAATGTATATTAATACCTCTCTCGAGGCTACTAACGTCTAACCCTAGGTTGATTAATTAAAATCTCTTTCATTAAAACCCCTAGAATTTCATTAACTCGATCTATGGACTCCCATATTAGGTTTGACCCTAATCCGGTAGATTTTCGTCACCCTATCTCTAGGCGCGCGAGCAACTCCGCTTAACTATGTTAGATCTACTCTTAGGCAGGGTCTATTCCTCCTCTGCCTAAGCACATTAATACTTGAATCAATATCCTGAAATATCAAAGCAAGAATTAAGAACACATAATTAAGAACAAATCAAATATTTATCATATAGCTCAGAAAAAAATAACAAGATCCGTCTTAGGTTTCATCCCCCTCAGGTATTTGAGGGTTTAGTTTATAATCATAAAAATATACATCTTAGAAGAAAAGATAAAACAAAACATAAGAAAAACCCTAAAACCCCCTGAAGGAATTGAAGAGAAGATCTTCCGTCTTGAATATGACCCCGGCTTCTTGAGATGAATCAACTGGCTTTCTTTGAGTAAATCCCACGATTCTGACCTCTCCGGCTTGGCTCCTTGGCCTAGCTGGATGCCCCCTAATTGTAACAGTCCGGTTTATACCCTAGTCAGAACAGTGGTTTCGGGACCACAAATTCGAGTTCGTATAATATTTTAATATTATTTTATGTGCCTTTGATAAGTGACTAAGTATGTGCTAAATTTCTGTGTGTTAATTCGTCCGTTTGTTCATTTAAGTTGATAAAAGGATTAAATTGCATTAACTGTGAAGTTTGCATGTTTTTATGAATGGATGCCTAATGGTTATGTTTTATTAAGTATGAGGACTTATGTGGTAATGAAGCCATTATCATGGTTAGTGGACGGCTAAGGTCATGAATGACCTTGTAATTATATGCTATAAATATATGAATGAAGGCTATTTTAGTAAATGAATTGTTAGCATTAAATTAATAAAACAAAAAGATGAAGTGTTCATCTTTTATTTCTCTTCATTTGACTGAAACAAGCAAGGAAAGAAAGGAAAGAAATATAGCTAGGGTATTCGGCCTTTCTATTGCAAATTAAGGTATTATTTTGAGTTGGATTTTGATGATTTTTATGTTTTTGAGATTGTTTCTTAGTTTACTATCAAGCCCATGTCTCAATTTGATGAATTGATGTTGTTCATGAGAAATGCCATTGATGTTATGTTGAGCTTTGTGATGATTTATTGTGTTAAATGGAAGATTTGAGCTAGATGAACATATTTTGTTCTTGAAATTTTGATGAATTTAGCTAACTAGGACTAAATTGAGAAAATAGTAATTTGAAGGACTAAATTACAAATTTGATGGAAAATATGGGCTTGTATGTTATATATATGCATTCGGCTAAGCATGTGTATGTGATGAATTTGTGTATTTGATGTTTTGAGAAAAATGGACTAAATCGATAAATTGTGCAAAGGTGAGGGTTAATTTACAAATAGCCCTAAATGTGTGTCCTTGGACTAAATTGAATGAATAAGTGAATAAAAGAGTTAATTCTGAATATGTTTAGATCAAGAACCAAGGAAAACGAACTTAGATCGCGGGAAAGAAAAAGTAACCGAGTAGCCGTTTCTGTTTCAGTAAATCGAATTCGAGGTAAGTCATATTGCAAATAAATGTAATTGTATTGAGTCGAGCATATTCATATGCCTATTGTCGATATTGAATGCTTATGTGTTGTAATGCAAATGAATTCCGAGATAAGATCGACTTAGCGACAATGTCCGAGAAGTCCCGTACGAACCTAGGAATACATAGGTATCTGTTCTATTTTTATCATATAAGACCACGTCCGGGACGTTGGCGTTGATTTGACATTCGTGTAAGACCACGTCTGGGACATTGGCATCGATATTATCTTCTCGTGTAATAACACGTCTGGGACGTTGGCATCGATATGAGCTTTTCGTGTGAGACCACGTCTGGGACGTTGGCATAGATATTATCTTTTCGTGTAAGACCATGTCTGGGACATCGGCATCATATTGATTCGTATAAGACCTTGTCTGGGACAGTGGCATCGTTATCTGAGTACACGTAAGACCTCGTCTGGGAAGTTGGCATTGTACAACTATTCTGAGCTTTCTGAGTATCCTATTAGGTTCCTATCAGTTCAACGGGCAAGTCTGTGATATGAATGGTTAAGTGCATTGTATATCCGTTTCAGGTACGTTGATTTATACACTAAGTGTGTATATAAGGTAAGTACCTATGTGATCTCACTATGATGATTATGTATATTGGAATAACAATATGATATGTGAAAGTGAGCATGAATGAGCTATGTTTATATAAGACTTTTGAATTGATGAATGTGACAAATATGGCCAAGTACATGGACCAAAGCATATATGTGATAGTTGTTAAGTCATTAAGAAGTGCTAATGTACCTATGTATATATATGCCTTTCATACTAAGTTTGTTTGTATTATGACTTACTAAGCTTTTGGAAAGCATACTCTGTGTGTGTTTTCTCTGTTTTATAGGTCGTCAAAGCTACTGAAGGCTCGGGACCGTCAAGGATCGTCATCACACTACTAAACTCATTTTGGTACACTTTGGATATGTATATAGCTAGATATGGCATGTATAGGCTAGTATTTGATATGAGTTTTCTTTTTAAACTTAGCCATGTGAATTGGCTAGATATGAGTTGGTAATATGCATTAATTTCTATGATATGTGATATATGTTTTGGTATGGTTAGATGACATTGATAATGGTCAAGTTTTGGGGTAAGTATAGATGAATTGTGCTTGTGTTTACATGAGTTTTAGTCTTGTGATTTGGATGGTTATTTTGGTATGTTCTTAGTTTCCAAATAGGCATGAGATGTCTTGATGATTTTCCTTGTAGGTAAGACCCATGTGGGTTGCATTTTGGCCTTGCAAATGGCCTATTATGTCACACGGTTGTGGCACACGAGCGTGCCTAGTGACCGTGGGGCTAAGTCAGTAGCTAGTCTAGGAGCACACGGCCAAGACACACGGGCGTGTCTAGTAACCGTGTGAAAAAGTCAGTATATCGCCTATGAGTGCACGGTCTTAGCACACGGGGGTGCTTGGTAACCGTGGAGCCAAAACAGATTCAACCACGGCCAAGGTACATGGGCGTGCTTGGTGGCCGTGGATAGAAAGTCAGATTCGACCACGGGGAGGACACACGGGTGTGTCTAGCAGCCGTAGGAGGCACACGACCTGCCTACACGGGCGTGTAACCCCTGAAACTTAGAAAAGTTTTAAATTTTCGTGAAATTTTGTATGTGTTCTGGTTTAGTCCTGACCCTGTTTCTAAGCATGCATAAGGTCTCGATGACCTACTTAAGGGACACTATGATTGAAATAGATGAACAGTTGTATGAAATTTTCCGTAAATGTTTCTGATCTGTCCGGTAACGCCTTTAACCCTAGTTCGGCGATGGTTACGGGTTAGGGGTGTTACACTAAAGGTTAGCCTTTAGGGTGTCTATATAGGCTTTTGGAATGTGTTTCTTTGCCTCTAAGTACCCTAATCCGAATAAAATTCTTCTTTTCCACGGCAGGGACACGCCCATGGCACACGCCCGTGTAAGTCGAGTTATAGGCCGTGGTCGAGCCTACTAAGGAGGCACGGCCGTGTGGTGAAACCCCAGGCCATGTCGATTTCTTTCTTTGGTCCATTTGGCCCGTTTTAAGCATGTTTCTCGTTCTTTTCATCCTCCTATGCTCTCCTGAGTATAAACCATAAAATTAAAGGATTAAGAGCACCAAATTCCATAATTCAAGGGATAAATCATCCAAAAGCATGCTAAATGTGGGATTAAAATATGTTACTATTAGGGTTTATCAGTATTCATGGCTCTCAGCACAAATAAGGATTTTCTGCTCAAAGCATCGACGACCACGTTCGCCTTTCCCGGATGGTAGTCAATCACTAATTCATAATCCTTTATCAGCTCTAACCATCTTCGTTGCCTCAAATTCAATTCCTTTTGAGTCATCAAGTATTTTAGGCTTTTATGGTTGGTGAATATCCGACACCTTTCACCATATAAATGGTGTCTCTATATCTTCAATGCAAACACAATGGCGGCCAACTCTAAATCATGGTCAGGTAATTCTTCTCGTGCGGCTTTAATTGTCTAGAGGCATATGAAATCACATTGCCCTCTTGCATAAGTACACAACCCAATCCATTCATGGATGCATAATCAGAGACCACAAATTCTCTTCCTACTCGAGGTTGCACCAAAATAGGAGCCTCGATCAACAATGCCTTTAGTTTCTCAAAACTCTGTTGGCACTTTTCTGTCCAATCAAACTTCACATCTTTTTGCAATAGTCTCGTCATCGGAGTAGCTATCATGGAAAAACCCTTGATAAAACGCCTACAATAGCCGGCTAGGACCAGAAAACTCCTCACTTCAGTTACACTCCTTGGCAGTTTCCATTCAACAATTGCTAAAATCTTACTCGGGTCGACTCTAATTCCATCTCCCGAGACAATGTACCCCAAAAATCAAACTTCCTTAAGCCAAAATTCACTTTTACTAAACTTGGCATACAATTGTTTATCTCTCAAAATTTGCAGAACCTTTCTCAAATGCTCGACATGTTCATTTTCATCTCGAGAGTAGATCAGTATATCATCAATGAAGAGGACGACAAATTTGTCCAAATATGGCCGAAAAATGATATTCATCAAGTCCATGAAAATGGTTGGGGCGTTTGTTAAACCAAAAGGCATAACCAAAAATTCGTAGTGGCCATACCTCGTCCGAAATGCAATTTTTGGCCCATCCAAGTCCTTGACTCTCAACTGATAGTACCCAGACCTTAAGTCTATTTTGGAAAACACCGTGGCTCCCTTCAATTGATCAAACAAATCATCAATTCTTGGCATCGGGTACTTGTTCTTCACGGTTACCTTATTAAGTTGCCGATAATCTATGCATAACCTCATAAAACCATCTTTCTTCTTCACAAATAATACGGGAGCACCCCCACAGAGAAAAACTCGGTCTTGCAAAGCCTTTATCCGTTAGTTCTTGCAACTGTGCCTTCAATTCTTTTAGCTCAGTTGGAGCCATTCTATATAGAGCAATAGAAATAGGGGCAGTACCCGGAGCTCACTCAATCCCAAATTCAATCTCCCTAACCGGAGGTAACCCTGGTAATTCCTCCGGGAATCTGGATATTCGCACACTATGGGTACCGAATCAATTTTCAAATCAGTCTCTTTAGCATTCATCATAAAGGCAAGGTATGCTTCGTACCCGTTTCTTAAATACTTCTGACTCAACAAGGATGATATCTGTAATGCCCTGAATTTGGTCCTAGAAGAATTGGGCTTTGGGCTTTGGATCTCAAAAAATTTTTAAGTGAGCGAGAAAATGACAATTGGCATGTGGGCTTTGAGGGTTAATGAATTTTGAGTGTCTAGGGGTGTTAGAGATGTCCTGGGATCAAGTAAGGGTATAGGAAAAAAATTGGTTTTAGCCCAAGGGAACTGTGACTTCAGTTAGTAGGCCTTTTAAATAAATGAAGAAGAAAAATGACACAAAAGAGCTTGTGGTGTAGTGGCAAAGTGGCGCCACTTAGGGAGCAGGGAGGTGGCGTCATTAGCAGGCAAGGGAATCCAAGGTTCGAGTAGTGGCATGGTATTTTGTTGGGGATTTAATTTTTTTCCTTCTAGATGGTTAGTAGTGGCGTTGGATGTGAACTCTGAAGGAAGTGTTCATGAGAGAAAATTAAGGAAGGGGTAAAGGAGCTTATCTTAGAGAAAATTTTAGGATGAGATTGAGGAGTTATCAGGGAGAAAAGTTAGGAGCTGAGAAGTGTGAAGAGTTGGTGCCGTTGTGGGAAGTGGGAAGTGTATAAATTTGGCTTAGGAGGGTAAATGAGTGCCGTTTTTGGGTCTTTTAGAGGGTATTACGAATTTTCATTGTGGCTTTCGGCATTTGGAGAGTTTTGCAAATAAGTTAGTCTTTCTTTTCTTTACTGAATATCCTGTAGTTACCCTCACACAAGCACATTTGATCTTTTCTTTTCTCCCCCTCATTCTGTTCTTCTATTTCCGAATTCTTCCATTTCCGAAAAACCATCATTCCTTTTTGCCGAATTCTCTCTTAGCCAAACTTTTCTATTGTCGAATTACCATCATCTTCTCTTTCCGAAATCCCCCATTAGTGCCGAATCTTTTTTGTTTTTCTCTATCACAAATCAGTTGGTATCTACTCTCAGTCAGGGTTAAAAGCCAAATCTCATTTGGTAGGCTGCAGGATCTAAGGTTGGATTCTGTAAACTCCCCTTAGTACGTTTTGTTGAAAGCCGAAGGGCGACCTAATTTCTCATTGTCGTGGATCTTGTATTAACAAGGGTAAGGTTCAGAGATCGATAGTGTGGTAGGATTGTTAGCAAGGATCTAGGGTACACTTGTGATTAGCAGCTAAGGAAGGTCCATTAGAACCCGGGGGCACACGGTAAGGTTACGGTAAGGTTTCGGCTTTTGAGTAAATATTTTTGATTAAGCATGTGTGGTTGATTGAAGGTTGGTTGGTTGTAGGATCAAGGCTAAGGATAGGATAGCACGTCGCAGTGATCAGGTGTGTAGAAACACTACACACACGATATCGGCAATGCCGAAAAGTCAAAAAGCCGAAAGTGGCTAAACGGCCCCGGTGGGCCCTGAGGCTAAGTTTGATGAAATTGGTTGGTTTGGTCATACGTATTAAGTTAGTCACGCATGTTACATGATTTGGAATTTTTTTGGGCCTAGTAGGCCATATGAATGAGATTTGGGCCTAATGGGCCGTAAGGATGTAATATGGGCTTTATGGGGGACGTAGACAAGTATGCTAGGGTTTAATGGACCTTAGGCCTAGTTCTGAACAACTCTTAAATCACATAAGACTTAATCTAATAATCAAACATGTATGTGGACAAGTCGATTAGTTAGAGTGTGGTAACCGAAATATGCATGTCTAGGATTGGATCTAGTGATAGCTTGGTACTAAATGTAACACCCCATACCCGAGTCCGAGGCTAAGACCGGATACGAGACATTACTATGCTTGAACTTTCTTAAACATGTACTTATGGGCTATAAAATTTCGTTCTGAATTAAAAACTTCTCTTTCTTAGTCAAATCAGACATTTCATGGGCCTACGAGGCCTCAGACTTACGTCTCGAAAGTTTTACAAGCCAAGAGAAACTTTTCTTTAAAACAGGGGTCACACGTCCGTGTGACTTGGGACACGCCCGTGCACCCCTAAAACATGCCCGTGTCTTTCACCCGTGGAGGATACTGGCAAAATCCACACGGCCTGGACACGCCCGTGGCCCTGGCCTGTGTGCCAAACCTTGGCATTCTAACTTATCCACACGGTCTGTACACACGCCCGTGTGCGACAGTCGTGTGACAATTGAATTTCTAAGTGTCAAGTGGAGACTTCACACGGCCTTGGAACACGCCCATGTGTCAACCGTGTGTATCACACGGCCTGAACAAATGGCCGTGTGACCAACCCGTGGTCTAAACTAACTTAAGATACTAAGGTGCAGGAGACACATGGCCTAGACACACGCCCGTGTGTCTATCCGTGTGGGCACTTAAAGGCTATCTTACCAAGCCTTTTACCACTCCCGTTTGCATACATTCATATACTACTTCAAAACATTCTCAAATCATCCATTAAAACACATGAATTAACACATTTAATCATTAAAGAGATAAAGTCATTATCCCATATACTAGGGAGAACTGCTCCCAATAGAAATACAACCAACTTAATGCCATCATCTATGGTCATACACAACCAACTCTAGATTCTCTTAGGCCAATACAATATGGCTACATCGGTTAGAACTTAAATCAACTTTAAAAGAATCCCTATACATGCCATGACTCATAAGGACTTGATACCTCATACAAAGGGTCTGCTCGATAGTGTGAAAACATCTCCGGCGGCCTCCGACCCGAGCTAGTTAAAATAACCTATAAGGGATGAGAAAAGTAAAGGAGTAAGCAATAATGCTTAGTAAGCTCATCTACATAATATGTAAAATATTGATATTCATTGAATATACATAATTACAAAATATCATGCCGAGTTTTCTCATTAACTCACGGTTACTTGCTCAGATATTCTTGAAACTTACTCATTCAATCTCTTACCACATTCTTACCATGTCACAAGCCAATTGCTCGTTCAATTAACATACATTCCTGCACTGATCACCACATGATCATATAAAACAACACATCAAGCATTTTCAATAAGCTGCTCATGCTTGTAATATCTCGGTGGTTTCGCACTTAGCCCACCATTGAATCAATAATAGGGTGGTTCCACACTTAGCCCACCTTTCATTTTACATTCATGGCTAGTAATCCACATGTATATCTCTATTTCAAATATTCATCTGAGAACATTCTCACACACTTCTATTCTTACTTAACTTTCTATGATACTCGTTTGCATTCACACAATACATTAATAAATCTATCTCATGCAACTAAAGTGTATTGAATACACATAACCCACTAAGGGTTCATCATACAGTAAATCCATATCAATTCAATTCTAACACACACTTGTGCTTTTCGTGGTACAACCACATACTTTCTTCCTTTCCACATATACGTTGAATCACATAAGTTATTAAATAACTCTCTTGAGTCTCATACTCATAATGTCACATAGAATTTATACCCCAATAGGGTCTTACTTGCATTAACATATCGATTCCATGTCCTTGACATGGTCTTATACGAATTCTTACATCGAGGCCATATTCCAATATGGTCTTACACGAGACTTCAACTATCATCATGTCATTCTACATACATTTCCTATTACTCTTAGATTCAATTCTTTTGACCTCTCATCAAAGATATTTCATACATTCATAGAGTAAATATACATTCCATACAACATTGGAACATTAAATTAACTCATACGCAATTGCAACTTTCGCACATGAACTTACCTCGATGTCGAAAGAGTCGAAAAGGACTTTTTGCCCACATTTCTCTTTTCATCGGTTCTAGGTCCGAAACTCATTTTCTTTGATCAAGAACAATGAAATTTACTGATTTAATCACTTATAAATCATGATATACCATAATCTAAACTTTAGGAAAAAATGACTATTTTGCCCCTACACTTTGGCAAAATTACGATTTTGCCCCTAGGCTCGTAAATAAATTTTCATCACCTTTTCTCGTTAAACAAGCCAAGATGAACATATAATCCTCTTACAACTATTCACAATTCCATCAATTTCATGCCTTAATGAACAAATTACAACTTTTGCATTTTAGTCCCAATTAGGTGTTTCCATGACAACACCATTCACAAAAGTTGTTTCTCATCATCCTATCATTCATTTTCTTCCATAAAAACTCATCAAACAACATGAAATCTATCATGGCAAGTCCCTAGACTTTCAACCATATTGCAAACTAGTCCCTTCTTTAGAAAGCTTAAGCTTTGGGGACTCCAAAAGTACAATTTTCTTCAAGAATCACCATCAAAATCACTTACTTGAGTGGAGAATTGCTTGCTGAAATTTTAAGCTTCAAAAACCCCTCCCATGGCTGCTATTTTCGGTGGAGGAAAAGAAGAAATAAAAAAAAAGATGATATGTTTTCTTTTTTTCATATTTTATTCATCTTTTCTCACCAAATTTTAACTAAGCATTAAATGCTCTTGTCTCCCATACCACATGGCCGACCATCACACTCCAAAATGGCCTATTTGAACTTTAGTGACCTCTAATTTACAAACCATAGCTTTTTGGTACCTCTAGCAATTAAAATAGAACCTTTGCACTTTAGGCGATTTAGTCCTTTTTCACAATTTAGCTAGAAATCGCTAAAATTAAAGCACCAAAATTTTCATGCATCCTTATAAACATGTTATAACACATAACATATCATGAAAATAATTTTCTCTAACCTCGAATTAGTGATCCCGAGATCACTGTTCCAACTAGCCCCTAAATCGGGCTGTTACAATTCTCCCCCCTTAGGGATTTTCGTCCCCGAAAATCTTATCAGGAGGATTTGTTACCAACATTCTTAAAATGTTTCCATCTACTCTTCAAAATCACGAGTCCACTTATTCTCAAATTTCTCTTGCAAACAACTTTTAAACTGTGATACATAAGGTCGAAACGTAACTTGAGACCTAGGTTATTCTTCCTCTGGGGCATATACTCTGTAATCTACCAATTTGGAACTTTGCACATGTCCAAATGATCATTCGAATCTTTACTGGTTGATTTACTACAATTCGAATGACATTTCCCTTTCTTGGAAATTTCGTCACATCAAATTTGAAATCTATAAGGTTGTATCTCATTTTCTCATTCAAGCGTTTACTAACTATAATAGTCTTGACTTGTACGCTTTGAAAATTCAGCTTTTAGTGGTCAACTACTTCTTACTATAACTCGATCATATAGTGAAATGTACTCTATGTCAAAACATTTATGCACATAACTACATTTCCTTACTTTTGCATTAGTAGATATGCTACTACTAAATCTCATACCAAAACTCTTGTATAAGTTCTGGATTCAACATCATTCACTTTCAATCTCGAGGAAGCATCAAGAACAGAAATCTTATCCAACATGGATAACTTATTTAATATACCATTTATTATAACACTTCTGAACTCTTCTGTTCTGAAAGGAAGACTCACCATAGTCATTAACCTCGCTGAAACTAGGATATTACCAACTAGAGTCAACTGAGTAACTAACTCACATTACTAAACATGGATCTTTCATTCACCATCCGTACTTATGTCTACTATCCGAGTAGTATCACAATAACTATACCCACCGCTTTAATAGCTCAAGCCGTTTCCACTATTTCATCTTCAAAATCTTCTGTAGCATAAGATACCCTCGCTTATTAAATTCAAAAAATACACATCGATCTTCCCATGGATCAATACATAATATCTAACTTACAACACAGACACAAAAGTGATCGTCTCTAGATCACCAACCTGTCAACTCTTTCTCTTGATTCAGACTGATCTCAGTACTAGAACTTTCAAATAAACAGTTCTTTCAATAGCTTTCAACTCAACTATCATGGTTTGAACATTTCGATGAGCATATATTTATATTATGCTCCCTACTCACGTACACACAGAATTTTATTCTCTTTACTGATTCATGCGTGAATATACACAGAACTTGGATCATATCTCAATACATTAATCCACTCTTTTCTCCATACTGATAACATATTTTCAGCACACTCTCATCTGAGTTTCTCCTGCTATGCCAATCTAGAACCTTTACGATCGTCATATCTCACGATAGCAGGGACATCTCGATCGAATTCGTTAACTCTATTCGGCTTACCCGAAAACCCATCACACAACATGAAACTTGAAATTTTACCTCTTATACACGAATCATCACCAATTTCCTCCTCAAGGTACCCAATTAAGGTTACGAGGAGATAAAGGAAATGTCGATTTCAATTAACTAAATCGATAATCGTTTTGTCTGATTTTTACTATCAGCTAACGTTCTCACACAATCACAATTTATGAAAAGAACAATTACATCATCCCTGAAGGGAAACATGTATTAGTACATAATACTAAAGGAGATCATTATAATCCCATCCATGGCATTAACTAGCCATGCACAAACTATAGGCTTCTAGCCAACTTACTCATACTTGCACTTATATAACACGTTCCGTGTCATATATCGTAATCGTCTCTTCGTGATTCATTCACGAGTACATGTTTTCACTCTTTTACATGACTCTAGTACCATTCTCATTTCTACCTCTAGACTCATCTATCTATTCCATTGATCATTAGGGATAATCAAAGACGTATGTTCATCGTCCTTCATGTAGGTACGAAACCAATGCCACATTCTCGAGGTGGTTTTATATGGAGTCACCTGTAAATGCCAATGCCATATCCCTGATAAGGTCTTATATGGACTTCCTCATCAAATATCGATGCCATATTCTGGATATGGTCTTATACAGAAATCTCAACTTGGTGCCGAGGCCATGTCCCGGTCATGGTCTTATACGGGACCTTGTCTATCTCATATCTCGATGATAGCCTCATCATTTTAGTCCTCTAGGACTTCAACCTCATGTTCAACAACAGTTACTCTATTTAGTAGAGTATTATGCATCGATGTGATAGAAGGCATTTTTAATCATGCTAGCATAATTATTGCATTAATCCGATGCAAACTTAATCAACTTAACTCTCATAACGTCTCATCAAATTTCAACAGTGGTAAGGGAGTGAGGTTGCAAAGTCCCTTAACCTAACTCTCGTGACTACATACATATGATTTACTACTCATTGTCAATGAAATATCATCATAGTCACACAACTCGCCTCAAGGGAGTTTTCACATTTATCACGCTACAATTGTTTCTATCACTTATACTTTCGAACTGTGACTTCACTTACTCAAGTTTCACATTAAGGTCTACTTGAGTACTCAGCATTTAACTCTATTCCCTCTTACTATTCCTTATTAATCTAGAGAATGTCTCACGGGTTTTGAGTACGTCGTTTACTTGATTGCCATAGTCCAACTATGGTCTTACTCATATCACAACATCATAGCCCAGCTATTGCTTTACATGTCGTCACGATGCCATAGCCTCGCTATGGTCTTACACGAAATCTCATATCAACACCAATGCCATATCCCAAATACGGTCTTACATGGAAACTCATATTGATGCTGATGCCATATCCCAGATATTGTCTTACACGAAATCTTATATCGATGTCGACGCCATATCCAAGATATGGTCTTACACAATCTCATACCGAAGCCAGGTCCCAGACGTGGTCTCACACGGGATTACTATTTGATGCCGATGCCATATCCCAGATATGGTCTTATACGGGATCACATATACCGCCATGGTCCAACCACGGTCTTATTCATCATTTTATCATTGAACGACCGTACTCATTTCCTGCATTCTACTTAGTCAAACTTTTCAGTTTTAACTCTCACACTATAATATGTGTGACTTTATAACAGGGTCATAAGATGAAACCTTATATCTTCTCTACTTTAACAGTCACACATGATTTTTAACCATGTGGACATATTTATCATAAACAATGGCATCACAAATCTCAAATGCTTACTTACTCTTACTACTTCTCACATACATCATGGTACTTACTAGACTCATGTTTGTAAGATGAAGAAGGTACCTGTAACACTTGATCACATAGATCAGTATACTTTACTATAACAAGCATAATAATCATAATCTCTAACTTATCATTCATAACATGAATAATACTCATTCTCAACTTGATGGTAACTCTGCTTACTTACTTTCTTGATATCTCATTTAAACTTTACTTGTTTGCTCGATGAATTTCTATGAATAACCGAGGATATTAAATCTCATCTCACACGCTCGATGCCAAAGCCATATCCTAGGTACGGTCTTACATGGAATTTCTCATCTCGGTTTCGAGGCCATGTCTTGACATGGACTTATATGAAGTCTTTACTCGTGAACTGGTCAATGCCGAGCCTTGGCCGAGACTTACATGAAATTTCTTTCTCTTGATAACTTTTCAATGCCAAGACTTGTCTTGGACTTACATGACAACTGTTCAAAACCAAGCTTGCCTTAGACTTACATGATAACTCTGTTCAATGCCAAGCTTGCCTTGGACTTACATGATAGCTCTGTTCAATGCCAAGCTTGCCTTGGACTTACATGATAGCTCTGTTCAGTGCCAAGCTTGCCTTGGACTTACATGATAACTCTGCTCAATGCCAAGCTTGCCTTGGACTTACATGACATCTTTCCTTGGAGACTCACCAATGCCTTGCCTCGGCTTGGGCTTATATGGGTCTTCATCTCATAGTAACTCTTCAATGCCAAGACTTGTATTGGTCTTACATTATAACTTGCTTGATTGCCGATGCCATGTCTTGACATGGTCTTATACGGACTTTTTTGTCTCATGTGGCAGATTGAGTATCCTAAGTATTTCATTTTCAATCGGGACTTTCATATACATGCTCTTAGTAACTTCTTTGTTTAATAAATCATTAAACATTTTCATGGAAATAATGTGCATTTAACAACACAGCAAGCAATTCAATGAAATATTCATGAAGCTTGAAAATCTTACAAACTGAAATTAGTTCGGTTGGGAATCATCACTGTCTTAACAAAACAATTTTGTTAGAGCTGGGAGACATCACACTATCACGGTCCACATACGGCATGTATAGCTAGACTCTTACTCACATTAGGTTAGTCCTAGAACCGACTAAACCATAGCTCTGATACCACTAAATGTAACACCCCATACCCAAGTTTGAGGCTAAGACCAGATACGAGACATTACTATGCTTGAACTTTCTAAAACATGTACTTATGGGCTATAAAATTTCGTTCCGGATTAAAAACTTCTCTTTCTTAGTCAAATCAGACATTTCATAGGCCTACGAGGCCTCAGACTTACGTCCCGAAACATTTACAAGCCAAGAGAAACTTTTCTATAAAACAGGGGTCACACGTCCGTGTGACTTGGGACACGCCCGTGCACCCCTAAAACATGACCGTGTCTTTCACCCGTGGAGGATACTGGCAAAATCCACACGGCTGACACGCCCGTAGCCCTCGCCCGTGCCAAACCTTGGCATTCGACTTATCCACAGTGCGTACACACGCGCGTGTACGGCGTACCATGTGACAATTGAATTTCTAAGTGTCAAGTGCAGACTTCACACGGCCTTGGCACATGCCCATGTGCCAACCGTATGTATCACACGGCCTGAACAAACGGCCGTGTGACCACCCGTGGTCTAATCGACTTAAGATACTAAGGTGCGGAGACACACGGCCTGACACACGCTCGTGTGTCTATCCGTGTGGGCACTTAGAGGCTATCTTACCAAGCCTTTTACCACTCTCGTTTGCATACATTCATATACTACTTGAAAACATTCTCAAATCATCCATTAAAACACATGAATTAACACATTTAATCATTAAAGAGATAAAGTCTTTATCCTATACACTAGGGAGAACTACTCCCAATACAAATACAACCAACTTAATGCCATCATCTATGGTCATACACAACCAACTCTAGATTCTCTTAGGCCAATACAATTTGGCTACATCGGTTAGAACTTAAATCAACTTTAAAAGAATCCCTATACATGCCATGACTCATAAGGACTTGATACCTCATACCAAGGGTCTGCTCGATAGTGTGAAAATATATCTGGTGGCCTCCAACCCGAGCTAGTTAAAATAACCTATAAGGGATGAGAAAAGTAAAGGAGTAAGTAATAATGCTTGGTAAGCTCATCTGCATAATATGTCAAATATTGATATTCATTGAATATACATAATTACAAAGTATCAAGTCGAGTTTTCTCATTAACTCACGGTTACTTGCTCAGATATTCTTGAAACATACTCATTCAATCTCTTACCACATTCTTACCATGTCACAAGCCAATTGCTCGTTCAATTAACATACATTCCTGCATTGATCACCACATGATCATATAAAACAACACATCAAGCATTTTCAATAAGCTGCTCATGCTACTAATATCTCAGTGGTTTCGCACTTAGCCCACCTTTCATTTTACATTCATGGCTAGTAATCCACATGTATATCTCTATTTCAAATATTCATCCGAGAACATTCTCACACACTTCTATTCTTACTTAACTTTCTATGATACTCGTTTGCATTCACACAATACTTAATAAATCTATCTCATGCAACTAAAGTGTATTGAATACACATAACCCACTAAGGGTTCATCATACAGTAAATCCATATCAATTCAATTCTAACACACACTTGTGCTTTTCGTGGTACAACCACATACTTTCTTCATTTCCACATATACGTTGAATCACTCAAGTTATTAAATAACTCTCTTGAGTCTCATACTCATAATGTCACATAGAATTTATACCCCAATAGGGTCTTACTTGCATTAACATATCGATGCCATGTCCCTGACATGGTCTTATACGAATTCTTACATCGAGGCCATATTCCAATATGGTCTTACACAAGACTTCAACTATCATCATGTCATTCTACATACATTTCCCATTACTCCTAGATTCAATTCTTTTGACCTCTTATCAAAGATATTTCATACATTCATAGAGTAAATATACATTCCATACAACATTGGAACATTAAATTAACTCATACGTAATTGCAACTTTAGCACATGAACTTACCTCTATGTCGAAAGAGCCGAAAAGGACTTTTTGCCCACATTTCTCTTTTCATCCATTCTAGGTCCGAAACTCATTTTCATTGATCTAAAACAATGAAATTTACTGATTTAATCACTTATAAATCATGATATACCATAATCTAAACTTTACACAAAAATGACTATTTTGCCCCTACACTTTGGCAAAATTATGATTTTGCCCCTAGGCTCGTAAATAAATTTTCATCACCTTTTCTCGTTAAACAAGCCTAGCTGAACATTTAATCCTCTTACAACTATTCACAATTATATCAATTTCATGCCTTAATGAACAAATTACAACTTTTGCATTTTAGTCCCAATTAGGTGTTTCCATGACAACACCTTTCACAAAAGTTGTTTCTCATCATCCTATCATTCATTTTCTTCCATAAAAACTCATCAAACAACATGAACTCTATCATGGCAAGTCCCTAGACTTTCAACCATATTGCAAACTAGTCCCCTCTTTAGAAAGCTTAAGCTTTGGGGACTCCAAAAGTATAATTTTCTTCAAGAAATACCATCAAAATCACTTACTTGAGTGGAGAATTGCTTGCTAAAATTTTAAGCTTAAAAAACCCCTCCCATGGCTGCTATTTTCGGTGGAGGAAGAGAAGAAATAAAAAAAAAAGATGATAGCTTTTCTTTTTGTCATATTTTATTCATCTTTTCTCACCAAATTTTGACTAAGCATTAAATGCTCATGTCTCCCATACCACATGGCCGGCCATCACACTCCAAAATGGCCTATTTGAACTTTAAATACCTCTAATTTACAAACCATAGCTTTTTGATACCTCTAGTAATTAAAATAGAACTTTCGCACTTTATGCGATTTAGTCCATTTTCACAATTTAGCTAGAAATCGCTAAAATTAAGGCACCAAAATTTTCATGCATCCTTATAAACATGTTATAACACATAACATATCATGAAAATAATTTTCTCTAACCTCAAATTAGTGATTCCGAGATCACTGTTCCGACTAGCCCCTAAATCGGGCTGTTACACTTAAGCGGTCCTAGTGACTCACCTCCTCTTTTCTGAGATCCTACCTGGTGCATAGTGTTTGTTCACTTTAACCGCGAGGACTTGTTCATGGGCCAAAGTTTATAACTAAAACCCGAGATGGACCAAATACCCTTATATTTGTAAAATTACTAAAATACTCTTATATTTGTAAAATTACTAAAATACCTTTATATTTGTAAAATTACTAAAATACCCTTATATGTGTAAATTTACTAAAATACCACTAGATTTGTAAATTACCAAAATACCCCTATTTTGCAAAAGTACCAAAATACCCCTGTTTTGTAAAAGTACCAAAATACCCATGTCTTGCAAAATTACCTAGATACCCCTATTTTGCCAAACTACCAAAATACCCCTGTAGGGTAGAATTACGAAAATACCCCTGGGTAGTGAAATGACAAAAATACCCCTATGTGACGGATATGAGTTTATGGATGTTACTTGTGTGTTTGATGCATTCATATGATATTCTGCTTAGGATGGATATGGGTGGGAATTATGGTACGGGGGAAGATTTGAGGATCGCATGGCCGTATGGTATGGATCCACCGGAGGCTTTAAGCCCAATGTATGATTAGAAGCTTTGCTGCAACGTTCAGTAGTACCGCAACCAGGCTACCCATGGTGTATAACGGAGGGGTGGGTCGAGCTAGAATTCCCCACAGGAATCATAAGGTTGTAAGGGAAATGGTGTGTGTAGTGGATGGATTTTTGGGGTGGGTTTCGCATTATCTTGTTTGTATATGATGCGATATGAAATGATATGAGGTCATTGTGGGCTATGGCCAAGACCACCGATTTTGTTAGGGCTTAGGCCCAATGTGAATATTTGTATGTGATTTGATTGCCAAGGGTTGTACACACTGAGTTTCGAAACTCACACCCTTTAACTTAATGTTTCAGGTAATCTTGAATAGACGACTCGACGTGGGAGAGGACTCGGAGATGGCCACACTACAAGCTGATAAAATGTTTTTAATTTGTTCAAATGAATTTTATTTTAAATACTTTGTTTTTTATTGAATTGTAATAAGGCCATGTATCTCCTAATTGAATTAGATTTTGGGGTTTATTTTTATTGTTTCAACTATCCAGTTAATAAACTTAAATAAAATTTCTCAAGTTGTCATGATTATCGAAATAACTTAACATTTGAACATTTTCCTAAAATGTGGGCTTTTCCTCTTAGCTGAACAAGATACGAGGGTTTTGGGCCTTAAATTGTTAAATTATAAAATCGTTTTGGAGTATGCCTTTAATGTGACATTCTGGACTCAGGCCTAACTTCAAGGCCGGGTTTGGGGTGTTACATTTAGTGGTATCAGAGCCCGTTGCAAAGCTCGGGCTGTGAAATGGGCCTTAGATTTTGGGTTTTAAAAAGTTTTTGCAGGATTCTTGAAGTGTGGTTCATCGAGCCCTCGACGTCGGGCCAAGTAAGTTTTCTGTACTACATTTGTTTAAATTATGAAACTATATCTAGATATGGGCTACTTTAAAATAGGTTTTTAAGACTAAAGCCCGTAGGAAACTTAAGCCTGTAGTGGATCTTCGATTGCGAAAAAAACTTTTAAATTGTTACTTGCATAAGACATGTGTTTTAAACAGTGGAACTATGAACTGATTTCATAAGATTCTAATTCAGATAATACGGGAATCAATGATGAGCGCTAGAAGAGGTGCAAGGGTTCAATTAGAATTAAAGTGTGTTAGTGTTATTAAAGTCAGAGTGCGCAGCGGTAGCGTAGTGGGGTAGTTGTTACACGACCACCCTGTTAGTTGGAAATTTCGGGGAAAAATTTATTTTAGGAGGGGTGAGTTGTAACGCCTCGAATTTGGGGCTAGAAGAATTGGGCTTTGGGCTTTGGATCTCAAAAAATATTTAAGTGAGCGAGAAAGTGACAATTGTCATGTGCTCTTTGAGGGTTAATGAATTTGGAGTGTCTAGGGGTATTGGAGATGTCCTGGGATAAGTAAGGGTATAGGAAAAATTTTGGTTTTAGCCCAAGGGAACTGTGACTTCAGTTAGTAGGCCTTTTAAATAAATGAAGAAGAAAAATGACACAAAAGAGCTTGTGGTGTAATGGCAAAGTGGCGCCACTTAGGGAGTAGGGAGGTGGCGTCATTAGCAGGCAAGGGAATCCAAGGTTCGAGTAGTGGCATGGTATTTTGTTGGGGATTGAATTTTTTGCCTTCTAGATGGTTAGTAGTGGCGTTGGATGTGAACTCTGAAGGAAGTGTTCATGAGCGAAAATTAAGGAAGGGGTAAAGGTGCTTATCTTAGAGAAAATTTAGGATGAGATTGAGGAGTTATCAGGGAGACAAGTTAGGAGCTGAGAAGTGTGAAGAGTTAGTGCCGTTGTGGGAAGTGGGAAGTGTATAAATTTGGCTTAGGAGGGTAAATGAGTGCCGTTTTTGGGTCTTTTAGGGGGTATTACGAATTTGCATTGTGGCTTTCGGCATTTGGAGTGTTTTGCAAATAAGTTAGTCTTTCTTTTCTTTACCGAATATCCTGTAGTTACCCTCACACAAGCACATTTGATCTTCTCTTTTCTCCCCTCATTCTCATTATTTTGTTGCCGATTCTTCTTCCATTGCCAAAAACCATCATTCCTTTTTGGCTTTGAATTCTCTCTTAGCCAAACTTTTCTATTGTCGAATTACCATCATCTTCTCCGCCGAATCCCCATTAGTGCCGAATCTTTGTTGTTTTTCTCTATCACAAATTAGTTGGTATCTACTCTCGATCGGGGTTAAAAGCCAATCTTGTTTGGTAGGGCGCAGGATCTAAGGATAGATTCGGTAAGTATTCTTGTTAACTCCCTTAGTACATTTTGTTGAAAGCCAAGGCGGCGATCTAATTTCTCATTGTCGTGGATCTTATATTAACAAGGGTAAGGTTCAGAGATCGCTAGCGTGGTAGGACCGTTAGCAAGGATCTAGGGTACACTTGTGATTAGCAACTAAGAAAGGGCCATTAGAACCCGGGGGCACACGATAAGGTTACGTTAAGGTTTCGGCTTTTGAGTAAATATTTTTGACTAAGTATGAGTGGTTTATTGAAGGTTGGTTGGTTGTAGGATCAAGGCTAAGGATAGGATAACACGACGCAGTGATCGGGTGTGTACAAACCCTACACACACGATATCGACAATGCCGAAAAGCTGAAAAGCCGAAAGTGGCTAAACAGCCCGGGTGGGCCCTGAGGGTAAGTTTGACGAAATTGGTTGGTTTGGTCATACGTATTAAGTTAGTCACGCATGTTACATGATTTGGAATTGTTTTGGGCCTAGTAGGCCATATGAATGAGATTTGGGCCTAATGGGCCGTAAGGATGTAATATGGGCTTTATGGGGGACGTAGACAAGTATGCTAGGGTTTAATGGACCTTAGGCCTAGTTCTGAACAACTCTTAAATCACATGAGACTTAATCTAATAATAAAACATGTCTGTGGACAAGTCGATTAGTTAGAGTGTGGTAATCGACATATGCATGTCTAGTATTAGATCTAGTGAGAGCTTGGTACTTAAGCGGTCCTAGTGACCCACCTCCTCTTTTCTGAGATCCTACCTGGTGCATAGTGCTTGTTCACTTTAACCGCGAGGACTTGTTTATGGGCCAAAGTTTATAACTAAAACCCGAGAGGGACCAAATACCCTTATTTTGTAACATTACTAAAATACCCTTATATTTGTAAAATTACTAAAATACCTTTATATTTGTAAAATTACTAAAATACCCTTATATTTGTAAAATTACTAAAATACTCTTACATGTGTAAAATTACTAAAGTACCCCTATTTTGTAAAAGTACCAAAATACCCCTATCTTTCAAAATTACCAAGATACCCCTATTTTGCCAAACTACCAAAATACCCCTGTAGGGTAGAATTACGAAAATACCCCTGGGTAGTGAAATGATGAAAATACCCCTATGTGACGGATATGAGTTTATGGATCTTACTTGTGTGTTTGATGCATTCATATGATATTCTACTTAGGATGCATATGGGTGGGAATTATGGTACGGAGGAAGATTTGAGGATCGCATGGCCGTATGGTATGGATCCACTGGAGGCTTTAAGCCCAATGTATGATTAGCGACTTTGCTTTTAACGTTGATAGTACACCATGCAACCGGCTACCCATGTTGTATAAGCGGAGGGTGGGTTGAGCTAGAATTCCCCACAGAGTCATAAGGTTGGAAGGGAAATGGTGTGTGTAGTGGATGGATTTTTGGGGTGGGTTTTGCATTATCTTGTTTGTATATGATGCGATATGATATGATATGAGGTCATTGTGGGCTAAGGCCCAAGACCACCGATTTTTTTAGGGCTTAGGCCCAATGTGAATATTTGTATGTGATTTGATTGCCAAGGGTTGTACACACTGAGTTTCGAAACTCACACCCTTTAGTTTAATGTTTCAGGCAATCCTGAATAAACGACTCGACGTGGGAGAGGACTCAGAGATGGCCACACTACAAGCTGATAAAATGTTTTTAATTTGTTCAAATGAATTTTATTTTAAATACTTTGTTTTTCATTGAATTGTAATAAGGCCATGTATCTCCTAATTGACTTAGATTTTGGGGTTTAGTTTTATTGTTTCAACTATCCAGTTAATAAACTTAAATAAAATTTCTCAAGTTGTCATGATTTTCGAAATAACTTAACATTTGAACATTTTCCTAAAATGTGGGCTTTTCCTCTTAGCTGAACAAGATACGAGGGTTTTGGGCCTTAAATTTTTAAATTATAAAATCGTTTTGGAGTATGCCTTTAATGTGACATTCTAGACTCGGGCCTAACTTTTAGGCCGAGTTTAGGGTGTTACATTTAGTGGTATCAAAGCCCGGTTGCAAAGCTCGGGCTGTGAAATGGGCCTTAGATTTTGGGTTTTAAAAAGTTTTTGCAGGATTCTTGAAGTATGGTTCATCGAGCCCTCGACGTCGAGCCAAGTAAGTTTTTTGTACTACATTTGTTTAAATTATGAAACTATATCTAGATATGGGCTACTTTAAAATAGGTTTTTAAGACTAAAGCCCGTAGGAAACTTAAGCCTGTAGTGGATCTTCGATCGCGAAAAAAACTTTTAAATTGTTACTTGCATGAGACATGTGTTTTAAACAGTGGAACTATGAATTGATTTCATAAGATTCTTGTAACACCCTGGTTTAGGGGCTATGCAGGCTGTGTGTAATTCGGGTGTTGGTAGGTTTTTGGGTGTGTTTAGAGGTGTTTTAGAGGTTTTGAGAATGCTCGGATGAAAGGGGAAGACTTGGGGAAATTTTGGATTTTTATGTAATAAAGAGGGGGCTTGGTTTCTGAGGGTTTAAAACTATTAATTGGGCGTTTAAGGCACAATAAAGGATCTGGCAAAGTGGCTTCATGCGCTGCTTTAGAGGGGCTGGAAGTAGCGCCAGTGGGGGGGGCTTGGGTTCGAGTCCAAGCGGCAGCAATTGTGTTTTATTTTTGCGTCAAGGGACTGGGCTAAGTAGGCCTTAAAAATAAATGTCCAAGTTGATGGACATGAAAGTCCAATTGGCAAAGTGTCTCTTGGGCGCTACTTAGGCGCTGGAGGGGTGAGGTCGCGGTTTCGAGGGGCCGGAGAAGCATTTGGCATTTTATTTTTTTGTGTGGTTATGGGCTGAGATAAGAAGGGTTTAAGAATAAATGTTGGGGGTTTCTAGCATAAAAATCAAAGTGGCCGAGTGGCCTGGGCGTTGGGGGCAAGGTGTGCGGCAAGTTTGGTCCCAGTTCGAACTGGAGAATGGCAAATGGAGTTTTAGTTTTTTTTGTTGTTTTGGGCAGCAATTTGAAGGTGTTGGACGGCTAGAAGACTCTTATTTAGATGAGGATAATGTGTTTTTATTTATTTATTTATCTATTATTAATTAGATTAAGTGGGGATAATTATTATTTATTTGTTTTTTTTTTTTTTGATAAGTGTGATAATAGTAGAACAATTCAAATTGTTTTTGAATTGAACTAATTCAAATGGAATTGAATTAGTGCCTAGGAAGGTGTTGGCCGAATGCTATAAATAGGGGGGGTAGAGTGCCAATTATTCTTCAAGTCTTTGCTAAATCTCTCCCTCTCCCTCTTGGTGTGCCGATTTCTCCTTTGGCCTTTGTAGCCAAATATTTCTTTTGTTTTCTTTTAATCCCTTGATAGCCGAAATCTTTAGCCCTCCATCTCTCTTCTACTTTATCAAGTTTGAAGCCGAACCGGTGAAGTGTGGTGCTGTCGACATCTAAAGATTGTAGGTAAGTATCCTAGTTAATTGGTTAGAGGCCGAAACCGAATGGTTGGCCTTAGTGTTGGTTGGCCGAATGCTCTATAGGTTATAAGTGATGTGTTTTGCTCGTTTGTAGCCAGCGCCAAGGAGTCTAAAGGAAGGTCTCGAATTGTTTGGACTCATCAAGGTAAGAGTGGTAAGGTATTCGGCCTTAGGCCTTATTATGTAATATTGTGTTGACCAAGAGTGGCTATGTTCTTTTAGGGGCATATCGACAAGAGCAAAGGAAGCCTTCTGGATCTCAGTTATTTCGGTAAGGATATTAGTAAGTGACTTAGAATTAGTTGATTATGACTTCGTTGATTAATCGTGTGGTTCTGATTAAGTGACTTTCGATGGAGGCCAATACCAGTCAAGGTGGGCAAGGGAAAGCTCCCATCCCAAAGTTTAAGAAAAGATCCGTTTAGGCATGCGAGATTGGCCACGGTGGTGGGCGTGCAACGAAAAACGATAAGCGATAAAGTCGTAGTCTCGCTAGACGATAGCGTCGAGGATCGAGAGTCTAGAACTCCTAGTAATAAGGTGTGTAACTAACCCACTTTGTTTCCGGGTTTTATGTGTTATATGTTTTACTAACAAGTGCGATAATAAGTGTGCCATATATACCCCTAAAGGGTATAGCGATGACCAGTTTAGTATCGAACTGTTGCAATGTGATTATTTGTTTATGAGTATGTTTATGGACATTAATAAGCATGTGCATGCGTGATCACGATTATATTTTATGTGGCATGTGCATGGGTGGGTTATGAAAAGAAGAATGCACGTGTACTTCGAGTACGTGGTTGATGTCGACTTTGTGCTACATCGTGGATTGGCGCCCGACGAGGTCGCGTTGTGGATCTTTGCCATTTAGTTCGCGTGGTTACCTTGATTGATATGGGCTTTATGCCATATCGTGGCTTGATGGATTGCTTTGTGTGCTCCATCGTGGTTTGATGTTAGCTATACGCTACATCGTGGATGGCATTGGTTGCCTTTTTGGAGGGAAAAGGAGAGGGTGACTCGATAGTCCCCTAGTGTGTGGTAGTAATTTGGATAAGGGGGTGTGTAGCGGATGGACCCTAGGTTGGGTTGGGAATCATGTTGCATTATTTTTGTGATAATATGGAAATGGGCCAAGCCCAATATGACATGTGGATAGGTATGTTTTGGGAACATACGTGGAAATGGGCCAAGCCCGATTGATATGTGGTTTATTGAGAAATGGGCCTAGCCCAAAGATTTGAGTATGATTTGAATGTGGGCCAAGCCCAGATTGTGGTAATTGTTAAAATGAATATATATTACTTGTTGCATTTGATAATTGGGATATTATGTGGCTAGCATGTGGGTGGATTTCAGTGGTTAACTTACACACTGAGTCTGTATGACTCACCCAATTATTTTCAAACATCGCAGGTAAGTCGTGAGTAATGGACCGGGTTGGAGTGGATACAAGGTGGCCCATGCAGAAGGGGATTTTCATGCAGAAGATGTTTTACTTTATTTAAGTATTTTATATTATCAGTATTTTGGAATTTTATTTGATGTAATAAGGGCCTCTTTTATTTAAAGTACTATATTTAATTTTGTTGAAGTTTACATTATATTCAGGAATATTTTTTTTTAAAAGGTTCATATTATAGTAATTTATAACAATGTTTTAATTCGGAAGTTTTCAGCAAGCTTATATTAATTAATAATTTTAAATGGACATGATTCCCAGAGATAATAAATTTTCAAGTTTTATTCTAAAGTCAAAGATTTCCAACCGTCTTTCTGCAGTGACATAACCAGATTCGGTCAGGACTTGTGGGCCGGGTTTGGGGATGTTACAGTTTGGTATCAGAGCCCGGTTCAAAACTCGGCTTTGAGGGTTTTGGGCCCAAAAACATTTTAAAAAAATATGGGCTTTTAAGAAGTTTTTTCAGGTTTTTCTGGCATGGCACCTGTACCTCCGGCCCGAGCCCACCAGGTAAGTACTTCAGACTTGTGAAGTAATTTGACATATGAACTGTTATGGGCTTAGTTGGGCTCGTAGATTAGTGAACTAGGATCTGTTGGACCCTAGGACTAGTCTACTCAAACACGTGCATAAGATTTAAAGTGCCTAATAAACAAACCTATGAAGTAAGTCACCGAGTTAAGGTGTGGCAACCATTGTGCGCATGTCTAGGAGTGGATCCTAAGAGCACGGTACTTAAGCGATCCTCGTGACTCACCTCCTCTTGTTTGGAATCCTACAGTGCGTAGCTACGGTTCACCTTAACCAAGAGGACTTGTTCATAGGCTAAACCAATTATTAAAACCCGAAAGGGACTAGCAATGCAGTTTTATAAAATTCTTAGTTTGAAAATCCCTAAATTACCCTTTAAATTGTTGTGAAATTTTTCCCCAAAATATCTCCGTTTTAAAAAAAAAAAATTATTACTAAAATGCCCTCGACTTTCAAAATTTCTGGTTTAACCCCAAACTTAATAAAATTTTCTTACATTGCAAAAGTATCCAATTTTCTCGTATTTCAAAATAATAACCACGACTTTGAAATTCACAAAATTACCCTGATTGACAAAATTACCAAAATACCCTCAGTTACCAAAATCTCATATACCTTTAATTTGCGGAATTTTCGAAAATACTCTTCAATTTTGGGAATTTCAAAAAGATCCTGACCTATTAAAGTTTTTGAATCGCTCTGGTTTATGACGAAAATGTCCCTGTAGGACAAAATGACGGAAATACCCCTGGGGTAGAAACGGGCAGAAATGTCCGAATAGTGAATGTGGGTGGTAGATACCACTGAATGTGCCTCTATTGAGGGAGAAACATGTTCTTGTGGACGAATGAATGTGTGAGTGTCTAAATGTGATTCTTTGAATTAGGGTAACAAACTGGAACTGAGACTTTGTGTGATCGAAAGAACTACTTCTAAATATCTTTCATTCCATAAAATTTGCTCGTGGTTAAATAGTGGAACAATTTCTAATGCATAAAACTTGTTAATCAGATTAAATTGCGACGATAGAGATGAACTCTAGGGGACGCGGTAGAGGTAGAATGGCCGCATCGGAACCGATAAGGTCTGGCCATGGGTCAGAAAGTGAAGTGCCGCCAGCAGTGGGCGCGGAGGAACAAGATCAGACGGAAGAAGATGTAGCGATGTCGCAAGCTATGCTACGCGTGCTACAGCAAGTGGCAAGAGCTGGTATGGGAAACGGAGCTCGGAAGTCAGTATCGGAAAGGCTTAGATTGAACGGAGCTGAGATATTTAGAGGAGTATCTGGAGTAGCTCCGAATGTAGCGGAATATTGGTTAGAAAGAGTCGAAAGAATTATGGACGACTTAGATTGTACCCCAGAGGAAAAGCTAAAAGGTGTTGTTTCGCTTCTTCGGGATGAAGCTTATCGTTGGTGGCTCACTGTCAAACAAGGTGTACCGGCGGATCGATTGGATTGGGACTTCTTTAAGGCTAAGTTTGAAGGAAAGTACGTAGGAGCCGATTATTTGGACTCGCAAAGGAAAGCGTTTCTAAATCTAGTGCAAGGAAGTAAGTCGATAGCCGAGTCACGGCGGAATTTGTGCGGTTAAGCCGGTATGCTAAGGAATTGTGGCCACCGATTATGAGAGGTGCGTCCGGTTTGAGGATGGATTGCGAGATGAACTTCGAATCTTGATTGCTCCATGAGGGAGAGAGACTTCAGCGGTGTTAGTGGAGAAAGCTTGGATTGTCAAGAGGTTGAGAAGACTATAAGAGAAAACCGAGAAAAGAATAGGAACGAGAATAAGAGAAATATTGGACCGTCAGCATCGTTTGGTAATGTCCAGAAAAGACCAAGGACCGAGAATCCTGCACGTGCGCTTGTACCAGCTGATCGGAATCGTATCTGTGCTCGGTGTGGAAGACCTCACACAGGAGAGTGTTGGGGAAATAGTAAAGAATGTTTTCGGTGCGGATCTAAGGCACATTTAGTTAAGAATTGTCCTCGAGCGACGAGGGGTCGTGGTTCAAGCCATGGAAGGAATGGTTCTAGTCAGAGTCAACCAAGGATGTGATATTAGGTAAGTTCCTTTGCTTTGGTACATGCCTTAACTACTTTGCTTGCTTATAAGTTAGCCTTTTCTGTGTTGCTAAGAGAGGTATTTCGAATGTTGAGCGCGAACTTAGAGATTGTGTAGGTACGATAGCCTTAGTAAGATCAGAGTTACGCAGCATAAGCGTAAGGTGGTAAGAAAGGTTGTATGGACGTTTGTTAGTAAAGTAATTTCGAGGACGAAATTATTTTTAAGGAGGGTAGAATTGTAACACCCTGGTTTAGGGGCTATGCAGGTTGTGTGTAATTCGGGTGTTGGTAGGTTTTTGGGTGTGTTTAGAGGTGTTTTAGAGGTTTTGAGAATGCTCGGATGAAAGGGGAAGACTTGGGGAAATTTTGGATTTTTAAGTAATAAAGAGGGGCTTGGTTTAGAGGTTTAAAACTATTAATTGGGCGTTTAAGGCACAAGAAAGGATCTGGCAAAGTGGCTTCATGCGCTGCTTTAGAGGGGCTGGAAGTAGCGCCAGTGGGGGGGGCTTGGGTTCGAGTCCAAGCGGCAGCAATTGTGTTTTATTTTTGCGTCAAGGGACTGGGCTAAGTAGGCCTTAAAAATAAATGTCCAAGTTGATGGACATGAAAGTCCAATTGGCAAAGTGGCTCTTGGGCGCTACTTAGGCGCTGGAGGGGTGAGGTCGCGGTTTGAGGGCCTGAGAAGCATTTGGCGTTTATTTTTTGTGTGGTTATGGGCTGAGATAAGAAGGGTTTAAGAATAAATGTTGGGGTTTCTAGCATAAAAATCAAAGTGGCCGAGTGGCACAGGCGTTGGGGGCAAGGTGTGCGGCGATTGGTCCCGAGTTCGAACACGGAGAATGGCAAATGGAGTTTTAGTTTTTTTGTTGTTTTGGGCGACAATTTGAAGGTGTTGGACGGCTAGAAGACTCTTATTTAGATGAGGATAATGTGTTTTTTTATTTATTTATCTATTATTAATTAGATTAAGTGGGGATAATTATTATTTATTTGTTTTTTTTTTTTTTATAAGTGTGATAATAGTAGAACAATTCAAATTGTTTTTGAATTGAACTAATTCAAATGGAATTGAATTAGTGGCTAGGAAGGTGTTGGCCGAATGCTATAAATAGGGGTAGAGTGCCAATTATTCTTCAAGTCTTTGCTAAATCTCTCCTCTCCCTCTTGGTGTGCCGATTTCTCCTTTGGCCTTTGTAGCCAAATATTTCTTTTGTTTTCTTTTAATCCCTTGATAGCCGAAATCTTTAGCCCTCCATCTCTCTTCTACTTTATCAAGTTTGAAGCCGAACCGGTGAAGTGTGGTGCTTTGTCGACATCTAAAGATTGTAGGTAAGTATCCTAGTTAATTGGTTAGAGGCCAAAACAGAATGGTTGGCCTTAGTGTTGGTTGGCCGAATGCTCTATAGGTTATAAGTGATGTGTTTTGCTCGTTTGTAGCCGCGCCAAGGAGTCTAAAGGAAGGTCTCGAATTGTTTGGACTCATCAAGGTAAGAGTGGTAAGGTATTCGGCCTTAGGCCTTATTATGTAATATTGTGTTGACCGAAGAGTGGCTATGTTCTTTTTAGGGGCATATCGACAAGAGCAAAGGAAGCCTTCGGGATCTCAGTTATTTCGGTAAGGATATTAGTAAGTGACTTAGAATTAGTTGATTATGACTTCGTTGATTAATCGTGTGGTTACGATTAAGTGACTTTCGATGGAGGCCAATACCGATCCAAGGTGGGCAAGGAAAGCTCCCATCCCAAAGTTTAAGAAAGATCCGTTTCTGGCACATGCGAGATTGGCCACCGGGTGTGGGCGTGCAAAAAAAGCGATAGGCGTGAGTCGTAGTCTCGCTAGACGATAGCGTCGAGGATCGAGAGTCTAGAACTCCTAGTAATAAGGTGTGTAACTAACCCATCTGTTTCCGGGTTTTATGTGTTATATGTTTTACTAACAAGTGCGATAATAAGTGTGCCATATATACCCCTAAAGGGTATAAGCGATGACCAGTTAGTATCGAACTGTTTGCAATGTGATTATTTGTTTATGAGTATGTTTATGGACATTAATAAGCATGTGCATGCGTGATCACGATTATATTTTATGTGGCATGTGCATGGGTGGGTTATGAAAAGAAGATGCGGGTGTACTTGAGTGCGTGGTTGATGTCGACTTTGTGCTACATCGTGGATTGGCGCTGATCGAGGTCGCGTTGTGGATCTTTGCGATTTAGTTCGCGTGGTTACCTTGATTGATATGGGCTTTATGCCATATCGTGGCTTGATGGATTGCTTGTGTGCTCCATCGTGGTTTGATGTTAGCTATACGCTACATCGTGGATGGCATTGGTTGCCTTTTTGGAGGAAAAAGGAGAGGTGACTCGATAGTCCCAGTGTGTGGTAAATTTGGATAAGGGGGTGTGTAGCGGATGGACCCTAGGTTGGGTTGGGAATCATGTTGCATTATTTTTGTGATAATATGGAAATGGGCCAAGCCCAATATGACATGTGGATAGGTATGTTTTGGGAACATACGTGGAAATGGGCCAAGCCCGTTGATATGTGGTTTATTGAGAAATGGGCCTAGCCCGATTTTGAGTATGATTTGAATGTGGGCCAAGCCCAGTTGTAGTAATTGTTAAAATGAATATATATTACTTGTTGCATTTGATAATTGGGATATTATGTGGCTAGCATGTGGGTGGATTTCAGGTGGTTAACTTACACACCGAGTGCAGTATGACTCACCCAATTATTTTCAAACATCGCGGTAAGTCGTGAGTAATGGACCGGGTTGGAGTGGATACAAGGTGGCCCATGCGAGAGGGGATTTTCATGCGAGAAGATGTTTTACTTTATTTAAGTATTTTATATTATCGATATTTTGGAATTTTATTTGATGTAATAAGGGCCTCTTTTATTTAAAGTACTATATTTAATTTTGTTGAAGTTTACATTATATTCGGGAATATTTTTTTAAAAGGTTCATATTATAGTAATTTATAACAATGTTTTAATTCGGAAGTTTTCAAAGAAGCTTATATTAATTAATAATTTTAAATGGACATGATTCCCGAGATAATAAATTTTCAAGTTTTATTCTAAAGTCAAAGATTTCCAACCGTCTTTCTGCAGTGACATAACCAGATTCGGTCAGGACTTGTGGGCCGGGTTTGGGGATGTTACAATTCTAATTCAGATAATACGGGAATCAATGATGAGCGCTAGAAGAGGTGCAAGGGTTCAATTAGAATTAAAATGTGTTAGTGTTATTAAAGTCGAGTCTTGTGGCCAGCATAGTGGGGGTAGTTGTTACCACGACCACCCTGTTAGTTGGAAATTTCGGGGAAAAAATTTATTTTAGGAGGGGTGAGTTGTAACGCCTCGAATTTGGGGCTAGAAGAATTGGGCTTTGGGCTTTGGATCTCAAAAAATATTTAAGTGAGCGAGAAAATGACAATTGTCATGTGGTCTTTGAGGGTTAATGAATTTGGAGTGTCTAGGGGTGTTGGATGTAACATCCCAAAATAGGGGTTATTTGTGATTGAATTATTTTTCTTGTATTTGAATTTCTGTGATATTATTCGTGATGATATAAGGCTTAATTAGGGGTCTTGAGTAAGCTCGGTTTAGTAGAATAATTCTTAGTATGGCTTATTTAAAGAAGACGATTAAATGAGCTTAGCACTTAAGTTAATTTAAGTAGCAATAAGTGACAAGATGAGTGCATGGCAAGTTGGTATTGGCGCATGGAGTTTGGCTTGAGGTTAGAGGTTCGAGTAGCATGTTTAGCAATTTGAAGGTTTATTTTTATATCCTTGCTTTGTTGGACGGTCAAACTTATTTATGATAGGTTGGACTATTTCTTTTGGTAAGTTGAATATATGATTAAGGAAAGCTTGATAGTAGGGATAAGAATCTTGAAGTTATGGTATGATGAGGGGACAAAAGGCATGAAGGGTGGAGGATGTTTTGGAAAGTTTCCTAAGCCTTTAGTGGATGAATGTGGGCGGCATGTATGGCTAGGGGTGGCGAATTTTGATAGGTAGCTTGGGGAAGGAAAAGTTGGCCAATTTTTGTCATTTGAACATCTTTTTGCTTTGTTTTCTTTCTCTCCAAAATTCCTCTCTTTGGCCGAAAGTGTCTTGTGCATTTTGGTGCAATTTTTCTCTTTTGGTTTTTAGCCTCATTTCATGTGAACCAAATACCATTTCTTTTCTTTCATTTGTCTTTTTTGAAACCAAAACAACATGGGAACTTTTGTGCATCTTTTTCTTCTTTGATAACTAGGTGTTGGCCAAACTCTTACTCCCTTTTCTCTCTTTTTCTTTCTTTCAATATTGCTCAACCACTTTCTCTTTCTCTTTCTTTTGGGCGAACCATTCTCTTCTTGTTGCTCTCTCTTTTCTTTTGTTGATTAAACCGAATTCTCTCTCATTTCAATTCTCTTTTCTTTCACATATTCTTCATTTTCCATAACCATATAGCCAATCTTCTACTTTCTTTAGATTTATCTTTGGCCGAATATTGAAGGTAAGATAGTTATCATCGGGACTTCTCTAGAAATTGGTTTTGGTAAGGTGGTAAGGTTTATTTCGAAGGATTTTTATTTTAAGTTTCGTTTAAGCCGAAGGCTAACAAACCGTATTGATGATGGTTGATTGTAGGGAAGTGAGGCCGATTCTTTTAGGAGTGTGTTGGATAAGTGTTCGAAGGCTTTGGGTAAGATGTTAGGTTCACAAGGAACCTTTCTCAATTATTTGGTTTGGCCGAATAGGCCATGGCTCTAATATTCATTTTTGGCCGAATATAGGGCAAGAATACTTGTGTGGCCGATTTGTCTATTCGGGATTTAGAACTCTTTTTGGTGCAGTGTGTATACATACACATCTTATAACTTTTAATATGCTAAGTGTTATTTTATGCCTAAACGTTTTGTGTAGACATGGATGAAATACCTTCATGGTATTAACAAGGATTTGGGTAAGTTCTTATTACTATGTGATTATTATTTGATGCTTTTGGGAAGCATGACACATTTGGTATGTGTATTATTTGATATATGGCTTATGATAAATCGATTGGATGTTGTTAAATAAATCTATCAACATGATTTGTGGTACATGCATATAAATGATTGTTATGGGTTGATGAGAGGAGGGGCGTGATATTCGTGTCGCGGACACCGTGTTTTAGTAACACATCGTGACTACGGTCACCAGAGGTTTGGTACCTCGGAGGTTTGGCACCTCATAGCGACTTGTCCACATGGTTAATACCACCGTGGGTTGGCCCCACTTTGAGATATGGGATTATCTGCGGTGATTTGGTATCACCACGATGGGTTGGCCCCATCATCTATTTGTGACTTCGGTCACCGTGTTTTAGTAACACAATTGTGTCTTGGACACGAGATTTAGTATCTCCAAAGATTTGGTATCACATTTGTGACTATCGTCACGGTGGTTTAGCACCACCAGGTGGTTTGGTACCACAAGGGGTAGAAAAAGGCGTATGGATGGTTAGGTTGGGTGCATTTAAACTTATGCATGTTAATTGGTTATAATTTGTGTATGTGATTGCATTAAATCGGGAAGGGTTACACATTGAGTCTTGGTGACTCACCTTCTCCTTTAATTTTTCAGGTGACTCGTAGATCGCGGATGAGGAGCCGGATGGACTCGAGGTGGCCATGTAGTGGAGATTTTTAATAAATGAATTTTGGATTTTTATCTATTTTTACATTGGGTTTATGTTGCTTAATTGTAATAAGGCCTCCTAGGGTTATTTTATTATTCTTTGCATGTTTTGAATGTTTGTTTAAACTATTTGATGATGTTAAAACGGATGCACATGTTTTCTCAAATTAAGCGAAAAATGTTTTTAAAGTACCATCGGGTACATTTGAAAGCTGTAACAACCTAACTTAGTATATTTTTTTAAATGACATTAAGTAATGCTTTCTTCATAACACCTCAATTGTTTTAAATCAAAACAATATCTTTTATCAAAATTTAAAACGACTTAACAAGGGATTTTCAAAGGTTTTCCTCCGTAGCATACCAAATTCGGTCGTAATGTTTGGGCCGGGTTTGGGGTGTTACAAAATTGGTATCGAGCCAGTTCAAAGCTGGTTTGTAGGGCCCAAGGCCCAAAAATGTTTTAGTAGGTCTATTTGAAATATTATGGTTTTGAATAAGCATGGCACTTGAGTCTCAAACACCGATCCGCCTGAGTAAGTACCACTAACTTTTGTATGAATTATTTCTTGTAGAAGGGTAGGAAGCATGGGGCGTAGATAGTGATAGTATTTTAAACTTTAGGACTAGTTTACTCCAAACAAAGACATAAGACTTTAAGAGCCTAATTAAACCAACCTACGACCAAGTCGCGCAGAGTTAGGGTGTGGTAACCTTGAGTGCGCATGTCTAGGATTGGATCCTAAGAGCTTGGTACTTAAGCGGTCCTCGTGACTCACCTCCTCTTCGCGGGATTCCTACACAGTGCGTAGCCGGTTCACCCTAACCAAGAGGACTCGGTCATAAAGCGAAATCCTAAATAAAACCCGAAAGGGATTAGCCATGTTTTAGGGAAAACTTGGTTTAAAATCAGAAATTATTTTTTTAGATGGTAGGACAAATTTATCTTGAAAATTTTCAAAATATTCTTGATTGACAAAATTACCAAAATACCCACAGGTTAGAAACGGATAGTAATGCCCGAAGAGTGCATAGGTATGAAAGGTATAGGGAATGGATGTATTATTACATGTAAACCGGGATAGAAGACTTAAAACCTTGTTTGATCGAAATAATCTCTATTAAACTCTTTTCATAAAATTTCTTCGCGGATAATCAAGTGAAACATGTACTAATTCATAAAAATTTCCTAATCGATTAAAGCGCGATAGTTAAAATGAGCTTTAGAGGGCGTGGCCGTCGTGGGCGTGGAAGGGTAGGATGGTGTGTCGTAACTCGTCGGGTCGGGTCAAGGATCCGAGAATGAGATACCGCCACCACCACCCCCACCTTTGGGTGAAGAGCGAGGATCGGGCGGGTGGACGACTGTGTCACAAGCGATGCTACGGGTTACGGAAAGGGTAGCTGGAATTGGTGTAAGTGGAGGAGCTCGGAAGTCGGTTCTGAGAGACTTGAGCTAACGGAGCTGAATTTTTCCGAGGTGTGTGCGGTGTAGCGCCCAATACTGGTGAGTATTGGCCGGAATCGACCAAAAGAATCATGGATGAGATAGATTTGACAAATGAGGAGAAACCGAAAGGAGCGGTGTCGCTTCTCAAGGATGAGTCATATCGATGGTGGCTCACGGTCCGAGATGGTGCTACGGCGGATGATCTCACTTGGGAGTACTTCAAAGTCGCATACCGAGAAGAAGTATGTTGGCTCAAGCTACATTGACGCTCAAAGGAAAGCTTTTAGGGGTTAGTACAAGGAAGTAAATGCGTGTCGGAATATGAAGCGAGAATTCCTAAGGTTTGAGTCGTTATGCTCGGGGAATAGTGGCATCGGAACATGATCGTTGTGTTCGTTTTGAAGACGGACTTAGAGACGAGTTAAGGTCGCTAATTGCTCCACAAAGCAAGAACGTGAGTTTCTTTGTCTTGGTGGAGAAGGCCAAGGTAGCCGAAGGAATCAAAGGAGTCCGCGAGGCGAGTTATGATAGGAGCAAGTGAAGAGAGGCTTTGGATCGTCTGGTCGGTGGTAATGTTCGAGAAAAGATTTAGGCGAGTGGGTCAAATCGGTGAGAGAGGTCCACAATCGCTAATCGAGACCGCCCCGTGTAACCGTTGTGGAAAGTCTCATTGGGGTGAATGTTGGACCGGAGGAAAGGATGTTTCGAGTGTGGTTCGTTGGATCATCGTGTGAGAGACCGTCGCGTAAGCAAGCTAGGAATCGATCGAAGGTCAAGGTCGTGCCAGATTCGAAAAGGAGGACCAACACCGCGAGAGAGGTCGTGGTTATGGTAGAGGTGGTTATGGCTCTAGTGGAGGTCGCGGAGCGGTGGCAGAGGTATTGGCAACACGGAGGCTAGGCAGCCCGTTTTGGTGTATCTTTGCGAGGCGTCGTGAGGAAGGAGACGCACCGGACGTCATAACCGTGCGTTTTTAATTTTGGTGTTCCATATCTGCCTTGATAGATGTGGGTTCGACGCACTCTTACGTTGCTAGTAGTATAGTTGAGACCATGAGTTTAGTTCCTTAGATCGCTTCTAAGAGGATGACCGTGCTTAGTCCTTTAGGTCACTCTGTAGAAGTAGATAAGTCAGAGTATAGAGATATACCCTAGAACTCCAAGGGGTAGTGTTTGTAGCCGATCTGATGGAACTAGCCGTTTGAGGAGTTTGATCGATTCTTGGGATGGACTGGTTGGTCAAGTACCAAGCAAGTTTGGATTGTGCCGCTAAAGCGCATGGTTTTGAAGACGGTTGAAGGTGAAGAAGTGGTCATGATAGGTAATAGGAGAGATTATCTATCCAACGTGGTATCTGCGTTGAAAGCGATAAAGATGGTCGGGAAGGGTGTGAGGCGTTCGTAGTTCATGTGTGCTTTGGAAGCTAAGGAGTCTTCGTGGGAAATGTTCAAACTGTAAAGGAATTTGCTTGACGTATTTCTGAAGAACTTCCGGATTGCCTCCGGATCGTGAAGTCGAATTTGGTATAGATCTGTTACAGGCAGCGCCAAAGGTGTCTATAGCTCCGTATAGGATGGCACCAGAAGGAATTGTTGGAATTGAAGGCTCGGATACAAGAGTTGTTGGATCGAGGTTTCATTCGACCAAGTGTTTCACCTTGGGAGCGCCTTGGTACTTTTGTCAAGAAGAAGGATGGTACGATGCGGATGTGTATAGACTACCGCTTGATTGAATAAGTGACGATTAAAAACAAGTATCCTTTGCCGAGGATAGACGACTTGTTTGATCACCGAAAGGGGGCCGCGGTTTTCTCTAAGATTGATTTAAGGTCCGGATATCATCAGCGAAGGTGAAAGAGGTGATATCCATAAGGCGGCATTTCGTACTCGGTATGGACACTCACGAATTCTTGGTGATGCCGTTTGGTTTGACTAATGCACCAGCAGCTTTCATGGACATGATGAATAGGGTATTTCAACGAGTTTTGGATCGGTTTGTTGTGGTCTTTATAGATGATATTTTGGTGTATTCGAAGTCGGAAGAGGAGCATGATGCGCATTTGCGAGTGGTGTTGCGATTCTGAGGAAAAGCAAACAGTATCACGAAATTTAGTAAGTCACGACTCGGCTTAAGGAGGTGACTTTCTTGGGTCACGTTGTTTCAGTAGAGGATTAGAGTGGATCCTCGAAAGATTGAGCGATGTTAGATTGGAAGCCGCCTAAATCGTAATGAAATTCGGAGTTTTCTAGGTGCAGCGGGTATTACCGAAGATTTGTGGAAGGATTTTCTTTGATTGCCGCACCGATGACCAAGTTGTTGAGGAAAGGAGTTCCATTTGTGTGGACCAGGAAGCGACAAGAAAGTTTCGACAAATTGAAGAAGATTACATTGAAGCTCGGTTTGATTCAACTTTGAGGCGGCAAAGAATTCACGGTTTATTGCGATGCATCACATATTGGTTTGGGATGCGTCTTGATGCAAGAAGGGAAGGTAGTGGCTTATGCATCTCGGCGATTGAGACCACATGAGGCTAATTATCCGACTCATGACTTGGAGTTAGCAACGTAGTCTTCGCTTTGAAGATATGGAGGCACTATTTGTGCGGAGAGAAGTCGATAGTTTATACGGATCACAAGAGTCTTAAGTATCTCTTGACTCGGAAGGATTTGAATTTGAGGCGGCGTAGATGGATTGAGTGTTGAAGGACTACGATCGTTCGATCGAGTATCATCTGGTAAGGCTAACGTGGTGGCGACGCGTTGAGTCGTAAGGTTGTATCGGATTTAAGATCGATGTTTGCTCGACTTAGTCTGTTCGATGATGGGAGTCTTTTGGCGAGTGCAAGTCAAGCCGACTTGGTTAGATCAGATTAAGGAGAAGCGGTTAGAGGATGATGGTTTGAATGATCGGAGGTTGCAAGTCCGAATGGTGGATTAGAGGATTTTAGTCCGTCCATGATGGAGTTTTGTGCTTTAAAGGAAGAGCTTGTATGCCGAAGGATGTGGAGTTGAGACAAAGGATTCTTGGGGCGCTTTATAGCGACCCATATGCTATGCATCCCGGAGGTAGCAAGATGTATCGGGATTTGAGAGAGCAATTTTGGTGGCAGTGCGAAGCGGGAAATGGCGAGTTCGTGGGTAAGTGTCGACGTGTCAACAAGTCAAGGCCGAACATCGATTTGCCATCCGGTTTACTTCAGTAGGTGAAGATTCCTCGATGGAAGTGGGAGAGGATCACCATGGACTTTGTCGGTGGATTACCTCTTACGCCTAGCAAGAAGAATTCGGTTTGGGTGATTGTGGATCGTCGACTAAATCAGCGCATTTCATACTGTAAGGGTAGATTATTAAGCTTGAGGTTAGCTAAGTTATATGTAGCCGAGATAGTGAGATTGCATGGTGTGCGATGTCGATTATCTCGGATAGGGATCCGAGGTTTACATCGAGGTTTTGGAGAGCGTTGCATAAAGCTTTGGAGTGCGAGATTGGACTTGAAAGATGACTTTTCATCCGCAATCCGGCGGACAATCGGAGAAAGTGATTGAGATCTTAGAAGATATGCTCGGAGGTTGCGTTACGGATTTGATGGCGGTTGGGAGGAGTATCTACCGTTGGCGGAATTCGCTTATAACAATAGTTATCAAGCGAGTATCCAAATGGCTCCATATGAAGCCAGATGGGCGAAAATGCCGTACTCCTACGTGTTGGGCGGATCTAGGTGAACGACATGTCTTGGGTCCGAGTTGGTGACGGAAACGAGGACAAAGTTAAGGTAATTCGGGCTCGTCTCAAGGAAGCATCGGATAGGCAAAAGTCTTACGCCCGATCTCAAGCGCAAGGAGATGGAATTCGAGGTAGGAGATAAAGTCTTTACGAAGGTGTCGCCTTGGAAAAAGGTGTTGCGCTTTGGGCAAAAAGGGAAATTAAGTCCAAGGTTCATCGGCCGTATCTTGTGTTGAAGCGAGTAGGACCGGTAGCTTATCACCTCGAATCGCCCGTGAGTTGAGTCGATTCACAATGTCTTCCATGTGTCGATGCTTAGACGGTATAGGTCGAGATCCATCGCACATCGTGCGATGAGCGCAGATTGAGGTTAACTCCGACTTATCATTCGAGGAGGAACCGGTTCGGATTTTAGATCGTGATGTCAAGGTATTGCGTAGAAAGTCAGTACCCTTAGTGAAAGTACTATGGCGAAACCATGGTACGGAGGAAGCGACGTGGGAATCTGAGAAGGTGATGCGGCAGCAATACCCTCACCTTTTCTGATCAGGTAATTTCGAGGTCAAAATTATTTTAAGGGGGTAGAAGCGTAACATCCCAAAATAGGGGTTATTTGTGATTGAATTATTTTTCTTGTATTTGAATTTACGTGATATTATTCGTGATGATATAAGGCTTAATTAGGGGTCTTGAGTAAGCTCGGTTTAGTAGAATAATTCTTAGTATGGCTTATTTAAAGAAGAGGATTAAATGAGCTTAGCACTTAAGTTAATTTAAGTAGCAATAAGTGACAAGATGAGTGCATGGCAAGTTGGTATTGGCGCATGGAGTTTGGCTTGAGGTTAGAGGTTCGAGTAGCATGTTTAGCAATTTGAAGGTTTATTTTTATATCCTTGCTTTGTTGGACGGTCAAACTTATTTATGATAGGTTGGACTATTTCTTTTGGTAAGTTGAATATATGATTAAGGAAAGCTTGATAGTAGGGATAAGAATCTTGAAGTTATGGTATGATGAGGGGACAAAAGGCATGAAGGGTGGAGGATGTTTTGGAAAGTTTCCTAAGGCTTTAGTGGATGAATGTGGACGGCATGTATGGCTAGGGGGTGGCCGAATTTTGATAGGTAGCTTGGGGGAAGGAAAAGTTGGCCAATTTTTGTCATTTGAACATCTTTTTGCTTTGTTTTTCTTTCTCTCCAAAATTCCTCTCTTTGGCCGAAAGTGTCTTGTGCATTTTGGTGCAATTTTTCTCTTTTGGTTTTTAGCCTCATTTCATGTGAACCAAATACCATTTCTTTTCTTTCATTTGTCTTTTTTTGAAACCGAAACAACATGGGAACTTTTGTGCATCTTTTTCTTCTTTGATAACTAGGTGTTGGCCGAAACTCTTACTCCCTTTTCTCTCTTTTTCTTTCTTTCAATATTGCTCAACCACTTTCTCTTTCTCTTTCTTTTGGGTGAACCATTCTCTTCTTGTTGCTCTCTCTTTTCTTTTGTTGATTAAACCGAATTCTCTCTCATTTCAATTCTCTTTTCTTTCACATATTCTTCATTTTCCATAACCATATAGCCGAATCTTCTACTTTCTTTAGATTTATCTTTGTAGAATATTGAAGGTAAGATAGTTATCATCGGGACTTCTCTAGAAATTGGTTTTGGTAAGGTGGTAAGGTTTATTTCGAAGGATTTTTATTTTAAGTTTCGTTTAAGCCGAAGGCTAACAAACCGTATTGATGATGGTTGATTGTAGGGAAGTGAGGCCGATTCTTTTAGGAGTGTGTTGGATAAGTGTTCGAAGGCTTTGGGTAAGATTTTAGGTTCACAAGGAACCTTTCTCAATTATTTGGTTTGGCCGAATAGGCCATGGCTCTAATATTCATTTTTGGCCGAATATAGGGGCAAGAATACTTGTGTGGCCGATTTGTCTATTCGGGATTTAGAACTCTTTTTGGTGCCAGGTGTGTATACATACACATCTTATAACTTTTTAATATGCTAAGTGTTATTTTATGCCTAAACGTTTTGTGTAGACATGGATGAAATACCTTCATGGTATTAACAAGGATTTGGGTAAGTTCTTATTACTATGTGATTATTATTTGATGCTTTTGGGAAGCATGACACATTTGGTATGTGTATTATTTGATATATGGCTTATGATAAATCGATTGGATGTTGTTAAATAAATCTATCAACATGATTTGTGGTACATGCATATAAATGATTGTTATGGGTTGATGAGAGGAGGGGGCGGTGATATTCGTGTCGACGGACACGGTGTTTTGGTAACACATCGTGACTACGGTCACCAGAGGTTTGGTACCTCCGGAGGTTTGGCACCTCATAGCGACTTGTCCCTGTGGTTAATACCACCGTGGTTGGCCCCACTTTGAGATATGGGATTGTCTGCGGTGATTTGGTATCACACGATGGGTTGGCCCCATCATCTATTTGTGACTTCGGTCACGGTGTTTTAGTAACACAATTGTGTCTTCTGGACACCGTAGAGATTTGGTATCTCCAAAGATTTGGTATCACATTTGTGACTATACGTCACCAGGTGGTTTGGCACCACCAAAGTGGTTTGGTACCACAAGGGGTAGAAAAAGGCGTATGGATGGTTAGGTTGGGTGCATTTAAACTTATGCATGTTAATTGGTTATAATTTGTGTATGTGATTGCATTAAATCGGGGAAGGGTTACACATTGAGTCTTGGTGACTCACCTTCTCCTTTAATTTTTCAGGTGACTCGTAGATCGCGGATGAGGAGCCGGATGGACTCGAGGTGGCCATGCAGTGGAGATTTTTAATAAATGAATTTTGGATTTTTATCTATTTTTCTGTTGGGTTTATGTTGCTTAATTGTAATAAGGCCTCCTAGGGTTATTTTATTATTGCTGCATGTTTTGAATGTTTGTTTAAACTATTTGATGATGTTAAAACGGATGCACATGTTTTCTCAAATTAAACGAAAAATGTTTTTAAAGTACCATCGGGTACATTTGAAACTGTAACAACCTAACTTAGTATATTTTTTTTTTAAATGACATTAAGTAATGCTTTCTTCATAACACCTCAATTGTTTTAAATCAAAACAATATCTTTTATCAAAATTTAAAACGACTTAACAAGGGATTTTCAAAGGTTTTTCCTCCGTAGCATACCAAATTCGGTCGTAATGTTTGGGCCGGGTTTGGGGTGTTACATTGGAGATGTCCTGGGATCAAGTAAGGGTATAGGAAAAGTTTTGGTTTTAGCCCAAGGAAACTGTGACTTCAGTTAGTAGGCCTTTTAAATAAATGAAGAAGAAAAATGACACAAAAGAGCTTGTGGTGTAGTGGCAAAGTGGCGCCACTTAGGGAGTAGGGAGGTGGCGTCATTAGCAGGCAAGGGAATCCAAGGTTCGAGTAGTGGCATGGTATTTTGTTAGGGATTTAATTTTTTGCCTTCTAGATGGTTAGTAGTGGCGTTGGATGTGAACTCTGAAGGAAGTGTTCATGAGAGAAAATTAAGGAAGGGGTAAAGGTGCTTATCTTAGAGAAAATTTAGGATGAGATTGAGGAGTTATCAGGGAGACAAGTTAGGAGCTGAGAAGTGTGAAGAGTTAGTGCCGTTGTGGGAAGTGGGAAGTGTATAAATTCGGCTTAGGAGGGTAAATGAGTGCCATTTTTGCGTCTTTTAGGGGGTATTATGAATTTGTATTGTGGCTTTCGGCATTTGGAGAGTTTTGCAAATAAGTTAGTCTTTCTTTTCTTTACCGAATATCCTGTAGTTACCCTCACACATGCACATTTGATCTTTTCTTTTCTCCCCCTCATTCTGTTATTTTGTTGCTGAATTCTTCCATTGCCAAAAAACCATCATTCCTTTTTACCGAATTCTCTCTTAGCCAAACTTTTCTATTGTCGAATTACCATCATCTTCTCTGGCCAAAATCCCCCATTAGTGCCGAATCTTTGTTGTTTTTCTCTATCACAAATCAGTTGGTATCTACTCTCAGTCAGGGTTAAAAGCTGAATCTCGTTTGGTAGGCTACAGGATCTAAGGATGGATTCGGTAAGTATTCTGTTAACTCCCCTTAGTACGTTTTGTTGAAAGCCGAAGGGCGATCTAATTTCTCATTGTCGTGGATCTTGTATTAACAAGGGTAAGGTTCAGAGATCGCTAGCGTGGTAGGACCGTTAGCAAGGATCTAGGGTACACTTGTGATTAGCAGCTAAGAAAGGGCCATTAGAACCCGGGGGCACACGATAAGGTTACGTTAAGGTTTCGGCTTTTGAGTAAATATTTTTGATTAAGTATGAGTGGTTGATTAAAGGTTGGTTGGTTGTAGGATCAAGGCTAAGGATAGGATAGCACGTCGCAGTGATCGGGTGTGTACAAACACTACACACGATATCGGCAATCTTAGAAAATTGAAAAAGCCAAAAAGTGGCTAAACGGCCGGTGGGCCCCGAGGTAAGTTTGTGAAATTGGTTGGTTTGGTCATACGTATTAAGTTAGTCACGCATGTTACATGATTTGGAATTGTTTTGGGCCTAGTAGGCCATATGAATGAGATTTGGGCCTAATGGGCCGTAAGGATGTAATATGGGCTTAATGGGGGACGTAGACAAGTATGCTAGGGTTTAATGGACCTTAGGCCTAGTTCTGAACAACTCTTAAATCACTTAAGACTTAATCTAATAATAAAACATGTCTGTGGACAAGTCGATTAGTTAGAGTGTGGTAATCGACATATGCATGTCTAGGATTGGATTTAGTGAGAGCTTGGTACTTAAGCGGTCCTAGTGACCCACCTCCTCTTTTCTGAGATCCTACCTGGTTCATAGTGCTTGTTCACTTTAACCGCGAGGACTTGTTTATGGGCCAAAGTTTATAACTAAAACCCGAGAGGGACCAAATACCCTTATTTTGTAAAATTACTAAAATACCCTTATATTTGTAAAATTACTAAAATACCTTTATATTTGTAAAATTACTAAAATACCCTTATATTTGTAAAATTACTAAAATACTCTTACATGTGTAAAATTACTAAAATACCCCTAGATTTGGAAATTACCAAAATACCCCTGTTTTGCAAAAGTACCAAAATACCCCTATTTTGTAAAAGTACCAAAATACCCCAATCTTGCAAAATTACCAAGATACCCCTATTTTGCCAAACTACCAAAATACCCTTGTAGGGTAGAATTACGAAAATACCCCTGGGTAGTGAAATGATGAAAATACCCCTATGTGACGGATATATGTTTATGGATGTTACTTGTGCGTTTGATGCATTCATATGATATTCTACTTAGGATGCATATGGGTGGGAATTATGGTACGGAGGAAGATTTGAGGATCGCATGGCCGTATGGTATGGATCCACTAGAGGCTTTAAGCCCAATGTATGATTAGCAGCTTTGCTGCAACGTTCGGTAGTACCGCAACCGGGCTACCCATGTTGTATAACGGAGGGGTGGGTTGAGCTAGAATTCCCCACAGGAGTCATAAGGTTGGAAGGGAAATGGTGTGTGTAGTGGATGGATTTTTGGGGTGGGTTTTGCATTATCTTGTTTGTATATGATGCAATATGATATGATATGAGGTCATTGTGGGCTAAGGCCCAAGACCACCGATTTTGTTAGGGCTTAGGCCCAATGTGAATATTTGTATGTGATTTGATTGCCAAGGGTTGTACACACTTGAGTTTGAAACTCACATCCTTTAATTTAATGTTTGAGCAATCCCGAATAGACGACTCGACATGGGAGAGGACTCGGAGATAGCCACACTACAAGGCGATAAAATGTTTTAATTTGTTCAAATGAATTTTATTTTAAATACTTTGTTTTTCATTGAATTATAATAAGACCATGTATCTCTAATTGACTTAGATTTTGGGGTTTATTTTTATTGTTTCAACTATCCAGTTAATAAACTTAAATAAAATTTCTCAAGTTGTCATGATTTTTGAAATAACTTAACATTTGAGCGTTTTCCTAAAATGTGGGCTTTTCCTCTTAGCTTTGAACAAGATCACGAGGGTTTTGGGCCTTAAATTGTTAAATTATAAAATCGTTTTGGAGTATGCCTTTAATGTGACATTACGCACTCGGGCCTAACTTTTAGGCCGAGTTTAGGAGTGTTACATTTAGTGGTATCAAAGCCCGGTTAAAAAGCTCGAGTGCGTGAAATGGGCTTTGCCTTAGATTTTGGGTTTTAAAAAGTTTTTGCAGGATTCTTGAAGTATGGTTCATCGAGCCCTCGACGTCGAGCCAAGTAAGTTTTTTGTACTACATTTGTTTAAATTACGAAACTATATCTAGATATGGGCTACTTTAAAATAGGTTTTTAAGACTAAAGCCCGTAGGAAACTTAAGCCTGTAGTGGATCTTCGATCGCGAAAAAAATTTTAAATTGTTACTTGCATAAGACATGTGTTTTAAACAGTGGAACTATGAACTTATTTCATAAGATTCTAATTCAGATAATACGGGAATCATCGATGAGCGCTAGAAGAGGTGCAAGGGTTCAATTAGAATTAAAGTGTGTTAGTGTTATTAAAGTCAGAGTGCGCAGCGGTAGCATAGTGGGGTCGTTGTTACACGACCACCCTGTTAGTTGGAAATTTCGGGGAAAAAATTTATTTTAGGAGGGGTGAGTTGTAACGCCTCGAATTTGGGGCTAGAAGAATTGGGCTTTGGGCTTTGGATCTCAAAAAATATTTAAGTGAGCGAGAAAATGACAATTGTCATGTGGGCTTTGAGGGTTAATGAATTTGGAGTGTCTAGGGGTGTTGGAGATGTCCTGGGATCAAGTAAGGGTATAGGAAAAAATTTGGTTTTAGCCCAAGGGAACTGTGACTTCAGTTAGTAGGCCTTTTAAATAAATGAAGAAGAAAAATGACACAAAAGAGCTTGTGGTGTAGTGGCAAAGTGGCACCACTTAGGGAGTAGGGAGGTGGCGTCATTAGCAGGCAAGGGAATCCAAGGTTCGAGTAGTGGCATGGTATTTTGTTGGGGATTTAATTTTTTGCCTTCTAGATGGTTAGTAGTGGCGTTGGATGTGACCTCTGAAGGAAGTGTTCATGAGAGAAAATTAAGGAAGGGGTAAAGGTGCTTGTCTTAGAGAAAATTTAGAATGAGATTGAGGAGTTATCAGGGAGAAAAGTTAGGAGCTGAGAAGTGTGAAGAGTTGGTGCCGTTGTGGGAAGTGGGAAGTGTATAAATTCGGCTTAGGAGGGTAAATGAGTGCCGTTTTTGGGTCTTTTAGGGGGTATTACGAATTTGCATTGTGGCTTTCGGCATTTGGAGAGTTTTGCAAATAAGTTAGTCTTTCTTTTCTTTACCGAATATCCTGTAGTTACCCTCACACAAGCACATTTGATCTTTTCTTTTCTCCCACTCATTCTGTTATTTTGTTGCCGAATTCTTCCATTGCCGAAAAACCATCATTACTTTTTGCCGAATTCTCTCTTAGCCAAACTTTTCTATTGTCGAATTACCATCATCTTCTCTTGCCGAAATCCCCCATTAGTGCCGAATCTTTGTTGTTTTTCTCTATCATAAATCAGTTGGTATCTCCTCTCAGTCAGGGTTAAAAGTCGAATCTCGTTTGGTAGGCTGCAGGATCTAAGGATGGATTCGGTAAGTATTCTGCTAACTCCCCTTAGTACGTTTTGTTAAAAGCTGAAGGGCGATCTAATTTCTCATTGTCGTGGATCTTGTATTAACAAGGGTAAGGTTCAAAGATCGCTAGCGTGGTAGGATCGTTAGCAAGTATCAAGGGTACACTTGTGATTAGCAGCTAAGGAAGGGCCATTAGAACCCGGGGGCACACGGTAAGGTTACGGTAAGGTTTCGGCTTTTGAGTAAATATTTTTGATTAAGTATGAGTGGTTTATTGAAGGTTGGTTGGTTGTAGGATCAATGCTAAGGATAGGATAGCACGTCACAGTGATCAGGTGTGTACAAACACTACACACACGATATCGGCAATGCCGAAAAGCCGAAAAGCTGAAAGTGGCTAAACGGCCCTGGTGGGCCCTGAGGCTAAGTTTGATGAAATTGGTTGGTTTGGTCATACGTATAAAGTTAGTCACGCATGTTACATGATTTGGAATTGTTTTGGGCCTAGTAGGCCATATGAATGAGATTTGGGCCTAATGGGCCGTAAGGATGTAATATGGACTTTATGGGGGACGTAGACAAGTATGCTAGGGTTTAATGGACCTTAGGCCTAGTTCTGAACAACTCTTAAATCACATAAGACTTAATCTAATAATCAAACATGTCTGTGGACAAGTCGATTAGTTAGAGTGTGGTAACCGACATATGCATGTCTAGGATTGGATCTAGTGAGAGCTTGGTACTTAAGCGGTCCTAGTGACCCACCTCCTCTTTTCCGAGATCCTACGTGGTGCATAGTGGTTGTTCACTTTAACCGCGAGGACTTGTTTATGGGCCAAAGTTTATAACTAAAACCCGAGAGGGACCAAATACCCTTATTTTGTAAAATTACTAAAATACCCTTATATTTGTAAAATTACTAAAATACCTTTATATTTGTAAAATTATTAAAATACCCTTATATTTGTAAAATTACTAAAATACCCTTACATGTGTAAAATTACTAAAATACCCCTAGATTTGTAAATTACCAAAATACCCCTGTTTTGGAAAAGTACCAAAATACCCCTATTTTGTAAAAGTACCAAAATACCCCAATCTTGCAAAATTACCAAGATACCCCTATTTTGCCAAACTACCAAAATACCCTCAGTAGGGTAGAATTACTGAAAATACCCACGGGTAGTGAAATGACGAAAATACCCCTATGTGACGGATATGAGTTTATGGATGTTACTTGTGTGTTTGATGCATTCATATGATATTCTGCTTAGGATGCATATGAGTGGGAATTATGGTACGGAGGAAGATTTGAGGATCGCATGGCCGTATGGTATGGATCCGCTGGAGGCTTTAAGCCCAATGTATGATTAGCAGCTTTGCTGCAACGTTCGGTAGTACCACAACCGGGCTACCCATGGTGTATAGCGGAGGGGTGGGTCGAGCTAGAATTCCCCACAGGAATCATAAGGTTGGAAGGGAAATGGTGTGTGTAGTGGATGGATTTTTAGGGTGGGTTTTGCATTATCTTTTTTGTATATGATGCGATATGAAATGATATGAGGTCATTGTGGGCTAAGGCCAAGACCACCGATTTTGTTAGGGCTTAGGCCCAATTTGAATATTTGTATGTGATTTGATTGCCAAAGGTTGTACACACTGAGTTTCGAAACTCACACCCTTTAATTTAATGTTTTAGGTAATCCTGAATAGACGACTCGACGTGGGAGAGGACTCAGAGATGGCCACACTACAAGCTGATAAAATGTTTTTAATTTGTTCAAATGAATTTTATTTTAAATACTTTGTTTTTTATTGAATTGTAATAAGGCCATGTATCTCCTAATTGAATTAGATTTTGGGGTTTATTTTTATTGTTTCAACTATCCAGTTAATAAACTTAAATAAAATTTCTCAAGTTGTCATGATTATTGAAATAACTTAACATTTGAACATTTTCCTAAAATGTGGGCTTTTCCTCTTAGCTTTGAACAAGATCACGAGGGTTTTGGGCCTTAAATTGTTAAATTATAAAATCGTTTTGGAGTATGCCTTTAATGTGACATTACGGACTCGGGCTAACTTCAAGGCCGGGTTTGGGGTGTTACATTTAGTGATATCGAGCAGTCTTGCAAAGCTCGAGGCCGTGAAATGGGCCTTAGATTTTGGGTTTTAAAAGTTTTTGCAGATTCTTGAAGTGTGGTTCATCGAGCCCTCGACGTCGAGCCAAGTAAGTTTTTGTACTACATTTGTTTAAATTATGAAACTATATCTAGATATGGGCTACTTTAAAATAGGTTTTTAAGACTAAAGCCCGTAGGAAACTTAAGCTCAGTAGTGGATCTTCGATCGCGAAAAAAACTTTTAAATTGTTACTTGCATGAGACATGTGTTTTAAACAGTGGAACTATGAATTGATTTCATAAGATTCTAATTCAGATAATACGGGAATCAATGATGAGCGCTAGAAGAGGTGCAAGGGTTCAATTAGAATTAAAATGTGTTAGTGTTATTAAAGTCAGAGTGCGCAGCGGTAGCATAGTGGGGTAGTTGTTACACGACCACCCTGTTAGTTGGAAATTTCGGGGAAAAAATTTATTTTAGGAGGGGTGAGTTGTAATGCCTCGAATTTGGGGCTAGAAGAATTGGGCTTTGGGCTTTGGATCTCAAAAAATATTTAAGTGAGCGAGAAAGTGACAATTGTCATGTGGTCTTTGAGGGTTAATGAATTTGGAGTGTCTAGGGGTGTTGGAGATGTCCTGGGATCAAGTAAGGGTATAGGAAAAATTTTGGTTTTAGCCCAAGGGAACTGTGACTTCAGTTAGTAGGCCTTTTAAATAAATGAAGAAGAAAAATGACACAAAAGAGCTTGTGGTGTAGTGGCAAAGTGGCGCCACTTAGGGAGTAGGGAGGTGGCGTCATTAGCAGGCAAGGGAATCCAAGGTTCGAGTAGTGGCATGGTATTTTGTTAGGGATTTAATTTTTTGCCTTCTAGATGTTTAGTAGTGGCGTTGGATGTGAACTCTGAAGGAAGTGTTCATGAGAGAAAATTAAGGAAGGGGTAAAGGTGCTTATCTTAGAGAAAATTTAGGATGAGATTGAGGAGTTATCAGGGAGACAAGTTAGGAGCTGAGAAGTGTGAAGAGTTAGTGCCGTTGTGGGAAGTGGGAAGTGTATAAATTCGGCTTAGGAGGGTAAATGAGTGTCGTTTTTGCGTCTTTTAGGGGGTATTACGAATTTGCATTGTGGCTTTCGGCATTTGGAGAGTTTTGCAAATAAGTTAGTCTTTCTTTTCTTTACCGAATATCCTGTAGTTACCCTCACACAAGCACATTTGATCTTTTCTTTTCTCCCCCTCATTCTGTTATTTTGTTGACGAATTCTTCCATTGCCAAAAAACCATCATTCCTTTTTACCGAATTCTCTCTTAGCCAAACTTTTCTATTGTCGAATTACCATCATCTTCTCTGGCCAAAATCCCCCATTAGTGCCGAATCTTTGTTGTTTTTCTCTATCACAAATCGGTTGGTATCTACTCTCGATCGGGTTAAAAAGTCAATCTCGTTTGGTAGGTCAGCAGATCTAAGGATGGATTCGTAAGTATTCGTTAACTCCCTTAGTACGCGTTTGTTGAAAGCCGAAGGCGATCTAATTTCTCATTGTCGTGGATCTTGTATTAACAAGGGTAAGGTTCAGAGATCGCTAGCGTGGTAGGACCGTTAGCAAGGATCTAGGGTACACTTGTGATTAGCAGCTAAGAAAGGGCCATTAGAACCCGGGGGCACACGATAAGGTTACGTTAAGGTTTCGGCTTTTGAGTAAATATTTTTGATTAAGTATGAGTGGTTGATTGAAGGTTGGTTGGTTGTAGGATCAAGGCTAAGGATAGGATAGCACGTCGCAGTGATCGGGTGTGTACAAACACTACACACACGATATCGGCAATGCCGAAAAGCTGAAAAGCCAAAAGTGGCTAAACGGCCCCGGTGGGCCCTGAGGGTAAGTTTGACGAAATTGGTTGGTTTGGTCATACGTATTAAGTTAGTCACGCATGTTACATGATTTGGAATTGTTTTGGGCCTAGTAGGCCATATGAATGAGATTTGGGCCTAATGGGTCGTAAGGATGTAATATGGGCTTTATGGGGGACGTAGACAAGTATGCTAGGGTTTAATGGACCTTAGGCCTAGTTCTGAACAACTCTTAAATCACTAAAGACTTAATCTAATAATAAAACATGTCTGTGGACAAGTCGATTAGTTAGAGTGTGGTAATCGACATATGCATGTCTAGGATTGGATCTAGTGAGAGCTTGGTACTTAAGCGGTCCTCGTGACCCACCTCCTCTTTTCTGAGATCCTACCTGGTGCATAGTGCTTGTTCACTTTAACCGCGAGGACTTGTTTATGGGCCAAAGTTTATAACTAAAACCCGAGAGGGACCAAATACCTTTATATTTGTAAAATTACTAAAATACCCTTATATTTGTAAAATTACTAAAATACTCTTACATGTGTAAAATTACTAAAATACCCCTAGATTTGGAAATTACCAAAATACCCCTGTTTTGCAAAAGTACCAAAATACCCCTATTTTGTAAAAGTACCAAGATACCCCTATTTTGCCAAACTACCAAAATACCCCTGTAGGGTAGAATTACGAAAATACCCCTGGGTAGTGAAATGATGAAAATACCCCTATGTGACGGATATATGTTTATGGATGTTACTTGTGCGTTTGATGCATTCATATGATATTCTACTTAGGATGCATATGGGTGGGAATTATGGTACGGAGGAAGATTTGAGGATCGCATGGCCGTATGGTATGGATCCACTGGAGGCTTTAAGCCCAATGTATGATTAGCAGCTTTGCTGCAACGTTCGGTAGTACCGCAACCGGGCTACCCATGTTGTATAACGGAGGGGTGGGTTGAGCTAGAATTCCCCACAGGAGTCATAAGGTTGGAAGGGAAATGGTGTGTGTAGTGGATGGATTTTTGGGGTGGGTTTTGCATTATCTTGTTTGTATATGATGCAATATGATATGATATGAGGTCATTGTGGGCGAAGGCCCAAGACCACCGATTTTGTTAGGGCTTAGGCCCAATGTGAATATTTGTATGTGATTTGATTGCCAAGGGTTGTACACACTGAGTTTCGAAACTCACACCCTTTAATTTAATGTTTCAGGCAATCCTGAATAGACGACTCGACATGGGAGAGGACTCAGAGATGGCCACACTACAAGCTGATAAAATGTTTTTAATTTGTTCAAATGAATTTTATTTTAAATACTTTGTTTTTCATTGAATTATAATAAGACCATGTATCTCCTAATTGACTTAGATTTTGGGGTTTATTTTTATTGTTTCAACTATCCAGTTAATAAACTTAAATAAAATTTCTTAAGTTGTCATGATTTTTGAAATAACTTAACATTTGAACGTTTTCCTAAAATGTGGGCTTTTCCTCTTAGCTGAACAAGATACGAGGGTTTTGGGCCTTAAATTGTTAAATTATAAAATCGTTTTGGAGTATGCCTTTAATGTGACATTCTGCACTCGGGCCTAACTTTTAGGCCGAGTTTAGGGTGTTACATTTAGTGGTATCAAAGCCCAGTTGCAAAGCTCGGGCTGTGAAATGGGCCTTAGATTTTGGGTTTTAAAAAGTTTTTGCAGGATTCTTGAAGTATGGTTCATCGAGCCCTCGACGTCGAGCCAAGTAAGTTTTTTGTACTACATTTGTTTAAATTACGAAACTATATCTAGATATGGGCTACTTTAAAATAGGATTTTAAGACTAAAGCCCGTAGGAAACTTAAGCCTGTAGTGGATCTTCGATCGCGAAAAAAATTTTAAATTGTTACTTGCATAAGACATGTGTTTTAAACAGTGGAACTATGAACTAATTTCATAAGATTCTAATTCAGATAATACGGGAATCAACGATGAGAGCTAGAAGAGGTGCAAGGGTTCAATTAGAATTAAAGTGTGTTAGTGTTATTAAAGTCGAGTGCTTGCGTGAGCATAGTGGGGTAGTTGTTACACGACCACCCTGTTAGTTGGAAATTTCGGGGAGAAAATTTATTTTAGGAGGGGTGAGTTGTAACGCCTCGAATTTGGGGCTAGAAGAATTGGGCTTTGGGCTTTGGATCTCAAAAAATATTTAAGTGAGCGAGAAAGTGACAATTGTCATGTGGTCTTTGAGGGTTAATGAATTTGGAGTGTCTAGGGGTGTTGGAGATGTCCTGGGATCAAGTAAGGGTATAGGAAAAATTTTGGTTTTAGCCCAAGGGCACTGTGACTTCAGTTAGTAGGCCTTTTAAATAAATGAAGAAGAAAAATGACACAAAAGAGCTTGTGGTGTAGTGGCAAAGTGGCGCCACTTAGGGAGTAGGGAGGTGGCGTCATTAGCAGGCAAGGGAATCCAATGTTCGAGTAGTGGCATGGTATTTTGTTGGGGATTTAATTTTTTGCCTTCTAGATGGTTAGTAGTGGCATTGGATGTGAACTCTGAAGGAAGTGTTCATGAGAGAAAATTAAGGAAGGGGTAAAGGTGCTTATCTTAGAGAAAATTTAGGATGAGATTGAGGAGTTATCAGGGAGACAAGTTAGGAGCTGAGAAGTGTGAAGAGTTAGTGCCGTTGTGGGAAGTGGGAAGTGTATAAATTTGGCTTAGGAGGGTAAATGAGTGCCGTTTTTGGGTCTTTTAGGGGGTATTACGAATTTGCATTGTGGCTTTCGGCATTTGGAGAGTTTTGCAAATAAGTTAGTCTTTCTTTTCTTTACCGAATATCCTGTAGTTACCCTCACACAAGCACATTTGATCTTTTCTTTTCTCCCCCTCATTCTGTTATTTTGTTGCCGAATTCTTCCATTGCCAAAAAACCATCATTCCTTTTTACCGAATTCTCTCTTAGCCAAACTTTTCTATTGTCGAATTACCATCATCTTCTCTGGCCAAAATCCCCCATTAGTGCCGAATCTTTGTTGTTTTTCTCTATCACAAATCAGTTGGTATCTACTCTCAGTCAAGGTTAAAAGCCGAATCTCGTTTGGTAGGCTGCAGGATCTAAGGATGGATTCGGTAAGTATTCTGTTAACTCCCCTTAGTACGTTTTGTTGAAAGCCGAAGGGCGATCTAATTTCTCATTGTCGTGGATCTTGTATTAATAAGGGTAAGGTTCAGAGATCGCTAGCGTGGTAGGACCGTTAGCAAGGATCTAGGGTACACTTGTGATTAGCAGCTAAGAAAGGGCCATTAGAACTCGGGGGCACACGATAAGGTTACGTTAAGGTTTCGGCTTTTGAGTAAATATTTTTGATTAAGTATGAGTGGTTGATTGAAGGTTGGTTGGTTGTAGGATCAAGGCTCAGGATAGGATAGCAGGTCGCAGTGATCGGGTGTGTACAAACACTACACACACGATATCGGCAATGCCGAAAAGATGAAAAGCCGAAAGTGGCTAAACGGCCCCGGTGGGCCCTGAGGGTAAGTTTGACGAAATTGGTTGGTTTGGTCATACGTATTAAGTTAGTCACGCATGTTACATGATTTGGAATTGTTTTGGGCCTAGTAGGCCATATGAATGAGATTTGGGCCTAATGGGCCGTAAGGATGTAATATGGGCTTTATGGGGGACGTAGACAAGTATGCTAGGGTTTAATGGACCTTAGGCCTAGTTCTGAACAACTCTTAAATCACTTAAGACTTAATCTAATAATAAAACATGTTTGTGGACAAGTCGATTAGTTAGAGTGTGGTAATCGACATATGCATGTCTAGGATTGGATCTAGTGAGAGCTTGGTACTTAAGCGGTCCTAGTTACCCACCTCCTCTTTTCTGAGATCCTACCTGGTGCATAGTGCTTGTTCACTTTAACCGCGAGGGCTTGTTTATGGGCCAAAGTTTATAACTAAAACCTGAGAGGGACCAAATACCCTTATATTTGTAAAATTACTAAAATACCCTTATATTTGTAAAATTACTAAAATACCTTTATATTTGTAAAATTACTAAAATACCCTTATATTTGTAAAATTACTAAAATACTCTTACTTGTGTAAAATTACTAAAATACCCCTAGATTTGGAAATTACCAAAATACCCCTATTTTGCAAAAGTACCAAAATACCCCTATTTTGTAAAAGTACCAAAATACCCCTATCTTGCAAAATTACCAAGATACCCCTATTTTGCCAAACTACCAAAATACCCCTGTAGGGTAGAATTACAAAAATACCCCTGGGTAGTGAAATGATGAAAATACCCCTATGTGACGGATATATGTTTATGGATGTTACTTGTGCGTTTGATGCATTCATATGATATTCTACTTAGGATGCATATGGGTGGGAATTATGGTACGGAGGAAGATTTGAGGATCGCATGGCCGTATGGTATGGATCCACTGCAGGCTTTAAGCCCAATGTATGATTAGCAGCTTTGCTGCAATGTTCGGTAGTACCGTAACCGGGCTACCCATGGTGTATAGCGGAGGGGTGGGTCGATCTAGAATTCCCCATAGGAGTCATAAGGTTGGAAGGGAAATGGTGTGTGTAGTGGATGGATTTTTGGGGTGGGTTTTGCATTATCTTGTTTGTATATGATGTGATATGATATGATATGAGGTCATTGTGGGCTAAGGCCCAAGACCACCGATTTTGTTAGGGCTTAGGCCCAATGTGAATATTTGTATGTGATTTGATTGCCAAGGGTTGTACACACTGAGTTTTGAAACTCACACCCTTTAATTTAATGTTTCAGGTAATCCTAAATAGACGACTCGACGTGGGAGAGGACTCAGAGATGGCCACACTAAAAGCTGATAAAATGTTTTTAATTTGTTCAAATGAATTTATTTTAAATACTTTGTTTTTCATTGAATTGTAATAAGGCCATGTATCTCTTAATTGACTTAGATTTTGGGGTTTATTTTTATTGTTTCAACTATCCAGTTAATAAACTTAAATAAAATTTCTCAAGTTGTCATGATTTTCGAAATAACTTAACATTTGAATGTTTTCCTAAAATGTGGGCTTTTCCTCTTAGCTTAAAAAGATACGAGGGTTTTGGGCCTTAAATTGTTAAATTATAAAACCGTTTTGGAGTATGCTAATCGTTGTTTCTACGATGTCAAAGTCTTAAAATTTATAAAAAGAATGATCGAACCTGGAAACTAACTATGACAACGATTTGAGGCAAGCACACCTATCGAACAGTAGTATAGTTTAGTGGCAAGACCGGAATGTCGAACCCAAAGGAACTAAAAGTACTAATACTAACTTTCTTTTTATTATCTAGCCTAAAATAAAGGGAATTTGTGTGTTTAATCTAAATTAATTAACTACTAAACTAAAGACTCTAAGACAAAGAAGAATGAATTTGGGAAAATAACTTGAGGAAAAACCAATTGATTAAGACGACACCCAAGGAAGAATCCACCTAGACTTCACTTGTTATCTAACTCAAACCAGCACGATTTATTCATTTGACTTGATCCGTAAGATTCCTTAATGTATATTAAACCCTCTCTCGGCTTAATAACGTCTAACCCTAGGTTGATTAATTGAAATCTATTTCTAATTAAAACCCTAGAATTGCATTAACTCGATCTATGGAATCCCATATTAGGTTTCACCCTAATCCGCAAAATCTCGTCACCCTATCTCTAGGCGCGTAATCAACTCCGCTTAACTATGCTAGATCTACTCTTAGGCGGGGACTTTTGCTCCTCTACCTAAGCACAAACAAACTTGGATCAATATCCCTAAATATCAACACAAGAATTAAGAACACATAATTAAGAACAAGTCAAATATTTATCATATAGTTCAGTAAACGATAACAAGATTCATCTAAGTTTTATCCCCTCAGGTATCTGAGGGTTTAGTTCATAACAATAAAAGAAAACATCTCAGAAGAAAAGATAAAACAAAACATAAGAAATCCCTAAAACTCGCTGAAGGAATTGAAGGAGAGTCCCTCCGTCTTGAGTATAATTCTGGCTCCTAGAGATGAATCAACTGGCTATCCTCGAGTGAATCCCTACAAATCTGCCTTCTCTGGCCTAGCAAGACGCCCCTAGACGATAGCCTTGGGCTCCTTCTTTTAGGTCATACTTAGGGTGTATATATAGGCTTTTGGAATGTGTTTCTTTGCCCCTAAGTATCCCAATCCGAACGAAACTTTTCTTTGCCACGGCAGGGGCACACGGCCATGGCACACGCCCATGTGAATCATGGCTAGGCCGTGTTGGACTCTATTAATGAGGCACGGCCATGTGGTCTTGGGTCCAGGCCGTGCCGATTTCGTGATCTGGCCCATTTCGCCCGTTTTAAGCCTGTTTCTTGTTCTTTTCATCCTCTATTGCTTTCCTGAGTATAAAACATGAAAACAAAGGATTAAGAGCACCAAATTACATAAAATAAAGAATAATTCATCCAAAAGCATGCTAAATGTGAGCTTAAAATATGTTACTATTTCTATTTATCAGATGCCTTTAATGTGACATTCCGGACTCGGGCCTAACTTCTAGGCCGAGTTTGGGGTGTTACAAAATCACTACTGGTGATTTGTCTTACTTATCTGATTCAACACGAATAAGATCCCCACTTTCACATTTTAACTCAATAAACTTCTTTCCACAATTTACAATCACATCATGAGTAACTAACCAATCCATCCCAAGGATGACATCGAACTCATCAAATGGTAATAACATGAGATTTGCAGGAAAACAATGACCCCTAATCATCAAAGGGAAACCTTTGCATATTCTATCAACCAATACACATTTGCCTAGGGGATTCGACACTCTTATCACAAATTCAGTAGACTCTATAGGCATGCTCATGCTAGAGACTAATTTCATGCAAATATACGAGTGGGTAGACCCTGGATCAATTAAAGCTACAACATGGTTATCACAGAGAGAAAATGTACCCGTGATTATGTCAGGGGAGGATGCCTCTTCGCGAGCACGAATGGCATATGTTCTCGCCGGTGCTCTACCCTCAACTCTCGCAGTCTGCTTTTTAGATGAATTCTTGCCACTCATCTCATTTCTCGGGTTTCTCTGTGGTCTTCCTCTAGCAGTATTTCCCAGTCTTGCATTCTGAGGTTTCTCTTTCTCACCCGCCTCAGGGCAATCTCTGATAAAGTGGTCTAGAGACCCACACTTGAAACAAGCCTTCTCGTTTGCTCGGCACTCACCAGAATGACGTCTACCACACTGCGAGCATTCCAGTCTACTCGGTCGGGCATTGCTAACACTAACAACCGAAGTAGTCTGAGCCTAAGAACCTGAGAATTGTTTGCCCTTACTTCTGTTTGAAAACCCAGCCGAAGTGGCTGATCGAGTAGCAAAATCCCTTGATTTCTTAGATGAGGATTGATAGGACTTACTCAGTTGTCTCTTTCTCGAGTCACGGGACTCAATCTCAGCTCTTCTTTTCTCTTTGGCCAACTCTTCAGCCTTACAGGTTCTATCTAACAACAACATAAATTCTTTTAGTTCAAGAACTCTGACATATAAACGGATATCCTCATTTAACCCATCCTCGAACCTTTTGCACATGATAGCCTCTGTTGATACGCACTATTGAGCATATTTCCTGAGCCTTACAAACTCATGCTCATATTCAGTCACCGTTATTCGGCCTTGCTTTAATTCCAAGAACTCCTTTCTTTTCTGGTCGATGAATATCTGACTAATATACTTCTTCCGAAATTCCTCTTGGAAGAATTCCCAGTTAATTCTCTCCCTTGGTACCACCGACACAAGGGTATTCCACCACTGATAGGCCGAATCTCTAAAGAGAGATACTACACACTTCATGCACTCTTCAGGCGTGCATGACAACTCATCGAATACCCTGATGGTATTCTCAAGCCAAAATTTTGCCTTTTCTAGGTCATCGTCATTACTAGCCCAAAATTCCTCTGCTCCTTGTTTCCGGATCTTATCAACCGGAGGCCTTTCTCTTCTTACTACCTCAACCACTTGAGGAGCTACAGGAGCGGGATGAGGAATAGGTGGGGGTGGAGGGGGTTGAGCATTAGGATTTGCTCGAATATACTCTGTATACCAGTTGCTCATCATTTGGAGAAAGGCTTCTCGAGCCTCTTCTCCCTAACCCATAGTCTCGGGTGCACTCTCTACTGGCGCGGTCCCTTGTGCGGGAGCCGGCGTATTACTTGCAGCATCATCGGCTGCAGCTCAGTCAGGATTAGGGTTCATTTACTATATAAAAACACAATTCAAATCGTCAGGAGCCGCCACACTATCATTACACAATTACTCTTACGTATGGCATGTATAGCTAGACTCATACTCACGCTATGTTAGTCCGAGAATCGACTAAACTGTAGCTCTGATACCACTAAATGTAACACCCCTTACCCGTATTCAACGCCGAAACTGAGTACGAGGCATTACCAGACTTATCTCACTTTGGGCTATAAAATTTCATTCCAACTTAAAACTTCTCATTCATGTGCATAACATTCTTATTATGGGCCTACGAGGCCTTAAACATACATTCTAAAGGATTCTGGAATTAAACTGGATGTAACAGCCTGATTTAGACCCTAGTCGGAACAGTGGTTTTGAGACCACAAATCCGAGGTCAAAAAATATTTTAATATTATTTTTGGTGTTTACAATTTGTTTTTAAGCATGTGTGAAAATTTCGTGTAAAAATTTTATCAATTGTGTGCCGAATTATGAAAAAGGACTTAATCGCATAAAATATAAAAGTTGTGTGCTAATTTCTAAAGTGCTTATTTGGCATGGCTTTTTAAATGAGGAGTCCGTATGTGGTAACTAGACCTTTGATAGTGGAAGTTGACATATATAGCCATTAAATGAATGAAATTTTAATGTTTTAATTAAGGGTAATATGGTAAATGGCATAATTAATATGTTTATAATAAAACAAATAAGAAAAACAAGCCATATTCATCTTCCTTCCACTGAACTTGAAAGAAAAATAAAGAAATAGGGCTTTAAAGCATTCGGCCATAGTTGCTCAAAATCAAGGTATGTTTTGAGCTCGGTTTTTGATAATTTCTACATTTTTGTGATCGTTGCTTAGTATATCATCAAACCCATGCTTAAATTTTAGAATTTGATGATGATTTTGAGATGTTCCATTGATGAATATGTGAGATTTGTGATGATAGTTGGTGGAATATGAAAGTTTAATGTTGGGTTAACATAGTTTGTATTTGAATTTTTGGTAAAATTGAGTAATTTGGGCTAAATTGTGAAAATGAGAAATTGGAGGACTAAAATGTGAAATAAATTAAATATATGGGCTTGTATGAGCATAAGGAGAATTCGGCTAGGCATGGGTGAAATGAAATTATGTGTATTTGATGATTTTATGAAATAGGGACTAAAGTGTCGAAATGTGAAAATGCGAGGGCTATTTTGTAAAATGCCCTAGATATGTGTGTTTGGACTAAATTGAATGAATTGGTGATTGAATGAGTTAAATTTGAATATGTATAGACCAAGAAAGGAGAGATTCGGATCGAGATCGAGGCAAAGACAAAGTAATAGATTGATCGGCTAGTTTCAGTATTTTGACGTCCGAGGTAAGTTTGGATATAATACGAAATATTTAATTCATATTTACGTGTTATGAAATGTATGAATTTGTGAATATTGAATTAGAAATGCTATATGTGAGGAATTGAGAAATGTGGCACTAAGTGTGCGATATATAATTTATACGGTAATGAATGGCACTGTGTGTGCAAAATAGAGACAGTATCGACTATACTGATTGGCACTGTGTGTGTGATATCGAATAAAGTTTGGTTTGATATAGATGCACTAAGTGTGCAATGTTACTTAAGCTTCGGCTATGATCTGGGCACTAAGTGTGCGATTGAATTGAAGAGATAACGAAGGTTGGTCGAAATGAAGTATTGAGTATTGAGTAGCATGTGTGATCGATAACTAAGTGTTGGCTAAGGTACATATGGAACCTACGTGATTGATGTAATCATAAATAGATTTATGGATGATTAATCGAGCATACTAGCTATGGATGGTATGATATATATATGATTGTGAATTGATCTATGTGATGGATTGTCTTTGTATATTGTAATTGCATCATTGAATTAAGTGTATTATATTATGAACTTACTAAGCTTTAGAGCTTACCGTGTGAAGTTTTCTCTGTTTTACAGTGTTTAAAGCTAGCTCGGATCCGAGGATCGTCAACGACTTAATCACACTATCTGCTATCTATTTTGGTACTTTCGAAAGATGTATATATTTGGTATATGGCATGTATAGGCTAGTGGTTATGGTATGTTTTATAATGTTTGGACCTTACTATGTGATATGGCTTGGAAGTTGAATGTTGATGGTTTATATGTGAAGTTAGGAAATGATGAATGTGGTATGAAATAGTGAAATTGGGAATGGTATATTTCATGCTTGAATTTGTTGATAAGACTGGTATTTTAAGTGTGAACTTGTATTATGAATTACATGATGCTAGGCTAAATAATTTGAGTTGTGAAAATGGTGTTTGGATGGACTTATTCGAGTAGAAATTGTGTATGGAAGTAAATGAAGTAGTTGATGTTGGTTTGATATTTGTATTGGTATATTTTGGTTTCATTTGAGACATAAATTGGTAATGGTTTGATGTCTATAGATGATATCAAAGTGTGGTTGGTAATTTGGCCTTGAAAATGGCCTATAATTGCCCACACGGTTGAGCACACGGGCGTGTGGCTCGACCGTGTCCTTCGTGGTTGCATTTAAGAACAAGTCAGATTCGACCACGGGCTAGACACACGGGCGTGTGACTTGCCGTGTGATGCAAGTCAGGCTCAACCACGGGTGAGACACACGGGCATGTCTCAGGCCGTATGGTCAAGTCAGTATGTATGCCCTGTTTTGACACGGCTCAGGCACATGGGCGTGTCTAAGGCCATGTGAGGCACACAGCCTGCCCACATGGGCGTGTGACCTCTGTAGCTTGGAAAAATGTTTGATTTTTGGGAAAAATTTTGTATGATTCCGGTTTAGTCCCGACCCCTTTCTAGTGCATGTTTAAGGTCTCGTAGACCTCGTTAAGGGACTATATGTATATATCTTGATATGTTTGAATGATAAAATACTTTGTGTTGTAAAATGATTTTAAATGTTCCAGTTTGTTTTGTAATACTCTTTAACCCTAATCCGGTGATGGTTATGGGTTAGGAGTGTTACATTTGATTGGTATCAGAGCTACGCTTTAGTCGATTCTCGGACTAATATAGCGCATGTGAGTCTAGCTATACATGCCATATATATAATTACGATAGTGTGATGAATCCTGACAGCTAAAAATGTGTTTTTATATAGCAAATGGATCCCGATCGAGTAGTTGCTGATGATGTAGAGAGTAACGCACCTGCTCCCGCTGAAGGGACGGTGCCGGCCATATCTAGGCCGAATGATAGTAACCAAGAGGGAGAGGCTAAGCAAGCCTTTTTCCAAATGGTGAGTGAGTGGTTTTCGGAGTTTGTTTGAACGAATCCGGCTACTCCACAACCTCCACCACCACAAGTACCTGTTGTGCCACAAGTGGTAGATCTGATTCGATTAAATAAGCCTCCTCTAGATAAAATCCAAAAGTATGGGGCCGAAGAGTTTAGGGCCACAGTTGATGATGATGCCGAGCGAGCTGAGTTTTGGCTTGAGAATACCATTCGAGTGTTTAACGAGATGTCGTTGACTCCTGATGAATGTATTAATCTGTTTCCTTGTTGAGAGATACGGTATATAACTGGTGGAATATGTTGATATCTGTGGTTCCGAGAGAGAGAATCACCTGGGATTTCTTTCAAGTTGAATTTCGAAAGAAGTATATCAGTCAACGATTCATAGATCAGAAACGTAAAGAGTTTTTAGAGCTGAAACAGGGCCGTATGTCAGTTACGGAGTATGAACAAGAGTTTGTGAGATTGAGCCAATACGCACGAGAATGTGTTTCGATCGAAGCTACTATGTGTAAACGTTTCATTGAAGGGCTGAAGGAAGACATTAAATTGCTGGTTGGAATACTTGACTTGAATTAATTTGTTGTGTTAGTTGAAAGAGCCTGCAAAGCCGAGGAGCTTAGCAAAGAAAAGAAGAAAGCAGATTCTGAGGCTAGAGATGAAAGAAAAAGATCGATGAGTAAGTCGTATCAATCTCCATCAAAGAGATTTAGAGACCCAGCTAATCGCTCAAATGTTTCATTTGGACATTCGAGTAGAGATCGTGTGAGACAAAGTGTTGACCCAAGAACTCAAATTCCAATTGAATCAAGTGTTGGTAGTGTAAAAAGCAACAAACCTGAGTGTAGACAATGTGGAAGACGACACATTGGAGAGTGCTGGGGCAAGAACAATAATAGAACTTGTTATAAGTGTGGATCCTGAGATCATTTCATTCGAGATTGTCCAGAGTTAGCTGAGAAAGACAATGTTTAGAGTGCGAGACCGAGTAATACGACGGCTAGGGGCAGACCACCCAGAAACACAAGAAACATGGGTGGAAGCCAAAGAGGGACTACGGATACAGCTGTGAGATCCGAGGGGAGAGCACCTGCCCGAGCCTATGCTATACACGCACGAGAAGAAGCGTCATTTCCAGACGTCTTTACTGGTACTTTTACTCTATTTGATATTGATGTGATTGCATTGATAGATCCAGGTTCTACTCATTCCTATGTGTGTGTGAATCTAGTATCAAGTAGGACTCTACCTGTTGAGTCTACTGAATTTGTGATTAGAGTATCGAACCCCTTAGGCAAGTGTGTTTTGGTTGATAAAGTGTGCAAGAACTGGCCGTTGATGTTTCAGATTATTTGCTTTCTGGCTAATTTTATGTTGCTACCTTTTGATGAATTTGATATTATTCTGGGTATGGTGTAACACCCCATAACCGAGTCTGAGGCTAGGACCGGATACGAGACATTACTATGCTTGAACTTTCTTAAACATGTACTTACGGGCTATAAAATTTCGTTCCGAATTAAAAACTTCTCTTACCACTTTCTTACCATGTCACAAGCCAATTGCTCTTTCAATTAGCATACATTCCTGCACTGATCACCACATTTTCAATAAGTCGCTCATGCTACTAATATCTCGGTGGTTTCGCACTTAGCCCACCATTGAATATCTAATAGGGTGGTATCACACATAGCCCACCAATCATTTATACTTATGGTGGTTCCGCACTTAGCCCACCTTTCATTTTACATTCATGGGTAGTAATCCACATGTATATCTCTATTTCAAATACTCACCCGAGAACATTCTCACACACTTCTATTCTTACTTAACTTTCTATGATACTCGTTTGCATTCACACAATACATTAATAAATCTATCTCATGAAACTAAAGTGTATTGAATACAGATAACCCACTAAGGGTTCATCATACACTGAATCCATATCAATTCAATTCTAACACACACTTGTGCTTTTCGTGGTACAACCACATACTTTCTTCCTTTCCACATATACGTTGAATCACTCAAGTTATTAAATAACTCTCTTGAGTCTCATACTCATAATGTCACATAGAATTTATACCCCAATAGGGTTTTAATTGTATTAACATGTCCATGCCATGTCCCTAACATGGTCTTATACGAATTCTTACATCGAGGCCATATTCCAATATGGTCTTACACGAGGCCTTAACTATCATCATATCATTCTACATACATTTCCTATTACTCTTAGATTCAATTCTTTTGACCTCTCATTAAAGATATTTCATACATTCATAGAGTAAATATACATTCCATACAACATTGGAACATTAAATTAACTCATACGTAATTGCAACATTTGCACATGAACTTACCTCGATGTCGAAAGGGCCAAAAGGGACCTTTTTGCCCACATTTCTCTTTTCATCCATTCTAGGTCCGAAACTCGTTTTCTTTGATCTAGAACAATGCAATTTACTGATTTAATCATTTATAAATCATATTACACCATAATATACACTTTAGGCAAAAATGACTATTTTGCCCCTACACTTTGGCAAAATTACGATTTTGCCCCTAGGCTTGTAAATAAATTTTCATCCATCTTCTTTACTAATCAAGCCTAGCCGAATAATATTCTCTTCTATAGAAACTCAAAATTTCAACTATTTCATGCACTTATTACCAATTTGCAACATTTACAAATTAGTCATAATTAGGTGTTTTCATAACAACACCTTTCACGAAAGTTGTTTCTCGTCTCCCTATCATTCATTTTCTTCAATAAAAACTCTTCAAACAACATAAACTATATCATGTTAAGTCCCTAAACTTTCAACCATATTGCAAACTAGTCCTCTCATTAGCTAGCTCAAGCTTTGAGGGCTCCAAATATGCAAAAATCATCAAAAATAAACATCAAATTGACTTACTTGTAAGGATGAGATGTAGCTGAAATTTTCAAGCTTTCAAACCCTTAAGCTTGCTGATATTTTCGGTCGAGAAGAAGGCAAAGTGAAAAGATGATAGCCTTGGCTTATTTCATCTTATTTTATTCATTTGTCAACTAATATCACCAACTTTTGACTAACATTTAATGCCTTTGTCCCCCTAGCTTCCTATGTGGCCGGCCATCACTAATTCAATGGCCTAATATCACTTTAAGGACCTCTAATTTATAATCCTTAGCTAATTGGCACCTCTAGCAATTCAAATAGAACTTTCGCACTTTATGCGATTTAGTCCTTTTTTGCAATTAAGCCCTCAATCGCTAAAATTAAAGCACCAAAATTCTCATGCCTCCTTATAAACATGTTATAACACATAACATATCATGCAAATAATTTTCTCTAACCTCAAATTAGTGATTCCGAGATCATTGTTCTGACTACCCCCTAAACGGGCTGTTACAATTCTCCCCCCTTAGGGATTTTCGTCCCCGAAAATCTAATCAGGAGGAGTTGTTACCAACATTCTTAAAACGTTTCCATCTACTCTTCAAAATCAGGAGTCCAGTATCCTCAAATTTCTCTTGCAAACAACTCTTAAACTGTGATACATAAGGTCAAAACGTAACTTGTGACCTAGGTTATTCTTCCTCTCGAGCATATACTCTGTAATCTACCAATTTGGAACTCTGCACATGTCCAAATGATCATTCGAATCTTTACTGGTTGATTTACTACAATTCGAATTACATTTCCCTTTCTTGGAAATTTTTTCACATCAAATTTGAAATCTATAAGGTTTTACCTCACTCTCTCATTAAAGCATTTACCGACTGTAGTAGTCTTGTCCTGTGTGCTTTGGAAACTCAGCTTTTAGTGGTCAACTACTTCTGACTATAACTCGATCATATAGTGAAATGTACTCTATGTCAAAACATTTATGCACATAACTGCATTTCCTTACTTTTACATTTGTAGATATGCTACTACTAAATCCCATACCAAAACTCTTGTATAAGTCCTTGGTTCAACATCATTCACTTTCTATCTCGAGGAAGCATCAACAACAGAAATATTATCCAACATGGATAACTTATTTAAAATACCATTTATTATAACACTTCTGAACTCTTCTGTTCTGAAAGGAAGACTCACTATAGTCATTAACCTCACTGAAACTAGGATATTACCAGCTAGAGTCAACCGAGTAACTAACTCACATTGCTAAACATGGATCTTTCATTCAGACATCTGTACTATGTCTACTATCTGAGTAGTATCACAATAACTATACCCACCATTGTAATAGCTCAAGCCGTTTCCACTATTTCATCTTCAAAATCTTCTGTAGCATAAGATACTCTCACTTATTAAAATTCAAAAAATACACATCGATCTTCCCATGGATCAATACATAATATCTAACTCACAAAAGTGATCGTCTCTGGATCACCAACCTGTCAACTCTTTCTCTCGATTCAGACTGATCTCAGTATTAGAACTTTCAAATAAACAGTTCTTTCTATAGCTTTCAACTCAACCATCAAGGTTTGAACATTTCGATGAGCATGTCTTTGTATCATGCTCCCTACTCACGTACACACAGAATTTTATTCTCTTTATTGATTCATACGTGAAAATACACAGAACTTGAATCATATCTCAATACATTAATCTACTCTTTTCTCCATACTGAGAACCTATTTTAAGCACACTCTCATCTGAGTTTCTCTTGCTATGCTAATCTAGAACCTTTACTATCGTCATATCTCACGATAGTAGGGACATATCGATCGAATTTGTTAACTCTATTTGGCTTACCCGAAAACCCATCACACAACGTGAAACTTGTGATTTCACCTCTTATACACGAATCATCACCACTTCCTTCTCAAGGTACCCAATTAAGGTTACGAGGAGATAGAGGAAATGTTGATTTCAATTAACTAAACCGACAACCGTTTAGTCTACTTTTTCCATCAGTTAACGTTCTCACACAATCACAATTTCATGAAAAGAACGACCACATCATCCCTGAAGGGAAACATGTATTAGTACATAATACTAAGGAGATCATTATAATCCCATCCGTGGCATTAACTAACCATGCACAAACCATAGGCTTCTAGCCAACTTACTCATTCTTGCCCTTATATAACACGTTTCGTGTCATATATCGTAATCGCCTCTTCGTGATTCATTCACGAGTACATGTTTTCACTCTTTCACGTGACTTAAGTACCATTCTCATTTCTAGCTCTAGACTCATCTATCTGTCCCATTGGTCACTAGGGATAATCAAAGACGCATGTTCATCGTCATTCATGTAGGTACGAAACCAATGCCACATTCCCGAGGTGGTCTTATATGGAGTCACCTCTAAATGCCAATGCCATGTCCCGGATAAGGTCTTATATGGACTTCAACATCAAGCATCGATGCCATATTCTGAATATGGTCTTACACGATTGTCATATTCATTACCGAAACCATATTCTGGATGTGGTCTCATACGGAATCATAACTTGGTGCCGAGGCCATGCCTCGAACATGGTCTTATACGGGGCTTTCTTTATTTCATATCTCAATGATAGCCTTTTCATTATAGTCCCCTAGGACTTCAACCTCATGTTCAACAACAATTACTCTACATAGTAGAGTATCATGTATCAATGTGATACAAAGCATTCTCAACTATGCTAACATAAATTTTTGCATTAATCATATGCAAACTTATTCAACTTGACTCTCATAACATCTCATCATGATTTAACAGTGGTAAGGGGTGAAGTCGTAGAGCCCCTAACTTGATTCTCGGGACTACATACATATGATTTACTATTCATTATCAATGAAATATCATCATAGTCACATAACTCGTCTCAAGTGAGTTTTCACGTTTATCACGTTACAATTATCTCTATCACTCATACTTTTGAACTGTGACATTAATAACTCAAGTTTCACATTAATATCTACTCGAGTACTTAACATTTAACTCTACTTTCTCTTACTATTGCTTATTAATCTAGAGAATGCCTTACGGTTTGAGTACGTCATTTACTTGATCGCCATAGTCCAACTATGGTCTTACTCGTATCACAACATCATAGTCCAACTATTGCTTTACATGTCGTCACGATGCCATAGCCTCGCTATGGTCTTACACGATTCTCATATTCAATACAAATGTCATATCCTAGATACGGTGTTACATGGAAACTCATGTCGATGCCGATGCCATATCCCAGATATGGTCTTATACGGGATCTTGTAACTCGATGTCGATGCCATATCCCAGATATGGTCTTATACGAGATCATACTTAGATGTCGATGCCATGTCTCAGACATGGTCTTATACGAGATCTTTCTTTGGTGCTGAAGCCATGTCCCAAACATGGTCGTATACGAGATTACTATTTGATGCTGATGCCATATCCCAGATATGGTCTTATACGGGATCTCACAATAAATATCGATACCATATCCCAGATATGGTCTTAGCCGATTAACTTATTCAATACCGAAGCCATATCCCTAATATGGTCTTATACGGGATCATGTATCGATGCTAATGCCATGCCCTAGACATGGTCTTATATGGGATCACATATACCGCCATGGTCCAACCATGGTCTTATTCATCATTTTATCATTGAACGACCGTACTCATCTCCTGCATTCTACTTAATTAAACTTTTCAGTTTTACTCTCACACTATAATATGTGTGACTTTGTAACAGGGTCATAAGACGAAACATTATACCTTCTCTGCTTTAACAGTCACACGTGAGATTTAACCATGTGGACATATTTATCATAAACAATGGCATCACAAATCTCAAATGCTTGCTTACTCTTATTGCTTCTCACATACATCATGGTACTCACTAGTCTCATGTTTGTAAGGTAAACAAGGTACCTGTAACACTTGATCACATAAATCAGTATACTTTACTATAACAAGCATAATCTCAACATCATCATTCATAACATGAATTATACTTGTTAGTCAGCCTTCACTAGCTTGACATAATTTCAACTTTACTTCTAACTTTCTTGCTACCTCATTTAAGCTTTACTCTTTTTCCCGATGAATTACTATGAATGACTGAGGATACTGAATCTCATTTCACATGTATCTTGATGCCAATGCTATATCCTTGATATAGTCTTACATGGGATCTCTTACTTGGTATCGATGCCATGTCTTGACATGGACTTACACGAAGTCTTGCTTGTGGGTTCCATTGGGAAATTACCATTGCCATGTCTTGACATGGTCTTATTGGTAACTTTACTCATGAACTGGTCAATGCCGAGCCTTGGCTTGGACTTACATGGGATCTCTATCTCTTGATAGCTTTTCAATGCCAAGACTTGTCTTGGACTTACATGACATCTTTGCTTGGAGACTCGCCAATGCCATGCCTTGGCTTGGGCTTATATGGGTCTTCATCTCATAGTAACTCTTCAATGCCAAGGCTTGTCTTGGTCTTACATGATAGCTTGCTTGATTTCCGATGCCATGTCTTGACATGGTCTTGTACGGACTTTCTTGTCTCATGTGGCAGATTAAGTATCCTAAGTAATTCATTTTCAATCGGGACTTTCATATACATGCTCTTAGTAACTTCTTTGTTTAATAAATCATTAAACATTTTCATGGAAATAATGTGCACTTAACAACATAGCAAGCAATTCAATTAAATATTCATGAAGCTTGAAAATCACACAAACTTACTGAAATTAGCTCGATTGGGAATCATCACTGTCTTAACAAAACAATTTTGTTAGAGCCGAGAGACATCACACTATCACGGTCCACATACGGCATGTATAGCTAGACTCTTACTCACGCTAGGTTAGTCCTAGAACCGACTAAACCATAGCTCTAATACCACTAAATGTAACACCCCATACCCGAGTCTGAGGCTAGGACCGGATACGAGACATTACTATGCTTGAACTTTCTTAAACATGTACTTACGGGCTATAAAATTTCATTCCGAATTAAAAACTTCTCTTACCACTTTCTTACCATGTCACAAGCCAATTGCTCTTTCAATTAGCATACATTCCTGCATTGATCACCACATGATCATATAAAACAACACATCCAGCATTTTCAATAAGCCACTCATGCTATTAATATCTCGGTGGTTTAGCACTTAGCCCACCATTGAATCTCTAATAGGGTGGTATCACACATAGCCCACCAATCATTTATACTTATGGTGGTTCCGCACTTAGCCCACCTTTCATTTTACATTCATGGATAGTAATCCACATGTATATCTCTATTTCAAATACTCACCTGAGAACATTCTTACACACTTCTATTCTTACTTAACTTTCTATGATACTCGTTTGCATTCACACAATATATTAATAAATCTATCTCATGAAACTAAAGTGTATTGAATACACATAACCCACTAAGGATTCATTATACATTGAATCCATATCAATTCAATTCTAACACACACTTGTGCTTTTCGTGGTAAAACCACATACTTTCTTCCTTTCCACATATACGTTGAATCACTCAAGTTATTAAATAACTCTCTTGAGTCTCATACTCATAATGTCACATAGAATTTATACCCCAATAGGGTCTTACTTGTATTGACATTTAGATGCCATGTCCCTGACATGGTCTTATACGAATTCTTACATCGAGGCCATATTCCAATATGGTCTTACACGAGGCCTTAACTATCATCATATCATTCTACATACATTTCCCATTACTATTAGATTTAGTTCTTTTGACCTCTCATTAAAGATATTTCATACATTCATAGAGTAAATATACATTCCATAAAATATTGGAACATTAAATTAACTCATACGTAATTACAACATTTGCACATGAACTTACCTCGATGTCGAAAGGGCCAAAAGGGACTTTTTTGCCCACATTTCTCTTTTCATCTGTTCTAGGTCTGAAACTCATTTTCTTTGATCTAGAATAATGAAATTTACTGATTTAGTCATTTATAAATCATATTACACCATAATATACACTTTAGGCAAAAATGACTATTTTGCCCCTACACTTTGGCAAAATTATGATTTTGCCTCTAGGCTCGTAAATAAATTTTCATCCATCTTCTTTACTAATCAAGCCTAGCTGAATCATAGTCTTTTCTATAGAACTCAAAATTTCAACTATTTCATGCACTTATTACCAATTTGCAACATTTACAAATTAGTCCTAATTAGGTGTTTTCATAACAACACCTTTCACAAAAGTTGTTTCTCATCTCCCTATCATTTTTTTTATTCCATAAAAACTCTTCAAACAACATAAATCTATCATGGTAAGTCCCTAGACTTTCAACCATATTGCAAACTAGTCCCCTCATTAGCTAGCTTAAGATTTGAGGGCTCCAAATATGCAAAAATCATCAAAAATAAACATCAAATTGACTTACTTGTAAGGATGAGATGTAGCTGAAATTTTCAAGCTTTCAAAACCTTAAGCTTGCTGATATTTTTGGTGGAGAAGAAGGAAAAATGAAAAGATGATAGCCTTGGCTTATTTCATCTTATTTTATTCATTTGTCAACTAAAATCACCAACTTTTGACTAACATTTAATGCCTTTGTCCCCCTAGCTTCCTATGTGGCCGGCCATCACTAATTCAATGGCCTAATATCACTTTAAGGACCTCCAATTTATAATCCTTAGCTAATTGGCACCTCTAGCAATTCAAATAGAACTTTCTCACTTTATGCGATTTAGTCCTTTTTCGCAATTAAGCCCTCAATCGCTAAAATTAAAGCACCAAAATTCTCATGCCTCCTTATAAACATGTTATAACACATAACATATCATGCAAATCATTTTCTCTAACCTTGAATTAGTGATTCTAAGATCACTGTTCCGACTAGCCCCTAAATCGGGCTGTTACATATGGATTGGCTCACTTTGCATAGTGCTATTGTGAATTGTAAACGTAAGAGTATTGTTTTGAGAAGTTAGAATGGTGAGATAGTTTGCATTGAATCCAGTGATTTGAATGGGTTACCAGCTGTTATATCTTCTATGAAAGCCTTGAATCATGTGAAGAAGGGTTGCGAAGCTTATCTCGCATATGTGATTGATGCAAAAGTGACAGAAAAGAAAGTTGAATCTGTACCTATAGTATGTGAGTTCCAAAATGTGTTTCTTGAAGAACTATCAGGATTACCTCTGATACGAGAAGTTGAGTTTGGTATTAAATTAGTGTCGGGAACGACTCCTATCTTGATAGCTCCGTATAGAATGGCACCGACAAAATTGAAAGAGTTGAAGTCTCAGTTACAAAAGTTGACTGATAGAGGATTTACACGATCGAGTTTCTCGCCCTGGGGTGCTCCTGTGTTGTTTGTGAAAAAGAAAGTTGGCACGATGAGGATGTGTATTGATTACCGATAGTTTAACTAAGTGACGATAAATAATAAATATCCTCTACCGCGAATTGATGATTTGTTTGATCAGTTGAAAGGAGCTACAGTGTTTTCTAAGATAGATTTGAGACTGGGCTACTATCAGCTACGAGTTAAAGAATCAGATGTGCCAAAAACTGCTTTTAGAACAAGGTACTGACATTGTGAATTCTTAGTCATGCCTTTTGGACTAACGAATGCTGCTGCAGTATTTATGGATTTGGTGAACCGGATATTCAGACCGTATTTGGATCGATTCTTTGTTGTGTTTATTGATGACATTCTGATTTATTCTTGTGATGAGACGCAACATGCCGAGCATTTGAAAATCGTGTTACAGACTCTACGTGAGAAGCAATTGTATGCAAATTTTAGAAAATGTGAGTTTTAGTTGCATGAAGTTTGTTTTCTGGGACATATTATATCAGTTGTGGGAATACGAGTTGATTCGAGTAAGATTTCAACTATTTTAGAATAGAAGTCTCCGAGAAATGTGTCTGAAGTCCGTAGTTTTCTGGGACTAGATGGATATTATAGAAGGTTTGTGAAAGGCTTCTCGATGATTGCGACTCCGTTGACGAAATTGCTTTAGAAAGATGTTAAATTCGAGTGGTCAGAAAAGTGCCAGCAAAGTTTTGAATAGTTGAAAGCATTGTTGACAAAGGCACCCGTGTTAGTTCAACCTGAGTTTGGTAAAGAATTCATAATTTACAGTGATGCATCATTGAATGGTTTGGGCTATGTGCTGATGCAAGAAGGTAAAGTCATCGCTTACGCTTCGAGGCAGTTAAAGCCGCATGAAAAGAACTATCCGACGCATGATCTTGAATTAGTCGCGATTGTGTTTGCATTGAAGATTTGGCGTCACTACCTATTTGGTGAGAAATGTCATATATATATATATAGATCACAAGAGCTTGAAATACTTGATGACTCAGAAAGATTTGAATCTGCAACAAAGAAGATGGTTAAAGCTTTTGAAAGACTATGAGCTTGTGATTGATTATCATCGGGTAAAGCTAATGTAGTTGCTAATGCTTTGAGCCGAAAGTCTGTATGTGCTTTGTGACCAATGAGTACTCAGATGGATATATGTGATGATGGTTCGCTTTTAGCTAAGTTGAAAGTTAGGCCGATGTTTATACATCATATTTGTGATGCCCAGAAAAGTGATGATGAGATGATAGCAAAACGAACTCGATGTGGTTTGAATTCTGATTCAGAATTTTGAGTTGATAACGATGATTATTTGAGATTCAGAGATCGGATTTGTGTTCCGAGGAATTCAGAGTTGATTCAGATGATTTTGAATGAAGCTCACAATAGTCGTTTGACAGTTCATCCGGGCAGTACAAAAATGTATAACGATCTAAAACAGTTTTATTGGTGGCATGGTATAAAACGGGATATCTCAGAATTTGTTTCGAGATGTTTGGTATGTCTGTAACATCCCGATTCAGGGCCTAGTCGGAATAGTGGTGCGAGACCACAAATCTAAGTTAGTAAATTGAGTTCTTAAGGTTTATGACATGTTTGCATGATAGTATTAAAGTTCCATGTAAAAATTTTGTGAAATTGACATGGAATAATCAAATAGGACTAAATTGCAAAAGTTGCAAAATATGAGTTTCTAGAAGCTTTTTGTATGAAATAGCTTTAGAATATAAATTAGAAGTCCTTAAATAGCAATTTGCCCAAATTATAAGTTTTGGACAAAAATGGACATGAGTTAGTAATTTGTAAATTTTTAAAGAGAAGGGTATTTTGGTCATTTACCAATTAAATGATTAAAATAGGAAAAAGATGATAAAAATTTCATTCATCTTCTTCCTTGTACCGAAAATTGGGAGACTCCATAGCTAGGGTTCTTCAAATTTTTGAAGCTTGCAAGTAAGTCATCCTAGCCCCGTTTTTAATATTCTTCGTATTTTTTGAGTCCTCGTTTTATGAATTAGCTATTTTTAGCTATAAGATGAGCTAAAAGCATGTTCAAAAATCTACCCATGTGTATCATGCATGTAAAATGATATTTTATGGAAGTTTATGAGAGTTTGATGTTAGATAAACATCTTTTCCTTAGTGAATTTCATGAAAAATGATAGTATGGACTAATTTGTAATAATTATGAAATTGGTCATACCTATTAGAAATAGTGAGAATTGATGATTGTTATAGTAGAGATAATGAATCAGCTAAGCATAATGTTTAAGAAAGTTAAATGAGAATCATTTTACGAGCCTAGGGGAAAAAGTGCAAATAAGAGAAAGTTTAGGGGCAAAATAGTAATTTTGCCAAAGTATGAGTTAGGAGTCAATTTAGTCAATGTGAGTATTAAATGATCTAATTATTATTATAGATCAAGAAAAACAAAGCCCAGATTGAAACCGAGGCAAGAACAAAGTCGAGGACTAAATTGCATATCTACATACATTTTGTATATTGAGGTAAGTTTGTATGATTTCTAAGCTTTATGATTATTATCATTGAATTGCTTAGTATAATGTACATTATTACCATAGAAATGCTTATTGCTATGTTAAATAAAGAAATTAATGAGATTAAGCATGAGGAAGTCCCGATTGAAGTTGAATTACTTAGGATACCCGATCTACCACACGAGATAAGAAAGTCCGTATAAGACCAAGCCAAGGCATGGCATCAGTAATCAAGCAAGTTATCATGTAAGTCCAAGACAAGTCTTGGCATTGAAGAGTTATTATGAGATGAAGACCCATGTAAGCCCAAGCCAAGGCATGGCATTGGTGAGTCTCCAAGCAAAGATGTCATGTAAGTCCAAGACAAGTCTTGGCATTGAAAAGCTATCATGAGGTAGAGATTCCATGTAAGTCCAAGCCAAGGCATGGCATTGGTGAGTAACAAGAAAGATTTCATGTAAGTCCAAGCCAAGGCTCGGCATTGACCAGTTCATGAGTAAAGATACCAAGTAAGGCCATGTCAAGACATGGCAATGGTAAGTTCCCAAGGGAACACAAAAGGAAGACTTTAAGTAAGTCCATGTCAAGACATGGCATCAATACCAAGATGAGAGATCCCATGTAAGACCATATCGAGGATATGGCTTTGGCATCGAGTTATGTGGGATGCGATTCAGTATCCTCGGTTATTCATAGAAATTCATCGGGCAAGAGAGTAAAGCTCAAATGATATAGTAAGAAAGTTAAGTAAGTAAAGTTATTACCAAGTTATGCTAGTTAAGAGTATTATTCATGATATGAATGATGAAGTTGAGATTATACTTATCATAGTAAAGTATACTGATCTATGTGATCAAGTGATACAAGTATATTGTTTACCGTACGAGCATAAGAATAGTAAGTACCATGAGATATGTAAGAATCAATAAGAGTAAGTAAGCTTGAATACTTGAGATTCATAATGCCATTGTTTGTGATGAATGGTTAATGTTAAGCAAATATATTGCTATGAGAACTACATGTAAACTTACTAAGCCAAATACTTACGTCCTTTATTCTTTCTTTCCATGTAGTCTCGCCTAGCTAATCTCGTGGATCATCGTCATCGGAGCTCGGAGCACACTATCAATCGATATTTTGGTATAGCCAAGTGTTTATATTAAGTATGGCATGTATAGGAAGCATTTCATTTTGAGTTATGTTTTAAAATTAGCCAAAGTGTTGGTTATCAAGCTTAGTATTATTTTTGTATATGGCCAAAGAGATGAGTCATGAATGATTATGTATGTATGTTTTAATCTATCAATGAAGTATGCATCCTTGTTCATGTTAGATGTAATACTTGAGGTTGCTGAATTGAGCATGGGTTTGTTCTTGATTTCAGGGTGGCAGTTGGCTTGGTAAATAGCCTCTAAGTGCCCACACGAATGGACACACGGGCGTGTGTCTAAGCCGTGTGTCCCCTGCACATTAGTGTGTTAAGTCAGGATAGACCATGGGCTAATAACACGGCCGTGTGTTTAGGCCGTGTGTACCACACGGTTAGCACATGGGCGTGTGCCCTGGGCATGTGAAGTCTGCACTTTACACTTAGTAATTGAAATGTCATACGACTAATGCACACAGGTGTGTGTATAGACTGTGTGAATAAGTTAGAATGCCAAGGTTTGGCACACGGGCCAGGGCCATGGGCGTGTCCAGGCCGTGTGTAATTTGCCAGTATCCACCACGGGTGAAAGACACGGGCATGTTTTAGGGGTGCACGGGCGTGTCCCAAGTCACACGGACGTGTGACCCCTGTTTGGAGAGAAAGTTTCCAGATGAGTTCTGAAAATTCCGAGACGTAAGTCTGAGGCCTCGTAGGCCCATGAAATGTCTGATTTGACTAAGAAAGAGAAGTTTTTATTTCGGAACGAAATTTTATAGCCTGTAAGTACATGTTTAAGTGAGTTAAAGCATGGTAATGTCTCGTATCCAGTCTTAGTCTCGGACTCGGGCATGGGGTGCTACATTTAGTGGTACCAGAGCTACGGTTTAGTCGGTTCTAGGACTAACGTAGCACGAGCACGAGTCTAGCTATACATGCCATACGTAAGAATGTTTTTATAATGATAGTGTGACGACTCCTGACGACTTAAATTATGTTTATACATTTAGTAAATGGATCGCGATAGAGATGTGGCGGATGACATATAAAGTAACGTGCCGGCTCTCGGTGAAGGGACGGTGCCGAACGAGAATGAGAATAGACCCACTACGGTGAGTCAAGAAGGAGGAGAAGAGGCTAGAGAAGCTTTCCTCCATATGATGAATACATGGTATATGGAGTTCGTTCGTACGAACCCGAATGCGCAACCCCCTCAACCCCCACCTATTCCTCAACCTATCCCAGTAGCCCTCAAGTAGTAGAGGTGGTAGGAGGAGAGAAGCCTCCAGTTGATAGAATCGAGAAACATGGGGCAGAAGAATTCCGGGCTAGAAAAGATGATGATCCGAAAAAAGCTGAATTCTGGTTAGAAAATACCATCAGGGTATTTAATGAGTTGTCATGCACATCTTAGGAATGCATGAAGTGTGTAGTCTCTCTTTTAAGAGATTCTGCCTATCAATGGTGGAACACATTGGTGTCTGTGGTGCCGAGGGAAAAGGTCACATGGGAATTCTTCCAAGAAGAGTTCAAGAAAAAGTATATCAGTCAAAGGTTCATAGACCAGAAAAGAAAGGAATTTCTAGAGTTAAAGCAAGGCAAGATGTCTGTGACTGATTATGAGCGTGAGTTTGTACGGCTCAGAAAATACGCTCAAGAATGCGTGTCCACCGAGGCCATCATGAGTAAGAGATTTGAAGATGGGCTAAATGAGGACATCAAATTGTTTGTTGTTGTCATAGAACTAAAGGAATTCGTTGTGCTAGTAGAGAGGGCTTGTAAAGACGAAGAACTAGTAAAGGAGAAGAGAAAATCTAAAGTAGAGTCTCGTGACTCTAAAAAGAGACAGTGGAATAAGTCATTCCAATCCTCATCCAAGAAGTTAAGAGATTTCTCCACCCGATCAGCTACTTCCACTGGGTTTTCAAGGAAGGACAAGAGTAAGCAGTATTCGGGAAGTAAGGCACAGACGACCTCAGTTGCTAGTGTGGGAAACATCCGATCGGATAGACCCGAATTCCCACAGTGTGGCAGACGTCATCTTGGAGAATGTCGAGCACATGAAACTGCATGTTTCAGATGTGGTTCCCAGGACCACTACATAAAAGATTGTCCAGAGACAATGAAAGAAGATAGAGCTCAGAACCCGAGATCCGAGAGTGTGGTCAGAGAAAGACCGCAGAGGAACCCAGGAAGTGGGGCAGGTGGAAGAGGTAACCCTAGAGAGCAGGCTGCGAGACCCGAGGGTAGGGCGCCTGCAAGGACTTATGCCATTCGTGCTCGCAAAGAGGCATCTTCTCCTGATGTTATTACGGGTACCTTTTCTCTTTATGATATCAAAGTTATTGCTTTAATAGATCCCGGATCCACACACTCTTACATTTGTATGAAACTAGTATCCAGTATGAATATGCCTATAGATTCTACAGAATTTACGATTAAGGTGTCTAATCCTTTAGGCAAGAGTGTGTTAGTTGATGAAGTATGTAAAGATAGTCCATTAATGATTAGAGGTCATTACTCTAAAGCAAATCTTATTTTGCTACCATTTGATGAGTTTGACATCATTCTTGGTATGGACTGGTTGACTGCCCATGATGTAATAGTAAATTGTGGGAAAAAGTACATTGAGATGAAATGTGAGAATTGGGACATTCTCCATGTAAAATCAGATGAACAAGGTAAGCCACCGGCAATGATTTCTCACATGACGGCATAGAGATACATAAGAAAGGGGTACGAGGCATATTTGGCCTTTGTGATGAATGATAAAGAAACAGAGTTAAAGATTGAGTCAGTACCAATAGTATGTGAGTACGTGGATGTTTTTCCCGAAGAATTACCAGGAATACCCCCAGTAAGAGAGATTGAGTTCGGCATTGAACTGGCTCCCGGTACTGTACCAATATCTATTACTCCTTTCAGAATGGCTCCATCAGAGTTGAGAGAGTTGAAGTCACAGTTGCAAGAGTTGACAGATAAAGGTTTTGCGAGATCAAGTTGTTCTCCATGTGGTGCTCCAGTTTTATTTGTGAAAAAGAAAGATAGCACCATGATATTGTGCATAGATTACCGTCAACTTAATAAAGTGACAGTAAAGAACAAGTACCCATTGCCAAAGATCGATGATTTGTTCGATCAATTGAAGGGAGCCACTGTGTTCTCTAAGATAGACTTGAGGTCGGGGTACTACCAGCTGAGAGTAAAGGAATCAGATGTGTCTAAGATAGCTTTTCGAACAAGGTATAGGCATTATGAATTTTTAGTCATGCCCTTTGGTTTGACCAATGCTCCTGCGGTATTCATGGACTTAATGAACCACATTTTTAGACCATACCTAGACAAGTTTGTAGTCATTTTCATTGACGACATACTGATTTATTCCTGAGATGAGAATGAGCATCTTTGAGAACCTACTTGACGGTTTCTGGACTCTTGAGAAAATCAATTATATGCCAAGTTCGGTAAAAGTGAATTTTGGCTCAAGGAAGTAGGATTTCTGGGACATATTGTCTCGGGAGATGGAGTCCGAATAGATCCAAGTAAGATTTTAGCCATAATGGACTGGAACCCACCGAGAAATGTCTCTGAGGTTAGAAGTTTTCTAGGCCTAGCTGGCTATTATAGACGATTCGTCAAGGGGTTTTCTATGATTGCAACCCCCATGACTAAATTGTTATAGAAAATGTGAAGTTTGAGTGGACAGAAAGATTTCAACAAAGTTTCGAGAAACTGAAAGCGATGTTGACAGAAGCTCCAGTTTTAGTACAACCTAAGACAGGGAAAGAATTTGTGATTTACAGCGATGCATCCTTAAATGGATTAGGCTGTGTACTTATGCAAGAAGGCAAAGTGATTGCTTACGCCTCAAGACAGTTGAAGCCACATGAGAAGAATTATCCGACCCACGATCTAGAGTTGGCTGCCATAGTCTTTTCATTGAAGATATGGAGACACCACCTATATGGTGAGAGATGTCAGATCTTCACCGATCACAAAAGTTTGAAGTACTTGACGACGCAGAAAGAGTTGAACTTAAGGTAGCAGAGATGGTTAGAGTTGATAAAAGACTATGAATTGGTCATTGACTACAATCCTGGGAAGGCGAATGTGGTCGTCGACGCTTTGAGTAGAAAGTCCCTATTTGCATTAAGGGCAATGAATTCACGGATGACTTTATCCAACGATGGTTCTATTCTAGGCCGAGTTGAAAGCTAGACCAGATATTCCTCCAAGAGATTTTTGAGGCTCAGAAAGAAGATAGTGAATTACAAGTCAAGAGAGCTCTGGTCTGAGACGGATGTTGAGTCCGATTTCGGATTAGTCCCAATGGAAGTCTGATGTTCAAAGATAGAATTTATGTACCAAGAAAGGACGAGCTTATTCAGAGAATTTTGCATGAAGCACATAACGAATGTTTATCTGTACATCCGGGTAGTACCAAAATGTTTAATGCCTTAAAGCAACAGTATTGGTAGCCGAGAATGAAGAAAGATATTTCAGAGTTTGTTTCCAAATGCTTGATTTGTCAGCAAGTAAAGGCTGAACACCAAGTACCTTCGGGTTTGCTTCAATCCATTTTGGTTCCGGAGTGGAAATGGGACCGTATTACTATGGATTTTGTAACGGGTCTACCATTATCTCCGAGCAAGAAAGACGCTGTATGGGTTATAGTTGATAGACTTACGAAGTCAGCTCATTTTATATCTGTACGAGTTGATTACTCACTAGACAAGTTGGCAAACTTGTACATTTCAGAAATAGTAAGGCTTCACGGTGTTCCGTTGTCAATCATCTCGGATTGAGATCCGAGGTTTACATCTAGATTTTGGAAGAAGTTACAAGAGGCCTTGGGTACAAAGTTAAACTTTAGTACCGCTTTTCATCCTCAAACTGACGGTCAGTCGGAGAGGTTAATTCAAGTACTCGAGGATATGCTCAGATGTTGTATTCTTGAATTCCGAGGCAGTTGGGAAAAGTTTCTCCCATTGGTAGAGTTTGCCTACAATAATAGTTTTTAGTCGAGTTTAAAGATGGCGCCTTTTGAGGCTCTATATGGGCGTAAGTGCAGAACGCCTTTATTTTGGACTGAACTCAAGGAAAACCAAATTCACGGGGTTGATTTGGTTAGAGAAGCTGAAGAGAAAGTGAAAGTGATACGAGAATGTTTAAAAGCTGCATCAGATAGACAGAAGTCCTATTCAGACTTAAAGAGAAAAGAGATAGAGTATCAAGTCGGAGATAAAGTTTTATTGAAAGTGTCACCATGGAGAAAAGTTCTCAGATTTGTCTGTAAAGGCAAGTTGAGTCCACGTTTTATCGGACCATACAAGATTACTGAAAGAGTTGGGCCGGTAGCTTATCGATTGTCTTTGCCATCAGAGTTAGAAAATATTCACGATGTGTTTCACGTGTCAATGTTGAGACGCTATCGATGAGATCCTTCACATGTAATTACCCCGTCAGAGATAGAGATTCATCCCGACATGACTTATGGTGAAGAACCAATTAAGGTTTTAGCTCGGGAAGTCAAGCCGCTTAGGAATAAAAGTATTGCCCTGGTAAAAGTATTGTGGCAAAGACATGGAATAGAAGAAGCTACGTGGGAACCAGAAGAGAGCATGAGAAACTAGTACCCAAACCTGTTTGTTGGTAAGATTTTCGAGGACGAAAATTCCTAAGAGGGGGAGAATTGTAACATCCCGATTCAGGGCCTAGTCAGAATAGTGGTGCGAGACCACAAATCTGAGTTAGTAAATTGAGTTCTTAAGGTTTATGACATGTTTGCATGATAGTATTAAAGTTCCATGTAGAAATTTTGTCAAATTGACATAGAATGATCAAATAGGACTAAATTGCAAAAGTTGCAAAATATGAGTTTCTAGAAGCTTTTTTTGTATGAAATAGCTTTAGAATATAAATTAGAAGTCCTTAAATAACAATTTGCCCAAATTATAAGTTTTGGAAAAAAATGGACATGAGTTAGTAATTTGTAAATTTTTAAAGAGAATGGCATTTTGGTCATTTACCAATTAAATGATTAAAATAGGAAAAAGATGATAAAAATTTCATTCATCCTCTTCCTTGTGCCGAAAATTGGGAGACTCCATAGCTAGGGTTCTTCAAATTTTTGAAGCTTGCAAGTAAGTCATCCTAGCCCCGTTTTTAATATTTTTCGTATTTTTGGAGTCCTCGTATTATGAATTAGCTATTTTTAGCTATAAGATGAGCTAAGAAGCATGTTCAAAAATCTACCCATGTGTATCATGCATGTAAAATGATATTTTATGGAAGTTTATGAGAGTTTGATGTTAGATAAACATCTTTTCCTTAGTGAATTTCATGAAAAATGATAGTATGGACTAATTTGTAATAGTTATGAAATTGGTCATACCTATTAGAAATAGTGAGAATGGATGATTGTTATAGAATAGATAATGAATCAGCTAAGCATGATGTTTAAGAAAGTTAAATGAGAATCATTTTACGAGCCTAGGGGCAAAAGTGTAAATAAGAAAAAGTTTAGGGGCAAATAGTAATTTTGCCGAAGTATGAGTTAGGAGTCAATTTAGTCAATGTGAGTATTAAATGATATAATTATTATTATAGATCAAGAAAAATGAAGCCCGGATGAAAACCGAGGCAAGAACAAAGTCGAGGACTAAATTGCATATCTACATACATTTTGTATATTGAGGTAAGTTTGTATGATTTCTAAGCTTTATGATTATTATCATTGAATTGCTTAGTATAATGTACATTATTACCATAGAAATGCTTATTGCTATGTTAAATAAAGAAATTAATAAGATTAAGCATGAGAAAGTCCCGATTGAAGTTGAATTACTTAGGATACTCGATCTACCACACGAGATAAGAAAGTCTGTATAAGACCAAGCCAAGGCATGGCATCAGCAATCAAGCAAGTTATCATGTAAGTCCAAGACAAGGCTTGGCATTGAAGAGTTATTATGAGATGAAGACCCATGTAAGCCCAAGCCAAGGCATGGCATTGGTGAGTCTCCAAGCAAAGATGTCATGTAAGTCAAAGACAAGTCTTGGCATTGAAAAGCTATCATGAGGTAGAGATTCCATGTAAGTCCAAGCCAAGGCATGGCATTGGAGAGCAACAAGAAAGATTTCATGTAAGTCCAAGCCAAGGCTCGGCATTGACAAGTTCATGAGTAAAGATACCAAGTAAGACCATGTCAAGACATGGCAATGGTAAGTTCCCAAGGGAACAGACAAGGAAGACTTTAAGTAAGTCCATGTCAAGTCATGGTATCAATACCAAGATGAGAGATCCCATGTAAGATCGTATCGAGGATATGGCTTTGGCATCGAGTTATGTGGGATGAGATTCAGTATCCTCAGTTATTCATAGAAATTCATCGGGCAAGAGAGTAAAGCTCAAATGATATAGTACGAAAGTTAAGTAAGTAAAGATATTATCAAGTTATGCTAGTTAATAGTATTATTCATGATATGAATGATGAAGTTCAGATTATACTTATCATAGTAAAGTAAACTGATCTATGTGATCAAGTGATACAGGTATATTGTTTACCGTACGAGCATGAGAATAGTAAGTACCATGAGATATGTAAGAATCAGTAAGAGTAAGTAAGCTTGAATACTTGAGATTCATAATGCCATTGTTTATGATGAATGGTTAATGTTAAGCAAATATATTGCTATGAGAATTACATGCAAACTTACTAAGCTAAATGCTTACGTCCTTTATTATTTCTTTTCATGTAGTCCCGTCTAGCTAATCTCGTGGATCATCGTCATCGGAGCTCAGAGCACACTATCAAATGATATTTTGGTATAGCCAAGTGTTTATATGTAGTATGGCATGTATAGGAAGCTTTTCATTTTGAGTTATGTTTTAAAATTAGCCAAAGTGTTGGTTATCAAGCTTAGTATTCTTTTTGTATATGGCCAAAGAGATGAGTCATGAATGATTATGTATGTATGTTTTAATCTATCAATGAAGTATACATCCTTGTTCATGTTAGATGTAATACTTGAGGTTGCTGAATTGAGCATGGGTTTGGTCTTGATTTCAGGGTGGCAGTTGGCTTGGTAAATAGCCTCTAAGTGCCCACACGGATGGACACACGGGCGTGTGTCTAAGCCTTGTGTCCCCTGCACATTAGTGTGTTAAGTCAGGATAGACCACGGGCTAATAACACGGCCGTGTGTTTAGGCCGTGTGTACCACACGGTTAGCACATGGGCGTGTGCCCTGGGCGTGTGAAGTCTGCAGTTTACACTTAGTAATTGAAATGTCATACGGCTAATGCACACGGGCGTGTGTATAGACCGTGTGAATAAGTCAGAATGCCAAGGTTTGGCACATGGGCCAGGACCACGGGCATGTCCAGGCCGTGTGTAATTTGCCAGTATCCACCACGGGTGAAAGACACGGGCATGTTTTAGGGGTGCACGGGCGTGTCCCAAGTCACACGGACGTGTGACCCCTGTTTGGAGAGAAAGTTTCCAGATGAGTTCCAAAAGTTTCGGGACGTAAGTCTGAGGCCTCGTAGGCCCATGAAATGTCTGATTTGACTAAGAAAGAGAAGTTTTTAATTCGTAACAAAATTTTATAGCCCGTAAGTACATGTTTAAGTGAGTTCAAGCATGGTAATGTCTCGTATCCAGTCTTAGTCTCGGACTCGTGTATGGGGTGTTACAATGTCAGCAAGTTAAAGCTGAACATCAGGTTCCATCCGGTTTATTACAACCGATTATGATTCCTGAGTGGAAATGGGAGAGAATCACGATGGACTTTGTGTCGAGATTGCCTTTATCTCTGAGAAAGAAAGATGCAATCTGGGTGATAGTTGATGATTGACGAAATCACTCATTTTGTTCGGTGAGAACAGTTATTCACTTGATAAATTAGCTGAATCAGATATTGCTTTGAGATTGTGAGATTGCACGAGGTACCACTATCTATTGTGTCCGCGGTGGATCCGAGATTTACTTCAGCAGTTTTGGAAGAAATTACAAGAGGCTCTAGGTACAAAGTTGCATTTTAGTACTGCATTTCATCCGCAAATAGATGGACAATCCGAGCGAATCATTCAGATTCTCGAAGATATGTTGAGATGTTGTATTCTTGAATTTGAAAGTACGTGGGAAAAACATTTGCCGTTGATTGAATTCGCATACAATAATAGCTTTCAATATAGCATTAAAATGGCATCGTATGAGGCTCTTTATGGTCAAAAATGTCGAACTCCATTGTATTGGACTGAGCTGAGTGAGAATAAGATTCACGGTGTTGATTTGATAAAAGAGACTTAGCAGAAAGTAAAAGTGATTCGTGACAGTTTGAAAGTAGCATCAGATCGTCAAAAGTCTTATGCAGACTTAAAACGGAAAGATATTGAATTTGAAATTGGCGATAAAGTATTTTTAAAAGTGTCTCCGTGGAAGAAAATACTTCATTTTGCCCGAAAGGGCAAGTTGAGCCCGAGGTTCATCGGGCCGTATGAGATCATTGAACGAATTGGGCCAGTTGCTTATAACTCGTTGTTGCCACCTGAGTTAGAGAAAATTCATAATGTATTTCACGTATCAATGCTTCGACGATACAGATCTGGTTCATCGCATGTGATTACTCCTACTGAGGTTGAGATTCAATCAGATTTATCGTATAGTGAAGAATCGATTTGAATTCTGGCACGTGAGATCAAAGAGTTAAGAAACAAAAGAATTTCCTTAGTGAAAGTGTTGTGGCATAAACACGGAGTTGAAGAGGCTACGTGGGAGCTTGAAGATATTATGAGAAAGCAATATCCGAACCTATTCACTGGTTAGATTTTCAGGGACGAAAATCCCTAAAAGGGGGAGAGTTGTAACAGCCCGATTTAGACCCTAGTCGGAACAGTGGTTTCGAGACCACAAATCTGAGGTCAGAAAAATATTTTAATATTATTTTTGGTGTTTATAATTTGTGATTAAGCATGTGTGAAAATTTCGTGTAAAAATTATATCGATTGTGTGCCGAATTATGAAAAAGGACTTAATCACATAAAATGTAAAAGCTGTGTGTTGATTTCTAAAGTGCTTATTTGGCATGGCTTTTTAAATGAGGAGTCCTTATGTGGTAATTAGACCTTTGATAGCGGAAGTTGACATATATAGCCATTAAATGAATGAAATTTTAATGTTTTAATTAAGGGTAATATGGTAAATGGCATAATTAATATGTTTATAATAAAACAAATAAGAAAAACAAGCCATATTCATCTTCCTTCCACCGGACTTGAAAGAAAAAGAAAGAAATAGGGCTTTGAAGCATTTGGCCATAGTTGCTCAAAATCAAGGTATGTTATGAGCTCGGTTTTTAATAATTTCTACATTTTTATGATCGTTGTTTAGTATATTATCAAACCCATGCTTAAATTTTAGAATTTGATGATGATTTTGAGATGTGCCATTGATGAATATGTGAGCTTTGTGATGATAGTTGGTGGAATATGAAAGTTTAATGTTGGGTTAACATAGTTTGTATTTGAATTTTTGGTGAAATTGAGTAATTTGGGCTAAATTGTGAAAAAGAGAAATTGGAGGACTAAAATGTGAAATAAATGAAATATATGGGCTTGTATGAGCATAAGGAGAATTCGGTAGGCATGGGTGAAATGAAAATTATGTGTATTTGATGATTTTATGAAATAGGGACTAAAGTGTCGAAATGTGAAAATGTGAGGGCTATTTTGTAAAATGCCCTAAATATGTGTGTTTGGACTAAATTGAATGAATTGGTGATTGAATGAGTTAAATTTGAATATGTATAGACCAAGAAAGGAGAGATTTGGATCGAGATCGAGGCAAAGACAAAGTACTAGATTGATCGGCTAGTTTCAGTATTTCGACATCTGAGGTAAGTTCGGATATAATACGAAATATTTAATTCATATTTACGTGTTATGAAATGTATGAATTTGTGAATATTGAATTAGAAATGCTATATATGAGGAATTGAGAAATGTGGCACTAAGTGTGTGATATATAATTTATACGGTAATGAATGGCACTGTGTGTGTGAAATAGAGACAGTATCGACTATACTGATTGGCACTGAGTGTGCGATACCGAATCAAGTTTAGTTTGATATAGATGCACTAAGTCTGCGATGTTACTTAAGCTTCGGCTATGATTTGGGCACTAAGTGTGTGATTGAATTGAAGAGATAACGAAGGTTGGTCGAAATGAAGTATTGAGTATTGAGTAGCATGTGTGATCGATAAATAAGTGTTGGCTAAGGTTCGTATGAAACCTACGTGATTGATGAAATCGTAAATAGATTTATGGATGATTAATCGAGCATACTAGCTATGGATGGTATGATATATATATATATGATTGTGAATTGATCTATGTGATGGATTGTCTTTGTATATTGTAATTGCATCATTGAATTAAGTGTATTATATTATGAACTTACTAAGCTTTAGAGCTTACCGTGTGAATTTTTCTCTATTTTACAGTGTTTAAAGCTAGCTCGGATCCGAGGATCGTCAGCGACTTAATCACACTATTGGCTATCTATTTCGGTACTTTTGAAAGATGTATATATTTGGTATATGGCATGTATAGGCTAGTGGTTATGGTATGTTTTATAATGTTTGGACCTTGCTATGTGATATGGCTTGGAAGTTGAATGTTGATGGTTTATATGTGAAGTTAGGAAATGATGAATGTGGTATGTAATAGTGAAATTGGAAATGGTATATTTCATGCTTGAATTGGTTGATAAGAATGGTATTTTAAGTGTGAACTTGTAGTATGAGTTACATGATGATAGGCTAAATAATTTGAGTTGTGAAAATGGTGTTTGGATGGACTTATTAGAGTAGAAATTGAGTATGGAAGTAAATGAAGTAGTTGATGTTGGTTTGATATTTGTTTTGGTATGTTTTGGTTGCATTTGAGACATAAATTGGTAATGGTTTGATGTCTATAGATGATATCAAAGTGTGGTTGGTAATTTGGCCTTGAAATTGGCCTATAATTGCCCACACGGTTGAGCACACGGGCGTGTGGCTCGACCGTGTCCTTCATGGTTGCATTTCTAAACAAGTCAGGTTCGACCACGGGCTAGACACACGTGCGTATGACTGGCCGTGTGATGCAAGTCAGGCTCGACCACGGGTGAGACACACGGGCGTGTCTCAGGCCTTGTGGTCAAGTCAGTATGTATGCCCTGTTTTGACACGGCTCGGGCCTCACACGGCCTGCCCACACGGGCGTGTGACCTCTGTAGCTTGGATAAATGTTTGATTTTTTGGAAAAATTTTGTATGATCCCGGTTTAGTCTCGACCCCTTTCTAGTGCATGTTTAAGGTCTCGTAGACCTCGTTAAGGGACTATATGTATATATCTTGGTATGTTTGAATGATAAAATACTTTGTGTTGTAAAATGATTGTAAATGTTCCGGTTTGTTTGGTAATACTCTTTAACCCTAATCCGGCGACGGTTACGGGTTAGGGGTGTTACACCGAAAACTTTTACACTCTTAGAAAAATTTTGCCTAAACAGGGACCACACGCCCGTGTGAAGAGTGGGACACGCCCGTGTGGTAATTCGCAAGCCCGTGTTCCGCACCCGTGGTCGACACTGACTTGCATCACACGGCCTATCACACACCCGTGTGTTTAGCCCGTGTCCCTCACACGGCCTCGACACGCCCGTGTCTTAGCCCGTGTGCCAAAATCATACGGCCAAGGCACACGCCCATGTCCTTAGACCGTGTGTCGAATTAAATTCCTAATTTTAGGTGCAGACTTCATATGGCCTGGGCACACACCCATGTCCATGGCCGTGCCTCCCACACGGCTAAGACACACGGCCGTGTCTCTGCCCGTGTGTTTACTACTGAGCATACTGACTTGCAAACCTAGCATGCAAGAGGACACACGGCTGATCAACACACCCATGGGGCTGACCGTGTGTCACGCACGGCTTAGACACACGCCCGTGTATCTACCCGTGTGGACAATAAAAAGGCTATATTCCAAGCCAAATTCCACCCTACATAGCAACCATACTTATACCAATTCATTTCAACATAACTCATAACCCTAAGGCACTTCTAAAAACTCAATTCAAAGCATCCACACAAGCATAAACTTCATAATTTCATCACCATTGAATATATATAAACTTGTCATGTATTGGCCCAATTCCAATGACCTTTTACAAAATGACTTTGATAACATAAATAGCCAACACTTTGGCTATCAAAATGACATAACAAAGTACCCAAGTCCTATACATGCCATACTCAAAATAAGTCTAACTTGTTATACCAAAGAGATGTCGATAGTGTGATTTTTGAACTCTGACGTCCCACGATTCTCGATTTATCTTGGCAATACTACAAGGAAAAAGGGAAAGAAAAGGGTAAGCATAAAGCGTAGTAAGTTTGCATGAAAATAAATAGCAACAATAAGTTCATATTGACATCAATTCATGGCATTAGATAACCACACAAAGTCATAAGCACTTTGCCATAACTTACTCGTACTTGTTCTTATCTAGCATATACCATGCCACATATCGTAATCATTCCTCGTGAATTATTCACAGGTACCTGTATTCACTCAATCACATGACTTTAGTACTAATCTCATTTCTATTTCCAAGCTTATCTATTTATCCCACTAATTCACTAGGGATACTCAAAGACGCATATTCATCGTCATTAACATAAACACGAAGCCAATGCCACATCCCATATGTGGTCTTATATGGGGTCACCTCTGAGTGCCGATGCCATATCCCGGATATGGTCTTATACAGAATCTCACTTCAAGTAGCGATGCCATATCCCAGATATGGTCTTATACGATTCTCATATTCAATACCGAAGCCATATCCCAGATATGGTCTTATACGAAATCTCAATTCAGTGTCGAGGCCATGTCCCCGACCCGACATGGTCTTACACGGGACCTTATCCATCTCATGTCTCGATGATAGTATTCTCACATTTATTATAGTCCAACCGTGACTTCAACATCTCAACTTTTATCATCTTTATCATTCAACACCAATACTCAATTTCATAGAATATCATGTATCATTATAATATCAAACATTCTCAAATATACTAGCATAAATGTTGAATTTATCACATACAAACTGACTTCGATTTCAAAATAAGCTAGATCGTCGATCTAGTTCGATACTTTGTTATTTCCCCGGTCGAGGTAAATTATTGGTTCTTCTTGTTCTATAATAGAAAATTAGCTCATTTAATTTTCACATTAATAATTTCATTTCAATAATCATATTTTGGCTAAATTACTATTTTGCCCTTAGACTTTTGCAAAATGACCATTTTACCCCTAGGCTTGATAATCAATTCTAATCAAATTTCTACCTTTAACGAGCCTAGGTGAACATTTATTTCTCTTATGGAAACCATCAAAACTCATTATTTCACACATTTACCTCGCATTTTACAACCTTTACAAAAAGGTCCTTTTAGGTGTTTTCATGGTAACACCTTTCACAAAAGTTGTCCATCTAAAAACTAAGACTCATTTTATTCCATAAAAATGCAGCAAACTACTTAAAAGCTCTCATGGAAAAACTCTAAACTCTTCACCATCTTACAAAATAGTCCCCTCTTTAGAAAGCTTAAGCTTTAGGGGTTCCAAAAGTACAATTTTTATCAAAAAAAGGATCACTAGAACACTTACTTGTAAGGAGAAGAGTTTGCTGAAATTTTTGAGCTCTCAACCCCTATTTTTGCTGCAAATTTTTGGTGGAAGGAAAGAAGAAACAATATGATATCTTTTCTTCTTTATTTTATTCTATTTCCTAGACAATTTATTACCTAATCCACCAACTTGACCAATTTTGACATATTTTGTCTCCTATGTCCGGTCAACCATCACTTAAGGGGGCTAATTGCCCTTTAAAGACCTCAAATTATTATTCCATAGCTATTTGGCACCCTTAGCTTGAAATTTTGAACTTTCGCACTTTATGCAATTTAGTCCTTTTTCACAATAAAGCATCAAATCGTTAAAATTAAACAACCAAAATTTTCATGTACTTATATAATCATGCTCTAACTCATAAAATATCATGAAAATAAATTTCTCTAACCTTGGATTAGTGGTTTCGAAACCACTGTTCCGACTAGCCCCTAAATCGGGCTATTACACTGGGACACGGCTGTGTGTCCCTATTTCGATTGTTACACGGCCTGAGACACGGATGTGTGTCTCAGCCATGTGAGGCACACGGCCTGGCCACATGGCTGTGTGACCCCTGTTTTTAAAATTTTGTGAATTTTTCCTTGGGTTTTCAAATGATATCAAATTGGTCCCGATTTGTTTCTAAAGTATTTTTAGGGCCTTGAGGGCTCGATTTAGGGACAATATGTGTATGTATGAATGATTTATGTTATGTTTATGATATTGAATGAAATTAAATATAAATGTTTCGATTGTACGATAATGCTTGTAACCCTAATCTGACGACGAAAAGGGGTTAGGGGGTGTTACATTTAGTGGTATCAGTGCTTGCATGTTTAGCCAATTCTCGGACTAAATCGAGCTTAGAATCGAGTCTAGAGGTACATGTCTTAGTTGAGTCGAATGGAATCGAGATTTGTTTGTTGATTATATTTGTTTTTATTTTTATAGTTGAAAATGTCGGATGACTATAATAATCAAGTTGATCAAGAGATGTATACCGGAGATGATGTCTCTAATGAGCTAGATGGAACTAAATTAGTAACACCAAGTGCTATTCAATTTAGTGCTCAACAACCTAATGTTGAGCGATGTAATAATAAGGGTGTTACACCCCTCACCCGTATTCAATGCCGAAATAGGGTTACGAGGTATTACCAATCCATTCACAACATATAAAGCATACGTTTATACAATAATAAGTATTCATTCTCATAAATCATTCCGCACAATCACATTGTCCCTTATAAGGGCCTACGAGGCCTTAAACATGCTTTAGAAGTGGTTCAGGACTAAACCGATATCATACAAAAATTCTAGACACTTAGAAAATTTTCATGTAAATAAGGGCCACACGCCCGTGTGAATAGGCCGTGTGCCTCAGACGGCTAGTAGACATGCCCGTGTCTCAGGCCAAGTGAAAATAGGGCATACATACTGACTTGGGTCACACGGCCTACCACACGCCCATGTGTCCAGCCCGTGTACCCTTCGAAGTGCCTACACACGCCCGTGTGCTAGGCCGTATGCCATTTAGGGGGTATACTGACTTGTACCACACGGCCAGTCACACGCCCGTGTGTGAGACCGTGTGGAGCATACTGACTTCAATTTAATTTCAACACCAGGGGACACAAGGCCGTGTAATTTGACCGTGTGTCACACACGGCTGAGAAACACTCCCGTGTCTATGCCCGTGTGGACAAAAATAGGCTATTTACCAAGCCATTTTGCCACCCCATTTGGTACAAACCTTCACCTACACATATGGCACAAAAACAAAGAACAATAGGCAATCCATAACAAGCAAATCAACAATAATTCTTACCATTTCATCTAAAATTTCTTAGCCTAAACTTCAATCACAATCATCATCAATTTATCAACCATTTCAAAGTAACATTAAACACTTTACAAAATGACATTAATTCATATCTAAAAACATTTACCAAACATACAACATTTTGTTCCAATTCACAAGCATAATACCAATTCCACAAACCTCATAATATAAGCCATAAGCGCACTTATATATATACATAATTAAACTAGCCAAATTAAGCCAAATCTCATGGCTATAAATACAAACAAAAAATAACCATTCATAAGTCATCTCAAATGGCAATATTCACTTTCAAAACATAACCAAAATGACTCAAGCCTATACATGCCATATACCATACATACACAATTCAAAAGTACCAAGTAGATGGTTGGATAGTGTGACGTAGACTCTGACGATCCCCGAATTCGAGCTAGCTTTGAATCCACTATAAAAAAATGGAAAAAATAAACAAAGTAAGCTACAAAGCTTAGTAAGTTCATACTAAATATACTCAATAATTCATAAATTACAAATATTCAATTTGAACAAGTTAATGTATACTTCATGATAATATAAAACCTTCCATAAGCTTATTCATATACTTATATGCAAAGTCATAACCTTTTCTTTTTGATCTTCATACTTACATGTACATACCTGTACAAATTCATAACAAACTCATACCTTTCCGTAACACTGTCGAATACTTGATGTTTTGCACACTAAGTGCCATCTCAATGTCTTGCACACTAAGTGCCAATCTCAATGTCTCGCACACTAAGTGCCAATCTCAATGTCTCGCACACTAAGTGCCAATCTCAATGTCTCGCACACTAAGTGCCACAATTAGCCTATTTATCGTTGAACATAAATGTAGTCCTGTATATACAATTTATGCAATATCAAAGTATTAAAAAGCATAATTATAACAATGCTTATTGCATACGAACTTACCTCGGATGCTAAAACGGCGGATCGAGTCGTTTAGTTGATAACTTTAGTTTTCCCCCAATCTAGGTCCGAATTCCATTTTTCTTTATCTATATAATAACAGATTCAACTTATTCAATCACTACTTTATTCAATTTAATCCAAAACACACATTTGAGCACATTCACACTTTTACCCCCAAAGTTTCACATTTTTACAATTTAGTCCTTATCACATAAAATTGCAAATTCATGCAATTTAGTACAAACCCATGCTTAGCCGAATTACCTTAAGGCCTCTAGAAGCCCATATTTATTTATTTATTCACAGATTTAAGCACACATTTTCATATTTTCACAAATTAATCCCTATTTTGCATTTTTACTCAAAATCACTTTACAAAACTTATTTTTATAACAACAAACATTCAAAATCTATCATCAATCATCAAAAATCATATAGATTCATCAATGACAACATTCAAAATCTTTAACAATTTTGCAAATTAGTCCCTGGGCTAGCTAGTACTAGCTGCAGCGATCTTAAAAACATAGAAATCATTAAAAATGGGACAAAAATCATACCTTAATTGACAAACAAAGCATAGTCAAATGAAGAGAAAAGAAATGGCTTCTTCTTTGCCCTAACTTTCGGTTGATGATGAGTATGAAAGATGATAATAATGTTTTGTTTAATTTAATTAACCTTTATTATAAAAATTACCATTTTAACCTTGTTAATAAACCATTAAAACAACATATATAATGTCCATAAAAGTCCACTCACACAATTAATGGTCTAGTTACAACATAAGGACCTTATCTTTAAGGTTCTATAGCTATTAGACACCTTTAGCTATTAGAAATCATGTTTTACGCTTTACACGATTTAGTCCTTTTTATCAAATTGACCAATCAAACGATAAAATTTCTTCACGAAATTTTCACACATACATGCTATCATACTGTAAACATTAAAATAATAATAAAATAAATATTTTAACCTCAGATTCGTGGTTTCGAAACCACTGTTCTGATTTGACCAAAACGGGTTGTTACAGAGGGAGTTGGTGACCACAGTTACTTCGAGCTATAGCTGATGCTCTTCAGCATGTTACGGGAACTACATCCGCTACGACATATGCACCTACAATTTTTCGGGCTCTGATAAAAGAACTGCGTAGATATGGTGCGACTGAATTCTTGGGGTTGAAAGGGGTTGATCCCTCTGCAGTTGAAGTTTGGATTAAATCCACTATGCATCTTGCACCAACTTGAATGCAACCAGAGTGAAAGCATAATTTGTGTTGTTTCTCTACTGCAAGGTGAAGCTTATACCTGGTGGCAGTCAGTGACACGCTACGTATCTTCAGATCAGGCTAATTGGGAATTCTTTCAAAAGGAATTCCAAAAGAAATATGTGGGAGAACTGTATATTGAAGATAGAAGAGAAGAGTTTTTTTATGTTGAAACAGAGTGGGATGTGTAACACCCCATACCCGAGTCCAAGGCTTAGACTGGATACGAGATATTACTATGCTTTAACTTGCTTAATCTTGCTCTTACGGGCTGTAAAATTTTGTTCCGAATTAAAAATGTCTCTTTCTCAGTCTAATCATACATTTCATGGGCCTACGAGGCCTTATACGAGTATATAAAAAATTTCGAAACTTAATCAGAAACTTTTCTTTAAAGCAGAGGTCACATGCCCATGTGGTTTGGGACACGCCCGTGCACCCCTTTACATGCCCATGTCTGCCGACCGTGGTCGACACTGACTAATTACACACGGCCTGGACACGCCCGTGGCCACGGCGTGTGCCAAACCTGGCATTCGACTTATTCACACGGGTCTATACACACGCCCGTGTGCATTAGCCGTGTGACAATTCAATTACTAAGTGTAAAGTGCAGACTTCACACGCCCAGGGCACACGCCCATGTGCTAACCGTGTGGTACACACGGCCTAAACACACGGCCGTGTTATTAGCCCGTGGTCTATCCTGACTTAAAACACTAATGTGTAGGGGACACACGGCTTAGACACACGCCCATGTGTCCATCCGTGTGGGCACTTAGAGGCTATTTACCAAGCCAACTGCCACCCTGAAATCAAGATCAATCCCATGCTCAACTCAGCAACTCAAGTATTACATCTAACATGAACAAGGATGCATACTTCATTGATGGATTAAAACATACATACCTAATCATTCATGACTCATCTCTTTGGCCATATACAAAAAGAATACTAAGCTTGATAACCAACACTTTTGCTAATTTTAAAACATAACTCAAAATGAAATGCTTCCTATACATGCCATACTTAATATAAACAACTTGGCTATACCAAAATAACGATTGATAGTGTGCTCCGAGCTTCAATGACGATGATCCACGAGATTAGCTTGGCGGGACTACATGGAAAGAAAGAATAAAAGACATAAGCATTTAGCTTAGTAAGTTTGCATATAATGCACGTAACAACATACTTGCTTCATATAACCCATTTGACATAAACAATGGTATCATAATTTCAGCTATAAAGCTTACTTACTCATATCTGATTCTTACATATCTCATGATACTTACTAGTCTTATACTTGTGAGGTAAACAAGGTACCTGTATCACTTGATCACATTGATCGAAGATACTTTAACATAATAATCATAATCTCTAATTTATCATTCATAACATGTATAATACTCATTCTTGACTTGATGATAACTTTACTTACTTACTTTCTTGTTATCTCATTTAAACTTTACTTGTGTGCCCGATGAATTTCCATGAATAACCGAGGATACTGAATCTCATCTCACATGCTCGATGCCAAAGCCATATCCTAAATACGGTCTTACATGGAATCTCTTATCTTGGTTTCGAGGCCATGTCTTGACATGGACTTATACGAAGTCTTTCTCGTTCTCACCAATGCCATGCCTTGGCTTGGACTTACATGATAACTTGTTCAATGCCAAGCTTGCCTTGGACTTACATGATATCTTATTCAATGCCAAGCTTGCCTTGGACTTACATGATATCTTGTTCAATGCCAAGCTTGCCTTGGACTTACATGATAACTTGTTCAATGCCAAGCTTGCCTTGGACTTACATGATATCTTGTTCAATGCCAAGCTTGCCTTGGACTTACATGATATCTTGTTCAATGCCAAGCTTGCCTTGGACTTACATGATAACTTTTCTTGATTTCCGATGCCATGCATTGGCTTGGTCTTATACGGACTTTCTAATCTCATGTTGTAGATCGAGTATCCTAAGTAGTTCAACTTCAATCGGGACTTTCTCATGCTTAATCTCATTAATTTCTTTATTTAACATAGCAATAAGCATTTCTATGGTAATAATGTACACTATACTAAGCAATTCAATGATAATAATCATAAAGCTTAGAAATCATACAAACTTACCTCGATATACAAAACGTATGTATATATGCAATTTAGCCCTCGACTTTGTTCTTGCCTCGATTTCGATCTGGGCTTCATTTTTCTTGATCTATAATCATAAATAGATCATTTAATACTCACATTGACTTAATTGACTCTTAACTCATACTTTGGCAAAATTACTAGTTTGCCCCTATAATTTCTCATATTTGCACTTTTGCCCAAAGGCTCGTAAAATGAATCTCATTCAACTTTCTTAAACTTCATGCTTAGCTGATTCATTTTCTCTACTATAGCAATCATCAAATCCCAGTATTTCTAATAGGTATGACCAATTTCATATTTTTTACAAACTAGTCCTTACTAGCATTTTTCATAAAATTCACTTAGAAAAAGATGTTTATCTAACATCAAACTCTCATAAACTTCCATAAAATATCATTTTACAAGCATGTCACTCTTGGGTAGATTTTTGAACATGCATCTTAGCTTATTTTATAGCTAAAAATAGCTAATTCATAATACGAGAACTTCAAAAACACGAAGAATATTAAAAACGTGGCTAAGATGAACTTACTAGCAAGCTTGAAAAATGAACAAACCCTAGCTATGGGTTCTTGGAAAATTTCGGCAATGAGGAAGAAGATGAATGAAATTTTTATCATCTTTTTCCCATTTTAATCATTTAAATGGTAAATGACTAAAATGCCCTTCTCTTTAAAATTTTCTATTTTACTAACTCATGTCCATTTTTGTCCAAAAATTATAATTTGAGAAAATTGCTATTTAAGGACTCATAATTAATATTCTAAAGCTATTTCATACAAAAAGCTTCTAGAAACTCATATTTTACAACTCTTGCAATTTAGTCCTTTTTGGACTAAACAACTTCAATTTAACGAAATTGCTTCATGAAACTTTCACACTAGCATGCAAACATGGCATAAACCTTAAAACTCATGAATTCACCTCGGACTCGTGGCCTCGCACCACTATTCTGACTAGGCCCTAAATCGGGCTATTACAATTCTCCCCCCTTAGGGATTTTTGTCCACGGAAATCTTACCAGCAAACAGATTTGGATACTGGTTTCTCATGATTTCTTCTGGTTCCCACGTAGCTTCCTCTATCCCATGTCTTTGCCACAATACTTTCACTAGGGCAATATTTTTATTCCTTAGTTGTTTGACTTCCCAAGCTAAAACCTTAATTGGTTCTTCACCATAAGTCATGTCGGGATGAATCTCTATCTCTGACGGGGTAATTACATGTGAAGGATCTAATCGGTAGCGTCTCAACATTGACACGTGAAACACATTGTGAATCTTTTCTAACTCTGATGGAAAAGCCAATCGATAAGCTACCGGCCCAACTCTTTCAGTAATCTCGTATGGTCCGATAAAACGTGGACTCAACTTGCCTTTACGGCCAAATCTGAGATCCTTTCTCCATGGTGACACTTTCAAGAAAACTTTATCCCCGACTTGGTACTCTATCTCTTTCCTTCTTAAATCCGAATAGGATTTTTGTCTATCTGAAGCAGCTTTTAAACTTTCTCGTATAACTTTCACTTTCCCCTCAGTTTCTCTAACCAAATCAACCCCGTGAATTTGGTTTTCCTTGAGTTCAGTCCAATATAGAGGCGTTCGGCACTTACGCCCATATAAAGCCTCATAAGGCACCATCTTTAAACTCGACTGAAAACTATTATTGTAGGCAAATTCTACCAATGGGAGAAACTTTTCCTAACTACCTCGAAATTCGAGAATACAACATCTGAGCATATCTTCGAGTACTTGAATTAACCTCTTCGACTGACCGTCAGTTTGAGGATGAAAAGCGGTACTAAAGTTCAACTTTGTACCCAAGGCCTCTTGTTACTTCTTCCAAAATTTGGATGTAAACCTCGGATCTCTATCCGAGATGATTGACAACGGAACACCGTGAAGCCTTACTATTTCTGAAACGTACAAGTTTACCAACTTGTCTAGTGAGTAATCAACTCGTACAGGTATAAAATGGGCTGACTTCTTAAGTCTATCAACCACGACCCATACAGCATCTTTCTTGCTCGGAGACAACAGTAAACCCGTTACAAAATCCATAGTAATACGGTCCTATTTCCACTCTGGAACCAAAATGGGTTGAAGCAAGCCCGAAGGTACTTGGTGTTCAGCCTTTACTTGCTGACAAATCAAGCATTTGGAAACAAATTCTGAAATATCTTTCTTCATTCTCGGCCACCAATACTGTTGCTTCAAGTCATTATACATCTTGGTACTACTCGAATGTACAGACAAACATCCATTATGGGCCTCATGCAAAATTTTCTGAATAAGCTCTTCTTTTCTCGGTACAGAAGCTCTATCTTTGAACATCAGAATTCCATTGGGACTAATCTGGAAGTCAGATTCAACATCTGTCTCGCACTGAGCTCTCTTGACTTGCAATTCACTATCTTCTTCTTGAGCTTCAATGATCTCTTGGAGGAAAATTGGTCTAGCTCTCAACTCAGCTAAAATAGAACCATCGTCGAATAAGGTCATCCGTGAATTCAATGCCCATAATGAAAATAGGGACTTTCTACTCAAAGCGTCAGCAACCACATTCGCCCTCCCAGGATGGTAGTCAATGACCATCTCATAATCTTTTATCAACTCTAACCACCTCCGCTGTCTTAAGTTCAACTCTTTCTGCGTCATCAAGTACTTCAAACTTTTGTTGAAAATCTGACATCTCTCACCATATAGGTGATGTCTCCATATCTTCAATGCGAAGACTATGGCAGCCAACTCTAAATCATGCGTCGGATAATTCTTCTCATGAGGCTTCAACTGTCTGGAGGCATAAGCAATCACTTTGCCTTCTTGCATAAGTACACAGCCTAATCCATTTAAGGATGCATCGCTGTAAATTACAAATTCTTTCCCTGTCTCAAGTTGTACTAAAATTGGGGCTTCTGTCAATATTGCTTTCAACTTCTCGAAACTTTGTTGGCATCGTTCTGTCCACTCAAACTTTACATTTTTCTGTAACAATTTAGTCATCGGGGTTGCAATCATGGAAAACCCCTTGACGAATCGTCTGTAATAGCCGGCTAGGCCTAGAAAACTTCTAATCTCAGAGATATTCTTTGGTGGCTTCCAGTCCATAACAGCCGAAATCTTACTGGGGTCTACTCGAACTCCTTCTCCCGAGACAATATGTCCCAAAAATCCTACTTCCTTAAGCCAAAATTCACTTTTACTGAACTTGGCATATAATTAATTCTCTCGTAGAATCTGTAAAACTGTCCGTAGGTGCTCAACATGCTCATTATCATCTCGGGAATAAATCAGTATGTCGTCAATGAAAACGACTACAAACCAGTCAAGGTATGGTCTAAAAATGCAGTTCATTAAGTCCATGAATACCGCAGGAGCATTGGTCAAACCAAAGGGCATGGCTAAAAATTCATAATGCCCATACCTTGTTCGAAAGGCTGTATTAGACACATCTGATTCTTTTACTCTCAGCTGGTAGTACCCTGATCTCAAGTCTATTTTGGAGAACACGGTGGCTCTTTTAATTGGTCGAACAAATCATCGATCCTTGGCAATGGGTACTTGTTCTTTCTTCGTCACTTTATTAAGTTGATTTGTAATCTATGCACAATCTCATTGTGCCATCTTTCTTTTTCACAAATAAAACCGGAGCACCCCATGGTAAACAACTTGATCTTGCAAAGCCTTTGTCTGTCAACTCTTGCAACTGTGACTTCAGCTCCTTCAACTCCGTTGGAGCCATTCTGTAAGGAGTAATAGATATTGGTGCAATCGGAGCTAGCTCAATGCTAAACTCAACCTCTCTAACAAGTGGTAGTCCTGGTAATTCTTCGGGAAAAACATCCACGTATTCACATACTATCGGTACTAACTCAATCTTTAACTTTGTTTCTTTATCATTCATCACAAAGGCCAAATATACTTCGTGCACTTTCTTTCATATATCTCTCGTGTCGTCATATGAGAAATCATTTGCCATGATTTACTTTGCTCATCTGATTCTATATGGAGAGTATCCCCATTCTCACATCTCATCTCGATATATTTCTTCCCACAATTAACTATTACATTATAGGTGGTCAACCAGTCCATACCAATAATGATGTCAATCTCATCAAATGGTAGCAACATAAGATTTTCTTTAAAATAATGACCTCTAATCATTAATGGACATTCTCTACATACTTCATTCACTAACACACTTTTGCCTAAAGTTTAGACACTTTAATCGCAAATTCTCAGAGAATCTATAGGCATTTTCATACTTTGGATACTAGTTTCATACAAATGTAAGAGTGTGTGGATCCGAGATCTATTAAAGCAATAACTTTAACATCATGAAGAGAAAAGGTACCCGTAATAACATCAGGAGATGATGCCTCTTCGCGAGCGCGAATGGCATAAGTCCTCGCAGGCGCCCTACCCTCGGGTCTCGCAGCCTGCTCTCTAGGGTTACCTCTTCCACTTGCCCCACTTCCAGGTTCCTCTACGGTCTTCCTCCTCGACCACACTCCCGCATCTCGGGTTACGAGCTCTATCTTCTTTCATTGTCTCTCGACAATCTTTTATGTAGTGGTCCCGGGAACCACATCTGAAACATGCGTTTTCATGTGCTCGACATTCTCCAAGATGACGTCGCCACACTGGGGCATTCGGGTCTATCCGATCGGATGTTCCCCACACTAGCAACCGAGGTCGTCAGGCCTTACTTCCCGAATCGCTTACTCTTGTCCTTCCTTGAAAACCCAGTGGAAGTAGCCGATCGGGTGGAGAAATCTCTTGACTTCTTGGATGAGGATTGGAATGACTTATTCCACTGTCTCTTTTTATAGTCACGAGACTCTACTTCATATTTTCTCTTCTCCTTTACTAGTTCTTCGGCTTTACAAGCCCTCTCTACTAGCACAACGAATTCCTTTAGTTTTAGGACAGCAACAAACAGTTTAATGTCCTCATTCAACCCGTCTTCAAATCTTTTACTCATGATGGCCTCAGTGGACACGCATTCACGAGCGTACTTACTGAGTCATACAAACTCACGTTCATAGTCAGTCACTGACATCTTGCCTTACTTCAGTTCTTGGAATTCCTTCCATTTCTGGTCCACAAACCTTTGACTGATATACTTTTTCTTGAATTCTTCTTGGAAAAATTCCCATGTGATCCTTTCCCTCGGTACCACGACACAAGGGTGTTCCACCATTGGTAAGCAGAATCTCTTAGAAGAGAGACTACACACTTCATGCATTCCTCAGGTGTGCACGACAACTCATTAAATACCCTGATAGTATTTTCTATCCAGAACTCAACCTTTTCCAGATCATCATCTTTTCTAGCCCGGAATTCTTCTGCCCCATGTTTCCTGATTCTATCAACCGGAGGCTTCTCTCCTCTTACCACCTCTACTACTTGAGGGGCTACTGGGATAGGTTGTGGAATAGGTGGGGGTGGAGGGGGTTGTGCATTAAGGTTCGTACGAACGAACTCTGTGTACCATGTGTTCATCATATGGAGGAAGGCTTCTCTAGCCTCTTCTCTTCCTCCTTGACTCACCGTAGTGGGTCTATTCTCATTCCCATTCGGCACCGTCCCTTCAGCGGGAGTCGGTGCGTTACTTTCTACGTCATCCGCCATATCTCTTTCAGGATCCATTTACTATATATATAAACATAATTTAAATCGTCAGGAGTCGTCACACTATCATTATAAAAACATTCTTACGTATGGCATGTATAGCTAGACTCGTGCTCGTGCTACATTAGTCCTAAAACCTACTAAACCGTAGCTCTGATACCACTAAATGTAAAACCCCATACCCGAGTCCAAGGCTTAGACTGGATACGAGATATTACTATGCTTTAACTTGCTTAATCATGCTCTTACGGGCTATAAAATTTTGTTCCGAATTAAAAACTTCTCTTTCTCAGTCTAATCATACATTTCATGGGCCTACGAGGCCTTATAGCGCATATAAAAACTTTCGAAACTTAATCAAAAACTTTTCTTTAAAGCAGAGGTCACACGCCCACGTGGTTTAGGACACGCCCGTGCACCCCTTTACACGCCCATGTCTCCCGACCGTGGTCGACACTGACTAATTACACACGGCCTGGACACGCCCGTGGCCCTGGCCCGTGTGCCAAACCTTGGCATTCTGACTTATTCACACAGTCTATACACACGCCCGTGTGCATTAGCCGTGTGACAATTCAATTACTAAGTCTAAAGTGCAGACTTCACACGCCCAGGGCACACGCCCATGTGCTAACCGTGTGGTACACATGGCCTAAACACACGGCTGTGTTATTAGCCCGTGGTCTATCCTGACTTAAAACACTAATGTGTAGGGGACACACGGCTTAGACACACGCCCGTGTGTCCATCCGTGTGGGCACTTAGAGGCTATTTACCAAGCCAATCGCCACCACAAATCAATATCAATCCCATGCTCAATTCAGCAACTCAAGTATTACATCTAACATGAACAAGGATGCATACTTCATTGGTAGATTAAAACGTACATACATAATCATTCATGACTCATCTCTTTGGCCATATACAAAAAGAATACTAAGCTTGATAACCAACACTTTGGCTAATTTTAAAACATAACTCAAAATGAAATGCTTCCTATACATGCCATACTTAATATAAACAACTTGGCTATACCAAAATAGCGATTGATAGTGTGCTCCGAGCTCCGATGACGATGATCCACGAGATTAGCTTGGGGGACTACATGGAAAGAAAGAATAAAAGACGTAAGCATTTAGCTTAGTAAGTTTGCATATAATGCACGTAACAACATACTTGCTTCATATAACCCATTTGACATAAACAATGGTATCATAATTTCAGCTATAAAGCTTACTTACTCATATCTGATTCTTACATATCTCATGATACTTACTAGTCTCATACTTGTGAGGTAAACAAGGTACCTGTATCACTTGATCACATTGATCAGCATACTTTAACATAATAATCATAATCTGAAATTTATCATTCATAACATGTATGATACTCATTCTCGACTTGATGATAACTTTGCTTACTTACTTTCTTGCTATCTCATTTAAACTTTACTTGTGTGCCCGATGAATTTCCATGAATAACCGAGGATACTGAATCTCATCTCACATGCTCGATGCCAAAGCCATATCCTAAATACGGTCTTACATTGAATCTCTTATCTTGGTTTCGAGGCCATGTCTTGACATGGACTTATACGAAGTCTTTCTCGTTCCCACCAATGCCATGCCTTAGCTTGGACTTACAAGATAACTTGTTCATGACAAGCTTGCCTTGGACTTACATGATATCTTGTTCAATGCCAAGCTTGCCTTGGACTTACATGATATCTTGTTCAATGCCAAGCTTGCCTTGGACTTACATGATAACTTGTTCAATGCCAAGCTTGCCTTAGACTTACATGATATCTTGTTCAATGCCAAGCTTGCCTTGGACTTACATGATATCTTGTTCAATACCAAGCTTGCCTTGGACTTACATGATATCTTGTTCAATGCCAAGCTTGCCTTGGACTTACATGATAACTTTGTTTGATTGCCGATGCCATGCCTTGGCTTGGTCTTATACGGACTTTCTAATCTCATGTGGTAGATCGAGTATCCTAAGTAATTCAACTTCAATCGGGACTTTCTCATGCTTAATCTCATTAATTTCTTTATTTAACATAGAAATAAAAATTTCTATGGTAATAATGTACACTATACTAAGCAATTCAATGATAATAATCATAAAGCTTAGAAATCATACAAACTTACCTCGATATACAAAATGTATGTAGATATGCAATTTAGCCCTCGACTTTGTTCTTACCTCAGTTTCGATCCGGGCTTCATTTTTCTTGATCTATAATCATAAATAGATCATTTAATACTCACATTGACTAAATTGACTCTTAACTCATACTTTGGCAAAATTACTATTTTGCCCCTATACTTTCTCATATTTGCACTTTTGCCCAAAGGCTCGTAAAATGAATCTCATTCAAATTTCTTAAACTTCATGCTTAGATGATTCATTTTCTCTACTATAGCAATCATCAACTCCCATCATTTCTAATAGGTATGACCAATTTCATAATTTTTACAAACTAGTCCTTACTAGCATTTTTCATGAAATTCACTTAGAAAAAGATGTTTATCTAGCATCAAACTCTCATAAACTTCCATAAAATATCATTTTACAAGAATTTCACTCTTGGGTAGATTTTTGAACATGCATCTTAGCTTATTTTATAGCTAAAAATAGCTAATTCATAATACGAGAACTTCAAAAACACGAAGAATATTAAAAACGGGGCTAAGATGAACTTACTAGCAAGCTTGAAAGATGAACAAACCCTAGCTATGGGTTCTTGGAAAATTTCGGCAATGAGGAAGAAGATGAATGAAATTTTTATCATCTTTTTCCCATTTTAATCATTTAAATGGTAAATGACTAAAATGCCCTTCTCTTTAAAAATTTCTATTTTACTTACTCATGTCCATTTTTGTCCAAAAATTATAATTTGGGCAAATTTCTATTTAAGGACTCATAATTAATATTCTAAAGCTATTTCATAAAAAAAGATTCTAGAAACTCATATTTTACAACTCTTGCAATTTAGTCCTTTTTGGACCAAACAACTTCAATTTAACGAAATTGCTTCATGAAACTTTCACACTTGCATGCAAACATGGCATAAACCTTAAAACTCATGAATTCACCTCGAACTCATGGCCTCGCACCACTATTCTGACTAGGCCCTAAATCGGGCTGTTACAGGATGTCTGTGGCACACTATGAACGAGAATTTACACGACTTAGTAGGTACGCCATTGAATTTGTGCCAACCGAGATAGAAAGCTGTAAATGATTTTTTCGTGGGTTACGTGATGAGCTTCGGGTACAGTTGGTATCGCATAGAATTACGGAGTTTGCTGATTTAGTTGAACGGGAAAGAATGGTAGAACAAGCTCTAGGACCTGATAAAAAGTCTGAAACTACTCATACTACAGGAAAACATTCTGGAATTGCTAGCTCAAATCCACAATTGAAGTGAACTAAAGAATTTCGTGGTAGCTAGAGGTCGACTTTTAAGTATGATAGAGCTGATAGAAATCGTGATCGATAACCGACTGTGTAACAGCCCGATTAGGGGGTTAGTCAGAATAGTGATCTCGGGATCACTAATCTAAGGTTAGAGAAAAATATTTCATGTTAATTTATGTGTTATAACATGTTTATGAGGGTGCATGAAAATTTTGGTGCTTTAATTTTAGCGATTTCTTGCTTAACCGCAAAAAAGGACTAAATCGCATAAAGTGCGAAAGCTCTATTTTATTTGCTAGAGGTGCCAAATAGCTATAGAATATCAATTGGAGGTCCCAAAGGTGCAATTTTGCCTTGTTTTAAGTGAGTTGGCTGGCCATGTGACATAGGGGACAAGAGCATTTAATTTTGGTCAAAATTGGTGGAAATTAGGTGGAAAAATGAATAAAATAAGATGAAATAAGCAAAAAGCTATCATCGTTTTATTTTCTTCTCTTCTTCCACTGAAAATACAAGCAAGAATGGGGGTTCTTGAAGCTGAAAATTTTAGCAAGCTTTTTGTAACATCCTGATTTAGGGCCTAGTCGGAATAGTGGTGCGAGACCACAAATCTGAGGTTTTTTAATGAGTTTTTGAAGTTTATGCTATGTTTGCATGCTAGTGTGAAAGTTTCATGAAGCAATTTTGTGAAATTGCGGTTGAATTGTCCAAAAGGACTAAATTGCAAAAGTTACAAAATGTGAGATTCTAGAAGCTATTTGTGTGAGATAACTTTAGAATATTACTTAGAGGTCCTTAAATAGCAATTTTCACAATTTCTAATTTTTGGACAAAATTGGGCATGGATGAGTTAAAATAGAAAGTGTCAAAAAGGGCATTTCGGTCATTTGACAATTAAATGTTTTAAATGGGAAAAGATGATAGAAATTCATTCATCTTCTTCTCCAAGGCTGCCAAAAATTCAAGGAGCCATTGTTAGGGTTCTTCAAATTTTTCAATCTTGCTTGTAAGTGCAACCAAGCCCCGTTTTTTATATTCTTCGTAGTTTTGAAGTCCTAGTAGCATGAGAAAGCTATTTTTATCTATATGTTGAGCTAAGATAGATGTTCAAAAATGTACCCATGTATGACATGCATGTATTTTGATTTTTTATGGAAGAATATGAAAGCTTGATGTAGTAGAAACATCTTTTGCTAAGTGATTTTCCATGAAAATGCATGTAGGGACTTGTGTGTGAAAGTCTTGAGATTGGTGATACATGTATGATTTAGTGAGAATTAATGATAGCTTTAGTTGAGTAAATGGTTCGGCTAAGCATGAAAGGCTAGAAAGTTGAATAAAAATCAAGTTACGAGCCTTGGGGCAAAAGTGTGAATATGAGAAAGTTAGGGGCAAAATAGTAATTTTTCTAAAGTATGAGATAAGGGTCAATTTAGTCAAAGTGTGTATTGAATAAGTTGATTTATTCATTATAGATCAAGAAAGATGAAGCCCGGATTGAAACCGAGGCAAGAGCAAGGTGGTGGACTAAATTGCACATCTCTATACTTTTGAGTGCCGAGGTAAGTTTATGCGTAAACAATGCATTCATACTTATAATTTGTTAATGCTAGCTAGTGTGTAGCATCATTGAGAATGATTAAGAACCTATGTGGAATGAATGTGGTAGAAATTGTGAATGGATGTATGATTGAGTAAGTAGATATATGAATGTGTAGTGATAATGCTAAATGGTGGGCTAAGTGCGATACCATCCTAAGGCATAACGACGATGAGCTGGCTATGTGCGATGCTATCGTTAAGTATATTGTCTAGTGGGCTATGTGCGAAACCACTATGATTACCTTTGTGGTAGGATAGGTGTGATACTACCTTATTATTTGATTGTGGTAGGCTAAGGGCAAAACCACCGAGACATTAGCTGTGTGGATTAGTTGTGTGGATGTATTATCGAGAAATAATGATATGTTGTATATTGTGTAAATGTGATATTGAATGCAGGGATGCATGTCAATGGTTATGAGTATGTGACTCATGATGTGTAGAAGAGGTGGTAAGGGATAGAAAGAGTAAGCATAGTTGTACATTATATGTTAGTATAATGTTAATTGTTGTTTAGCTTATACTATGATGCTTAATTGTTTATGTGTAAACTTACTAAGCTCAAAGCTTACTCCCCTTCTTTTCCCTTGTCTTATAGAGTAAAAGTGTTGAATCGAGATACGTGGATCAATTGGAAGATTGCCTACATTATCAGCACACTCTGGTACATGAGACTCAATTTTTTTTAAATGGCATGTATAGGGGCAAGATGAGTTAGTGAATTTTGTTGTAAATGGCTAAGACGTGTTGCTTTTAGATGGATAATCTATTTTTTATAATGCCATAGTTGTTGGCTACTTTATTATATGAAAAGATGTAGTTATCCATGTGAGATTGTAAGATTATGAGTTGGTTATGGATGTGTTGAAAGAGTACTTATTGTGTATGATTGAGGAGTGAAAAGAACTTGACAAATAGCTTTGTTCTTGTCCATGTGGGTAGACACACTGGCGTGCGTCTAGGCCATGTGTGACACACGGTCAGCCCATAGGCGTGTGACTTGGCCGTGTGTCCCCTGCATGTTAGTATTTTAAGTCAGAATAGACCACGGACTAGTCACACGGGCATGTGCCTAGAACGTGTGTGTTAATCAATGTTGGCCATGGGCTAGCCACACAGGCATGTGTCTAGACTCTAGGCCGTGTTAAGGTAGTCAGTGTGCACCACGGGTGGAGAGCATGGGCGTGTGCCCTAACCGTGGGGCATTTGCAGAATGCTTGAGTTTTCATGCACGGGTAATGACCATGGGCGTGTGTGACCTCCACGGGCGTGCCAAATCACGGGCGTGAGAGCCCTGTATAGATGGAAAAGTTTTAAAAATCGTAGAAGTTTCAATATGGTCTCGAGAGCCCTCGTGAGTATGAGTGAGGCCTCGTAAGTCGAGAATGAGGTTGTTGAGGTGACTTAAGAGAGTAGTCACAATGAGCCTAAGTGGCGATCTTGAGGTTTTTATTATGGTAATGCCTCGGGCCTGGTTCTGGCGTAGAACCCGGGTAAGGGGTGTTACATTTAGTGGTATCAGAGCTATGGTTTACTCGGTTCTAGGACTACTGCAGCGGGTGTAAGAATCTAGCTATATATGCCATAAGTGTACAATGATAGTGTGGTGGCTTCTGATGATTTTAAATCTTGTTTTAGATAGAATATGGATTCCGATCCATTGACTGCTGATGAAGCCGCTAGTAATGCGTCGGCTCCTACGCAAGGAACCGTGCCTATTCAAAGTGGACCCGGGGCTAGGGGTCAAGGGGAAGAGGCACGAGAAGCCTTTCTCCAGATGATGAGTAATTCGTGCTCGGATTACGTCCGAGCAAACCCTAATGCTCAACCTCCTCCACCTCCTCCCATACCTCAGCCAATTCTAGTGGCTCCTCAAGGTATTGATGTAGTGAGGATATCGAACCTCCCGGTGGATAAGATTAGGAAACACGGGGCTGAGGAGTTTAGAGCTAAGGTAGATGATGACCCCGAGAGGGCAGAGTTCTGGTTAGAGAACTCAATGAGAGTATTCGATGAACTCTCTTGTACACCTTAATAGAGCTTGAAGTGTGCCGTGTCTTTGATGAGGGACTCGGCATACCATTGGTGGAAGACGTTGACGTCAGTGGTCTCGAGAGAGCGAGAGACGTTGGACTTCTTTCTGGAAGAGTTCCAGAAGAAGTATGTAAGCCAGAGGTTTACTGATCAAAAAAGGAAGGAATTCCTTGAGTTGAAGCAAGGATGAATGTCAGTAGCAGAATATGAGCGCGAGTTTGTTAGGCTTAGCAAATACGCTCAAGAATGTGTGCCGACAGAGACCATCTTGGGTAAGAGGTTCGAAGATGGACTGAATGAGGATATCAAACTCCTAGTTGGTATTTTAGAGTTGAAAGAGTTTGTTGTGTTGGTTGAGAGGGCAAGTAAGGCCGAAGAGTTGGGTAAAGAAAAGAGAAGGGCTATGAGTGAAGCTCGAGATGCGAGGAAGAGGTCGATGGGCAAGTCGTACCAAGCGCAGTCGAAAAGATCCAAGGAAGTGAATCCTCGGACGACAGCATCAGTGGGTTATTTGCATCGAAACTTGGACAACACTTGTTCGGGTTCGAGAGTCCAAGCCACTTCGATAGAAAGACTGGGCAATCTGAAGAACAAATCGGAGTGTCCAAGTTGTGGTAGATATCACACCGGAGAGTGTTGGGGTAACAATCAAAACTGTTATAAGTGTGGTTCCCCCAACCACTTTATCTGAGATTGCCCCGAGAGGGATGATAAGCAAGAAAAGCAAGAGATGAGATCTAGTGATGTGTCTGCAAGGGGTAGACCACCAAGAAACCCGAGAGGTGGGGATAGTGGTAAAGGTGCATCCAGAGACTCTGCTGTGAGACCGGAGGGTCGGGCACCTGCGAGGATGTATGCCATTCGCGCTCGCGAAGAGGTATCCTCCCTTGATGTGATAACAGGTACTTTTTCTCCCTTTGACACCTTTGTTATTGCTTTAATAGATCCATGGTCTACTCATTCTTATATCTGCATGAGACTGGCATCTAGTTTGAGTATGACCGTTGAGCCTACGGACTTTGTGGTTAAGGTGTCAAACTCGTTAGGAAAGCATGTGTTAGTGGACAAGATGTGTAAGAATTGTCCTTTGATGTTTGAGAGTCAATGTTTTCCCGCAAATCTTATGTTGTTGCCGTTTGATAAGTTTGACTTAATCCTTGGCATGGATTGGTTGACTACCCATAGTGTCTTAGTGAACTGTGGTCGTAAGTATGTCGAATTGAAATGTGAGAGTGGAGATGTTGTTCGGGTTGAATTAGGTGGATCAGATAGTCTACCAGTGATGATTTCTTCCCTAGTGGCTGAGAAATGTTTGAGAAAAGGGTGTGAGTCCTATCTCCCCTTTATTTTGAATACTCAAAAGGTTAGAGTGAAGTTTGATACAGTGCCGGTGGTATATGAGTATCCGGATGTATTTTCGGAAGAGTTACCCGGATTACCTCCAGAGAGAGAGGTCGAGTTTGGGATTGAGTTAGTTCCGGGAACGACACCTATTTCAATTGCTCCGTACAGAATGGCACCTTTAGAGTTGAAAGAACTGAAGGTTTAGTTGCAAGAGTTGATAGATAAGGGTTTTGCAAGACCGAGCTACTCACCCTGGGGTGCTCCGGTATTATTTGTAAATAAGAAAGATGGGTCTATGAGGTTGTGTATAGACTATAGATAGCTTAACAAAGTGACGATTAAGAATACGTATCCTTTACTAAGGATTGATGATCTTATTGATCAACTGAAGGGAGCTACAGTGTTCTCCAAGATAGACTTGAGGTATGGTTATTATCAGTTGAGAGTGAAGGAGCAGGATGTGTTGAAAACTGCATTTCGAACAAGGTATGGCCATTATGAGTTTTTGGTTATGCCGTTTGGTTTGACGAATGCACCGGCGATTTTTATGGATTTGATGAACCGTGTCTTCCGACCGTATGTGGATAAGTTTGTGATTGTCTTTATTGATGATATATTGATCTATTCTTGGGTTGAGAAAGATCATGAAGAACATTTGAGAATTGTCTTGCAAACTTTAAGAGATAAGCAGTTGTATGCTAAGTTTAGCAAGAGTGAGTTTTGGCTCCGAGAGGTCGGATTCCTAGGACACATTGTGTCAGGTGATGGTGTCAGAGTTGACCCGAGTAAGGTATCGGCTGTTGTGGATTGGAAACAGCCGAGGAATGTGTCGAAAGTTAGAAGCTTTTTGGGATTAGTGGGATATTACAGACGTTTCGTAAAGGGGTTCTCTGTGATTGCTACCCTGATGAAGAAATTGTTGCATAAGGATGTCAAGTTTGGTTGGACTGGGGCATGTCAACAGAGTTTTGAGAGATTAAAAACATTATTGACTGAGGCACCAGTTTTGGTTCAACCAAAATCGGGGAAAGAGTTTATGGTTTACAGTGACGCATCGTTTAATGGTCTCGGTTGCGTGTTGATGCAAGAGGGTAAGGTCGTCGCTTACGCCTCGAGGCAACTAAAATCGCACGAGAAGATTTATCCGACTCATGATTTGGAGTTGGCTGCGACTGTTTTCGCGTTAAAGATTTGGCGACATTACTTACATGGTGAGAAGTGCCAAATCTTTATGGATCACAAGAGTTTGAAGTATTTAATGGATCAGAAGGATCTGAATTTGAGACAGAGGCGGTGGCTTGAGTTATTGAAAGACTATGAGTTAGTCATTGATTACCACCCGGGAAAAGCGAATGTAGTTGCGGATGCCCTGAGTAGGAAATCCTTGTATGCTCTAAGAGTTATGAGGACGAGTTTAGCATTGTCTGATGATGGTGCTATCCTGGCAGAGTTGAGAGCTAAGCCACTATTTTTTCAACAGATATGTGAGGCTCTAAGAAATGACAGTGAGATGCTAACTAAGAGAGCTAAGTGCAGATCAGAAAGTGATTCTGATTTTCGAGTGGGCTCGAATGGATGTTTGTTGTACCGTAACAGAATTTGTGTACCCAGAGATGAAGAGTTAATCCGAAAGGTTTTGCATGAGGCACATAGTGGTTATTTGTCAGTACATCCGGGCAGTACAAAAATGTACAATGACTTGAAGAAGTCTTATTGGTGGCCGGGTATGAAGAGAGATATCTCCGAATTTGTGGCAAGGTGTCTGATTTGTCAACAAGTGAAAGCTGGGCATCAAGTACCTTCGGGATTGCTTCAGCCAGTGATGGTTCCCGAATGGAAGTGGGATCGGGTTACCATGGACTTTGTGACGGGGTTGCCTATGACTCCGAAAAAGAGAGATGCTATGTGGGTTGTTGTGGATAGATTGACGAAGTTGGCTCATTTTATTCCAGTACGTGTTAATTATTCACTGGATAAGTTAGCTGAATTGTATGTGGCAGAGATAGTGAGGTTACATGGTATACCTGTGTCTATTATATCAGATAGAGATCTGAGGTTTACTTCGAGGTTTTGGAAGAAGTTGCAAGAGGCTTTGGGAAAAAAGTTAAATTTCAGTACTGCGTTCCATCCACAAATAGATGGTCAGTCTGATAGAGTGATTCAAGTTCTCGAAGATATGCTTCGATGCTATGTGTTAGAATTCGAAGGTAGTTGGGAGAGGTATCAACCTTTGGTCGAGTTTGCCTACAACAACAGTTATTAGTCGAGTATACAGATGGCACCGTATGAAGCTTTGTATGGTCGTAAGTGTCGGACTCCATTGTATTGGACCGAGCTTAGTGAAAAATAGATCCATGGAGTCGATCTAGTGAAATAGACTGAGGAGAAAGTGAAAGTAATCTGTAATAGTCCGAAGAAAATCGCTTGACCGAAGTGTAAGTCGACGCGGTTTGAAAAGAAAAGAAATTGAGTTTAAGGTGGGTGACAAAGTGTTTTTAAAAGTGTCCCCATGGAAGAAGATTATGATATTTGGACGAAAAGGGAAATTGAGTCCAAGATTCATAGGACTGTATGAGATTACAAATAGAGTTGGGCCAGTAGCTTACCGGTTGGCTTTGCCGGTAGAGTTGGAAAAGATACATAATGTGTTCCATGTGTCGATGTTGCGACGGTATCGCTCTGATCCTTCACATGTGATTCCTTCAATGGAAATTGAGATAAGACCGGATATGTCTTATGAAGAGGAGCCGATTAAGATCTTGGCTCGAGAAGTGAAACAATTGAGAAATAAGAGCATAACTCTAGTGAAAGTGTTATGGCAGAAACACGGTGTTGAAGAGACTACGTGGGAAACGGAAGAAGCTATGAGAGAGCAATATCCAAACCCTTTACTGGTAAGATTTTTGGGGGCAAAAATCTCTAAAGGGGAGAGAGTTGTAACATCCCGATTTAGGGCCTAGTTGGTATAGTGGTGTGAGACCACAAATCCGAGGTTTTTTAACGAGTTTTTGAAGTTTATGCTATGTTTTCATGCTAGTGTGAAAGTTTCATGAAGCAATTTTGTGAAATTGCGGTTGAATTGTCCAAAAGGACTAAAATGCAAAAGTTGCAAAATGTGAGATTCTAGAAGCTATTTGTGTGAAATAGCTTTAGAATATTAATTAGAGGTCCTTAAATAGCAATTTTCCCAATTTCTAATTTTTGGACAAAATTGGGCATGGATGAGTTAAAATAGAAAGCTTGTCAAAAATGGCATTTCGGTCATTTGACAATTAAATGTTTTAAATGGAAAAAGATGATAGAAATTCATTCATCTTCTTCTCCAAGGCTGCCGAAAATTCAAAGAGCCATTGTTAGGGTTCTTCAAATTTTTCAATCTTGCTTGTAAGTGCATCCAAGCCCTGTTTTTGATATTCTTCGTATTTTTGAAGTCCTAGTAGCAAGAGAAAGCTATTTTTAGCTATATGTTGAGCTAAGATGGATGTTAAAAAATGTACCCATGTATGACATGCATGTATTTTGATGTTTTATGGAAGAATATGAAAGCTTGATGTAGTAGAAACATCTTTTGCTAAGTGATTTTCCATGAAAATGCATGTAGGGACTTGTGTGTAAAAGTCTTGAGATTGGTCATTCATGTATGATTTGGTGAGAATTGATGATAGCATTAGTTGAGTAAATGGTTCGGCTAAGCATGAAAGACTAGAAAGTTGAATAAAAATCATTTTACGAGCCTTGGGGCAAAAGTGTGAATATGAGAAATTTAGGGGCAAAATAGTAATTTTTCTAAAGTATGAGATAAGGGTCAATTTAGTCAAAGTGTGTATTGAATAAGTTGATTTATTCATTATAGATCAAGAAAGACGAAGCCCGGATCGAAACCGAGGCAAGAGCAAGGTGGTGGACTAAATTGCTCATCTCTATACTTTTGAGTGCCGAGGTAAGTTTATGCGTAAACAATGCATTCATACTTACAATTTGTTAATGCTAGCTAATGTGTAGCATGATTGAGAATGATTAAGAACCTATGTGGAATGAATGTGGTAGAAATTGTGAATGGATGTATGATTGAGTAAGTAGATATATGAATGTGTAGTGATAATGCTAAATGGTGGGCTAAGTGCGATACCATCCTAAGGCATAACGACGATGAGATGGCTATGTACGATGCTATCGTTAAGTATATTTTCTAGTGGGCTATGTGTGAAACCACTATGACTACCTTTGTGGTAGGCTAAGTGCGATAGTACCTTATTATTTGATTGTGGTGGGCTAAGTGCGAAACCACCGAGACATTAGCTGTGTGGATGTATTATCGAGAAATAATGATATGTTATATATTGTGTAAATGTGATATTGAATGCAAGGATTAATGTCAATGGTTATGAGTATGTGACTCATGATGTGTTGAAAAGGTGGTAAGGGATAGAAAGAGTAAGCATAGTTGTACATTATATGTTAGTATAATGCTAATTGTTGTTTAGCTTATACTATGATGCTTAATTGTTTATGTGTAAACTTACTAAGCTCAAAGCTTACTCCCCTTCTTTTCCCTTGTCTTATAGAGCAAAAGTGTTGAATCGAGATACGTGGATCAATTGGAAGATCGCCCACATTATCAGCACACTCTGGTACATGAGACTCAATGTTTTGTAAATGGCATGTATAAGGGCTAGACGAGTTAGTGAATTTTGTTGTAAATGGCTAAGACGTGTTGGCTTTTAGATGGATAATCTATTTTTTATAATGCCATAGTTGTTGGCTACTTTATTATATGAAAAGATGTAGTTATCCATGTGAGATTGTAAGATTATGAGTTGGTTATGGATGTGTTGAATGAGTACTTGTTGTGTATGATTGAGGAGTGAAAAGAACTTGACAAATAGCTTTGTTCTTGTCCATGTGGGTAGACACTCGTACGTGCGTCTAGGCCATGTGTGACACACGGTTAGCCCATGGGCGTGTGACTTGGTCGTGTGTCCCCTGCATGTTAGTATTTTAAGTTAGAATAGACCATGGACTAGTCACACGGATGTGTGCCTAGAACGTGTGTGTTAATCAGTGTTGGTCACGGGCTAGCCACACGGGCGTGTGTGTAGACTCTAGGCCGTGTTAAGGTAGTCAGTGTGCACCACGGGTGGAGAGCACGGGCGTGTGCCCTAACCGTGGGGCATTGGCAGAATGCTTGAGCTTTCATGCACGGGTAGTGACCATGGGCATGTGTGACCTCAACGGGCGTGCCAAATCTTACACGGGCGTGTGAGCCCTGTATAGATGGAAAAGTTTTAAAATAGTAGAAGTTTCGATATGGTCTCGAGAGCCCTCGTGAGTATGAGTGAGGCCTCGTAAGTCGAGAATGAGGTTGTTGAGGTGACTTAAGAGAGTAGTCACACTGAGCCTAAGTTGCGATCTTGAGGTTTTTATTATGGTAACGCCTCGGGCCTGGTTCCGGCGTAGAACCCGGGTAAGGGGTGTTACACTTTTCTTCACTCAAGTAAGTCAATTTGATGTTTATTTTTGATGATTTTTGTATATTTGGAGCCCTCAAAGCTTAAGCTATCTAATGAGAGGACTAGTTTGCAATATGGTTGAAAGTCTAGGGACTTACCATGATAGAGTTTATGTTGTTTGAAGAGTTTTTATGGAAGAAAATGAATGATAGGATGATGAGAAACAACTTTTGTGAAATGTGTTGTTATGAAAACACCTAATTAGGACTAATTTGTAAATGTTGCAAATTGGTAATAAGGGAATGAAATAGTTGAAATTTTTAGTTGCTATAGAAGAGAATATGATTCGGCTAGGCTTGATTAGTAAAGAAGATGGATGAAAATTTATTTACAAGCCTAGGGGCAAAATTGTAATTTTGCCAAAGTATAGGGGTAAAATGGTCATTTTTGCCTAAGTAGAGATTAAGTTGTAATATGATCATTAAGTGATTAAATGAGTAAATTTTATTGTTCTAGATCGAAGAAAATGAGATTCGGACCTAGAACGGGAGAAAGAGAAATGTGGGCAAATAGACTCCATTTTTACCCTTTTCGGTATCGAGGTAAGTTCATATGCAAATGTTGTAATTACGTATGAGTTAATTTGATATTCCAATGTTGTATGGAATGTATATTTACTCTATGAATGTATGAAATATCTTTTGATGAGACGTCAAGAGAATTGTATCTAAGAGCAATGGGAAATGTATATAGCATGATATGATGATAGTTAAGGTCCCGTGTAAGACCATATTGGAATATGGCCTCGGTGTGAGAATTCGTATAAGACCATGTCGGGGACATGGCAACGATATGTTAATGCATGTAAGACCCTATCGGGGTATGATGTCAGTGTGACATTAGGTGTATGAAACTCAAAAGTGTTGTTTAACAATTTGAGTGATTCAACGGGTATGTCGAAGATGAGAAAGTATGTGGTTGCACCACGAGAAACACAAGTGTGTGTTATAATTGAATTGAGATGAATTCAGTATATGATGAACTCCTAGTGGGTTATGTGTAATCAATGCACCTTAGTTGCATGAGATAGATTTATTGATGCATTGTGTGAATGCGAACGAGTATCGTAGAAAGTTAAGTAAGAATAGTAATGTGTGAGGATGTTCTCTAATGAACATTTGAAATAGAGAAATACATGTGGATAACTATCCATGAATGTATAATAATGGTGAGCTATGCGCAATATCACCTTATTAATGGTTAGTGATGGGCTGTGTGCGATACCATCAACCATATTATTATCGGTGGGCTGTGTGCGTTACCACCTGATTAATTAGTAATTGATGGGTTGTGTGCGATACCATCGCTTATAAATGATTGGTGGGCTTATAATGAGTGAGCTTCAAGAAATAGCTGAGTAAGTAACCATGAGTTTATGAGAAAAACTCACTATAATACCTTGCGGTTGTATATATTCAATGAATATCGGTATTTGTCAGTTATACGCAAATAAACTTACTAAGCATTTTTGCTTACTCCTTTTCTTTTCCCATATCTTATAGGTTATTTTTAACTAGCTCGGGTTGGAGGCCGCCGGAGATGTTTTCACACTATCGAGTAGAAGCTTGGTATGATGTTTCAAGTTCTTTTGAGTCAAGGCATGTATAGGGACCTCTTTTAAAGTTGACTAAGTCATAGTTGATATAGCCAAATATGTTGGTGTAAGTGAGTTATGTTTTGGTTGTGAATAGCCATAGATGATGGCTTAAGTAGATTGTAATTGTATTGTAAATAGTTCTCCCTTGTGTTTGGGATGAAGAATTCATTGTATGAATTAAATGTCTTTAATTCATGAGTTATATTGATGCTATGTGGAGCTATGTGATGATGTATGAATGTATGCAAATGAGAGTGGCAAAAAGGGCTTGGTAGATAGCCTGCTAATCTCCCACATGAGTAGACACACGGCCGTGTGTCAAGACCGTGTGGGAGGCACGGTTAGCACATGGGCGTGTGCCCAGGCCGTGTGAAGTCTGCACCATACACTTGGAATTTAAATCGCCACACGGTTGAAACACACGGGCATGTGTGTGGGCCGTGTGGATTAGTCAGAATGCCAAGGTTTGGCACACGGGCCAAGGCCATGGGAGTGTCAAGGCCGTGTGAAATTAGTCAGTTTCGACCACGAGTGGTAGACACGGGCATGTCTTAGGGGCACACGGGCGTGTCCCTAGACCAACACGGGCGTGTGGCCCCTGTTTTGATGAAAAGTTTAGTGAGTTCATAAAAGCTTCGGGATTAGTTCCAAAACCTCTCGGATGTATGTTTAAGGTCTCAAAAGCCGAGGTTGAGTAAGTGATAGGCTTAAATGAAATTTTATAGCCCGTTTTGAAGTGTTAAGTAAGATTAAGCATGGTAATGCCTCGTATCCGGTCTCGTTGTCAGACTCGGGTAAGGGGTGTTACAGACTGTGTCTACGGGTAGTGTGCGAGGTCCGTCCAGGAATACTGATATTTTGAATTGTGAGCATTGTGGGAAAAAGCACCATGGTGAATGTTGGAAGTGAACTAGAGCTTGTTTTTGCTGTGGATCTATAGAACATTTTGCTAGAGAGTGTCCGAAGAATGAGAATGCTACCCCTATTAATTCTCAGAGGTCTGTGCCTGCATCTAGGGGTCGTGGTTCAAGTCGAGGTGTTCTTTTTCGAGAGGTGATGCTAGGAAAGGAAATGATGTTGTTACTCATTAGTCAGAGGCTAGAGCGCCAATCAGAGCTTATGTTGTGCGGATACGTGAGGATGGCGATGCTAATGACATTGTGACAGGTATCTTTTTATTACATTCATAACATGTTTATGCTTTGATAGATCCGGGATCTTTGCATTCGTATGTTAATGCTGAATTAGTTAAATCATGAAATTTAAAATATGAGACGTCTAGAGTATCGAAAGTGGTGTCAAGTCCGTTGGGACAATTTATGTTAGTAGGTCAGGTGTGTAGAAGATGTTCATTAGTGATATAGAATATAGCCTTCCCTGTTGATTTGTTGATAATGCCGTTTGGCGATTTTGATCTGATTTTGGGTATGGATTGGCTTATGGAATACGGAGTGATTCTGGGTTGCCGTAAAAAGAAGTTTGTAGTGCAGAGAGAATACAGTAATATGATTGAAGTGAATGGTGTTCAAATGAGTGGTTAAACTTGCATCATTTCAGCAATTCGAGCTGATAAAATTCTCAATCAAGGCTATGAAACTTTTTTGGCCTATGTTATCAATTCGAATCCTGGTGATAATCAGAACAGTAAAATATGTATTGTTTGTGAATCCCCTAATGTGTTTCCTGAGGAATTATCGAGATTACCACCAGATCGGAGGTAGAGTTCGCAATTGAAGTGTTTCCTGGTACGGCTCCGGTGTCAATGTCACCTTATCATATGGCACCCACAAAGTTGAAAGAATCAAAGGTGCAATTGCAAGATTGACTGGATCACGACTTTATACGCCCTAGTATGTCGCCTTGGGGAGCTCCAGTACTTTTCGTCAAAAAGAAAGATAGCTTGATGCGACTTTGTATAGACTATCAGCAATTGAATAAGTTGATGATTAAGAATCGATATCCTCTACCTCGTATAGATGACTTATTCGGACAACTAAAAGGAGCTTCTATCTTTTCTATGATCGATTTGAGATCGGGTTACTATCAGTTGAAAGTTAAAGATAGTGACGTATCGAAGACGACAGTTTGTACGCGTTATGGCCATTATGAATTGTAAGTGATGCCTTTTGGGCTAATGAATACTCCGGCGGCATTCATGGATCTCATGAATCATATTTTTCAACCGTAATTGGATCAATTTGTGGTAGTTTTTATTGACGACATCTTGATCTATTCGAAATTCGAATCCGATCATGAGCAACACCTCAGAATTGTTTTGCGAGTGTTATAAGAGAAACGATTATATGGAAAGCTTAACAAGTGTGAATTCTGGCTATCAGAAGTTGTGTTTTTAGGGCATGTTATCTCGGAAGAAGGGATTAGAGTTGATTCGAAAAAGATTGAGGCCATTATTCAGTGGAAAGCGCCGAGAAATGTGTCAGAGGTTCGCAATTTTCTTGGTTTAGCTAGTTATTACCGAAGATTTGTAAATGGTTTTGCGAAGATAGCTTTGCCGATGACAAATCTGTTGCATAAGAATGTCCAATTCGTCTGTAACTATCAATGCTAAGAAAGTTTTGAGAAATTAAAGTAGATGTTGACTGAAGTGGCTATTTTAACTTTACCAGAATCAGGAAAGGATTTTGTGGTTTATAGTGAAGCTTCTTTGAGTGATCTTGGTTGTGTTTTGATGTAAGATGGGAAAGTGATCGCGTATGTGTCTCGTTAGTTAAAAACGTACGAACACAATTATCCGACACAAAATTTAGAGTTAGCTGCTGTGGTTTTTGCTTTAAAGATCTGGAGACAGTACCTATACAGTGAAAGTGTCACATCTATACCGATCATAAGATTCTCAAATACCTCTTATCTCAAAAGGAGTTGAATATGAGACAACGTCATTAGGTCGAGCTTCTGAAAGACTTTAATCTCATTATTGATTACGAACTTGATAAAGCTAATGTCATAGCTGATGCGTTGAGAGAAAAATAGTAGTTGAATTGAGAGCAAAGTTTTCTCAACTCAGTATCAATGACGATGGAAGCTTGTTGGCTGAATTAAAGATAAAACCGGTGATGTTTGATCGGATCAAGCCAGCGTAGTTAGATGATGTCAAGTTGGCGAAGAAAAGAGAAATGGTTCTGAATGGCACAATAGAAAACTTCAGCATTAATGGTTGTGATTGCTTGAGATTTCATAACCGAATATGTGTTCCAGATGTTTCAGAACTAAAAGAGTTGATACTTCATGAAGCTCATGATAGTCCTTTTGCTTTACATCCTAGAGGAGTGAAAATGTATCGTGATTTGCGAGAATCTTATTGGTGGCCAGGAATGAAAAGAGATGTCGTCGAGTATGTAGGTAAATGCTTAACTTGTTAGCGAGTTAAAGCAGAACATCAGGTTCACAGGATTACTTCAGCCTATTTCTATTCCTGAGTGAAAATGGGAACGTATCATGATGGATTTTGTAACAGGGTTACCTTTATCATCAAGTAAGAAAAATGTTGTGTGGTGATTGTTGATCGACTTACGAAATCGGCTCATTTCATTGCGGTTAGGACTAATTGGTCACTCCAAAAACTTCTAAAGTTTACATTCAGGAAATTGTGAGATTGCACGGTGTCCCTATGTCAATAATCTTTGATCGAGATCCGCGTTTCACTTCGAGATTTTGGAAACAATTGCATGAATCTCTTGGTAGGAGACTCAACATTAGTACAGCCTTCCACCCACAGACAGATGAACAATCTGAGCGTGTTATTCAAATATTGGAAGTTATGATTCGCTCTTGTGTAATCGATTTTGAATCAGGTTGGGAGCGTTACTTACCATTGGCCGAATTCATATACAACAATAGCTTCCTATCGAGTATTCAAACGGCTCCGTACGAAGCTTTATATGGTCGTAGGTGTCAAACATGTAACACATCTAACCCGAACCGTCACTGGAATAGGGTTAAGAGGCATTACCGGACAATCAAAACATTTCACATCCATTTAATCAACACAAAGTCAATCAAAACATTTTTCAACACTGCAGAGGTCACACGCCCGTGCGGTCAGGCCGTGTGCCTCACACGGCTACCAAACACGCCCATGTGTCCACGCCGTGCCAAAACAGGGTATACATACTGACTTGTCCACACGGCCACCAGACACGCCCATGTGCAATGGTCATGTGAAATTAAGCTAGCTACTGACTTGGTCACACGGCCACAAGGAACGCCCGTGTGCCACGGCCGTGTACCCTACCCAGGCACACTTTGAAGTGGCCCTTGAGCCACACGGCAGAGACACACGCCCGTGTCCCTTAACCGTGTATGCAAAATAGGCCATTTGCAAGGCAAAAATGCCACCCACACTTGGGTCAAACCTACAAGCACATACAAGCCTATTTCCACACACAATTGGAAACCAAATACATGTTTATTAAGCAACATATCATCCCATCCAATCTCATTTCTAATCATGTCAACTTCTATACCAAATTGCACAACTAAAACACATGCATAACCAAGCATGATTCATCCACAATATCACTAGATCACAATGGCATCAATCCATCACTAAGCTTACCATTCATAAGACATTTTCATTTCCATCAAGCCATACCATAACATGCATCATATACCAATTTCACACTTACATATTGCCAACATTTATCTAGCCACATCACATGGCTTCAACACAACTAGCCTATACATGCCATATTCAAATATACACATCTTCAAAAGTACCAAAATAGACTGCCGATAGTGTGATAGACATGCTGACGATCCCCAGATCCGAGCAAGCTTTACTGACACTGTAAAACAGAGAAACAAATCACACAGTAAGCTTTCAAAAGCTTAGTAAGTTCGTAATATAATACATATTACTCAATAACACCACATCAATACATAATTAAACCATCACAAAGATAAATGCACAATTAGGCTCATCATGAATCTCAACCATATGCTCAAGTATCTATTCATTCAACTTTTAAGGCTATCATCAACCACATAGGTTCAAACGTACCTTAATCAACACATAGTTACTTACCATTCATGCTACTCAATTTCTCGATATTACCTCTCATCCAACCTTTGCTATTCCTTTGATTTATTCACACACTTAGTGTCAATTTCATAACCGAAACATAATTGTCATCGCACACTTAGTGTCGATATGTTAAACTGAACTTATATCGGTAACGCACACACAGTGCCAATTTGATAAGCCGAAGCTTCTATCTTTTCGCACACACAGTGCTAATCATCTCTGTCTCGTTTCTAATTTCGCACACTTAGTGCCCTCTAAGTTCAATTCCGCACATAACATTTCTAATCTCATAGTTATATATATATATTTAATTCAATTCACATCACATAGATATAGATTACAACTAGTATTATATCCGAACTTACCTCGGACGTCGAAATACCGAAACGGTCGATTAATCGAGCACTTTGTCTTTGCCTCGATCTCGATCCGAATGTTTCCTTTCTTGGTCTATACATATTCAAATTCAACTCATTCAATCACCAATTCATTCAATTTAGTCCACACACACATATTTAGGGCATTTTACAAAATAGCCCTCATATTTTCACATTTCGACACTTTAGTCCCTCTTTCCCAAAATCACAAAATACACCAAATTTCTACTCACACAAGCTTAGCCGAATTCTTCCCATGCTAATACAAGCCCACACATTTCATTTATTTCACATTTTAGCCCTTAAATTTACACTTTTATCAATTTGGCCCAAATTAGCCAATTTCATCAAAAATTCAAATACAAACTATGTTAACTCAACATCAAACTTTCATATTTCACCAACTATCAACACAAAGCTCACATGTTCATCAATGGCACATCTCAAATCTTCATCAAATTCTAAAATTAAAGCATGGGTTTGAAAGAGCACGAAGCAACGATTACAAAAACGTAGAAATTATCAAAAATTGATCAAAAACACATACCCGATTGAACTATGATTGTGCCGAAATTGAAGAAGCTTCAAACCCTATTTTTCTTTCTCAAATTCGGTGGAAGATGAACATTATAGCCACCAATTTCATGTTTGTTTAATTAATACTAACTTATTTGGCATTTTACTATTTTACCCTTAATGAAAATTAATAAAACACCTTATGCCATGCTATCATCTTCCATTAACTATAAAATGGGTTAATTGCAACATAATTCCTCCAAATTATAAAGACAACAACAATTAAGCACTTAACAATCAGCACACAACATTTTACACTTTATGCGATTAAGTCCTTTCTCACAATTCGACACGCGGTCGATAAAATTTTCACACGAAACTTTCACACAGGCTCAATCACATATTATAAACCTAAAAAATAATTTTAAAATATTTTCTGACCTAGAATATGTGGTCTCGAAACCACTGTTCCGACTAGGGTCAAAACTGGGCTATTACAACTCTCCCCCCTTAGGGATTTTCGTCCCCGAAAATCTTACCAGTGAATAGGTGTGGGTATTGCTCTCTCATAGTATCTTCAGGCTCCCACGTAGCCTCTTCTACTCCGTGCTTGTGCCACAACACTTTCACTAAAGAATTTTTTTTGTTTCTAAACTCTTTGGTCTTTCGTGCCAAAATTCGAATCGGCTCTTCACTATATGACAAATCTGTCTGAATTTCAACCTCAGTAGGAGCAATCACATGAGACGTGTAACACCCCTTACCCGAGACCTTTGCCGGGGTCGAGTATGTGGCATTACAAGACTCGACTACAAGTTCGGAACATAAAAATTTAAAGCTGTCAAACTGCATCATGCTGACTAAATTGATCATAACTCGAGTTAAAAAACTCGAAATTTAGATCCGTAAATTTTCCTTGAAACTAGACTCTTATAAGAATTTACCAGAATTTTTCCAGAATTTTTCATGTGGCCAATTAGTACAGTTTATTCATCAAAGTTTCCACTATTTCACTGTTGACGATTCTGACCTGTCATTACAAAAACTCATTTATCTCATAGCAAAAATTTTCAATAATGTTCTTGTTTATTCCTATTAAAAATAGACTCATCAAGGATTTCAAACATATAAACCATGCTCCCTAATTATTTTTGTACAAATTTTAACAATTTTTCCAAGACAGAACATGGATTCACGAGCTCATTCAGATCAAGTCTCACTAAAATTTAAATATCTCATAACATAAAACTCCTTTGCCTACTCTGTTTCTTTCATATCAAAATAGACACAATAAGCTTTGGTTCTATACCTCATTCACCTTCTAATTCAACTTATCCTATTTTTGGTGATTTTTCAAAACTACATCACTGCTGTTACTAAAGACTGTTTCTTTACAAGATATGATTACTAGCTTATAACCGAATATACTCACATATAATTCGTACCATCCATGCATCTTAACCATTTACGCAATTTAGCTTATACCTAAATCATTCGCATAATATCATAACATCATCGATTTAAAAGAGCACCAACATTTATAACAAAAGTCCCAAAAAGCATACTTGACTAAAAATTTAGCCATATTCGCATGGCTATTACATACATGAACCAAAGTTTCCATCAAAATTAAATAAAGTCTTTCCTATACATGCCTTCTTTGGAAAAACCAAAATGAAAGAGTACCAAAACAATTTGATAGTGTGGACGACTTTCCGAACGATCCCGACGAGCTTGTAGCTTGCACCTAATCTATAAAACAAAGGAGAACATTTCACACTAGTAAGCTTACTAGCTTAGTAAGTCCTAATCTCATGATAATAAAACATACAAATAATTGAAATTAAACTTCCAACTTATTGTATTCCACATAAGCACTTAAGTCAATTACTTATACAAGGCTGAATACTAGAAATTCAATAACCCAAGTAAAGTAGAAATCATTTCATTAAAATTCATATAAGCATATCGCATGAAAATCTCCTTTCTTAGCATTTATACTTTGAAAACCAATTGTTCCATAATAGCACATTCTAACTCGAATTCCATCATATTACACCCATCAATATTAACTTCAACACATATAACACAATTCTCATAATATTAATTCGACTCAAGTGATATTAAGCATAACATACCTTACATGCTTACCTGAACCATATACTCAATAAATTAGCTTTAAGTTGTCTTGAACAAAGATTTGATTTCTCTTTTGTAAAATACATCACCGGCATCAAGCACGCTAGGCGTAAAAAGCCCGGAAGTAACACCGCACGAGGCCTGCTAGGCGTAAAAGCCCGATAAATAACACCGGCACAAGGCCTGCTAGGCGTAAAAGCCCGATAAATAACACCGGCACAAGGCCTGCTAGGCGTAAAAGCCCGATAAATAACACCGGCACAAGGCCTGCTAGGCGTAAAAGCCCGAGTCACGTCAATACAGTTAAACATTACCAACACACTTCATAACTATTATAAACTCATCTAATTCAATTGGGCTCACTCACATTGGACCAACAAAACCATTTTATCATTATACAATCCAACAATTCCCATCACATACTCAACATAAATCATCAACCTAATATGTCAATATACATTCGGCCATGATGTAAATGGATACTAACATCCATCAATTTTTAATATTCAAGATAACCATAATTAATTCTTTGACACGATTTAAGTAAAGGACTTACCTCGGTTGTTGATAGTCCGTGCGAATCGGCTATTCGAGAACCTTCGTCTTTCCCCTGTCTAATTCCGTTTTTCTTTGCTCTTGATCTAAAACACATTAAAATTTAGCTCATTTAATCGCATTTCATCTCAATTTAGTCCCAAAACACACAAATGGGCAATTTACCATTTTGCCCCTAATGTTTCCCATTTTTTACAAATTGGTCCAATTTGCACAAAACACAAAATATGAAAAAATTTCCAACACTATAGCTTGGCCGAATCTTCCCCATAGCCCTATGTGTTCATGCATTTCATTTATTTCATGTTTTAGTCCTTCAAAATATATTTTTTTTATTTCAAATAAATCCCTAACATCCGATTTCATCACAACTTCTAATTCAAAAGAGGATGATTTAACATATACTAATTGAAATCTACTATCAAACATTTCAAACCATGCCTATACAACCATAGCCGAATTTTAAAGTGCCAAAATCTCAAAAATTTCCACATGGGTTGTATAGCATTCAAAGCAACCATTCCAAAAATGTAAAAATTATCAAAAACTAAGCAAAATACATACCCCTAATTAAGCTCCAAATTGCCGAAATTTCAAGCTCCAACAATGGAGTTTCTTCCTCTAACTTTCGGCCAAGAAGATGAATGAGGTAAGGTTCTCTTTCTTCCCACTTGTTTTTATTATTTTATGTTAAAACAACACACATATATTAACAATATTTATTTACTCACTAATATAACTTATACTAATACTAAAATAACATCAAATTTGTAATTAAAGTGGCCCATTGCCGTCCCTCTTTGTAGTATATGGGCTAATTGCCCTTTTAGTACATCCACTTAAAAAGCCACAATCAATTTAGTACCTTTCACTTTAGTATGCAACTTTTTCTCTTTTCTCGATTAAATCCTTTTTATCAAATTGAGCACTTAAATGACTAAATCTTTCTACGAAACTTTCACACTCACTAAATCACATATAATAAACACGAAATATAATATTAAAATATTACTCAGGCTCGGATTCGTGGTCCCGAAACCACCGTTCCGATTAGGGTCAATATTGGTCTGTTACAACTCTCCCCCCTTGAGAATTTTCGTCCTCGAAAATTTTACCATTAAACAAGGTCGGATATTGTTGCCTCATTGCCTCCTCAGGCTCCCACGTAGCCTCTTCAACTCCGTGACGATTCCATAATTCCTTTATTAATGGAATTCTTTTATTTCTCAACTCTTTTATTTCCCGAGCTAGGATACGGATCGGTTCTTCATCATATGTCAAATCGTTGGATTTCAATCTCTGTCGGTGTGATCACATGAGACGGATCTGATCTGACTTATTTAAGCATCGAAACATGAAATACATCATGTATCTTTTCTAACTCAGAGGGCAACTTCAACCTATAAGCAACAGGCCCAATACGTTCAGTGATTTCATAAGGTCCGATGAATCTCGGACTAAGATTGCCTTTCCGACCAAATCGGAATACCTTTTTCCACGGAGAAACTTTCAAGAATACTCGATCTCCGATTTGAAATTCAATATCTTTACGCTTTAAGTCAAGATAAGACTTTTGTGTCCGAGGCGACTTTCAAAGTATTTCGATCACAAACCACTTTTTGTTCGGTTTCTTTAATCAAATCAACCCTCGTATCTTATTCTCGCCGCTCACCCGATATAATGGTGTTCGACATTTTCGCCTGCATAAGGCTTCATAAGGTGCCATTTTGATACTAGATTGAAAGCTATTATTGTAAGCAAATTCAATCAAAGGTAGGTATCGTTCCCACGCACCTTCAAACTCGAGAACGCAACATCTCAACATGTCCTCAAGTATCTCGAATAGTTCGCTCGGATCGACCGGCCTGTCATGGATGAAAGGTCAGTACTAAAATGAAGTTTAGTGCCTAAAGCATCTTGCAACTTCTTCCAAAACCGCGATGTGAATCTCGGGTCTCTGTCTGAAACAATGGAACTCGATACACCATGCAATCTCACAATGCAGTGATACATACAATTCGGCAAGTTTATCGAGTGAATAGTCTACACGAATCGGTACAAAATGAGCTGATTTGGTCGGTCTATCAACTATAACCCAAACGGCATCTTTCTTACTCGGTGTCATAGGGAGACCGGATACAAAATCCATTGTAATTCTATCCCATTTCCATTCGGGTATCATGATTGGTCAAGTAGTCTGGATGGCACTTGATGCTCACCTTTTACTTGTCGACAAACTAAGCATTTCAAACAAATTCGGATATATCCCGCTTCATGCCGTGCCACCAATAGAATTGTTTCAAATCGTTATACATTTTTGTGCTACCCGGATGTATCGATAGTCGACCACTATGGGCCTCACTCAGAATCATCTCAGATCAAATCGAGTTCTTCGAACACATATTCGGCTTTTAAAATTCAAGCGATCATTTGCATCAATCAAAAATGATTCTCGCACCTTTTCACACCGAATTCGACTAGTAATCAAATCTTTGTCAACTTTCTCGTGCATCACAAATTTGCTGAATAAACATCGGTCTTGCTTGTAACTCGGCTATGATCGAACCATCACCGACATAGCTATCTCGCGCGTTCATTGCACGAAGAGCAAACAATGATTTTTGACTTAACGCATCCGCAACAACGTTAGCTTTTCCCGATGGTAGTCAATCACTAATTCATAGTCTTTCAAAGAATTCTAACCATCTGCGTTGTCTCAAGTTTAGATCTTTCTCGAGTCATCAAATATTTTAAACTTTTGTGATCCGAATAAATATGACATTTTTGCCGAATAAATAGTGACGCCAAATTTTCAATGCGAACACAATGGTCACTAACTCTAGATCATGAGTTGGATAATTTTTCTCATGCGGCTTCAATTGTCTCGAAGCGTAGGCTATCACCCCGCCTTCTTGCATTAAAACGCAACCCAACCCATTCAAGGAAGCATCACTAAAAATAATAAATTCTTTACCCGATTCAGCCGAGTTAATCTGGAGCCTCGGTCAAAAGGGCTTTCAACTGTTCAAAACTTTTCTCGACACTTTTCTCGACCACTCAAATTTGACATCTTTACGTAGTAGTCTCGTCAAAGGTGTAGCTATTACAAAACCTTTTACAAATCGTCTGTAATATCCTGCAAGGCCTAGGAAACTTCTGATCTCGAAACATTCTTTGGTGGTTTCCAATCGAGTATAGTTGCTATCTTGTTTGGATCTACCCAACACCGACACCAAAACAACATGACCCAAGAAGTCGACTTCATTCATCCGAACTCACACTTATCGAATTTTGCATACAACCGTTGATCTCTCAAAGTTTGTAGTACTACTCTCAAATGCTCAAAGCATGTTCCGCTTCATTTTTGGAGTAGATCAATATATCATCAATAAACACTACTACAAACCGATCCAAAACTGCTTAAGACTCGGTTCATTAGATCCATAAAATAGCAGTGCATTAGTAAGTCCAAAAGGCATAACTAAAAACTCATAATGTTCGTACCTCGTTCGGAATGCAGTCTTCGGCACATCTGAATCTCTAACTCGCAACTGATAATAGCCCGATCTCAAATCTATCTTCAAAAACACTGAAGCCCCCTTCAACTGATCAAATAAATCATCAATCCGAGGTAACGGGTACTTATTCTTTATAGTTACCTTATTTAGTTGCCGGTAATCGATACACATTCTCATAGTCCCATCCTTCTTTTTCACAAATAAAACCGGTGCACCCCAAGGAGAGAAACTCGGTCGTGCGAAGCCCCTATCTGTCAACTCTTGCAACTGCGCTTTCAATTCTTTTAATTCAGTAGGCGCCATTCGGTACGGAGCTATCGAAATCGGAGTCGCACCCGGCACTAACTCAATGCCGAACTCAATCTCTCGCACTGGGGGTAAACCCGGTAGTTCTTCAGGAAACACATCGGGGTATTCACATACAACTGATACTGATTCAATTTGTTTCTCGGACATTTTATTGTCCAGTACATAAGCCAAATAAGCTTCACACCCTTTTCTCACATACTTCGGGCTAACATTGAAGATATTATCAGAGGCAACCCATTTACGCCACAGATTTAATTTCGATGGTCTCGCCGCTTCGACATTTCAAATCAATAAGCTTTCTTTACAATCCACTACTTTGCCTCATGTGAAGTTAACCACCCATACCCAAGATTATATCAAATTCACAAAGGGCAACAACATTAAATCACCAAAAGCAATAATCCCGAATCATCAATGGGCAATCTCTACACACTTTATTAACAAGCACACATCTACCCAAAGGGTTGGACACACGAATCACAAACTCAAGTAGACTCAACTAGCGAGTCTTTCCGAATTCTAAAGTTTCACACACATATGAGTGAGTCGAACCAGATCAATTAATGCAATTACAGTGAGTGTCATAAAGGGTGAAAGTACCCGGTAATGACGTCGGGAGGAAGCATCCTCTCTGCTCGTGTGGCATAAGCTCTAGCTGGAGCTCTAGCCTCGCATCGAACTACGTTGTTCTTCGCTCCTCTCGACTACCACCTACATTGCTTGAATGTCTAGGTGGCTCGCCTCGCTACCGATGTGTTGCTCGACTTAATGTTTTGAATCAGTATTCGCTCAACTAACATCGGACATTCTCTAATAAAATGATCTCGACGATCCGCATTTATAGCAATACCGATCATGAAATCTACAACTCCCGAGTGCCATTTTCCACAAAGGCTTGCATTCTACTCTATTCTCGGGAACGTTACCAACATCAAGCTATCGAGGTAGCTCGAGAGCTCATAGGAGATCGATCCCGCCTAGGTGGATCTGTAGTAGCTTTATGCCTACTGTAGTCATCTCTCGGACTTCTTGGTTGTGGAATGGAAGACCTTACCCAAGATCTTTACTGGATATCTCTAACTTCTCGTCTCACCTTTCTTTTCTCTTTCCCGAGCTCTTCACTTTGCAAGCTCTCTCAACTAAAGTCACAAACTCTTGAATTTCAAGAATGCCAACAAACATCTTTATATCTTCATTCAGGCCATCTTCAAATCTTTTACACATAATAGCTTCAGAGAAACACACTCTCTAGCATATCTGCTGAGCCCGACAATTTTCTTTCATATTCATTACGGTCATTTGCCCTGTTTCAACTCAAGGAACTCCTTTCGCTTTTGATCAATGAATCTTTGGTCGATGTACTTCTTACGAAATTCATTCGGAAGAAATCCCATGTCACTTTTTCTTTCGTAACCACTCGATACTAGTGTGTTCCACTGAGTGATATGCAATGTCCCGCAAAGAAAGATATAGCACACTTCGTGCATTCATCCAAGTACAAGATAGCTCATCAAGTACCCGAATAGTGTTATCGAGCCACATTTCGGCTCTCTCTGGTCATCATCATCATTGGCTTTAAATTCTTCGGCCCCAAATTTTCGGATTTTATCAACCAGGGGCCCACCGGATCTCACCGATCTATCATCCGAAGTCTTTGAAGGAATCGGAGTTGGATTATTCGGGGTGGAGGTTGGTGTACACCGGGTTATTTTGAATAAATTGGGCAAACCACTCATTCATCATCCGATAAAAGGCTTGTCCTCTCCTTCGTGGCTACCCGAAACAGGTCGAGAGTCTACCGGCGCGCTGATCCGTGTGCACGGTCAGCGCGCTACACTCTCTACATCATCAGCTACGGTTCTTTCAGGATCGTGTCCATTTACTATATAAAACAAAGTTCAGCCGTCGTCAAGTCACCACACTATCAATATATATAAAAGGCATGTATAGCTAGACTCACATGCGCATACGGTAGTCCTAGAATCGACTAAACCATAAGCTCTGATACCAATCAAATGTAACACCCCTTACCCGAGACCTTTGCCGGGGTCGAGTATGTGGCATTACAAGACTCGACTACAAGTTCGGAACATAAAAATTTAAAGCTGTCAAACTGCATCATGCTGACTAAATTGATCATAACTCAAGTTACAAAACTTGAAATTTAGATCCGTAAATTTTCCTTGAAACTAGACTCTTATAAGAATTTACCATATTTTTTCCAGAATTTTTCATGTGGCCAATTAGTACAGTTTATTAATCAAAGTTTCCACTATTTCACTGTTGACGATTCTGACCTGTCATTACAAAAACTCATTTATCTCATAGAAAAAATTTTCAATAATGTTCTTGTTTATTCCTATTAAAAATAGACTCATCAAGTATTTCAAACATATAAACCATGCTCCCTAATTATTTTTTTTACAAATTTTAACAATTTTTCCAAGACAGAACATGGATTCACGAACTCATTCAGATCAAGTCTCACTAAAATTTAAATATCTCATAACATAAAACTCCTTTGCCTACTCTGTTTCTTTCATATCAAAATAGACACAATAAGATTTGGTTCTATACCTCATTCACCTTCTAATTCAACTTATCCTATTTTTGGTGATTTTTCAAAACTACATCACTGCTGTTACTAAAGACTGTTTCTTTACAAGATATGATTACTAGCTTATAACCGAATATACTCACATATAATTCGTACCATCCATGCATCTTAACCATTTACGCAATTTAGCTTATACCTAAATCATTCGCATAATATCATAACATCATCGATTTAAAAGAGCACCAACATTTATAACAAAAGTCCCAAAAAGCATACTTGACTAAAAATTTAGCCATATTCGCATGGCTATTACATACATGAACCAAAGTTTCCATCAAAATTAAATAAAGTCTTTCCTATACATGCCTTCTTTGGAAAAACCAAAATGAAAGAGTACCAAAACAATTTGATAGTGTGGACGACTTTCCGAACGATCCCGACGAGCTTGTAGCTTGCACCTAATCTATAAAACAAAGGAGAACAATTCACACTAGTAAGCTTACTAGCTTAGTAAGTCCTAATCTCATGATAATAAAACATACAAATAATTGAAATTAAACTTCCAACTTATTGTATTCCACATAAGCACTTAAGTCAATTACTTATACAAGGCTGAATACTAGAAATTCAATAACCCAAGTAAAGTAGAAATCATTTCATTAAAATTCATATAAGCATATCGCATGAAAATCTCCTTTCTTAGCATTTATACTTTGAAAACCAATTGTTCCATAATAGCACATTCTAACTCGAATTCAATCATATTACACCCATCAATATTAACTTCAACACATATAACACAATTCTCATAATATTAATTCGACTCAAGTGATATTAAGCATAACATACCTTACATGCTTACCTGAACCATATACTCAATAAATTAGCTTTAAGTTGTCTTGAACAAAGATTTGATTTCTCTTTTGTAAAATACATCACCGGCATCAAGCCTGCTAGGCGTAAAAGCCCAAAAAGTAACACCGGCACGAGGCCTGCTAGGCGTAAAAGCCCGATAAATAACACCGGCACAAGGCCTGCTAGGCGTAAAAGCCCGATAAATAACACCGGCACAAGGCCTGCTAGGCGTAAAAGCCCGAGTCACGTCAATACAGTTAAACATTACCAACACACTTCATAACTATTATAAACTCATCTAATTCAATTGGGCTCACTCACATTGGACCAACAAAACCATTTTATCATTATACAATCCAACAATTCCCATCACATACTCAACATAAATCATCAACCTAATATGTCAACATACATTCGGCCATGATGTAAATGGATACTAACATCCATCAATTTTTAATATTCAAGATAACCATAATTAATTCTTTGACACTATTTAAGTAAAGGACTTACCTCGGTTGTTGATAGTCCGTGCGAATCGGCTATTCGAGAACCTTCGTCTTTCCCCGGTCTAATTCCGTTTTTCTTTGCTCTTGATCTAAAACACATTAAAATTTAGCTCATTTAATCGCATTTCATCTCAATTTAGTCCCAAAACACACAAATGGGCAATTTACCATTTTGCCCCTAATGTTTCCCATTTTTTACAAATTGGTCCAATTTGCACAAAACACAAAATATGAAAAAATTTCCAACACTATAGCTTGGCCGAATCTTCCCCATAGCCCTATGTGTTCATGCATTTCATTTATTTCATGTTTTAGTCCTTCAAAATATTTATTTTTTTTTCAAATAAATCCCTAACATCCAATTTCATCACAACTTCTAATTCAAAAGAGGATGATTTAACACATACTAATTGAAATCTACTATCAAACATTTCAAACCATGCCTATACAACCATAGCCGAATTTTAAAGTGCCAAAATCTCAAAAATTTCCACATGGGTTGTATAGCATTCAAAGCAACCATTCCAAAAATGTAAAAATTATCAAAAACTAAGCAAAATACATACCCCTAATTAAGCTCCAAATTGCCGAAATTTCAAGCTCCAACAATGGAGTTTCTTCCTCTAACTTTCGGCCAAGAAGATGAATGAGGTAAGGTTCTCTTTCTTCCCACTTGTTTTTATTATTTTATGTTAAAACAACACACATATATTAACAATATTTATTTACTCACTAATATAACTTATACTAATACTAAAATAACATCAAATTTGTAATTAAAGTGGCCCATTGCCGTCCCTCTTTGTAGTATATGGGCTAATTGCCCTTTTAGTACATCCACTTAAAAAGCCACAATCAATTTAGTACCTTTCACTTTAGTATGCAACTTTTGCTCTTTCTCGATTAAATCCTTTTATCAAATTGAGCACTTAAATGACTAAATTTTTCTACTGAAACTTTCACACTCACTAAATCACATATAATAAACACGAAATATAACATTAAAATATTACTCAAGCTCGGATTCGTGGTCCCGAAACCACCGTTCCGATTAGGGTCAATATTGGTCTGTTACAAGACGAATCAGATCTGTACCGTCGAAGCATCGACACATGAAAGACATTATGAATTTTCTCTAATTCAGGTGGCAACAACAATCTATAAGCAACCGGCCCAACTCGTTCAATGATCTCATACGGTCCTATGAACCTCGGACTCAACTTGCCCTTTCAGCCAAATCGAAGTATTTTCTTCCTCGGAGACACTTTCAGAAACACTTTGTCACCAATCTCGAATTCGATATCCTTCCGTTTCAAGTCTGCATAAGACTTCTGACGATCTTAGGCCGCGTTCAAACTGTCACGAATCACTTTCACTTGCTGCTCAGTCTCTTTTACTAGATCAACCCTGTAAATCTTATTCTCACTCAGCTCAGTCCAATACAATGGAGTTCGGCATTTTTTACCGTAAAGAACCTCATATGGTGCCATTTTGATACTAGTTTGAAAACTATTATTGTACGCAAACTCAATCAACGACAAATGTTTTTCCCACGTACTTTCAAACTCAAGTATACAACATCTCAACATATCTTCGAGAATCTAAATAATTCGCTCAGACTGATCATCCGTTTGTGGATGAAATGCAGTACTGAAATGCAATTTTGTGCCTAAAGCCTCGTGCAATTTCTTCCAAAATCGCCAGGTAAATCTCGGATCTCTATCAGATACAATAGATAGTGGCACCCCGTGCAATCTCACAATCTCAGCAATATACAATTCGACTAATTTGTCAAGTGAATAATATGTTCTCACCAGAACTAAATGAGCTAATTTCGTCAATCTGTCAACTATCACCCAGATTGCATCTTTCTTTCCCGGATATAAAGGCAAACCCGACACAAAGTCCATTGTGATTCTCTCCCATTTCCACTCAGGAGTCATAATCGGTTGTAACAATCCAGACGGAACCTGATGTTCAACTTTAACTTGCTGACAAAATAAACACTTCGACACAAAGTCAGAGATATCTCTTTTCATACCATGCCACCAGTAAAACTGTTTTAGATCGTTATACATTTTTGTACTCCCCGTATGAACAGTCAAACGACTATTGTGAGCTTCATTCATAATCATCTGAATCAACTCTTAATTCCTCGAAACACAAATTCGATCTCTGAATCTCAAACAATCATCACTATCAACTCGATATTCTGAATCAGAATTCAAATCACATTGAGCTCATTTTGCTATCATTTCATCATCATTTTTTTGGGCATTACAAATCTGACGTACGAACATTGGCCTTACTTTCAATTCGGCCAAAACTGAATCATCATCACATAGATCTATCTGAGTAATCATAGCTCGTAATGCACATAAAGACTTTCGGCTTAAGGCATCAGCAACAACATTAGCTTTGCCCGAATGATAATCAATCACATATGCCAAATAAGCTTCGCAACTCTTTCTCACATAGTTCAAAGCTTTCATCGCAGATACAACAGCTGGTAACCCTCTCAAATCACTGGATTCAATTCGAACCATCTCACCATTCTGACTTCTCAAAGCGATACTCTTTCTTTTACAATTCACAATAGCATTATGTAAAGTAAGCCAATCCATACCCAGGATAATATCAAATTCATCGAATGGTAGCAACATCAAATTAGCCGGAAAGCAAACATCTCGAAACATCAACGGACAGTTCTTGCACACCTTATCCACCAAGACACACTTGCCTAATGGGTTTGATACTCTAATCACAAATTCAGTAGACTCAATAGGTAGAGTCTTACTTGAACTAGATTCACACACACATACGAATGAGTAGAACCCGGATCTATTAATGCAATCACATCAGTATCAAATAAAGTAAAAGTATCAGTAATGACATCTGGAGACGACGCTTCCTCTCGCGCACGTATAGCATAGGCTCGGGCAGGTGCTCTCGCCTCTGATCTCACAGTTGTATCAGTAGTCCCTCTTTGACTTCCACTTACATTTCCAGTGTTTCTGGGTGGTCTACCCCTAGCCGTCACACTACTCGGTTTCACATTCTTAACATTTTCTTCCTCAGCTAATTTTGGGCAATCTCGAATAAAGTGATCTCATGATCCACATTTATAGCAAACTCTATTGTTATACTTGCCCCAGCATTCTCCCACATGTCGTCTTCCACACTGTCTACACTCAGGTTTTTTGCTTTTAGCACTTCCAACACTTGATTCAATTGGAGCTTGAGTTCTCGGACCAACACTTGGTCTTGCACGGTCTCTACTCGGATGTCCAAATGAAACATTTGAACGATTGCTTGCATCTCTAAATCTCTTCATCGAAGGTTGAGACAACTTACTCATCAATCTTTTTCTTTCATCTCGAGCTTCAGAATCGGCTTTCTTCTTTTCTTTACTAAGCTCCCCGGCTTTGCAAGCTCTTTCAACTAACACAACAAATTCATTTATGTCAAGTATCCCAACCAACAATTTAATGTCTTCATTTAGCCCTTCAATGAAACGTTTACACATAGTAGCTTCAGTCGAAACACATTCTCGTGCATACTGACTCAATCTCACAAACTCCCTTTCATACTCAGTAACAGACATGCGACCTTGTTTCAGCTCAAGGAACTCTTTACGTTTTTGATCAATGAATTGTTGACTAATATACTTCTTTCGAAATTTAGCTTGAAAGAAATCCCAGGTGATTCTCTCTCTCAGAACCATGGATGTCAACGTTTTCCACCAGTTATAAGCCGTATCTCTCAACAAAGAAACCGCACACTTAATACATTCATCAAGGTTCAATGACATCTCATCAAACACTCGAATTGTATTCTCGAGCCAAAACTCAGCTCGCTCAGTATCATCATCAGCTGTGGCTCTAAACTCTTCGGCCCCATACTTTCGGATTTTATCCACATGAGGCTTATTCAGTCGGATCGGATCTATCACTTGTGGTACAATAGGTACTTGTGGGGGTGGAGGTTGTGGAGCAGCCGGATTCATTCGAATGAACTCTAAAAACCACTCACTTATCATTCGGAAGAAGGCTTGCTTAGCCTCTCCTCCCTCACTACTATCATTTGGTCTAGATGTGGCCGGTGCTGTCCCTTGAGCGGGAAAAGGCGCGTTACTCTCAACATCGTCAGCAACTGCTCGATCGAGATCCATTACTATATGAAAACACATTTTCAACTGTAAGGATTCATCACACTATCACAATTATATATATGGCATGTATAGCTAGACTCACACACGCTACGTTAGTCCGAGAATCGACTAAACCGTAGCTCTGGTACCAATAAAATGTAACACCCCTAACCCGAAACCGTCATCGGAATAGGGTTAAGAGGCATTACCGGACAATCAAAACATTTCACATCTATTTAATTAACACAAAGTCAATCACCAATCAATCTTTTGGAAATACGAGCATATAGTCCCTTATCGAGGTCTACGAGACCTTAAACACGTGTTAGGAAGAGGTTGGGACCAAACCAAACACTTACGAAAATTTTCAGAAATTTAAACATTTTTCAACCCTGTAGAGGTCACACGCCCGTGCGGTCAGGCCGTGTGCCTCACACGGCTACCAGACACGCCCATGTGTCTAGGTCTTGCCGAAATAGGGCATACATACTGACTTGTCCACACGGCCACCAGACACGCCCGTGTGCCATGGCCGTGTGAAATTAAGCTAGCTACTGACTTGGTCACATGGCCACCAAGCACGCCCGTGTGCCACGACCGTGTACCCTGCCCAGGCACACTTCGAAGTGGCCCTTGAGCCACACGGCAGAGACACACACCCGTGTCCCTTAACCGTGGCAGAGACACACACCCGTGTCCCTTAACTGTGTATGCAAAATAGGACATTTGCAAGGCCAAAATGCCACCCACACTTGGGTTAAACCTACAAGCACATACAAGACTATTTCCACACACAATTGGCAACCAAATACATGTCTATTAATCAACATATCATCCCATCCAATCTCATTTCTAATCATGTCAACTTCTATACCAAATTGCACAACTAAAACACGTGCATAACTAAGTATGATTCATTCACAATATCACTAGATCACAATGGCATCAATCCATCACTAAGCTTACCATTCATAAGACATTTTCATTTCCATCAAGCCATACCATAACATGCATCATATACCAATTTCACACATACATATTGCCAACATTTATCTAGCCACATCACATGGCTATTTACACATCTTAAACATGTTTCAACACAACTAGCCTATACATGCCATATTCAAATATACACATATTCAAAAGTACCAAAATAGATTGCCGATAGTGTGATAGAGATGCTGACGATCCCTGGATCCGAGCTAGCTTTATCGACAATCAGAAAGCAGAGAAACAAATCACACAAGAAGCTTTCAAAAGCTTAGTAAGTTAAGTAATATAATACATATTACTCAATAACACCACATCAATACATAATTAAACCATCACATATATAAATGCACAATTAGGCTCATCATGAATCTCAACCATATGCTCAAGTATCTATTCATTCAACTTTTAAGGCTATCATCAACCACATAGGTTCAAACGTACCTTGATCAACACATAGTTACTCACGATTCATGCTACTCAATTTCTCGATATTACCTCTCGTTCAACCTTTGCTATTTCTTTGATTTATTCGCACACTTAGTGCCAATTTCATAACCGAAACATAATCGTCATCGCAGACTTAGTGCCAGTATAAACCAAACTTATATCGATAGCGCACACACAGTGCCAATTCGATAAGTCGAAGCTTTTATCTTTTCGCACACACAGTGCTAATCATCTCTGTCTCGTTTCTAATTTCACACACTTAGTGCCCTCTAAGTTCAATTCTGCACATAGCATTTCTAATCTCATAGTTATATATATATATATTTTCATTCAATTCACATCACATAGATATAGTTTACAACTAGTATTATATCCGAACTTACCTCGGACGTCGAAATACCGAAACGGTAGATTAATCGAGCACTTTGTCTTTGCCTCGATCTCGATCTGAAATTTTCCTTTCTTGGTCTATACACATTCAAATTCAACTCATTCAATCACCAATTCATTCAATTTAGTCCATACACACATATTTAGGGCATTTTACAAAATAGCCCTCATATTTTCACATTTTGACACTTTAGTCCCTCTTTCACAAAATCACAAAATACACCAAATTTCTACTCACACAAGCTTAGCCGAATTCTTCCCATGCTAATACAAGCCCACACATTTCATTTATTTCACATTTTAGTCCTTAAATTTACACTTTTCTCAATTTGGCCAAAATTAGCCAATTTCATCAAAAATTCAAATACAAACTATGTTAACTCAAAATCAAACTTTCATATTTCACCAACTATCAACACAAAGCTCACATGTTCATCAATGGCACATCTCAAATCTTCATCAAATTCTAAAATTAAAGCATGGGTTTGAAAGAGCACAAAGCAACGATTACGAAAACGTAGAAATTATCAAAAATCGATCAAAAACACATACCCGATTGAACTATGATTGTGCCAAAATTGAAGAAGCTTCAAACCCTATTTTTCTTTCTCAAATTCGATTGAAGATGAGCATTATAGCCACCAATTTCATGTTTGTTTAATTAATACTAACTTATTTAGCATTTTACTATTTTACCCTTAATGAAAATTAATAAAACACCTTATGCCATGCTATCATCTTCCACTAACTATAAAATGGTCTAATTGCAACATAATTCCTCCAAATTATAAAGACAAAAAAAATTAAGCACTTAACAATCAGCACACAGCATTTTACACTTTATGCGATTAAGTCCTTTCTCACAATTCGACACACAGTCGATAAAATTTTCACACGAAACTTTCACACAGGCTCAATCACATATTATAAACATCAAAAATAATTTTAAAATATTTTTCTGACCTCAGATTTGGGGTCTCGAAACCACTATTCTGACTAGGGTCTAAATCGGGCTGTTACAGAACACCTGTTTGTTGGATGGAATTGTGTGAAAGAAAATTGGTTGGGCTGAAATTAATTTAAGAAACGGAAGATATTGTTAAGAAAATTTGAGATAGACTTAAAAAAACATTTAATAGACATAAGTCATACGCAAATTTGAAACGATGGGATATTGAATTTTCTATTGGAAACAAAGTAATTCTTAAAGTTTCACCTTAGAAGAAAATTTTGAGATTTGGTCGAAAAGGGAAGCTGAGTCCTCATTTTATCGAACCGTATGAGATCATTGAAAGAGTGGGACTAGCTGCGTATCATTTAGCTTTGCCTGCGAAATTACAGAAAATGCATGACGTTTTTTAAGTTTCAATGCTTAGAAGGTATCGATCAGATCTGTCTCACGTTATTTCGACGGAAGACATTAAAATTCAACTTGACTTGTCTTATGAAGAATAACCGATCGAGATTTTGGCTCATGAGGTAAAAGAGTTGCGTAACAAGTGTGTTCCTTTAGTGAAAGTTCTATGGAGCAGTCATAGTGTTGACGAAGTGACTTGGGAACTGGAAGAGACAATGAGATCTCAATACCCCCACCTATTTTCAGGTAAATTTCTGGGACGAAATTTAATTAGGGGGAGAATTGTAACGACCTGATAGTTATGGTGTCAAAAAATGAAGTTCAAGATCTCATTTTCGTAAAAATGAAATATTTTTATTTAATATTTACGAGGTTAGTTTAGTAGTGAATTAAATTTTAGTTAAGTGAATTTTGTGAAATTAAGAATTGTTAAAGTACTAGGACTAAATTGCGTATAGATTAAGAGTTGATTTATAGATTGAAATAAATTAAAAGGACTAAAATGGTAAATATATATCTGCCTAGAAGTCATTTATTTGAAAGAGAAAACCTCAAGGATGATTGTTTTGAGAGTCTGAGTTTGGTAAGACAAATCGCTATTATCAGTCCGCAATAGGGACTATTCGCCAAGAATGGTCTTATGTGAATATATATATAGTCATTGGTGTAAGGTGTGCCATGGGAATTGTTCATGGAGTATCTCTTACAGTTCACAAGTGAGAATCTGTGAGGATTTCCTTCTCGAGGAGGTAGATGCATAAGGATCCATGAGGGAAATTAATATAAAAAAAATGGAGTTAGAAGGGAAAACAACCAGGAAATCTTCTACATGTGATAGGGAGGATGGCGTATTGTCTTAAAACAGGCAAAACCATCGTGAAGTCCCGGCCACGAAGTGTAGTCGTTAGCATTGTGTTAGTAAGGTATGAAAACTCATTAAGTTCTTTAGAACTTGTGTTATTATGAATTGCAAGTATAGAGGATTTTGGGAATTCGAGAAGGGATAAAGCCACAGACCACCGTGCATTGGAAATTTTTTTCTCTTATTGTAATATTTGTATAGTAGGGTGACCCAGTGGTGGAGTCTTAGGGTCTTTGATGTAAATTTAATTAAATGGCCAGAATACAACTTTTTAGTACCAAGTGACTATTTTTAAACATGTTAAGGATTAATTGGAAACATTGTTGTATATTAAATTAAAGTTTTATCATCGACAAATATTTTGAAAGATTTGAATTTTCTTAGTAGCAGTACTAAATATATTATTATCTCCATTCTTTTATTATTGCGGATAAACATGATTGAAAGTATAAGTTAAATTTAAAATTAGAATATAACATCCTATAGTCCAAACCTGATGACCGGGTCGGGTTTGGGTGTTAAAGTATACCCAAAGACTAATCATGAGATGACTGTAATCACATACTCCTTTTACCTTGTTTGTTAATATAAGGCATTGCCAATGTTTTTTCTTTTTCTTTTTCTGTGTGTACAAATAAAGTGATAGAATTAATTTTCTTCCTCAGTCGGTAGGTTATTGATAGTGGCACCCTTTGGATTCCCTTCACCTTGTTGGTTGGCTTCTTTATCAACGGAATTGTTGGACACCTCAGGCTCTTTGGGAATGAAGAAATTATTTTATTCTTTCCATTTTTTTAGAAGTCCTCTTTCTATTTGCTTGAAGGACAATAAATGTCGAAACCCAGATTGACATTGGTGAACTTACACAGACACTTGAAGTTCACTCATTTCACGTCGAAGGGTCCCACGGCTACTTGGGTGTGCAGAAGGAGATTTGATCTAAGCTTGGGATGATAGCTCTTAAATTTAGCTCTTGTTTCTGCATTATATTACTCTAAAGCTTTGGTGTTCTCTTTCTGTATCTGCTACAAGTCAGCCAAGTGTTTCTCCTTCAAAGCTTTATTCTTGCTTTCCAACTGGAGGACCCTCTCCGCCAACTCCTTCTCCCTAGCCTCCAAAGAATTATACTTAGTCTTAGTCTCCTAGGTGGAGATAGAATTAGTAAGCTTTTGATTTTAGCAGAGAATCGCCTCATATGATTAACTAAGCTATGCACATGTCTTTTCGTTGGAGTGCTTGGCATTCTCGAGCTCAGCCCATTTGATCTTGTTTACACTATTAAATTTTTGAAAGGCCCAACTGAGGAGTCTACACTCCTCCACCATTATCTAAAATGTGTTTGCCAGATAAACCAAACAAGGATGGCGAGCATTGATCTGCCACAAGTTAATGTGGAAATTTAGGCTTTTCCAACGTACTTAAGGAGCTTTTTCTTGAGCAAAATAATGTATTTAGTGTAGATTTTTTTTTATATTTTCAATTAATAAGTGGAAATGTCTCATTTTTTCTCATTTTGTGACCCAAAATGGCCAATAGAACCATTGGGAGGCCTAATGTGTCATTGACTGATGTGAGGACGTGCTGGAGGTAAAAAAATGAGCAAGAATGGCACTGAGGCAAAGGGTCTCGTGACATCCACACCTTGGAATCGCGATACCTCCAACAGTATAGAAGAGTGAAGACTCCCTTCAATGGTATCGCGATATCCTCTTTGGGTATCATGATTTCCACCTTCCAAGGAAGACCCCAAGGCTCAAAACTACCTGAGTTATCACAATATCCTCTTTGGTTATCACGATATCACCTTCATCAAGGGGACAAAGTTAGATAAAAAGGGTAATCTTTGTCTACTTGATCCATCAATCACTCAAGGCCTGTGTAAAGGCATTTTTGGAAACAAAATGTCACCAGAAGACACCTTAAAATAGCCAAAAAAATTTGATGAGGAGAGACACAGACATTAGCTTAGTTTTAGGTTTACTTTTTTCTAGGTTTCTCTTAGTTTTCCTCTGTATTTTTTCTAGGGTTTTTATTTTCTCTTCTTCTACCTTAGTTTAGAGTTTATTTTTCTACATTTACTTCTTGTTCTTGATGTTCTTAGAGTTAGTTAAGTTTGTTATTACGGTAGCCCTTATCAATGGAAATAAAAAGTCAAAGGCATTTGTAAGCATTATTGACTGGTTCTCATGCAGAATAAATAGTTGGTCTAAAAGGCTTATTTCTTATAGGGAAAAGAAATTTTTATTAAATCTATTTTACAATCCCTGCCAACTTACGCTTTGTTTTTGTTTCTCGCACTTAGGGGTACGGCCGAGGAGATGCAAGCAAAGATGCAAATAATGTGGTGGACGAGCAAAGATAAAGGGCGGGGATGGGCTATGCTCGACTTGAAGAAAGTGTGCATGCTGAAAGGTATGAGAGGGTTGGGTTTTAGAGATATTCGACTTTTCAACATCGCCCTTCTCGGTAGACAGGTGTGAAGGCTTCTTAAGAACAAGGACACTCTGTGCTATGAGGTTCTTAGTGCTAAATACTTCCCCAATGGTCACATTTTTTAGTCTAAAAAGGTTGACAAATCTTCGTTCACGTGGAATAGCATTGCTACAACAGTGAGTATTCTTAAAGATGGTTTTGGATGGAAAATAGGGAAAGATGGTAAAATTGACATTCATAAGGACAATTGGGGTCTCGAAGGCCTCAACGGTGACTGGATTTATGAAATTGATCAGATTGTGCATGAGAGGAAGGTGTATGAGCTGTGGGATAAGGAGAACACGTGCTGGAAGGTTAATAGAATTAATGAAATTTATGGTAGCTACATGGATGATCGAATTTGCAATCTCCCTTTCTTTTTCAATGGCCTGGACGATAGTTTAATCTGGTTCCAAAACCCTCATGGATATTATTCTTTGAAAACCACTTACTCTTGGCTTCTTCTCAAAAAAAGTTGGCATGGGTCCTCATAGATTTTTCTGGAGAACGATTTGGAAACTTAAAACTCTCCCGAAAATTAGACTATTTGCTTGGAGATTTGGTCACGATTTCCTCCCTACAAAAGACAAGATAGCTTGGATGCGCCAGCATGCTGATAGAGAGTGTTTCAGGTGCGATGAAAAAAGGGAAACCCTTGTTCATGCCTTTAAGGACTGTCCAAATTCTAAGGATGTTCTTACTGCGGGGGGTCTTGATGGGAGACTTATTGATAATGATTTTGCTAGTTGTATTGACTGGTTGGAAAAAGCGATAAGGATCCTGGACAAAAAATCCATGGCCAACTTCATTACTATCTTATGGAATAGCTGGAACAATAGAAATAATATGATGTTTAGTGGTAAGGAAGAAGCTGCCTGGGTTATTTGAGAGAGGGCTAAAAGCCTTAGCAAGGAGTTCCGCTTCCATAACATGATGAACAAACTTATTTTACCACCTCAAATGGTGGAGAAGTGGGAGAAACCTTCTATTGATAAAGTTAAGGTGAATTTCGATGCAGCTATTAGTAACGAAAAATAGGGTTTAGTGTCCTTACACGTGATGATGAGGGATTTGTTGTAGGTGGGAGCTGTGGCTTTAGAGTAGAGAAAACGCATGCTGAGTGGGCAGAATTACACGCGTTTGAAGAGAGAATTAAAGTGGCTAGCTCCATGCACACTGCCAATATTATTTTCAAAATCGACTACACAATTATGGCTAACAGAATAAGGAATCGGGGGTGGACATCACTATTATGGGACAGAGGATTATTGTGTTGTTCAAGTATAAGGATATCCTTAAAAAAGAGGAATTCAGATGGGTAAATCGCAACTGTAATAAGGCAACGAATTTTATGAGCAAATTTGCAATTACAAACAATTGTAACTTGAATTTTGGGATGGATTACCCTTCGGCAGTCCATGATTTTGTAATTGTTGATGTGATTAATTGAAATTGACCTTTTGGTCTTTTTTTGTCAAAAAAAAAAAAGACTCTTTGAGCTTTGATTTAATGTATTCCAGTTAACTTTATTTTAAATATGTTAAAGCTTGTTCCTTTTATGTGTCTTGGTTTAGATATTCTTGTTAAATGCTTTTAGTTTCATGTTTTTTACATCTCCTTGTATAAAAATCTCAACTTTCATATTTTTCTTGAGCTTTATTTTCATTTCTGCTTTATTTTCCAATTCCATGTTTATTTCTTTCACTTTGAGCATGAGTAGCTAAAACTCAAAGGAGGTTGGTTGATGGAAATGTGGGTAAACTAAAATCTTTGGACAAATGACTAATTTGAATAGACCTAAGAATTTAGGAAGTAACGCAACTAAGGAAATATCTAGGCAAGTGAGACCGGAAGGTAATCTTGTCACGCACCCATTCATTAGTCCCGGATTAACCATTGAGATTGAAAAATAAATCTGACCTAATTCATCTAAGTCGATAAAATTGAATTGGAAGATAAAATCAAGCCACTTAATAATTAATGTGATTTAAGTCCCTTGTCTGAGGTGTTGGATCGCCGGTACACCCAGTGGTGCAGTGGAAAAAATTATTTCGGCGATCGTCAATCGAGGATCCATGTACGAGGAACGAATCTGGCTGAAACAAGGATAAAAAATATACCTTTCGGAACTGGAAAGTGATGTGTAAGATTTTTGATAGAATCCCCGTTAGATATGTCGATTCCAAGCCACAACAGTAACGTCTCGGCCTCTAAATAATCCACCCAGTCAACGAACGGACAACAAATTCTATTGAACTTTTCAGAGTGAATTTTCAAGAATGTCTGCTAGAACTTTTTTTTTTTTTTGTTTACTTGGTAACCTTAACACACTAAAGGGTATCTTTCTTTTATTTTCTTTTGATATCATATATCAAAAAGAAAAATAGGATTATTCCCTTATTATTAGAGAAACAAATGGAAAGTCATGAGAAAGAATTATATTCTTTCCAAAAGAATATCACTTTCCATGTCCTTTTATATTTTGACCGAAATTATTATTATAAATAATTATAATAATAATTTCGGTCAAATATATACAATTAATATTTTATATGAATCAAATTCATATATTAATTTTAAATATGTTCTCTATTTGTGTACAACAAGTTTGTACGTATAATGCGTTCAATATTTAACCATAAAATTAAATTAATTCATTAATTAATTCAATTAATGTGATAGCTAAATACAATACCAAATGCATTTGGATTTTGTTCGCTTCAACTATAGGGCGTGACCCTGTAGGCTTTTGTAACCTTAGTTGTAATACTATAACATTTCTAATATTATAAGCAATGAGTGGCATCTAGAAATGCATCATTACTACCCCATTTACAAGAAGTTTTAATTTGACATAACCTTTCTGTGACAATTTTTTCATGTATTATATCCTTTTATCCTTAATATCTAGATTGGACACAAGTCATGGAATAGTCACACTTGCATAGCCTAATCTCATATTTCTTGATATTTTAAGTAGACTATAATAAACAAACAAGTGTGATATCTCATATCAACTTATTCGAGCATGGCCATGCATTTCTAGTCTCACTTCATCAAGAGGCCTAAGATATTGCTCCCATTATGTAGGAGGGATAAATCCTATCTTGATCAATCATCTCCCACTACATAGATTGTGGCATGCCCAACATCAATCTTTATAGAATAACTTGTTATGGTAGACGTTTGACTGTTTCAAAATATACAACTCACAATATTGGGACAATGATGATCTCAAGTTTGAAAATCATATATAAAGTTATCACCATGAGTAATGTTGTGACTATTACATAAAAATCCAAGAGACATACTCATAGCAGGCTAGTCCAGTATGTTGTTCTCTAGCATATATTCATGTATTGATTTTGACAACCCTAAGTCAATAAAAACTATAACACCCTAACCCGTCTCCGTCACTAGATTAGGGTTACGGAGCGTTACTATACAAAATAGAACAATAATTCAAATTAAGTATAAATTTCCAATAACTCATTCCAATTACACATTTGGGCTTAAAATTGAGCTTTTGGGGCCCTAAAAATATTTTAAAAACAATCGAGGATCATTTTGAATAAATCAGAAAATTTTCGGAAAAACTTTAAAATTTGGAAAAGCAGGGGTCACACGGCTGTGTGGCCAAGTCCTGTGACATGGCTTAGACCTTGTGGACATTCGAAGTAGGGACACATGGTTGTGTCCCAGCTCGTGTGTGTATTTGAAATAGGGCCATATGGTCGTGTGCTAAACCATGTGATAAATTCTTTTGAGACACACTGGCGTGTCGTAGTTCGTGTCTCAGACCGTGTGAAACCTGCACTAACAATATAAGTGACACACAGCCGTGTGAGGTGACTGTGTCTGGCACACGGCCATGTGACAGGCCATGTAAGCCATTTCAAAACCTATACTTGCATACCAAAACACACATTTCCCATACACATTCATATGACCAAAACACACCTTAAATAAAAAGAAAACATACTAATTCAACTATCCTATATGTTCTAACCATTTTGCCATTTCAAGGAACCACATTTCAGACATCTAACCTAAATCAATTTAACATCATAAGTTCAATCATTTAACATACTTCAAATATATCAAATATCCACATCCAAAAACTTATCAATCAATCATTTCCTTCCTAATTTCAAAAGGTCATGCACAACCATTAACATTATATAAATACACTTCATATACAAACCATAAACAAAAGCATTAAGGCACACCAAGGCTTGGCACAATCCAAGGCGTACCACATAGACATACAACCCTATACATGCCATTTATAACCATTACAATAAATTAAAAGCTACCAAAGTGGATTGATGGATAGTGTGATCGTGCTTCGATGAAGATTCCAACCATTCGAGCTTTCCGACGATAAACAAAACAAAGAAAGCAACTATATAAGCAACTAGTGCTTAGTAAACTCGTATAAAGGAACTTAAACTTACGAATTGCATTAAATTAATCAATCATGAGTAATTCCATTTAGTCATATACCAAATTTCCTTTTTCCTAAACACCATACCTCGTAAGGTTAGTAGGTGAAGCAATGCACATATAAATACAATCCAATCAAAGTGTATAACATATCAAGCATTTCAATTTCACCATTCATCTATCATATGATTACCATATACCTTCATTTTCTTTTAACTATACTTATCATATATTTCATATTCTTACTTTAAATCATAAATCATTTCATATAGTCATATACTCTGCAAAGCTATAATTACCCGTTCATATCATGAAAAGAATTTCACTTTATAAATCATTCATCCACATAATTCAAATGTTACATTTTCAATCCAAATACATCAAAACAACCTCCATCTCAAATGACTTTTTCATACCATAAATCACATTTACTCAAAGTAACAATCCATACATGTAACTAAGAAACTCATTTTAATATCTTTCACTTACCAATACTATAAATATGCCTTAATATGTAAGCACATAAATAGATTGTAGTTCAATTATTTCATAGCCCGATGAACTAGTAACTTGACTCGGATACACGGCTAACTACACCACACTAGAAGCATCGTAGATGCGTAATAGAGGCATCCTGCAATCGAAAGCACCAAAGTACAAATAAAGATACTGAAGTGTAACAGAGGCACCGAAGTGCAATCCCGTACAAGCGCACATACTAACCATATTGGCATGCCAATCTTATCCTAAGAGTTTACTACATTCAGCCGGGCATTAAGCATAAATTCATTACTTTGATACACATTCATCATTTTGAAGCACTTCAACATTTTTGTATATTTACAATAACTCCAATACATATATATCAATAGTGTGAAATCACAAGAATTGCGATAATCAACTATTCATTCTCATATATACTCATTTGTAATAATCAATATCCAATAATAATAAATGAAATTTCTCAAACATATATTCAACTAACTAACAAACAATGATATAATAACAAGATATTCACATTTACATATAAAAAAAAACTATGAACTTACCTTAATTAAAGTAATCATTTAAAGCGACAATCTATAATTCCTGATCACCAAATACAAATTCACCAATCTCATTACTAATTGTCCACATATCCTTTAATTTGATTAATTTCTCTAGTCGATCCATAATAATAATTTATCACACCTTTATCAATTTAATTGAAACATAGCATAAATATATATTTACATTCATCCAAAACAAAAAAAAAAATAATGATTTCAATCCTTATACGAACTTACCTCCACAAATACAGTTGTAAAAATGAAGTCAACGACTAACCCAACACATAGCTTTTCCTTGGTTTTGATCCGTTTGGCTCATTTCTTGTTCTAAATAATAATTTTGATTCAATTAAAACATTCAAATAACTTAATATAATTAATTCAACTTATAGCCCTTTTCAATGGAAAATTTACAAAATTACCCCCAATGTTCTATCTTTTATTGAATTTAGTCCCTAAACCCGAAACTTGCAAATTTACCATTTTTAGCTAAAATTCATGTTAGCCAATTTTCATAGGATTTCTAAACAGCCTATATTTATCAAAATTTCACATTAAATAACATGAATTTTACTCTTTTAACAAATTAATCCTTAAACATTAAATTTAGTAAAAATCACTTAACAAAATACCTCTATTTAACAACTGAGCTTAGTAATCTATCAATTACATTCAAAAACACACTTAAAAACATTCATTAAAAGTTCCTAAACTTTTAACAGTTTTACAGATTTACCCTCGGGTTAGCTAGATTAAGTTAAACAATCACAAAAACATAAAAATCATTAAAAACAGACCTCAAAATCTCACACATGCATTGGAGGAAGCTTGGCCAAACCTCCCTTGCCAAAAAAAAGGTGCTTCATTCGGTTGAGGAAGAAGAACATAAAGAAAGAAAAATGTTTTGCTTTTTATTTATTACTTATTACTTAATATTTACTTTATTTATTAATAAAATAAATCATATAAATTAACTAAAATTATCTACCAATGTGCATGCTTTTTTTTAAGGAATTTGTAACAGTCCGGTTTAGACCATAGTCGAAACAGTGGTTTCGGGACCACAAATCCGAGTCAGAAAAATATTTAAAAAATATTTTTGATGTTTTCAGTATGTTAATTGGTATGTGTGAAAGTTTCGTGTGAAATTTTGATTGTTTGTGTGCTCAATTAAATTAAAAGGACTTAATTGCGTAAAATGCAAAAGTGGCTTTCTATTTGTTAAAGTACTAATTTGCCATGGTTTATTAATTGATAAGTCCTTGAAATGAAATTTAGCCAATATATAAGTAAGTGGATGATAATGGACATTAGTGGCCTTATATATATGTTTTATATGTTAAAAAAATAAAGGTTACTTTGGTAAATGATTAATAAATGTTAATAAAATAAAACATAAAGTAAAAACTTGGATAATATGTTCATCTTTAGCCGAAACTATCAAGAAAAGAAAAGAAAAAGACTAAAACTAGGGTTCAGCACTCATTTTGGCTAGATTAAGGTATGTTTTGCTTCGGTTTTTGATAATTTCTACGTTTTTGTGATCGTTGCTTCGAGTACTACAAAGCCCATGTCCTAATTTTTGAATTTGATGATGATTTTGTGTTTTTCCATTGATGATAGCTTGTGATTTTTGTTGTTTGATGATAGAAAATAAAAGATATGTGATAGATTATAATGTTTTGTCTTTGGATTTTTGATGAATTTGAGTAATTTGGGCTAAATTGTGAAAATAATATTTTGAGGGACTAAAATGTGATAAAAATGAAATGTATGGACTTATATGAGCTACATGAATATTCGGCCAAGCTATGGTGTGGTTAAATTTTGAATGTTTTGTGTTTTATGAAATAAGGATTAAATTGTAAAGGTGTGTAAATATAAGGGCTAAAGTGTAAAAAGGCCTAAATATATGTTTGTGGATTAAATTGAATGAATGTGTGATTAAATTAGTTAAAATTGAATTTATTTAGATCAAGAACGAAAGAAATCAGAATTAGAACGGGGGAAGACGAAAGTAGTCGAGTAGTTGATTTCATCCGTCAATATCCGAGGTAAGTTCATAAGTAAATAAATATTGTTAGATCTAATTGTATCTATTTTATTAGTATCGAATTGAATTATATTTATGTGAATGAATATGCTGAAATGAATTAAGCATGGGAGCAATATCTACGAGCCTGAAAAGATCGAGAAAAGACGTCCAAAAGCCCCGTACGATCCTCTGGAATAGTTAGGATACATATGTCATGACATAGGATTTTTTATATGTGTTTTCGTGTAAGACCACGTCTGGGACGATGGCATCGACTTGTGTTTACGTGTAAGACCATGTCTGGGACATTGGCATCGTAATTGATTTGTGTAAGACCCTGTCTGGGACAGTGGCATCGATATGTGATTACATGTAAGACCATGTTTGGGACGTTGGCATTGTACTAGCTTTCTGACTATCCGAGTATCCTTATTAATTCCGAATGGTTCAACGGGCGTTATCAAGATGAGATCAGATGTGAAAATGAACTAAAAGATTCATGTATGTACTTTGTGATTTGTATATGAGAATAAGGTAAGTATATTATTTTGATGAATACATGAATTGGAAATGGTAAAAGATAAATTTATATGTGCTTATGAATATGTGTGAGTTTGAAAGTTGATGTTATTTGGATATTGTAAATGGGATAATATTTGAGTAGTAAATATATTAATTGTGTAATTGGTTAATGTATATGAGATTTTTGTTAGTTAATTTAAATGCAAATGTTTAATTGTTATTTATTTGCTTATGAATTACTAAGCTATGAAAGCTTACTTTGTGTGTGTTTGTCTGATTGTTTTATAGATTTAAAGCTACGAGAAGCTCGGGGATCGTCGAGGATCATCACCACACTATCGAACTATCTTTTGGTATCTTTTGAAGTTGTATATATTGAAGTATGACATGTATAGATTAGAGTATTTGGATGGTGTTTTGAGTTGTGCAAATATAGCCATGCGATATGGCTTGGTAATGAATATGTTTATGAATGAGTAGTTCAAGCTTTATGATGCATAATTTGGTAGGGTTTTATGAGCATAGTGTTAGATTAATGAAATGATACATAAATAGGTGAGTTCATGGTTTGTAGATAAAGTATTAGTATTATGTTTGAATGAAAGTTGATATTTTGAATTGGTACTTTTGAGTAGGAATTGTAACACCCCAAACCCGGCCCATGCGTTATGACCGGATCTGACATGTCACATGAGAAAACGTGTAAAATCCTTTTGATTCGTACAAAAATAGGTATTATTTTGTTATAATCAATAAAACAAGTTTGATTTGAAATATTTGATAAAATACAACTAATCTCGAAGGTTGATTGATAAATCGATAATTTGAACTAGTAATCTTATAAAACCGTAACTTTTGAAAATTTCGTTGATAATTCGAAAGAAAATTTCTGAGTTAAAATATTTGAAAAAGTTTGCTATGAAATCCATTTTTTAATCTATTTTGGAAAAACCTTTATTTAAATTTTTAGAAAAATCCCCATTTAAAACAATTCAAGCAATATAGTAAGTACGTCAAAACATAAAACCAAAATAAAAAAAATATCCCAGAGGCCGTATTACAACATAAAAACCCAAAATAGTAAAAGTACTAAAGTGAACAGAAATAGAAATCTAAAGTTCAATAAAAACCATTTCTGAAGTATGGCCTCCACCGAGTCATCCATGGCCCAAATCCATATCACTGAGCATTACCTGCAAGGGTTAAGGAAAAAGGGGGTGAGTTACTAGAACTCAGTGTATAATCCCCTTACCGTTATCCACTGGGCCTGAACCCGTATAGCAACATCTTTGGCCTAAGCCCATTACAAAGTAATAAATGACATGAATGCAACCCATCCCATCCAGCCAATCTCTCCCCCGACCAGCCAATCTCTCCTGTGGGGATCAAGTCAACCCACCCCGCCATTCTCTCCAATTTGCAGTCAAACTGCCATTTATAATCTTTTTGTGGTTGAACCACCAGAGTCATAATCAAGCACATTAATAAACAAATTGTGGCAATGCCACCAGGCTACACTTCTCTTCATTCAATTTTCCCATCCCATGCAATATGTAGAGATGCAACATACATAATAACAATCATTAATCTATTGTATACTTTTAATGAATCGCCCCTTTAAAGCAATATAATAATTTGGTCCACTAAGGCATTTTAACAAATCGGCCCATAGGGGCATTTCAGTAATTTGGCCCATAGGGGCATTTCGGTAATTCGGCCCATAGGGGCATTTTGGTAATTCAGCCCATAGGGGCATTCCGGTAATTTATACAAATTAACACCGATTTTGATAAATCTTTAGAAATAATGAGATTTAAGCAATTTCTCGATTTATGCCATATTACGATTTTTAGCCTTATAATAATAACAATCAACTATCAAACTTGTTACCGAATCATAATCTACGGAATTGCGGTGTGAGATTACACACCTGATTACGGTAAGTATCAAACTCTCTTGATCGTCGGTACCTATGACAACATAATACTCAATTAATCTAATGAACGAGATTTTTATTAATCTAAATCTAAACCAAGTGATCTATTGAAACGCTTACCCTCGATATCGTGAATGACCACGATTTGTCTATTCTCACCGGATGATGGTCCACAACCTGGTGGGAAATCTCGAACCGCCGAAACCGCTCTACGCTTAAACTTAGGAGTAGGAATAGCAAATCCACCCCTTTTGTGATCTCCAATTGCATTCCCTTTCAAATCAGTACCACTTGCCTCCATTGGAAAAATCTTAATCAAAACGATATTACGATGACATAAACGATTATCTAAGGAAATAGGTTCGGCTTACCACTATTTCCGTATGATCAACAAGTGTATAGGAACGATCGATATAGTCCCTAAAATAAACGATTAGTCAAATCCATCATCCCGTTTAGCAAACTAACCAAGTAACGAGATAGATCAAAATGAACTATGACGAATCTCTTACCTTAATGATGGTAAAACCGATTCCCAACGATTGTACTTATGGTTACGGATGAGTCAAAGATAATTGATTCGGCTTTCCCACTATTACACTATAACAAGATAACGATTAAGATATGAGGGATTATGGAAAACACCATTTCGGTTTAGAAATAATATGAAATAACCAAATGATGAAGAACAATCATTCGGCTAGAGAGAAAAGAGAATGAAAAGATTAGAATAAAGTCATTTACCCGATTTAATCAAGGAAGAAAATGTCCAACTTGCAAGATGAAGAAGAAAAGATCAAGATCCGGTTAATGGAGAGAAATGGAGAAAGATTGAAGGAATAGTGAATAGGAAAAGAAGTGATAACCCAAGAGGAATTAGGGAGTTTCAGCCATCAAAAGAAAATGAGCAAAAGTGATTTGAGAGTCACGACAAAGCAAGGAAGAAAAATGACTAAATGGACTAGGAGGTTTCGGCCAAGGCAAGGGAAAGAAGAAATTGGAAAAGAAAGTACCAAAATGACTTTAGTGTTTCGGCAAAACAAAGGATCAAAACGAACTATTTTGGCCTAATGTGTTTCGGGAAGAAAGGAAAAAGGTTTAGAAAAGAAACATAAAATGTTCAAACAAAAGAAAATATACTTCTCATGCACTAAACTAGCAAAAAGCTAAAGGAAAATTCGGCTTTCCCTTCCCCCTCACAAAACCGTGTAGCACATTTGCCTAAACGGTGAATGTTGACCAAAATATTCTTTCCAAAACATCACCCCCATAATAAGCCAACATGTTCCCTTCTCTTGCCTTTTTCTTTTGATTCTTTCCTTCATTTTCCCTTGTTTTCCTCCATACCATATTTCTTTAGCCATCTTTCCATAATTAAAAAGTCTCCCTTACCAAAAATACTACCATGGCCGACACTTTGGGAAGAAGCACAAAAATTTAGCCAAAATAATTTGCACTAGGTGGGATTTGAACCTCTTCCCTCCATGCTCTTCATGTGACGCCACAACCTCCTTGCCATATGCTCATTTATGCTAGTAATTACTCACTTATTTCCTTAAGCCTTGATGTCACTTACCTATCTCTCCTTAAGGTGCTTAAACATAAAAATTTTGCTAAGGCCCAATTCAACCCCGAACCTTCTTAGGACCCCTAAACATACACAATTAATATTTTTAACTAACCTATCGCATGGTATAATGCAACACATAAATTCTGAATTTCAGGATGTTACAGGAATTGTATATGTAAATGTATGATGTGATTATTGCATGTTTTTATATGTTTTGAATGCTTTTGAAGTATGAATGTAAGATGGTTTGATGTTGTAGGTGTGACCCAAAGTGTGGGTGGCAAATTGGCCTTGCAAATGGCCTATATTTGCCTACACGGTTGAGAAAACGGGCGTGTAGTTCGACCGTGTCATTTAAGTTTGCAAATTGAAACAAGTCAAACTCGCACGTGGGCTGGACACACGGGCGTGTGACTGGCCGTGTGAAATAAGTCAGTATCGACAACGGGGGAAGCACACGGGCGTGTTGTAACACCCCAAACCCCGCCTAGAAGTTAGGCCCAAATCTGGCGTGTCACATTGAAATGTTTTTTGAAAACCATGTTTTCATTGAAAACTCTTCTTGATATTTAAAAACTAAAGTCTCAGTTTGCGTTTGTTTATTTTTAATCAATGTTTATTAAAAGTTATTAATTTCAAAACCTCGTTGTTGCGGAAGCTTAATTTAAAATAATGATTTACAAAGACGAGTTATCCAAAAATTGAGTTGCGAAACGTAGTGTTTAGAAAAACAGCTTATCGCTTTGAAAAAACCGTGTTCAACTTTTAGCGATTTAAATCATAATAAACTGAAAATCTCAAATTAAAAACCAGAATTTAATAGAGGCCTTATTACAACCCAATAAGAAAACGGTTTAAGTAAAGTAGAATAGAATACTAAAATTCAAAGTTGCTCGTAGTGTGGCCACCTCCGAGTCCTCCAAAGACGTAGAACCGCCTCACGAGGATTACTCAAACATTTAATAAAAGAGGGGTGAGTTTACTAAAACTCAAAGGCATAAACCTCATCACCCAAAACATGCCTCAAAGCAAACCGGGCCTAAGCCCATTACAGTAACGGTGGAAATTGGGCCCTAGCCCATAATAGCCTCAGTTGGGCCTTAGCCCATATCAACTGTCACATATCATATTTATCTGGCCTAAGCCCATCTAAATATTAAAATCCATATATGCAATGCATTAATGCCCATACCAACTCTGCACTCCGTCTCCTGTCCAACTCTGCACTCCTGTGGGGATTTAATCGACCCACCCATCCCTACACTCCTTATATAGCACCAAGCAAAGACTAACCAATATTGCAAAGAGAGTCGCTGGACATATAATCAGCTTAAAGCCTTCGGTGGATCCACAGTCGTCAAACGACCATGCGATCCTATCAGTACTTCCTCCGTATTAATAATCCCAACCCATGGAACATGATATGAAGCAGCTTCGATCTTTCGGGGATCAACCCTTATTCCTTCGGCAGAAACAACATGCCCTAAGAAGGTAACTTCCTTTAGCCAAAATTCACACTTGCTGAATTTGGCATACAGCTGCTTCTCTCTTAATACTTGCAGAACAACCCGAAGATGCGCATCATGCTCTTCTTTCGTTCATGAGTAAATCAAGATATCGTCTATGAACAGCACAACAAACCGGTCTAGATAGGGTTGGAACACCCGGTTCATCATATCCATAAACGCAGCTGGTGCATTTGTCAACCCAAACGGCATCACCAAAAACTCGTAGTGACCATAACGAGTTCGAAGGTCATCTTATGGATATCCGCCTCCTTGACCTTAAGCTGATGATAACCTAACCTCAAATCTATCTTCGAGAAGACTGAAGCCCCTTTGAGCTGATCGAACAAATCATCAATCCTCGGCAGCGGGTACTTGTTCTTAATCGTCAACTTGTTCAATTGCATGTAGTCAATCCACATCCGCATCGACCCATCCTTCTTCTTAACGAACAATACCAGCGCTCCCCATGGAGACACACTTGGTCGGATAAAACCCCGATCCAACAGTTCCTGAATCTGGGCTTTAAGTTCCACCCGCTCTTTTGGCGCCATCCTATATGGAGCAATGGACACTTTGTCTGCTGTTCTAAAAGGTCAATGCCGAACTCCACCTCGTGATCCGGAGGTAACCCTGGAAGCTCTTCTGGAAAAACATCAGAGAATTCCTTCACCGTTCTAACATCATTTACAGTCAACTCCTTGACTTCCAGCGCACTAATGAAAGCTAAGAATGCTCCACACCCTTTTCTCACCATCCTCTCAGCCTTGAGAGCAGACACCACATTAGCCAAATAATTTCTTCTTTCGCCTATTACTAACACCTCATTATCCTCGGTAGTCTTCAACACCATACGCTTAGCGGCACAATCCAAATTTGCTTTATACTTCACTAGCTAGTCCATGCCTAAGATCAAGTCGAACTCGCCAAACGGCAGTTCCATCAAATCAGCCGGAAAAATTACCCCTTGTACTTCTAAAGGCACATTCCTAAAGAGTTTGTTCACCACTACGGATTGTCCTAAAGGGCTAAGCACAACCATCTCTCTAGAAGCAGTCTCAGATTCTATGTTCAAAGTTCCAGACACAGTACTAGCGACATAAAAATGCGTAGACCCAATATCAATCAATGCGATAAAAAGGTAAATCAAAATAAGGAACGCACTCGATTATGACGTCGGTGCATCGCCCTCCTCTCGACGCCTAGTCGCATAAACTAGCCCACTGTCTCGTATCTCAGTATTCCCAAAGACATCCGCCCGGTGCCCCACGCCCTCGTCCAAAACCATTTCCACCCCTAGCAGGACCACGACCTCTCTGTGGTTGCTGACTACCTCTTCCAGGCTGAGCATAATTCTGACCCACTAACCCTGCTCTGATTGGCTCTTGCGGGCAGTCCCTTACCAAATGATCAACTGATCCACACCTGAAACATCCATTACTTCTTGCCCAGCACTCTCCCAAGTGAATCTCCCCACACGTAGCACACTGCTGAGGCTGTCCAACTACGACAGGCCTCGCAACTCGATTCGACCCATCCAACCTAGGCCTCTTTTGGAAATTCCCAGCAGACCCTAACAACCTAAAATTCCTTTTATTCCTACCCTTGTCCCTCTCCTGATTCTGCCTTCCAGATCGCTTCACCTCTTCAGCTATCTTAGCCTTCTCAACCAAAATAACAAACTCTCTTTCCCGTTGCGGAGCTATCAGTACTCGTAACTCATCTCTCATACCATCCTCAAATCGGACACAGCGCTCGTGATCTGTTGCAATAATACCCTGGGCATACCGGCTTAGACGTAAGAACTCCGCCTCATACTCAGAAAATGATTTATTCCCCTGGACCAGGTTTAGAAAAGCCTTTCTCTGAGCGTCCACATAGCTCGACCCAATATACTTTCCTTGAAATGCTGACTTGAAGAAGTCCCAGGTAATGCGGTCAGCTGCTGTACCTTCCCTTAACGTGAGCCACCACTGATATGCCTCATCTCGGAGAAGAGACACCACCCCTTTCAATTTCTCCTCAGCGGTACAGTCAAGATCATCCATAATGCGCTCAACCGCTTCTAACCAGTACTCAGCTACGTTAGGAGCTACACCAGAAACGCCCCTAAACATTTCAGCCCCATTGGCTCGAAGTCGCTCCGACACAGATTTTCGAGATACTGATTCTGAGCTCGCTCCAGCAACTCGTTCCAAAACACGTAACATAGCTTGAGACACAGCATCGTCTCCACCAATTTGATCCTGAAATTCGCCTCGAACCGGTGATGCCGGCACTTCACCCTCCGCCCATGCCCCGATTCCGAAGGTTCGGACTCAACACCCGGCCTCTACCACGGCCACGCGATACCACGCCCACGCCCTCTAGTGCTCATGACTATCGATTCGACTTAACTCGATTACAAGTTTTATGAATTAGCAATTTATTCCACTTGTTTTGTTAACAGATATTTTATGAGTTAGATCTAAGAGTGGTTCTCGCAATCGTATGTCTAAAGGTCTCAGTCTCTAAGATTTGATCTCTTAATACTAAAAGTCATAGCATAATCATTTTCATACAGATTAACCAATAGTCAGAAGACTTACCGTGCGGATTGGTGCCGGAGACTCAGGTGCCATGCTAAAAAAAAAACATTATTTTTTTTCTAAACTTTTTCTAAATCAACTTTTGAAAACATTTTTGAACCTCATACCCACAGCCGAGTTTTTGAAACCTAGGCTCTGATACCACAATTGTAACACCCCAAACCCGGTCAATACGTTACGACCAAATCTAGTTTGTTACAGGAAAAGTAGTTTTGAAAACGTTTAACAGAACATCGTCTCTTGAAAAAAAAAACTTTTCGCTAGTGATTCCATTACGGATAATTTAAAATTCTGTTGGGAATATATTACCAACTTTTATTAAAAATAGCTAGGAGTTAAAAAGGAATGGGTTTATTCATAAAAACTGGACTTAGGAAATTTCGGTAATGTGATATTTTGAAACCATAAATTGAAGGTTTAAGAAAAATTTCTAGTTTTAACTATCTAGTTGTTCGCCATCTTTTGTAGTTGTTTTGAAAACTTTTGTTTATGTTTTTAATTTTAGAAAAACCCCATAGTTGACAATTTATCATATGTATACTATTAGCATTAAATCCAAACCAAATTTAAGTTAAAGTGGCCTTATTACATAATGAAATCCCGAATTAAAATAAGTTCAAAATAAAGTAACGTAGTTTACGAAAGAAATAGTAACGCATGGCCACCTCGAGTCCGCCCCGGCTCCAAAACCCGCGATCTAGCGACTACCTACAAAATTTAGCGGAGGGGTGAGTCATCGAGACTCAGTGTGTAAATCCCCTTTATAACGCAATAGGGCCTTAAGCCCACAAATACACATTAGGCCTCAGCCCGCACAGTTTAGCATATGAACAATGTATGCAATGCAACCCCGCCCAACCTAAATTTTCCATCCTCTACACACCAGTATCATCCAAACACCCGTGGCATTATGCCACTGTGGTTCTAGACCACCGTGATCTCAGATCACTCGTGACAAAGTCATTAAAATAATAAACGTAGGGCCAACCCACTGTGGTCTTAAACCACCGTGACAATCTCTGATAAATTTATGTATACGTGGTTTCAACCACCATGGTTCTTAAACCACTCGTGACAATAGCCACTCGTGACAATAGTCACTTCATTAACACTTCCCCTTTCAGTCAATCCAAAGCCCATGCTCATTATATCATACTAAAAATGAATGCACATACTATCAATGTGTAACAGGTAATTATTTCATATATGTATATCATCGAATATCATCATAGCAGAACTTACCGGTGTCTCCAACCTTACCCACTTGGGTATCTCAACTATCAAGCAGTCGTTTCGGCTTTTAGCCAACACAATTAAAGAAAACACAAGTAGTAAAGAAACATGTAAGTATTACACACCTGATAACGCTCAACACTAAACCCTCTACGTCGACACTCTCCCTATCAGAAATAACAGCTATTTCTCTAACCCAGGCAGACGTCGACTCTCTACCACAGCCCGGCGGAAAATCCCGAACCGCCGACACAGCACGCATCTTAAACTTAGGTGTGGGAATTACGGATACACTCCCCTCCTTGGTTTGACTTACACCTGCATCCATGGAGAGACTTGATCAGGAGATTGGGTTAAGGCAACGAACAACAAAGAGAGAAAGTAGTCGTATAGCACTAGAGAGAAACTTCTTACCTTGATCCACGGAATCCGAACACTAGAAGGCTTGGCCTATGGAACCGAATGAGTCCCTATATAGCATCAATGTTAGAATCGATTCCCCAAAACCAAACAAAGGAAACAGCCTTTCGGCCAAACAAACGACAAAAACCCCTTACTACCCATCCAACCAACATCCATACTTATCAGATACTTCCCTAAATGCAGGCTAAACGAAGAAGAGAAGATGAGAGTGAGTCTTTCTACATTCGGCCAAAATCCCAAAAACAACGAGTCAACACCTTTGGTTGATCGCAACAATAAGAGAGAAAAAGAAAAGAAAGAAAGAAAATCAGAGAAGAAGAATCCTTACCGAAATAAGGAGATGCCAATAAGAAAGGCTATATTCGGCTTCTGGAAAAAAAATAGAAGAATGTCTTCAGTTGACACAACAAAAGGTTCGGCTTCCACAAAATACGAATACAGAAGAGAGAAGAGGAAGTAAAGATAGAGAATCAAGATTCGGCTAAAGCACTTACCCAAAAGGAACGATTCCAATCAGCAACTAGGGAGGTTCGGCTATGGTGACGAATAAATTAGGAAAAGGTGGAAAAGAAAGAAAGAAAGCACAGATGACAACTCTGAGATTCGGCTTTTACCAAAGTGACAAGAAGGAGAAGAAAAGAGGTCAAAGGGGTTGCGGTTTAGGTAGAAAAAGAGAGAGTTTCTAGAATAGATTTAGCTAACACTACACTCAAAATGACCACTTCAAGAAAACGGCACTCCCCTATTCTCTAATGACCGAAATTGCTCACCAATGCCTAAGCACCCAAAAGGAAATTCGGCCCTACCTAACCCAAACCAAAACCGCACATGCATTCCCCCCACACTTCCCTCATTCGGCCAACCTCTCTCCCTCTCTCCACATCCCATAAATTCCTCCACCTTCCACAACTATCATGCAGAGTCTTGGCTGAATCCACCTCTTCTCCATCCTTATCAAAATAAAAACCCCCAAAAATGAAAGCTGAGAGATTTGAACCTGTTCCGTTCTCCTCTAAGCTCCCCTTGAGGCGTCATTCCCCTTCCTTACTAGGTGTCACTTACAACTCTTCCACACCCCTTTTTGTGTCATCAACCACACACAAATATACATAAGGCCTACCCCTTCAAGTTTTCCCCTAAAGTGCCTTAAAACAAAAATTTAACCAAGACTCCGGTTCGAACCTGAGCCTTCCTAAGACCCCCAAACACATCCAAATAGAAAGCAGAACCAGCCAAACACACAGAAACATGAAATGCAGAACCCCCTAACTTGGGATGTTACACATAATGTTCGATATTTGAAATTACTTAATATTATGACAATGTATGTTATTGCTATGAAAATCAAGTGATGAAGCCTCGATGATTAAAGGGTGAAAATAAGTTATCGTGAAATTTTGGCTAAAGATTCGAAATAATGAGGTTACCCATGTATTAGAATTGAATAAAGAAGGTCCTGTGTAAGACCATGTCAAGGATATTGCCTCGGCACCAAAGGAAGATCTCGTATAAGACCATGTCTGGGACATGGCATCAATATTCATGTACGATCTCATATAAGACCTTGTCTGGGACATGGCATCGACATCGAGTTATAAGATCCCGCGTATGACCATATCTGGGATATGACATCGGCATCAAGGGGTGATCCCATGAAAGACCATATCTGGGATATGGCGTTGGCATCAAATTTTATGAACGATGAGTTCGAGTATCCTACGATGATTTGATTAATTCGTGGGCAAAAGAGCTAAGTATGTAAAAGGGGTATAGCGTCAAATTCATTTATGGATGACCTTGAGTTTCACCTATGATAAGAATGATGAAGATTTGAGTTATGTTCATGTTAGCATATGTGCTAAGTCATGTGATTAAGTGATACAGGTACCATGAATAAGTACATGTTACGAAATCATAATGTGACATGAGATGGGTAAGAATAAGTGTGAGTAAGTACGAATAAGATGCCTAAGCATTTGAGACTTATGTTGCTATTGTTTCATAAGATGGATGAATTTAGTTTGAGTAATTATGTTACTTTAGAATTTCATGCAAACTTACTAAGCTATATGCTTAGCCCTCTTTTTCCCTTTTCCTTGTAGTTTCGCTAAGTTAGCTCGGGGATCACAGAACGTCGGAGCTCGGATCACACTATCAACCGTTCTTTTGGTATAGTAAAGTTAATTCATTTTGAGTATGGCATGTATAGGAAACTGATCGTTTTGTCATATCATGTTTAAAGGCCAAAGGGTTGGTTATTAATGTTTTACACTCATTTTGTAAATGGCCATGATGAATTGGCCAATATTGCCAAGATCATGTTCTAAGGTTGATGGGTAAAATGAAATGAATGTTCATGAAAGATAATGAGTAAAATGCGGATGGAATGAATGATAATTTATGGATTTTTCATGGTTTGATATTGTTATATTATGTGTTTCTTGTGCTGAAATGAATGAGTTTAAGTTTCAGTGTGGCAAAAAGGGCTTGGAAAATAGCCTCTAATTTTCCACAAGGGTAGACACACGGGCGTGTATTTAGGCCGTGTGTGACACACGGTCAACCCATATGGGTGTGTTGATAGGCCGTGTGTCCCCTGCATTTTAATTGCGAGAATTTGATTCGTCACACGGGCCAGCACACAAGCGTGTGCCCTGGCCGTGTGCCATTATGGGTTTGATGACGTGAGAAACAGATAGCTCCACGGGTGAAGGACACGGGCGTGTCTAGGCCGTGTGAGGGACACGGGCTACTGACACGGACGTGTGTCCGGCCGGGTGAAAATGCCTGTAGGTTTAAAGGAAAAATAAATTTTTTACACGGGCTAGGGACATGGGCGTGTGAGACCACACGGCTTGCCCACACGGGCATGTCCAAAGTCACACGGGCGTGTGACCCCTGTTTAAGCCAAAAAATTTCAAAGAGTGCAAAAGTTTTCGGTTGAATTCTGAAATCTCCCGGATGAGTGTTTAAGGCCTTGTAGGCCTATATTATGCACGTTATGATTAAGACAGAAAGGTTTTAAGTCAGAACAAAATTTTATAGCTCGATAATGCATGTCCAAGTAAGGTCAAGCACGGTAATGCCTCGTATCCTGTCCCGGCATCGGACATGGGTAAGGGGTGCTACATATGCTATCATGAACATAAGCTCAAATATTTATCATTCTTATCATAGGTGAAACTTAAGGTCATCCATAACGAATTTGACTCTATACCATTTTACATACTTAGCTCTTTTGCCCACGAATTAATGAAATTATCGTAGGATACTCGAACTCATCGTTCATAAAATTTGATGCCAACGCCATATCCCAGATATAGTCTTACATGGGATCACCCTTTGATGCCGATGCCATATCCTGGATATGGTCTTACACGGGATCTTATAACTCGATTCGATGCCATGTCCCAGACATGGTCTTATACGAGATCGTACATGAATGTCGATGCCATGTCCCAGACATGGTCTTATACGAGATCTTCCTTTGGAGCCGAGGCCATGTCCCAGACATGGTCTTACACTGGACCTTCTTTATTCAATGATAATACATGGGTAACCTCATTATTCCAAATCTTTAGGCGGAATTTCACATAACTTATTTTCACCCTTTCCTCATCGAGGCTTCATCACTCGATTTTCATAGCAATAACATACATTTTCATAATATTAAATGATTTCCAATATCGAACATTATGAAACTCTAACTTCATACAAACTTACCTCGACTCTCAAAATCTATATCGATGCTCGATTTAGTCCTCGATTTTGTTCTTGCCACGGTTTTGATCCGGACTTCGTGTTTCTTGATCTATAATAACAATTTCACTTGTTAAATACACATATTGTCTAAATCGACTCATAATTCATATTTTGACAAAATTATGATTTTGCCCCTAAACTTTTACATAATTACATTTTTGCCCCTAAACTTTTACAATTTGGTCCTTTTATGCATTTTTCATGAAAATCACTTTGAAAAAGATGTTTATCATACATCAAACTTTCATATTCTTCCATAAAACATCAAAATACATGCATGTCACACATGGGTAAATTTTTAAACATAAACCCTAGCTCAAAATATAGCTAGAAATAGTTAAACCGAGCTACGAGGGTCTCAAAAATACGAAGAAAATTAAAAACGGGGCTAGGATGCACTTACTATCAAGCTTGAAAGTTGAAGAAACCCTAGCTATGGCACCTTGCAAATTTCGGCACTAGAGGAAGAAGATGGACAAGATTTTTGGCTTATTTTTCCCTTTTAATTCTTTTATTAACCAAATGACAAAAATGCCCTTAATGATCCTTTCTTGAGATTTTTCCTTCCCATGTCCATTTTTGTTCATCACAACATATAATGGGTTAATTACTAAATAAGGACCTCTAGTAATTGTCATAATTCTATTTCATACTTAAATCTTCTAGAATTTCATATTTTCTAATTTTTGCAATTTAGTCCTAATGGACAATTTAATCACTAATTAATAAAATTTCTTCATGTGATTTTCACAAAATCATGAAATCACCTCATAAACCTTATAAAAATCATAAAACTCATATTTCTACTTCAGATTTGTGGTCTCGCACCACTATTCTGACTAGGCCCTAAGTCGGGCTGTTACAATTCTCCCTCTTAGGGATTTTCGTCCCCGAAAATCTTACCAGCAAAAAGGTTTGGGTATTAGTTGCTCATAGCCTCCTCGGGCTCCAATGTAGCCTCTTCTACCCCATGTCTTTGCCACAATACTTTCACAAGAGCTATACTCTTATTTCTCAACTGTTTGACTTCCCGTGTTAGGATCTTAACTAGTTCTTCACCATATGTCATGTCGGGTTGAATCTCAACCTCTGTCGATGTGATCACATGCGAAGGGTCTGGTCGGTAGCGTCACAACATAGACACGTGAAACACATCATGAATCTTCTCTAATTCGGATGGCAAAGCCAACCAAGAAGCTACCGGCCCTATCTTTCCGGTGATCTCATATGGTCCGATAAAGCGAGGGCTCAAATTGCCTTTACGGCCAAATCTAAGAAATTTACTCCATGGCGACACTTTCAGAAATACTCTATCACCGACTTGATACTCAATCTCTTTCCTTCTCAAATCCGAGTAGGATTTTTGTCTATCAGAAGCAGCTTTTAAACAATCGAATCACCTTTAATTTCTCTTCGGGTTCTCTAACCAAATCAATCCCGTGGATCTACTTTTCCTTAAGTTTAGTCCAATACAAAGGCGTTCGACACTTACGCCCATACAAAGCCTCATAAGGCACCATTTTCAAGATTGACTGATAACTGTTATTATAGGCAAATTCAGCCAAAGGTAAGTATTTTTTCCCAACTGCCCTAAAACTCAAGAATACAACATCGGAGCATATCTTCAAGTATTTGTATTAACCTCTTCGACTGACCGTCGGTTTGGGGGTGAAAGGCCGTACTAAAATTCAACTTTGTGCCCAGGGCCTCTTGCAACTTTTTCCAAAATCTGGAAGTGAATCTAGGATCTCTATCTGATATAATAGATAATGGTACTCCATGAAGTCTCACAATCTCTGAGATATACAAGTTTGCCAACTTATTCAATGAGTAGTCGACACGCACCGATATAAAATGGGCTGACTTCATAAGTCTATCGACTACGACCCATACAAAGATCTTTCTTGCTCGGTGTCAACAAAGAACCTCATTACAAAGTCCATGGTAATTCGGTCCCACTTCCACTCGGGCACCATAATAGGTTGAAGCAAACCCGAGGGTACTTGGTGTAACACCCCTTAACCCGTCTTCGTCGCCAGACTAAGGTTATGAGGCATTACTAACAAAAAACACAACTTAGAACTAATATTTCATAAGTTGAATATCAAATATACCACTTTTGTACACACGCATTTAAAAACCAAAACATCTATGGATATAAAGAACAATTCATAGCATATCAAGTTCGCTTGCTTTATAATCAATCTAAAGAACATATACTAAACTTGAACACATATATGCATTAATAATTCACTTATTACGAATAATCTAATAGCATAATTATAATATGCACATTCCCAAATAAATTATTTACAAAGTTGAATAACTTTAACATTTTCATTACTTAAAAAATTATCTAGACCAACCATTTCAAGAAAACAACCATGAAGCATGCTTTACAACAATTCGAATCGTGACCCAATACATATAAAGATTAACCTTCAAATGAAATTCAACCATTAACCTAATGCCAAAATACATAACTAAATTAACTCAAACATTAGTATCATAAACAAGCAATTATGTCGAATGCATATCACATATACTTGACTAAAAGAAATAGATCGTGAGTTTAAATTATTGAAATCAAACACACCATACACATAGCCAAAAACAAATAAAACCAACTTAAACAAAATGATTAAGCCATTTTCGCATGGCTATATATATATGTAAATAGAACATCTTTCAAACGTTTATCTAGCCTATACATGCCTTTAATTCGAAAATAACTAGCTTGAAAGTACCAAAAGGGGATGATAGTGTGGTTGACTTCACCAACGATCCTTCGAGCCCGTAGCTTGACCAAAATCTATAAAGCGAACAATGAACACACAAAGTAAGCTCACTAGCTTAGTAAGTCTCAAGCAAATATAACCGTAATGAACATACATGTAAGCATTTTAATTTCCAAGCTTATAGTATTGAACGTAAATATTTCAATATGTAAAATGTACATAGCCGAATACTAGTGACACACTTGATTTAAATATTATCACTATGTCAACATGAACATGTACATTATCAAATCACATGAATATATTATATCGCATATTCCGAATCACATGAACCATCCTTAGGCATCGATCTTCTATATCTACTTATACACATATGCAAAATACTTTCGACTCTTTCGCCATTGATCTTTTCCATTTTATAACCGAGTTCTCACTATGACATACATATACATAACCCGATTTCACATATAAATAATATTCATACACATTAATGATAAGCTCAACATTATAAAATAAAGTACTTATTGAATTGTTCATTTTATCACATCGTATTTAACTAAAACGATAAGAAATTAGCTCACTTCGTTCCTTACTAATAAAGTAGGCTAACTCTTACCCGAGCTGTTAACACATAGTACTTTATATGACTCACCGTGTTTGATTCTCGGATTTTCTATTTATAGCAAATCACCGGCATTAAGCCTGCTAGACCCGAAGTCTAAAGTTTAAACACCGGCATTAAGCCTGCTTGGCAATAAGCCCGAAATAATTCACCGGCACAAGGCCTGCTAGGCTCGAAGCCCGAATTATCAACACTATTAACCATTCATATCACATTACTTAGTGCTAAATTCACAAACATTTCGTATACTTCGTATTTCTTTCACATATCAAACCGAACTTACTTTAAACAAAATAAAGTCAATCCAATAATACATACTACCACATTCGGCCATCACATGGATTTATACTTAAAATTATCAAATATTATCATTTAATATGTTCATAAATAATTCTTTGACAAATACTTTCTTAAGGACTTACCTCGACTATCGACGGACGACTTAAACCGGCTATTCAATAACCTTCGCCTTCCCCCGATCCAAATCCGTTTTTCTTTGTTCTTGATCTAAGCACATTAAAATTTAGCTCATTCAAGCACAATTCATCTCAATTTAGTCCCAAAACACAATAATGGGCAAATTACCATTTTACCCCTAATGTTTCACATTTTTACAATTTAGTCCTATTTGCACAAAACACAAAATACACAAAATTTCACTAAACCATACAAGGGCCGAATGTTCATAGGGACCTCACTAGTCCATTTATTTCATTTATTTTGCATTTTAACCCCCTCAAAAATTCATTTTTTGCAATTTAGCCCAAATACTCAAATTTACCAAAAATCCAAAGACAAAACATATTAATCTAACATATATCTTTCCTAACTCATCAACTATCATCATAAAACTCATAAACTCATCAATGGCATATTTCAAAATATTCACCAAAATCAAAAATTCAAGCATGGTCCTTTAAGTATTCGAAGCAACAATCACAAAAAACGTAAAAATTATCGAAAATCGATATCAAACTAACCTTGAATTTTAGCTCACAAGTGCCGAATTTTGAAAGCTTAAAAACCTATCTTTCTTCTTTACATATTCGACTTCATGAACAAAAAGATGATAATGGTTTTTATTATGTTTTATTTAACATATATCATGACATTTAATTAATTACCTATTTAACATTATATCATAAAATTATGTAATATAAAACTTAAGGTTAATCTTGTCATATACCATCCACTAACTTGGAAATGGATTATTTACCCATTTAATACCTCATTTTAAAAAGCCATTATCATTCTAGCACTTTACACTATAGTATGCAACTTTTTCACTTTACGCGATTTAGTCCTTTTTGTTAAATCGAACACACAAACGATTAATTTTTTCTACGAAACTTTCACACACAATAAATCACATATAATAAGCACAGAATGTATCATTTAAAAATATTTCAGACTCGGATTCATGGTCCCAAAACCACCATTCAGATTAAGGTCAAATTTGATCATATAACTCTCCCCTCTTGGGGATTTTCGTCCCCAAAATCTTACCGTTAAACAAAGTCGATATTGTTGCCTCATTGAATCCTCGAGCTCCCACGTAGCCTCTTCAACTCCGTGCCGATTCCATAGTACTTTTACTAATGGAATTCTCTTGTTTCTCAACTCTTTCATTTCCCGGGCTAAAATAGGGATTGGTTCTTCCTCATACGTATAATCGGATCAGATTTCAATCTCAGACGGAGCGATTACATGTGACGGATCTGATCTATATCTACGAAGCATTGAAACGTGAAATACGTTGTGTATCTTTTCTAATTCGAGGGTAACTTCAATCTATAAGCAATGTGCCCAATACGTTCGATGATCTCGCAAATGCGGTCCGATGAACCTCGGACTTAGTTTGCCTTCCGACCAAATCGGAGTACCTTCTTCCACGGAGAAACTTTCAAGAATACCCGTCTCAACACCCGAACTCAATATCTTTGCGCTTGAATCAAGATAGGACTTTTGGCGATCCGCGGCGACTTTCAAACTATCTCTCGATCACACCCACTTTACTGCTCGGTCTCTTTAATCAAATCAACTCCGTGTATCTTGCTTTCACCAAGCTCACCCAATACAACGGTTATCACGACATTTGCGCCATAAAGAGCTTCGTAAGGTGCCATTTTGATACTTGATTGAAAACTGTTATTATAAGCAAATTCGATCAAAGGTAAGTATCTTTCCCACGTACCTTCAAACTCGAGGACGCAACATCTCAACATGTCCTCAAGTATCTGAATGGTTTGTTCAGACTAACCGTCTGTCTGCGGATGAAAGGCTGTGCTAAAGTGGAGTTTAGCACCTAAAGCATCTTGCAACTTCTTCCAAAATCGCGATGTGAATCTCGGGTCTCTGTCTGAAACAATGGAACTCGGTACACCATGTAATCTCAAAATTTGAGATACATACAACTCATCAAGTTTATCGAGTGAATATTCTGTACGAACTGGCACAAAGTGAGCTGTTTTGGTCAGTCTATATACTATAACCCAGACTGCATCTTTCTTATTCGGTATCGTAGGCAAACCAGATACAAAATCCATAGCGATTCTATCCCATTTCCATTCAGGTATCATGATTGGCTGAAGTAATCCAAAAGGCACTTGATGCTCGGCTTTTACTTGCTGACAAATTAAACACCTTGAAACAAATTCAGATATATCCCGCTTCATGCCAGGCCACCAATAGAACTGTTTCACATCATTATACATTTTCGTGCTACCCAGATGTATCGATAGTCGACTACTATGTGCCTCATCCAAAATCATCTGAATCAAATTCATATTCCTCGGAACACATATTCGGCCTTTGAAGTTCAAGCAATCATTTACATCGATTCGAAACTCTGACTCTGCATCATTTTCACACTGAACCCGTCTAGCAATCATATCTTTGTCAATTTATTGTGTATCACAAATTTGCTGAAAAAACATCGGTCTTGCTTTCAACTCGGCTATGATTGAACCATCACCAGACATAACCATATGTGCGTTCAATGCACAAAGAGCAAACAATGATTTTCGACTTAATGCATCTGCGACAACATTAACTTTCCTCGGATGGTAGTCAATCACTAATTCATAGTCTTTCAGCAGCTCTAACCATCTGCGTTGTCTCAAGTTCAAATCTTTCTGAGTCATCAAATACTTCAGACTTTTGTGATCCGAGTAAACATGACATTTCTCACCGAATAAGTAATGACGCCAAATTTTCAATGCAAAATCAATGGCTGCTAATTCCAGATCGTGAGTCAGATAATTTCTTTCGTGAGGCTTCAATTGTCTCGAAGCGTAGGCTATGACTTTGCCTTCCTGCATCAAAACGCAACCCAAACCATTCAAAGACGCATCACTATAAACAATAAATTCTTTACCTGATTCAGGCTGAGCTAACACTGGAGCTTCGGTCAAAAGGGCTTTCAACTGATCGAAACTTTTCTGACACTTTTCCGACCACTCAAACTTGACATCTTTCTGTAATAAATTTGTCAAAGGTGTAGCTATCATAGAAAAACCTTTCACAAACCGTCTGTAGTATCCCGCAAGTCCCAGAAAACTTCGAATTTCAGAAACATTCTTTGGTGGTTTCCAATCAAGTATAGCCGATATTTTTTTCGGATGAACCCGAATACCTGATGCCGAAACGACGTAACCCAAAAAGCTGACTTCCTTCATCCAGAATTCACACTTACTAAACTTTGCATACAACTGTTGATCTCGCAAAGTTTGTAGCACCAATCTCAAATGCTCGGCATGCTCGATTTCATCTCTGGAGTAGATCAGTATATCATCTATAAATACTACCACAAACCGATCCAAATACTGTCTGAAAACTCGATTCATCAAATCCATAAAAATAGTAGGTGCATTAGTAAGTCCAAAAGGCATGACTAGGAACTCAAAATGTCCGTACCTCGTTCAGAATGCAGTATTTGGCACATCAAAATCTTTGACTCGCAACTGATAATAGCCCGATCTTAAATCAATCTTCGAAAACACTGAAGCCCCTTTCAACTGATCAAACAAGTCATCAATCCGAGGCAACGGGTATTTATTCTTTATAGTCGCCTTATTTAGCTGCCGATAATCAATACACATTTGCATAGTTCCATCTTTCTTTTTCACAAATAGAACTGGTGCACCCCAAGGAGAAAAGCTCGGTCGTACAAAGCCTCTATCTGTCAACTCTTGCAACTGTGCTTTCAACTCTTTCAATTCAGTAGGTGCCATTCGATAAGGAGCTATCGAAATCGAATTCGTCCCCGGTATTAATTCAATACCAAATTCTATCTCTCGAACTGGCGGTAAACCCGGCAATTCTTCAGGGAACACCTCTGGGTATTCACATACAACTGGTACGGATTCAATCTGCTTTTCGGACACTTTATTATCCAACACATATGCCAAGTAAGCTTTACATCCTTTTCTCACATACTTACAAGCTAACATCGAGGATATTACTGCCGGTAACCCACTTAGATCATTAGATTAAACCCGGATGATCTCACCGTTTTGACATCTCAAATCAATAATCTTTCTTTTACAATTCACCACTGCATCATGCAAAGTTAACCAGTCCATTCCCAAAATTATGTCGAACTCGTCGAAAGGCAACAACATTAAATCAGCTGGGAAGCATGAATCCTGAATCATCAACGGGCAACATTTACATATTTTATCAACAAGAACATATCTACCCAAAGGGTTGGACACACGGATCACAAACTCAGTAGACTCAACAGGCAGAGTCTTACTGGATACTAGAGTTTCACACACATATGAATGAGTCGAACCAGGATCAATCAATGCAATCACAGTAGTATCATAAAGTGTGAAAGTACCGGTAATGACATCTGGGGAAGAAGCATCCTCTCTGGCTCGTATAGCATAAGCTCTAGCTGGTGCTCGAGCCTCAGATCAAACTGCAGTGTCCTTCGTCCCTCTCTGACTGCCACCTACATTGCCTGAATGTCTGGGTGGTCTGCCTCGTGCTGACGTATTGCTCGGTTTAATGTTCTGAACCGTGTTTTGCTTAGCTAGCATAGGACACTCTCGAATAAAATGGTCCGACGATCCACATTTAAAGCAGGACCGATCACGGAATCTACAACTCCCAGAATGCCACTTTCCACAATGCTTGCACTCAGCCCGGTTCTGATGAACATTACCGACACTAGCCATCGAAATGGCTCAGGAACTCACTAGAGGTCGATCTCGTATAGATAGGTCTGAAGTAGCTTTATGTCGACTGAAGTCATCTTTGAACTTCTTAGGCGTTGAATGGAAAGTCTTACTCGATGATCTTTTACGAGTGTCTTTAGCTTCTATTTCAGCCTTTCTTTTCTCTTTTCCGAGCTCTTCAGCTTTGCAAGCTCGCTCGACAAGTACTACGAACTCTTTGATTTCAAGAATGCCAACAAGCAACTTTATGTCTTCATTCAGACCGTCTTCAAATCTTTTGCACATAATTGCTTCAGTTGATACACACTCTCGGGCATATCGGCTCAATCTGACAGACTTCCGCTCATATTCCGTCACAGTCATACGACCCTATTTTAGTTCCAGAAATTCTTTTCGTTTCGATCGATGAATCTCTGATGATATATTTCTTACTTTAACTCGATCCGAAGAAATCCCAAGTCACTTTTTCTTTCGAAACCACTCGATACTAGTGTATTCCACCGCTGATATGCGCGTGTCTCGAAGTAGAGATATAGCACATTTCGTGCATTCATCCGGAGTACAGGATAGCTCGTCAAGTACCGAATAGTGTTATCAAGCCACATCTCACCGCTCGCATCATCATCATCATTGGCTTTGAATTCTTCGCCCCATATTTCCTGATTTTATCAACGGGAGGCCTACTAGATCTCATCGGATCTATCATCGGAGGTGCTGGAGGTACCGGAGTTGGATTATTCGGGGGTGGAGGTTGTTGTACAGCCGGGTTATTCTGAACAAACTGGGTAAACCATTCATTCATCATCTGGTAGAAGGCTTGTTTAGCCTCCCCCTCATGGCTACCCGAATCGGGTCGAAAGTCTCTACCAAGATCGATCCGCGTGCACGATCAGGCGCTACACTCTCTACATTATCTGTTACGGCTCTGTCAGGATCGGAATCCATTTACTATATAAAACACAGTTGGAAATGTCAGAAGTCACCACACTATCGTATATACAATAAAGGCATGTATAGCTAGACTCTTACGCGCTACGGTAGTCCTAGAATCGACTAAACCGTAAGCTCTGATACCAATCAAATGTAACACCCCTTAACCTGTCTTCGTCGCCAGACTAAGGTTATGAGGCATTACTAACAAAAAACACAACTTAGAACTAATATTTCATAAGCTGAATATCAAATATATCACTTTTGTACACACGCATTTAAAAACCAAAACATCTATGGATATAAAGAACAATTCATAGCATACCAAGTTCGCTTGCTTTATAATCAATCTAAAGAACATATACTAAACTTGAACACATATATCCATTAATAATTCACTTATTACGAATAATCTAATAGCATAATTATAATATGCACATTCCCAAATAAATTATTTACAAAGTTGAATAACTTCAACATTTTCATTACTTAAAAAATTATCTAGACCAACCATTTCAAGAAAACAACCATGAAGCATGCTTTACAACAATTCGAATCGTGACCCAATACATATAAAGATTAACCTTCAAATGAAATTGAACCATTAACCTAATGCCAAAATACATAACTAAATTAACTCAAACATTAGTATCATAAACAAGCAATTATGTCGAATGCATATCACATATACTTGACAAAAAGAAATAGATCGTAGCCGAATTATTGAAATCAAACACACCATACACATAGCCAAAAACAAATAAAACCAACTTAAACAAAATGATTAAGCCATTTTCGCATGGCTATATATATATGTAAATAGAACATCTTTCAAATGTTTATCTAGCCTATACATGCCTTTAATTCGAAAACAACTAGCTTGAAAGTACCAAAAGGGGATGATAGTGTGGTTGACTTCACCAACGATCCTTCGAGCCCGTAGCTTGACCAAAATCTATAAAACGAACAACGAACACACAAAGTAAGCTCACTAGCTTAGTAAGTCTCAAGCAAATATAACCGTAATGAACATACATGTAAGCATTTTAATTTCCAAGCTTATAGTATTGAACGTAAATATTTCAATATGTAAAATGTACATAGCCGAATACTAGTGACACACTTGATTTAAATATTATCACTATGTCAACATGAACATGTACATTATCAAATCACATGAATATATTATATCGCATATTCAGAATCACATGAACCATCCTTAGGCATCGATCTTCTATATCTACTTATACACATATGCAAAATACTTTCGACTCTTTCGCCATTGATCTTTTCCATTTTATAACCGAGTTCTCACTATGACATACATATACATAACCCGATTTCACATATAAATAATATTCATACATATTAATGATCAGCTCAACATTATAAAATAAAGTACTTATTGAATTGTTCATTTTATCACATCGTATTTAACTAAAACGATAAGAAATTAGCTCACTTCGTTCCTTACTAATAAAGTAGGCTAACTCTTACCCGAGCTGTTAACACATAGTACTATATATGACTCATGTTTGATTCTCGGATTCTCCGTTTATAGCAAATCACCGGCATTAAGCCTGCTAGACCCGAAGTCTGAAGTTTGAACACCGGCATTAAGCCTGCTAGGCAATAAGCCCGAAATAATTCACCAAGCACAAGGCACCATAGGCTCAAGCCCGATATAACTTACCGGCAAAAGGCCTGCTAGGCTCGAAGCTCGAATTATCAACACTATTAACCATTCATATCACATTACTTAGTGCTAAATTCACAAACATTTCGTATACTTTGTATTTCTTTCACATATCAAACCGAACTTACTTTAAACAAAATAAAGTCAATCCAATAATACATACTACCACATTCGGCCATCACATGGATTTATACTTAAAATTATCAAATAGTATCATTTAATATGTTCATAAATAATTCTTTGACATATACTTTCTTAAGGACTTACCTCGACTATCGACGGATGACTTAAACCGACTATTCAATAACCTTCGCCTTCCCCCGATCCAAATCTGTTTTTCTTTGTTCTTGATCTAAACACATTAAAATTTAGCACATTCAAGCACAATTCATCTCAATTTAGTCCCAAAACACAATAATGGGCAAATTACCATTTTACCCCTAATGTTTCACATTTTTACAATTTAGTCCTATTTGCACAAAACACAAAATACACAAAATTTCACTAAACCATACAAGGGCCGAATGTTCATAGGGACCTCACTAGTCCATTTATTTCATTTATTTTGCATTTTAACCCCCTCAAAAATTCATTTTTTTTGCAATTTAGCCCAAATACTCAAATTTACCAAAAATCCAAAGACAAAACATATTAATCTAACATATATCTTTCCTAATTCATCAACTATCATCATAAAACTCATAAACTCATCAATGGCATATTTCAAAATATTCACCAAAATAAAAAATTCAAGCATGGGTCCTGAAGTATTCGAAGCAACGATCACAAAAAACGTAAAAATTATCGAAAACCGAAATCAAACTAACCTTGAATTTTAGCTCACAAGTGCCAAATTTTGAAAGCTTAAAAACCTATCTTTCTTCTTTACACATTCGGCTTCATGAACAAAAAGATGATAATGGTTTTTATTATGTTTTATTCAACATATATCATGACATTTAATTAATTACCTATTTAACCTTATATCATAAAATTATGTAATATAAAACTTAAGGTTACTCTTGTCATATACCACCCACTAACTTGGAAATGGATTATTTACCCATTTAATACCTCATTTTAAAAAGCCACTATCATTCTAGCACTTTACAGTATAGCATGTAACTTTTTCACTGTACGCGGTTTAGTCCTTTTTATTAAATCGAACACACAAACGATTAATTTTTTCTACGAAACTTTCACACACAATAAATCACATATAATAAGCACAGAATATATCATTTAAAAATATTTCAGACTCGGATTCGTGGTCCCGAAACCACCGTTCCGATTAAGGTCAAATTCGGACTGTTACAACTCTCCCCCTTAGGGATTTTCATCCCCGAAAATCTTACCATTAAACAAAGTCGGATATTGTTGCCTCGTTGAATCCTCAGGCTCCCACGTAGCCTCTTCAACTCCGTGCCGATTCCATAGTACTTTTACTAATGGAATTCTCTTGTTTCTCAACTCTTTCATTTCCCGGGCTAAAATAGGGATTGGTTCTTCCTCATACGTCATATCGGATTGGATTTCAATCTCAGACGGAGCGATTACATGTGACAGATCTGATCTATATATACGAAGCATCGAAGCATGAAATACGTTGTGTATCTTTTCTAATTCAGAGGGCAACTTCAATCTATAAGCAACAGGCCCAATACGTTCGATGATATCGTACGATCCGATGAACCTCGGACTTAGTTTCCCTTTCCGACCAAATCGGAGTACCTTCTTCCACGAAGAAACTTTCAAGAATACCCGGTCTCTGACTTGAACCTCAATATCTTTGCGCTTCGAATCAGCATAGGACTTTTGACGATCCGAGGCAGCTTTCAAACTATCTCTGACCACAGCCACTTTCTGTTCAGTCTCTTTAATCAAATCAACTCCGTGTATCTTGCTTTCACCAAGCTCAGTCCAATACAACGATGTATGACATTTGCGGCCATAAAGAGCTTCGTAAGGTGCCATTTTGATACTTGATTGAAAACTGTTATTATAAGCAAATTTGATCAAAGGTAAGTATCTTTCCCACGTACCTTCAAACTCGAGGACGCAACATCTCAACATGTCCTCAAGTATCTGAATGGTTCGTTCAGACTAACCGTCTGTTTGCGGATGAAAGGCTGTGCTTAAGTGGAGTTTAGTACCTAAAGCATCTTACAACTTCTTCCAAAACCGCGATGTGAATCTTGGGTCCCTGTCTGAAACAATGGAACTCGGACACCATGTAATCTCACAATTTGAGATACATACAACTCAGCAAGTTTATCGAGCGAATATTCTGTACGAACTGGCACAAAGTGAGCTGATTTGGTAAGTCTATCTACTATAACCCAGACTGCATCTTTCTTGTTCGATGTCGTAGGCAAACCGGATAAAAATCCATAGCGATTCTATCCCATTTCCATTCAGGTATCATGATTGGCTGAAGTAATCCAGAAGGCACTTGATGCTCGGCTTTTACTTGCTGACAAATTAAACACTTTGAGACAAATTCAAATATATCCCGCTTCATGCCAGGCCACTAATAGAACTGTTTCACATCATTATACATTTTTGTTCTACCCGGATGTATCGATAGTCGACTACTATGAGCCTCGTCCAAAATCATCTGAATCAAATTCATATTCCTCGGAACACATATTCGGCCTTTGAAGTTAAAGCAATCATTTACATCGATTCGAAACTCTGACTCTGCATCATTTTCACACTGAACCCGTCTAGCAATCATATCTTTGTCAATTTTCTGTGCATCACAAATTTGCTGAAAGAACATCGGTCTTGCTTTCAACTCGGCTATGATCGAACCATCACCAGACATAACCATATATGCGTTCAACGCACGAAGAGCAAACAATGATTTTCGACTTAATGCATCTGCGACAACATTAGCTTTCCCCAGATGGTAGTCAATCACTAATTCATAGTCTTTCAGCAGCTCTAACCATCTGCGTTGTCTCAAGTTCAAATCTTTATGAGTCATCAAATACTTCAGACTTTTGTGATTCGAGTAAACATGACATTTCTCACCGAATAAGTAATGACGCCAAATTTTCAATGCGAAAACGATGGCTGCTAATTCCAGATCGTGAGTCGGATAATTTCTTTCCTGAGGCTTCAATTGTCTCGAAGCGTAGGCTATGACTTTGCCTTCCTGCAACAAAACGCAACCCAAACCATTCAAAGACGCATCACTAAATTCACAAACATTTCGTATACTTCGTATTTCTATCACATATCAAACCGAACTTACTTTAAACAAAATAAAGTCAATCCAATAATACATACTACCACATTCGGCCATCACATGGATTTATACTTAAAATTATCAAATATTATCATTTAATATGTTCATAAATAATTCTTTGACATATACTTTCTTAAGGACTTACCTCGACTATCGACGGACGACTTAAATCGGCTATTCAATAACCTTCGCCTTCTCCCGATCCAAATTCGTTTTTCTTTGTTCTTGATCTAAACACATTAAAATTTAGCTCATTCAAGCACAATTCATCTCAATTTAGTCCCAAAACACAATAATAGGCAAATTACCATTTTACCCCTAATGTTTTACATTTTTACAATTTAGTCCTATTTGCACAAAACACAAAATACACAAAATTTCAGTAAACCATACAAGGGCCAAATGTTCATAGGGACCCCACTAGTCCATTTATTTCATTTATTTTTCATTTTAACCCCCTCAAAAATTCATTTTTTTGCAATTTAGCCCAAATTCTCAAATTTACCAAAAATCCAAAGACAAAACATATTAATCTAACATATATCTTTCCTAATTCATCAACTATCATCATAAAACTCATAAACTCATCAATGGAATATTTTAAAATATTCACCAAAATAAAAAATTCAAGCATGGGTCTTGAAGTATTCGAAGCAACGATCACAAAAATGTAAAAATTATCAAAAACCGAAATCAAACTAACCTTGAATTTTAGCTCACAAGTGCCGAATTTTGAAAGCTTAAAAACCTATCTTTCTTCTTTACACATTCGGCTTCATGAACAAAAAGATGATAATGGTTTTTATTATGTTTTATTTAACATATATCATGACATTTAATTAATTACCTATTTAACATTATATCATAAAATTATGTAATATAAAACTTAAGGTTAATCTTGTCATATACCACCCACTAACTTGGAAATGGATTATTTACCCATTTAATACCTCATTTTAAAAAGCCATTATCATTCTAGCACTTTACACTATAGTATGCAACTTTTTCACTTTACGCGATTTAGTCTTTTTTGTTAAATCGAACACACAAACGATTAAATTTTTCTACGAAACTTTCAGACACAATAAATCACATATAATAAGCACAGAATATATCATTTAAAAATATTTCAGACTTAGATTCGTGGTCCCGAAACCACCGTTCCGATTAAGGTCAAATTCGGACTGTTACACTTGGTGTTCAGCCTTTACTTGCTGATAAATCAAACATCTTGAAACAAACTCAGAAATATCTTTCTTCATACTCGGCCACCAATACCATTTCTTCAAATCATTATACATTTTGGTACTACCCGGATGTACAGATAGGCATCCATTATGTGCCTCATGCAAAAATTTACTAATGAGCTCATCATTTCTTGGTACACAGACCCAGTCTCTAAACATCAGACATCCGTCTGAACTCATCCGAAAGTCGGACTCAACATCCGACTCACATTGAACTCTTTTGACTTGTAAATCGCTATCGTCTTTCTGTGCCTCATAAATTTCTTGAAGGAACATTGGTCTAGCCCTCAACCCAGCTAGAATGGAACCATCATCTAACAAGGTCACCCGTGTATTTATAGCCCTCAAGGCGAATAGGGATTTCCTACTCAAAGCATCGGCAACTACATTCGCCTTTCCTGGGTGGTAGTTAATGACCAACTCATAATCTTTTATCTACTCTAACCATCTTCGTTGCCTCAAGTTCAATTACTTTTGAGTCATCAAATACTTTAAACTTTTGTGATCGGTGAAAATCCGACATCTTTCACCATACAAATGGGTCTCCAAATCTTTAGTGCAAAAACAATGGCATCCAACTCTAAATCATGTGTCGGATAGTTCTTCTCGTGTGGCTTTAGCTGTCTGGAGGCATATGCTATCACTTTACCTTCTTGCATAAGTACACAGCCTAATCCATTCAGGGACGCATTGCTGTAAAACTACAAATTCTTTTCCCGATTCCGGTTGTACTAGAACTGGAGCCTCTATCAACATTGCCTTTAGTTTCTCAAAACTCTGTTGACACATTTCTGTCCATTCAAACTTTACATTTTTCTGTAACAGTATCATCATCAGGGTAGCTATCATAGAAAACCTCTTGACAAACTGTCTATAATAGCCAGCTAGGCCCAGAAAACTTCTAACCTCTGTTACGTTCCTCGGTGGTCTCCAATCAACAATAGCCGAAATCTTGCTTGGGTCAACTCGAATTCCATCTTCCGAGACAATGTGTCCCAAAAATCCAACTTCCTTGAGCCAGCACACATTTTTACTAAACTTGGCATACAGCTAATTATCTCGCAAAATCTGTAAAAATGTCCTTAAGTGCTCAGCATGCTCACTCTCATCACGGGAATATATCAGTATATCATCAATAAAAACCACAACAAGCTTATCCAAACATGGCCGAAAGATGCGGTTCATCAAATCCATAAACACTGCAGGGGCATTAGTTAAACCAAAAGGCATGACTAAAAATTCGTAATGCCCATACCTCGCTTCGGTGCGCCTTGGCACATCCGAGTCTTTTACTCTTAACTGGTAATATCCCGACCTCAAATCTATCTTAGAGAACACAGTGGCTCCCTTCAATTGATCAAACAAATCATCGATCCTTGGAAACGGGTACTTGTTCTTCACCGTTACCTTATTAAGTTGTCGGTAATCTATGCACAATCTCATAGAGCCATCTTTCTTTTTCACAAATAGCACTGGAGAACCCCATAGAGAGCAACTTGGCCTCGCAAAACCTTTGTCCGTTAGCTCTTGCAACTGTGCCTTCAATTCTTTCAATTCGGTTGGGGCCATCCTGTAAGGAGCAATCAATATAGGCACAGTTCTGGGAGCTAACTCAATACGAAATTCAATCTCTCTAATCAGAGGCAATCCTGGCAATTCCTCGGGAAAAACATCTGGGTACTCACATACTATCGGTACTGATTCAATCTTTAGTTCGATTTCTTTGGAATTCATCACAAAGGCAAGATACACTTCATACCCTTTTCTTACATACCTCTGAGCCGACATGTGAGAGATCACTACCGGCGATCTGTCTTGATCATCTGGTTCAACAAGAAGAGTGTCCCCATCTTCACATCTTAACTCAATATATTTCTTTCCACAATTTACTGTCACATCATGAGTGGTTAACCAGTCCATACCAAGAATTATATCAAATTCATCAAATGGAAATAGCATGAGATTTGCCTTAAAACAATGACCTCTAATCATCAATGGGCAAGCTTTACATACTTTATCAACTAGCACACTTTTGCCTAAAAGATTAGACACCTTTATCACAAATTCTATATACTCTACGGGCATACTCATTCTAGATACTAATTTCATACAAATGTATGAATGGGTAGATCCCAGATCTATTAAAGCAATAACTTTAGTATCATGGAGAGAAAATGTACCCGTAATCACATCAGGGGATGATGCTTCTTCGCGAGTGCGAATAGCATAGGTCCTCGCAGGCGCTCTACCCTCAGATCTCACAGCCTGCTCTCTGAGCGTATTTTTACTACTTGTTCCACTTCCTGGGTTTCTCTGTGGTCTTCCTCTAGCAGTGCCTCCTGGTCCTGCATCTTGAGGCTTATCTTTTTCATCCACCTCGGGACAATTCCTAATAAAATTATCTAGAGACCCACACCTGAAACAAGCCTTCTCATTTGCTCGACATTTTCCTGAATGACGTTTGCTACACTGTGGGCCCTCCGGTCTACTCAGTCGGGCGTTGCCAACACTAGCTACTGATATGGTCTGGGCTTTAGACCCTGAGTACTATTTACTCTTACTTTTGTTTGAAAACCCGGCTGAAGTAGCTGATCGGGTAGGAAAATCTCTCCACTTCTTGGACTAGGGCTGAAATGACTTACTCCATTGTCTCTTTCTTGAGTCATGAGACTCCATTTTAGCTTTTCTTTTCTCTTTCACTAATTCCTCGGCCTTACAAGCCCGGTCCACTAACACAACAAATTCCTTCAACTCGAGGACACCAACAAACAATTTGATATCTTCATTTAGTCCGTCCTCAAACCTCTTACACATGATGGCTTCGGAGGACACACATTCCCGAGCGTACTTGTTGAGCCTCACAAACTCAGGCTCGTACTCAGTCACCGTCATCTTACCTTGTTTCAGTTCAAGGAATTCCCTTCTCTTCTGATTAATGAATCTTTGGCTTATGTATTTCTTTCGAAATTCTTGGAAAAGCTCCCATGTAATTCTTTCCCTTAGTACAACTGACACAAGGGTATTCCCCCACTTACAAGCGAAATCTCTCTGAAGAGAAACCACACACTTCATGCACTCTTCAGGTGTGCACAATAATTCATCAAATACCCTGATGGTATTTTCAAGCTAGAACTCGGCTCTTTCCGGATCATCATCTTTACTAGCCCAGAATTCCTCGGCTCTTTGTTTTCGGATTCTATCAATCGGAGGCTTTTCTCTTCTTACACTTCTACCACTTGGGGAGCTACAGGGGTAGGTTGAGGGATAGGCAGGGGTGGAGGAGGTTGAGCGTTAGGATTTGCTCGAATGTACTCTGTGTACCAATTGCTCATCATAAGGAGAAAGGCTTCTCGGGCCTCTTCTCCCTTACCCAAAGTCTCGGGTCTACTCTCTACTAGCGCGGTCCCTTCCGCGGGTGCCGGCGCATTACTTGTAGCATCATCGGCTGCAGCTCGGTAAGGATCAAGATCCATTAACTATATAAAAATACAATTCAAATCGTCAGGAGTCGTCACACTATCATTATACAAGTACTCTTACGTATGGCATATATAGCTAGACTCATACTCACGCTACGTTAGTCTGAGAATCGACTAAACCTGGCTCTGATACCACTAAATGTAACATCCCTTACCCGTGTCTGACGTTGGAACCGGATACGAGGCATTGCCATGCTTGACTTTGCTTGAACATGTAATTATGGGCTATAAAATTTCATTCCAACTTAAAACTTTTCTTTCTTAACCATAACACACATATCCTGGGCCTAGGAGGCCTTAAACATACATCCGGAAGGTTTCAAAGTTCAACCGGAAACTTTTACACTCTTTGAAAATTTTTGCCTAAACAGGGGTCACACGCCCGTGTGTCTTGGGACACGCCCGTGTGGGCAGGTTGTGTGGTCACACACGCCCATGTCCCTAGCCCGTGTAGAATTTATTTTTATTTCGAACCTACAAGTGTTTTCACACGGCCAGACACACGCCCGTGTCAATGGCCTGTGTCTTTCACACGGCCTAAACACGCCCGTGTCCTCACCCGTGTGTAAAAACTAGGGGTATTCTGTTTATGACGTCAGCAACACCTTAAGGAGCACACGGCCAAAGAACACGCCCGTGTGCTAGCCCGTGTGACGAATCAAATTCTCGCAATTAAATGCAGGGGACACACGGCCTACTAACACACCCATGGGGCCCGTGTGTCTACCCATGTGGACACTTATAGGCTATTTTCCAAGCCTTTTTGCCACCCTGAAATATAAACTCATTCATTTCAACACAAGTAGCACATAACATAGCAATAGTGAACTATTAAGAATCCTTAAATTATCATTCATACCATCCACATCTTACTCATTACCTTGCATGAACATTCATTTCATTATAACCATCAACCTTAAAACATGAACTTGACAATATTGGCCAATTCATCATGGCTATTTACAAAATGAGTGTGAAACATTAATAGCCAACACTTTGGCCTTCAAACATGACATGACACAAACGATCAAATCCCTATACATGCCATACTCAAATTGAATTAACTATACTATACCAAAAGAATAATTGATAGTGTGACCCGAGCTCCGACGTTCTGTGATCCCCGAGCTAACTTGGCGAAACTACAAGAGAAAGGGAAAAGAGAGGGGTAAGCATATAGCTTAGTAAGTTTGCAAGAAATTTTAAAGCAACATAATTACTCAAACCAAATTTAACCATCTCATGAAACAATAGCAACATAAGTCTCAGTTGCTTAGGCATCTTATTCGTACTTACTCACACTTATTCTTACCCGTCTCATGTCACATTATGATTTCGTAACTTGAACTTATTCATGGTACCTGTATCACTTAATCACATGACTTAGCACATATGCTATCATGAATATAAGCTCAAATCTTCATCATTCTTATCATAGGTGAAACTCAAGGTCATCCATAACGAATTTGACTCTATACCATTTTACATACTTAGCTCTTTTGCCCACGAATTAATGAAATTATCGTAGGATACTCGAACTCATCGTTCATAAAATTTGATGCCAACGCCATAACCCAGATATGGTCTTACATGGGATCACCCTTTGATGTTGATGCCATATCCTGGATATGGTCTTACACGGGATCTTATAACTCGATGTCGATGCCATGTCCCAGACATGGTCTTATACGAGATCGTACATGAATGTCGATGCCATGTCCCAGACATGGTCTTATACGAGATCTTTTTTTGGAGCCGAGGCCATGTCGCAGACATGGTCTTACACGGGACCTTCTTTATTCAATGATAATACGTGGGTAACCTCGTTATTTCGAATCTTTAGCCGGAATTTCACATAACTTATTTTCACCCTTTCCTCATCGAGGCTTCATCACTCGATTTTCATAGCAATAACATACATTGTCATAATATTAAATAATTTCCAATATTGAACATTATGAAACTCTAACTTCATACAAACTTACCTTGATTCTCAAAATGTGTATCGATGCTCGATTTAGTCCTCGATTTTGTTCTTGCCTCGGTTTCAATCCGGGCTTCGCGTTTCTTGATCTATAATAACAATTTCACTTGTTAAATACACACATTGGCTAAATCGACTCATAATTCATATTTTGGCAAAATTATGATTTTGCCCTCAAACTTTTACATAATTACATTTTTTCCCCTAGGCTCGTAAAATGATTTTCATTCAACTTTCTTGTATTTCAAGCCTAGTCGAATCATATTCTCAACTATAGCAACCTTTAATTTCCACTATTTCACTCATGTATGACCATTTTTATAACTTTTACAATTTGGTCCTTTTATGCATTTTTCATGAAAATCACTTTGAAAAAGATGTTTATCATACATCAAACTTTCATATTCTTCCATAAAACATCAAAATACATGCATGTCACACATGGGAAATTTTTGAACATAAACCCTAGCTCAAAATATAGCTAGAAATAGCTAAACCGAGCTATGATGGTATCAAAAATACGAAGAACATTAAAAATGGGGCTAGGATGCACTTACTATCAAGCTTGAAAGTTGAAGAAACCCTAGCTACGGCTCCATGCAAATTTTGGCACTAGAAGAAGAAGATGGACAAGATTTTTGACTTATTTTTCCCTTTTTAATTCTTTTATTGACCAAATGAGAAAAATGCCCTTAATGATCCTTTCTTGAGATTTTTCCTTCCCATGTCCATTTTTGTCCATCACAACATATAATGGGTTAATTACTAAATAAGGACCTCTAGTAATTTTCATAATTCTATTTCGTAATTAAATCTTCTGGAATCTCATATTTTCTAAACTTTGCAATTTAGTCTTAATGGACAATTTAATCACTAATTAATAAAATTTCTTCATGTGATTTAAAAAAAAATCATGAAATCACCTCATAAACCTTATAAAAATCATAAAACTCATATTTCTACTTCGGATTTGTGGTCTCGCACCACTATTCCGACTAGGCCCTAAGTCGGGCTGTTACAATTTTCCAAGCCAATTTCTACCCTATCATGCCCATACTTGAGTATAACTTGAATGACACATTTCATGACATATTAAAGCTACCAAAACATCCACCACACACACGTAACAAGTCAGAGCATACAATTTACTCAACCATGGAATGCATCATCATGAGTTTTTAGCATAACCAATTTATTGGCCACATTAAATGGCCATATACAACAATGAACTCCGAATATCATGGGTCATTATTCTAGGACAACTCATAGTAACATATTCACATGACCGAGTTCCCTATACATGCCATAACCTTAAGTATAAAATCATTGATACCTAAATTGTAAGCTTGATAGTGTGATAGGTTCTCCGGCAATTTCTAACCCGAGCTAACCTGAGTACATTATAAACACGGAAAACAACAGAGTAAGCTCTAAAGCTTAGTAAGTACGTATGTAAATAATAAAAAATTGATTATCATGCTTTTAACAATCCTCATTATAAGATCTAAAGATAATACCATCATTATTGCATAAAATTTCACAATTCATTTATGTTCATCTTGAGCTGTTTACTCGATTTACAGTCACTAATTTATTTTTATCTGGAGCTACAGAACTCCAAATTAAGATCTGCTAATTTTTCCTGAAACTAGACTCACATATCTTCCTACCATAAAATTTCCAGAATTTTTGGTTCAGCCAATCAGTACAGTTTATTATTTAAAGTATCCCCTGTTTCGCTGTCCAACAATTCTGACCCCTCTTTACTAAAAATTAATTATCTTGTTGTACAGAACTCGAATGACATTCATGTTTGTTTCTACTAAAAATAGGCACATTAATAAATTCAAGCATATAAATTTTATCCCATGATTATTTTTGTACAATTTTTAAAGAATTTCCCAAGTCAAATATCGGGATTCCAAAATCATTCTGACCCTGTCTCACTAAAATCAAAATATCTCACCATATGAAAATCTTTTGCGTATTATGTTTCTTTTATGTAGAAATAGACTTAATAATATTTAATTTCATATCTCATTCAACCTCTAATTCAATTTCCACCATTTTTTGGTGATTTTTCAAAGTGATACAATTGCTGCTGTCCAAACTGTTTTATTGCTAATTTTACTCTTTCATGTTTCCTTTATATTAATTTTCATTTACATACATATAACACCAAAGTATATCCATGGTTAGCCATTCCAATAACTAGTCATTATCAAATATTTACAAGCCATTCATTGGCCAATTTAACCTATACATCAACAACAAAGACTTGAACATATCATTTCTGAATTTAATTCGGCCTAAAAGCCTCTCACATGATCATCAATCACATTTACCACATATTCATACATCATAAGCATGGACTTATAATCACAAGGTCATTCTCATAGGTATAACTTACTCATTTACATTCTTACCAAAATTCGATCACATACCGAGCACATTGCTCATGAGTGTATACATACATATACCTACACTTAATCGTCACATATTCACATTCCAAATACATATCATAGACATTGCACTTATAACCCTGCACTTGTCACCACATTGTCACATGTAATTTCTCTTAGTCAAATTTTCCCAATGAACACTTCAGAATAATACCGTATACACGGTGGTATTGCACACAGCCCACCAATAATCACATATACACGGTGGTATCGCACATAGCCCACCAATAATAATAAATACGGTGGTATCGCACACAGCCCACCAATAATAATAAATACGGTGGTATTGCACACAGCCCACCAATAATCACGTATATAGTGTTCATCCGTATCCTTTTTCTATTCCGAAGGTTCATCCGGGAATTTCCTCACTTTCCATCATTTTAATAAATATCAATAATATTCACTCACATTTCACATAATACATTAATATGTAAAAACATAGATAAAAAGGATGTATCATTTACATATAAACTTACCTTGACTTAAAAGGGCAAAAGGGACCGAGTCGTCCAATATTCGTCTTTCCCCCGTTCTAATTTCGAAACTCGTTTTTTTCTTTATTATTGAGCTTGAAAGCTTGAAAACCCTAGCCATGGTGTCCATAGCAACATTTGGCCAACACATGAAGAAGATGAACATGTTTTTGGCCCATTTTCCCTTTTTATTTCTTTTAATAACCAAATGACCAAAATGCCCTTCATTAAAACCTTTAATATTTTATCCATCCTTGTCCATTTAATATAATGGTCTAATTTCCATTTAAGGACCTCCACTTTAAAAACCCATTTCAAATAAGTACCCTAGCTTCTAGAACTCACATTTTTCACATATTGCAACTTAGTACTAATTATCAAATTGGACACCCAATCGATAAAATTTCTTAACGAAAATTTCACACAATCATTCTATCACACTATAAACTTTAAAACTTAATCGTAATAAATTTTTCTACTTCAGATTTGTGGTTTTCGAAACCACTGTTCCGTTTAAGCCCTAAATCGGGCTGTTACAACTCTCCCCCATTTAGGGGTTTTCATCCCCGAAAATCTTACCAGAAGAAGTTGTTTCCAATTCTCAAGAAACGCTTTCACTAATTTCTTAGAATCACAAATCAATTTAGCTTCATATATCTCTTTCCAATAACCTTTAAAATTTAGCACACAGTGCCGGAGCATATCGTCAAAGACCTAAATTATTCTCTCAGGAACACATATACTCAGTTGATCTGTCAAATAAGAACTTGTTACCTATTGAAACATTCATGCGAATTTCATCAAACGATCAACATTCTAGAAACATCATCCATTTCAGGGATGGTGGTAATCCCGATATGAAATCTATAGTGATTCTATCGGTAGTACACCAGTATTATCACTGACTACAATAGTCCTAAGTGCTCTTGATGTTAGGCTTACTTGCTAACAAAAAGACATCTGAACATCAATTTAAAAATATCGTGGTACATACTCAATCACCAGAACACTTACTACATATCACTGCTCACCTTACTGCCCTTGAATAAATAGACGTGCTATTTCTGAGCCTCGTACGAAAACTTCTGCATAAGTTCTGGATTCATTTGTACGCAAATTTCATTTACTAACACATTCATGAACCTCTCTAACCCATAAGGAAAAAAAAAACATTGCTTTAACTTTCAATATAGCTAAAATTAGATCCTCACTAATTAAGGTTAATCGTATAACCCATTCAGAACATAAACAAAGATTCTTCCATTCAACATCTATAATTATATAGGCTTTTCTAGAAAAAAATTAATAACTACTAGCGATCTTCCAATAGCTAGGGTCTTTAACATTATCTTAACTTCAGATCTTTCTATAACATTCGTTACTTTAATCCTTGAAATCAGAGAACATGTGACACCTGACACCTTTCGTCAAATAAACGATATCACCAAATTCTCAATATGAACATAAAAGTGACCGTCTCTAAATCACTGGTCGAAAAATTCTCTTTTAAGGTGGTATTAACCGTATAAAAATATGAACCATCACTTTACATTTTAGTACTATTTATACCCAGGTCATGCAATAATACTTAACTGAAAAACATAAACCTTTTTCTCAACTCAAAGCAAATCGAATTGGTGATTCTGTTAATCATGTTTCAACTGTTTCTAACTTTACTAATAAGTAATACCACTAATTAGGCTTCTCAAGCGCGATGTTCCCCCTCCATTACACCACTTGATTAACATTAATATTTTATGATTTTCACATTTACCAATGTCAACTCAATTACAACTAGGAAGGATGGTGCATATCCAAACCGTCTTCCATTACTAATCATCACAATGTTGAACTTTGATAAAGCCATAACCATCGGATATTTTTAAAATCAAAATGCAAAAATAAAGTCAAGATTTCAACTGTATAGATAAATAATATTCCAGCTATAAAACTATACCGAAATTTAATAACACAACTCCTGCCAAATGATAAATACCCCAACAAGGTCTCAGAGTAATTTCAAAAGAAACATCACTCATCCACACTACAATCAATTGTAACAAAAGAAACACAATCTTCTTGTACACTAAACAGAACAATGACCAGTAGGAACCGGATACCATCATCACACAAATTCTGTCATCATCTTTTCTTTAATAAAAGAAATGAAATACAAATGAAAGATAGGAAAATGCCGAACATAATCAAAACAGGTCAACAAGGCCTTTGCCTACTTGTGTCTTTAGCTATCGTACCTCTTGCGATAAAAGTTTTACTTGAAAATAAATAACCTCATATACCTCTGAGATTTATCGAACACATAATATACCCAGAAGGAACTAAGGTAGGTTACTCAACTATAATCACTGCACTTAGCTATCGATACAATTCAAACATTATCTCACTGTCTAATTCTGTCATCTTTAGGTTTATATTATTCCATTCACTATCATAAACCAACTCAAAAAAACTTCCAATTAGTACATTCTTTAGGTATCATACCTGTATGTTTTGTTTCATCAAAGTTGACTTCTTTAACCTTTGTCTTGCGTAATCCAAATGGTCTTGAAAATGATTGAATATCTCTTTTAGTTCTATCCTTACTTATCGACTCATTCTTTTATCTGGCCACCATAATAGTTGATCCGCTACTAAATTCTTTAGTCTCTCATTTGTGAGTTCATTCAACATAAATCTCATAAAATTTCATCATAACACACCAGTTGTTTTAGGCAATTTAACACACATATTCATGTTACACAAATTTTCTGATTATCTTATTCGAATAGACGCGTTTATATATACATTCCATAAATTTCAAAAAAATTTCTTATCGCATTCACCTAATCACACAAGTTAGGCACATTACATAATGTGAATGCCAAACAAACATGAATGCTTGTCATAATATAAACCTTCATTTAGTTTCACTTTCCCATATTAGTTTTATACCTCAATTATCGAACTTTAAGTATCCACTTACAACATGTAATTTACTATCACATCCTGCCATACACAATATTTCTTTAATAAAATCATTCATTCCAGCTTAATTTCATGTTCACTACAAATTTATCCTTTAAATCCTCGTACACTTTCATTTACTACTCTTAGTCAAATTAGAGAACGGCTTACCAAATTGGGTACTTCGTTTTGCACAATATCATAGTTCAACTATGGTCTTTCACATATATACATATTACACACCGAAGCCATAGCCCAGCTATGGTCTTATACGGAAATCACATAGTCACATTTTTCACATGCTGCCATGGTCAACCCATGGTCTTTATCGTCAATCCATCACATGTCTCTAAACGAAAGTACCCGTTTCCAGCGTTCTACTCGGTTTACACATTTAATTCCTTTTTCATAACTTCTCAACATTTATAACATTTTATCTATTGCATAAAATCACCACAATTCATCGAAATACGACATTGAACAAGGACAGTAACATTGTACCCAAAATTCTCAAATTATGGTTATTTCATTTTATACATCATCACATACATATTATGAACTCTTATTCGTACCTTACCAGATTTTAACTTATCACAAACACAATTTCAAACATCTCAGTGTCAATGTCAGCATTGTCAAAAATAGCTCGGTTGGAAAGCACCTCTGTCTCAACAAAATAATTTCGTTAGAGCCCGGAGATATCACACTATCACGGTCCACATATGGCATGTATAGCTAGACTCTTACTCGTGCTAGATTAGTCTGAGAACTGACTAAACCATAGCTTTGATACCACTAAATGTAACACCCCTTACCCGTGTTCAACGCCGGAACAGGGTACGAGGCGTTACCGGACAATAACACTTGCAACCGAACAAATTTAAGGCATAAATTTTCGTTTAAAATTTAAAAATTTTATCCTATATCATAAAGTCCCTAAAATGGGCCTACGAGGCCCAAAACATGCTTTGGGAGCGACTCGGGACTAAACCGAGAACTTTTAAAACCATTGGAATATTTAGAAAATTTCCTTGTTTTGGAGAGTCACACGCTCGTGTGGGCAGGTCGTGCGGTTACACCCGCCCGTGTGGCCCAGGACACGCCCATGTCCTCCACCCATGTAACTCTCTTTTTATGACGTCATCATTCATTTTGGATCACACGACCAAGTCACACACCCGTGTGCTAGACCGTGTCATCAACAGGGCTGAGACACACGACAGTGTCTCTGCCTGTGTGGTCAAGAAGTTGGCTATTTTCCAAGCCAATTTCTACCTTATCATGCCCATACTTGAGTATAACTTGAATGACACATTTCATGACATATTAAAGCTACCAAAATATCCACCACACACACGTAACAAGTCATAACATACAATTTACTCAACCATGGAATGCATCATCATGAGTTTTTAGCATAACCAATTTCTTGGCCACATTAAATGGCCTTATACAACAATGAACTCCAAATATCATGGGTCATTATTCTAGGACAACTCATAGTAACATATACACATGACCGAGTTCCCTATACATTCCATAACCTTAAGTATAAAATCATTGATACCTAAATTGTAAGCTTGATAGTGTGATAGGTTCTCCGGCAATTTCCAACCCGAGCTAACCTGAGTACATTATAAACACGGAAAACAACAGAGTAATCTCTAAAGCTTAGTAAGTACGTATGTAAATAATAAATAATTGATTACAATGCTTTTAACAATCCTCATTATAAACTCTCAAGATAATACCATCATTATTGCATAAAATTTCACAATTCATTTATGTTCATCTTGAGCTGTTTACTCGAGTTATAGTCACTAAATTATTTTTATCCGGAGCTACGGAACTCCAAATTATGATACACTAATTTTCCCTGAAACTAAACTCACATATCTTCTTACCATAAAATTTACAGAATTTTTGGTTCAGCCAATCAGTACAGTTTATTCTTTAAAGTATCCCTTATTTTGCTGTCCGACAGTTCCAACCCCTCTTCACTAAAAAATATTTATCTTGTTGTACAGAACTTGAATTACGTTCCCGTTTGTTTCTATTATAAATATACTCATTAATAAATTCATGAATATAAATTTTATCCCATGATTATTTTTGAACAATTTTTAAAGAATTTCCCAAGTCAGAAGAAGGGAGTCCAAAATCATTCTGACCCTATCTCACTAAAATAAAAATATCTCACCATATGAAATTCTTTTGCTTACTCTGTTTATTTTATGTAGAAATAGACTCAATAAGATTTAATTTCATATCTCATTCAACCTCTAATTCAATTTCCACCATTTTTTGGTGATTTTTCAAAGTTATAAAATTGTTGCTGTCCAAACTATTTTATTGCTAATTTTACTCTTTCATGTTTCCTTTATATTAATTTTCATTTACACACATATAACACCAAAGTATATCCATGGTTAGTCATTCCAATAACTAGTCATTATCAAATATTTACAAGCCATTCATTGGCCAATTTAACCTATACATCAACAACAAAGACTTGAACATATCATTTCTCAATTTAAATTGGCCTAAAAGCCTCTCACATGATCATCAATCACATTTCCCACATATTCATACATCATAAGCATGGACTTATAATTACAAGGTCATTCTTATAGGTATAACTTACTCATTTACATTCTTACCAAAATTCGATCACATACCGAGCACATTGCTCATGAGTGTATACATAAATATACCTGCACTTAATCATCACATATTCACATTCCAAATACATATCATAGACATTGCACTTATAACCCTGCACTTGTCACCACATTGTCACACGTAATTTCTCTTAGTCAAATTGTCCCGATGAACACTTCAGAATAATACCGGATACACGGTGGTATCGCACACAGTCCACCAATAATCACATATACACGGTGGTATCACACACAGCCCACCAATAATAATAAATACGGTGGTATCGCACACAGCCTACCAATAATAATAAATATGGTGGTATCGCACACAACCACCAATAATCACATATACAGTGTTCATCCGTATCCTTTTTCTATTCCAAAGGTTCATCCGGGAATTTCCTCACTTTTCATTATTTTAATAAATATCAATAATATTCACTCACATTTCACATAATACATTAATATGTAAAAACATAGATAAAAAGGATGTATCATTTACATATAAACTTACCTTGACTTAAAATGGCGAAAGGGACCGAGTCGTCCAATATTCGTCTTTCCCTCGTTCTAATTCTGAAACTCATTTTTTTTCTTTATTATTAAGCTTGAAAGCTTGAAAACCCTAGCCATGGTGTCCATAGCAACATTCGGCCAACACATGAAAAAGATGAACATGTTTTTGGCCTATTTTCCCTTTATATTTCTTTTAATTACCAAATGACCAAAATGCCCTTCATTAAAACCTTTACTATTTTATCCATCCTTGTCCATTTTTGTCCAAATTGAAATATAATGGTCTAATTGCCGTTTAAGGACCTCCACTTTAAAAACCCATTTCAAATAAGTACATTAGCTTCTAGAACTCACATTTTTCACATATTGCAATTTAGTCCTAATTATCAAATTGGACACCCAATCGATAAAATTTCTTAACGAAAATTTCACACAATCATTCTATCACACTATAAACTTTAAAACTTAATCGCAATAAATTTTTCTACTTTGGATTTGTGGTTTTCGAAACCACTGTTCGGTTTAGGCCCTAAATCGGGCTATTACAGCAATTAAGCTTAGTAAGTTCGTAAAACATAAAATTAAACTTACCATATAACCACAAATTTATGTAAGTAACTCAAAGCATAACTCAATTCAATTTGGCCAAAGCCTATCACATAACCATTCACCAAGTTAGCCATGTATACACATAAAAATCGAGAATTATGTATGAATTAAAACAATTATTAAAATTCCATATACATGTAACACCTCTACCGTATATCTGTATATCATATATATAAACCATTTCAATGTAAATACCTTTACTAGTTCGTATCAAACTTTTATAATCTCGTAATAACACTATGCCCATTGAACCACTTAGAATCTCGCTAGATACGCAGGTAGTACACACGAGGTGTACTGAACTGTAATCTGTCAATTCCTGTACATGTAGGCTCATACGAGTGATAAACGGTAAGCTCTTCTGAGCTGAATATCGGTATGCTCAAACGAGCTGAGGTGAGTCCGCAACACATGCAGGACCTCAACCAAAACGGTAACCCTAATGACATATCATTGGTATCCTACGAATTCCTAAGCTTCAAACGGGGCTCGGTATTCTTCGTGCATCATCGATTAAGCACTCGATAATTATACGTAATAAATAAACTAATCACATACATATATTTCAACCAAAACGTATAAATACACAATTTATTTGCACAAACTTACCTCAACCTCAAACGGAGAATACGACCGTTTAGTCCACGACTTTATCTTTTCCCCGATTTAGTTCTGAATGTTACTTTTCTTGATCTATATAATCAAATTTAATTCATTTAATCATCATTCTAATCAATTCAATCCAAATTTCATGTTATGGAAAAATTACCATTTTGCCCCTAAACATTTGACTTCTTTACAATTTAGTCCCTAGGCTCGTAAAATGAAATTCATGCAATTTCATCCACATCTAAGCCTATTCAAATCCTATATATGATTTTAGCAGCCCAGACATTTCACAATTTCACACATTAGACACATAATTTTTATATTTCACAATTTAACCCCTAATTGACAATTTCAACAAAAATCACTGAACAAAAAGTGTTTAACTCACAAGAAGGATTCATTTTCTTCCATTAAACTTCACAAAAAACTAACATGCTCTCATGGCAAAACCCTAGACTTTCATCCATATTGCAAATTAGTCCCCGGGTTAGCTAGGTTAAGCTACAACGATCCCGGAAACATAAAAATCATTAAAAATCAGAACAAAAACGCACCTACAAGCAAGAGAAGAAGTGGTCGAATATTGAAGCTCCAAAAACCCTTATTTTCTTTGTGTTTTTAGGTGGAGAAGATGAAGCAAGGAGTTGGTATTTTGTTTTATTTAATTTACTCATTTATTACCTATTTACCATTTTAACCTTACCTAACTTTAAAAATAACAAAATTACCAAGCCATGCTCATCCACTATCACTTTTAATGGTCTAATTACCATATAAGGACCTCAAATTTAAAGTTATATAGCTATTTAACACCTTTAACTAATAGAACACAACTTTCCCACTTTATGCGATTTAGTCCTTTTTCACTAATTGAGCATACAAACGGTAAAATTTCTTAACGAAATTTTTATACTATCATCTTATCATGCTGTAGATATTAAAACAATATTAAAATAAATTTTTGGACTTCGGATTTGTGGTCCCAAAACCACTGTTCTGATTTCACTAAAAACGGGTCGTTACAACTCTCCCCCTTAGGAATTTTCATCCCCGAAAATCTTACCAGAAAATAGGTTAGGGTATTATTTTATCATAGCTTCCTCTTGTTCCCAAGTAGCCTCCTCAATCTTGTGACGATGCTAAAGAACCTTCACTAAAGCTATGCTTTTGTTTCTTAACTCTTTGATCTCTCGAGCTACAATTCTAATCGGTTCTTCGTTCTACGACATGTCGAGCTAAATTTCAACCTCTGACGGAGAAATCATATGAGAAGGGTCTGACCGGTACCGTCGTAACATGGATACATGAAGCACATTATGAATCTTTCCCAACCCTGATGGTAATTCAAGTCGATATGCCACTGGTCCTATTCTCTTAATAGTCTCATATGGTCCGATAAATCGCGGACTTAACTTTCCTTTGCGACCAAAATGGAGAATTCTTTTCCAAGGCGATACTTTCAGAAACACTTTATCACTGATCTGAAATTCAATATCTTTATGCTTCAAATCCGCATACGATTTCTGTCGATTTGAAGCCGTTTTCAAACTGTCACGAATCACTTTCACTTTCTCTTCGATTTCTCGGATCAAATCAACCCTGTGTATCTTTTACTCGCTGAGCTCGGCCCAGTAAAACAAATTTCAGCATTTACGACCATATAAAGCTTCATACGGTGCCATTTTTATGCTCGATTGGAAACTATTATTATACGCGAACTCCACCAACGGTAAATATTTTTCCCAATTGCCTTCGAACTCTAAAAAAAACAACGAAGCATATCTTCAAGAATCTGAATCACTCTCTCAAACTGACCATCGGTTTGAGGGTGAAATGCCGTGCTAAAATGCAACCGCGTACCCAAAGCCTCTTGCAACTTCTTCCAAAATCATGATGTAAATCGCGAATCTCTATCCGAAATAATAGAGACTGGCACTCCGTGCAATCTAACCATCTCAGAAATATACAACTCAGCTAACCTATCATGTGAGAAATCTGTACGCACTGGAATAAAATGCGCGGAATTCATCAAACTATCAATAATGACCCAGTTAGCATCTTTCTTTTTCAGATATAGAGGTAATCCCGATACGAAGTCCATTGTAACCCCATCCCATTTCCACTCCAGAATCATCACTGGCTGTAATAGTCCTGAAGGCACTTAATGTTTGGCTTTGACCTGTTGACAAATCAAACATCTGGACAAAAAGTCAGAAATGTCGCGTTTCATGCCCGACCACCAGTACATCTGTCTCAAATCAATGTACATTTTGTTACTCCCAGGATGAACTGATAAGCTGCCACTATAAGTGAAACACCCCAAACCCGGCCCACGAGTCCTGACCGGATCTTGTATGTTCCTCAAAAAAAAACATTTGAAACTCCGATTATTTGTTAAGAAAAATTTCGTTACTTTGAGTTGGGCTCGAGTTGAAAACAAGTTTATCTTACATTGGAAACCATTTGTTTTAGGGTGTCCAAAACATTTAGAGTTCATTTTTAAATAAAAACTTATTTAGTCTTCAATTTGATAAAAATTCGTAACATAGTAAATTTGAATAAAAGCAAATATAAAACAGTTCATACTATAGCCTTATTACATCAAATTTTAAAACCCGAAATAAAATCCAAAATAACATAAGATCCCGAATTGAGCATGGCCACCATTAAGCTCCTCCCGACCCGGTCCATCACTGAGCGTCACCTGAAAAATATTCCCCAACGGGGTGAGTCAAATGCACTCAATGTGTAACCAACACTAAATCCCAATAGTTTTAGGCAAAACAAATTCATACATGTACATATAGTTAAATAAATATAATGATGCAAACCGAACCCAAACCTAGTTACCATCTGCTACACATCACCCGTACCAACCGCACACCGTGGGGACTACTAAGTCAACCCTCCATCCGCTACACATCATCGAAGCGCGCATTTGCGACGGCTCATCACCCTTATAAATTTCGTGGCATAGCCACGGATAGTTATTTTGTGTCATGAGACACCACATTCGGATAACGTGACCGAAGTCACCACATTCGGATATTGGGGTATATAACCACGGATCACTTCCCTTAAAATAACCCATATGCCCATGTCATACAAAACATGCAATATCATGCCATATTCTTTATTCACATTCTTATAGTTTCCCATGTGTGCCATAACAGATCATATTATACTCATAGTAGGAGTAGGAAAACGTGCACTGAGTACTTTGTACCATTGCATGGTACCTTAGCCACATTTTACATATTCTTTTTACACATTTATTAACACATAGCCATAAATCTATTAAGGCTTAGAGTGGGGTACACACCTGTTATACTTAGCGAGTTTATAGAAATCCCGAACAACCCGATCTAGCGCTTTAGATCTTTAATTCCTATATTCGCCAACCCTAAATGTGTTAGTAAAAACCATTCGGCTAACACTCAATCACTTCATAAGTTAGTTTCCGCTTTTAAACATTTAAGAAACAGATCGAAATCCCTAACTATGGCCTTGGCCGAATGTACATATGTACTTACCTTGCGAATCTTAAATCCCGAAAAGTGCTACTTGGTTATGAAGGTGTCGAAATACCTATAGGCATAGGTTAGATTTAATTCTACTTTAAATCACATAAAAATGGCCTATGGCCGAATATCACATAACTTTACCTTGGATATTGAAATCCCGAATAATCCTCCTTATAGTCGACTACACTGAAAATCCCGAAAGATCCTTCCAAATTTCGGCAAACAAGAATATTGATGGGATTAGTTTTAGATTTCGCCAAATCTAAAAGAAAAGAATGGAAATCAAATGACATTTGGTCTTTACCTTCTCTATAGAAATCGACAGCACCTTGCCTAACACCCCAGAGGGATTCGGCTTTGAAGAATACTAAGGAGATTTGGCTTTTGATTGAGTTGGAGAAAGAAGAAGAGAAAAGAGTTGAGCAATTTGGCAAATGAAATTTCGACTAGCACAAGGTGTACTTTCGGCTTTGACAAAATAAATGAAGAAGAGAAAGTTTGCTAAGAAATTCGGTAGAGGCACAAATGAGAAGAAAAGAAGCAAATGATCTCACTCTCCTCCCTTTTTGCCAAAAATATCACCCCAAGATCCCCTACACGGCCAACTCTTCTTCCCCTATCACATCCCTTCCTTTTCTCCTACTTTATCTCTTATCTTTATTTATTCAAAATAAATAAAATAAATCTACATTTATCTATCTATTTAGCCGAATTTTTATAAGGAATTATCCAAGTCAAATCCTCATCCATCTAGTCTTCCCATGCCGTCCATCACCTTCCCATTGCCAAAAATAAAAATTCCCTTATTGCTTTCCTGTGGCTCGAACTCAAGACCTCCTTGCACTGCATATGGCGTCACTTACCTGGGCTTTAAGTGGCACCTCCAAGCCACTTAGACAAGCCCATTTCTGTGTCATATTTCCCTTACAAATTTCCTTAAGGCCTTATCAAGCTTAGCTCCCCTTTTAAACTTAAAAATCCAATAATTCCTAAGGCATTTAACTATACACTAAGGTTCACAAAAATTCATAGAACACATTCAGAATATTCATAAGCATGCTACATCATCTAATTTAGTATTAATGCATAAGCCATAATCTAGGATATTACAGTTCTACCCCCCTTAAAATAATTTTGACCTCGAAATTACCTGGCTAAAATAAGTGAGGGTATTGCTGTCGCATTGCTTCTTCTGGCTCCCACGAAGCTTCTTCCGATCTGTGATTACGCCATAACACTTTGACCAAAGGAACTGACTTCCTTCGCAACACTTTCACATCTCGTTCCAAGATCTGAATCGGCTCTTCCTCGTAGGACAAATCCGGCCTTAATTCCACCTCTTCAACCAGAACTACATGAGATGGATCTAATCGGTAACGACGTAGCATAGAAACATGGAATACGTCGTGCATCTGCTTCAACTCCGGTGGCAACTCTAACTGGTATGCCACGGTCCAACTTCGCTTTAATACCCGATAAGGTCCTATAAACCTTGGACTTAGCTTCCTTTGCGACCAAATCTCATCACCTTCTTCCAAGGCGATACCTTCGAAACACTTGATCTCCGCATCAAATTCTATTTCTTTCCTCTTAAGATCTGCGTCACGACTTACGCTGTCAGATGCTTCCTTCAACCGTGCGCGAATTATCTCAACTTTCCCTTCAGATTCTGCCACAATCTCTGGACCCAAAACTCGTCGTTCCCCCAATTCCATCCAACACGTAGGAGTGCGACACTTTCGTCCATACAGCGCTTCATACGGTGCCATCCGAATACTGGCTTGATAGCTGTTGTTGTATGCAAATTCCGCTAACAGAAAATATTCTTCCCAACTTCCTCTGAAGTCTACCACACATCCTCTCAGCATATCTTCCAACACTTGGATTACTCGTTCAGACTGCCTGTCCGACTGTGGATGAAAAGCCGTAGTGAAATCCAATTTAGTACCCAAACCTTGATGTAGAGCCTTCCAAAATTGAGACGTAAACCTTGGATCCCTATCTGAAATAATTGAAACCGGCACTCCATGCAACCTTACAATCTCTGCCACATATAACTTTGCCAACTTCTACAAAGAATAATCAACTCTTACTGGTATGAAATGCGCAGACTTTGTCAATCGGTCCACTATCACCCGTACCGAGTCCTTCTTAGTAGGCGTAAGGGGAAGCCCACTAACGAAGTCCAGGGTGATTCTCTCCAACTTCCACTGCGGGATCTTTATCGGCTGAAGCAATCCTGACGGAACTTGGTGTTCAGCCTTGACTTGCTGACATGTCAAGCATTTTCCTACAAATTCGGTAACTTCCCGCTTAAGACCAGGCCACCAAAACTGTTCCCTTAGATCTCTATACAACTTAGTACCTCCAGGATGCATAGCATAGGGGCTACCATGCGATTCCTGAAGAATTCTCTGCCTTAAGTCTTCATTCTTCGGCATACAGACCTTGCCCTTGAAATATAATACTCCCTCGTCATTAATACCGTAATCTTCCAACTCTCTATTCTGCACTTGCCGTTGCTTAGCACTTAGGTCCTCATCCATTAACTGACTTTCCTTCACCTCATTCAACCATGTCGGTTTGACTTGCAACTCTGCCAATAAACTTCCATCATCATACAAGCTAAGATGTGCAAACATTGCCCTCAGATCCGACACTACTTTTCGACTTAGGGCATCTGCCACTACATTTGCCTTGCCCGGATGATACTCTATGGAACAATCATAATCCTTCGCATTCCACCCACCTTCATTGTCTCAAGTTCAACTCCTTCCGAGTCGTGAGATACTTAAGGCTCTTGTGGTCCGTGTAGATCACTGACTTTTCTCCATATAAATAATGCCTCCATACCTTAAGAGCAAAGACCACCGCCGCCAATTCCAAATCATGCGTCGAGTAGTTAACCTCATGTGGCCTTAATTGCCGAGACGCATAAGCAACTACCTTCCCATCTTGCATCAATACGCATCCTAATCCCGTGTGAGAAGTGTCACAGTACACCACAAAGTCCTTTCCTGCCTCCGGTTGAATCAAGACCGAAGCTTCGGTCAAAACCCTCTTAAGCTTCTCAAAGCTCTCATGTTGCTTATCTGTCCATATGAAAGGTACTTCCTTTCTCAACAACTTCGTCAAAGGTGCAACTATTGATGAAAATCCTTCCACAAACCTTCTGTAGTAGCCTGCCAATCCCAAGAAACTTCGAATCTCAGCCACAGACTTAGGTGGTTTCCAATCCAGCACTGCTTCGATCTTCCTAGGATCCACCCTTATCCCTTTTGCAGACACTACATGCCCTAAGAATGCAACCTCCTTAAGCCAAAACTCGCACTTGCTGAATTTGGCATATAGCTTCTTCTCCCTTAACACTTGCAACACTTTCCGGAGATGCTCGTCATGTTCTTCCTCAGACTTGGAGTATACCAGGATATCGTCGATGAACACAACGACGAACCGATCCAAGTAGGGTTGAAAAACCCGGTTCATCATATCCATGAATGCGGCAGGGGCGTTCGTCAACCCAAACGGCATTACTACGAACTCATAGTGTCTGTATCTTGTTCGAAAGGCTGTCTTATGGATATCTGCTTCCTTCACCTTAAGCTGATGATATCCAGACCTTAAATCTATCTTCGAGAATACCGCTGCCCCCTTAAGCTGATCGAACAAGTCGTGTATCCTTGGCAAAGGGTACTTGTTCTTGATGGTCAACTTATTCAGCTGACGATAATCTATGCACATACGCATAGTCCCATCTTTCTTCTTCACAAACAAGACCGATGCTCCCCATGGAGACACACTGGGTCGAATGAACCCACGATCAAGCAACTCTGGGATTTGAGCCTTGAGCTCAACCAACTCCTTCGGTGCCATTCTATACGGAGCGATAGATACTGGCGCTGTTCCAGGCAGCAAGTCAATTCCAAACTCCACCTCCCTGTCCGGGGGTATTCCAGGTAACTCCTCTGGAAAGACATCCACAAACTCCTTTACTATTCTAACTCCACTAACTCCCCCTTCTTTGGCATCCAACGCCCTAACAAAAGTCAGAAATGCCTTGCACCCTTTCCGAACCATTTTATCAGCCTTTAAGGAAGAGACTACGTTAGACAAGTAGTTTCTTCTTTCTCCTATCATAATTATCGCCTTATCCTCCGGCGTCTTTAACTCCATTCGTTTAGTTGCACAATCCAATATAGCTCGGTGTTCTACTAGCCAATCCATGCCAAGTATGAGATCGAATTCTCCGAAGGGAAGTTCCATTAAGTCGGCAGAAAATATCACTCCCTGAATTTCTAAGGGTACGCTCCAAAAGATCTTATTCACCACTACAGCTTTGGCCTAATGGGCTTACTACGATCATCTCCCTATCGAGATAGTTCGAGTCTATGCCTAGTGTTTCAACTACACTACTTGCAACATAAGAATGGGTCGAGCCCACATCAATCAAAGCAAAATAAGGCTTGCCAGATATAAGGAACGTACCAGTTATGACGTCCGGTGCATCTCCGTCCTTCCTTCGATGAACCGCATACACTAGACCCGGCTGTCTTGCCTTTGTATTACCAACACCTGTGCCAGGTGTTCCACGTCCTCTTCCAAAACCATTACCTCGCCATTCGACCACGACCTCGGCCGAGGTCGCCCACCTCTACCACTGATTACCATTATGCCCTGTTGGTCGGCCCCCGTCTATCTTTATCGGACAGTCCTTAATCATGTGGTCCTTAGACCCACACTTAAAACATCCTCCCGTTTTCTTCCAAAACTCTCCAAAGTGCTTTTTCCCACACTCAAAGACATGTGCGGTCACGCCTCTCTGTACCAGTTTGTGACCTCGCGCCCCATCAACTCTAGGCCTCTTTTTGCACCTCTTTGGTCCAAATCCTCTTTTCGCCTATTCCGATCGAGTTACGCCTTCACGAGTCCTTAACTCCTTCGGCCACTTTGGCCTACTCCACTAATACGGCAAATTCCCGCTCCTGCTGTGGGGCTATCAGTAATCTTAGGTCATCTCTCAGTCTGTCCTTAAACCGGACACACTGTTCATGCTCCGTAGCCACTACTCCTCGAGCATATCGGCTCAGCCTTAAGAACACAGCCTCGTACTCCGCTACAGACTTATTCCCTTGAACCAGCCCCAAAAATGCTTTCCTTTGCGCATCAATATAGTGAGTACCAACATATTTCTTCTGGTACGCCATCTTGACATACTCCCAAGTGAGATCCTCAGCTGTGGCACCATCCCGAACTGTGAGCCACCATTGATAGGCTTCGTCGCGAAGTAATGCCACCATCCCTTTTAGTTTCTCCTCAGCAGTTAAATCGAGCTCGTCCATAATTCGCTCGGTTGCCTCCAACCAATACTCAGCCGTACTGGGCGCTACACCAGATACACCACGAAACACCTCAGCTCCGTTGGCTCGAATCCATTCGGGTACAGATTTTTGAGCTCCCATACCTCCACCTGCTCCAGCCACCATCTCAAGAACTCGCAGCATTGCCTGTGATACTGCATCCTCCCCCGTCTGATCTTGCTGCTCAACACCAACAGCTGGTGGTAGGGGTGGTGGTACCTCATTTTTAGACCCTTGTCCAGACCTAACGGGTTCCGATACGGTCATTCTGCCTCTACCACATCCTCGCACACTACGACCACGTCCCCTAGAACTCATGTCTACGATCGTGCTTTAATCTGATTAAGAAATTTTTATGCATTAGTATTTTGTTCCACTGATTATCCGCGAAGAAATTTATTGAAAGAAGTTTAGAAGTAGTTCTTTCGATCGATCAAAGTTTCAAGTCTTCTATCCTAATTTAAAGGAGCACATTCATTCAACACACATTCATCATTCAAACATTTTCATCCTATTCCTATCCTGTGGGTATTTTCGTCATTTCACCTACAGAGGGTATTTTGGTAATAAATCGGGGTTAATTTAAAAATTTGTAAATCAGGGGTAATTTCGTAAATTTTCCAATTCAGGGTTCCTTGGTGATTTTATGAACTAAGGGTATTTCGATAATTTTTTTTTCCAAACTAGGGTGGCTGGTCCCTTTCGGGTATTAATTATAGGGTTTAGCCCATCAACGAGTCCTCATAACTAAGGTGAATAGTCACCACACACCAGGTAGGATTCCAGCGAAGAGGAGGTGAGTCGCTAGGGATCGCTTAAATACCAAGCTCTCCTCGAATCCACTCCTAGGCATGCGTCTGCCTATTGCCACACCCTAACTCGACTAAGGTGAACAGTCACTACGCACCAGGTAGGATTCCGACGAAGAGGAGGTGAGTCACTAGGACTGCTTAAATACCAAGCTCTTCCGGATCCAATCCTAGACATGCGCACGACGGTTACCACACCCTAGTCCTGTGGCTCGTTAACGGGTTTGTTTAGTGAAATTAAGTCTTATGAAAGTTTAAGAAGTGGTTTAAACTAAGCCTATAGTCCATCAGAGTCTATTTAAACTAGTCTACGTCCCATAAAGCCCATAAAGCCCACATGTATGTCACACAATGGTTTAGGGTACTTACCTGGCGGACTTGGGTCGGAGACGCAGGTGCCATGCTGAGCTAACAGACCTGTTATCCTTTAAAGAGCCCATTTTTAGAAAACATTTTGGAGCCCAAAAACCCCAGAGCCGAGTTTTGAACCTGGCTCTGATACCAAGTTGAAACACCCCAAACCCGGCCCACGAGTCCTGACCGGATCTGGTATGTTCCTCAAAAAAAACATTTGAAACTCCGATTATTTGTTAAGAAAAATTTCGTTACTTTGAGTTGGGCTCGAGTTGAAAACAAGTTTATCTTACATTGGAAACCATGTGTTTTAGGGTGTCCAAAACATTTAGAGTTCATTTTTAAATAAAAACTTATTTAGTCTTCAATTTGATAAAAATTCGTAACATAGTAAATTTGAATAAAAGTAAATATAAAATAGTTCATACTATGGCCTTATTACATCAAATTTTAAAACCCGAAATAAAATCCAAAATAACATAAGATCCCGAATTGAGCATGGCCACCACTAAGCTCCTCCCGACCCGGTCCATCACTGAGCGTCACCTGAAAAATATTCCCCAACGGGGTGAGTCAAACAGACTCAATGTGTAACCAACACTAAATCCCAATAGTTTTAGGCAAAACAAATTCATACATGTACATATAGTTAAATAAATATAATGATGCAAACTCGAACCCAAACCTAGTTACCATCCGCTACACATCACCCGTACCAACCTGCACACCGTGGGGACTACTAAGTCAACCCTCCATCCGCTACACATCATCGAAGGCAGTCGCTGCAGACGACGTGCTCATCGCCCTTATAAATTTCGTGGCATAGCCACTAGATAGTTATTTTGTGTCATGAGACACCACATTCAGATAACGTGACCGAAGTCACCACATTCAGATATTGGGGTATATAACCATGAATCACTTCCCCTTAAAATAACCCATATGCCCATGTCATACAAAACATGCAATATCATGCCATATTCTTTATTCACATTCTTATAGTTTCCCATGTGTGCCATAACAGATCATATTATACTCATAGTAGGAGTAGGAAAATGTACCTGAGTACTTTGTACCATTGCATGGTACCTTAGCCACATTTTACATATTCTTATTACACATTTATTAACACATAGCCATAAATCTATTAAGGCTTAGACTGGGGTACACACCTGTTATACTTAGCGAGTTTATAGAAATCCCGAACAACCCGATCTAGCGCTTTAGATCTTTAATTCCTATATTCGGCCAACCCTAAATGTGTTAGTAAAAAACCATTCGGCTAACACTCAATCACTTCATAAGTTATTTTCGGCTTTTAAACATTTAAGAAACAGATCGAAATCCCTAACTATGGCCTTGGCTGAATGTACATATGTACTTACCTTGCGAATCTTAAATCCCGAAAAGTGCTACTTGGTTATGAAGGTGTCGAAATACCTATAGGCATAGGTTAGATTTAATTCTACTTTAAATCACATAAAAATGGCCTATGGCCGAATATCACATAACTTTACCTTGGATATTGAAATCCCGAATAATCTTCCTTATAGTCGACTACACTGAAAATCCCGAAAGATCCTTCCAAATTTCGGCAAACAAGAATATTGATGGGATTAGTTCTAGATTTCGCCAAATCTAAAAGAAAAGAATGGAAATCAAATGACATTTGGTCTTTACCTTCTCTATAGAAATCGACAGCACCTTGCCTAACACCCTAGAGGGATTCGGCTTTGAAGAATACTAAGGAGATTTGGCTTTTGATTGAGTTGGAGAAAGAAGAAGAAAAAAGAGTTGAGCAATTTGGCAAATGAAATTTCAACTAGCACAAGGTGTACTTTCGGCTTTGACAAAATAAATGAAGAAGAGAAAGTTTGCTAAGAAATTCGACAGAGGCACAAATGAGAAGAAAAGAAGCAAATGATCTCACTCTCCTCCCTTTTTGCCGAAAATATCACCCCAAGATCCCCCTACACGGCCAACTCTTCTTCCCCTATCACATCCCTTCCTTTTCTCCTACTTTATCTCTTATCTTTATTTATTCAAAATAAATAAAATAAATCTACATTTATCTATCTATTTAGCCGAATTTTTATAAGGAATTATCCAAGTCAAATCCTCATCCATCTAGTCTTCCCATGCCGTCCATCACCTTCCCATTGCCAAAAATAAAAATTCCCTTATTGCTTTCCTTGTGGCTCGAACTCAAGACCTCCTTGCACTGCATATGGCGTCACCTACCTGGGCTTTAAGTGGTGCCTCCAAGCCACTTAGACAAGCCCATTTCTATGTCATATTTCCCTTAAAAATTTCCTTAAGGCCTTATCAAGCTTAGCTCCCCTTTTAAACTTAAAAATCCAATAATTTCTAAGGCATTTAACTATACACTAAGGTTCACAAAAATTCATAGAACACATTCAGAATATTCATAAGCATGCTACATCATCTAATTTAGTATAAATGCATAAGCTATAATCCAGGATATTACAATAAGCTTTGTGTAGAATTTTTTGTATAAGTTCTGTATTTTTTGGCACACAAAATCTACCTCGGAACAACAATCATCGGGTCCGATCTGAAACTCTGAATCAATAGTCGACTCACACTGTTCTCTTTTAGCTTGTAATTCGTTATCACTTTTTTGAGCCTCGCAGATTTGCTGAAGAAACATCGGTTTAGCTTTTAACTCAGCTAATATCGATCCATCATATGACAAAGTCAATCGTGTATTCATTTCTCTCAAAGCATATAAGGATTTTCTACTCAGAGCATCTGTGACTACATTTGCTTTCCTGGATGATAATCAATAATTAGCTCATAATCTTTCAACAGTTTGAGCCACCTTCGCTGTCTCAAATTCAGATCTTTTTGTGACATCAGATACTTCAAACTCTTGTGATCAGTAAATATGTGGAATTTCTCAAACCACTCAAATTTTATGATTTTCTGCAATAATCGAGTCATCGTTGTAGCTATCAATGAGAACCCTTTAACAAATCTCAGATAATAGCCCGATAAACCTAGAAAAATTCTGACCTCGTATATGTTTCTTGGTGGTTTTCAGTCAACAACTGCTAAAATCTTACTCGGGTCTACTCTGATGCCTTCCGCCAAAATAATGTATCCTAAAAATCCAACGTCTCGGAGCCAAAACTCACACTTGCTAAATTTAGCAAATAGTTGTTTATCACGCAGAGTCTGTAACACAATTCTCAAATGCTCGGCATGCATATATCCGTCCCGAGAATATATCAGAATATCATCAATAAACACAACAACAAATCAGTCTAAATATGGTCTAAAGATTCGATTCATCAAATCCATAAATACTGCAGGAGCATTAGTTAACCCAAATGGCATAACGAGAAATTCATAGTGGCCGTACCTGGTCCTAAATGCAGTTTTTGGCACATCTGAATCTTTAACCCGCAAATGATAATAACCCGAACGTAAATCAATCTTTGAGAATACTGTTGCACCTTTCAGCTGATCAAACAAATCATCAATTCTCGGTAATGGATACTTAATCTTAATAGTAACCGTGTTAAGCTGTCGATAATCGATACATAGTCTCATTGATCAATCTTTCTTCTTTATAGACAAAACTGGTGCACCCCAGGGTGAGAAACTCGGTCATGCAAAACCTCTATCTATTAACTTTTTCAATTGAGCTTTCAACTCTTTCAACTCTGTCAGAGCCATTCTGTATGAAGCTATCGATATCGGTGATGTTCCCGGTACTAACTCAATAGTAAACTCACCTCTCTGATTGGTGGTAACCCGGGTAACTCTTCTGGAAATACATCTCGATATTCACTAACCACTGGCACTGAATCAATCTTTAACATGCACAATTTTGTATCTAATACGTATGCAACATAAGCATCACAACCCCTTGTCACATACTTCTGTGCTAACATAGCAGATACCACAATAGGAAACTTACTCGAAACATTGGATTCAATACGACGAGTCTCACCGTTCTGACATTTCAACTTAATAAGCTTTCGTCTATAGTTTACAACTGCATCATGAAGAGTCAGCCAATTCATACCTAAAATCACATCGAATTCATCAAACGGTAAAAGCATCAAATCGGCCAAAAAAATGTAACCCCGTGTCATCAAAGGACGATTCTTGCAGACTTTATCAATTAGGACATACTGACCTAAGGGGATCGATACTTTAACAAAAAAATTAGTGGACTCGACAGGTAAACTTTTACTAGACGCTAAATTTGTACATACATAAGAATGGGTTGATCTGGGATCAATCAAAGCAGTTACATTAGTGCTATGAAGAGAAAAAGTATCGGTGATAATATCTGGCACCGACGTATCTTCGCGAGTGCGAATGGCATAACCTCTGGCTGGAGCCCGTGCCTCGAATCCCACTACAGAATCTCTTGTTACTCCTCGACTACCACTCATATTTCCAGTATTTCGGAGTGGTCTCCCTCTAGCAGCTGTATTGCTCGGCCTCACGGTTTGAGCTTTTTCCTTCTCAGACTTTTTAGGACAATCTCTAAGGTAGTGGTCGAAGGACCCACACCTGAAACATGCTCCGATTTTAACTCGACACTCGCCATAATGTGGCCTGTTGCAGTGTTTGCACTCGGGTCTTGCATTTCTAACACTACCCACGCTAGCTACAGATGTAGCCTAGGGTTTAGGACTGGAGTGTCTCGCATCTCTATCTTGACTAGAATGCCCCGTAGAACCAGTAGGACGGTAGTGATGTTCTTTAGATTTTTATGATACTAATTGATGAGACTTTCCCGTAAATCTCTTTCTTGAATCTCTAGCTTCAGATTCAGCTTTTCTCATTTCTTTGCTAAGCTCTTTGGCTTTTTATGCTCTATCAACTAACACCATAAACTCTTTCAATTCAAGTATTCCAATTAGAAGCTTAATGTCTTCATTCAACCTGTCTTTAAAACATTTCCACATAACCACTTCAGTTGGAATGCACTCTCGGGCATACTTGCTTAATCTGAAAAACTCTCTTTCATATTCAGATATGGTCATACGACCCTATTTCAGCTCTAGAAATTCTTTACGCTTTTGATCGAAGAATCGTTGACTTGTATATTTTTTTCTGAACTCTGATTGAAAGAATTCCCATGTAACACGTTCCCTCGGTACCACAGAATTAAAGTGCTCCACTACTGGTATGCAACATCTTTTAGAAGAGACACGACACATTTAACATATTCTGCTGGCATACAAGATAATTCATCAAAGACGCGAATCGTATTCTTAAGCCAAAACTCATCTCTTTCAGGGTCGTCATCAACTGTAGCTCTAAACTCTTCGACCCCATATTTTTAAATTTTATCAACGGGCGATTTGCTCAAGCGTACAGGTTCTAGTACTTGAGGAGCTACGGGGACCGATTGGGGAAAAGGCGAGGGTGGAGATTGCTGAGCAGCCGAATTAGTTCAGACAAATTCAGCGAACCACTCGTTCATCATATGGAAGAAGGCTTCCTTAGCCTTCCCTCCACGACCCTCATATACGGGTCTCGAACTATAAAAAGCTGCTCCGCAAATGGAGGCCGGCGTATTACTTTTTACATCATCAGAATTTACTCGATTGGAATCCATTTTTATATGAAAACATGATTTTATACTATCAGAAGTCATCGCAGTATCACAGGTTACAAATGGCATGTATAACTAGACTCACATACACTACGATAGTCCAAGAATCGAAATAGGGTTACAGAGCATTATCGGAGTTATAAATCAAACAATCAAACATTTCATGACCAATTCTCTAACAAATTAAAATCCATTCATAAACATTCATATAGTATCTAATACGAGCCCTCAAGGCCCCAAATAGACATTAAAAATGGTTTGGGACTAAACCGAGTACTCAAGAAATTTTTAGAAAAACATTGAAATTTTTTAAAGTGCAGGGGACACACGGCATTCGAAATGGGGACACACGGCCATGTCCTAGCCCGTGTCCAAACCCATGTAAGTCACTGACTTGGGTCACACTACCAACCCACACGCCCATGTGCCAGCCCGTGTACCCTTCAAAATGGCCTCACACGCCTATATGCCAGGCCGTGTGCTAGGCCGTGTGAAAACTGGTGGGTATACTGACTTGTGCCAAATGGCCAGGCTAGACACCCGTGTGGTAGGCCGTGTGAAGCTACTGACTTGATTTTTAAAGAAGTATCAGGGGACACACGGCCATGTCACCTGGCCGTGTCTCAAACACGGCTCAGACACACGCCCGTGTCTCTGCCCGTATGAACAAAAATAGGTCATTTTCCAAACCATATTTCTCACCCAAATTGATACCAACCAAAGTCCAACAATGTACATGCAGCCATGACATAAATATGCAATCAAAACCAACCAATATCAAGTTTAAAACAAGTAATACCCACCCATACAACATGATACCCAAGCACATCTATTGACCACTTTAAAACATACCAATTATACTTCCAAGATATACCTAAATGGTCAAACTCATATATGAGACATTGTGCCTAAAACTTAACATGCATACCATATCTCAATTTCAACCATTTGATACTCAAAATACAAATTCACAACCAAGGTATTCACATAGCAACTATACACCACATACCATAAGGTTATTTATACATATTTACATATCAAAATATATGTTCACCATATAAGCCAATTCAAATGGCCAAAACACAACAAGACATATAGGCCATGTTAGCCAAAACATCTATACATGCCATTTAACCAAAATATCCAAATTTCAAAGTACCAAAATAAGTGTTTGATAGTGTGATGCGATTCTTGATGACTTCCAATCCGAACGAGCTTTCGAGACACTATAAAATATGAAAAATAAACAGAGTAAGAAATTATGCTTAGTAAGTTCGTAAAACATAGAATTAAACTTACCATATAACCACAAATTTAGGTAAGTAACTCAAAGCATAACTCGATTCAATTTGGCCAAAGCCTATCATATAACCATTCACCAAGTGTAACAGCCCGGTGTATACCCTAGTCGAAATAGTGGTTTTGGGACCACAAATCTGAGTCAAAAAATATTTTAATATTATTTTCCATGTTTACAGTATGTGATTAAGAATGTGTGAAAGTTTCGTATAAAAATTTGATAGTTTGTGTGCTCGATTTGAGAAAAAAGACCTAATCGCATAAAAGGTAAAAGTTGTGTTCTAATTGGTTGTGTACCGAATTGACATGGTTTATTAAATGTGATGTCCCTATGCTGTAATTAGACCATTTGAATATTGGATGGACATAAATGCCTAAGGATAGTGGATTTTAAATGAGAGTAAAAAGGCTAATGTAGTAATTTGTTAAATAAAAGATAAATTAATTAAAACAAAGACAAATTAGTTGTCATTTGTGTTCATCCACCGATTTTAGAAGAAAAATAAAGGGTTTTAAGCTTTCACTTCATTCAGCCATTGCTAAGCTTAATTGAGGTATGATTTTTGATCTGTTTTCGATAATTTTTACGTTTTTGTGATAGTTGTTTTTTGTTCTATCAAGCCCATGCCTGAATTTCAGAAATTGTTGATGATTATGTGATGTGCCACTGATGATTTGTGAGCTTAATGATGTTATTTGGTGAAATATGAAAGTTTGGTGTTAGATAAACATGTTTTGTATTGGGATTTTTGATGAATTTGTTTATTGTGGACTAAATTCAGAAAGGTATAAAATAAGGGGTTAAAATGTGTAATAAATGAAAGATATGGGCTTATATGGACTAATGAAATATTCAGCCAAGCATGTGTATGAGGAAATTATGTGTATCTTGTGATTATATAAAATAGGGACTAAAATGTCAAAATGTGAAAATGTGAAGACTAATTTGTAAAATGCCCTAAATATGTGTATATGGATTGAATTGAATGATTTGGTGAATAAAAGAGTTAAATTTGAATGTGTATAGATCAAGAACCAAAGAAAACAGAATTAGATCAGGGGAAATCGAAAGTAGTTGAATAGTCGTTCGTTTCCGTTCTTTCCCGTACGAGGTAAGTCTATATACAAATAAATGTGTTTGAATTGAATTATTATTGCTTATATGTTAATGAAATGTGATGAATGGTTATTGGAGCTGAATATGTGAAATTCGAGAAAATTTTGATAATGTATGATGTCTGAAAAGCCTCGTACGAACCATAGGAATAGTTAGGATACATACGTCATGACATAGGATTCAGATATGAGTTATCGTGTAAGACCACATCTGGGATGTTGGCATCGATTTGAGATTTACGTGTAAGACCATGTCTGGGACATCGGCATCATATATGATTTCGTGTAAGACCCTGTCTGGGACAGAGGCATCGATATTTAATTACATGTAAGACCACGTCTGGGACATTGGCGTTGTATGAGCTTTACGAGCTATCCGAGTATCCTTATTGATTCCGAACGGTTCAACGGGCATTCTGAGATATGATTGAATATGTGAATATATATCCGTTTCAGGTACGTATGAACTGTATATGAAATTTGGCAATGGAAGATAAGTATGAATATGATCATTTGATATGTGAGCTACAAGAAAATGTGATATGTTTATAAGAAAGTTGTTATGAACAATTGAGCTAGATGAGAAATATGAATTTGCTATTGTGTTATGCTATAATTCATATGAATGAAATAGTTTGTAATTTTTTATGTGATAAGTTTATTTATATATGGCTTAATAAGCTTTTGAAAGCTTACTTTGTGTGTGTTTGCATTGTTTTATAGATTATCGAAGCTACTGGGAGCTCAAGGATCGTCAATGATCATCACCACACTATCGAACAATATTTTGGTACCTTTTGAAAATGTACATATTAAAGTGTGGCATGTATCGGGTAGAGAACTTTGATTATGTTTTGAAATGTGTAAATATAGCCATGTGATATGGCTTGATAAAGAATGTGACTATGGAGTGGATTTAGTGCATGCTATGTGATGAAAAATTTGGTATGTATTGATGTGCTCATGAATGGCCAAAAGAAATGGTCAATTTTGGTAAGTTTCATGTTTTATTTAGGAAAGTGATATGATGAGAAGTGCTATGAAGTGAAATGGATTAATATGATGTATGAATCACATGTTTATGATGTGAAGTTGGTACTTTGAATTGGTATGTTTGAGTTGGATTTGTATATGGAAATGAATGATGTTGTTACGGGTCAAATTGTGCATGATTTGGTATGTTTTTGGCTGCCTTTGGGGCATGAATTGATGCTTGTTTGATGCTTATATGTTTGACCCAATTTTGGGTGGCAAATTGGCCTTGCAAATGGCCTATATTTTCCCACACGGTTGAGCACACGGGCGTGTGTCTTGACCATGTCTCTCAAGGTTGCAATTCGAAACAAGTCAGGATGCCACATGGGCAAGAAGCACGGGCGTGTATGTAACACCCATTACCCGTATTCAACGCCGGAATCGGGTACAAGGCAGTACCGGACTTATCTCGTTTGAACATACAAAACTGGGCTATCAAATTTCATTTCCAATTTAAAACTTTTCATTCACATTCATAACATTCTTATTATGGGCCTACGAGGCCTAAATCATGCAAAAGCCTTGAAATCAAACCAGGAACTTTTGAAAACTTATAAAACTTTTTGCTTTACCAGGGCCACACGCCCGTGTGGAGAGAGGGACATGCCCGTGTCACATACCACACGCCCGTGTTCGACACTCGTGGTCGACACTGACTTGCATCATACGGCCTGTCACACACCCGTGTGTCTAACCCGTGGTTGCCTCTGACTAGCATCACACGGCCAATCACACGCCCGTGTCCTTCGACCGTGTGGCGAATTAAATTCCAAATTCAGGTACAGACTTCACACGGCCTGAGCACACGTCCATGTCCCTCGTCGTGCCTTCCACACGGTCGTGTCTCTGCCCGTGTGTTCACTACAGAGCTTACTGACTTGTAAAACTAACATGCAGGGGACACACGGCCCAGCCACACACCAATTGGACTGACCGTGTGTCTCACACGGCCTAGACACACGTCCGTGTGCCTACCCGTGTGGACAAGAACAAAGCTATTTGCTAAGCTCTTTTTATCACCCTACATCCCACAACCTAAATCCATTCAACCAATTGCTAAGCAAAGCAATTATGTAACATACACATTCATGAATAACCTTGTCTTTGCATAAATTAGTAATAATAAGCCATCAACTATGGCTATATACAAAAGAATTCATCTTTAAGGGAGCCAATACACACTTGGCTAAGATAACAAAACAATTCATCTAGTCTAGCCCCTATACATGCCATACTCAAAATGCTAGTTCTAGATATACCGAGATGAGCTGATAGTGTGGGTGATCTTCCAATTATCTTCGTATCCTGACCCAGCTCTTTGACACTATAAAATAAGGGAAAAGAAAGGGAGTAAGCTTTACGCTTAGTAAGTTTACATGTAAACAATAAACATCATAATATGTGCTAATCAATAAATAGCATTACATACTAAGCAAGAACAATCCATTTTCATGATCATGCTTACTCATTTCATCCCTTACCACATTCCGTGCATATAACGAGCCAAATGCTCACATTATTTAACATACAATCCTGCACTTATCACCACATAATCTCATGAAACAACACTCAACAATTCCACAATAAGCCATTCATAGTATTACCTAACACTCGTTGGTTTCGCACTTAGCCCACCATTTAACTTTAATGGGGTGGTATCGCACATAGCCCACCAACAAGATTATTTACGGTGGTATCGCACTTAGCCCACCAAACAACGGTATCGCACATAGCCCATCATGAATAAATATTAAGGTGGTATTGCACATAGCCCACCAACAAGAATAATTAAGGTGGTATCGCACACAGCCCACCATTAATTACTACGGATAATATTCCATACCTACATATCTAATTCAACATCCATAAGGAATTTATTCATTTTCTACCACATTCAGTCCATTTAAATTGTAAGTGTTCTCAATCATACAATGCACCAATAAGTAACATCATGTAAATTTAAGATGCATCGTTTACACATAAACTTACCTCGGTGCAAAATGTATTAATTTGCGGTTTTAATCAGAAACCTTGCCTTTTCCCCGGTCAAGGTTAATTCCGCGCTCTTCTTGATTTGTAACAATAAAATTTCACTCATTTAGATCATTTTATGATCATAATGCATCATAATCTCTACTTAGGCAAAAATGACCATTTTGCCCTTGTACTATGGCAAAATTATGATTTTGCCCCTAGGCTCGTAAATCATTTTTCAACACATTTTCTCACTAAACAAGCCTAGGTGAACATTTATTACTCCTACAACTACTCACTATTTCATCTATTTCATGCATTTATTACCAATTTACTACATTTACAATTTGGTCCCATTTAGGTGTTTTCATAACTACACCTTTCACCAAAGTTGTTTCTCATCTCCCTAACATTCATTTTCTTCCATAAAAACTTAGCAAACAACATAAACACTCTCATGGTAAGTCCCTAGACTTTCAACCATTTTACAAATTAGTCCCCTCATTAGCTAGCTTAAGCTTTGGGGGCTCCAAAAGTACAAAAATTATCAACTAAAACCATCAAAATCACTTACTTTTGTGAGGACAAGTTGCTGAAATTTCAAAGCTTTCAAAACCCTTCTTTGAATGTAAAAATTGGTGGAAGGAGAAGAAAAGGAAAAAAAAAAAGATGATAACCTTCCTTTATTTTATCATATTTTATTCATTTCGTCACCAACTATGACCAAATTTTAACCAAATTAAATGCCTTTGTCTCCCTAGACTCTATGGCCGGCCCACAAACCCCATATAGCCTAATTCCACTTTAAGGACCTTCAATTTTATATTCTATAGCTATTAGACACCTCTACCTTGAAAAATAGAACATTCGCACTTTACGCAATTTAGGGTCTGTTTGTTTGCAGGAAAACATTTTCCGGAAAATGTTTTCCTCCTTTTACAGTGTTTGGAAGACTGAAAACATTTTACATTTGGAAAATGTTTTCCAAAACACGAGTAAAATGAGTATGAGTTTACGGAAAATGTCTTACCGATTTTATTTCCGTAAGACATTTTTCAACTCTCACCAGGTTACTTTCTCCTTCTTCCTTCCGTTCTTCATCCCTTCTCCTTCTTCATCCAGGTAACTTTCCTCCTTCTACTTCTTTTTTTCTTCATCTTTTATAATCTCTTCCATTTTCCTTGGTTGTGTCCATCGTATATCTTCTCTTCTCAGGCAAATTACACGCTGCTTTTTGGTTTCGCTCAAATCTTCCTCTTCGCAGGGTCTTGGCTTAAGGTATGGCAACTTCTTTATCTTCTTTATCATTTTCGTTTCTTCTTGTTCTTGAAAAACTGCTTAAGGTATGCCATCATTTTGGTTCTGTATTTTTATATTGTTGAATACCCATTTGTTTTTTGTGCTAAATTAGTGGTGGGTTTTATCTGAAAATGAAGCAACGTTGGTTTGGGTCTTATGCCTTTCTTTGTTTCTTTAATTTTAATTTTTTTCTGGGTTTGGGATTAAAATATGAAAATGATAATTCAAATGATGAAAATGATAATTATTTTGAACTCAAGATGAGGGAAAAGTTAGATACATGAAGAGGCATATCATTTCAAAATGATGCATTATTTGGAAGTGGAAAGGGATATGCTTAAAAATGATCCCTAGAGCATAAATTTCTCACGATAGGTTGATTTAACAATGCCCAATTTGCACCACATATAACAACATTTATTTTTTTCTGCTAATCTGCAGTCCAACCCTGTTTTAGAAGCTTTTGGTAATGCTAAGACTATTAGGAACAATAACTCAAGGTGAGTGTATTTTGTTTTTACAAGTTTTACACCATGCATGTAGTAGATTCTATGTTATAATCGTTTTTTTACCTTTACATGCATACTTTGAATGATGTAGTCATTTTGGTAAGTTTGTGGAGATTCAATTTGACCGGAAGGGAAGGATTTCAGGAGTTGCCATTAGGACTTACTTATTAGAAAGATCACGTGTTTGTCAAGTGTCCGATCCGAGAGAAATTATCATCGTTTCTACATGCTTTGTGCAAAGACCACCGTAAGTAAGTAGTTTTTGATTGCTTTAATCAAGTTGCTTATAAATTATTTGATACAATTTGTTCTTATATAGTATTTACCCCATTAAGCATTTTCTATGTTTACTTTTAATGATTTCTAGATTATCTTAGTACCAAAATGTTCTGTCTAGAAAGGGATTTGGGTTGGGAAGTTCCATTGTGAGAATGATATTTCCCATATTTTTAGCTTGTGATTTCAATATATTTGGATATGCTTGATGCTTAAAGGTTGTAATTTGGGTTGAACTATGATACTTTTTATTATCTCTCATTCTTATCTATCCCCCTATTCTATTTGATTCTCCATCTCCCTCTTATCTTTGATTTATTTATTGGTGTCATTCTCTTAGCCAGTAGAAGAACAACTTACAAGTTAAAGAGTTTCACTTTAACATTCTCTTTGCCAAATTTATTATTGTTGAACTGAGGTCTTTTAGGATGTACATTGGAGGCCCTGAGATAGCATTATTATGTGATTGTTTGATGGCTTCCATGTGATGTGATTATAGACATGAGTCATTTATGTCTCCTACCTAGTTCATCTTTTTTTAATTCCAATCATTAATTTGGATTCTAAAGCTACGTTGGTGTATACAATCTATTATCCTCCAAGCTTAGTGTCTAGTTATTTTGTATAAGATTTCCTAGCATGCCAGTGGTCCCAAGAGACATTCACAGCTTGTAATAGTTGTGGTATAGAACATCAAATAGGAGGCAGTTTCTTGTTTCTAGAAAACCAGTTTTTAGCCTTTTGTTTAACTTAGATGTCATATTATTGTCTTGATCTGAATAAGAAAGGCCTTCAATTTTCTAAATCATTCCACTTCCAATTTTATTAATCTTCTATTTCATGCTTTGATTTTAATTTCTGTCCACCTTTATTCAATGTATTATTAGCTTATTGGAGAGGAAGAAACAACCAAAAAATTTAGGTCACTTCCACAAGTATGAAAACTCGAAAGTGGTCTCATCATCAAGTTAGGCCTCTACACAAATATGAAAACTGAGAGCGTACATTCTATGTAAGTTTTAGTTTAGCAATATTTCAATTTACGCTAATTTATAACTACTTACCTCGGTATAATTTTACAATTTTTAGTTTGGGTTGAGATCAAATACAACACAACAGTCGTATATCAACTACAAGCTCTTCAGTGAAGTTGAAATCACCAAATAGGAAACGCCAAACTGGTGGAGATCCTATAAGCACACAAGAATCAGTTGCAAATTAGAAGCAAGCGAAGAGCTTTGGTATTTTGTTAGTTTCATATTGGATATTGGATTTGGTTGGTATTAGTACAGAGTTTGTGCTGGTATATCCACTGTTTTGTTTTTCGTAAAGGCAATATTTTGGTGTTGGTTGATATTGCTATAGGCACTTTGTTATTGTTGGGTTCTTTTTGCTTGTGTAAATGCTGGATGGGTTGATAAAGGCCTACAATATTTCCACTCAATATAGGACATACAAGGATTAATCCATATTACTGATCATTGTACTTGTATAATTGACTTATTAGCTCGATGTGGAAATATATGAATTAACCCATACTACTGATCATTACTATTGTATAATTGACATATTAGCTCGATTTTATTGCTTTGGTTATTTTCAATTTATGAAAGTTAATATTTTAGCTTAATAATTGAGTATTATTATTTAATTAATTTGATTTATTTATTTATTTATAAATAAATCATTACAATATATGTAAAAATAATTTAATATATATATAATAAACTCAATTAAACAATGAAAAGATAATAAATTCTTAAATATATATTTTTTTAATTTAAAACAAATTTTCAGGAAATCTGCCAAACAGCAGAAAATATTTTACACAGATTCATCCAAACACCAAAAAATATTTTCAGTAAATCATTTTCCAGAAAAGTAAATCATTTTCCAGAAATCAGTTTCCGGAAAACATTTTACTGGCAAACAAACGGACCATTTGTCCTTTTTCACAATTAAGCATTCAATTGCTAAAATTAAGGCATCAAAATTCCCATGCAACCTTATAATCATGTTATAATGCATAGAATAATACTAAAATAATTTTCCTCAACCTCCGATTAGTGGTCCCGAGACCACTATTCTGACTAGCCCCAAAATCGGGCTGTTACAACTCTCCCCTCCTTAGAGATTTTCACCCTCGAAAATCTTACCGGTAAAAAGGTTTGGATATTGCTCTCTCATGTCTTCTTCTGATTCCCACGTAGCCTCTTCCACATCGTGTTTTTTCCACAACACTTTTACTAAAGCTATGCTCTTATTTCTTAACTGTTTAACCTCTCGAGCCAATAGCTTAATTGGCTCCTCTTCATAAGTCATGTCCAGTCGTATCTCAATTTCTGATGCAGGAATCACATGCGAAGGATCAGAACGATATCGCAGTAACATCGATACATGAAACACGTTGTGTATTTTCTCTAACTTTACCGGCAAAGCCAATCGGTATGCCACTGGCCTAATCCTTTCGATAATCTCATACGGTCCTATGAATCGCGGACTCAATTTGCCCTTTTTATCAAATCTCAATATTTTCTTCCACGGGGATACTTTCAGAAATACTTTATCGCCCACTTGAAACTCGATTTCTTTCCTTTTTAAATATGCGTACGACTTTTGTCGATCCGAAGCAGCTTTGAAGCTATCACGGATCACTTTCACTTTCTCCTCAGTCTCTTTAACTAGATCGACCCCATGAATTTGCTTCTCACTAAGCTCGGTCCAATACAAGGGAGTTCGACACTTGCGACCATACAAGGCTTCGTACGGTGCCATCCGTATACTCGACTGATAACTGTTGTTGTAGGCAAACTCAATCAAAGGTAGGTATCTTTCCAAACTACCTTTGAACTCTAACACACAGCATCGGAGCATATCCTCAAGAAATTGAATCACTCTTTCAGATTGGCCGTCGGTTTGAGGATGGAATGCAGTACTAAAACTCAATTTTGTACCCAAGGCTTCTTGCAACTTCTTCCAGAACCTTGAAGTAAACCTCGGGTCCCTATCCGAGATAATAGATGTAGGTACTCCATGAAGTCTCACTACCTCTGCAATGTACAACTCAGCCAGCTTATCATGCGAATAATCTACTCGCACCGGTATAAAGTGAGCCGACTTTGTTAGTCTATCAACAATGACCCACACAGCATCTTTCTTTTCCGGGGTCATAGGCAACCCCGTCACAAAATCCATGGTGATCCGATCTCACTTCCACTCGGGAACCATTACCGACTGAAGCAATCCCGAAGGTACTTGATGCTCGGCTTTTACTTGCTGACAAATCAGACATCTTGCCACAAACTCAGAGATGTCCCTTTTCATACCCGGCCACCAATAAAATTTCTTCAAATCATTGTACATTTTTGTGCTACCTGGGTGTACTGACAAGTGACCACTGTGTGCTTCATGTAAAATTTTTCAAATCAACTCATCATCTTTAAGTACACAAATCATGTTGTGAAACATCAAACAATCATCTGAACTCACTCGAAAATAAAAATCATTTCCCGATTCACACTTAGCTCTCTTAGCTTGCATCTCATTATCATTCTTTTGAGCCTCACATATCTGCTGAATAAATAACGGTTTAGCCCTCATCTCGGCCAATAAAACTCCATCATTAGACAATGCTAAACTTGTACTTATAGCTCTCAAAGCATACAAAGATTTTCTACTCAAAGCATCCGTGACTACATTCGCCTTTCCCGGATGGTAATCAATTACTAGCTCATAATCCTTCAATAATTCTAGCCACCGTCGTTGCCACAAATTTAAATCCTTTTGATCCATCAAGTACTTTAAACTCTTATGATCGGTGAAGATTCGACACTTCTCACCATATAAATAATGACGCCAAATCTTCAAAGCAAAAACGATTGCAGCCAACTCCAGGTCATGAGTAGGATAATTTTTCTGATGCGATTTTAGCTGCCTCGAGGCGTAAGCGACTACCTTACTCTCTTGCATCAACACACAACCGAGACCATTTAAAGACGCGTCACTATAGACCACAAAATCTTTCCCTGACTCAGGTTGTACTAAAACTGGTGCCTTAGTCAACAATGTTTTCAATCTCTCAAAACTCTGTTGACATTTTTCAATCCATTCAAACTTAACATCTTTATGCAACAGTTTTGTCATCGGGGTAGCAATCATGGAGAATCCCTTCACGAACCGTCTGTAGTACCCCGCTAAACCCAAAAAGCTTCTAACTTCTGACACATTTCATGCCGGTTTCCACTCTACAATAGCCGAGATCTTACTCAGATCAACTCTAATACCATCACCCGACACAATGTGTCCTAGAAATCCGACCTCTCGGAGCCAAAACTCACTCTTGCTAAATTTAGCATACAACTGCTTGTCTCTTAAAGTCTGTAAAGTAATTCTCAGATGCTCCGCATGTTCACTCTCATCCCGAGAATAGACTAATATGTCGTCAATAAAAACGACTACAAACTTGTCTAAGTACGGTCGGAAGATGCGATTCATCAAGTCTATGAAAATCGCAGGAGCATTCGTTAAACCAAATGGCATGACAAGAAACTCAAAATGGCCATACTTCGTCCGAAATGCAGTTTTTGGTACATCTTGCTCTTTAACCCTCAACTGATAATAACCAGACCTTAAATCTATCTTGGAGAACACTGTAGCTCCCTTCAGTTGGTCAAACAAGTCGTCTATCCTTGGTAAAGGATACTTATTTTTCACGGTCACTTTATTGAGCTGTATGTAGTCTGTGCACAATCTCATCGACCCATATTTCTTCTTCACAAAAAGTACCGGGGCACCCCACGGTGAATAGCTCAGTCTTGCAAAACCCTTGTCCGTTAACTCTTACAACTGAGCCTTCAATTCTTTCAACTCCAATGGTGCCATCCTATACGGAGCAACCGAGATAGGTGCTGTTCCCGGAACTAACTCAAACCCAAACTCGACTTCTCTAACTGGAGGTAACCCGGGTAACTCTTCTGGAAACACATCTAAATATTCGCATACCACCGCCACTGATTTAATCTTTACCTCTGACTATTGAGTATTCAGCACAAAGGCGAGATAGGACTCGTATCCTTTCCTCAAGTATTTCTCAGCTACCATAGTTGAAATTATCACAGGCAAATTATCCGGTTTACCTGATTCAACCCGAATTACATCTCCATTTTCACATTTCAATTCAATACACTTGCTACCACAGTTCACTAAAACATCATGTGAAACACCCTGCACTCCGCCCACGAGCCCTTAACCTGGATCTCGTATGTTCCCTAGAGTAAAACGGTTAAAAACTTGTTTGTTTCTTTGGAAAACTTTGGGTGATTTAGGAGAAAAATTTGGATTGGGTTCAAATTGAAAACATCGTTATTCTCGAAGATTAGGCTTTATTAAGACTTTATTGTTATATTTCAAAACCATAAGTTAAAGGAAAAAGTCGAGTTTTTAGAGTTTACTATTTAAATTGAAAATCATTTGTGTTAGGTGTTAAAACATTTAAAGATTTATTTTTAAGAAAAGTTGCTTAAACTTTAAATTGATAAAAATTGTATCATAATAAAATAAATAAAAATGCATGCATAATCGGTTTATAGCTATGGCCTTATTACATTAAAACAAAACCCGAATAAATCCAAAATACTTAGAAATAAAAAGTCCAAAATTAAAATAAAGTCCGAGTTGAACATGGCCACCACTAAGCTCCTGCCGACCCGGTCCGTTACTGAGTGTCACCTGAAAAATATCCCACAACAGGGTGAGTCAAACAGACTCAGTGTGTAGAACCAACACTAAGTCCCAACGATTCGGGCATATCATATCATATCATACGTATATATAATGTGAGATAGAAATAATGATGCAAACCCAACCCATACCTAGATAACCATCCGCTACACATCACCCGTACCAACCATCACACCGTGGGGACTACTAAGTCGACCCTCCATCCGCTACACATCATCGAAGCGATCGCTGCATTTACGACTTACTCATCGCCCTTATAAATTTTGTGGCATAGCCACGACATTATTTTGTGACATAAGTCACCACATTCGATTTCGTGACATGAGTCACCACATTCGAGATATTGTGGTATAAACCACCGATCACTTCCCCTTTCCATATAACCCGTATGCCCCATGCCACACGTGCAATATGCAATATCATGCCTTATGCCTTATTCCACATTCTTATCGATATTCACATATGTACCATATTCCAAATATTCATATCATAATATTATTCATATCATTTATTAACATAATGTTAAGGTTACTTACTCGAGTACTTTGTACCATCACATGGTACCTTTGCCCACTTTTCACATTATTATAAACACATATATTAAATTGATGCCATAAATCTATTAAGAGTTACTGTGGGGTACACACCTGGTTTACTTAATGCTTTCACTGAAATCCCGAAAATCCCGATGTAATGCTTTAGATCTCTAGTTCCTTGCTGCCGATTTGATTACTAATCAAATCCTAAAACTTTGTGATGTTCCCTCTTGCAATCGGCCAACTACTAATTCACTTAACCGGTTAATTTCGGCTTTTGAATAAATAAGAAATAGATCTGAATCACCAAATATGGCCTTAGCCGAATGTCAGATTCACTTACCTTGTGGATCTAAATCCCTAAAAGTGTCCCTTGGTTGGTATCTGTCGAAATACCTATAAGCTCATGTTAGATCTGATTTCCAATACTTAATGGACACCATACATGGCCTTCGGCCTAATATTGCACTTTACTTACCTTGAAGAATCAAATCCCGAATGATCTCCCTAGAAGTCGGCTACCCTAAAATCTCGAAAAGATCCTTCATAGTTTCGGCCAAAGAGTGATATTGGGATTAGTTCCTAAGTTTAGGCTAAAAGAAAAGAAAGGAAATTAAATAGCATCTGATCTTACCCTTAATGTCAGAGTGTGACGCTCCCTTGCTTAAATCCACAGAGAAATTCGGCTATGGCTAGAAAGAACTTGCTTTCGGCTTTTGAGATTTGCGAAAAGAAGAAGAGAAAGGTTGAGTAATTTCGACAATGGTGATGGATAAAGATTCGGCTAGCACAAGGGATGTTTCGGCTTTTGATGCTAGGAAGAAATTGGCTAGAAAAGAAAAACTTTGAGAAAAGAAGAGGAGGAGAATTCGGCCAGAGAAAGAGATGAGAAAATAAAAGAAAAACAAGGGAAAAGATGAATACTCTGCTAATAAATTCGGCTACCCACTCAAACACTAGATTTACCTTGTTATTCTCCTATTTTTCCTCTTCCTTGCACATTCAAAATAATTTAAAATAAATCTTTATTTATCTTCCGCTTTAGTTGAAATTTTCAAAGGAATTTAATCACATCTTAAACTCATCCCTTAGTGCCCCATTGCCGTCCACCTCTCTTGCTCCTTGCTGCAAAATAAAACTCTTTATTTGCTTCCCTTGCAGCTTTCGAACCTAGCCTCTTGCCCATCTGCATATGGCGTCACTTACGAGCTTTAAGTGGCGCCTTCATGCCACTTTTACCAAGGCACTTTTTGTGTCTAATTTCCCCTACTATTTCTCTTAAGGCCTCTTTTGTTCAATTCCCTTCAATACTTAAAATTTAATATTTTCTATGGCATTCCCCTACATTCTTAAGGTTCTAAAAATTCATAAAACATATTTACAACACACACAGGCATGCTACTTCACATAATTACGCAATAATGCACAAGCCATAAATCCCGGATATTACAGTTCTACCCCCTTAAAATAATTTCGTCCTCAAAATTACCTGGCTGAAATAAGTGAGGGTATTGTTGTCACATTGTTTCTTCCGGCTCCCACGAAGCTTCTTCCGATCCATGATTGCGCCATAACACTTTGACTAAAGGAACTGACTTCCTTCGTAGCACTTTCACATCTCATTCCAAAATCTGAATCAGCTCTTCCTCGTAGGACAAATCTGGCCTTAGCTCCACCTCCTCAACTGGCACTACATGAGATGGATCTGATCGGTAACGACGTAGCATAGAAACATGGAATACATCGTGCATCTCTTTGCAATTCAAGGCAACTCTAATCGGTATGCCATCGGACCAACTTCGCTTCAATACCCGATAAGGTCCTATAAACCTTGGACTTAATTTCCCTTTGCGACCAAATCTCATCACCTTCTTCCAAGGCGAAACCTTAAGAAACACTCGATCTCCCACAAAGAAATTCTATTTCCTTTAGCTTAAGATCCGCATATGACTTCGCTGCTCGTCGTGTGCCTCCTTTAATCGTGCTCGAATTAACTTAACCTTTTCTTCGGATTCTCGCCACAATCTCTGGACCCAAAACTTGACGTTCTCCTAATTCCGTCCAACACGTAGGAGTGCGACACCTCCGCCCATACAATCTTCATACGGTGCCATCCGAATCGGGCTTGATAGTCATTATTATATGCAAATTCTGCTAAAGGTAAGTATTCTTCCCAACTCCCTCTAAAGTCTATTACACAGCCTCTCAACATATCTTCCAACACTTGGATCACTCGCTCAGATTGACCGTCCGACTGTGGATGAAATGCCGTAGTAAAATCCAATCTGGTGCCTAAAGCCTGATGTAGTGCTTTCCAAAACCGAGACGTAAACCTTGGATCCCTGTCTGAGATAATCGACATCGACACTCCATGCAACCTTACAATTTCAGCCACATACAACCTCGCCAACTTCTGCAAAGAATAATCAACCCGCACTGGTAAGAAATGCGCGGACTTTGTCAATCGATCCACTATCACCCATACCGAGTCCTTCTTAGTAGGCGTAAGGGGAAGCCAACTAACGAAGTCCATGGTGATTCTCTCCCACTTCCACTGCGGAATATTTATCGGCTGAAGCAATCCTGACGGAACTTGGTGTTCAGCCTTAACTTGCTGATACGTTAAGCACTTTCCTACAAATTCGATAACTTCCTCTTAAGACCAGGCCACGTAACTGCTCCCTTAGATCTCGGTACATCTTACTACCTCCAGGATGCATAGCATAAGGGCTACTATGCGATTCCTGAAGAATTCTCCGCCTTAACTCCTTATTCTTAGGCATACAGACCTTACCCTAGAAACACAATACTCCATCGCTGTTAACACCATAATCCTCTAACTCCCCACTCTGCACTTGTCGCAACTTAGCACTTAGATCATCGTCTGCCAACTGTCCTTCTTTCACCTCATTCAACCACGTCAGCTTAACTTGCAATTCTGCCAGCAAACTTCCATCGTCATACAAGCTTAGATGTGCAAACATCGCCCTCAGATCCGACACTACGTTTCGACTTAGGGCATCTGCCACTACATTCGCCTTACCCGGGTGATACTCTATGGAACAATTGTAGTCTTTCAATAAATCCACCCACCTTCGCTGTCTCAGATTCAACTCCTTACGAGTCGGTGAGATACTAAGGCTCTTGTGGTCCAGTGTAGATTATTATCGACTTTTCTCCATATAAATAGTGCCTCCATACCTTAAGAGCAAACACCACTACCGCCAATTCCAAATCATGTGTCTGGTAGTTAACCTCGTGTGGCCTTAACTGCCGAGACGTATAAGCGACTACCTTCCCGTCTTGCATCAGGACACATCCTAATCCTGTGTGGGAAGCATCACAAGACACCACAAAAATCCTTCCTGCCTCAGTCTGAATCAAGACTGGAGCTTGAGTCAAGACCCTCTTAAGCTTCTCAAAGCTCTCCTGTTGCCTATCTGTCCATACGAAGGGTACCTCCTTTCTCAATAGCTTCGTCAAAGGTGCGGCTATTGATGAGAACCCTTCCACGAACCTTCTGTAGTAGCCTGCCAATCCCAAGAAACTGCGAACCTCTGCCACCGACTTAGGTGGTTTCCAATCTAGCACTACCTCGATCTTCCTAGGATCCACCCTTATCCCCTCTGCAGACACTACATGCCCTAAGAATGCGACCTCCTTCAGCCAAAATTCACACTTGCTGAATTTGGCATAGAGCTTCTTCTCCCTTAATACTTGCAACACTAACCGAAGATGCTCGTCATGTTCCTCCTCCGACTTGGAATACACTATGATGTCATCTATGAACACAACGACGAATCGATCCAGGTAGGGCTGAAAAACTCGGTTCATCATATCCATGAACGCGGCTGGGGCGTTCGTCAATCCGAACGGCATTACTACGAACTCATAATGCTGATGATATCCGCTTCCTTATGGATATCCGCTTCTTTCACCTTAAGCTGATGATATCCAGACCGTAGATCTATCTTCGAGAACACCGCGGCTCCCTTAAGCTGATCGAACAAGTCGCCTATCCTTGGCAACGAGTACTTGTTCTTGATGGTCAGCTTATTCAACTGACGATAATCTATGCACATACGCATAGTTCCGTCCTTCTTCTTCACAAACAGAACCGGTGCTCCCCATGGAGACACACTAGGTCGGATGAACCCATGATCAAGCAACTCCTGAATTTGAGCTTTGAGCTCCACCAATTCCTTTGGTGGCATTCTATACGGAGCTATAGATACTGGCGCCGTTCCAGGTAGTAAGTCAATTCCAAACTCCACCTCCCTGTCAGGGGGTATTCCAGGTAACTCCTCTGGGAAAACATCCACAAATTCCCTTACTGTTCTAACTCCACTAACTCCCTCTTCTTTTGTATCCAACGCACTAACGAAGGTCAGAAATGCCTTGCACCCTTTTCGAACCATCTTATCAGCCTTTAATGCAGCAACTATGTTAGACAAGTAGTTTCTTCTTTCTCCTATCATAATTATCTCCTCATCCTCTAGGGTCCTTAACTCCATTCGCTTAGCTGCACAATCCAATATAGCCCGATGTTCCACTAGCCAATCCATGCCAAGTATGAGATCAAATTCTCCGAAAGGTAGTTCCATCAAGTCGGCAGAGAATATCACTCCCTGAATCTCTAGAGGTACATTGCGAAATATTCTATTCACCACCACAGTTTGACCTAACGGGCTTACTACAGTCATCTCCCTATTAGACAGTTCAGAAGCTATGCCCAGAGTTTCAACTACTCTACATGCAACATACGAGTGGGTCGAGCCAATATCAATTAAAGCAAAGTAAGGCTTATCGTCTATAAGGAACATACCGGTTATGATGTCCGGTGTGTCTCCATCCTTCCTCCGGCGAACTGCATACACCAGACCCGGCTGTCTTACCTCCGTATTACAAACACCTCTGCCTGGTGTTCCCCGTCCTCTTCCTGAACCATTACCTCTGCCAATCAGACCACGACCCCGCGGTGGCTGCGGTCCACCTCTTCCATCCTGATTGAAACTCTAACCCGTTGGTCAGCCCCCGTCTATCTTTATAGGACAGTCCTTAATCATGTGTTCCTAAGACCCACACTTGAAACATCCCCCTGTCTTCTTCCAACACTCTCCTAGGTGCCTCTTCCCACACTGATCACAAGTACGATACTGCCCTCTTGTAACAACCTGCTGACCTCACGGCCCATCAACTCTCTGTCTCTTTTGAGCATTCCCGGATGACCCTGATGATCCAAAACCTCTCCTTTGCCTGTTCCTATCCGTATTCTGCCTTACAGATTCCTTAACCCCTTCGGCTACCTTAGCCTTTTCCACCAACACTGCAAACTCCCGCTCCTGCTGTGGAGCTATCAACAACCTTAGGTCATCCCTTAGGCCGTCCACAAACCGGACACATCGCTCATGCTCCGTAGCTACGATACCTCGAGCATACCGGCTCAACCTTAAGAATTCAGCCTCGTACTCCATTACAGACTTGTTCCCTTGAACCAACCCCAGAAATGCCTTCCTCTGCGCATCAGTATAACTAGTTCCAACATACTTCTTCTGATATGCCGCCTTAACATACTCCCAAGTGAGATCCTCAACTGTAGCACCATCCAAAATTGTGAGCCACCATTGATATGACTCATCGCGAAGTAGCGACACCACTCCTTTCAATTTCTCCTCAGCAGTCAGATCCAACTCGTCCATAATCCGCTCCGTCGCTTCCATCCAATACTCAGTCGTACTGGGTGCCACACCAGATACACCACAGAATACTTCAGCTCCATTTGCTCGGAGTCACTCGGGTGCAGATTTACGAGCTCCCCACCTCCACCGCTCCACCACCCTCTCAAGAACTCCGCAGCATCGCTCGCGATCTCGCTTCATCCCCGTCGATCCTCGATGCTCAACGCCAAGAAATTTGGTGGTGGTGGTGGTACCTCATTCTCGGACCCTTGACCAGACCTAATGGGTTCCGATACGGCCATTCTGCCTCTACCACGTCCTCGCACATTACGACCACGTCCCCTAGAACTCATGTCTACGATCGCGATTCAATCTGTTTTAAAAAGTTTTATGCATTAGTCTTTGTTCCACTGATTACCCACGAAGAAATTTTATGTAAAGGAGTTTAGTGGTAGTTCCTTCGATCATTTCAGAGTTTTGTTTCAAGTCTTCTATCCTAGTTCAGAGAAAGATGCCTTCATTCATTGATGAGTATCTACTACACACATTCATCACTTGTACATTTTTCTCCGTTTTAATCCTAGGGGTATTTTCGTAATTTGTCCTATAGGGGTATTTTGGTAATTTCCAAACCAGGGTATCTTGATGTTTTGCAAAATAGGGGTTTTTGGTATTTTTGTAAAGTAAGAATATTTTAGAAAAATTGAGGGTAGTGTGGTAATTTCATAAACCAAGGGTATTTTAGTAATTTCTCAAACCAGGGGTATTTTAGTAAATTTTTGTAAATCGGGAATATTTCGAAAAAAAATTTTGTAAAAGAGTTTTTACAAATCAAAAGGGTAATTTGGTGCTTTTAAAACTAAGGTTTTTATAAAAATATGGCTAGTCCCTTTTGGGTTTTAATTATTGAGTTTAGCCTGTGAATGAGTCCTGTTGGTTAGGGTGAACCGTTACTACGCACCAGGTAGGATTCAAGTGAAGAGGAGGTGAGTCACTAGGACTGCTTAAATACCAGGCTCTTCCTAAATCCAATCCTAGACATGCGCACAATGGTTGCCACACCCTAACTCGGCGACTTAGTCACAGGTTTGTTTAGTTAGGCCTTAAATTTTATGTAGTTCTTGTGTTGGGGTAAACTAATCCTAGGGTTCCATAACTTAATATACTAATCTACGTTCCCGTTATACCCATATACAAATCATACATTAATTCACACAACGGTTAGGGGTACTTACCTGGTGGACTTCGGGTCGGAGAATTAGGTGCCATGCCAGAAAACCTGCTCATTTCACGAAAATTTTCACAAAACTTATTTGGGCTCGATTTTGAAAACGTTGTGGGCTTTAACCCCAAGGCCGAGAGTTTAAAATCTGCAGCTCGATATTAGTGAAACACCCTGACCCAGCCCACGAGCCTTGGCCTGATCTGGTATGTTCCCCTGAGTAAAATGGTTAAAAACTTGTTTGTTTCTTTGGAAAACTTTGGGTGATTTAGGAGAAAAATTTGGATTGGGTTCAAATTGAAAACATCGTTATTCTCGAAGATTAGGCTTTATTAAGACTTTATTGTTATATTTCAAAACCATAAGTTAAAGGAAAAAGTCGAGTTTTTAGAGTTTACTATTTAAATTGAAAATCATTTGTGTTAGGTGTTAAAACATTTAAAGATTTATTTTTAAGAAAAGTTGCTTAAACTTTAAATTGATAAAAATTGTATCATAATAAAATAAATAAAAATGCATGCATAATCAGTTTATAGCTATGGCCTTATTACATTAAAACAAAACCCGAATAAATCCAAAATACTTAGAAATAAAAAGTCCAAAATTAAAATAAAGTCTGAGTTGAACATGGCCACCACTAAGCTCCTGCCGACCCGGTCCGTTACTGAGTGTCACCTGAAAAATATCCCACAACGGGGTGAGTCAAATAGACTCAGTGTGTATAACCAACACTAAGTCCCAACGATTCAGGCATATCATATTATATCATACGTATATATATAATGATAGAAATAATGATGCAAACCCAACCCATACCTAGATAACCATCCGCTACACATCACCCGTACCAACCATCACACCGTTGGGACTACTAAGTCGACCCTCCATCCGCTACACATCATCGAAGCGATCGCTGCATTTACTTGCTCATCACCCTTATAAATTTTGTGGCATAGCCACCAGACATTATTTTGTGACATAAGTCACCACATTCGATTTCGTGACATGAGTCACCACATTCGAATATTGTGGTATAAACCACTGATCACTTCCCTTTCCATATAACCCATATGCCCCATTCCACACAGAATATGCAATATCATGCCTTATGCCTTATTCCACATTCTTATCGATATTCACATATGTACCATATTCCAAATATTCATATCATAATATTATTCATATCATTTATTAACATAATGTTAAGGTTACTTACCTGAGTACTTTGTACCATCACATGGTCCCTTTGCCCACTTTTCACATTATTATAAACACATATATTAAATTGATGCCATAAATTTATTAAGAGTTAGTGTGGGGTACACACCTGGTTTACTTAATGCTTTCACTGAAATCCCAAAAATCCCGATCTAATGCTTTAGATCTCTAGTTCCTTGCTACCGATTTGATTACTAATCAAATCCCGAAACTTTGTGATGTTCCCTCTTGCAATTGGCCAACTACTAATTCACTTAACCAGTTAATTTCGGCTTTTGAATAAATAAGAAATAGATCTGAATCACCAAATATGGCCTTAGCCGAATCTCAGATTCACTTACCTTGTGGATCTAAATCCCGAAAAGTGTCCCTTGGTTGGTATCTGTCGAAATACCTATAAGCTCATGTTATATCTGATTTCCAATACTTAATGGACACCATACATGGCCTTCGGCCTAATATTGCACTTTACTTACCTTGAAGAATCAAATCCCGAATGATCTCCCTAGAAGTCGGCTACCCCAAAATCCCGAAAAGATCCTTCATAGTTTCGGCCAAAGAGTGATATTGGGATTAGTTCCTAAGTTTCGACTAAAAGAAAAGAAAGAAAATTGAATAGCATCTGATCTTACCCTTAATGCTGTAGCCGACTGCTCCCTTGCATAAATCCACAGAGAAATTCGGCTATGGCTAGAAAGAACTTTCTTTCGGCTTTTGAGATTTGCGAAAAGAAGAAGAGAAAGGTTGAGTAATTTTGACAATGGTGATAGATAAGATTCGACTAGCACAAGGGATGTTTCGGCTTTTGATGCTAGGAAGAAATCGGCTAGAAAAGAAAAACTTTGAGAAAAGAAGAGGAGGAGAATTCGGCCAGAGAAAGAGATGAGAAAATAAAAGAAAAACAAGGAAAAAGATGAATACTCTGCTGATAAATTTGGATACCCACTTAAACACTAGATTTACCTTGTTATTCTCCTATTTTTCCTCTTCCTTGCACATTCAAAATAATTTAAAATAAATCCTTATTTATCTTCTCTCGCTTTAGCGAAATTTTCAAAGGAATTTAATCACATCTTAAACTCATCCCTTAGTGCCCCATTGCCGTCCACCTCTCTTGCTCCTTGCTGCAAAATAAAACTCTTTTATTTGCTTCCCTTGCACTCGAACCTAGCCTCTTGCCCATCGTGCATATGGCGTCACTTACGAGCTTTAAGTGGCGCCTTCATGCCACTTTACCAAGGCACTTTTTGTGTCTAATTTCCCCTACTATTTCTCTTAAGGCCTCTTTTGTTCAATTCCCCTTCAATACTTAAAATTTAATATTTTCTAAGGCATTCACCTACACTCTTAAGGTTCTAAAAATTCATAAAACATATTTACAACACACACAGGCATGCTACTTCACATAATTACACAATAATGCACAAGCCATAAATCCCGGATATTACATCATGAGCCGTCAACCAATCCATACCAAGAATCAAATCAAATTCATCAGACAGCAACAACATAAGGTTTGCCGAAATACAATGACCTTTAATTGTCAAAGGACAATTCCTACACACTTTATCAACTAGCACATGTTTACCTAACGGTTTGACACCTTTACTACAGATTTTGTAGGCTCAACAATCATGTTCATACTAGATGCCAATCTCATGTAAATGTAAGAATGGGTAGACCCCGGATCAATCAAAGCAATAACAGAGGTGGCATGAAGAGAAAAAGTACCCGTTATCACATCTGGAGATGATGCCTCTTCGCGAGCGCGAATGGCATAAGTCCTTGCAGGTGCTCGGCCCTCTGGTCTCACAGCAAAATCTCGAGGCGCACCTCTACCACTAATCCCTTCTTCCTGGTTCTTTTGTGATCTACCCCTCGAAGATACGTTACTAGATCTTATCTCTTGCTTCATTTCCTTATAATCCCTCTCAGGGAAATTCCGGATGAAATGATCGGGTGAACCACACTTATAACAGTTTATGTTATTTCTCCAACACTCCCCCGTGTGTTGCCTACCACAATTTGGACACTCCAGTTTGGACTTTGGATTGCCCACACTTTCCATTGAAGTGGCTTGAAGTCTCGAGCCCGAGTAGGTGTTACCTCATTCTCGATGTGAATATCCAACTGACGCAGTCGTCCGATGGTTCATCTCCTTGGACCTCTTCAATTGAGCTTGGTATGATTTACTCATTGGCCTTTTTCTTGCATATCAGGCCTCATTCATGGCTTTCCTCTTTTCCTTATTCAGTTCTTCGGCCTTACATGCCCGGTCAACCAACACCACAAACTTTTTTGACTCCAAAATTCCAACTAGCAGTCTAACATCCTCATTCAGCCCATCTTCAAACCTCTTGCACAAGATAGCTTCTATAGACACACATTCTTGTGCATACTTACTGAGCCTAAAAAATTCACGCTCATATTCTGCCACATTCATTCTTCCTTGCCTCAGTTTAAGGAATTCTTTCCGTTTCTGGTCCACAAACCTCTGACTTATATACTTCCTTCTGAATTCTTCCAAAAAGAAGTCCCACGTTACCCTCTCTCTTGGAACCACCGAAGTTAGCGTCTTCCACCAATGATAGGCCGAGTCCTTTAGCAATGACACGGCGCATTTTAAGCTCTCCTCAGGTGTGAAGGAGAGTTCATCAAACACCCTCATCGAGTTCTCAAGCCAGAACTCCGCCCTCTCAGGGTCATCGTCTATATTAGCCCTAAACTCCTCAGCCCCTTGCTTCCGAATCTTATCTACCGGGGGTTTTGTCATCCTCACTAAATCTATACCTTGAGGAGCCACTGGAACTGGCTGAGGTATAGGAGGGGGTGGAGGAAGTTGAGCATCAGGGTTGGCTCGTACATACTCCATGTACCAGTTACTCATCATTTGGAGAAAGGCTTCCCGAGCCTCTTCTCCCTGACCCCTAGTCTCGGGTCCACTCTCTACAGGCACGGTCCCTTGCGCGGGAGCCGGCGTACTACTAGCTGTGTCATCAGCAGTCGTTTGATCGGGATCCATTTATTTAATAAAAATAAAGTTTAGATTGGTCAGAAGTCACCACACTATCAATATATGCTTATGGCATGTATAGCTAGACTCTAACACACGCTACGATAGTCCAAGAATCGACTAAACCATAGCTCTGATACCATTAAATGTAACACCCCTTACCCGTATTCAACGTCGGAAATGGGTACAAGGCATTACCAGACTTATCTTGTTTGAACATACAACACTGGGCTATCAAATTTCATTTCCAATTTAAAACTTTTCATTCACATTCATAACATTCTTATTATGGGCCTACGAGGCCTAAATCATGCAAACGGAGGGCCTTGAAATCAAACCGGGAACTTTTGAAAACTTGTAAAAAATTTTGCTTTACCAGGGCCACACGCCCGTGTAGAGACAGGGACACGCCCGTGTCACATACCACACACCCGTGTTGGACACCCGTGGTCGACACTAACTTGCATCACACTGCCTGTCACACGCCCGTGTGTCTGGCCCGTAGTCGCCTCTGGCTAGCATCACACGGCTAATCACACGCCCGTGTCCTTCGACCGTGTGGCGAATTAAATTCCAAATTCAGGTCCAGACTTCACACGGCCTGGGCACACGCCTATTTCCCTGGCCGTGCCTTTTACACGGCTGAGACACACGGCCGTGTCTCTGCCCGTGTGTTTACTACAGAGCTTACTGACTTGTAAAACTAACATGCATGGGACACATGGCCCAGCCACACACCCATGGGACTGACCGTGTGTCTCACACGGCCTAGACACACGCCTGTGTGCCTACCCGTGTGGACAAGAACAAAGCTATTTGCTAAGCTCTTTTTATCACCCTACATCCCACAACCTAAATCCATTCAACCTATTGCTAAGCAAAGCAATTATGTAACATACACATTCATGAATAACCTTGTCTTTGCATAAATTAGTAATAATAAGCCATCAACTTTGGCTATATACAAAAGAATTCATCTTTAAGGGAGCCAATACACACTTGGATAAGATAACAAAACAATTCATCTAGTCTAGCCCCTATACATGCCATACTCAAAATGCTAGTTCTAGATATACCGAGATGAGCTGATAGTGTGGGTGATCTTCCAATTATCTTCGTATCCCGACCCGGCTCTTTGACACTATAAAACAAGGGAAAAGAAAAGGAGTAAGCTTTACGCTTAGTAAGTTTACATGTAAACAATAAACATCATAATATGTGCTAATCAATAAATAGCATTACATACTAAGCAAGAACAATCCATTTTCATGATCATGCTTACTCATTTCATCCCTTACCACATTCCGAGCATATCACGAGCAAAATGCTCACATTATCTAACATACAATCTTGCACTTATCACCACAAAATCTCATGAAACAACACTCAACAATTCCACAATAAGCCATTCATAGTATTACCTAACACTCGGTGGTTTCGCACTTAGCCCACCATTTAACTTTAATAGGGTGGTATCACACATAGCCCACCAACAAGATTATTTACGATGTTATCGCACTTAGCCCACCAAATGATGGTATCACACATAGCCCACCAACTAGAATAATTAAGGTGGTATCGCACGCAGCCCACCATTAACTACTACGGATAGTTTTCCATACCTACATATCTAATTCAACATCCATAAGGAATTTATTCATTTTCTACCACATTCAATCCATTTAAATTTTAAGTGTTTTCAATCATACAATGCACCAATAAGTAACATCATGTATATTTGAGATGCATCGTTTACACATAAACTTACCTCGGTGCAAAATGTATTAATTTGTAGTTTTAATCTGAAACCTTGCCTTTTCCCCGGTCAATGTTAATTCTGCGCTCTTCTTGATCTGTAACAATAAAATTTCACTCATTTAGATCATTTTATGATCATAATGCATCATAATCTCTACTTAGGCAAAAATGACCATTTTGCCCTTGTACTATGGCAAAATTATGATTTTGCCCCTAGGCTCGTAAATCATTTTTCAACACATTTTCTCATTAAACAAGCCTAGCTGAAAGTTTATTACTCCAACTACTCACTATTTCATCTATTTCATGCATTTATTACCAATTTACTACATTTACAATTTGGTCCCATTTAGATGTTTTCATAACTACACCTTTCACCAAAGTTGTTTCTCATCTCCCTAACATTCATTTTCTTCCATAAAAACTCAGCGAACAACATAAACAATCTCATGGTAAGTCCCTAGACTTTCAACCATTTTACAAATTAGTCCCCTCATTAGCTAGCTTAAGCTTTGGGGGCTCCAAAAGTACAAAAATTATCAACTAAAACCATCAAAATCACTTACTTGTGTGAGGACAAGTTGCTGAAATTTCAAAGCTTTCAAAACCCTTCTTTGAACGTAAAAATTGGTGGAAGGAGAAGAGAAGGAAAAAAAAGATGATAACCTTCCTTTATTTTATCATATTTTATTCATTTAGTCACCAACTATGACCAAATTTTGACCAAATTAAATGCCTTTATCTCCCTAGTGGTCTCGAGACCACTATTCTGACTAGCCTCAAAATCGGGCTGTTACAGTGTACCAGACCGTGTTGCCCAAGTCAGTGTTGCACATGGGCTAAGACATGGTCCAAGGCACGGCCGTGTGAGGCACACAGCCTAGCCACACGCGCGTGTGCCCTGTTTTGAAAAAAATAATTCTAAGTTTCACAAAGTTTCTGTATGAGATCAGTTTAGTCCCGAACCTTCTCTAAAGCATGTTTAAGGTCTCGTAGACCTCCTATAGGGACTCTATGTGTATTTTTCGCTATGGAATGGTTGTGAATGTTTGATGTTAGTGAAATGTTTGTGATATGTTCAGATATGTCTGGTAATGCCTCTTAACCCTCGTCTGACGACGGATACGGGTTAGGGGTGCTACACCAAGTTAGCCATGTATACACATAAAAACCGAGAATTATGTATGAATTCAAAAATTATTAAAATTCCATATACATGTAACATCTCTATCGTATATCTGTATATCATATATATAAACCATATCCATGTAAATACCTGTACTAGTTCGTATCGCACTTGCATAATCTCATAATAACACTATGCCCGTTGAACCACTTAGAATCTCGTTAGATACACAGGTAGTACACACGAGGTGTACTGAACTGTAATCTGCTGTACATATAGGCTCATACGAGTGATAAACGGTAAGCTCTTTCGAGCTGAATATTGGTAAGATCATTCGAGCTGAGGTTAGTCCGCAACACACGCAGGACCTCAACCAAAACGCTAACCCTAATGACATGTCATTTGTATCCTACGAATTCTTAAGGTTCAAACGGGGCTCGATATTCTTCATGCATCCTCGGTTATGCACTCGATAATTATACTCAATAATTAAACTAATCACATACATATATTTCAACCAAAACGTATAAATACATAATTTATTTACATGAACATACCTCAACCTCAAACGGAGAATACGATCGTTTAGTCCACGACTTTATCTTTCCCCCGATTTAGTTCTGAATGTTGCTTTTCTTGATCTATATAATCAAATTTAATTTATTTAATCATTATTCTAATCAATTCAATCCAAATTTCATGTTATGGAAAATTTACCATTTTGCCCCTAAACATTTGACTTCTTTACAATTTAGTCTCTAGGCTTGTAAAATGAAATTAGTGCAATTTCATCCACATCTAAGCCTAGCCGAATCCTATATATGCTTTTAGCAGCCCAAACATATCACAATTTCACACATTAGACACATAATTTTCATATTTCACAATTTAACCCCTAATTGACAATTTCAACAAAAATCACTTAACAAAAAGTGTTTAACTCACAACAACGATTCATTTTATACCATTAAACTTCACAAACAACTAACATGCTCTCATGGAAAAACCCTAGACTTTCAACCATATTGCAAATTAGTCCCCGGGTTAGCTAGGTTAAGCTACAACGATCCCGAAAACATAAAAATCATTAAAAAATAGAAAAAATGCACCTACAAGCAAGAGAAGAAGTGGCAAAATATTAAAGCTCCAAAAACCCTTATTTTCTTTGTGTTTTTCGGTGGAGAAGATGAAGCAAGGGGTTGGTATTTTTGTTTTATTTAATTTACTCATTTATTACCAATTTACCATTTTAACCTCACCTAACTTTAAAAATAACAAAATTACCAAGTCATGCTCATCCACTATCACTTTTAATGGTCTAATTACCATATAAGGACCTCCACTCTAAAGTTCTATAGCTATTTAACACCTTTTACTCATAGAACACGACTTTCGTACTTTATGCGATTTAGTTCTTTTTCACTAATTGAGCATACAAACGGTAAAATTTCTTAACAAAATTTTTATACTATCATCTTATCATGCTGTAGATATTAAAATTATATTAAAATAAATTTTTTGACTTCAGATTTGTGGTCCCGAAACCACTATTTCGATTTCACTGAAAACGGGCCAATACAACTCTCCCCCTTAAGGAATTTTGGTCCCTGAAAATTTTACTAGAAAATAGGTTAAGGTATTGTTTTCTCATAGCTTCCTTGGGTTCCCAAGTAGCCTCATCAATCCTGTGACGATGCTAAAAAACCTTCACTAAAGCTATACTTTTGTTTCTTAACTCTTTGATCTCTCGAGCTACGATTCTGATTGGTTCTTCGTTATACGACATGTCAAGTTGAATTTCAACCTCTGACGAAGAAATTATATGCGAAGGGTCTAACTGGTACCATCGTAACATGGATACATAAAACACATTATGAATCTTTCCCAACTCTGACGGTAATTCAAGTCGATATGCCACTGGTCTTATTCTCTCGATAATCTCATATGGTCTAATAAATCGCAAACTCAACTTTCCTTTGCGACCAAAATGGAGAATTCTTTTTGATGGCGATACTTTTAGAAACACTTTATCACCGATCTGAAATTCAATATCTTTGTAACATTCGGGTTTTGGGGGCTTTGCATTTATATGTCTTTGTGTGTTTGGTGCATTTTGCTTGTTGTTTGGGTGTGTTTGGGGGCCCCGAAAAGGCTTGGGGTTAAACTGAAGCTTTGGCAAAATTTTCAATTTTAGGCACTTTAGGGGAGATCTAGCTGAGGCAGGCTTTAAGGATTAATTCTTGTGTTTGTTGACACAAGAAGTGCAGTGGTAAAGTGGCAAGGAGACGTCACTTAAGGTGCAGGTAAGTGACGCCACAGGGGAGAAGTGAGGGAGCAGGTTCGAGTCTCATAGTTTGCCTTTTTGGTGTTTATTTTTACGGTAGGATGAGAGGTAATGGATTCGGCTAGGGACCTTGAAGAGTGGGAGTTGAATAAGTCAAAGATTTCAAATGGGTGGCCATGAGTGAAAAGGGCAATTTGAATCTTTCAAATCGATTCAAATGAGAGGAGGGGAGTGAAAGTAGGAGTTGAACAAGGAGTTGGTGGCTTGTTGGGAGTTGGTGGCCGAATGTGCTTTGGGTTGAAGGAGGGAGCTTTCGGTTTGGAGGGCTAAGCTAGGTGCATGTGCCGAAAGTGGTTTAAGCACTCTTTTCTTCCCTTCTTGTGTGCCTTTTTCGGTTGTAGGTGTAGGTGAGTGTGTGAGCCAATTCTTCCAAAGGTCATGGTGAGAGAAGTGGTAGCAAATCAACCTTAGAAGTCTATTATTCTCTTTTGGGAAATCGGTGAGCAATTTTTTCTCCTCTCTTTCACCAAAAACCGAAATCACCTCTTGGGAATTCACTTGTGCACTCTTCTATTTTTTAACCAAAAGCCGAAACCTCATCTCTCTCTTTATTTTGTTTTACATTTTTTTAACACCTTAACCGAACCCTCCTATCACCCTCTCCATTTCATCATTTTCTCTCATTTGTGTCTTCTTAGCCGAATCTTCATATCATAACCTGGTGATTCATCTTTTATTTTCTCATCTACTCAAAGCTGAAACTTGTCCCCCTTTCTTCTCTCTGAGTTTGTTTTTATTTTTCTTGTTAGCTGAATCTCTTTGGTGTGTCTATACCTCTTCATTCGTTCTTGTTTCAGTGGATTACCGTCACTCTTTTCCCTAACCTTCTCAAATCGGTTTCTTCTTGTTTGGTGGTAGGTGTTTTTCCTTTCTTTCGATTCTTTCTTTTTTCGTATTGGTTGTTAATCAAAGGTGTTAACATGGTGCTTTGGGTGTTTTGGCCGAATGTAGGAGGGACTTCACTTCCGTACTCTTGTTTGTATCTGGCCGATTGTTGGAAGATTATTGGTAAGTGTGGTTGGCCGAATAGTGGTAAGGGATTCTTTATCAACTCGTTTGGCCGAAAGGACACTTCTTCTAATCTATTTTGGAGAGCCGTTTCTAATGGGGGGTTTGTGTAGGGACTCAGCCGATTTCTTAATCCAAGTCTTTTATCTTTCGGCCAACTAAAAGAGGGGGTTGGACCCGTAGTCCCTACCCCTAAGTTCAAGAAACGTGTGATGTCTGCCGTTCGCGACTTTCCACCGGGTTGTGGGCTGGTTTCGGAGAGGGATAGGCTGATCGCGGTTATCCCTGTAAGTGAAGGTGTTAGTGAGATTGATAGCATAGTTCTTTGTGTTTACAGGTGTGTAATAACCACACTTTCTTTGTTGTATAAATTGTTTCTGTGAACTGTCTAAAAGCCGAAAGCTCGGTAAGGGCTATTGAGTTACCCATGAAGGGTAAAATCGTAACACCAGGTTGGTTGTTCTTCGAGTAAGTCTTATAACTAGTGGCGTTAGCATGATTGTGCATGTGCTCTAAATAGTAATTGTATGATATTATATTATATGCTCATTATACTATGTTTGCATGTGCATGAGATTTTGGGAAATGATAACGATTATGAAGGGGAAGTGTTTATTGATGACTTTGTCACAGTATTTCGATGGCTCGGTGCCTTATTGTATATCGGTGACTTGGTCACACATTTATCGGTGGCTAGACCATATTTTATTGACTTTGAGTAGTGTGACTGTCAGCATGACTGCCAAAGAGGTGTGTAGAGGATGGAGGGTTGATTGTAGAAATCCCCACAGGTGTGCTGAGGATGGACATATGGAGCGGTGTGTAGAGGATGGAATACTAGGTCAAGGTTGGGTTATCATCTTGATTATTTTGATATGCTATATTGATTGGGCTTTGGCCGATTGTGATATGGGGGCTTAGGCCCACTTGTGAATTATGTGGACTAATTGCACACTGAGTCTTGTGACTCACTCTATTTGCTTAAACAAATTGCAGGTTACTCGTAGTTTAGTGGCTTGGGCTGGATTGGACTCGAGGTGGCCATGCGTAGGTTATTCAATTAAAACTTTATTTTTCGTTTGCTATTTTTGGGGGTTTTTGATTTGTAATAAGGCCACTATTATTTTGGTTTTAATTATGGTTTAACTGTTAAGACGTTAATATCACAAACTTGATCGACCAAATGTTTTCTGAATAGAATGAAATAAAAAGGGGCTTTTTTTCTCAAAACCTAACCAACGATTTTACAATCCATATGCAATAGCTAACCTCTTGATTTCTTTAATGTAACGTTAAGTGTTTTCAAACGTCACCTAAACACAAGAATTGGGCTAAATAAAATTTTCACTAAATAATTACTAAGTTTCCAAATGAACTATTAAACTTGATGATTTGCAAAAAAGGAACTTTATAATACTCTGCAATACTCGAAGTTACAATCAAATTATTTTTCCCATGTTACATACCAGGTCCAGTCATGGCATTTGGGTCGGGTTTGGGGTGTTACAATTTGGTATCAGAGCAGGTTTTCAAAACTCGGCTATGGGTTTTTGGGTCCAAAATGTTTTCCAAATTAGGTTTAAAGATGGTTTAGAAAGAAAATATATATATATATAGGTACATGTTCTCTGTAAGTATGGCACCCGAGTCTCCGGCACCAAGTCCACACGGTAAGTTCTCTGACTGAATTGGGTGAATTGCATGAAGTAGATATGTTGTGCTATGAAACTTAGAATCTACCAACTCTACTTTAGAAATGGAAACCTTTAGGTATGCATGTGTTCTTGCGAAAAACTACTTATAACCCTATTCTCATAAAACTACTTGTTAATGAACAGTGAAAAGCTAATGCATAAAATTGGTAAAACAGATTAAGATGAAATGATAGACATGAGTGCTAGAGGGCGTAGACATGTTGCACGCGGCTGTGGTAGAGGTCGTGGTGTTGAGGCTGAGTTCTCGGAGACAAGGAATGAGCCTAAGGGTGAGGCACCAGTGTCACCTGTGGCGGAAGCGGGATCGTAAGATAGAACTGGTGGGGATGATGCCCTGTCTCAAGCAATGTTGCGAGTTTCTGGGGCAAGCATAGGGACAGTATCTCGGAAGTCTATTCCTGATTGAATTCAAGCAAACGGGGCTGAAACATTTAGGGGTATTTCTGGTGTGCCTCCAAATGTGGTTGAATATTGGCTAGAGGCAGTCGAGAGGATTATGGACGATCTGGACTGCACGGCGGAGGAGAAACTGAAAGGAGCGGTGTCTCTTCTTTGGGACGAGGCATATCAATGGTGGCTCACAGTAAGAGAGGGTACTTCGGCGGATCGCATCGACTGGGATTTCTTCAAAACTACATTTCAGAGGAAATACGTTGGGGCAAGTTACGTGGATGCTCAGAGGAAAGCATTTCTAAATCTGGTACAAGGGAGTAAATCGGTGGCTGAGTACGAGGTAGAATTTCTGCGGTTGAGTCATTACGCCCGAGGGATAGTTGCGACCGATTATGAGCGTTGCATGCGGTTAGAAGATGGGCTGCGAGACGAGTTGCGAGTGTTGATAGCTCCGCAGCGGGAGAGGGATTTTTCTATTCTGGTGGAAAAGGCTAAAACAGTCGAGGAGGTAAAACGGGCCGAGAGACAAAATAGGGACAAGGATAAAGGTAGAAATAAGAGGAGTTATGGATCGTCAAGGTCATCTGGGGGTTTCCAGAAGAGGCCTAGGGTTGATGGTCCGGGTCGTGTTGCAATGCCAGTTGCTGTGGGGCAATTTCGACAGTGTGCTCAGTGTGGGAGGTCACATGCAGGAGAGTGCTGGAGAAGAGATAGGGTATGCTTCAAGTGTGGGTCAAAAGATCATCTAATAAGGGATTGTCCGCAAGAAATGACCAGGCGCGGATGGTAGGTCGGGGGTATGTGCGGCCGAAGGGTGGACAAAGGATGCCGAGAGGTCGTGGTCCGATCGTGAGGAGGGAATGGTTATGGTCGGGTCGTGGAGCACCGGGCAGGGGTGTCAGTGGTGTAGATGCAAGATAGTCGGGTTTAGTCTATGCAGCACGGCGTCAAGAGGATGGCGACGCACCGGACGTCATAACCGGTACGTTTTTTATAGCTGATATGCCATTTTTTGCTTTGATTGATATTGGATCGACCCATTCTTATGTTGCTTGCACTGTATCTGAGACTTTAAGTATAGAATCTTTGATTGCTACTCGAGAGATGACTGTGGTTAGCCCTTTAGGACAATCTATAGTAGTGAATAAGATGTTTAGGGAGGTGCCTTTAGAAATTCAAGGAATAGTATTCCCGGCAGACTTGATGGAATTACCATTCGGAGAATTCGACCTTATCTTAGGCATGGATTGGTTGGCTAAACATCATGCTAAATTGGATTGTGCGACTAAGCGAATGGTGTTGAGTACCCCAGAGGGCGAAGAGGTAATTGTGATAGGGGAAAGGAGGAATTATTTGTCCAATGTGGTTTCCGCTTTAAGAGCTGTTAAGATGGTTCGAAAAGGGTGCAGTGCATTCCTAGCTTTTATCAGTGCATTGGATGCAAAGGAGTGACTGTTTATGAGGTAAGAACAGTGAAGGAGTTTGTTGATGTTTTTCCTGAGGAACTTCCAGGGTTGCCTCCGGATCGCGAGGTGGAGTTTGGAATTGAGTTATTTCCGGGTACGGCTCCAGTGTCCATCCCCCCTTATAGGATGGCATCGAAAGAGCTAACGGAACTTAAGGCCCAGATGCAAGAGCTGTTGGATCGTGGTTTTATCCGACCAAGTGTGTCTCCGTGGGGAGCGCCGGTGCTGTTTGTGAAGAAGAAGGACGGGTCGATGCGCATGTGCATTGATTACTGTCAGTTGAATAAGTTGACGATTAAGAACAAGTACCCGTTGTCGAGGATAGACGACCTGTTTGATCAGCTTAAAGAGGCTTCGGTATTTTCGAAGATAGATTTGAGGTCAGGATATCATCAGCTCATGGTCAAGGAAGCGGATATTCTGAAGACGGCGTTTCGAACTCGCTATGGTCACTATGAGTTTTTAGTAATGCCGTTTGGGTTAACGAATGCGCCAGCTGCGTTTATGGATATGATGAATCGGGTATTCCAACTCTATCTGGATCAGTTTGTCGTGGTGTTCATAGATGACATCCTGATATTTTCCCCTTTTACCTTCTTCAATGCCTTAACCCGGTCTTCTGACCAAGATCTTTCTCATGGATTCGAGTACCAGCCAAGTAAAAGAGGGGGTTGGACCCGTAGTCCCTACCCCTGAGTTCAAGAAACGTGCGGTGTCTACCGTTCACGACTTTCCACCAGGTTGTGGGCCAGCTTCGGAGAGGGATAGGCAGATCGCGGTTATCCCTGCAAGTGAAGGTGTTAGCGAGATTGATAGCATAGTTCTTCGTGTTTACAGGTGTGTAATTACCATGCTTTCTTTGTTGTATAAACTATTTATGTGAACTATCTGAAAGTCGAAAGCTCGGTAAGGGCTATTGAGTTACCCATGAAGGGTAAAATCATAACACCAGGTTGGTTGTTCTTCGAGTAAGTCTTATAAATAGTTGCGTTAGCATGATCGTGTATGCTCATTATACTATGTTTGCATGTGCATGGGATTTTGGGAAATGATAACGATTATGAAGGGGAAGTGTTTATCGGTGACTTTGTCACAGTATTTCAATGGCTCGGTGCCTTATTGTATATCGGTGACTTGGTCACACATTTATCGGTGGCTAGACCATATTTTATTAACTTTGAGCAGTGTGACTGTCAGCATGACTGCCAAAGAGGTGTGTAGAGGATGGAGGGTTGATTGTAGAAATCCCCACAGGTGTGTTGAGGATGGACATATGGAGCGGTGTGTAGAGGATGGAATACTAGGCTGGGTTGGGTTATCATACTGATTATTTTGATATGCTATATTGATTGGGCTTTGGCCGATTGTGATATCGGGGCTTAGGCCCACTTGTGGATTATGTGGACTAATTGCACACTGAGTCTTGTGACTCACTCTATTTGCTTAAAAAAATTGCAGGTGACTCGTAGTTCAGTGGATTGGGCTAGATTGGACTCGAGGTGGCCATGCGTAGGTTATTCAATTAAAACTTTATTTTTCGTTTGCTACTTTTGGGGGTTTTTGATTTGTAATAAGGCCACTATTATTTTGGTTTTAATTATGGTTTAACTGTTAAGAAGTTAATATCACAAACTTGATCGACCAAACGTTTTCTGAATAGAATGAAATAAAAATGGGCTTTTTTTCTCAAAACCTAACCAACGATTTTACAAACCATATGCAATAGCTAACCTCGTGATTTCTTTAATGTAACATTAAGTGTTTTCAAACGTCACCTAAACACAAGAATTGGGCTAAATAAAATTTTCACTAAATAATTACTAAGTTTCCAAATGAACTATTAAACTTGATGATTTACAAAAAGGAACTTTATAATACTTTGCAATACTCGAAGTTACATACAAATTATTTTTCCCATGTGACATACCAAGTCCGGTCATGGCGTTTGGGCCGGGTTTGGGGTGTTACAATCTTTACGCTTCAAATCCGCATAAGATTTCTGTCGATTTGAAGCAACTTTCAAACTGTCATGAATCACTTTCACCTTCTCTTCGGTTTCTTAGATCAAATCAACCTCGTGTATCTTTTTCTCACTGAGGTCGATGCAGTAAAATGGAGTTCGGCATTTACAACCATATAAAGCTTCATACGGTGCCATTTTTATGCTCGATTGGAAACTATTATTATATGTGAACTCCACCAACGGTAAATATTTTTCCCAACTGCCTTTGAACTCTAAAATACAGCAACGAAGCATATCTTCGAGAATCTAAATCACTCTCTCAAACTAACCATCGGTTTGAGGGTGAAATGCCGTGCTAAAATGCAACCGCGTACCCAAAGGCTCTTGTAACTTCTTCCAAAATCGTGATGTAAATCGCGTATCTCTATTCGAAATAATAGAGACTGGCACTCCGTATAATCTAATGATCTCGGGAATATAAAACTCAGCCAACCTATCAAGTGAGAAATCTATACACACTGGAATAAAATGCGTGGACTTCGTCAAACGATCAACAATGACCCAGATAGCATCTTTCCTTTTTGGAGATAGAGGTAATCTTGATAAGAAGTCCATTGTAACTCCATCCCATTTCCACTACGAAATCATCACTAGCTGTAATAGTCCTGAAGGCACTTACTGTTTGGCTTTGACCTGTTGACAAATCAAAATCTGGACACAAAGTCATAAATGTAGCATTTCATACCCGACCACCAGTACATCTATCTCAAATAAATGTACATTTTGTTACTCCCAGGATGAACTGATAAGCTGCCACTACGAGCTTCGTGCAGAATTTTCTGTATAAGTTATGTATTTTTCGGCACACAAAATCTACATCAGAACAATAAACAATCATCGAACCCGATCTGAAACTCTGAATCAATATCGACTCACACTGTACTGTTTTAGCTTGCAATTCGTTATCACATTTTTGAGCCTCGCAGATTTGCCGACGTAACATCGGTTTAGCTTTTAACTCAGCTAATATTGATCCATCATCTGACAAAGTCAATCGTGTATTCATTGCTCTCAAAGCATATAAGGATTTTCTACTCAGAGCATCTGCGACTACATTTGCTTTCCCCGGATGATAATCAATAATTAGCTCATAATCTTTCAACAGTTCGAGCCACCTTCGCTGTCTCAAATTCAGATCTTTTTGTGACATTAGATACTTCAAACTCTTGTGATCGGTAAATATGTGGAATTTCTCAGACCACCCAAATTTTATAATTTTCTATAATAATCGAGTCATTGTTGTAGCTATCAATGAGAACCCTCTAACAAATCTCTAATAATAGCCCGCCAAACCAAGAAAACATCTGACCTCGGATATGTTTCTTGGTGGTTTCCAGTCAACAACTGCTAAAATCTTACTCGGGTCTACTCTGATGCCTTCCAACGAAACAAAGTGCCCAAAAAATCCAACTTCTCGGAGCCAAAACTCACACTTGCTAAATTTAGCAAATAGTTGTTTATCACGCAGAGTTTGTAACACAATTCTCAAATGCTCGGCATGCTCAGATTTGTCTCGAGAATATATCAGAATATCATCAATAAACACAACAATTCGGTCCAAATATGGTCTAAATATTCGATTCATCGAATCCATAAATACTGCAGGAGCAGTAGTTAACCCTAATTGTAACACCCTAAACTCGGCCTAAACGTTACGACCGGATCTGGTATGTCACATGGAAAGATTTTTTTCAAGGAAACTTTGAAATTTCAAAATTTTCGCGTTTTGTTTTCATTAAAACTCAAATTCAGTTTTAAGGTTTTCTTGAAACCTTTTATTAATAGTTGAAAACAGGTTCTTGTGATACGAATGCCGAAATAAGGGGATCTCAGAAATGTGACATTTAAAAAAAATAGTTTGTGCAGATTTAGGAAAATTCCAAGTTTAATTATTTACTTACTTGATATCCGTGTGTCATTGTTAAAAGAAATGTTTGTTTTCATTTTGTTTAGAAAACTCCCAATTTAACGTTTCCTATAGTATAAGTTACCGCAGTAAATTGAAAACCAAATTATAAAATCCCGGAGGCCTTATTACATAATAAATTCCCAAATTAAAAGTAAGTTTAACTGAAGAAACAAAATTTACGAAGGAAGTAATGCATGGCCACCTCAAAGTCCACTTCGGCTCCGAATCCGCAACTAGGGTTTACTTGCAAAATTAAGCAGAGGGGTGAGTCACCAAGACTCAGTGTGTAATTCCCCTTACGAACGCATTCTGGCCTTAAGCCCACAGATGCACATTGGGCCGTAGCCCTCACAACATGGCATATTAAAAAGTGTATGAAATGCAGCCCAGCCCAACCTAATATTCCATCCTCTACATCACCTGAACCAGCCAAACACCTGTGGCACCAAGCCACTGTGGTACCAAACCACTGTGGTACCAAACCACTATGACAGAGTCACTGATAAAATATATATGTCGGGCCAACCCACTGTGGTACCAAACCACCGTGGCAACCTTGATAAATATATGTGGGCCAACCCAACGTGGTACCAAACCACCGTGATGATCAATGATAAATATTTGTGGTGCCAAACCACTGTGGTACCAAACCACTGTGACAGAGTCACTGAATTACACTTCCCCTTACAATATCATATCCCAGAGCCCATGCAACATATTATCATATTGTGATGAATGCAATCATATTCCCAATGTACAATAGATAATCAAATCATGCAAATATTTAGGCCATGTTATTCGAAAGACGAGAATCATAAAGGTACTTACAGTGTCTCAACCTTACCCACAAGGGTATCTCAACTGTCTATCTGATCGTTTGACTTTTCATTAACGCAGATTATTAATGCAAAAATAATAAAAGACGGTGTGAGCATTACACACCTGATTACGTGAAGAACTAAACACTCTAGATCGTTGACACTCTCACTAGTGGGAATAACAGCGATTTGCCTATCCCAAACAGATGTCGGCTCTCTACCACAACCCGGCAAAAAGTCTCGAACCACCGACACAGCACGTCGCTTAAACTTAGGAGTAGAGACTACAAGTCCACTCCCCTCCTTAGTTTGACTGGCACTCGCATCCATGAAGAGAATCTTTGATCAGGAGATTGGGTTAAGGCAATGAAAGAGAAAAGGGAATAGGTAAACCAAAATCAAGAGAACTTTCTTACCATGGTCAAAGAATGAACCGAACACAGATAGACTTGGCTAAAGATTCTAATCCAAAGCGAACATGCCACGATAAGAGGAGAAAAGAATATATTAGCCGCGAACTAACATCAAGAACAAAATAGCCATACGGCTACGACCACACAGAACCCAAAGAAAATAGAGAAAGAATCGAAAGAGTCTCCCTTACCTTGCACAAACAGAACCCGATTGAAGAGGAGACCTTCGGCAACCAACTAGGCCTTTGGTTCTTGGGGTTCAGCTTCAACAAATGAAGAAAGAACAGGTTACAAGAGATGGAGTAACCAACTTCGGAAGAGAAACCAATTCGGTTTATGATCAACGAATAAGTGGTCGGTTTCTTTAAAAGAAGTAAAGAGATAATAAGAATAAAGGAAGAATTCTTTACCTTCAACAGAGAGAAGCCGAATGGAGTCTAAGAAGATTTGGCACAAGCAGCAAATGTCAACAAGGTTTCGGCTCAAGTGAAGAACAAGGGGGATGAAAAGAAAAGTGAAGGAAGTAGAAGCAGTGTAGAAGAGAAAGAGAGTTTCGATTTAGCGAAGAATGTGAGAAACGAAGGAGAAAGGTTTCGGTTATGGTGAAGAAACAAACTGTAGAAGATACAAGAGAGGTTCTGCTAATACCAAAAACAAGAAGAAGAAGAAGGGAGAAAATGTGCTACGGTTTTGGTAAAAAGAAGTGAATGAAAACTAAATTGGAAAAGAAAGAAAAGCTTCTCAAAAGGGTTTCGGTTTTTACTCCTCTTTTCCCAAATGGCAAAAATGGCACACCCCCTTCCCTTATGACCGAAAGTTGAAAACAACAATTCCCAAAGGAACCAAAAGAAAAATGGCACGCCTCCTACACTAGCTCAAAACCGAAACACTCCCACACTAGACCCCTTTCATGACCGAAATTCTCCCCTCCAAGACCCCCACATTCGGCCAACACCTCTACCACACTCCAAATCCCTTATTTTACTCCACAATTTGCTCCCCATCACCCATTCAAACCAATTTGACCACTTCAACTCCTCAAGCACCCCTCATCCATCCATTTCAAATAATTTGACTCATTCAAACTCCTCCTAGAAGAGTCCCAGCCGAATGCTACCTCCTCCTCTCCTTGAGCACAAAAATAAAGCTCCACAATGCAACAGATGGGATTCGAACTCCTTCCCCCTTGCTCTGCCAGTGATGCCACAACCACTAGGCAACATGCTTCCTTGTGTCATCAAATGCAAATGAATATCCTTAAAGCCTACTTTGCCTAGCTCCCCCCTATGCCCAAAAACCAAAATTTTACCAAGGCTCCGGCTTGAACCCGAGCCTCCCTAGGACCCCCAAGCACATCTAAATAACAAGCAGAACAAGCCAAGCATACAGGAAAACATAAAATGCAGAACCCCTAATTCTAGGATGTTACAGTTCTACCCCCTTAAAGAAATTTTGGCCTCAAAATTTACCTGATCAAAAGAGGTAAGGGTATTGTTGTCGCATCACATCCTCTGGCTCCCATGTGGCTTCCTCTGCACCGTGATTCTGCCATAAAACTTTAACCAATGGAACCGACTTTCTTCTCAACACCTTAACATCTCGATCTAAGATCTGCACTGGTTCTTCTTCAAAAGACAGATTAGGTCTTACTTCAATTTCTTCTACCGGCACTATGTGAGATGGATCTGAGCGATAGCGCCTTAACATTGAAACATGTAATACATCATGTATCCTATTCAACTCCAGAGGTAACTCAAGCTGATAAGCTACTGGTCCCACACGTTTCAATACTCGATAAGGCCCGATGAAACTGGGGCTCAACTTGCCCTTTCATCCAAACCTTAAAACACTCTTCCAAGGTGGAACTTTAAGAAACACCCGATCACCCACCGAAAATTCTATTTCTTTACGCTTCATATTTGCATACGATTTCTTCTTGTCGGAAGCTTCCTTCAACCGTGCCCGAATCAACTTAAACTTTTCCTCCATCTCTGAAACTAATTCCGAACCCAACAACTGTCGCTCATATAACTCTGTCCAGCAGGTAGGGGTACTACACCTACGACCATACAACGCTTCGTAGGGTGCCATCTGAATACTGGATTGATAGCTATTGTTGTACGTAAACTCTGCCAACGGTAGAAAATCCTCCCAACTACCCCTGAAGTTGATAACACATCCTCTCAACATGTCTTCCAGAATTCGAATTACCCTCTCTGACTGACCATCAGTCTGTGGATGAAACGCCGTGCTGAAATCCAGTCTTGTACCCAACGCTTTATGTAACGCCTTCCAGAATCGTGATGTAAACCTAGGGTCTCTATCTGATATAATAGACACTGGTACCCCATGTAACCTCACAATCTCTGCTACATACAGCTTGGCTAACTTCTGTAGTGAGTAATCAACACGAACCGGTATGAAGTGAGCAGACTTCGTCAACCGATCGACAATCACCCACACTGAAACTTTCCTAGTAGGCGTAAGAGGTAGCCCACTAACAAAATCCATCGTTATCCTCTCCCACTTCCAAAGTGGAATCTTCACTGGCAGTAGCAACCCCGAAGGCAACTGATGCTCAGCCTTCACCTGTTGACACGTCAAACACTTACTCACAAACTTGGTAACTTCTTGCTTCAGACCTGGCCACCAAAACTGTTCACGGAAATCTCGATACATCTTACTCCCACCGGGATGTATAGCGTACGGGCTACTATGCGCCTCCCGCAAAATCATCTGTCTCAACCCAGAATCCTTCAGCATACAAACTTTTCCACGAAACCACAATACTCCATCACTGTTCCAACCAAAATCTTCTGTCTCACCACCTTTCACTTGCTAACGTCAATAACTTAACAATTCATCTGACAACTATTTCTCTTTAATCAGACTTACCCATGAAGGCTTCACTTGAAGTTCGGCTAACAAGCTTCCATCTTCATACAAACTGAGATGAGCAAACATTGCCCTCAAATCCGATATTACCTTACGGCTCAATGCATCCGCCACTATGTTAGCTTTACCCGGGTGATACTCAATCGAGCAGTCATAGTCTTTCAACAATTCAATCCACCTTCGCTGCCTTAAATTCAACTCCTTCTGGGTAAGGAGATATTTTAGGCTCTTATGATCGGTGTAGATAATTAACTTCTCTCCATACAAGTAGTGTCTCCAAATCTCCAGAGCGAACACTACCGCAGCTAACTCCAAATCATGAGTGGGATAATTCACTTCATGTGGTCTTAATTGCCGAGATGCATATGCTATCACCTTCCCTTCTTGCATCAACACACATCCTAACCACCGTAATGCGACGCATCACAATAGACGACAAATTCCTTCCAAACCTCAAAGTGAATCAACACTAGTGCTGCGTCAAAATCTTCTTCAACTTCTCAAAGCTTTCCTGCTGTTTATCGGTCCATACAAACGGTATCCCTTTCCGTAATAGATTGGTTAATGGTGCAGCAATCAACGAGAATCCCTCAACGAACCTTCTGTAGTACCCAGCTAACCCAAGGAAACTTTGAATTTCTGCTGCTGACTTCGGCGGTTTCCAATCCAAAACAGCTTCAACCTTTCGGGGATCAACCCTAATCCCCTCGGCAGACACAACATGTCCCAAAAAGGTAACTTCCCTCAACCAAAATTCACACTTGCTGAATTTGGCATACATTTGCTTCTCTCTCAAAATCTGCAGAACTATCCGAAGATGCGAATAATGCTCCTCTTTCATCCTTGAATATACCAAGATATCGTCTATGAACACTATGACAAACCAATCCAGACTGTCTTTTTATCTGCACTCCCAACACCTCTGCCCGGTGCTCCACGCCCCCGACCAAATCCATTTCCTCCTTTGGCCGGACCACAACCTCTCAGTGGCTGCTGCCCACCTCTTCCGGACTGTGTATATCCCTGACCTACTGGCCGCGCCCTATCTGGCTCTTGTGGATAGTCCCTTGCCCGATGATCCATAGATCCACATCTGAAGCATCCTCTATTACCTACCCAACACTCCCCCGAATGAAAATTCCCACATCGAGCACACGGTTGAGACCGACCAACGGCAACAGGCCTCGCAACTCGACCCGGCCCCTCAAACCTTGGCCTCTTTTGAAAACCCCCAGCAGATCCTGACGACCCACAATTCCTCTTATTCCTACCCCTATTCTTATCCCGATTCTGCCTCTCAGACCGCTTTACCTCTTCAGCTATCTTTGCCTTCTCAACCAGAATAGCAAACTCTCTTTCCGCCATGGAGCTATCAAGACTGCAAACTCGTCCCTCAGACCATCCTCAAACCGAACACATCGCTCGTAATCGGTTGCAACGATACCCCGAGCATAGCGGCTTAAACGCAGGAACTCCGCCTCATACTCAACCACCAACTTATTCCCCTGGACCAAGTTTAAAAATGCCTTCCTCTCGAAAGGCCCACATAACTTTCCCCAACATACTTTCCCTGAACATTTGTCTTAAAGAAGTCCCGTGTAATACGGTCCACGATGTACCATCCCTTACCGTGAGCCACCACCGGTATGCCTCATCTCGAAGGAGGACACTACTCCTTTCAACTTTTCCTCTCGTGGTGCAGTCAAGATCGCCCATGATTCGTTCAACCGCTTCCAACCAAGACTCGCCACGCTTGGAGTCACACCAAAATACCTCTAAATATCTCGGCCCCATTTGCTCGAAGTCGCTCAGGAATAGATTTTCGAGCTACTGATCCTGTGCTTACTCCAGCAACCCGCTCCAAAACACGCAGCATAGCTTGGGACAAAGCATCGTCCCCTCCAGATCGGTCTTAAGATCCCGCTTTCGCTACTAGTGATGCTAGCACTTCGTCTTCCGGCCCATGCCATGATTCCGAGGGTCCAACCTCAATACCCCGGCCTCTACCACGGCCGCGTATACCATGTCCACGTCCTCTAGCGTTCATGATTACGGAATCGACTTAATCTAATTAAAATTTTATGAATTAGTATATCTTCCGCTATTTATTACCGGATAGTCTTATGAAAATAGAATTAGAAGTAGTTTTCCGCATAACATATTTCTAAAGGTCTCAATCTCTAAAATTGAATCTCTTAAAACTATCAACCACAACATAATATAATATTTTCATAAGAAATCAAGCAATAGTCAGAAGACTTACAGTACGGATTGGTGCCGGAGACTCGGGTGCCATACTTCCAGAAAACTTGTATTTTTCTAAACCATATTTCAAACCAACTTTGAAAACATTTTTGAACCCATTCCACAGCCAAGTTTTGCAACCTAGGCTCTAATACCATAATTGTAACACCCCAAACCCTGCCTAAACGTTACGACCGGATCTGGTATGTCACATGGAAAGATTTTTTCAAGGAAACTTTGAAATTTTAAAAATTTCGCGTTTTGTTTTCATTAAAACTCAGATTCAGTTTTAAGGTTTTCTTGAAACCTTTTATTAATAGTCGAAAATAGGTTCTTGTGATACGAATGCCGAAATAAAGGGATCTCAGAAAAGTGACATTTAAAAAAAATAGTTTGTGCAGATTTAGGAAAATTCCAAGTTTAATTATTTACTTACTTGATATCCGTATGTCATTGTTAAAAGAAATGTTTGTTTTCATTTTGTTTAAAAAACTCCCAACTTAACGTTTCCTATAGTATAAGTTACCGCAATAAATTGAAAACCAACTTATAAAATCCCAGAGGCCTTATTACATTAATAAATTCCCAAATTAAAAGTAAGTTTAACTGAAGAAACGAAATTTACGAAGGAAGTAATGCATGGCCACCTCAAAGTCCACTTTGGCTCCGAATCCACAACTAGGGGTTACCTGCAAAATTAAGCAGAGGGGTGAGTCACCAAACTCAGTGTGTAATTCCCCTTACGAATGCATTCTGGCCTTAAGCCCACAGATGCACATTGGGTCGTAGCCCTCACGACATGGCATATTAAAAAGTGTATGCAATGCAAATTGACCCCAACCTAGTATTCCATCCTCTACATCACCCGAACTACCTAAACACACTGTGGCACCAAGCCACTGTGGTACCAAACCACTATGGTACCAAATCACCGTGTGATGAGTCATCGATAAAATATATATGTGGGGCCAACCCAATCAGTGGTACCAAACCACCGTGACAGATCATCGATAAATATATGTGGGGCCAACCCATCTGTGGTACCAAACCACTGTGACAGTCAATGATAAATATTTGTGGTGCCAAACCACTGTGGTACCAAACCACTGTGACAGAGTCACTGAATTACACTTCCCCTTACAATATCATATCCCAGAGCCCATGCAACATATTATCATATTGTGATGAATGCAATCATATTCCCAATGTACAACAGATAATCAAATCATGCATATATTTTGGCCATTTATTCGAAAGACAGAATCATAAAGGTACTTACCTGGTGTCTCTAACCTTACCCATAAGGGTATCTCAACTGTCTATACAGTCGATTCGGCTTTTAGCCAACGCAGTTATTAATGCAAAAATAATAAAAGACGGTGTTAGCATTACACACCTGATTACGCGAAGAACTAAACACTCTAGATCGTTGACACTCTCACTAGCGGGAATAACAACGATTTGCCTATCCCAAACAGATGTCGGCTCTCTACCACAACCTGGCGGAAAGTCTCAAACCGCCGACACAACACGTCACTTAAACTTAGGAGTAGAGACTACAAGTCCACTCCCCTCCTTAGTTTGACTGGCACTTGCATCCATGAAGAGAATCTTTGATCAGGAGATTGGGTTAAGGCACCGAAAGAGAAAAGGGAATACGTAAACAAAAATCAAGAGAACTTTCTTACCTTGGTCAAAGAATGAACCGAACACAGATAGATGATCGCTGTGAAGTCAGAGTTTTAAAATTTATAAAGATAATGATCGAACCTGAAAACTAACTATGACAACGATTGAGGCAAGTGCACCTATCGAACAATAGTATAGCTTAGGCAAGACCAGATTATCGAACCCAAAGGAACTAAAAGTACTAATACTAACTTTCTTTCTATTATTTAGCCTAAAATAAGTGAAGTTATTTATTAATCTAAATTAACTAATTACTAAGCTAAAGACGCAAAGACAAAAAGAATGAATTGGGGAAATACTTGGGAAAAACTCGGTTGATTAAGACGATACCCTTAGGAAGAATCCACCTAGACTCCACTTGTTATCTAACACCGAACTGCATTTATTTATTCACTTGACTTGATCCGTAGGACTCCTAACGTATATTAAACCCTCTCTCGAGGCGAATAACGTCTAACCTAGGTTAATTAATTGAAATCTCTTTCCCATTAATAACCCCTAGAATAGCATAAATCGATCTATGGACTCCCATATTAGGTTTCACCCTAATCCGACAAAATCTCGTCACCCTATCTCTAGGCGCGCGATCAACTCCGCTTAATTATGCTAGATCTACTCTTAAGCAGGGACTTTTGCTCCACCACCTAAGCACATCATACTTGAATTAACATCCGAGAAATATTAACACAATAATTAAGCACACATAATTAAGAACAAATCAAGTATTTATCATATAGTTCAGAAAACAATAACAAGATTCATCTAGGTTTCATCCCCCTTCAGGTATCTGAAGGGTTTAGTTCATAATAATAAAGAAAAACATCTTAGAAGTAAAGATAAAACAAAACATAAGAAATCCCTAAAACCCCCTGAAGGAATTGAAGAGGAGATCCTCCGTCTTGAGTAGAATTCTGGCTTCTTGAGATGGATCAACTGGCTATCCCTTGAGAGTTTCCCACAAATATGACATTTTCGACTCGGCTCCTTTGCCTAGCTGACCGCCCGTCGACTCCCCCTTTTAGGTTATACTTAGGGTGTATTTATAGGCTTTTGGAATGTGTTTCTTTGCCCCTAAGTATCCTTTTTCGAGTGAAATTACTCTCCTCCACGACAGGGGCACGACCATGGCACACGCCCGTGTGAATTGTGACCAGGCCGTGTTGGACTTTGTTAGTGAGGCACGGTTGTGTAGATCGACATCAGGCCATGTTATAGTATATTTGAGGAGGCACGGCCGTGTGGGCTTTAGTCCAGGCCGTGTCGACTTCTTCTTTGGCCCATTTTGGTCTGTTTTGAGCCCGTTTCTCATTCTTTTTATTCTTGGGTGCTTTCCTAAGTATAAGACATGAAAAGAAAGGATTAAGAGCACCTTTTTACATAAATCAAGGGATAAATCATCCAAAAGTATGCTAAATGTGGGATTAAAATATGTTACTATTTCGGTTTATCAAATACCCCCACACTTAAGCTTTTGCTTGTCCTCAAGCAAAATTCTCAACTTATAATTAAAACGAACTTTCTATGATTCATAATTCCTATCAACAATGTCTTATCATAATTCATAGATAATTTATACATGGATAATTCAATTCAAAGAGTCCTAAGGATTCAAACAATCTAAGTCATAGATTTGTAGCTCGAAAATATAGGCGTCTCCCCTTATCTAAATAATCACCTTTAAATCAAAACCGACAAGGATTGACATCCTCACTAGAGATTCACTCAAATCACTCAAAGTGTTTAAGGTTCAGGAAAAAGCGCTCAAAAGTCAAACATGAAAAGTTAATTTCATAGGCTTTCCTAAAAATCAAATCTCCACCACTATAATATGAGATGATGCACAAATCAAAAGGTCTTTCTTAGGGTTGTAACGGGGCTAGGGTTAAGGTGTGGATAGAGGCTGAATTAGAAGGTTAAAATCGAGATCGTATTTGAAAAATTACCTAACCAGAAACAATGAACTAAATAAAAGTAATTACATCAACTGAAAGCTAATAATACTAGTAATATGAGCTTCTTCTTCAATATTTGGAATTCAAACGTATAAGCTCACAAAACTAATAATGAATAATGACTATACTTTGATATTTTTTTAATACATCTATTCATATACTAAGATGAAATAATTAGGTAGCTTAATCAAATCAAATCTCGATATAAGGGAAGTCAAAAAAGAATGGTGATAACAAATACAAAGGGTTTTGGGTTAATATTAGTGGTTATGTCAATAAAAAGGGTTGTTAGGATTAAAAGGGGTTCACTAGGGGTTAATTGTGAAGGTAGGCTTTTAATGGAGTTAGTGGGTTAAAACCTAGGTGCCTTAATCATATCTGTATATCAAATCATAGGTGTGGTCTCGATATGTATAAACGAGGCAAGTTCTAGAATAACAAATCAATGTTGACATACTCATAATCAATAAAGTGAGCATGAAAAAGAATATATGCTCTATAAGGCTCAAAAACTCACAAATATTATGGGTATTTTTGACATCAACCTCGTAAATTTCAAACTTCAAAGTAATATTTAAACTCAGTTCGACAACCTAGCAAATTTTAATTGAAAAATGGACTTATCATGCTTGATTCTTTAGTATCTTAAAATTTAATTATCAATGCACAATTATCAATGATTTAATCTAAAACATGTCAATAAAAATCATAAATCATTAGAAATTTCATCTTAATTAGTAATATGAGGAATTTACTTAAAAACAATACTAAATTCAGGATTTTGGGAATAATGAAAAAAAGTTAGGCACTTCTAAGATTCACCCCCCACACTTAAGATGTACATTGCCCTCAATGTACAAAGTTAGATATATAGACAATAATACTAAAATCATAAGATATGGAGAGAAGTGAAACTCCCTGAATTTTGGATGGATTCCTTGAGTCGGAGGTGAAAGATAAGTTGGAGAGGCCGGTCTGGATGACGATCCTGCGCTAGATGAAGAAATTGGGTAGCTCGTGGAGGATTAGCCAGAATATAATAATAATAATTAAAACTATACTAATTAAATAATTAAAGAAAAGTAAGCTAAAGTGAAGAAAAATAAAGATGAAACTAAAATTAAAAGAAAAGATGGATGGACCGTAGAGTCCTTATTGTTGGGTGTTTCGCGAGGTGGGTGTGACCTCTAAGGCTGCAGAGGTGCTGATGGTGGCGGATTTGGCGTGATTCCCTAACAGCCTTTAGAACCTAAAATTAAGAAACTAAGATAAAATAAACTAGATTAAGCATAAGAGTGTTAAAGAGAAGGAAAATCAAGGAGAAGATAAAAATAAAAGAACAGATAATTGGTATCAAAGACCCTTGGCTTGGCGAATGATTGAAGCGGCCGGCATGAACTTATATGTATCAGTCTCCATGAGCGAGACTGTGCTTGGCTTCTTCTACTTCTTTGGCATTGTTTTGGTGTAGGTCAAGGGTATAGAGAAAAGGGGTAGGAAAGAAAATGAAAAGTTGAAGGTTGAAAGTTAGTAGGAGAAGAGGGAAGGGAGGGGGGTTTAAATAGATTTTCAAACCTGGTACCATCCCACGCCCGTGCTCCTTAGGCGTGTCGATTCACACGGCCGCCTCGCACGGCCGTGTGTCTAGATGTGTTGGTTCACCCACACCCATTTTATAGATTGCCACGCCCGTTGGTGATAAGTCAGTGTCGTCCACGGCTGCGTCGCACGGTCGTGGCATTCTGTCAGTGCCCGTGGAGCAGTGGTTGGAGCCCGTGACTTCGAAGATTTGATTCTCTCTGACTCGTACCACCTCTTCCATGTCAGTACGAAGATCCGGGGCATCCACACGGCCACGGCCATGACCGTGTGCTAGGCCGTGTGGCCTGGAAATCTGCATTTTTGGTTAGTTTAAAGCTAGATACTATAAAGAAAGGGTAAAATAGAATAAATAAGAAAAAATAAAAATGTAAAAGTTAATGGGGTTAGTGCTCGGGTTGCCTCCCGAGAAGCGCTCGTTTATAGTCTTAAGCTAGACTTTCCTCTCGTTTGCATCATCAGGGTGGTTTGAGGAGTTGGAAGTCCTTCCTCATGCTATCAGTTTTATCCTCGTGAAATAGTTTAAGTCGAGATGCGTTTATAGTAAAAGTACCAAAAGTAGGATTACTTACCTCGACTGTTCCGTATGGGAAAACACTGGTTACCCTAAAAGGTATTTCTTTGTTTGTGTTAGGGTCCGGAGGAGATATTCAAGGATCTGCCTTATCTAACAGTATATAGTCTCCTATTTTGAAGTGGTTTGTTGTTCCTATGAGTTCTTCTGGGGGCTCCTTCGGTTTTACCTTGTGTGGTTCCGGTTCTTCGTCGTGTATCCCTAATTTTTCCTTGATATGTGTCTTCCACTCGTCTAGATCATCGATCTGAATCCTTCGATCTTCATGAACTACTTCCTTGTTGGCATGGGGTTTAGGATCGGGTTCAGTTGTATTCTTTTGTGGTGCTTCCTGAAATTAAGAGTTAACAGAATGGTTATCAGTAGAATTTACGTTCTCACCTTGACTACTCGATGTTCTGGCTGAGTCGAGAGCCTTGAGGGTGACCGTCTCATTACCTACACGAAGTATGATTTCTCCTGCATCAACATCAATTTTAGTCCCGGCAGTTGCTAAAAAGAGTCTCCCTAAAATTAAGGGAATCGAATTATCCTCATCCATGTCTAAGACAATGAAATCTACTAGGAAAACTAATTTGTCAACTTTTACAAGAACATCTTCGATAATACCCCTAGGAATTCTAACAGTTTTATCAGCTAATTGAATGCTCATCCTAGTTTGTTTGGGTTTCCCTAGACCTAATTGTTTAAATAATTTATAAGGCATGACATTTATGCTTGCCCTAAATCGCCTAACGCATTATCAGCAGTTAGTCTACCAATTAAACATGGAATTGTAAAACTCCTGGATCGTTTAGCTTTTGTGGTAGTCTATTACGTAACATTCTTTGAACATCTTTGCGTTTAATTCTACATGTGGATCCTCGTCTAATTTGCGTTTGTTCGTCAAGATATGTTTTAAAAATTTCCTCGAATCTTACATCTGTGAAAGAGCTTCAAGTAGTTGCAAGTTAATATGTAATTTCTTTAAAAGTTTAAGAAACTTACCGAACTGTTCCTCTGTGTCGTCTCTCGTTAACGCCTCGGGATATGGTATGCGAGGTTGGTACTCCTTGATTACCGGTTTTGGTTTTTCTTGTGTTACCTCAACTTTACCTTTTTCTACCTCGTTCCCTTGTATTGGACTGGGTTCGTCTAATCCTTTACTTTCTTGAGCTGTTATGGCTTGGATTTGCTCCTTTGGATTAATCTCAGTGTTGCTTGGTAGACACCCTTGCGATAGTTCAGACATCAGCTTTGCGAGTTGTCCAACTGACTTAGAGACTTCCTCAACTGACTTAGTGACTTCCCTAACTTGGCTCTCGATCCCTTTGATCGATGCTTGTTGGGTCTTTAGGGTGGTTTCAGTGTCTTGGAAACGGTTTTTTGTGGACGCCATGAATCTTGTCAGCATCTCTTCAAGGTTCAGCTTCTTCTCCTGTGGATAGGGCTGATTTTAGAAGTTTTGAGAAGGTTGTTGTCTTTGATTTCCTTGATTTCCTTGACCTCCCCACGAAAAATTTGGGTGGTTCCTCCAACCTGGGGTATAATTATTACTATATGGGTTATTATTAGATCTGAAATTGTTACCTATATAGTTCATCTGTTCGCTCTCGGTGCTTGGTTGGTAGGGTGGGTACTCAGGATTCGCCACGGTTCCACTTGCGTCGCCTTTGTATTCTTCGATGTACCTGCGAAGAACACAAACTATCAAGCTTTTTATTCATCATCTCTACCGTGTTGATAGCATGGTTCTTTGCATCTATGTTGAAAACTCCGGCTGATTTTGTTGGTTTGGTCCTTGTAACTTGCCACGATAGTTATTCAGGTGACATCTCTTCAATAAACTCGTAGGGTCGCCTCAGAGTTCTATTGTTCAGGGTTCCACCGTGGTGAATCAATTAGTTGCCTCGTTGAGAGGTTTACACCGTTATAGAAAGTTTGGACTTGGAGCCACAAGGGTAAACCATGGTTCGGACACCTTCTCAAGAGATCCTTATATCTCTCCCATGCATCGTATAATGTTTCTAAATCCATCTGCACAAAAGAAGAGATATCATTCCGTAATTTGGCCGTTTTGGCCGGTGGGAAATATTTTAATAAAAAATTTTCAGTCATTTGATCTCATGTGGTGATTGACCCTCGTGGTAACGAGTTTAACCACTATTTGGCTTTATTCCTTAATGAAATGGGAAATAACAGAAGCCTTATGGCATCATCAGAAGCGCCATTTATTTTGAAGGTATCACAACACTCTAAAAAATTAGCTATATGAGTGTTTGGGTCTTCGTCCTGCAAACCATCAAATTGAATAAATTGTTGAATCATTTGTATAGTGTTAGGCTTTAATTCAAAATTATTAGCGACTATAGCAGCCTAACAATACTTGATTCTCGCTCTGTTAAATGAGGTTTAGCATAATCATACATAGTACGCGGAGCATTATTTTCTGCCACATCTTGTGGTGGTGGATTATTTTCGTCCATCCCCTCAGTAGGATTGGATCTGTCTTCTCGCTCTTCTTCTTGGTAATTTAATGCTCGCCTAATTTCTCTGCGATTTCTACAAGCGGTAGCTTCAATATCACTGTCGTATACTAGTGGTCCTCTCGGGTTCCTTCTAGTCATAAACTAGAGGTACCTGCTAGGAAAATAAAGAAAGAAAAATTTAGCAAAGTTGAAATTTAAACTTAAAAATAAAAGAAAATTGCGGAAAATAAAAAATAATGGCTAAAGTAATAAAAATAGAGCTTTTTTAATATTTTAGTTCCCCGGCAACGGCGCCAAAAACTTGATCGCTATGAAGTCAGAGTTTTAAAATTTATAAAGATAATGATCGAACCTGGAAACTAACTATGACAACGATTGAGGCAAGTGCACCTATCGAATGTATATAGCTTAGGCAAGACCGGATTATCGAACCCAAAGGAACTAAAAGTACTAATACTAACTTTCTTTCTATTAGTTAGCCTAAAATAAGTGAAGTTGTTTATTAATCTAAATTAACTAATTACTAAGCTAAAGACGCAAAGACAAAAAGAATGAATTGGGGAAATACTTGGGAAAAACTCAGTTGATTAAGACGATACCCTTAGGAAGAATCCACCTAGACTCCACTTGTTATCTAACACTGAACCAGACGATTTATTCACTTGACTTGATCCATAGGACTCCCTAACGTATATTAAACCCTTCCTCGAGGAGAATAACGTCTAACCCTAGGTTAATTAATTGAAATCTCTTTCCCATTAATAACCCCCTAGAATAGCAGTAAATCGATCTATGGACTCCCATATTAGGTTTCACCCTAATCTGGCAAAATCTCGTCACCCTATCTCTAGGCGCGCAATCAACTCCGCTTAATTATGCTAGAACTACTCTTAAGCAGGGACTTTTGCTCCACCACCTAAGCACATCATACTTGAATTAATATCCGTGAAATATTAACACAAGAATTAAGCACACATAATTAAGAACAAATCAAATATTTATCATATAGTTCAGAAAATAATAACAAGATTCATCTAGGTTTCATCCCCCTTCAGGTATCTGAAGGGTTTAGTTCATAATAATAAAGAAAAACATCTTAGAAGAAAAGATAAAACAAAACATAAGAAATCCCTAAAACCCCTGAAGGAATTGAAGAGGAGATCCTCCGTCTTGAGTAGAATTCCTAGCTTCTTGAGATGGATCAACTGGCTATCCCTTGAGAGTTTCCCACAAATCGACCTTTTAGGCTCGGCTCCTTGGCCTAGTTGACCGCCTCGTCGACTCCCCCTTTTAGGTTATACTTAGGTGTATTTATAGGCTTTTGGAATGTGTTTCTTTTCCCTAAGTATCCTTTTCCGAGTGAAATTACTCTCCTCCACTAGCGGGCATACGACCATGGCACACACCCGTATGAATCGTGGCCAGGGCGTGTTGGACTCCGTTAGTGAGGCATGGCCGTGTAGATCGACATTAGGCCGTGTTCTAGTATATTTGAGGAGGCACGACCGTGTGGGCTTTAGTCCAGGCCGGTGTCGACTTCTTCTTTGGCCCATTTTGGTTCGTTTGAGCCCGTTTCTCGTTCTTTTTATTCTTGGGTGCTTTCCTGAGTATAAGACATGAAAAGAAAGGATTAAGAGCACCTTTTTACATAAATCAAGGGATAAATCATCCAAAAGTATGCTAAATGTGGGATTAAAATATGTTAGTATTTCGATTTATCAATAGACTTGGCTAAAGATTCTAATCCAAAGCGAACATGCCATGATAAGAGGAGAAAAGAATAGATTAGCCGCGAACTAACATCAAGAACAAAATAGCCATATGGCTACGACCACACAGAACCCAAAGAAAATAGAGAAAGAATCGAAAGAGTCTCCCTTACCTTGTACAAATAGAACCCGATTGAAGAGGAGACCTTCGGCAACCAACTAGCCCTTTGGTTCTTGGGATTCGGCTTCAACAAATGAAGAAAGAACGGGTTACAAGAGATGGAGTAACCAACTTCGAAAGAGAGACCAATTCGGTTTATGATCAACGAATAAGTGGTCGGTTTCTTTAAAAGAAGTAAGGAGATAATAAGAGTAAAGGAAGAGTTCTTTACCTTCAACAGAGAGAACCCGAATGGAGTCTAAGAAGATTCAGCACAAGTAGCAAATGTCAACAAGGTTTCGGCTCAAGAGAAGAACAAGAGGGACAAAAAGAAAAGTCAAGAAAGTAGAAGCAGTGTAGAAGAGAAAGAGAGTTTCGGTTTAGCGAAGAATGTAGAGAAACGAAGTCGAAAGGTTTCGGTTATGGTGAAGAAACAAACTGTAGGAGATGTAAGAGAGGTTCAGCTAATACCAAAAACAAGAAGAAGAAGAAGAAGAAGAAGAAGAAGAAGGGAGAAAATGTGCTACGGTTTTGGTAAAAAGAAGTGAATGAAAACTAAATTGGAAAAGAAAGAAAAGCTTCTCAAAAGGGTTTCGGTTTTTACTCCTCTTTTCCCAAATGGAAAAAACGGCACACCCCCTTCCCTTATGATCGAAAGTTGAAAACAACAATGCCCAAAGGAACCAAAAGAAAAATGGCACACCTCCTACACTAGCTCAAAACCGAAACACTCCCACACTAGACCCCTTTCATGACCGAAATTCTCCCCTCCAAGACCCCCACATTTGGTCAACACCTCCACCACACTCCAAATCCCTTATTTTACTCCACAATTTGCTCCCCATCACCCATTCAAACCAATTTGACCACTTCAACTCCTCAAGCACCCCTCATCCATCCATTTCAAATAATTTGACTCATTCAAACTCCTCCTAGAAGAGTCCCAGCCGAATGCTACCTCCTCCTCTCCTTGAGCACAAAAATAAAGCTCCACAATGCAACAGATGGGATTTGACCTCCTTCCCCCTTGCTCTACCAATGACGCCACAACCACTAGGCCACATGCTTTCTTGTGTCATCAAACGCAAATGAATATCCTTAAAGCCTACTTCGCCTAGCTCTCCCTCCTATGTCCAAAAACTAAAATTTTACCAAGGCTCCGGCTTGAACCCGAGCCTCCCCAAGACCCCCAAGCACATCTAAATAACAAGCAGAACAAGCCAAGCACACAAAAAAACATATAATGCAGAACCCCTAATTCTAGGACGTTACACAAATGGCATAACGAGAAATTCATAGTGCCCGTACTTGGTCCTGAATGCAGTTTTTGGCACATCTGAATCTTTAACCCGCAACTGATAATAACCCTAACATAAATCAATCTTTGAGAATACTGTTGCACCTTTCAGCTGATCAAACAAATCATCAATTCTCGGCAATGGATACTTATTCTTAATAGTAACCCTATTGAGCTATCGATAATCGATACACAGTCTCATTGATCCATCTTTCTTCTTTACAAACAAAACTGGTGCACCCCAGGGCGAGAAACTCGGTCTTGCAAAACCTCTATCTATTAACTTTTGCAACTGAGCTCTCAACTCTTTCAACTCTATCAGAGCCATTCTGTATGGAGCTATCGATATCGATGATGTTCCCTGTATTAACTCAATAGTAAACTCAACCTCTCTGATTGGTGGTAACCTGGGTAACTCTTCTGGAAATACTTCTGGATATTCACTAACCATTGGCACTGAATCAATCTTCAACACGGATAATTTTGTATCTAATACGTATGCAAGATAAGCATCGCAACCCCTTCTCACATACTTCTGTGCTAACATAGCCGATACCATAATAGGCAACTCACTCGAAACATCGGATTCAATACGAAGAGTCTCACCATTCTGACATTTCAACTCAATAAGCTTTCATTTACAGTTTACAACCGCATCATGTAGAGTCAGTCAATCCATGCCCAAAATCACATCGAATTCATCAAACGGTAAAAGCATCAAATAAGCCAGAAAACTATAACCCCGAGTCATCAAAGGACAATTCTTGCAGACTTTATCAATTAGGACATATTGACCTAAGGGGTTCGATACTTTAACCACAAATTCAGTGGACTTGACAGGTAAACTTTTACTAGATGCTAAATTTGAACATACATAAGAATGGGTTGATCCAGGATCAATCAAAGCAGTTACATCAGTGTTATGAAGAGAAAGAATTATCGGTGATAATATCTGGCACCGACGCATCTTCGCGAGCGCGAACTGCATAACCTCTAGCTGGTGCCCGTGCCTTGCACCCCACTGTAGAATCTCTTGTTACTCCTCGGCTACCACCCATATTTCCAGTATTTCAGAGTGGTCTCCCTCTAACAGCTGTATTGCTCGGCCTCACAGTTTGAGCCTTTTTCTTCTCAGACTTTTTAGGATAATCTCTAAGGTAGTGGTCGAAGGACCCACACCTAAAACATGCTCCGATTTTAACTCGACACTCGCCATAATGTGGGCTATTTCAGTGTTTGTACTCGGGTCTAGAATTTCTAACACTACCCACGCTAGCTACAGATGTAGCCTGGCGTTTAGGACCGGAGTGTCTCGCATCTCTATCTCGACTAGATTGCCTCGTAGAACTAGTAGGACGGTAGTGATGTTCATTAGATTTCTTTGATACTGATTGATGAGACTTTCCCGTAAATCTCTTTCTTGAATATCTGGCTTCAAATTCAAATTTTCCGTTTTCTTTGCTAAGCTCTTTGGCTTTGTGTGCTCTATCAACTAACACCACAAACTCTTTCAATTCAAGTATTCCAACTAGAAGCTTAATGTCTTCATTCAACCCGTCTTCAAAATGTTTGCACATAACCACTTCAGTTGGAATGCTCTCTCGGGCATACTTGCTTAATCTGACAAACCCTCTTTCATATTCAGATATGGTCAAACGACCCTGTTTCAGCTTTAGAAATTCTTTACGCTTTTGATCGAGGAATCGTTGACTTATATATTTTTATTTGAACTCTGACTGAAACAATTCCCATGTAACACTGTAACATCCCGATTTAGGGCCTAGTCGGAATAGTGGTGCGAGACCACAAATTCGAGGTTTATGAATGAGTTTTTGAGGATTATGCTATGTATGCATGCTAGTGTGAAAGTTTCATGAAGCAATTTTGTGAAATTGCGGTTGAATTATCCAAAAGGACTAAATTGCAAAAGTTGCAAAATGTGAGATTCTAGAAGCTATTTGTGTGAAATAGCTTTAGAATATTAATTAGAGGTCCTTAAATAGTAATTTTCCCAATTTCTAATTTTTGGACAAAATTGGGCATGGATGAGTTAAAATAGAAAGTTTATCAAAAGGGCATTTTGGTCATTTAACAATTAAGTGATTAAAATAGGAGAAAAGATGACAAAATTCATTCATCTTCTTCTCCAAAATCTAAAAATTGAGAGAGCCATTGTTAGGGTTCTTCAAAATTTTCAAGCTTGCTAGTAAGTGCATCTAAGCCCCGTTTTTTATATTCTTTGTATTTTTGAAGTCCTTATAGCATGAGTAAGCTATTTTTAGCTATTTGATAAGCTATGATGGATGTTCAAAAATGTTTCCATGTATGACATGCATGTATTTTGATGTTTTATGGAAGATTATGAAAGCTTGATGTAGTAGAAACATCTTTTGCTAAATGAGTTTCCATAGAAAATGCATGTAGGGACTAGTTTGTAAAAATCTTGAGTTTGGTCATACATGTGTGATGTAGTTAGAATTGATGATTGCTTTAGTTGAGTAAGTGATTCGGCTAAGCATGAAAGGCTAGAAAGTTGAATAAAAATCGCATTACGAGCCTTGGGGCAATAGCGTAAATAGGAGAAAGTTTAGGGGCAAAAGGGTATTTTTGCCAAAGTATGAGATGTGGGTCAATTTAGTCAATGTGTATATTGATGAGTTGAACTATCATTATAGATTAAGAAAGACAAAGCCCGGATCGAAACTGAGGCAAGAGCAAAGTGGTGGACTAAATTGCACGTTTCTATACTTTTGAGTATCGAGGTAAGTCTATGTATAAACAATGCATTCATACTTACAATTTGTTAATGCTAGCTAGTGTATAGCATGGTTGAGAATGATTGAGAACCTATGTGGTTCAAGTGGAATGAATGTGATAGATTTTGTGAATGGATGAATGATTGAGTAAATAGATATGTGAATGTGTAGTGATAATACTAAAAGATGGGCTAAGTGCGATACCATCTTAATGCATAATGACGATGAGCTGGCTATGTGCGATGCTACCGTTGGGTATATTGTCTAGTGGGCTATGTACGAAACCAGTAAGATTACCTTTATGGTAGGCTAAGTGTGATACTACCTTATTTATTAATTGTGGTGGGCTAAGTGCAGAATCACCGAGACATTAGCTGTGTGGATTAGCTGTGTGGATTAGATGTGTGGATGTATTATCGAGAAATAATGATATGTTGTATATTATGTAAATGTGATATTGAATGCAGAGGTGCATGTCAATGGTTATGAGTAAATGACTCATGATGTGTTGGAAATGTGGTAAGGGATAGAAAGAGTAAGCATAGTTGTACATTATATGTTAGTATAATGCTAATTGTTGTTTAGCTTATACTATGGTGCTTAATTGTTTATGTGTAAACTTACTAAGCTCAAAGCTTATCCCCTTTCTTTTCCCTTGTCTTATAGAGCAAAAGTGTTGAATCGAGATACGAGGATCATTTGGAAGATCGCCCACACTATCAGCACACTCTGGAACATTAGACTCAATGTTTTGTATATGGCATGTATAGGGGCTAGACAAGTTAGTGAATTTTGTTGTAAATGGCTATGATGTGTTGGCCTTTAGATGGATAATCTATTTTGTATAATGCCATAGTTGTTGGCACTTTATTATATGAAAAGATGTAGTTATCTATGTGAGATTGTACTTCATATGAGTTGATTATGGAAGTGTTGAATGAGTGCATGTTGTGTATGCTAGAAGGGTGAAACGAACTTGGCATATAGCTTTGTTCTTGTCCATGTGGATAGACACACGGTCAACCCATGGGCGTGTGACTTGGCCGCGTGTCCCCTGCATGTTAGTTTTTTAAATTAGAATAGACCACGGACTAGCCACACGGGCGTGTGCCTAGGGCGTGTGGGTTAATCAGTGTTGGCCACGAGTTAGCCACACGGGCGTGTGTCTAGACTCTAGGCCGTGTAAGTGAAGTCAGTGTTCACCACGGTTGGAGAGCATGGGCGTGTGTGTCTACACACGGACGTACATCATCTTACACGGGCGTGTGAGCCCTGTATAAAAGAGAAAAATTTTAAGATCGTAAGAGTTTTCGATATGGTCTCGAGAGCCCTCGAGTGTTTGAGTGAGGTCTCGTAAGTCGATATTGAGGTTGTTGTGATGGCCAAAGAGAGTGGTCATGTTGAGCCTAAGTGGCGATCTTGAGGACTTTAATACGGTAACGCCTCGTGCCCAGTTTCAGCGTTGAATACGGGTAAGGGTGTTACAAACACGTTCCCTCGGTACCACAGAAATTAAAGTCCTCCACTACTGGTATGCATCATCTTTCAGAAGTGACACAGCACATTTAACACATTCCGCTTGCGTACAAGACAATTCATGAAAGACCCGAGTCGTTTTCTAAAGCTAAAACTCGGCTCTCTCAGGGTCGTCATCAACTGTAGCTCTAAACTCTTCGGCCCCATATTTTCGAATTTTATCAACCGGCGGTTTGCTCATGCGTACATGTTCTAGTAATTGAGGAGCTACAGGGACTGTTTGGGGAAAAGGCATGGGTGGAGGTTGCTGAGTAGCCAGATTAGTTCGGACAAATTCAGTGAACCACTCGTTTATCATATGGAAGAAGGTTTTCTTAGCCTCTCCTCCACGACCCTCAGATACGGGTCTCGAACCAGAAGAAGCCACTCCGTGAACGGAGGCCGGCGCATTAACTTCTACATCATCGGAATCTGCTCGATTGGAATCCATTTCTATATGAAAACATGATTTTAAACTGTCAAAAGTCATCACAGTATCACAGGTTACAAATGGCATGTATAGCTAGACTCACATACACTACGTTAGTCTGAGAATCGACAAAATCGTAGCTCTGATACCAATAAATGTAACACCCCTAACCCTTATCCGACGTCAAAACAGGGTTTCAGAGCATTACCGAACTTGTAAATCAAATAATCAAACATTTCATGACCAATTCTCTAACAAATTAAAATCCATTCATAAACATTCATATAGTCCCTAATACGAGCCCTCAACGCCCCAAATAGACATTAAAAATGGTTCGAGACTAAACCGAGTACTCAAGAAATTTTTAGAAAAACATTAAAATTTTTCAAAGTGCAGGGGACACATGCCCGTATGGCCAGGCCGTGTGGGCATTCGAAATGGGGACACAAAGCCTTGTCCCAACCCGTGTCCGACCTCGTGTAACACACTGACTTGGGTTACACTACCAACCCACACGCCTGTGTGCCAAGCCGTGTACCCTTCGAAATGGCCTCACACGCCCGTGTGCCAAGCCGTGTGCTAAGCCGTGTGAAAACTGTAGGGTATACTAACTTGTGCCACACGGCCAAGCCACACGTCCGTGTGGTATGCCGTGTGAAGCTACTAACATGATTTTTAAAGAAGTATCAGGGGACACACGACCGTGTCACCTGGCTGTGTGTCACATACGGCTGAGACACACGACCGTGTCTCTGCCCGTGTGGAAAAAAATAGGCTATTTTCCAAGCCATATTTCTCACCCAAATTGATACCAACCTAAGTTCAACAATGTACATGCAACCATGGCATAAATATGCAATCAAACCCAAGAAATATCAAGTTTAAAACAAGTAATACCCACCCATACAACATGATACCAAAGCACATCTATTGACCACTCTAAAACATACCAATTATACTTCCAAGATATACCTAAATGGTCAAACTCATATATGAGACATTGTGCCTAAAACTTAACATGCATACCATATCTCAATTTCAACCATTTGATACTCAAAATACCAATTCACAACCAAGGCATTCACATAGCAACTATACACCACATACTATAAGGTTATTTATACCTATTTACATATCAAAATATATGTTCACCATATAAGCCAATTCAAATGGCCAAAACACAACAAGACATATAGGCCATATTAGCTAAAACACCTATACATGCCATTTAACCAAAATATCCAAATTCCAAAGTACCAAAATGAGTGTTTGATAGTGTGATGCGATTCTTGACGACTTCCAATCTGAACGAGCTTCCAAGACACTATAAAATACGAAAAATAAACGGAGTAAGCAATTAAGCTTAGTAAGTTCATAAAACATAGAATTAAACTTACCATATTACCAAAAAATTAGGTAAGTAACTCAAAGCATAACTCAATTGCATTTGGCCAAAGCCTATCACATAACCATTCACCAAGTTAGCCATGTATACACATAAAAACCGAGAATTATGTATGAATTCAATAATTATTAAAATTCCATATACATGTAACATATCTACCGTATATCCGTATATCGTATATATAAACCATCTCTATGTAAATACTTGTACTAGTTCGTATCAAACTTGTATAATCTCGTAATAACAGTATGCCCGTTGAACCACTTAGTATCTCGTTAGATACGTAGGTAGTACATACTGAACTGTAATCTGTCAATTCCACGACTTTATCTTTTTCCCAATTTAGTTCCGAATGTTGCTTTTCTTGATCTATATAATCAAATTTAATTCATTTAATCATTATTCTAATCAATTCAATCCAAATTTCATGTTATGGTAAAATTACCATTTTACCCCTAAACATTTGACTTCTTTACAATTTAGTCCCTAGGCTCGTAAAATGAAATTCATGGAATTTCATCCACATCTAAGCCTAGCCGAATCCTATATATGCTTTTATCAGCCCAAACATTTCACAATTTCACACTTTAGACACATAATTTTCATATTTCACAATTTAACGCCTAATTGACAATTTCAACAAAATTCACTTAACAAAAAGTGTTTAACTCACAACAAGGATTCATTTTCTTCCATTAAACTTCACAAATAACTAACATGCTCTCATGGAAAAACCCTAGACTTTCAACCATATTGCAAATTAGTCCCTGAGTTTGCTAGGTTAAGCTACAACGATCCTGGAAACATAAAAATTGTTAAAAAATGGAACAAAACTGCACCTACATGCAAGAGAAGAAGTGGCCGAATATTGAAGCTCCTAAAATCCTTATATTATATTTTTTCGTTGGAGAAGATGAAGCAAGGAGTTGGTTTTTTGTTTTATTTAATTTACTCATTTATTACCTATTAACCATTTTAACCTTACCTAACTTTAACAATAAAAAAATGACCAAGTCATGCTCATCCACTATCACTTTTAATGGGATAATTACCATATAAGGACCTCCACTTTAAATTTATATAGCTATTTAACACCTTTAACTAATATAACACGACTTTTTGCACTTTATGCGATTTAGTCCTTTTTCACTAATTGAGCATACAAACGGTAAAATTTCTTAACGAAATTTTTATACTATCATCTTATGATGCTGTAGATATTAAAATAATATTAAAATAAATTTTTTGACTTCAGATTTTTGGTCCCGAAACCACTGTTCCGATTTCACTGAAAACGGGCCGTTACAACTCTCCCCCTTTAGGAATTTTCGTCCTCGAAAATCTTACCAGAAAATAGGTTAGGGTATTATTTTCTCATATCTTCTTCGTGTTCCCAAGTAGCCTCCTCAATCCCATGACGATGCCAAAGAACCTTCACTAAAGCTATGCTTTTGTTTCTTAACTCTTTGATCTCTCGAGCTAAAATTCTGATCGCCTCTTCGTTATACGACATGTGGAGCTGAATTTCAACCTCTGATGGAGAAATTATATACGAAGGGTCTGACCAGTACCGTCGCAACATGGATCCATGAAACAAATTATGAATCTTTTCCAACTTTGACGGTAATTCAAGTCGATATGCCATTGGTCCTATTCTCTCGATAATCTCATATGGTCCGATAAATCGTGGACTCAACTTTCCTTTGCGAGCAAAACGGATAATTCTTTTCCAAGGCAATACTTTTAGAAACACTTTATCTCCAATCTAAATTTCAATATCTTTACGCTTCAAATCCACATACGATTTCTGTCGATCTGAAGTGGCTTTCAAACTGTCACGAATCACTTTCACAACCTATTTGGTTTCTCGGATCAAATCAACCCCGTGTATCTTTTTCTCACTGAGCTCGGTCCAACGGAGTTTGGCATTGTAACACCCCTTACCTGTATTCGACGATGGAACCGGATACGAGGCATTATCGGACTTAACATACTTAATCATGCAAAATCGGGCCATAAACTTTCATTCTAACGTAAAACTTTTCATTCGTACTCATAATGTTCCTATTATGGGCCTACGAGACCTGAAACATACATATAGAGTGGTTCGGGACTGAACCAAAAGCTTACAAGCACTTAGAAAATTTTTGCTCAAAATAGGGCCACACGCCCGTGTCTATGGCTCGTGTCCCTCACACGGCCATGAAACGCCCGTGTCTTAACCTGTGCGTGAAAACCTTGACATTCTGTTTATGATGTCAGCAGACATTTAGGGTCACACGCCCGTGTGCTAGGCGGCGAATTTAATTCTCGCAATTAATGTCCAGACTTCACACGGCCTAAGCACACGCTCATGTCCTGAGGCCGTGTCCTTCACACTACTGAGACACACGGCCGTGTCTCTGCCCGTGTGTTTAATATTGGGCATTCTGTTTTACTAAATTTGGATGCAGGGGACACACGGCCTATTGACACGCCCACGGGGCTGACCGTGTGTCAAACACGGCTTAGACACACGCCCGTGTGTCTACCCGTGTGGACAGATATAAGGCTATTTACCAAGCCATTTGCCATCCTGAAAAACACCCACACTTATACTGTTTCCAGTAACACATAGCATAGCAATAATGCACCTCTAATATCCACAATCAAGACATCCACACCTTAATTTCACACATTACTCATTCAATTGCGCAAGCTTGCACTTCATGAATTTCATCATCATTGAATTGATATAACTTAACTAGTATTGGCCAATTCCAATGGCCATTTACAAAATGAAATAAGTAACATTAAAAGCCAACACATTGGCTAACCAATATGATATATAACAAAATGACCAAGTTCCTATACATGCCATACCCAAAATAATCAAACTTTACTATACCAAAAAGAATAGCTTGATAATGTGAATCGAGCTCCGACGTTTTTTGATCCCCGAGCTAGCTTGGCGATACTACAAGAAAAGGGAAAAGAGAGGGAGTAAGCATAAAGCTTAGTAAGTTTGCATGTAATAGATAACAACATAAAATCTTGTAATAACATTCACATATTACATTATGAATTAACACAAAATTCTCAATGCAACATTGACATGGCTTACTCATACTCACTTTTGCCGACCACATATCACATACCGTACTCATTTCTTGTGAGTTTCGCATATGTACCTGTTTCACTCCATCACATAATTTTAGCTCTTTTTCCATCTTTAACATAAACTTTAATTCTTTACCCCGTTGAACCACTTGGAATATCGAAAGATACTTGGAAATTTTCATGCACGTAGTAAGATGCCAATGCCATATCCCAGATATGGTCTTACATGGGATCACATGTCGATACCGATGCCATATCCCAGATATGGTCTTATACGGGATCTCATATTGATGTCGATGCCATATCCAGGATATGGTCTTGCACGATTTCATACTGAAGCCAGGTCCTAGACATGGTCTTACACGGAATCACTATTCGATGTCGGTGCCATATCCCAAATATGGTCTTACACGGGATCTTAATTCGATTCCGAGGCCATATCCCAGATACGGTCTTATACAGGACCTTATTAATCTAATGTCGTGACAAGGGTATCCTTTCCATTCTTAAGGTTCAACTGGGACTTCGATATAGTAAATCTTCATCATTTTATTCATCGAGACCTTATTAACCAATTGCATAAAAAGAATATAAATTTCATGTAATATCAAGCATTTAAATACATAATAACATAATGTTGATTTATTACACACAAACTTACCTCGGTACAAAAATATAGGTAGTTGTTCAATTTAGTCCACCACCTTGTTCTTTCCTCGGTTTGGGTCCGGACTTCGTGTTTCTTGATCTGTAATGACAAATTTCACATATTTAATTATCACCTTAACTAAAACAGCCCATGAATCACACTTTGGCAAAAATTATAATTTTTCCTAAACTTCCACATATTTGCAAAATAGTCTCTAGGCTCGTATGATGAAATGTACTCATTTTCTTGGTTACCCAAGCCTAGCCGAACCTATCTTAAGCTTATAATAGCTCACATTTTCCTTAAATCAATTTTTACTACATATTTTATCACTTTTACAAATAGGTCCTTTTTAGGTGTTTCCATGAAAAATCACTTAGAGAAAGATGTTCATCACACCTCAAACTTCCATATTCCTCCATTAAACATCAAAATACATGCATGTCATACATGGGTAAGTTTTTGAACATGAACTCTAGCTTAAAATATAGCTAGAAATAGATAAGTCGAGCTACGAGGATCTCTTCAATTTTCGGCACTTAGGGAAGAAGATGGACACAAATTTTGACTTCTTTTCCCCTTTTTATTAATTTATTAACTAAATGACCAAAATGCCCTTAAGGCTATTCCTTGAGATTTTTCCCTTCCATGTCCATTTTTGTCCATCATAAGATATAATGGTCTAATTACTAAATAAGGACCTCTAATAAATTTTCAAATGCTATCTCATACTTAAAACTTCTAGAATCTCATTTTTCAATTTTTGCAATTTAGTCCTAAGAGATAAATTGATCACTAAATCATAAAATTTCTTCATGAAATTTTCACACAACCATGCAAACATGTCATAGACCTCATAAAAACCATAAAACATCTATTTCTACTTCGGATTTGTGGTCTCGCAACCACTATTCTGACTAGGCCCTAAATCAGGCTGTTACAGGCATTTACGGCCATATAAAGCTTCATACGGTGCCATTTTTATGCTCGATTGGAAACTATTATTATACGCGAACTCCAACAATGATAAATATTTTTCCCAACTGCCTTTGAACTCTAAAATACAACAATAAAGCATATCTTCGAGAATCTGAATCACTCTCTCAAACTGACCATCGATTTAAGGATGAAATGCCGTGCTAAAATGCAAACACGTACCCAAAGCCTCTTGCAACTTCTTCCAAAAACGTGATGTAAATCGTGGATCTCTGTCTGAAATAATAGAGACTGGCACTCCGTGCAATCTAAAGATCTCAGATATATACAACTCAACCAACCTATCAAGTGATAAATCTGTACGCACCGGAATAAAATGCACGGACTCGTCAAATGATCAACAATGACCCAGATAGCATCTTTCTTTTTCGGAGATAGAGGTAATCTCGATACGAAGTCCATTCTAACTCCATCCCATTTCCACTCCAGAATCATCACTGGCTGCAATAGTCCTGAAGGACTTTATGTTCAGCTTCATGTAGAATTTTCTGTATACATTTTGTATTTTTCGGCATACAAACTCTACCTCAGAACAACAAAAAATCATCGGACCCGATCTGAAACTCTGAATCAGTAGTCGACTCACACTGTACTCTTTTAGCTTGCAATTCGTTATCACATTTCTGAGCCTCGCAGATTTACTGAAGAAACATCGGTTTAGCTTTTAACTCAACTAATATCGATCCATCATCTAACGAAGTCAATCGCGTATTCATCGGTCTAAAAGAAAATAAGATTTTCTGCTCAAAGCATCCACGACTACATTTGTTTTCCCCGGATGATAATCATTAATTAGCTCATAATATTTCAACAGTTCGAGCCACCTTCGCTGTCTCAAATTCAGATCTTTTTGTGACATCAGATACTTCAAACTCTTATGATCAGTAAATATGTGGCATTTCTCAGACCACTAAAATTTTACATTTTTCTGCAATAACCAAGTCATCGATGTAGCTAACATTGAGAACCCTTTAACAAATCTCTGATAATAGCCCGCTAAACCCAGAAAACTTCTGACCTCGGATATGTTTCTTGCTGGTTTCCAGTCAACAACTGCTGAAATCTTACTCGGGTCTACTCTGATGCCTTCTGCCGAAACAATTTGTCCCAAAAATCTAACTTCTCGGAGCCAAAACTTACAATTGCTAAATTTAGCAAATAGTTTTTTATCACACAGTGTCTGTAACACAATTCTCAAATGCTCAGCATGCTCAGATTTGTAACACCCCTTACCCGTATCCAATGCCGAAGGTACGGGGTGTTACTTAACTTAATAACATGCATACAAACACTTCCTAGTTATGAAATTTCGTTCAAATTTAACACTTTTCAAACTTTGTCTTAAAATCCCTAAAATGAGCCTACGAGGCCCAAAACACACTTTACAAACGGTTCGAGACCAAACCGAGTTCTTTAGAAAACTTTGGAAAATGTCACTAAAAACAGGGGCACACGCCCATGTGGAAAGGCAAGACGACCGTATGATCTCATAACATGGCCATGTTGAAGGACAGTGTAACTCACACGGCTTAAGCATATAGGGACACGCCGTGTCCATTGCCCGTGTGGATTTATTTCTCACTTCGAACCTACAAGGGTTTTCACATAGCCTGGCACACGCCAGTGTCCATGGCCCGTGTCCCTCACACGGCCATGACACGTCCGTGTCTTAGCCCGTGTGTTAAAACCTTGACATTCTGTTTCTGACATCAGCAACATTTTAAGGTCACACGGCCAAGGCACTTAATTTCGTATTTAAGGTGCAGACTTCACATGGCCTGGGCACATGCCCATGTATTATGGCTGTGTCATCCAAACAGTTGAGACACACGGCCGTGCCTCAGTCCGTGTGGTTACTACTGGGCATTCTGTTTTACCAAATTAAGGTGCAGGGGACACACGGCCAGACTACACGCCCACAGGGCAGACCGTGTGTCACACACGGCCTAGGCACACGCCCGTGTGTATACCCATGTGGACAAAAACAAGGATATTTACCAAGCCCTTTTGCCACCCTTACTTGCACCAACATAAGCCACAACCAAGACATACACAAATCAAGACCACTACACTCCATTCACATGCAAAATTTATCACATATTTCACCATGCAAATTACACATTCATGAAATACATCATCATTTACATATATTAATATCAAGTATTAGCCATCATCCATAGCCTTATACAAAATGAATCAATCTTCAAGACAAGCCAACACATTTGGCCAAAACAATATGACACTTGACAAAAGACCAAGTCCCTATACATGCCATACTCAAAATGATAAATCTAACTATACCAAATGTTCAGATTGATAGTGTGATCGATGCCTCCGACGTCTGTTGATCCTCGAGCTAGCTTGGCGGCACTATAAGAAAATGGAAAAGAGAGGAAGTAAGCATAAAGTTTAGTAAGTTGCATGTAAATAAGTAACAACATCAACCATGCATCTTTAAGCACATACTATAATATAAATCGGCACATCATTCTTGATTTAGCAATGGTAGATTTACTACATATTTACACATCAAAAATATAAGCCAAAGATTACAAAATCGTCCCGAAATCATTCTCATAGATAGAACTTACTCAATTTCATCCTTACCATTAAGGCATCATAACTAAGCTCATATCTCATGAGTTTCGAGTAAGAACCTGTACCACTCACAACATGATCATATCCTTTCATATCTTTATCATAAGCTTTAAATAACCCGTGGAACCATTTGGAATACTAAAGGATATCATATAAGCCTCATACAAGAGGGTAAAATGATGATGCCATGTCCCAGACATGGTCTTACACTGGCTCACATGTCGAGCCGATGCCATGTCCCAGACATGGTCTTACACTGGCTCTCATAATGTGGCCGATGCCATGTCCCAGACATGGTCTTACACTAGCACACATATCAACGCCGATGCCATGTCCCAGACATGGTCTTACACTAGCACACAAATTAACGCCGATGCCATGTCCCAAACATGGTCTTACACTGGCTCTCATATCAATGCCGATGCCATGTCCCAGACATGGTCTTACACTAGCTCTCATATATCCCTAATGTCATGGCATGGATATCCGATCTATTCCTAAGGTTCAACCGGGAGTATACCACCTCAAATTTCATCATGCATATTCATAAAAATAATCAAACATTTTATGCAATATCAATTGTTTAATGCATAATAACAATAGAGTTGTATTATTAATGTGCAACTTACCTCGGTATACAAAATATGGGCGACTAGTTCGATTTAATCCAATAGCTTGGTTTTCCCTCGATCTAACTCCGGACTCCATTTTTCTTGATCTATAATGACAAATTCACTTATTTAATTACTACATTAATCAAGACAATCTATAATTCATACCTGGGCAAAATTACTATTTTGCCCTTAAACTTTCACATAATTATGATTTTGCCCCTAGGCTCGTAAAATGATTTTAATCAAATTTCCTCATTAACCAACTCTAGCCGAACCTTTATTACTCTTATAGCAACTCACAAATCCAATTATTTCACACATTTACTACCCATTTTATAACTTTTACAAAAAGGTCCATTTTAGGTGTTTTCATGAAAACCCCTTTCACAAACGTTGTTTATTTAACAACCAAGATTCATTTTCTTCCATAAAATTTCAGCAAACAACATGAATACTCACATGGTAAAACCCTAGACTCTCAACCATTTTTCAAAATAGTCCCTCCATTAGTTAGCTTAAGCTACAAGGGTCACAAAAAATACAAAAATCAACAAAAAAATGATCATCAAAATGACTTACTTGCAAGGGTTGTAAGTTGCTGAAAATTTTATAGCTTCCATGGCTGTTTTCTTGGAGAAAAAAATCGGTGGAGAAAATAAAAGATGATAGCCTTTTCTTTTTGTTTTATTTTATTTTATCTATTAAGTCACCAAACCACCTAACCTTGACCAATTTCACAATTAAAAATTCCATGTCAAGCCACCACATTTTTATTTGTCTTTTTTACTCAATAAGGACCTCTACTTTAGTGTTCCATAGCTATTTAACACCTTTAGCTTGTAGAACAAAACTTTCGCACTTTATGTGATTTAGTCCTTATTCAAAATTAAGCATGAAATCGCTAAAATTAATTTACCAAAATTTTCAAACACTAATGTAACACCCCAAACCCGGTCAATACGCCACGACCGAATCTGGTATGTCACTAAGGAAAATATTTTTGAAAGAATCGAATTAACAATTAAATTTTGTGAAAAATTCTTTGAAATTCTTTATTTGTCGAAAATAAGTTAAAGCTGAGATTTACTTTGGATTACATAAAACTTTAAAACTTAGTTGATAAATCATAGGATAGAAAACATTTATATCTTTTTAAGAAAATTTGAAATATCACTTTGATAATCCGTTTGCAATTGAGTGTAGAAACTTGAATTTTGGAAATCACTTAATTTGTTGAAAACACTTAACTTGTAATTTTTCTATCGAACTATTCATATTACCCGATGGTAAGATTTTTAAAACCATTGCGAGTTTTTAGTTTAGAAAACTTTGAGCTCAATTATTAGATTAACCAAGTGACATGCTTAAACATGTTTAGAATAAATCTCAAAGCATATAAATAATCCAAAACCATAATTAAACAGGCCTTATTACAAATCCATAAAATATGAAAACCAAATTAAAATAAAGTACCCAAATGGAAGTTCATGTAAAACCAAACTTTATTGCATGGCCTCCTCGAGTTCATCCGGCTCCAAATCCGCGATCTCACGATTCACCTGAAAATATAAGGGAGAAGGTGAGTCACCAAGACTCGATGCATATTCCCTCTCCCGGTAAATACCACATACTTACACAAATTATAACAAAGCAACATATATGTATAATGCACCCAACCTAGCCATCCATAACTCCTTTTCTACCCCGTGTGGTACCAAACCACTGGTGGTGCCAAACCACTGGTGTCCAAAGACACAAATGTGATACCAAATCACTGGTGACCGTAGTCACGAATAATCCATCTGTGGGGCCAACCCGCGTGTGATACCAAATCACCGGCGATTTATCCCATATCTCAAAAGTGGGGCCAACCCACGGTGGAATTAACCACAGGGACAAGTCGCTATGAGGTGCCAAACCTCCGGTGTCCAAGACACGAATGTGATACCAAATCACCGTGGTGCCAAACCACGGTGTCCAAGACACGAATCATCAAGTTGTGGGGCCAACCCACGTGTGATACCAAATCACCGGCGAGATTTATCCCATATCTCAAAGTGTGGGGCCAACCCACGGTGGAATTAACCACAGGGACAAGTCGCTATGAGGTCCCAAACCTCTGGTGTCCGAAGACACGAATGTGATACCAAATCACTGGTGGTGCCAAACCACTGGTGTCCGAAGACACGAATGTGATACCAAATCACTGGTGACCGAAGTCACAAATAATCTTCCCCCTCCTCTCATATTGCCCATACCAATGCAATAGATAAACAAATCATGTCAATAAACTTTGATATGTATCCCATAACAAATATATCATAAATCGTAGATCATGATTTCAATCCACATGTATTAACAACATATTGAAACGGACTTACCCGAATCTTCATTCATACCATCATGGTATCATATCCAGATCTCATCGATTTACTCACTTTCATAATATGATTAGTTATAACACACATCAATACATATATTAACCAAGTTATAAAGTGTGTAAGATACACACCTTTCACCAACGCAATACTAAAATCCAAAGATTCGCTCTACCGCACTAGATCACCTTGCCCCTACATTCGGCCAATACTTAAATCATTACTATAGACCATTCGGCCAACCACAATCCTTATCCACCATAGCCTTTGGCTTTACATCCATTAAAGAATAATGAATCGACAAGATTTCTTACCACTTGACTTACCAACCTTTGATCGCTAGAGAAAACTTAGATCGATTGCTTCCGAAGTCCCAAAAAGCCTAAATGAATAATCGATTCCTATAATGGTTAGAACCTTGCTAACAATGCCCAAAGATTCGGCTTTTGTCCACAAGAAAATGACTTAGAAAAGAGAAAAGAAATAATAATAAAATCGGCCATGAACACTTACCTATTATCCAATTCGATTGAAGAAAAACCAAAAGAATCTACCCTTGAAAATTCGGCCAAAACAAAACAATAAGAGAAAGGGAAGTTTTGGCAAAATGATTAAATAGTCAAAGAAATTCGGCTATGGTTGATTTGTAATAACAAAAGGATTCGATTAAAGTGGAGAAAGAGAAAGGAAAAAGGAAGAAGATGGAAGAGATTTCGATGGGAGAGGAATGTTTATGGCTTTGAACAAAAATGAAAGAAAGTAAAGAGAGATGGAGAGAAGGAAGTTTCGGCCAAGAGAAAGTAGGAGAAATATGGGTTGAACAAGTATGTAAGAATGGGAAAGATGTTGTGAAAAAAAAGAAATTCGGCCAAGCACAAAGATTGTTTCTGCTTTGATACACTTTGATGCACTAGGGAGAAACTTGCAAAAACTAGAAAGGATTTTCTGGTTATGACACAAAAACAATTATTGAAGGCCAAAACAACACCTAAAACTCGCCTTATGACCAAGACACATTCGTCTATAGGAGTGTTTGAGGAGAGAAAAGAAATTGGTGATCATAAACTTAGGAGAAATGGCCAACTAGCTACTAACCTACCAAAGCTACCAACAAAAATCGGTCAAGCCCTCCCTAGACCAAGATGCCGTCCACATACATGCACTAAAGGCCTAGAATTACTTTCCAAAACATTTTCCTACAACCAAGCCTTATGTCTCCCCAACCTTCCATAATCTTAAGATTCTTATCCCCTATTTCATGCTTTCCTTAATCCAAAATTCAACTTACTAAAAACTTAAGGTCCAACCTATCATAAACATAGGTTGACCAGTCCATCAATGCTAGAACACAAAATAAAGTCTTCAAAAAAATGCTTTCCATGATACTCGAACCTCTAACCTCAAGCCACCTTTCAAGCTCCTTAACCAACTTGCCACTTACTCCTCTTGTGCTTTAATCTAACACTTAAATTAACTTAAGCGCTAAGTTTACTTAATCCACTTCATTAAATAAACCATACTAAAAATTATTCTAACTTCCTAAATAAAATCAAGCCTTCATAAGACTATGCTAACACACAAAATTCATACCCGAGCCAACACAACTAATACTCAATTTTTGGGATGTTACAATTCTACCCCTTAAGAAAATTTCGTCCTCGAAATTACCCGATCAAAAGAGTTGAGGGTATCACGCCTCATCGCATCCTCCTGGTTCCCACGTAGCTTCTTCCACGCCATGATTCCTCCATAAAACCTTCACTAAAGGAACGGACTTCCTACGCAAAAACTTTCACATCTCGATCTAGAATCGCACGGGTTCTTCTTCTACCGTCGATCTGGACTCACCTCTATTTCCTCATCGCCACAACATGCGATGGATCGAACGATAGCGTCTAAGCATGGAGACATGGAACACATTGTGAATCGACTCGATTCACTGGCAACTCAAGCGATAAGCTCACGGTCCCACTCGTCTCAACACCTTAAACGACCCAATAAACCTTGGACTTAACTTGCCTTTTCTCCCAAATCTTAACACTTTCTTCCATGGCGAGACCTTCAGAAAAACTTTGTCACCCACGGCAAACTCTATATCCCTCCGCTTGAGATCGGCATACGACTTTTGCCTATCCGAAGCTTCCTTCAGACGAGCCCGAATCGTCTTAACCTTATCCTCGATCTCGCAACCAACTCGGTCCTAACATCCGACGCCACCCAACTCGGTCCAACATGTAGGCGTGCGACACCTCCTACCATACAACGCCTCATATGGTGCCATCTTAATGCTTGCTTGGTAACTATTGTTGTATGCAAACTCAGCTAACGGCAAAAACTCTTCCCAGTTTGCCTCTGAAGTCCAAAACACATCCTCTCAAAGATATCCTCTAAAATCAAATAACTCTTTCCGATTGCCCCGATCGTGGATGAAATGCGGTACTAAAATCTAACCGCACTCCCAAAGCTTTGATGTAACGCTCTCCAAAACCTCGACGTAAATCTAGGATCTCTGGTGCGAGATGATCGACATGGTACACCGTGCAACCTCACTATTTCCGCTACATACAACTTAGCTAACCTCAGGCGAATAATCCATCCTTACGAGAATGAAATGAGTGACTTAGTCGGACGATCCACAATCACCCAAATCAATCCCTTTTACTAGGTGTAAGAGGTAATCCATCGACAAAGTCCATAGTGATCCTTTCCCACTTCCATCGTGGAATCTTCACCCACCGAAGTAACCCAGACGATAGCGATGCTCCGCCTTGACCGCTAACACGTCGGACATTTACCCACAAACTCGCCACCTCACGCTTGCACTGCCACCAAAATCGCTCTCTTAAATCCCGATACATCTTGCTTCCTCCGGGATGCATAGCATATGGGTGTTATGTGCATCCCGAAGAATCCTTTGCCTCAACTCAACATTCTTGGCATATACAAGCTCTCCCTTTAAAACCACAATACTCCATCGGCTGGACAAACTATATTCCTCAAAACCTCCATTCTGAACCTGCAACCTCCGATCATTTAAACCATCATATTCTAACTGCTTCTCCTTGATCTGATCTAACCAAGTCGGCTTGACTTGTAATTCAGCCAAAAGACTCCCATCGTTATATAAGCTAAGACGAGCAAACATCGATCTTAAATCCGATACAACCTTACGGCTCAATGCGTCTGCCACCATGTTAGCCTTGCCGGGATGATATTCGATCGAATAGTCGTAGTCCTTCAACAACTCAATCCATCTACGCTGCCTTAAGTTCAAGTCCTTCTGAGTCAAAAGGTACTTAAGACTCTTGTGATCCGTGTAGACTATCGACTTCTCTCCGTACAAATAATGTCTCCATATCTTCAAAGCAAAAACCATAGCAGCTAATTCCAAGTCATGCGTCGGATAATTAACCTCATGTGGTCTCAACTGTCGAGATGCATAAGCCACTACCTTCCCTTCCTGCATTAGCACACATCCCAAACCAGTATGTGATGCATCACAGTAAACCGTGAATTCCTTGCCTGCCTCAGGTTGAATCAAAACCGAGCTTCATCAGAATCTTCTTCAACTTGTCGAAACTTCCTTGCTTTGCTTCTCGGTCCACACAAATGGAACTCCTTTCCTCAATAACTTGGTCATAGGTGCTGCTATCAAAGAAAATCCTTCTACAAATCTTCTGTAATACCGCCGGACTTAGAAAACTCGAATCTCACCCACCGACTTAGGCGGCTTCCAATCCAACACTGCCTCAATCTTCCGAGGATCCACTCTAATCCCCTCAGCTGATACTACGTGACCCAAGAAAGTCACCTCCCTAAGCCAGAACTCGCACTTACTAAATTTGGCGTACAACTGCTTTTCCCTTAGAATCTGCAACACTACTCGCAAATGCGCATCATGCTCCTCCTCTGACTTTGAGTATACCAAAATATCGTCTATAAATACCACAAAAAACTGGTCTAAAAACTGCTGGAATACTCGATTCATCATATCCATAAATGCAGCCGGCGCGTTAGTCAACCCAAATGGCTTCACCAGAAATTTGTAGTGCCCATACCGAGTGCGAAAAGCTGTCTTATGGATATCGACCTCTTTCACCTTTAGGCGATGATATCCGGACCTTAAATCAATCTTGGAGAAAACATTTGCCCCTTTAAGGTGATCAAACAAGTCATCTATCCTCGGCAAAGGATATTTGTTTTGATCGTCGACTTATTCAATCAAGCGGTAGTCTATACACATCCGCATCGTACCATCCTTCTTCTTGACGAAGAGTACCGGCGCTCCCAAAGGCGAAACACTTGGTCGAATGAAACCTCGATCCAACAACTCCACGAATCGAGCCTTTAATTCCATCAATTCCTTCGGTTGCCATCCTATACGGAGCTATAGACACCGGCGCCGCTTAAATGTAGATCTATACTAAATTCAACTTCACGGTCCGCAGGTAGTCCCTTAAGTTCTTGAGAAATACGTCAACATATTCCTTTACCGTGCGGACATTCCCCACATTAGACTCCTTAGCCTCCAACGCACACACATGGACCACGAATGCCTCACAGCCCTTCCTAACCAACTTACAGCTTTCAACGCAGATACCACGTTGGATAGATAATCTCTTCTATTACCTATCATGACCACCTCTTCGCCCTCAACTGACTTCAAAACCATGCGCTTAGCAGCGCAATCCAAACTTGCTCGGTACTTGGCCAACTAGTCCATCCCAAGAATCAGATCGAACTCCTCAAATGGCAATTCCATCAGATCATCTAACACTACCCCTTGGAGTTCTAGGGGCACATCTCTATCTGACTTATTTACTTCTGAGTGACCTAGAGGACTAAGTCTTCATTATCTTCCTAGAAGTAGTCTCGAGTCTAGATTCATAGCCTCTACTATGTTCATCGGCAACATACGAATGTGTCGAACCCACATCTATCAAAGCGTTATATGGATCACCAAAGATTAAAAACATACCGGGTTATGACGTCCGATCGTCGCTCTCCTCTCGGCGTCTCACAGCATACACCAAACCAGGTGTCTTGCCTCGGTCTTTGCCGACACCTGACGCGACGCTCCTCGGCCTCGACCGAACCATTACCTCCTCTACCATTACCACAACCTCTGCGTGGTGGCGGTCCTCATTTACGAACCGAGCGCGACCTTGACCCTCGATCGATTCACGGCTAGCTTACGCGATGGCGTCTCTCACACGATGATCCAAATGAGCCACACTCGAAACATCCTTTCCCTCCGGTCCAACATTCGCCCCAATGATATTTCCCACATCGGTTACACCGTCTTTGGTCCTTGATTAGCGATAACAGCCTCCCGGGCATCGATTCGCCCACTTTGCCTAGCCCTCTTTTGAGAATTACCGGTGATCCCGATGATCCGTAACCTCTCTTATGTTTGTTCCGGCCAGTAACTCGCTTGCAGATTCCTTGATTCCTTCGGCTATCTTAGCCTTTTCAACCAAAGCGGCAAACTCGCTCCGATGTGGAGCAATCAACAATCTCGGCTCATCCTCAAACTATCTTCGAATCGAACACATCGCTCGTGCTCGATGCCACAATACCTCCAAAGATACCGGCTCGGTCTTAAAAATTACGCCTCATATTCGACACGGACTTACTACCTTGGATCAAACTCGAAATGCCTTACGCCGCACATCAATGTAATTAGACCCAACGTATTTTTCCCGATCACGCTGCTTTGAAATAATCCCAAGTGAGATCCTCCACAGCGGACACCATTCAGATCTTGTGAGCCACCACCGATATGACTCATCCCAAAGAAGCGATCGATTCCTTTCACCTTGTCCCCAAAGACTCAAATCCAAGTCATCCATGATTCGCTCCGTCGCCTCTATCCAATATTCAGCCGCACTGGGAGCTACGCCTGAAACACCTCGAAATACCTCTGCTCCATTGGATCGGAGTCGCTCAGATACGGATTTCCGAATTCCCACACCTCCACCTATTCTAGCTACCCTCTCAAGAACTCGCAGCATCGCCTGAGACACTGCGTCATCCCCCGTTTGATCCTATTGCTCAACTCCAACTGCTGGTGGTGGGGGTAGTGGTACCTCATTTTCGGATCCTTGACCGGACCTCACTGGCTCAGACACAGCCATCCTACCTCGACCACGTCCACGCATAACACGACCTCGACCACGAGTACTCATGTCTAAAGTCTCGACTTATCTGATTTAAAAGCTTTATGCATTAATCAATATTCCACTTTCTTTAAAGCAAAGTTTTATGAAAAGTTTTAATAAAAGGTTGTTTCGCGAGTACATTCAACCTATAGTTTGGGTCTCTAGAGTAGTTCCTACTACTATACACCATGCCAACATCATCATATCATATCATCAAAATCAACAGTTTGATGTACTTACTGTATATGGATTGATGTCTGAGACTCGGGGCCATGCCTTTTCAACCATAAAATTTTCAACAAAAACATTTTAAAATCCATTCTTTAAAACATTTTGGGCCTCGGGCCCACAGCCGAGCTTTTGAACTTAGCTCTGATACCAATTTGTAACACCCCAAACCCGGTCAATACGCCACGACCGAATCTGGTATGTCACTAAGGAAAATATTTTTGAAAGAATCGAATTAACAATTAAATTTTGTGAAAAATTCTTTGAAATTCTTTATTTGTCGAAAATAAGTTAAAGCTGAGATTTACTTTGGATTACATAAAACTTTAAAACTTAGTTGATAAATCATAGGATAGAAAACATTTATATCTTTTTAAGAAAATTTGAAATATCACTTTGATAATCCGTTTGCAATTGAGTGTAGAAACTTGAATTTTGGAAATCACTTAATTTGTTGAAAACACTTAACTTGTAATTTTTCTATCGAACTATTCATATTACCCGATGGTAAGATTTTTAAAACCATTATGAGTTTTTAGTTTAGAAAACTTTGAGCTCAATTATTAAATTAACCAAGTGACATGCTTAAACATGTTTAGAATAAATCTCAAAGCATATAAATAATCCAAAACCATAATTAAACAGGCCTTATTACAAATCCATAAAATATGAAAACCAAATTAAAATAAAGTACCCAAATGGAAGTTCATGTAAAACCAAACTTTATTGCATGGCCTCCTCGAGTTCATCCGGCTCCAAATCCATGATCTCACGATTCACTGAAAATATAAGGGAGAAGGTGAGTCACCAAGACTCAGATGCATATTCCTCTCCCTGTAAATACCACATACTTACACAAATTATAACAAAGCAACATATATGTATAATGCACCCAACCTAGCCATCCATAACTCCATTTCAACCCCGTGTGGTACCAAACCACTGGTGGTGCCAAACCACTAGTGTCCAAAGACACAAATGTGATACCAAATCACTGGTGACCGTAGTCACGAATAATCCATCTGTGGGTCCAACCCACGTGTGATACCAAATCACCGCGCAGACGATCCCATATCTCAAAAGTGGGGCCAACCCACGGTGGAATTAACCACGAGGGACAAGTCGCTATGAGGTGCCAAACCTCCGGTGTCCAAGACACGAATGTGATACCAAATCACCGGTGGTGCCAAACCACGGTGTCCAAGACACGAATCATCAAGTTGGGGGGCCAACCCACGTGTGATACCAAATCAGCGCGCATTTATCCCATATCTCAAAAGTGGGGCCAACCCACGGTGGAATTAACCACGGGGACAAGTCGCTATGAGGTCCCAAACCTCCGGTGTCCAAGACACGAATGTGATACCAAATCACCGGTGGTGCCAAACCACCGTGTCCAAGACACGAATGTGATACCAAATCACCGGTGATCAAGTCACAAATAATCTTCCCCGCCTCCTCTCATATTGCCCATACCAATGCAATAGATAAACAAATCATGTCAATAAACTTTGATATGTATCCCATAAAAATATATCATAAATCGTAGATCATGATTTCAATCCACATGTATTAACAACATATTGAAACGGACTTACCCGAATCTTCATTCATACCATCATGGTATCATATCCAGATCTCATCGATTTACTCACTTTCATAATATGATTAGTTATAACACACATCAATACATATATTAACCAAGTTATAAAGTGTGTAAGATACACACCTTTCACCAACGCAATACTAAAATCCAAAGATCCGCTCTACCGCACTAGATCACCTTGCCCTACATTCGGCCAATACTTAAATCATTACTATAGACCATTTGGCCAACCACAATCCTTATCCACCATAGCCTTTGGCTTTACATCCATTAAAGAATAATGAATCGACAAAATTTCTTACCACTTGACTTACCAACCTTTGATCGCTAGAGAAAACTTAGATCGATTGCTCCCGAAGTCCCAAAAAGCCTAAATGAATAATCGATTCCTATAATGGTTAGAACCTTGCTAACAATGCCCAAAGATTCGGCTTTTGTCCACAAGAAAATGACTTAGAAAAGAGAAAAGAAATAATAATAAAATCAGCCATGAACACTTACCTATTATCCAATTCGATTGAAGAAAAACCAAAAGAATCTACCCTTGAAAATTCGCCAAAACAAAACAATAAGAGAAAGGGAAGTTTTGGCAAAATGATTAAATAGTCAAAGAAATTCGGCTATGGTTGATTTGTAATAACAAAAAGGATTCGATTAAAGTGGAGAAAGAGAAAGGAAAAAGGAAGAAGATGGAAGAGATTTCGATGGGAGAGGAATGTTTATGGCTTTGAACAAAAATGAAAGAAAGTAAAGAGAGATGGAGAGAAGGAAGTTTCTGGCCAAGAGAAAGTAGGAGAAATATGGGTTGAACAAGTATGTAAGAATGGGAAAGATGTTGTGAAAAAAGAAATTCGGCCAAGCACAAAGATTGTTTCGGTTTTGATACACTTTGATGCACTAGGAGAAACTTGCAAAAACTAGAAAGGATTTTCTGGTTATGACACAAAAACAATTATTGAAGGCCAAAACAACACCTAAAACTCGCCTTATGACCAAGACACATTCGGCTATAGGAGTGTTTGAGGAGAGAAAAGAAATTGGTGATCATAAACTTAGGAGAAATGGCCAACTAGCTACTAACCTACAAAAGCTACCAACAAAAATCGGTCAAGCCCTCCCCTAGACCAAGATGCCGTCCACATACATGCACTAAAGGCCTAGAATTACTTTCCAAAACATTTTCCTACAACCAAGCCTTATGTCTCCCCAACCTTCCATAATCTTAAGATTCTTATCCCCTATTTCATGCTTTCCTTAATCCAAAATTCAACTTACCAAAAACTTAAGGTCCAACCTATCATAAACATAGGTTGACCGTCCATCAATGCTAGAACACAAAATAAAGTCTTCAAAAAAAATGCTTTCCATGATACTCGAACCTCTAACCTCAAGCCACCTTTCAAGCTCCTTAACCAACTTGCCACTTACTCCTCTTGTGCTTTAATCTAGCACTTAAATTAACTTAAGTGCTAAGTTTACTTAATCCACTTCATTAAATAAACCATACTAAAAATTATTCTAACTTCCTAAATAAAATCAAGCCTTCATAAGACTATGCTAACACACAAAATTCATACCCGAGCCAACACAACTAATACTCAATTTTTGGGATGTTACAACTAATATAATCATGCTATAATACATAAAATAATATTAAAAATAATTTCTCCGGCCTCAGATTAATGGTTCCAAAACCACTATTCTGACTAGCCCCAAAATCGGGCTGTTACAATTCTCCCCCTTAGGGATTTTCGTCCCCAAAAATTTTACCAGTGATAAGGTTTGGGTATTGTAACACCCCAAACCCGGTCAAAACGCTACGACCGAATCTGGCATGTCACAGGGAAGAAAACATTTTTGAGAACCGAGTTATTGCCATGAGTTGGGAAAAATCTTTGATTTTATAGAAACAGAGTTTGTATTGAGTGATCATTTGAAAACAATCTGGAATCTTAGCTTGAAAAGTTGAGTTGCCTTGTTATTAAAAACCCGAATGTTAAATTACTCAATTGTAAAATCCTGAAAATCCTGAAGTTCTTTAAATTTTGGAAATCACCCATTTCAAAACCGTATTAAACGTGTCTTAATAATCTGATAAAGTAGAAGAGAATTTATAAAACAAGTAAAACCAAACCAATGTTTAAATGGCCTTATTACATTACCCAAAATCCAAATTAAAGAAAAATAACTCCAAATTAACTATTAAAGTAAAATCCAAAATACTATGCATGGCCACCTCGAGTCCACCTCGCTCGTATCTCTGCATCTAAGGATTACCCGCAAAGATTAACGAAAAGGGTGAGTCACCGAGACTCAAAGTGTGTAAATCCCCGTCCAAAAGATATTAGGCCCTCACACAGATTCATATGCAAAGTAAGTATGCAATGAAACCCAACCAACCTAGGCATCCATCCGTATCTCCTGTGTCTACCCAACACTTGTGGCACCTAGCCACTGGTGGTACCTAACCACTGGTGACAAAAGTCACAAATAATCATATGTGGGGCCAACCCACTTGTGGTACCTAACCACCGGTGACAATCCCTTATATCAATACGTGGGGCACCCACTGTGGTACCAAACCACCGGGACGAGTCACGAAATAAGATATATGTGGTACCTAACCACCGGTGGTTCCAAACCACCGAGACTTAGTCACAAATTGATAATATGTGGGGCCAACCCACTTGTGGTACCTAACCACCGGTGACAACTGAAAGATCATGTTTCCTCCCTCTTCTCATCGTATCCCATTTTCATGTACATGCTTTACATTATGGTATGATCATGCTTAACGATTAATTAACATGGCACATTCAGGTTTCCATATATGCATTTATTGATAGCAAAACATAATAGACTTACCCGGAGTCCTCGCTCTTACCCACAACGGTATTTTAGTGACCTAGAATGTCACTTCGACTTTCAGACATACTAACAACTAACAAAATAACATATGAAGTGTGTGAGAGTTACACACCTGATAACACGTAATATCACGCTCTCTACATCGACACTATCGCTAATCGAAACCACAGCTATCTGCCAACGATTCTGTTCAGAAGCCAGCCCACAACCCGGTGGCCAATCCCGAACTCGACATCTCGCCGCTTCTTAAACTTAGGGGTGGGTTTACGGGTCCAACCTCCTTAGAATTGCTGGCATTCGAGTCCATGGAACAAATCTTGGTCAGAAGACCGAGTTAACACATAGGGTAAATTTGAATAGATTAACACGTTAGCAGAAAAGATCTCCTTACTTAGATCGACAAAAGCCGAAGCTTTAGGCTTGATCCACAAGTCAAGCGAATCCCGAAAGTCTCCAAAGGAATGCGACACCCCCTTCCACCTACATTCGGCCAAGCCCCCAAACATTAGGCCAATTAGCCATTCGGCTTTGGCTCCCCAAAGCGAAAGAGAAGATAAAGATACAGAAGAAATCGTCACTAACCTTAACACATGAGATCCAGTTATCACCTAAGAGGATTCGGTACTAGCACAATAGAAGAGAAGATTCGGCAAAGCAGGGAAGAAGATGAAAGAGCCGAAAAAGAACTACCAATGGAATTTAGGAGTTTTTGGTTTTAGAAGTGATCAAAAGAAAAGATGAAGAAGAGAAGGCCATGAAGATTCGGTTTGTAGAGAGAAATCAGAGAAGAGAACTTTGGATGGGGATATTCGGCTATTGCACAGAGAATGAAGATGACAATGGAGTTAGGGGTTTTCGGCTTTGAAATAGAAAAAGGAAAAAGAAGAAAATATGAATAGTAGATGCGGTTATGGTGCTCAAAGGAAAACGAAGAAAAGGGAAAAAGGGTTTCGGCTTTCAGAGAGAACAAGAAGAAGAAGAAGAAGAAAGAATCATAGAGAGTATGAGTCAAAAGAATTTCGGCAATAGTGAGAGATTTGTGTTTCAGAGAAAAGAAAATAAGAAGAGAAATAAAATTCAAAACAAAAAGAACCCACTTGGACACCTTAGACACTTTCAGCACAAGGCAAAACAAACCACATTCGGCACCTACCTCCCAAACCTAAAATTTGCACAAAAAAAATGACACTACAGGGTCCTATGGCCAATGTAAATTTCGGCACACTCCAACATAGGCCAAACCGATCCCCCCTCCTACACCAAACATTTGAATTTCGGCCACCACTTACACCCCGTGCTCAATCCCTTGTTTTTCTCCTTAATTTTCTCCTGATCACACATTCAAACTTGTTTGAATAATTCAAACTCCTTGAATTGCTCTCTTCTACTTATTCAAAGATATTGACCCATTCAACACTCATCCACCAGAGTCCATGCTGAGTGCAACTCTCCCTTGCCTTAAGGTCAAAAAGAAATCCCCAAAGGGAATTCCCATGCACTCGAACCAAGTCCTCTAGCTTCCCGAGGCGTCCACTTCCCTGAGCTCTAAGTGGCGCCTCCTTGCCACTTTGCTAAGGCACTCCTTTGTGTCACCCAACACAAACAATATCCCTTAAGGCCCAATTCACTAGCTTCCTAAAAGTGCTCAAAAGCAAATTTTCACCAAGACTCAAACTTACCCCTAACTCATTCCTGGACCCTAAAGTACCCTAAACTAGCATGTCAAACATAGTATTCACATACAAACACATAAAATGCAAAGGCCCTGATTTAGGATGTTACAGTTATACCCCCTTAAAATAATTTCGGCCTCAAAATTACATGGTCAAAAGAGTTGAGGGTATTGCCGCCGCATAACATCCTCTGGCTCCCATGTGGCTTCTTCTGATCCATGGTTCCGCCACAACACCTTCACCAAAGGGACTGATTTCCTACGCAATACTTTGACATCCCGATCTAAGATCCGCACTGGTTCCTCCTCAAAAGATAAGTCTGGGCTTACTTCAATTTCTTCTACTGGTACAACATGAGACGGATCCGAACGATAGCATCTAAGCATAGAGACGTGAAATACGTCATGGATCTGACTCAACTCTGAAGGTAACTCGAGCTAATAGGCTACTGGTCCCACACGTTTCAACACCCGATAAGGCCCGATAAACCTGGGGCTCAACTTGCCCTTCCGACCAAATCTCAGCACCTTCTTCCATGGTGACACCTTTAAGAAAACCTTGTCACCCATTGCAAATTCTATATCTTTCCGCTTAAGATCAACATAGGACTTCTGCCTGTCCGAAGCTTCCTTCAATCGAGTTCGAATTAGCTTAACCTTGTCTTCCGTTTCAGCAACCAACTCTGGACCCAACAACTGACGCTCACCCAACTCTGTCCAACACGTAGGTGTGCGACACTTCCAACCATATAACGCTTCATACGGCGCCATCTGAATACTCGACTGGTATCTATTGTTATACGCGAATTCTGCCAACGGTAGAAATTCTTCCCAACTACCTCTAAAGTCTAAGACACAACCCCTCAACATATCCTCCAGAATCTGAATTACCCTCTCCGACTGCCCATTAGACTGTGGATGAAACGCTGTATTGAAATCCAACTTTGTACCCAAAGCTTGATGCAACGCCTTCCAAAATCTAGACGGGAACCTAGGGTCCCTGTCTGAGATGATAGACAATGGTACCCCATACAACCTTGCAATCTCCGCTATATATAATCTAGCCAACTTCTGAAGAGAGTAATCCACACGCACAGGTATGAAATGAGCCGACTTTGTCAACCGGTCAACTATTACCCAAACCGAATCCTTCTTAGTAGGCGTAAGGGGTAGCCCACTAACAAAGTCCATGGTGATCCTTTCCCACTTCCACTACGGAATCTTGACCGGTTGCAACAACCCCGAAGGCAACTGATGTTCCGCCTTTACCTGCTGACACGTCAAACACTTACCCACAAATTCGGTTACCTCTCGCTTTAAACCCGACCACCAAAACTATTCCCGCAAATCTTGGTACATCTTACTACCTCCCGGATGCATAGCGTATGGACTGCTATGTGCTTCTTGAAGAATCTTCTGCCTCAACTCCACATCTTTTGGCATGCAAACCTTCCCATGGAAACATAAAACTCCATCGCTGTTCAAGCTATACCCCTCTAATCCACCATTCTGCACTTGCAAAAATCGAGCGCTCAAGACATCATCTACTAGTTGTTTCTCCTTAACCTGATTTACCCATGTCGGCTTCACTTGCAGTTCCGCTATCAAACTTCCATCATCATACAAACTAAGGTGGGCAAACATTGCTCTTAAGTCTGATACAACCTTACGGCTCAACGTATCTGCGACTACGTTAGCCTTACCCGGATGATACTCAATCGAGCAATCATAATCCTTCAACAGCTCGATCCACCTTCGCTGCCTTAAATTCAACTCCTTCTGAGTAAGGAGTTATTTCAAACTCTTGTGATCCGTGTAAACAATAGACTTCTCCCCATACAAGTAATGTCTGCAGATTTTCAGGGCGAAACCACTGCAGCTAGCTCCAGGTTATACGTCGGATAATTCACTTCGTGAGGCCTCAACTGTCGAGAAGCATACGCTACTACCTTCCCCTCTTGCATGAGCACACATCCTAACCCTGTATGCAACGCATCACAATAGACAGTAAACTCTTTCCCTACTTCAGGCTGAATCAACACCGGAGCTTCCGTCAAAATCCTCTTTAACTTCTCAAAACTTTCTTGTTGTTTGTCGACCACACAAACGGAACCCCTTTCCTTAACAACTTGGTTAATGATCTTTGTAATCAAAGAAAACCCTTCCACAAACCTTCTGTAATACCCCGCTAGACCAAGAAAACTCCGAATCTCCGCCACAGACTTAGGTAGTTTCCAATCCAACACAGCTTCAATCTTCCGAGGGTCCACCCTAATTCCCTCAGCTGACACCACATGACCCAAAAAGGTAACTTCCCTTAGCCAGAACTCGCACTTACTAAACTTTGCGAATAACTGCTTCTCCCTCAGAATTTACAAAACCACACGAAGATGTGCATCATGCTCCTCCTCAGACTTCGAGTACACTAGAATATCGTCTATAAACACTACGACGAACTGATCCAGATACGGTTGAAAAACCCGATTCATCATATCCATAAACACTGCTGGTGCGTTGGTCAATCCAAACTCAACCTCACGATCTGGAGGCAATCCCGAAAGCTCTTCTAGAAAAACATCAAAAAATTCTTTTACCATTCGAACATCCTCCACAGTTGATTCCTTAACCTCCAAAGCACAAACATAAGCCGCAAACGCCTTACATCCTTTCCTCACCATTTTCTCGGCCTTCAAAGTGGATACCACATTAGATAGGTAGTTCCTTCTCTCACCTATCACCACCACCTCTTCACCCTCGACAGTTCTCAACTCCATGCGCTTGGCTGCACAGTACAAACTTGCTTGATATTTTACTAACCAATCCATACCTAAGATCAAATCGAAATCCCGAAATGGCAGTTCCATCAGATCAGCCGGAAACACTACCCCTTGAAGTTCTAGGGGTACATCCTTATACAGTTTATTCACTACTACAGAGTGACCTAGAGGGCTAATTACAGTCATCTCCCCAGAAGAAGTCTCATAGTCTAAGTTCAGAGTTCCCGCTATAGTACTAGAAACATAAGAGTGCGTCGAACCAATATCAATCAAGGCAGTATAAGGCAACCCATAAACTAAGAACGTACCGGTTATTACGTCTGGTGCGTCGCCCTCCTCTAGACGCCTAGCCGCATAGACCAACCCAGGCTATCTTGCATCTGTATTCCCAGCACCTCTGCCCGGTGCTCCATGGCCTCGACCAAACCATTACCCCCTCTGGCCGACCACGACCCTCTACGGTTCTTGACCATCTCTTACAGTATTGTGCACGCCCTTGACCCTCGGGCCGAGTCCTAACTGGCCTCCGCGGGCAATCCCTTATCCGATGGTCCATCGACCCACACTCGAAGCATCCTCTGTTACCTGTCCAACACTCTTCCGAATGAAACTTCCCGCATCGAGCACACTGCTATGGCCATCGAAAGCAAATGTGAGCTTATTTGCTGACTCGCCCGCCTAATCTAGCCCTTTTCGAAAACCCCAACAGAACCTTGATGGCCCAAAACTCCTTTTATTCCTATTTTCTGCCCTGACTTTGTTTCTCGGACTGCCTCACCTCCTCGGCTATCTTGGCCTTTTCCACAAGGACAGCAAATTCCCTCTCTCGCTGTGGAGCAATCAACACCCGCAGCTCATCTCTCAACCCGTCCACAAACCTAACACAGCGCTCATGGTCCGTAGCCACAATACCCCAGGCATAACAGCTTAACCGTAAGAATTCCACCTCGTACTCGGACACCGACTTACTCCCCTGAACCAGATTCAAAAATGGCTTACGCTGCGCATCCACATAACTAGACCCGACGTACTTCCTCTGAAATGCCGCTTTGAAGAAATCCTAGGTGATATCATCGGCCATCGCACCATCCCTGACCGTGAGCCACCACTGATAGGATTCGTCCCGAAGAAGAGACACGATCCCTTTCAACTTCTCCTCAGCCGTGAAGTCAAGATCATCCGTTATTAAGCTCGATGCGCCTCTAACCATGTTCAAACCGTTGGGGCTACACCGCTAAACACCCCTAAACACTTCCGCTCCATTAGCTCAGAGTCGTTCAGACAAAGATTTCCGAACCCCCGTACCTATGCCTGCTCCAGCAACTCTCTCCAAGACCCGTAGCATCGCTTGAGACACCGCGTCGTCTCCACCCGTTTGGTCTGAAACTCGGTTCCATCACTACTTGGTGGTGGTGGCACCTCATTCTCGACCCATGGCGGACCCTACCGGGTTCCGATACAGTAATCCTACCCCTACCACGACCACGTACGTTACGCCCACGTCCCCGAGTGCTCATGACTAACATTCACGATTTAATCTAATTTAGGAAAATTTTATGAATCAGCTTCCTCCACTGTTTATTACAGAACTGTCTTATGAGTATATATTCAGAGTAATTTTTTCGCGAGTACGTACATTCCTACAGGCTTCAATCTCTAAAGTAGGGTTTTCTAATACTAGTAATCGTATCTCGAAACAATCATATCACAAAACAATTAAATCATACAATCAATAATTAGAAAACTTACCATCGCGGATTGGTGCCGGAGACTCAGGTGCCATGCTTCCCAAAAACATGTATTTCATCGAAACCATTTTACAAACCCTCTATTGAAAAATAATTTGGGCCTTATACCCACAGTCGAGCTTTTGAACTTGGCTTTGATACCACAATTGTAACACCCCAAACCCGGTCAAAATGCTATGACCGAATCTGGCATGTCACAGGGAAGAAAATATTTTTGAGAACCGAGTTATTGCCATGAGTTGGGAAAAATCTTTGATTTTATAGAAACAGAGTTTGTATTGAGTGATCATTTGAAAACAATCTGGAATCTTAGCTTTAAAAGTTGAGTTGCCTTGTTATTAAAAACCCGAATGTTAAATTACTCAATTGTAAAATCTTGAAATTCCCAAAGTTCTTTAAATTTTGGAAATCACCCATTTCGAAACCGTATTAAACGTGTCTTAATAATCTGATAAAGTATAAGAGAATTTATAAGAAAAAGTAAAACCAAACCAACGTTTAGATGGCCTTATTACATTACCCAAAATCAAAATTAAAGAAAAATAACTCCAAATTAACTATTAAAGTAAAATCCAAAATATTATGCATGGCCACCTCGAGTCCATCTCGGCTCCGTATCCGCAGTCTAAGGATTACCTGCAAAGATTAACGGAAGGGGTGAGTCACTGAGACTCAGTGTGTAAATCCCCGTCCAAAAGATATTAGGCCCTCACACAGATTCATATGCAAAGTAAGTATGCCATGCAACCCAACCAACCCAGGCATCCATCCGTATCTCCTGTGTCTACCCAACACTTGTGGTACCTAGCCACTGGTGACAAAAGTCACAAATAATCATATGTGGGGCCAACCCACTTGTGGTACCTAACCACTGGTGACAATCCCTTATATCAATACGTGGGGCCAACCCACTGTGGTACCAAACCACTGGGACGAGTCACAAAAATAAGATATATGTGGTACCTAACCACTGGTGGTTCCAAACCACTGAGACTTAGTCACAAATTGATAATATGTGGGGCCAACCCACTTGTGGTACCTAACCACCGGTGACAAATGAAAAGATCATGTTTCCTCTTCTTCTTCTCATCGTATCCCATTTTCATGTACATACTTTACATTATGGTATGATCATGCTTAACGATTAATTAACATGGCACATTCAGGTTTCCATATATGCATTTATTGATAGCAAAACATAATAGACTTACCCGGAGTCCTCGCTCTTACCCACAATGGTATTTTAGTGACCCAGAACGTCACTTCGGCTTTCAGACATACTAACAACTAACAAAATAACATATGAAGTGTGTGAGAGTTACACACCTGAGAACACGTCATATCACGCTCTCTACGTCGACACTATCGCTAATCGAAACCACAGCTATCTGCCTACGATTCTGTTTAGAAGCTGGCCCACAACCCGGTGGCCAATCCCGAACTGCTGACACTGCTCGCCTCTTAAACTTAGGGGCTGGGTTTATGGGTCCAACCCCCTCCTTAGAATTGCTGGCATTCGAGTCCATTGAACAAATCTTGGTCAGAAGACCGAGTTAACACATAGGGTAAATGTGAATAGATTAACACGTTAGCAGAAAAGATCTCCTTACTTAGATCGACAAAAGCCGAAGCTTTAGGCTTGATCCACAAGTCAAGTGAATCCCGAAAGTCTCCAAAGGAATGCGACACCCCCTTCCACCTACATTCGGCCAAGCCCCCAAACATTAGGCCAATTAGCCATTCGGCTTTGGCTCTCCAAACCGAAAGAGAAGATAAAGATACAGAAGAAATAGCCACTAACCTTAACACATGAGATCCAGTTATCACCTAAGAGGATTCGGCACTAGTACAGTAGAAGAGAAGATTAGGCAAAGCAGGGAAGAAGATGAAAGAGCCGAAAAAGAACTACCAATGGAACTTAGGAGTTTTCGGTTTTAGAAGTGATCAAAAGAAAAGATGAAGAAGAGAAGGCCATGAAGATTCGGTTTGTAGAGAGAAATCAAAGAAGAGAACTTTGTATGGGGATATTCGGCTATTGCACAGAGAATGAAGATGAGAATGGAGTTAGGGGTTTTCGGCTTTGAAATAGAAAAAGGAAAAAGAAGAAAAGATGAATAATAGATGCGGTTATGGTGCTCAAAGGAAAACGAAGAAAAGGGAAAAAGGGTTTCGGCTTTCAGAGAGAACAAGAAGAAGAAGAAGAAGAAAGAATCATGGAGATTGTGAGTCAAAAGAATTTCGGCAATAGTGAGAGATTTGTATTTCAGAGAAAAGAAAATAAGAAGAGAAATAAAACTCAAAACAAAAAGAACCCACTTGGACACCTTAGACACTTTCGGCACAAGGCAAAACAAACCACATTCGGCACCTACCTCCCAAACCCGAAATTTGCACAGAAAAATGACACTACAGGGTCCTATGGCCAATGTAAATTTCGGCACACTCCAACATAGGCCAAACCGATCCCCTCCAACACCAAACATTTGAATTTCGCCACCACTTACACCCCTTGCTCAATCCCTTGTTTTTCTCCTTAATTTTCTCCTGATCACACATTCAAACTTGTTTGAATAATTAAAACTCCTTGAATTTCTCTCTTCCACTTATTCAAAGATATTGACCCATTCAACACTCATCCACCAGTCAGTCCATGCCGAGTGCAACTCTCCCTTGCCTTAAGGTCAAAAAGAAATCCCCAAAGGGAATTCCCATGACTCAAACCAAGTATCTCCAGCTTCCCTGAGGCGTCACTTCCCTGAGCTCTAAGTGGCGCCTCCTTGCCACTTTGCTAAGGCACTCCTTTGTGTCACCCAACACAAACAATATCCCTTAAGGCCCAATTCAGCTAGCTTCCCTAAAAGTGCTCAAAAAGCAAATTTTCACCAAGACTCTGGCTTACCCCCAACTCATTCCTGGACCCTAAAGTACCTTAAACTAGCATGTCAGACATAGTATTCACATACAAACACATAAAATGCAAAGGCCCTGATTTAGGATGTTACAGTTATACCCCCTTAAAATAATTACCTGGTCAAAAGAGTTGAGGGTATTGCTGCCGCATAACATCCTTTGGCTCCCACGTGGCCTCTTCTGATCCATGGTTCCGCCACAACACCTTCACCAAAGGGACTGATTTCCTACGCAATACTTTGACATCCCGATCTAAGATCTGCACTGGTTCCTCCTCAAAAGATAAGTCTGGGCTTACTTCAATTTCTTCTACTGGCACAACATGAGACGGATCCGAACGATAGCGTCTAAGCATAGAGACGTGAAATACGTCATGGATCTGACTCAACTCTGAAGGTAACTCGAGCTGATAGGCTACTGGTCCCACACGCTTCAACACCCGATAAGGCCCGATAAACTTGGGGCTCAACTTGCCCTTCCGACCAAATCTCAGCACCTTCTTCCACGGTGACACCTTTAAGAAAACCTTGTCACCCACTGCAAATTCCATATCTTTCCGCTTAAGATTAGCATAAGACTTCTGCCTGTCCGAAGCTTCCTTCAATCGAGTTCAAATTAGCTTAACCTTGTCTTCTGTTTCAGCAACCAACTCTAGACCCAACAATTAACGCTCACCCAACTCTGTCCAACACGTAGGTGTGCGACACTTTCGACCATATAACGCTTCATACGGTGCCATCTGAATACTCGACTGGTAGTTATTATTATACGCAAATTTCGCCAACGATAGAAATTCTTCCCAACTACCTCTGAAGTCTAAGACACAACCCCTCAACATATCCTCCAGAATCTGAATTACCCTCTCCGACTGCCCATCAGACTGTGGATGAAACGCTGTACTAAAATCCAACTTTGTACCCAAAGCTTGATGCAACGCCTTCCAAAATCTTGACGTGAACCTAGGGTCTCTGTCTGAGATGATAGACACTGGTACCCCATGCAACCTTACAATCTCCGCTATATATAATCTAGCCAACTTTTGAAGAGAGTAATCCACACGCACAGGTATGAAATGAGCCAACTTTGTCAACAGGTCAACTATTACCCAAACCGAATCCTTCTTAGTAGGTGTAAGGGGTAGCCCACTAACAAAGTCCATGGTGATCCTTTCCCACTTCCACTGCGGAATCTTGACCGGTTGCAACAACCCCAAAGGCAACTGATGTTCTGCCTTTACCTGCTGACACGTCAAACACTTACCCACAAATTCGGTTACCTCTCACTTTAAATCCGGCCACCAAAACTATTCCTACAAATCTCGGTATATCTTACTACCTCCCGGATGCATAGCATATGGACTGCTATGTGCTTCCTGAAGAATCTTCTGCCTCAACTCCACATCTTTTGGCATGCAAACCTTCCCATGGAAACATAAAACTCCATCGCTGTTCAAGCTATACCCCTCTAATCCACCATTCTGCACTTGCAAAAATCGAGCGCTCAAGACATCATCTACTAGCTGTTTCTCCTTAACCTGATTTACCCATGTCGGCTTCACTTGTAGTTCTGCTATCAAACTTCTGTCATCATACAAACTAAGGTGGGCAAACATTGCTCTTAAGTCTGATACAACCTTACGGCTCAACGCATCTGCCACTATGTTAGCCTTACCCGGATGATACTGAATCGAGCAATCATAATCCTTCAACAGCTCGATCCACCTTCGCTGCCTTAAATTCAACTCCTTCTGAGTAAAGAGGTATTTCAAACTCTTGTGATCTGTGTGAACAATAGACTTCTCACCATACAAGTAATGTCTCCAGATTTTCAGGGCGAAAACCACTGCAGCTAGCTCCAGGTCATGCATCGGATAATTCACTTCGTGAGGCCTCAACTGTCGAGAAGCATACGCTACTACCTTCCCCTCTTGCATCAAGACACATCCTAACCTCAGATGCGACGCATCACATTAGACAAGAAACTCTTTCCCGCTTCAGTCAATCAACACCGAGCTTCCACAAAATCCTTTTAACTTCTCAAAACTTTCTTGTTGTTTGTCAGACCACACAAACGGAACCCCTTTCCTTAACAACTTGGTTAACGGTGCTACAATCAAAGAAAACCCTTCCACAAACCTTCTGTAATACCCCGCTAGACCAAGAAAACTCTGAATCTCCGCCACAAACTTAAGTGGTTTCCAATCCAACACAGCTTCAATCTTCCGAGGGTCCACCCTAATTCCCTCAGCTGACACCACATGACCCAAAAAGGTAACTTCCCTTAGCCAGAACTCGCACTTACTAAACTTTACGAATAACTGCTTCTCCCTCAGAATTTGCAAAACCACACGAAGATGTGCATCATGATCCTCCTCGGACTTCGAGTACACCAGAATATCATCTATAAACACTACGACGAACCGATCCAGATACGGTTGAAAAAGCCAATTCATCATATCCATAAACCCGTAATCACATCTGGGGATGAAGCCTCTTCACGAGCGCGAATGGCATAAGTCCTTGCAGGAGCTTTACCCTCTGATCTCATAGTAGAATCTCTAGGCGCACCTCTACTGCTAGCCCCCCTTCCTGGGTTTTTTTGTGGTCTACCTCTAGAAGGAGCATTACCCGCTCGCACATCTTGCTTTCTGTCTTTCTCATCCATCTCAGGACAGTTTCGAATGAAGTGGTCTAGTGAACCGCACTTGAAACAGCCTCTATCATTTCCTCGACACTCACCAAAATGTTGTCTACCACACTACGAACACTCCGATTTATTTGGTCGAGCACTACCATCACTCGCAATAGAAGTGGTTTGAGCTTTAGACACCGTGTACTGCTTATTCTTATTTCTACACGAGAATCCAACTGAAGCATTAGATCGAGTAGTGAACTCTCTCGATTTCTTGGAGGAGGACTGAAATGATTTCCCCAAATGTCTTTTCTTTGAGTCACGAGACTCAATATCAGCCTTCCTTTTCTCTTTCGCCAATTCCTCAGCCTTGCAAGCTCTCTCAACGAGCACCACAAATTCCTTGAGCTCTAGAATGCCAACTAAAAGTCAAATGTCTTCGTTCAATCCGTCCTCAAATCTCTTACACATGATGGCTTCGGTAGATACGCACTCCCTAGCGTATTTGCTAAGCCTCACGAACTCACGCTCATACTCCGTTACCGTCATTCGGCCTTGCTTTAGTTCAAGAAATTCCTTCCTTTTCTGGTCTATAAACCTCTGGCTAATATACTTTTTACAGAACTCTTCCTGGAAGAATTCCCAAGTTATCCTCTCCCTCGGTACAATTGACACAAGCGTGTTCCACCATTGGTAAGCCGAGTCTCGTAGGAGTGACACTACACACTTCATACACTCCTCTGGTGTGCAAGACAATTCATTGAATACCCTAATGGTATTTTCTAGCCAGAACTCTGCCCTCTTTGGGTCATCATCTATATTCGCTCTAAATTTCTCAGCCCCTTGCTTATGAATTCTGTCTACCGGAGGTTTTTCCCTTCTAATCATTTCCACTACTTGGGGAGCTGTAGGGGCAGGCTGAGGGATTGGAGGGGGTGGAGGAGGTGGAGCGTTCGGGTTTGTACGAACAAACTCCAAATACCAAGCATTCATCATATGGAGGAAGGCTTCTCTAGCCCCTTCGCCCTGACTCAGTGTCACGGGCCCACTTTCGACTGGCGCGGTCCCTTCTGCGGGAGCCGGCGCATTACATTCGACATCATCCGCCACTGCTCCGTCGGGATTCATTTACTATATAAAAACACATTTTAAAATGTCAGGAGTCGTCACACTATCATAATTCATATATGGCATGTATAGCTAGACTCGTACACACGCTAGTTTAGTCCGAGAATCGACTAAACCATAGCTCTGATACCACTAAATGTAACACCCTTTACTCGTATCTTATGCCGGAACAAGGTATGAGGCGTTATTTAACTTAATAACATGCATACAAACACTTCTGAGTTATGAAATTTTGTTCAAATTTAAAACTTTTCAAACTTTGTCTTAAAATCCCTAAAATGAGCTTACGAGGCCCAAAACACACATTACAAATGGTTTGAAACCAAACCGAGTTCTTTAGAAAACTTTGGAAAATGTCACTAAAAACAGGGGCACACGCCCATGTGGAAAGGCGACACGCCCGTATGATCTCATAACATGGCCATGTTGAAGGACAGTGTAACTCACATGGCTTAAGCATATAGGGACACGCCCGTGTCCATTGCCCGTGTGGATTTATTTCTCACTTCGAACCTACAGGGGTTTTCACACGGCCTGGCACACACCCGTGTCCATGGCTCGTGTCCCTCACACGGCCATGACACATCTGTGTCACAGCCCGTGTGTTAAAACCTTGACATTCTGTTTCTAACGTCAGTAACATTTTAGGGTCACACGGCCAAGGCACACGCCCGTGTGTTAGGCAGTGTGGCGAATTTAATTTCGTATTTAAGGTGCAGACTTCACACGGCCTGGGCACATGCCCATGTATTATGGTTGTGTCATCCACACAGTTGAGACACGCGGTCGTGCCTCAGCCCGTGTGGTTACTACTGGGCATTCTGTTTTACCAAATTAAGGTGCAGGGGACACACGGCCAGACTATACGCCCACAGGGTAGATCGTGTGTCACACACGGCCTAGACACACGCCCATGTGTCTACCCATGTGGACAAAAACAAGGCTATTTACCAAGTCCTTTTGCCACCCTTACTTGCACCAACATAAGCCACAACCAAGACATACACACATCAAGACCACTACACTCCATTCACATGCAAAACATACCACATATTTCACCATGCAAATTACACATTCATGAAATACATCATCATTTACATATATCAATATCAAGTATTAGCCATCATCCATGGCCTTATACAAAATGAATCAATCTTCAAGACAAGCCAACACATTTGGCCAAAATAATATGACACTTGACAAAAGACCGAGTCCCTATACATGCCATACTTAAAATGATAAATCTAACTATACCAAATGTTCAGGTTGATAGTGTGATTGATGCCTCTGACGTCTGTTGATCCCCGAGCTAGCTTTGTGGCACTATAAGAAAATGGAAAAGAGAGGGAGTAAGCATAAACCTTAGTAAGTTGCATGTAAATAAGTAACAACATCAACCATGCATCTTTAAACACATACTATAATATAAACCATCACATCATTCTTGATTTAGGAATGGTAGATTTACTACATATTTACACATCACAAATATAAGCCAAAGATTACAAAATCGTCCCAAAATCATTCTCATAGATAGAACTTACTGAATTTCATCATTACCATTAAGGTATCATAACTAAGCTCATATCTCATGAGTTTCGAGTAAGAACCTGTACCACTCACAACATGATCATATCCATTCATATCTTTATCATAAGATTTAAATAACCCGTGGAACCATTTGGAATACTAAAGTATATCATATAAACCTCACACAAGTGGGTAAAAGGCCGATGCGATGTCCCAGACATGGTCTTACACTGGCTCACATGTCGAGGCCGATGCCATGTCCCAGACATGGTCTTACACTAGCTCTCGTCTCAATGCCGCTGCCATGTCCCAGACATGGTCTTACACTGGCTCTCATAATGTGGCCGATGCCATGTCCCAGACATGGTCTTACACTGGCTCTCATATCAATGCCGATTCCATGTCCCAGACATGGTCTTACACTGGCTCTTATATATCCCTAATGTCATGGCATGGATATCCGATCTATTCCTAAGGTTCAACCGGGAGTATACCACCTCAAATTTTGTCATGCATATTCATAACAATAATCAAACATTTTATGCAATATCAATTGTTTAATACATAATAATAGTAGAGTTGTATTATTTACATACAACTTACCTCGGTATACAAAATATGGGCGACTAGTTCGATTTAATCCAATAGCTTGGTTTTCCCTCGGTCTAGGTCCGGACTCCATTTTTCTTGATCTATAATGACAAATTCACTTATTTAATTACTACATTAATCAAGAGTCAAAATTACCATTTTGCCCCTAGACTTTCACATAATTACGATTTTGCCCCTAGGCTCGTAAAACGATTTTAATCAAATTTCCTCATTAACCAACTCTAGCCGAACCTTTATTACTCTTATAGCAACTCACAAATCCAATTATTTCACACATTTACTACCCATTTTATAACTTTTACAAAAAGGTCCATTTTAGGTGTTTTCATGAAAACCCCTTTCACAAAAGTTGTTTATTTAACAACCAAGATTCATTTTCTTCCATAAAATTTCAGAAAACAACATGAATACTCACATGGTAAAACCCTAGACTCTCAACCATTTTTGCAAAATAGTCCCTCCATTAGTTAGCTTAAGCTACAAGGGTTACAAAAAATACAAAAATCAACAAAAAAATGATCATCAAAATGACTTACTTGCAAGGGTTGTAAGTTGCTGAAAATTTTCAAGCTTCCATGGCTGTTTTCTTGGAGAAAAAAATCGGTGGAGAAAAGAAAAGATGATAGCCTTTTCTTTTTGTTTTATTTTATTTTATCTGTTAAGTCACCAAACCACCTAACCTTGACCAATTTCACAATTAAAAATTCCATGTCCAGCCACCACATTTTTATTTGTCTTTTTTACTCAATAAGGACCTCTACTTTAGTCTTCCATAGCTATTTAACACCTATAGGTTGTAGAACAAAACTTTCGCACTTTATGTGATTTAGTCCTTTTTTCAAAATTAAGCATGAAATCGCTAAAATTAATTTACCAAAATTTTCGAACACTAATATAATCATGCTATAACACATAAAATAATATTAAAAATAATTTCTCTGACCTCGGATTAATGGTTCTGAAATCACTGTTCTGACTAGCCCCAAAATCAGGCCGTTACAAGATTCGTCCCGAGAATATATTAGAATATCATCAATAAACACAACAACAAATCGGTCCATATACGGTCTAACGATTCGATTCATCAAACCCATAAATACTGTAGGAGCATTAGTTAACCCAAATGACATAACGAGAAATTCATAGTGCCCGTACCTGGTCCTGAATGCAGTTTTCAGCACATCCGAATCTTTAACCCATAACTGATAATAACACGAACGTAAATCAATATTTAAGAATACCGTTGCACCTTTTAGCTAATCAAACAAATCATCAATTCTCGACAATGGATACTTATTTGTAATAGTAACCTTGTTTTACTGTCAATAATCGATACAAAGTCTCATTGATCCATCTTTCTTCTTTACAAACAAAAGTGGTGCACCCCAGGGCGACAGACTCGGTTATGCAAAACCTCTATCTATTAACTCTTGCAACTGAGCTTTCAACTCTTTCAACTCTTTCGGAGCTATTTTGAACGGAGCTATCGATATCGGTGATGTTCCCGGTACTAACTCAATAGTAAACTCAACCTCTCTGATCAGTGGTAACCCGGGTAATTCTTCTGGAAATACATCTGGATATTCACTAACCACCGGTACTGAATCAATCTTCAACACAGACACTTTTGTATCTAATACATATGCAAGATAAGCATCGCAACCCATTCTCACATACTTCTGTGCTAACATAGCTGATACCACGATAGGCAACTCACTCGAAACATTGGATTCAATACGAAGAGTCTCACTGTTCTGACATTTCAACTGAATAAGCTTTCATCTACAGTCTACAATTGCATCATGCAGTGTCAGCTAATCCATGCCCAAAATCACATCGAATTCATCAAACGGTAAAAGCATCAAATTGGCCGGAAAACTGTAACCCCGAGTCATCAAAGGACAATTCTTGCAGACTTTATCAATTAGGACATACTGACCGAAGGGGTTCGATACTTTAACCACAAATTCAGTGGACTCGACAGGTAAAATTTTACTAGACGCTAAATTTGTACATACATAAGAATGGGTTGATCCGGGATCAATCAAAGTAGTTACATCAGTGTTATGAGGAGAAAAAGTACTAGTGATAATATCTGGCACCGACGCTTCACGAGCGCGAATGGCATAAGCTCTAGCTGGCGCCCGTGCCTCGGATCTCATTGCAGAATCTCTTCTTACTCCTCGGCTACCACTCATATTTCAAGTATTTCGGAGTGGTCTCCCTCTAGCAGCTATATTGCTCGGCCTCACGGTTTGAGCTTTTTTCTTCTCAGACTTTTTAGGACAATCTCTAAGGTAGTGGTCGAAGGACCCACACCTAAAACATGCTCTACTTTTAACTCGACACTCGACATAATGTCGCCTGTTGCAGTGTTTGCACTCAGGTCTAGCATTTCTAACACTACCCACGCTAGCTACAGATGTAGCCTAGGGTTTAGGACTAGAGTGTCTCACATCTCTCTAACACCCCCAACCTGTATCCGTCGCCGAAACAGGGTTACGAGGCATTACCAAGGAGTACAGAACACTTACAGATAATTTGAAATCATTATCTTTACACAAATAGTACACTTGAGGTGTACAGTTCTATAATTATGAATAAACACATTTATCAAACATATTCCATGTTTTCATATATCACAGTCTCATATTTCCATGTATCAAGTACCATCATTTTCTTGTATTTCAGACAAATACCTGTAACAATTCATAGACATGCAACTCACTAACTCTTCCTGCCAATCATAATTTAAATTGACACACTTATTGAGTCCAATTTCAATGTTCACTAAAATCTATCATATAAATTTGGATATACGTATCCCCCAATAGATTCCATGTACATATATCATCATCTCAAATTTCCACATACATTTACTTTCCACATTATGAACTCAAATAATATATACAAAATATACCAATGTATTTCAAGTACGTTTTCATAATATTTCATTTCAAATTCAAATTATTTCATATTAGAACTTTTCTCATTAACTCATTTGGAATACCAATTCATACGGATAATACACTTAAGGTGTACAAATATATAATCACAAATGAACTCATTCATCAACCAAGATTTATGTTCATGTCTCATCAACTCGTATTTCCTTATATCACATAATTTCATGTAACACTTACCAAACTTTGTCAAATTAGTGAACGTCTTACAAAATTGGTTTGCACCGGTATGCACTGAATTTCACTGATAATCACTGATGTCATAGCATAGCTATGGTCTTTTCACTAGAATGCCATAGCTCAGCTATGGTCTTACGTCTTCACTATCATTATGCCATGGTGAAACCATGGATTTATCCGTCAATTCATCACTTTTCACTAGAATGCCATAGCCCAGCTATGGACTTATACGGATATCATTTATCACTTGTAGCCGAAGCTACCACTATTCACTTGTAGCCAGAGCTACCACTTTTCACTGATCAGGTAGCCAGAGCTACCACTTTTCACTTATCACATAGGAGCTCACTCTCGAGCCATTCACATTCACGGGTCTGCTCACACAAGCTGTCGGTCATTACGTAACTACTCAGTGCTGCTCACACAAGCTGTCAGGTATCCGCAACACATGTCAGATTACCCAGCCACTGGTAGAACTTATAAGACCAGCACCCGTTTCACATAGTCATATTCAATTACACTTAGTCGTTACATGATCACATGTATTTTCACTTAGTCAATTTCCCGTTGAACTCATCGGAATAATAACAGATACACGGTGGCTTGCACATAGTACCACCCACATAGTAGCCTGCACTTAGTACTACACATGTGACCAAAACCATCACTTACACATAGTGGCTTGCACTTAGTACCACACATGTGATCGAAACTATCGGGTACGCATAGTAGCCTGCACTTAGTACTACACACGTGACCTAAAACCATCTCGTATCTCTTGTACACATAGTGGCCTACACTTAGTACCACACATGTGACCTAGCTACCTCATTCGCATCTTTTTTATTCCGAAGGTTCAACCGGAAATTCTCACTTTTCAACATTTTACCAATTCATCCATAATCAATCACAATTCATAATTTACATCAAATAATTATTCCATATTCAACCATATCTCATATAATATAATAAAATATTAAAACATAAATAAAAACGATATATTATTTACATACAAACTTACAAATTCAATTTTTATATCATAACGGTAATCACAATTTCATAGTAAATATTCGAAATAAAATATTATATCATTTCTAATTTAACATTTATCTATTATAATCGGGCATGTGATCAATTTATAAACAAGTCATTCATATATTTTTCCTCCTCCTCCTCTCCATCCACATCCTTAATATAAATAACACTCTTGTAAGTAACATTATCTATAATTTTCACTATTTACTTATATAAATATTAAAGCTATCCATCTGTGTCATAGTCACTAAATTATTTTTATCTTGAGCTAAAGAACTCCAAATTAAGATCCACTAATTTTCCCTGAAACTAGAATCACATATCTTCTTACCATAAAATTTTAAGAATTCTTGGTTTAGCCAATAAATACAGTTTATTCTTTAAAGTCACCCCTATTTTGCTATCTGACAGTTTCGACCCTTCTTTACTAAAAATTAATTATCTCTGTGTACGGGATTCGGATGATGTTACTGTTTATTTCTCTTGAAAATAGACTCATTAAGGATTTTAAAAATATAAATTTAATTCCCTAATTATTTTCCTCCAATTTTTTATGATTTTCCAAAGTCAGAACAGGGGAACCCGAAATCATTCTGACCTTGTCTCACAAAATTTATTATATCTCATGATTCACAATTTCATTGCTTACATCATTTCTTATATAAGAAAAAAGACTTAATAAGATTTAATTTCATATTTTATTCATCCTATAATTCGATTTCTACAATTTTTAGTGATTTTTTAAAGTTAGACTACTGCTGCTGTCCAAAACTGTTTTAGTGCAAAATGTTGATTTTCATTTTGCCCCAAATTTCACAGTTCATACAATTCAGTCCTTGCTCAATTAACCCCTCAATTAAGCTAATTCTCTCAATTAATACTTTATTCTATCATTTTAAACTACTTCATAACCCTTGGAAATCAGAACTTTAGCACTGGACCTCAATTCCAAACTCTTTCACAATTAGGTCCTAAAATTAATTTCCATCAATTTTACTTGATAAAATCATCATATATCAAAATTAAAGCTTCAATTATGTGTTTATTCATCATATGCTTCCAGCACTCATCCATAGCAACTTTAAAAATTAGCCATGGAATCAAAAACTAATGACATAGTAAGTTGGACCCAATTGTAAAAGTCCAAAAACTTAGAAATTTCAAGGAGAAAGCAAGAATTAAACTTACATGAAGCTAGAGTATGAAAACCAGCTTGAACCCTCTTCCATGGCTGATTTTCAGCTGATGAATATAAAAAAAATGATGAGAGTTCTAGATATTCCAATTTGGTCCAATTTTTATTTAACTAATTTTGGCAATTTTCCAATTTTGCCCTTATTTCACCCAATTCCTGATTTTTCTCAGCTACTACAGCCCAAAATCTCTTTTAGGCTTATTTGCACTTTAGGTCCTTCCTCATTTGACAATTGAGCTATTTAATCCTTCTAGCAACTTTTACACCTTTTTCAATTTAGTCCTTTTTATTTAATTAACCACCCGAACGTCAAAATTTTCTAACGAAATTTTAATACTACCTTATTGACATTCCGTAAATATTCATAAAAATATTTATGGCTCGGTTTATAACACCGAGATCTCTATACCTCTTTTTCTCAATTTCTTGACCAAATAAATCTTTATAAAACACAATTTGTTATTTCAAAAATCTTTTAAAAACCACATTTGGCTCGTAAATATTAAATAATATAATCTACGAATTTATTTGTCGAATTTGGTGGTCTCGAACCACTATTTTTGACATCGCTAAAATTTGGGCTGTTACAATCTCTATCTCGACTAGAATGCCCCGCAGAACCAGTAGGACGGTAGTGATGTTCTTTAGATTTCTTCGATACTGATTGATGAGACTTTCTCGTAAATCTCTTTCTCAAATCTCTAGCTTCAAATTCAGCTTTTCTCTTTTCTTTGCTAAGCTCTTCGGCTTTGTGTGCTCTATCAGCTAACACCACAAACTCTTTCAATTCATGTATTCCAACTAGAAGCTTAATGTCTTCATTCAACCCGTCTTCAAAACGTTTGCACATAACCACTTTAGTTGGAATGCACTCTCGGGCATACTTGCTTAATCTGACAAACTCTCTTTCATATTCAGATATGGTCATACAACCCTGTTTTAGCTCTAGAAATTCTTTACACTTTTGATCAAGGAATCGTTACCTTATGTATTTTTTTTTGAACTCTGACTGAAAGAATTCCCATGTAACATGTTCCCTCAGTACCACAGAAATTAAAGTGCTACACCACAGGTAAGCAGCATCTTTCAGTAGAGGCATGGCACATTTAACACATTTCGCTGGCATACAAGACAATTCATCAAAGACCGGAATCGTATTCTCAAGCCAAAACTTGGCTCTCTCAGGGTCGTCATCAACTGTAGCTCTAAACTCTTCGACCCCATATTTTCAAATTTTATCAACAGGCAGTTTGGTCAAGCGTACAGGTTCTAGTACTTGAGAAACTATAGGGACCGGTTGGGGAAAAGGCGGGGATGGAGGTTGCTGAGTAGCTGGATTAGTTCAAACAAATTAAGTGAACCACTCGTTCATCATATGGAAGAAAGCTTCCTTAGCCTCTCCTCCACGACCCTTAGTTACGGGTCTCGAACCAGAAGAAGCCGCTCTGCGAACGGAGGCCGGCGCATTACTTTCTACATTATCAAAATCTGCTCGATTGGAATCCATTTCTATATGAAAACATGATTTTAAACAGTCAGAAGTCATCACACTATCACAGGTTACAAATGGCATGTATAGCTAGATTCACATACACTACGTTATTCCGAGAATCGACTAAACTATAGCTCTAATACCAATAAATGTAACACCCCTAACCCTTATCCGACGCCAGAACAGGGTTACGGAGCATTACTGGACTTATAAATCAAACAATCATACATTTAATGACCAATTCTCTAACAACTTAAAATCCATTCATAAACATTCATATAATCCCTAATACAAGCCCTCGAGGCCCCAAATAGACATTAAAAATGGTTCGGGACTAAACCAAGTACTCAAGAAATTTCTAGAAAAACATTGAAAATTTTCAAAGTTCAGGGGACACACGCCCGTGTGGCCAGGCCGTGTGGGCATCCGAAATGGGGACACACGACCGTGTCCTAGCCCGTGTTTGACCCTGTGTAACTCACTGACTTGGGTCACACAACCAACCCACACGCCCGTGTGCCAGGCCGTGTACCCTTCGAAATGGCCTCACACGCCCGTGTGCCAGGCCGTTTGCTAGGCCGTGTGAAAACTGGAAGGTATACTGACTTGTGCCACACGGCCAAGCCACACGCCCGTGTGGTAGGCCGTGTGAAGCTACTGACTTGATTTTTAAAGAAGTATCAGGTGACACACGGCCGTGTCACCTGGCCGTGTGTCACACACGGCTGAGACACACGCTCGTGTCTCTGCCCATGTGGATAAAAATAGGCCATTTTCCGAGCCATATTTCTCACCCAAATTGATACCAACCTAAGTTCAACAATGTACATGGAACCATGACATAAATATGCAATCAAAACCAACCAAAATCAAGTTTAAAACAAGTAATACCCACCTATACAACATGATACCCAAGCACATCTATTGACCACTTTAGAACATACCAATTATACTTCCAAGATATACCTAAATGGTCAAACTCATATATGAGACATTGTGCCTAAAACTTAACATGCATTCCATATCTCAATTTCAACCATTTGATACTCAAAATACCAATTCACAACCAAGGCATTCACATAGAAACTATACACCACATACCATAAGGTTATTTATACATATTTACATATCAAAATATATGTTCACCATATAAGCCAATTCAAATGGCCAAAACACAACAAGGCATATAGGCCATATTAGCCAAAACACCTATACATGCCATTTAACCAAAATATCAAAATTTCAAAATACAAAAATGAGTGTTTGATAGTGTGATGCGATTCTTGACGACTTCCAATCTGAACGGGCTTCCGAGACACTATAAAATACGAAAAATAAACAGAGTAAGCAATTAAGCTTAGTAAGTTCGTAAAACATAGAATTAAACTTACCATATAACCATAAATTTTGGTAAGTAACTCAAAGCATAACTCAATTCAATTTGGCCAAAGCCTATCACATAACCATTACCAAGTTAGCCATGTATACACATAAAAACCGAGAATTATGTATGAATTCAACAATTATTAAAATTCCATATACATGTAACATCTCTACCGTATATCCGTATATCATATATATAAACCATCTCCATGTAAATACCTGTACTAGTTCGTACCAAACTTGTATAATCTCGTAATAACACTATGCTCGTTGAACCACTTAGAATCTCATTAGATACGCGGGTAGTACACACGAGGTGTACTGAATTGTAATCTGTCAATTCCTGTACAAGTAGGCTCATACGAGCAATAAACGGTAAACCCTTCTGAGCTGAATATCGGTAAGCTCATACGAGCTAAGGTGAGTCCGCAACACATGCAGGACCTCAACCAAAACGGTAACCCTAATGACATGTCATTTGTATCCTACGAATTCCTAAGGTTCAAATGGGGCTCGGTATTCTTCATGCATTGTCGGTTATACGCTCGATAATTATGCATAAAAATTAAACTAATCACATACATATATTTCAACCAAAACGTATAAATACACAATTTATTTACACGAACTTACCTCAACCTCAAACGGAGAATATGATCGTTTAGTCCACGACTTTATCTTTTCCCCGATTTAGTTCTGAATGTTGCTTTTCTTGATCTATATAATCATATTTAATTCATTTAATCATTATTCTAATCAATTCAATACAAATTTCATGTTGTGGAAAAATTACCATTTTGCCCCTAAACATTTGACTTCTTTATAATTTTGTCCCTAGGCTCGTAAAATGAAATTCATGCAATTTCATCCACATCTAAGCCGAGCCGAATCCTATATATGCTTTTAGTAGCCCAAACATTTCACAATTTCACACATTAGACACATAATTTTCATATTTCACAATTTAACCCCTAATTGACAATTTCAACAAAAATCACTTAACAAAAAGTGTTTAACTCACAACAAGGATTCATTTTCTTCCATTAAACTTCACAAACAACTAACATGCTCTCATGGAAAAACTCTAGACTTTCAACCATATTGCAAATTAGTCCCCGGGTTAGCTAGGTTAAGCTACAACGATCCTGGAAACCTAAAAATGTTAAAAAACGGAATAAAAATGCACCTACATGCAAGAGAAGAAGTGGCTGAATATTGAAACTCCAAAAACCCTTATTTCCTTTGTGTTTTTCGGTGGAGAAGATGAAGCAAGGAGTTGGTATTTTGTTTTATTTAATTTACTCATTTTGTAACACCCCTAACCCGTAACCATCGCCAGTCTAGGGTTAAGAGGCATTACCGAACAAATTGGAAACTTTTATGAACATTTCAAATCAATAAGTATATCATCGTCATATCATAGCAAAATACAAGCATATAGTCCCTTAATGAGGTCTACGAGACCTTAAACATGCATTAGAAAAGGGTCGGGACTAAACCGAGATCATAATTTTTTTTTGAAAATCAAACATTTTTCAAAGTTACAGAGGTCACACTCCCGTGTGGGCAGGCCGTGTGCCTCACACGGCCTCAGACACACCCGCGTGTCCAAGCTGTGGCAAAACAGGGCATACATACTGACTTGTCCATGCGGCCGAGGACACGCCCGTGTGCCTCACCCGTGGTCGACACTGACTTGCATCACACGGCCAGTCACACACCCGTGTGTCCAGCCCGTGTTCGACACTGACTTGTTTTGAATTACAAACTCAAATGACACAGTCGAGCCACACGCCCGTGTGCTCAACCGTGTGGGAAAATATAGGCCATTTTCAAGGCCAATGTTCCACCCATTTTAGGGTCAAACCTACATGCAAAAACAATCATCATTTCAAGCACCAAAAGCAACCAAAACATACCAAAATGACCATGTTTTCTAACCATTCAAGAGCATATCAAACATGTCAACTTATGTACCATTTACCTCATTCTCATCACAAGTATTTCTAAGTATCATCCATCCAAAAACTTACCAATTCAATTTGACAACCTTTCATCAATAATATACCAACTTTGCATCTCAAAACCATAAACTAAAATTTACCATATTCAAATTCATTAACAAGCCATATCTCATGGCTTATATATACATCTCAAAACATCATCTAATTCAAGTAGACTATACATGCCATACTTAAAATATGCACACATTCAAAAGGTACCAAAATATGATTTGATAGTGTGATGACAATCCTCGACGATCCCCGAGCTTTTCGTAGCTTCGATAATCTATAAAACAAAGCAAACACACACAAAGTAAGCTTTCAAAAGCTTAGTAAGCCATATACAAATAAACTTATCATATAAAACATTTTTAACCATATCAATTACAAGAACTTTAACCTATCTCAATAGTATATTCATATTTCTTCTTTAGCTCAAAGGTATCTAACCATTTGTTTGACAACAATTCACATCTCCATGTATCTCATTAGATTATAGAACATTCATACAAATATCTCATTTTGTCTCCACAATTCTATGCACATATCTCACTTTTGCAAATTCACATATACTTACCTTTCATACTCTAACATAGAGTACATTTCAAATGTACCTGAATTTGTTACACATTTCACATAGTATTTCATTTCTCAAAATTGCCCGTTGAACCATTCGGAATCAAATAGGATACTCGAATAACTCAGAATACTCGTACAACGCCAACATCCCAGACGTGGTCTTACATGTAATCAAATATCGATGCCACTGTCCCAGACAGGGTCTTACACTAAATCATTTACGATGCCAATGTTCCGGACATGGTCTTACACGTAATTCTACAATCGACACCAACGTCCCAGACGTGGTCTTACACGATATCACACATCAGAACCCTATGTCATGACATATGAATCCTATCTATTCCTAAGGTTCGTACGGGACTTTTCAGACATTGTCACATTGTCGATACTTTTCTCGGTTTTCACATGTATATCTTCCAAAGCCATTCATCATAATTCAATATTATATGAACATGAATAAATCAACCTAAATACATTTATTTGTATATAGACTTCCCTCGTACGGATATAAACGGACGGTTTCGATTACTCGATCACTTTCGACTTCCCTCGGTCTAAATCCGTTTTCTTTGGTTCTTGATCTATACATATTCAAATTTAACCCATTTATTTACCAAATCATTCAATTCAATCCAAAAACACACATTTAGGGCATTTTACAATTTAGCCCTCACATTTTCACATTTTGACATTTAAGTCCTTATTCACAAAATCACAAAATACACATAATTTCTTTGTACCCATGCGTAGCCGAATTTTCATATGCTTCATATAAGTCCTCACATTTCATTTATTTCACATTTTAGTCCCTTAAAATATTATTTTCATAATTTAGTCCAAATTACTCAAATTCATCAAAAATCCAAAGACAAAACATGTTAATCTAACACATATATTTCATATTTCATCATCAACTATCACAAAACTCAAGCATTCATCAATGGAACATTTCAAAATCATCATCAAATTCCAAAATTAAGGCATGGGCTTGATAATATACTAAGCAACGATCTCAAAAATGTAGAAATTATCAAAAACCGAAACCAAAACATACCTTAATTAAGCTTAACAATGACCGAATATACAAAAGCTTCAAACCCCTTTTTCTTTCTCAATTTTCGGTCAAAAAGATGAACATAATGCATGGTTTATTGTTTTGTTTTATTATAAATAACATTAATACACATTTTACTATAATAACCTTAATGAATTAATAATAAAACTATATAATACAAGCCCATAACCGTCCACTGCATTGTTCAATGGTCTAATATCCACTTAAGGACTTCACCCTTAATAAGTCATGTCAATTCGGCATTTAATCAAATAGAAAGCCACTTTTACCTTTTATGCAATTTAATCCTTTTCTCTAATTAAGCACACAAACAATAAAATTAATTCACGAAACTTTCACACATGCTTAATCATATATTACAAGCATAGAAAATAATATTAAAATATTTTTCTAACTCGGATTTGTGGTCCCGAAACCACTATTCCAACTAGGGTCTAAACTAGACTGTTACAATTCTCTTCCTTAGGGATTTTCGGCCCCGAAAATCTTACCGTTAAATAGATTCGGATATTGTTGTTTCATAGCATCTTTAGGCTCCCACGTAGCCTCTTCCACTCCTTGTCGATGCCACAATACTTTTACTAACGGAATTTTTTTTATTTCGCAATTCTTTAATCTCGCGAGTTAAGATACGAATTGGTTCTTCCTCGTAAGTCATATCAGATTAAATTTCTATCTCAGACGGAGAAATTAGATGTGATGGATCAGATCTGTATCATCGAAGCATTGACACATGAAACACATTATGAATCTTTTCTAGTTCCGGTGGAACAATAATCTATATGCAACAGGTCCAATACGCTCAATAATTTAATACAGCCCGATGAACCTCGGACTCAATTTGCCTTTTTTGCCAAAACGAAGTATTTTCTTCCACGGAGACACTTTCAAGAATTCTTTATCACCGATCTCAAACTCGATATTTTTTCGTTTCAAGTCTGCATAAGATTTCTGACGATCTGATGCGGCTTTCAGACTATCACGAATTACTTCCACTTTTTGTTCAGTTTCTTTGATCAATTCGACCCCGTGTATCTTATTTTCATTGAGCTCAGTCCAATACAAAGGTGTTCGAAATTTGCGTCCGTACAAAGCCTCATAAGGTTCCATTTTGATGCTCTATTGAAAACTATTATTGTACGCAAACTCAATCAATGGCAAATATTGTTCCCACATACCATCAAACTCAAGAATGCAACATCTCACCATATCCTCGAGAATTTGAATAATCCGCTCAGATTGACCATCTATCTGTGGGTGAAAAGTTGTACTAAAATGCAATTTAGTACCTAAGGCCTCTTGCAGTTTCTTCCAGAATCATGAAGTAAACCTGGGATCTCTGTCAGACACAATAGATAGTGGCACCCCGTGCAATCTCACAATATCGAAAAGATATAGCTCAGCTAATTTATCAAGTGAGTAATCAGATCGTACCGAAATAAAATGGGCTGATTTCATCAATCTGTCAACTACCACCCAAATTTCATCTTTCTTTCTCGGAGTCAAAGGCAACCCTAAAACAAAATCCATCGTCACTCTATCCCATTTCCACTTGGGAATCATAATTGGTCGTAATAAATCGGATGGCACCTGATGTTCAGCTTTAACTTGCTGACAAATTAAACATTTCGACACAAAATCTAAAATATCTCTTTTCATTCCAGGCCACCAATAAAGTTGCTTCAAATCATTGTACATTTTTGTACTTCCCGGATGAACAGATAAGCGACTGTTATGAGCTTCATTCAAAATTAACTGAATCAACTCTGGGTTTCTTGGAACACAAATCTGATCTCGAAATCTCAAACAATAATCAACATCAACCCAAAATTCAGAATCAGAATTCAAATCACACTGAGCTCGTTTCGCTAACATTTCATTATCAACTTTCTGAGAATCACATATTTGCTGTAAGAACAACAGTTTCACTTTCAATTCAGCTAAAACTGAACCATTATCAGACAGATTTAAATGAGCATTCATCGCACGTAATGCATATAGTGATTTCTGACTCAATGCATTAGCAACAACATTTCCTTTATCCGAATGATAATCTATCACAAGCTTGTAGTCTTTCAACAACTCTAACCATCTTCTCTGTTGTAGATTCAGGTCTTTGTAAGTCATTAAATATTTCAGACTTTTATGATCCGAAAAAACATGGCATTTTTCACCAAAAAGATAGTGACGCTAGATCTTTAAAGAAAACACAATTGCAGCTAGCTCAAGGTCATGTGTCGGATAATTCTTTTCATTTGGTTTCAATTGTCTCGAGGCGTAAGCTATAACTTTGCCTTCTTGCATCAAAACACATCCCAGTCCGTTCAATGAAGCATCACTATAAATCACGAATTCTTTACCTGATTCTGGCTGTATCAAAACTGGAGCTTCAGTCAAAAGGGCTTTCAACTGTTCAAAGCTTTTCTGACATTTATCGGACCATTCAAATTTTACATATTTCTGAAGCAATCTAGTCAATGGAGTCGCAATCATCGAAAAACCTTTTACAAACCATCGATAATAACTAGCAAGTCCCAGAAAACTACAGACTTCAGACACATTTTTCGGAGGCTTCCACTCCAAAATAGCTGAAATCTTGCTCGGATCGACTCGTATACCAGATGCTGACACAATATGCCCCAAAAAGCCAACTTCACACAACCAGAATTCACATTTACTTAATTTTGCATACAATTTCTTATCTTGCAGAGTTTGTAGCACGATTCTCAGATGTTCAGCATGCTCAACTTCATCACGCGAATAAATAAAAATGTCGTCAATGAATACAACAACAAATCGATCTAAATAAAGTCTAAAAATTCTGTTCATCAAATCCATAAAGATAGCAGGAGCATTGGTTAGTCCGAAAGGCATAACTAAAAACTCATAATGCCCATACCTCGTTCTGAAAGTAGTTTTCAGAATTTCTGAATCTTTTACTCGCAACTGATAATATCCCGATCTCGGATCTATCTTTGAAAACACGGTGACTCCTTTCAGCTGATCAAACAAATCATCAATTCTGGGCAAGGGATATTTGTTCTTAATAGTCACTTTGTTCAACTGATGATAATCAATGCACATTCTCATTGTGCCATCTTTCTTTTTCACAAATAAAATAGGAGCACCCCAAGGTGAGAAACTCGGTCGTGCAAATCCTCTATCGGTCAACTCTTACAACTGAGACTTTAATTCTTTTAATTTTGCCGGCGCCATTCTATACGGAGCTATTGAAATAAGAGTCGTTCCCAGCACTAATTCAATGCCAAACTCAACTTCTCGTATCGGAGGTAATCCTGGTAGTTCTTCAGGATACACGTCAGGGAACTCACAAACAACTAGCATAGATTCAACTTTCTTTTCAATCACTTTCGAATGAATCACATAGGCAAAATAGGCTTCGCAACCCTTTTTCACATAACTCTGAGCTTTCATTACTGATATCACAGCAGGTAACCCATTCAATTCATTAGATTCAATCCGAACTATTTCATCATTCTGATATCTCAAATCGATAGTCTTTCTTTTGCAATTCACAACAGCATCATGCAATGTTAACCAATCCATACCCAAAATTATATCAAACTCATCAAAAGGTAATAGCATCAGATCAGCCGGAAAACAAATATCCTAAAACATCAACGGACAATTCTTGCACACTTTGTCAACCAAGACACTTTTACCTAAGGGGTTCGATACTCTAATAACAAATTCAGTAGACTCTACAGGCAAAGTCTTACTGGATACTAAGTTCATGCATACATATGAATGAGTAGACCCTGGATCTATCAATGCAATCACAGAAGTATCATAAAGAGTAAATGTACCCGTAATAACATCTGGAGACGAAGCTTTCTCACGGGCTCGAATGGCGTAAGCTCTGGCAGGTGCCCTAGCTTCAGATCTCGCAACTGTATCTTTCGTAGCTCTCTGACTACCAATGACATTTCTTGTGTTTCTAGAAGGTCTACCTCTAGCTGAAGCATTATCTGACTTTGGATTTTGTGTTATCTCTTGTTCAACATGCTCGGGATAATTTCGAATAAAATGGTCTAATGATCCACATCTGAAACAGGCTCGATCATTCAATCTACAATTACCCTGATGTCTTTTACCATAATGTTTACATTCAGGTCGTTTGGATCGGACATTTCCAACACTAGCTACTGAAGTTGTTGGAGCTTTGAAGTTCGACTGCAATCTAGCTCGATCTCTGTTCGAATGTCCCACATTAGCCTTTGAACGGCTATGCTCATCTCTGAATTTTTTTTTATGTAGATTGAAATGATTTACTAGAAAATCTCTTTCTCACATCTCTGGCTTCAGTCTCAGCTTTTCTTTTATCTTTCCCGAGTGCCTCAGCTTTACATGCTCGATCAATGAGCACAACAAATTCTTTTATTTCCAAATTTCCAACTAGCAAACGAATATCTTCATTTAGGCCGTCTTCAAATCTTTTACACATTATCGCTTCGATTGAAACACATTCCCGATCATATTGACTTAATCTCACGAATTCTCATTCGTATTCAGTGACAGACATGCGACCTTGTTTCAATTCCAGAAATTCTTTTCATTTTTGATTTATAAATCTCTGGCTAATATATTTCTTCCGAAATTCAGACTGAAAGAAATCCTATGTAACCCGTTCTTTTAGAACAATAGAAATCAAAGTTGTAACGCCTCGAATTTTGGGCCTAGAAGAAATAGGCTTTGAGCATCGGAGCAATTGGATTTTAGTTGTGCGAGAAAAATTTCACTAATTACATGTTTACTTTACTGGCTATGTGCTTTAGGAGTGATTGGGAGTGTTTTGGGAGGTCTTGAGTTCAAATCTAGGCTATAGAAAAAATTTTAGTTTTCCCTAAAATTGAACTTGGCGTGGGTTGGAAGGACTTATTAATATTTGAGGATAAAATGTGACACAAGGAAGCTTGTGGTCTAGTGGCAAGGAGGCGTTAGGAATATGCATGTGGTCTGAGGTTCAAGTCATGGCATGCGCAGAATTTTTGGTTGTTCCTTGAATAAAACTAGATTTTAGCATGAAGGCTTTATAAAATATTGAGGATAAGTCAGGACACGATTGAGCTTGTGGCTTATTGGTAGGTGGAATGATGAAGATTCAAAAAGGGGGCTGGTGTTCGAGTCACGCCTGGAGCAAAGAGGTATTTATTTTGCTGCTATGGCCAGTAGAGAAGTAGAGGTGAATTGGAACTCTACAAGGTAAGGTTTGAATTGGTCATTGAGTGAATCAAAGAGGATTTCGTGGAGGGATTAAGGGAGTGATTTATGGAGAAAAGTAATGAGTTTGAAATGTGTGGGAGTGTTGTGCCGAATTGGTAAGGGGAAGCATAGGAAATTCGGCTAGGATAGTTTTTTCTCATTTTCGGTTTGGTTTCGGTCACTCTTGCCTTGGGAAAAACTGGTTTGTGCTACCGAATGGTTGTTTTGCTTTCACCTCTTCTGTTTTACTTTTTGTCTAGCCGATTATATTTCCTCTTTTCCCTTCGATTTCATTCTTTCTTCTTGGTTATTCTCCTCTAGCCGATTGCCTCTTCTCCATCTTTTCTCTTTTCTCTTTCGATATTCCCCTCTACTTATTGCTCTTTTGGGTGAATATTCTGCTTCTCTCCCTATTATTGGCCGACTGTTTCAGTGCTCTGCCATTGGTGTTGTTTCAGTCTTGCAAGGGTTCTGAGGAATCGATAGGTACTCATAAGTTCTCTCTGTTGTCTCTCTGTTATTGCAATATGTGTTCAAATCTGTTTCTTCTACTTTTTCTAAAAGCCGAATACTCCTCCATCTTATTCTTTGATTACCAAATGTTAGTTTCCTAAGTTGATCATTGGTTTTTTAGATTTCTACAATGAGTGACGGGGTGCAAGCATTTCAGAAGCGATTTAAACTCTTTTGTTATTCAATCAAGAACTCTCGATGGGTAAAGAGGATTCTAGTAGTAAAGTGACGGCAAAGGTGCCGGCTGGGATTGAGGCGTAGCCTCTACTCCCAAGTTTAAGAGGCGTGCGGTGTCAGCTATTCGGGACTTTCCACCGGGATGCGGAAGGGTGGTTGTAATAACTCTGGTTTGAGTCGGCGAATCACAGTTGACCAATCGAGTTAAGGCAAGTGGTAGTCGATCCTTCGGCTAGGGGTTTTGTTAATGTTCTTTTAACTCTGTTGATAAGTGATTAACTATTGTTATGTTTGAATACGTTCCAGCGCACGGGAATTCTTAGTACTCTACGTGATCAGGTGTGTAACAGTACCCTGTATTCAATAGTTGGCAAGGAAGCCGATAGAGTGTGTGTAACCACACTCCTTCTGATCATAGATCGACAAGATACCGAAAAGTTGAAATACCGGTGAATGATGCCACACGAGCGTGCGATCGTACGTGTGGTGAACTGAGCCCATGAACATAGGCATTAGTCTTTAGAGGGCACCACGAGCGCTCTCGTGGTCTTGGGTTGTTCTGGGCCTTGTTGGGTCGAAATGGGCTGTGTGGGCCTAATGGGCTTGTGGGCCCACACGGATAAAATGTATGTGATTTGGTAAGTGTTGTTTGGACTGTGACGTTTGCATAACTGTGGCTGTTTCTGGGCTAAATTGGCCACACGAGTGTGTGGGCCCACTTAGGCCGAGTAATGGGCCTTAGGCCCATTTACACCGTTGTGACTGTTTAGATTACTTAAGTCGCTCGAGGCAACGGTGGACCTTCTATTGGATCGCTGAGACCCTGATTTGTAAAATTACCGAAATACCCTCAATTTGTGAAATTACCAAAATACCCTCAATTTGTGAAATTACTAAAATACCCTCGATTTGTGAAATTACCGAAATACCCCTGATTTGTGAAATTACTGAAATACCCTCGATTTGTGAAATTACCGAAATACCCCCGGTTTACAAAATTACCTAAATACCCTGTAGGGTAGAATTACCGAAACACCCCTGAAGGGTAGGATTACCGAAATACCCTTATAGGGTAAAATGACTATTTTGCCCTTGTGGGTAAATGACTGACTTAGACTATGAATTTGACTGATTTGACTGTGATCGTATGACTGTGTTTTAACTGACTTGACTATGGTCGTGTGACTGATATGCTTTTAATATGTGTTTAAATGACGTTACTGAGCATGGCCATTTTGCATACACGTGTAATGATTGAGCATGACATACACGACATATTGCATGGGACAATGATACGGAGGAAGTTCTGATAGGGTCACACGGGTCGCATGAGACGAATGTGGATCCAGTATTGATCTGTTGAGGTCACACGGGTCGCATGAGACGACTGTGGACCGACGGACAGCTTAAAGTCGCGTAATATGATTATGGCTCTGCGCCAACCTAAATATGGCTCTGTGCCATCTTGATTATGGCTTTGTGCCAATCGTATTTACCCATGGCTATGTGCCTAACATATATACTGATGACTCTGTGTTGATCATAATTACCGTGGTTGTGTGCCGATTATATTACCGTCGGTGATGGCTATGTGCCAAATTTATTACAGTTATCGATAGCTTTGTGCCATCCTGATTATGGCTCTGTGCCATCTTGATTATGGTTTATAACCATTCTGTTTATGGCTTTTAGTCGTTCTGTCCATGGCGCCGAGCCGTTCTGTTGACTTAGTGCCGTAGCCGGTGCTAAGCTTGGTGTGTTGGTTGGGTGGGTCGATTTTATCCCCACAAGAGTGTAGGGTTGGTACGGGTGGTGTGTTGGCTGGACCAGGATGGGATGGATCCTCACACTGTTGCATATCTGTTTATGAGATCTGTCACTGTACTAGGCTTAGGCCCACTTGTTCTGTTATTGGTTTGGGCTAGGCCCAATTGATTCTGTTATGGGCTGTGACCCAAATGATATTGTAGTGGGTTTTGGCCCACGTATGCTGGAATCGGACTGTCTTATTCTTATCATTAAAGGGCTTTGGCCCAGACTATTTTGGTTTTTGTATTTGTAAACTGACTGTTACTCTAGTAAGGGGATTACACACTGAGTTTTCGTAAACTCACCCCATTTTTATCTATGCAGGTAATCCCTAGCATTAGGAGGATCGGTGTTGCGAGGGACTCGGAGGTGATGTAACAGCCTGATTTAGGGGCTAGTCGGAACAGTGGTCTCGAGACCACTAATTCGAGGTTGAAGAAAAATATTTTGATATTATTTTATGTGTTATTAAATGTTTATAAAGAGGCATGAGAATTTTGGTGCTTTAATTTTAGCGATTGAGGTCTTAATTGTGAAAAAGGACTAAATTGCATAAAGTGTGAAAGTTCTATTTTATTTGCTATAAGTGCCAAATAGCTATAGAATGTGAATTGGAGGTCTTTAAAGTGCAATTATGCCTTCCTATAAGTGATGGACGGTCAAGGGGACAAGAAATTAAAATTTGACAAGGGTTGGTGACATTAGTTGACTAAAGGAATAAAATAAAGGGAAAATTAAAGAAAAGAAAGCTATAATCTTTTCTCCATCTTCTCTCCACCAAAAATGAGCAGCAACAAGGGGGTTTTTGAAGCTTAAAATTTCAGCAAGCAATTCTCCTCTCTAGTAAGTGATCTTGATGATTTTTCTTGATAAAAATTGTACTTTTGGAGTCCCCAAAGCTTAAGCTTTCTAAAGAGGGGACTAGTTTTCATTATGGTTGAAAGTCTAAGGACTTGCCATGATAGAGTTCATGTTGTTTGATGAGTTTTTATGGAAGAAAATGAATGTTAGGATGTTGATAAACAACTTTTGTGAAAGGTGTTGTCATAAAAACACCTAATTGGGACTAAAATGCAAAAGTTGTAATTTGTTCATTAATGCATGAAATTGATGGAATTGAGAATAGTTGTAAGAGGATTAAATGTTCAGCTAGGCTTTTTTAACAAGAAAATGTGATGAAATTTTATTTACGAGCCTAGAGGCAAAATCATAATTTTGCCAAAGTATAGGGGCAAAATGGTCATTTTTTCCTAAGTAGAGATTATGTTGTAATACGATCATTAAGTGATTAAATGAGTGAATTTCATTGTTCTAGATCAAAGAAAATGAGTTTCAGACCAATTACGGATGAAAAGAGAAATATGGGCAAAAAGTCCTTTTCGGCTCTTTCGACATCGAGGTAGGTTCATGTGCAAATGTTGAAATTACGTAAGAGCTTATTTAGTATTCCAATGTTGTATGGAATGTATATTACTATATGAATGTATGAAATGTCTCTTGATGAGATGTCAATGGAATTCAATTTAGAGTAATGGGAAAGGTGTATAGCACGATAGGACGATGGGTAAAGGCTCGAGTAAGACCATATTGGGATATGGCCTCGGTGTAAGAATTCGTATAAGACCATGTCAGGGACATGGCATCGATATGTTAGTGTATGTAAAACCCAATTGGGGTAGAGTGACAACGAGAACTATGTGCATGAGACTCAAGAGAGTTATTTAACAATTCGAATGATTCATTGTATATGTGAATGTATGTGGTTGTACCATGAGTAGCACAAGTATGTGTAGAATTGAATTGAGATGAATTCAATAAATGACGAACCCCTAGTGGGGTATGTGTATTTGATGCAATTGTGGTGAATGAGAACGAATATCGTAGAAAGTTAAGTAAAAATGGAAACATGTGAGAATGTTCTTGAATGAACATTTGAAATAGAGTTATACTTGTGAATTATTATCCATGAATGTAAATAACGGTAAGCTATGTGCGATATCACCTTATTGATTGTTGATCGATGGGCTATGTGTGATACCATCACTTATAAATGATTGGTGGGTTATATGTGATACCTCTCTATTAGAGATTCAATGGTGGGCTAAGTGCGAAACCACTGAGATATTAGTAGCATGAGCGGCTTATTGAAAATGCTTGATGTGTTGTTATATATGACCTTGTGACGATCAGTGCAGGAACGTATACTAATTAAACGAACGAATTGGCTTGTGATATGGTAAGAATGTGGTAAGAGATCGAATGAGTAAGTTTCAAGAATGGTTGAGTAAGTAACTATGAGTTGATGAGAAAAATTCAACATATTGCCTTGGGGTTATGTATATTCATGAATATCAATATTTGTCAAATTATACGAGATGAACTTACTTGAGCATTATTGCTTACTCTTTTACTTTTCTCATCTTTTATAGGTTTTATTACTTAGCTCGGGTTGAGACTCGCTCGGAGATGTTTCACACTATCGAGCGGACACACGGTATGAGGTAGCAAGTCCTTAAGAGTCATGGCATGTATAGGATTCGTTTAAAGTTGATGAAGTCTATTTGTAGTAGCCAAATGTTGTTGGCCAAAGAGTATTCATAGTATGGTTGTGTATAGCCATTTATGATGGTTTAAGTTGTTGTAAATGTTGTGGGAACAATTCTCCCAATTGTACGAGAGGAAAACTTTATTTTCATGAACCAAACGTGTTAATTTATGTGTTTCAATTGATGATTTGAGAATGTATTGAAGTAGTTTATAAATGTATGCAAATGGGAGTGGTAAAAGGCTTGGTAAGATAGCCTCTAAGTGCCCACACGGATAGACACACGGGCGTGTGTCTAGGCCGTGTGTCTCCTGCACCATAGTATCTTAAGTCAGATTAGACCACAGGCTGATCACACGGCCGTTTGTTCAAGTCGTGTGATACGCACGGCCAGCACATGGGCATGTGCCTAGGCCGTGTTGAATAGGTCAGTATATCAAGGTATAGCACACGGTTTAGGCCCACGGGCGTGTCAAGATCGTGTGTGATTAGTCAGTGTCAACCACGGGTTGGAGGCACGGACATGTAATAGGGCACACGGGCGTGTTCCCAAACCGCATGGGCGTGTGCCTTAACCGTGGGGCATTTGGCAGAATGCTTGGGTTTTTACGCACGGTTGTTGAACATGGGCGTGTGTATCTACACACGGGCGTGTCTCATTCTACACGGGCGTGTGGCCCCTGTTTCAAAGAAAAGTTTCTTTTAACTCGTAAAAGTTTCCGAACGCAAGTTTAAGGCCTCGTAGGCCCACGATACGAATGACTTGACTAATAAAGAGAAGTTTTTAATTCGGAACGAAATTTCATAGCCGTAAGTACATGTATAAGAAAGTTCAAGCATAGTAATGTCTCGTATCCAGTCTTAGCCTCAGACTCGGGTATGGGGTGTTACAGGTGACCTCACGACTGTGGCTGTTATGCTTTGGACTTTATATATGTTTTAAATTCCATTTTGGGTTTTAATTTCTGTAATAAGGCCTCTCTGGATTTAATTCTGAATTTGGGATTTTGTTACATTTTATATCTGTTAGGCGTAGACGAGTTTTCAACCTAATTACTGTTTTTTTAAAAACATACATTTTAAACTTCTTTACCTTAAATTAGCTTCCGCAACTAAAAGAGATTTTTGACGAAGTTAATAACGTTTTAAAAGTGATTAACTTTTCATTGAACCACGTTTTGAAATTGAACGAACACAAACTAAGACTTTAGTTTTTAGATATTAAGGAGGGTTTTCAATGAAAACATGGTTTTCGAAAAACAATTCATTGTGGCACGCCAGATTCGGGCTTAACTTCTAGGCCGGGTTTGGGGTGTTACAAAAGTCTTCCACCACTGATAAGCTGCATCTCATAACAAGGAAGCGACATGTTTCACACATTCCTCAGGAGTACAAGACATTTCATCAAACACTCAGATTGTATTCTCGAGCCAAAACTCAGCTCCCTCAGCATCATCATCACTAGTGCCCCTGAACTCTTCGGCCCCGTACTTACGAATTTTATTGACCGGAGCCTTATTTAACAGATTCAAATTCGTCACCGGAGGTACAACAGAAGTCTGAGGAGGATTGGGCGGGGGCGGAGGTTGTGAAACAGCTGGATTTTTTCTAATGTATTGAGTGAAGCACTCATTCATCAATTGGAAAAAGGCTTCTTTAGCCTCTCCTTCCTGACCGCTAGCAGCCGGTCTCGAATCAGATGGCGTTGTCCCTTGAGCGGGAGCAGGTGCATTACTTTCAACACCGTCAGCTATAGCTCTTTCGGGATCCATTTACTATACGAAAAACACATTTAATACGTCAGGATTCATCACACTATCAGAGTTCATATATATGGCATGTAGAGCTAGACTCTCACACGCTATGTTAGTTCTAGAATCGACTAAATTGTAGCTCTGATACCAATAAAATGTAACACCCCTAACCCGTAACCATCACCGGTCTAGGGTTAAGAGGCATTACCGGACAAATCAGAAACTTTTACGAGCATTTCACATCAATAAGTATATCATCGTCATATCATAGCAAAATACAAGCATATAGTCCCTTAATGAGGTCTACGAGACCTTAAACATGCATTAGAAAGGGGTCAGGACTAAACCGAGATCATACAATTTTTTTCCAAAAATCAAACATTTTTCAAAGTTACAGAGGTTACACGCCCGTGTAGGTAGGTCGTGTGCCTCACACGGCCTCAGACACACCCGTGTGTCCAAGCCGAAGCAAAACAGGGCATACATACTGACTTGTCCACACGGCCGAGGACACGCCCGTGTGCCTCACCCGTGGTCGACACTGACTTGCATCACATGACCAGTCACATTCCCGTGTGTCCAGCCCGTGGTCGACACTAACTTGTTTTGAATTACAAACTCAAATGACACGGTCGAGCCACACGCCCGTGTGCTCAACCGTGTGGGAAAATATAGGCCATTCTCAAGGCCAATTTGCCACCCATTTTAGTGTCAAACCTACATGCAAAAACAATCATCATTTCAAGCACCAAAAGCAACCAAAACATACCAAAATGACCATCTTTTCTAACCATTCAAGAGCATATCAAACATGCCAACTTATGTACCATTTACCTCATTCTCATCACAAGTATTTCTAAGTATCATCCATCCAAAAACTTACCAATTCAATTTGACAACCTTTCATCAATAATATACCAACTTTGCATCTCAAAACCATAGACTAAAATTTACTATATTCAAATTCATTAACAAGCCAAATCTCATGGCTTATATCTACATCTCGAAACATCATCTAATTCAACTAGTTTATACATGCCATACTTAAAATATGTACACATTCAAAAGGTACCAAAATATGATTTGATAGTGTGATGACGATCCTCGACGATCCCCGAGCTTTTCGTAGCTTCGATAATCTATAAAACAAAGCAAACACACACAAAGTAAGCTTTCAAAAGCTTAGTAAGCCATATACAAATAAACTTATCATATAAAACATTTTTAACCATATCAATTATAAGAACTTTAACCTATCTCAATAGTATATTCATATTTCTTCTTTAGCTCAAAGGTATCTAACCATTTGTTTGACAACAATTCACATCTCCATGTATCTCATTAGATTATAGAACATTCATACAAATATCTCATTTTGTCTCCACAATTCTATGCACATATCTCACTTTTGCAAATTCACATATACTTACCTTTCATACTCCAACATAGAGTACATTTCAAACGTACCTGAATTTGTTACACATTTCACATAGTATTTCATTTCTCAGAATTGCTCGTTGAACCATTCGAATCAAATAGGATACTCGAATAACTCGTAATACTCGCATAACGCCAACATCCTGCACGTGGTCTTACATGTAATCAAATATCGATGCCATCGTCCCGCATGTGGTCTTACACGAAATCATTTACGATGCCAATGTTCCAGACATGGTCTTACACGTAATTCTACAGTCGATGCCAACGTCCCAGACGTGGTCTTACACGATATCACACATCAGAACCCTATGTCATGACATATGAATCCTATCTATTCCTAAGGTTCGTACGGGACTTTTCAAACATTGTCACATTGTCGATATTTTCTCGGTTTCCACATGTATATCTTCCAAAGCCATTCATCACAATTCAATATTATATGAACATGAATAAATCAACCAAAATACATTTATTTGTATATAGACTTAACTCGTACGGATATAAACGGACGGTTTCGATTACTCGATCACTTTCGACTTTCCTCGGTCTAAATCTGTTTTCTTTGGTTCTTGATCTATACATATTCAAATTTAACCCATTTATTCACCAAATCATTCAATTAAATCCAAAAACACACATCTAGGGCATTTTACAATTTAGCCCTCACATTTTCAAATTTTCGCATTTAAGTCCTTAATTCAAAAAATCACAAAATACACATAATTTCTTTGTACCCATGCTTAGCCGAATTTTCATATGCTTCATATAAGTCCTCACATTTCACTTATTTCACATTTTAGTCCCTCAAAATATTATTTTCACAATTTAGTCCAAATTACTCAAATTCATTAAAAATCCAAAGACAAAACATGTTAATCTAACACATATATTTCATATTTCATCATCAACTATCACAAAAATCAAGCATTCATCAATGGCACATTTCAAAATCATCATCAAATTCCAAAATTAAGGCATGGGCTTGATAATATACTAAGCAACGATCTCAAAAACGTAGAAATTATCAAAAACCGAAACCAAAATTACCTTAATTAAGCTTAGCAATGACAAAATATACAAAAGCTTCAAACCCCTTTTTCTTTCTCAATTTTTCGGTCAAAAAGATGAACATAATGCATGGTTTGTTGTTTTGTTTTATTATAAATAACATTAATACACATTTTACTATAATAACCTTAATGAATTAATTAGAAAACTATATAATACAAGCCCATAACCGTCCACTACATTGTTCAATGGTCTAATATCCACTTAAGGACTTCACCGTTAATAAGTCATGACAATTCGGCATCTAATCAAATAGAAAGCTACTTTTACCTTTTATGCAATTTAATCCTTTTCTCTAATTAAGCACACAAACAATAAAATTAATTCACGAAACTTTCACACATGCTTAATCATATATTACAAGCACAAAAAATAATATTAAAATATTTTTCTGACTCGAATTTGTGGTCCCGAAACCACTATTCTGACTAGGGTCTAAATCGGACTGTTACACATTTATTACCTATTTACCATTTTAACCTTACCTAACTTTAAAAATAACAAAATTACCAAGCCATGCTCATCCACTATCACTTTTAATGGTCTAATTACCATATAAGGACCTCCACTTTAAAGTGCTATAGCTATTTAACACCTTTAACTAATAGAACACGACTTTCTCACTTTATGCGATTTAGTCCTTTTTTGCTAATTGAGCATACAAACGGTAAAATTTCTTAACGAAATTTTTATACTATCATCTTATCATGTTGTAGATATTAAAATAATATTAAAATAATTTTTTTGACTTCAGATTTGTGGTCCTGAAACCACTGTTCTGATTTCACTGAAAATGGGTTGTTACATTTAGTTACACAGGTGGCTAGTGTGATCTTCACAATTCGGCCATGATGTCTAGCCTGGGTTGGGGAGGTTACAATACAAAGCTTTTGAAAGTTTGAAAACATGGTTGGAAAATTTTGAGTCTTCAAAACCAGGTGGTTGTTTAACATACACTTCTTTAATTATAAAACCATTTAGAAAATCACTTTTAACATCCATTTGGTATAATTTAAAATCATTAAAGCATTAAAAAGATAAAATCATTCTAATGGCTTCCATTCTAGCTACAGGAGCATAAATTTAATCATAGTCTATTCATTCCTCCTAAGTGTACCCTTGAGCAACAAGTCTAGCCTTGTTCCTCACTATGTTGTCACTCTCATCTAGTTTGTTTCTAAAAACCCACTTAGTACCTTAGTAGATTGTTCACAAGGTCTCTCAACTAGGGTCCATACTTTACTCCTCTCAAATTGATTTAACTCTTCTTACATAGCCAATATCCAATATTCATCATTTAATGCTTCTTTGATATTTTTAGGCTCTATTCATGAGATAAATTCAACAAAATTACAAGTATTTCTAAGAGAGGATCGAGTAGTTACCCCTTAGGATGGATCTCCCAAAATCTTACCATTCTTCACATAGTTGTACTCCCTTAAATTAGTAACTTCCTTTTCCTCTTGAGTAAGTTCCTTTAGAGCATCTTGTGTTTGTTTTTGGAACTTGTCATTTGAAGATTGATCAACTTTCTCATCATTGTTCAATGTTCCTACATCATTATCAACACAAGAATCCTTTCTAGGAAGGGTTAAGATCATCAAAAACAACAAGTATATACTCTTCAACTACTGAAATTCTTTTACTAAAGACTCGATAAGCTTTAGAGTTTAAAGAATAACCAAGAAAAATACCTTCATCACTTTTTGCATCAAATTTTCCAAGGTTATCATTTCCATTATTTAAAACAAAACATTTGCACCCAAAAGGGTGAAAATAGCTAATGTTAGGCTTTTTGTTTTTGAAAAGTTCATATGGAGTTTTCTTCAAAATAATCCTAATAATTACTCGATTTACAATATAAGATACAATGTTTGTGGCTTCCGCCCAAAACTATTTTGCAATTTATTTTCACAAAGCATGGTTCTAGCAATTTTTTCGAAAGTTCTATTTTTCCTCTCAACAACTCCATTTTGTTGAGGGGTACTAGGTGCTGAAAAATTTTGGCTAATACCATTTGAATTACAAAAACCATCAAAATCAAGATTTTGAAATTTGGTTCCATAGTCACTCCTAACACTAGAAATTGAGTAACCTTTTCAATTTTGATTGATTTTTGAAAATATGATGAACTTTTCTAAAGTTTCATCATTAGTACTTAAGAAAAGAACCCAAGTAAATTTAGAGTAATAATCTACAAGTACAAAAGCATATTGTTTTCCACTTTAAGAGAAACTCTTTTATGTTTGCCTTTAATAGATGCATCACAAACTTCATTTAAATTAAAATCAATTTTTGGCAAACCTCTTACTAAATCATTTTTAGCCAATTTATGCAATATGCTCATACTAGCATGTCGTAGTTTTCTATACCATAACCAAGAAGTATTTTCATTTTTGTCCATAAAACAAATGTTTGAACAGTGCAAATCATCTAAATGCACCATGTGAATGTTTCCTATTCTATGACCAACAAGCACAATCTTATTAGAAACAATGTCGATAACTTCACCCCCATTTGACACAAATATGACATTGAGACCTTTATCACATAATTGACTTATACTCAAAAGATTATGCTTAAGACTGGTGACATATAAAACATTCTCAATAAAGATTGAAGAATTTTTACCATTAGAGTCAATTCCTTCAATTAGACCTTTGGAGTTGTCACCAAATGTAACTTATCCTCAAATTTTTGGCTTTAGTTCAATGAAATGAATCTTGTAACCGGTCATATGTCTTGAGCATCCACTATCAAGGTATCATGATTTTTCACTTGTATTGTTCACCTTAAAGCAATGCTCCTTTCCCTACAAACATAGAAGTTTTGATTTTTGGTACCCAAATTCTTTTGAGTTCATAAGCATTAGTTCCTAACATTGTAATCCCTTTAGGTATCAACTCAGAAAGGATATCATTGTCTTGAGTAGTACTAAGTCCTTTAGGGACCCATACACTTCTAACAGGTTTTCCCGTATAAGTTTTTGAGGGACCTCTATGTCTATAGTAATTAAAGCTTATTTTAACAAAGTTTGTGTAACACCCCTTACCCGTGTCCGATGCCGGAACAGGGTACGAGGCATTACTGAACTTAACAAACTTATTCATACAATATCGGGCCATAAATTTTCATTCACACTTAAAAACCCTTCATTTGTACTCATAATATCACTATTATAGGTCTACTAGACCCTAAACATACATTTAGGCTGGTTCGGGCCTGAACTGTAAACTTACAAACACTTAGAAATTTTTTGCTTAAGACAAGGCCACACGCCTGTGTGAGGGAAATGAGACGCCCGTGCTTCAGGCCATGTCCAAAATAAGGGACATATTATTTATGATGTCAGCAACCATTCAGGGCCACACAGCCAGGTCACACGCCCGTGTGCTAGCCCCTGTGACAAACTGAATTTTTCATAAATTAGATGCAGACTTCACACAGTCTGGCACACGCCCATGTCCTGAGGTCGTGGCCTTCACATGGCTGAGACACACGACCGTGTCTCTGCCCGTGTACTTACTACTAAGCATTCTATTTTTCTAACTTTGGATGCAGGGGACACACGGCCTATCCACACGCCCACAGGGCTAACCGTGTGTCACACACAGCCTAGACACACGCCCGTGTATCTATCCATGTGGACAAATATAAGGCTATTTACCAAGCCATTTGCCACCCTGAAAAGCAACCACATTCATACCATTTCATGCAACACTTAACTTAACCATAATGCCTTTCTATCATATACTATTAAGTCATTCACACCTTAGTATCAACCTACTTAATCATGCATATTCCTTACACATTACTCAATCAGTAGCACAAACTTGCATTTCATGAAATTCACCATCATTGAATAGATATAACTTAGCTAGTTTTGGCCGATTTCAATGGCCATTTACAAAATGAATTGAGTAACATTAATAGCCAACATATTGGCTAACCAATATGACATATAACAAAATGACCAAGTTCCTATACATGCCATACCAAAAATAATCAAACTTTACTATACCAAAAGAATAGCTTGATAGTGTGAACCGAGCTCCGACGTCCTACGATCCCCGAGCTACCTTGGTGATACTACAAGAAAAGGGAAAAGAGAGGGAGTAAGCATAAATCTTAGTAAGTTTGCATGAAATAAATAGCAACATAAAGGCTTATGATAGCATCCATACATTACATTGAGTAATAACACAAGTTCTCAAGCACATTTACATAACTTAATCATGCTTACTCTTACCAATCTCATATCACATATAGGACTCATTTCTCGTAAATTACTCATATGTACCTGTGTCACTTCATCACATAACTTTAGTACTCTTACCATCTTAAACATAAACTTAGCTCTTTACCCCGTTGAACCTTTTGGAATATTGAAAGATAAATAAACTCGTCAAACTCGTAATAAAATGCCAATGCCATATCCCAGATATGGTCTTACATGGGTTCTCATATTGATACCGATGCCATATCCCAGATATGGTCTTATACGGGATCTCATATTGATGTCGATGCCATATCCCATATATGGTCTTATACGGGATCGCATATCGATGCCATGTCCCAGACATGGTTTTACACGATTTCATACCGAAGCCAGGTCCCAGGCGTGGTCTTACAAGGGATTTCTACTCAATGCCGATGCCATATCCCAGATATGGTCTTATACAGGATCTTAATTTGGTGCCGAGGCCATGTCCCAAACATGGTCTTATACGGGACCTCCTTAATCTCATGTCAGGACAATGGTATCCTTTCCATTCCTAAGGTTCAACCGGGACTTCAACTTAATAAAATTTCATCATACTTCCATCGGGACTTCATTAACCAATTTCGTAAAGATATTATATATTTCTCATGATATCAAGCATTTTAAAACATAACAACTTTATGTTGATTTATTACACACAAACTTACCTCGGTAACAAAATATGTATAGTTGTTCAATTTAGTCCACCACTTTGTTCTTTCCTCAGTTTCGGTCCGGACTTCGTTTTTCTTGATCTATAATGACAATTTCACTTATTTAATGATCACATTGACTAAAATAACCCATGAATCATACTTTGGAAAAAAATGATTTTGCCCCTAAACTTTCACATATTTACAAATTTGTCCCTAGGCTCGTATAATGAAATGTACTCATTTCCTTGGTTACCCAAGCCTAGCCGAACATATGTTAAACTTATAGTAGCTCATATTTTCCTTCAAAACTGATTTTTACTACACATTTTATAACTTTTACAACTAGGTCCTTTTTATGAGTTTTCCATGAAAATCACTTAGAAAAAGATGTTTATCATACATCAAACTTTCATATTCTTCCATTAAACATCAAAATACATGTATGTCATATATGGGTAAATTTTTTAGCATGAACCCTAGCTTAAAATATAGTTAGAAATAGCTAAATCGAGCTACGAGGATCTTAAAAATACGAATAACATTAAAAACGGGGCTAGGAGGTACTTACAATTAAGCTTGAAAGTTGAAGAAACCCTAGCTATGGAGTTCTTGAAATTTTAGGCCAAGCATGGAGAATATGGACAAGATTTTTTACTTATTTTCCCTTTTAATTTACTTATTAACTCATTGACCAAAATGCCCTTAAGGCCCATTTCTTGAGATTTTTCCTTCCCATGTCTATTTTTGTCCATCATAAGATATAATGGTCTAATTGCTAAATAAGGACCTCTAATAATTTTTCTAATACTATCTCATACTTGAAACTTCTAGAATATCATATTTTTCAATCTTTGCAATTTAGTCCTAATGAATAAATTGATCACTAAATTATAAAATTTCTTCATGAAAATTTCACACAATCATGCAAACATGTCATAGACCTCATAAAAACCATAAAACACATATTTCTACTTCAGATTTGTGGTCTCGCAACCACTATTCTGACTAGGCCCTAAATCGGGCTATTACAATTCTCCCCCCTTACAGATTTTCGTCCCCGAAAATATCTCCGGTAAAAAGGTTTGGATATTGATTTCTCATAGCCTCCTCAAGCTCCCATGTAGCCTCTTCTACCCCATGTCTTTGCCATAATACTTTCACAAGAGCTATACTTTTATTTCTTAACTTCTTGACTTCCCGTGCCAAAATCTTAACCGGCTCTTCGCCATATGTCATATCAGGTTGAATTTCAACCTCAGTCGGTACAATCACATGCGAAGGATTTGATCGGTAACATCGCAACATAGATACGTGGAATACATCATGGATCTTTTCCAGCTCGGATGGCAAAGCCAAACGATCGGCTACCGACCCTATCCTTTCGGTAATCTCATATGGTTCGATAAAGCGTGGACTCAATTTGCCTTTCCGACCAAACCTGAGAACCTTCTTCCATGGTGATACTTTCAGAAACACCTTATCACCAACTTGAAACTTAATTTCTTTCCGTTTCAAATCCGCGTAGGATTTTTGTCTATCCGAAGCAGCTTTCAAACAATCACGATTCACTTTTACTTTCTCTTTGGTTCCTCTAACCAGATCAACCCCGTGAATCTAATTCTCTTTGAGTTCGGTCCAATACAAAGGCGTTCGACACTTACGCCCATACAATGCCTCAAAAGGCGCCATTCTCAAACTCGATTGAAAACTGTTACTGTAGGCAAATCCCACTAATGGTAAATACTTTTCCCAATTACCTTGAAATTCCAAAACACAGCATCGGAGCATGTCTTCAAATATCTATATTACCCTCTCCGACTGTCAATCAGTTTGTGGATGAAAAGCTATACTAAAATTCAACTTTGTGCCCATGGCTTCTTGCAACTTTTTCTAAAATCATGATGTAAATCTCGGATCTCTATCCGAAATAATCGACAACGGTACTCTATGTAGTCTTACAATTTCTGAAACATACAATTCTGCCAACTTATCAAGCGAATAATCAGTGCGTACCAGTATAAAATGGGCCGACTTCATAAGTCTATCAATCATAACCCACACGGCATCTTTCTTTTTCAGTGTCAAAGGTAGACCCGTCACAAAATCCATAGTAATACGATCCCATTTCCACTCAGGAACCATAATAGGCTGAAGTAAACCCGAAGGTACTTGATGTTCCGCTTTCACTTGCTGACAAATCAAGCATCTCATTACAAACTCAGAAATATCTTTCTTCATACTTGGCCACCAATAGCATTTCTTCAAGTCATTATACATTTTTGTACTGCCTGGATGTACAGATAAACATCCATTATGTGCTTCATGTAAAATTTTCTGAATAAGTTCATTATCTTTTGGTACACAAACCCTATCTCGGAACATCAAACATTCATCAGAACTAATACGGAAGTCTGACTCAACACCCAACTCACACTGAACTATTTTAGCTTGCAACTCACTGTCACCTTTCTGAGCTTCACAAATCTCTTGGAGAAACATCGTTCTAGCTCTCAGCTCAGCTAGAATAGAGCCATCATCTGTCAAGGCCAACCGTGTATTCATAGCCCTCAATGAAAACAAGGATTTTCTACTCAAAGCATCGGTGACCACATTCGCCTTTCCCGGGTGGTAGTCAATCACTAGCTCGTAATCCTTTATTAACTCTAACCATCTTCGTTGCGTTAGATTCAATTCCTTTTGAGTCATGAAGTACTTTAGACTTTTTTTATCAGTGAATACTCGACATTTTTCACCATATAAATGGTGTATCCAAATCTTCAATGCAAATACAATGGCAGCTAACTCTAAATCATGTGTCGGGTAATTCTTCTCGTGCGGCTTTAACTGTCTAGAGGCATAAGCTATCACCTTGCCCTCTTGCATGAGTACACAACCCAATCCATTCAGGGATGCATCACTATAAACCACAAATTCTTTTCCCGGTTCAGGTTGCACTAAAACTAGAGCCTCAGTCAACATTGCCTTTAGTTTCTCAAAACTCTGTTGGCACTTTTTTGTCCATTCAAACTTTACATCTTTTTATAATAGCCTCGTCATCGGAGTAGCTATCATAGAAAATCCCTTGACAAACCGTATGTAATAACCAGCTAGGCCCAGAAAACTTCTAACCTCAGATACATTCCTCGACGGTTTCCAATCAACAATTGCTGAAATCTTACTCGGGTCAACTCGAATTCCATCTCCCGAAATAATGTGCAAACCTTTCATTTGTACTCATAATATCACTATTATAGGTCTACTAGACCCTAAACATACATTTAGACTGGTTCGGGCATGAACCGTAAACTTACAAACACTTAGAAGATTTTTGCTTAAGATAGGGCCACACGCCCGTGTGAGGGAAATGACACGCCCGTGCTTCAGGTCGTGTCCAAAATAAGGGACATACTGTTTATGACGTCAGCAACCATTCAGGGCCACACGGCAAGGTCACACGCCCGTGTGCTAGCCCGTGTGACGAACTAAATTTTTTGTAAATTAGATGCAGACTTCACACGGTCTGGCACACGCCCATGTCCTGAGGCGGTGGCCTTCACATAGCTGAGACACACGGCCGTGTCTCTGCCCGTGTACTTACTAGTAAGCATTCTGTTTTGCTAACTTTGGATGCAGGGGACACACGGCCTATCCACATGACCACAGGGATGACCGTGTGTCACACACGGCCTAGACACACGCCCGTGTATCTATCCGTGTGGACAAATATAAGGCTATTTACCAATCCATTTGCCACCCTGAAAAGCAACCACATTCATACCATTTCATGCAACACTTAACTTAACAACAATGCCTTTCTATCATATACTATTAAGTCATTCACACCTTATTATCAACCTATTTAATCATGCATATTCCTTACACATTACACAATCAATAGCACAAACTTGCATTTCATGAAATTCACCATCATTGAATAGATATAACTTAGCTAGTTTTGGCCGATTTCAATGGCCATTTACAAAATGAATTAAGTAACATTAATAGCCAACATAGTGGCTAACCAATATGACATATAACAAAATGACCAAGTTCCTATACATTCCATACCCAAAATAATCAAACTTTACTATACCGAGAGAATAGCTTGATAGTGTGAACCGAGCTCTGACGTCCTACGATCTCCGAGCTAGCTTGGCGATACTACAAGAAAAGGGAAAAGAGAGGCAGTAAGCATAAAGCTTAGTAAGTTTGCATGAAATAAATAGCAACATAAAGGCTTATGATAGCATCCATACATTACATTGAGTAATAACACAAGTTCTCAAGCACAGTTACATAACTTACTCATGCTTACTCTTACCAATCACATATCACATATCGGACTCATTTCTCGTAAATTACTCATATGTACCTGTGTCACTTCATCAAATAACTTTAGTACTCTTACCATCTTAAACATAAACTTAGCTCTTTACCCCATTGAACCATTTGGAATATTGAAGGATACTCAAACTCGTCATACTCGTAATAAAATGCCAATGACATATTCCATATATGGTCATACATGAGATCTCATATTGATGCCGATGCCATATCCCAGATATGGTCTTATACGAGATCTCATATTGGTGTCGATGCCATATCCCAAAAATGGTCTTATACAGGATATCATATCGATGCCATGTCCCAGACATGGTCTTACACGATTTCATACCGAAGACAGGTCCCAGGCGTGGTCTTACACGGGATTTCTACTCAATGCCGATGCCATATCCCAAAATTGTCTTATACGGGATCTTATTTCGATGCTGAGGCCATGTCCCAGACATGGTCTTATACGGGACCTCCTTAATCTCATGTCATGACAATGGTATCCTTTCTATTCTTAAGGTTCAACCGGGACTTCAACTTAATAAAATTTCATCATACTTCTATCGGGACTTCATTAACCAATCTCGTAAAGATATTATATATTTCTCATGATATCAAGCATTTTAAAACATAACAACATTATGTTGATTTATTACACACAAACTTACCTCGGTAACAAAATATATACAGTTGTTCAATTTAGTCCACCACTTTGTTCTTTCCTCGGTTTCGATCCGGACTTCGTGTTTCTTGATCTATAATGACAATTTCACTTATTTAATGATCACATTGACTAAAATAACCCATGAATCATACTTTGGCAAAAATTACGATTTTTCCCCTAAACTTTCAACATATTTACAAATTAGTCCCTGGGCTCGTATAATGAAATGTACTCATTTCCTTGGTTACCCAAGCCTATCCGAACATATCTTAAACTTATAGTAGCTCATATTTTCCTTCAAAACTGATTTTTACTACACATTTTATCACTTTTACAACTAGGTCCTTTTTATGAGTTTTCCATGAAAATCACTTAGAAAAAGATGTTTATCATACATCAAACTTTCATATTCTTCCATTAAACATCAAAATACATGTATGTCATACATGGGTAAATTTTTGAACATGAACCCTAGCTTAAAATATAGCTAGAAATAGCTAAATCGAGCTACGAGGATCTCAAAAATACGAAGAACATTAAAAACGGGGCTAAGAGGTACTTACAATCAAGCTTGAAAGTTGAAGAAACCCTAGCTATGGAGTTCTTGAAATTTTCGACCAAGCATGGAGAAGATGGACAAGATTTTTTACTTATTTTCCCTTTTAATTTACTTATTAACTTATTGACCAAAATGGCCATTTTCTTGAGATTTTTTCTTCCCAAGTCTATTTTTGTCCATCATAAGATATAATGGTCTAGTTGCTAAATAAGGACCTCTAATAATTTTTCTCATACTATCTCATACTTGAAACTTCTAGAATATCATATATTTTAATCTTTGCAATTTAGTCCTAATGAATAAATTGATCACTAAATTATAAAATTTCTTCATGAAATTTTCACACAATCAAGCAAACATGTCATAGACCTCATAAAAACCATAAAACACATATTTCTACTTCGATTTTGTGGTCTCGCAACCACTATTCTGACTAGGCCCTAAATCGGGCTGTTACAGTTTGTTTTTGAATTTTTCTCCTTTTTCAATTTTTTTTGGAGAAACTTTGTTAGAATAAGTTTTTCCTTTATTAAGAAACTCATGTTGCTTTTGATGATCTTCATGAACTTTTTAAAGTAAGTTATGCAAGTCAAAACTCTTTTTCTCAAAGTCATTAATAATTTCTTGCATGTCATTTACTTTCTTTTCAAGTTTATGATTGGTTTTAGAGAGTAAGTCATTTTCAACTTTCAATTTTGAAAAAAAATTCTTATGTTTTGGAACCATGACTTCAAACTTCAAACCTAACTCATCACAGACATCTTGTAACTCATAAAAAAAATAAGAAATTGAACTAGATGAGTTAGAAGTTACCTTAGAGTCTTCAATGGCTAAAAGGAAAAAGTCAATTACTTCTTGTTATTCATCATCGGAAGAATCCTCATCACTCCAAGTAGCAACATTGGCCTTGTGTTTTTGTTTGCTTGACCCTTTTTTCTTCCATTGGGAACAATCGAACTTGATTTATCCAGACTTCTTACATTCATAAAAAATTACAGGATCTTTCTCTTTATTGAATTCAGGCTTTAATCATTCTTTTCTTTGAAATATTCTTCCCTTTTTATACTTCATGAATTTCCTGAATCTCTTAGGAAACATGGTCATTTCTTTATCCTCATCCACTTCATCACTCGATTCACTTTCTTCATTTTTAGTGGATTTGAGAGAAACACCAATTTTCTTCTTTTTAACCTTCTCTCCTTCTAACCCTTCTTTGACCCTCATGTCATATGTAAGCAAAAAAATTGATAAGTCCTCTAACGTAAGTGTTTCCAAATTCTTTGTTTCATATATGGTGGTCACTTTCGCTTCCCAAGAATTTGGAAAGCTTCTAAGCATCTTTCTCACCACTTTTTCAATGGGATATGTCTTCCCATAAGACTTGAGCCTATTTATAATTAGTATGAATCAATCAAGTACCACTTTGATATCCTCCTTGGGCTTTATCTTGAAAGTTTCATAATTGAGGGTGAGAATTCCAACTTTGGACTTTTTTACTTGGCTTGTACCCTCATGAGTGACCTCTAGCTTGTCCTATATCTCCTTGGCATTGAAACAAGATGATACCCTACTGTACTCATTTGGACCAAAGGCGCAAAATAGTGTGTGCATGCCCTTGGAATTTAGTTTAGTACTCCTCCTATCTTCTTCATTCCACTCTTTCTTCTTTTTTGGCACCAATAGCTCTCCTTCTTGCTTTTAAGAAATGAAAGGACCATCCATGATGATATCCCAAGCCGCAAGATCATTGGGTTGAATGAAGAGCATCATCCTTGTCTTCCAATAAGAGTAGTTTCCTTCATTGAACTATGGAGGCTTTAAGATAGATTGAGATTCTCCACAGAAAACTAACCTGGAAGTGGACGTCATCCTTTATACACTATGTTGATGATTTCTTGAGCACTCCAAGGATCTTCTCTTGCTTGTTAAATCGTCTTTAGGCACTAGCTCTGATACCAATTGTTAGCTCGATCAATCAACCTAATAGCCAAAAGGGGGTGAATTGGCCTTTTTAAAAAATTGTGGAAGCAAGAATAAAAGGATGAGACAGTGAACACAAGAATTTAGAGTGGTTCAACCCTAATTGCCTACTCCACTACCTTAGTTTTATACCACTAATGATTTTCCCAAATTCATTGATCAACCTTTGATGACAAGGTTTAACCTTACAACTCCCTTAAGATTTCTACCCAAATATTAAGATTTAAACCCTCTCAAAAGAGTAAACAAATGAGCAAACAAAGAAATTATCCTTACAATATTTGAATGTTTACAAGTTAAGCACACACCCAATGAAAAACACTTGAGCTTAAACAATACAATAAATGCTCACAAGTGTTTACAAGAAAAAGATAAAGAATTTAAGTACAAAAGTTTGATATAAGAGTTTTTTATCTTTCTTGATAGCTCTTGATCTTTTGTAATCTCTCTTGTTGTTGTAGAAACTTTGGAAGCTGATCTTTATAGCTCCTAGTTGATTTCAAACTATTTTGGTTGTTGGAAAATTGAATAGAGCCATTGGATGTCTAAAAACCAGAGCATTAATAACTCCTACAACAAAAGGCATTGATACATTTGAAGGGTTATTGATACTTTGGCCATTTCATGCCTCAATTCAGTGATCATTAAAGCCTATAGTATCGGTACAATAACGGATGTATCAATACTTTCTATGAGGTATCGATACGTTGAGGAGGGTATCGATATTTAGGTAATTTTGTTTTAAAAAAATTTCAAAACATCGAACCTTAAAACATTATTGATACCAGGCAGGGTATCGATAAATTTGGAAAGGTATCGATACTTTGTTATGGGTACTGATACTATTGATTTTTGTTCAATTTTCCAAAACATTGAAGCTCAAATTGGTATGGATACCAGGCAGGGGTATCGAAAGCTTTTGCAAGGTATCGATACTTTGTTAAGGGTATCAACAATTTCATTTTTGCTCAATTTTTCTGAACTTCGAAGCTCAAATTGGTATGGATACTTGGTATAAGTATCGATACTTTGGGTTAGGGACCAATTTTCACTTGTTAAAAAATGTTTGAAATATTTGTTACTCAATTTGAACTTGTTAAAATATTTTCTAAGTGTTTGAACAGTAGATTTAAAATTTTATTTCTTAGAAATATTTTGAAATAAATTGTAACTTGAAACTCATCATGTTTTATTCAAAAACATTATCTTTTTTATATCAAAACATTTATCAAATAAAGATTAGTTTAAAATTTTGTAACCAATATAGAGTTGGATATTCGAATCTATTATTTGAATAATGAATGCGAATTTCGATATTCAGTGGATAATGATAATTAATTCCGGTTTTAGATTTAGATTTTAAAGGTCAAATAATTTGCATATTCAGATTCAGATAATCCAACATTTATAGATAACCAACCCGCTGCCATCCATATGTTTGACAAATCAATAAAAAGAATGGATCAATTACATTTAAGGTCACTAAACTGTACTAAGTTTACATTTTGGTCACTCAACTTCAAAAACATACAAAATGATCACTAAACTATTGAAACATTTTCATTTAATTCACTGGGATGTTAAAATCACTATTGCTTGACTTTCTCTATTTGTATCGCTTACACCAATTGAAAGCCCTCCTTCCACTTTCTTCTACAGTTTACTTTTTTTTAATTAAATAACTTTGAACGTCACAATATTGCAAACTAAAAACTTAACAACTTTACTGGCTAACCTTTCACACTGAATGTCATATTGACTTTAAATGTAACAAGTAAAATAAAATTAAAAATACAAGTCCAAGTAACCGTAAATATCAAACTATTACAAGCGGACTGTCCGAGTAACCACCAAGTAGAATCAAACTATTAGCACAAACGAACTAAAGACTAACTAGACTAAAACTCTCATGCATAATGGGACTTAGAGGCCTACGCATATAATTGCGCATGGTAGGTCTTGAATCTAGGTACTCAAGACCCAAGGCCTCCGCCTTTGGCAACTAAGCCTATGCCTCATTGGCAATGACAAATACATTTTAAATGTATATAAATATTAACTGGGGTAAATATTAATAATCCAGATGCGAGTATCAAGGCCCAATTTCAAGCACATGGATGTGATGGGCTTGCATTACCTCAAGGCCTAATAATAAGGTCAAAGATCAAACAAATCAAAGCAAGATTGAACGAGACCATACAAGACTTCATTACAAAGGTCCAAGACGCGCATATAAGGGGAAAAGAAAATCAATATTCACTTGTCTTTATGAAAATCAAGAAATTGGGTCTTGTTCCAATCATGCGTTTTTGGGAGATCTTAAGAATCAATAAAATCAAGATTTCAAATCTAGGAATTCTTGGTCCAAGAAACTGAATATTGAAGTCAATACGTGACAGATTACATGTACGAGCTTAAAAAAGTCAATTTTGGGAGAGAATGGATCGCAAGTCCAAGTCCTTGAAAATCAACCCAGTGGGATTTCCAAAAGCCCGTTATGAAATTTGGAGGACTTAGTTAACTATCGGACCAAATTCTCAAAATGACCCAATTTGTAAACATTTTAAATTTTCTAACCAATTTCAATTAATTAGTCGATCAACATGTAAAAATTAGACCCAATAAGCCCATTTAGACTATTAGATGACTTTTCCATTCAATTTCTTAGATTTATTTTCACATGTTAATAGTTAGATAAGTTAGTTATTTGATTAGTTGTCATGCTGAGTTATCATGCTTAGTTGGCACAATTCAAATCCTATTAGGATTAGGAGACTAGTTAGGGAAGCTTTAGGCAGGGTGTGCCCCCCTTTAATTGACTCATTCATTCGCTTTTGAATTAATAAAATTCTCTTTAAGTTTCCTTTAAAATAATTTCTCTTGAGTTTTCTTTTAGAAGATATTTAACAATCTTTTAGATTGTAGGAATCATCTTCAAGCTTTTTCTTGCCAATGAGTAATTCTTGGAGGGGAAGTTAAAGTTGTTTGAAGAGGATTGTGGATTCATCTTGTTTCCAAAGCTCCTTAGGACTTACACGCCACTCTAATCTTTTTCATCTCTCTTTTTTCTTTTTTTCTTGTTTTTTCTATTCTATCTTGTTACTTCAAAGCTAATATTTGATTTTCCTTAATTACAGGTCTTGTTTCAATCAAGAGCGGTGTTCTCATATCTTCTCTCATAAAGATTCATCCAAAAATAGGAGTTTTTTTTTTTTTACTTTTCTTGCTATTTGAAATCTTTTGTCACACAACAGTTTGCTTTAGGCTTAATTCTTCATTCTACTAAAATGTTTTGTTATTTTTGTTCCAGATCAGGTTGGAGACTTCTTTAGAGTTCAAGAATGTTTTCTCTTCCAAGACACATTATTCTACACATTCTTGGACTCCTTTTGTCCAACCCTATCTTTCTTTGACATTTGGTTTCTTTTTCATTTAATTTCTAATTTTTTGTTTCTTTTATTCAGATTTCAATTCTGCAGCTCCTTTGTCAAGAACAACCCAAATCACTTCAAATATTAGGTTTCTTTCATTGTTCTTGGCTGGCCAAACCTTGTTTTGATTTATTCTTTTAATTTCATTCGGTTTTAGTCTTTACTCTTCAAATTTGTTCTGACTGTTTGTTTTCACTTAATTGGCAGGTTTATTTCGTTTGGAATTCATCGAGAACAAGTGTTTCCTTCAAGGACTTTGAATCCTTAAAAACCCTAATTCTTGATTCAGACTCTTTTTTTTCTTTTATTACTTTATTTTTTTTATGCCCTTTCAAGTCTAACTTAGATTGTTTGCATCTCAGGTTGAGTTGAACTCCAACTTTCTTTTCGACCGTCTAAAGCCCTAAGTCAAATTTGCGCCTTGGGCAAACTTGCGATCTTGTTTTGCACGTGTCCTTATCATTTGGTATCAGTTTCCTTGGCATTTTGTCTGTTCTTTGTGTTTTTATAAACTGGTTTCCAACAAAATAGCATCACAATAGTTTTTTACCCAAAAGATTTTCAGAATAAATATTTTTTTTATTGGGTAAACATTTTCCAAATGATCTAAAACTTCACATACTAATTCTTGGAACTCTCCTAGAATATTAAAAAATATTTTCCAGAAAGAAAATGATTGAAAAAGTGGAAAATAGAAAAAAATGAAAAATAAAGAAATATTAAAAAAATATTTTGTGGGTTGAATTTTGTGCTGAAACTTTCTAGATTAGATCTATATTATTTGAGGAGGCACCAATTTAAATTTTGTGATTTTTGGAAATCGGGAATACCCTAAACAAGGTTTGTGAAGTTGCTCCGCTATTTTTTAGTTTTCAGGTCTTAGTAATTTTCATTGACTCTTAACCTTAGGTTTCCATTTGTTTTTTTTTTTCTTTTATTGTTCCTTTAAGCGTTCTAACACATTATTGTTTCTTGTGTTAGCAGGTAAAGCATGTTGCACATTCCTTCTTTCGTGCAACATAATTCTTTGGTGTATAGTTGATTTTGGCTCTCGGTGCCACTAGGTTTATTTTGCTAGTTCAATTCTAATACATTATGAATGTTTACACTTTTAAAAGACTCATAAGATTAATTCTTACCTCATTGAGAATTTAATTTTATTTTTTAGTGCATAATTGTGAGGTTTGCTTCATTTTTCTTTTTTTTCTAAGTGTTGTGTTCTATTTAGGCTTTCACAATGACTCGTAATACTCATAGTAGCAAAGGGAGTGATAATAGTAGTGAAAAAAATTGTTGTTTTTGCGACGAATGATAAATTCAACACTATGATGAGAAAGTTGCAAAAGGATCAAGAGGTTTGAGATGCTCAAGATCAACATTGGGACACTATTGTAGACACGATCAGCAAAAAATTGCTCATCTAAGTACCCAAATTGAGCATCGGAGCCGTAATTGGAGAGATGAGGTTAACCATCCTTGTCATCATGCAAATAATGTTAGATGTGCACCTTGCACGAATGATGAGACTTTGGTCAATAATGACCATGGACAACCTTCTTTAGCTAAACCAAATTTCTCTATTCCATAATTTCGTGGATAGGATGATCTAGAGGCTAATTGTGATGAGAAAATTGGGCATAAATTAGTATGTTAATTCAAGAGGAGATGGTCACACAAAATGAGGAATACAATTGATCTCTCACTTGTTGTGAAATGTTATTGGTGTAGTTCAAAAGATCATTATGGTTTTTTATGTCCATTCCAATATCCAACTAAAGAAAGTAAGTATGGATTTGTGCCTCTTTTTTTTACTCTTACTCTAGTGGGAAAAAGATTTATAATGGCGAACCTTATGAATTGGAAAAAGATGATAGTGTGTAACACCCTATACCTGGCCCGATTGTCGGGTCCAGGTACCAAATGTTACAATTAAACTGTATTACTTAACAACACTTTTTTACTTGACTTATTTACAACTTAACAACACCAAATTTAATCCATACATACCTTATAAGTTTATTCTAACATCTTTCAAAAAATTTAAAAACTTCAGATAAATTTCCTATTATATAAGTATTAAGGTTCTTACAATCATTTTGCTTTAATGATCTAGTATGTATATACTTACTATGATTCAGAACTTAAATTTGATATAATTACACTTATTCAATCCCCGAGGCGAAGCCTCTAAGGGTACCCGTCTTTGTACATGTTACTGCTAAAACACCATCTGCATAGACTTGACGATGTCTGGCTTATTCCCTCCACACAAACCTCAAGTCATCCCTTGATCCTGCAATCAAGGCAAAACACGCATAAGTTTGAATGAACTTAGTGAGATTTTGTACAACAGTGCTCATAAAAGACTTCTGAATTTTGGGGTAATAAAGAATTATTGCACATAATTAGACTCCCTGAGTAACATAGAAGGTTCCGCAATTCAACTGGTGTAGACGGCTCCTATATGTTCTTCTTGAACCTATTGCTAGCAGATATATCAATGGCAAATTTATAAGCATTCGTACAATTTCTAGCGACCCCTTTTTAAGAATATATATTTCATCAAGCTTCATTTTAGCATCTTATTCTACCTTTCTGGTTTGTCACATTACAGGTAGCCACACAACTAAATGTGCAGATTTTTGGCAACTTTGGCGGAGTTGCAGGCAATTCACCAAGAAGGCAAATTCTCACCCTGATTTCTTCATTCCACGTCGAATCCAAAATCACTTACTGTATTATCCAGACATCCACTTCCTTACAACTTAGCTTGTGAAAATACCATTTTTAGAGGAAAATCCATTTATTTACATCCCCGTATGTGGCCTTTGAATATATGATTTGGCGGATATTTTAAGCACCACTCCCATCTCATGGAATTGTACTTCTAATATAGTCCTACTGGACCTTCCCTCTTCAAGGTAGTCTGAATAAATATTCTCAGCAACAGATAGTCCTCAGCGAACTATCTCCTCCTTCGCTCGTATAAGGTGGACTTCCCAACACTAGATAGTCCTAACGGAAATCCTTTTCATTCGTTGGTCCTTGGAGGACTTCCATTTTTTGGAAAATTCTTTGCCAAGAATGCTTAGAATTAAAGTCTAACGAACCGCCTTGCTTTCTCATAACAATTGTTGGCTTGTACGCTACCTCTGGCGAACTCTTAATGGGGGATACCTACTCGCAAATATGTTGAAAGAAAATACTTTTCCCACATATATCCGTGTACATGATGCTTTCACATATTTCTTTTGCCTTCGTATTGTGGCAGAGCCTCTTATCCGTGGCATGCCAGCACTCCCATACACGCCATAATTCATTATGACAAACTTTTTCATCATGCGAGTCATATAGTGGTTTTCACGTACATACCGTAACGGGCTTCCATGTTTACTATCCTGGTGGAATTCATTTTTCCCATGAGAGCGAACCTATCCTCCACTAAATCATACCATGGCCAGCTGTGGACTTTCGACTCTGAGGAGTCAGAAAACCATTTTCATGGTGTCACTCTGTAGAGCCAGTAGACCATTTCCATGTTGCCGCTCCGTAGAGCTAGTAGACCATTCCTGTAATGTCGCTTCGTAGAGCCAGTAGACCATTTTTGTGATGTCGTTCCATAGAGCTAGCCGACCATTTCCCAACCAAACCTCCTCAAATCCTCCTTTTTAATTTGAACATCTAAGTTTTCACTCGAAATGTTGGGTCATTTCACAATTCAGTGTCTCCAATTCCCTTTCAATCTGTCCATTCCTCCATTACGTCAAATGTAACAGCCCATTTTCAGTGAAATCGGAACAGTGGTTTCGGGACCACAAATTCGAGCCAGAAAAAAAATTTATTTTAATATTATTGCATGGTTTGCATTATGATAGGAAAGGTGTATGAAAATTCTAATGAGAAAATTTTACTGAATATGTGTTTAATTAGAGAAAGAACATAATTGCATAGAATGTTAAAGTTGAGCTTGTAACACCCCTTACCCGTGTCCGACGCCGGGACAGGATACGAGGCATTACCGGACTTAACTTGCTTAAACATACAACATCGGGCTATAAAATTTCACTTCAACTTAAAACTTTTCATTTGTATTCATAACATCCTTATTATGGGCCTACGAGGCCCTAAACATACATAAGGAGGATTTCGAAATTTAACCGGAAACTTTTGCGCACTCAGAAAATTTTTGCCTAAATAGGGCCACACGCCCGTGTGGGCAGGCCGTGTGGTCACACACGCCCATGTTCCTAGCCCATGTGGAATTTATTCTTCATTTTGAACCTACAGGGTTTTTCACACGGTCGGACGCACACCCGTGTCTCTGGCCCGTGTCCCTCACACGGCCTAGACACGCCCGTGTGCTCACTCGTGTGTGAAAAACCTGGGTATTTGTTTATGACGTCAGCAAACTCTTAAGGGCACACGGCCTAGGCACACGCCCATGTGCTGGCCCGTGTGACGAACCAAATTCTCGCAAATTTGATGCAGGGGACACACGGCCTATCAGCACACCCATGGGGCTGACCGTGTGCCACACACGGCCTAGATACACGCCCGTGTGTCTACCCGTGTGGACAATTTGAGGGCTATTTACCAAGCCAATTGCCACCCTGAAACATAAACACACATATACCAACACAAACAACACATAACATGGCAATAATACACTATGAAGAATCTCTAATCATAATTCATACACTTCACATTTTACTTCATCAATTGCATGAACTTTCACTTCATGAAACTCATCATCATTAAAAATATGAAACTTAACAAATATTGGCCAATTCCCAATGGCCATTTACAAAATGAGTGTATAACTTTAGTAGCCAACACTTTGGCTTCCAAATATGACATAACACAAAATGACCAAGTTCCTATACATGCCATACCCAATATGAATCAACTATATTATACCAAAAGAATGATTGATAGTGTGATCCGAGCTCCGACGTTCTACAATCCCCGAGCTAGCTTGGCGATACTACAAGGAATGGAAAAAGAGAGGGGTAAGCATATAGCTTAGTAAGTTTGCATGAATTAAAATAGCAACTTAAATACTCATACTAAAATCCATTCATCTCATAGAACATTAACAACACAAATTTTTACGTACTTTGACATACTTACTCATACTTACGCTTACCCATCACATATCACTTTACGGTTTCATAATCCGTATCTTACTCATGGTACCTGTGTCACTTCATCACTTAATTTAGCACTTATGCTATCTTTAACATAAATTTACATCATTATCATCCATAACTTAAATGTAACTCTTTGTATAGCTTAGCACTTTGACATCTTTGCATACTTAGCTCTTTTTCCCGTTGAACTACTCGGAATATCGGAGGATACTCAATCTCATCATACATGTACTTCGATGCCAATGCCATATCCCAGATATGGTCTTACAAGGGAGCACCTCTTGATGCCGATGCCATATCCCAGATATGGTCTTACACGAGATCTCTTAACTCGATGTCGATGCCATGTCCCAGACATGGTCTTATACGAGATCGTACATAGATGTCGATGCCATGTCCCAAACATTGTAACACCCCTAACCCATATCCGTCGCCGAATTAGGGTTACGAGGTATTACCTGACTAACCACAGTTCTGCACACTCATACAAATCATTTTTTTTGTACATATAGATCACTTAACCAACAAAAGTCCAAGGATACTTCAAAATTCAAACATATACATATCATTTATTTAATTAAATTTTGAACCAATTCACATGCATCAATGTTAAACTACTTATACTTAATAAACATGCTGTTCGAAGTATACAACCATTATATGCATGTTATTCGAATACCTAGTTCATAAGCAAGCATATTTCGATTCATAAACCAAGCACATATTTTACGACATTCATTTATGAGTCATTTCAAACATTACAAAATCTTTACAAAGTTCACTTGACCAACATTGTCCATCTTTATATACATTAGCTGAAACAAGTCATACCCAAATTCATACGCTTTAAAACATGTTAAATTACATTCATACAACTAGGCTAACATACTACGGTCATATACTTATTCCTCCATATAACACTCATTTAACCTACCTTTAAAACAATTATCAAGCTCATCACCTAAGCCGAATTAAAACATTTCATAATGCAAACATATCAAATACACATCATTTATATACATACATTACTACCGAATCACAAGGTAATTCATAATCATCAATTAAGACTCATGCATCAACCCTATCAAAATCATTGAATCAATAATTATATATCAAACCCTAATCGTATTTCATAATAACTTCCACTACTATATCATCATGCATATACCAACTATATTTCACATATATATATACATACCATGATCGAAATCTTTGCATAAATTTAAATATCATATCTAGCCATTTTCGCATGGCTTAATAATTACAGCTTCAAAACGAACCCAAAACACAAGATAGCCTATACATGCCATAGTTTCAAAAATTCAATTTATAAAATACCAAAATGAGTCGATAGTGTGATAGACTTTGACGATGATCCCCGAGCTCGTATTTAGACTTCAAAATCTATAAAATAGTCAATAAACACACACAGTAAGCTAACATAGCTTAGTAAGTTATAAGCAATTGTAAAAGTATACAATTTAGCATTATACCAATTAAATCAATTTATCATAATCAACAACAAAACTCATAACCATGGGTATAAATCATATCACCATTTATTAACTATTATATTTAGTAGTCACAAGACCGAATACTCAAACATTCCTTATTAGATTTCACTTAATTTATGAACCATTATCTCATCTTGAAACAAACTCACAAGCAAATAATTTCATCTCATTTCTTTAATTTCATATGCAAATATCACTTACCGTATTTGTACTAAATTTCCAAACCGTCATGAATCACATACCTGATCATTTCATTTTGTTTATCACAATCCACTAATTGATATCCTTGGAGGATCCGCAAATCCGCACACTCAGTGCAAAACCATGTAACGTATCGCACACTTAGTGCCGTTACCTTGACATAGCGCACACATAGTGCCAATTACTTGTAATGTATCGCACACTTAGTGCCATTACATTATATTCCGCACACTTAGTGCCAAATGACCGATTTCGCACACACAGTGCTCGGTGTTTAGATTCGCACACTTAGTACTTTACTTAAAGCTGTTATTCACTTCAATAAACACATATATACATATACATTCAATTTAGCTTATTACATCTATATTCCAACATCACATTTGGTTATACCAATAATATACAAATATACATCTCATTCCATCAATTTCATCTCTTAAATCAATATCTCACATAGCTATCATTATCATGTATGTACACATTTCATTCAACTTAATTCACCTTCCATCAATTATTACATTCGGCATTACCATATAGTCCATATTTACCTCTATTAAATACATATACATCATTATAGATAGAAACTCAATCAACCAAATTGCTTAAAAACATACCTCGAGTATCGACGGACTGGGTTTTCCGACTATTCAATTATCTTCGCTTTTCCCCGATCCAATCCAGATCCTTTTTGTTCTTGATCTATTAAATTTAAAATTTAGCTCATTTAAACATATTTTCATTCAATTTAATCCAAAAACACATAAATGGGCAAATTACTATTTTACCCCTGACATTTACAATTTTTTACAATTTAGTCCCTATTGCACCAAAACACAAAATACTCAAAATTTGGCTACACTTCTTTAGGGCCAAATTTTCATAGTCCTAATACAAGCTCATTCATTCCATTTATTTTGCATTTTAGTCCCTCAAAATTTTATTTTTACAATTTAATCCAAATCATTCAATTTCATCAAAAATTCAAGAACAAAACTTGTTAATCTATCACACATAATCAATATTCCATCATCAAACCACAAAAACAACAAGCTTTCTTCAATGGCACCTCACAAAATACACAACAATTTCAAAAATTCAAGCATGGGCTAGCTAAATCACATAACAACGATCTAAAAAACATAAAAATTATCAAAAACCGAACTAAAAACTCACCTTAATCAAGCTTAATCAAAGCCGAACCCTATGGTGTGTTCTTCCTTTCTTTTTCTTTTAAGTTTCGGTAGGAGAAAGATGAATATACAAACTTTTTTTTATGTTTTATCATAAATAACATATATATTAAAATATAACTTAATAACATAAAATATAATAAACATTTTTCAATCACTATTACATGCAAATCATGACCGGCCACTCAGCTTGATTTTTGGCTAAATTATACTATTAATACCTCAATTTAAGAAGCCACCTTCAATTTAGTACTTACACATTCAACCACCAAATTTTCTTTTTATGTGATTAAGCCCTTTTTCAAAATTAAGCACCAAAACGATCAAATTTTAATACGAAATTTTCACACATACCAATTCACACATAATGAGCATAGAAAATAATATTAAAATATTTTTCTGACTCGGATTCATGGTCCCGAAACCATCGTTCCGATTAGGGTCAAAATTGGGCTGTTACAACTCTCCCCCTTAAGGATTTTCGTCCTCGGAAATCTTACCAGTGAATAGGTTGGGATAACGTTCTTTCATTGAATCCTCAAGCTCCCAAGTTGATTCCTCGACCCTATGCTTAGGCCACAGTACTTTCACTAACGAGATTTTCTTATTACGCAACTCTTTCACTTCGTGAGCCAAAATACGAATCGGTTCTTCCTCATAGGTCAAATCAGATTGAATCTCAATTTCTGACGAACTAATCACATGAGAGGGATCGGATCTATATTGTCAAAGCATCGAAACATGGAAAACATTGTGGATCTTTTCTAACTCAGGTGGCAACATCAACCTATATGCAACCGGCCCGATACGCTCAATAATCTCGTACGGCCTAATAAATCTCGGACTCAGCTTTCCCTTGCGACTAAATCTAAGTATTTTTTTCCACGGCGAGACTTTCAAAAATACTCGGTCACCTATCTGAAATTCTATATCTTTACGTTTCAAATCCGCATAGGATTTCTGACGGTCTGACGCTGCTTTCAAACTTTCGCGGATCACTTTTACTTTCTGTTCAATCTCTTTGATTAGGTCAACCCCGTGTATCTTGCTTTCACTTAGCTCGGTCCAATATAAAGGTGTACGACATTTACGACCGTACAAAGCCTCGTAAGGTGCCATTTTGATACTCGATTGAAAGCTATTATTGTACGTAAATTCAATCAAAGGCAAGTATCGTTCCCACGTACCCTCAAACTCGAGAACACAACATCTCAACATATCCTCAAGTATCTGAATAAATCTCTCGGATTGACCATCCGTTTGAGGGTGGAAAGCGGTGCTAAAATGCAATTTAGTACCCAATGCATTTTGCAGTTTCTTCCAAAACCGCGATGTAAACCTCGAATCTCTATCCGAAACAATAGAAATAGGTACTCCGTGTAATCGTACAATTTGAGAAATGTACGACTCAGCTAGCTTATCAAGCGAGTAATCTATATGGACCGGAATAAAGTAAGTTGATTTCATCAATCTATCAAAAATAACCCAGATTGCATCTTTCTTGCTCGGTGTCAACGGTAACCCAGATACGAAATCCATCGTGACTCTATCCCATTTCCACTCAGGTATCATAATTGGCTGAAGTAATCCCGATGGCACCTGATGCTCGGCTTTTACTTGCTGACATATCAAACATTTTGACACAAAATCTGAAATATCTCGCTTCATACCGTGCCACCAATAATGCTGTCTCAAATCATTATACATTTTCGTATACCCGGGTGAATGATAATTTATCATTATGAGCTTCATTACAAATCATTCGAATCAACTCAGGATCCTTTGGTACACATATTCGGTTTCTGAACCGCAAACATCCCTCAGCATCAACTTGAAATTCCGAGCTAACATTCGACTTACACTGATTCATTTTTGCTATCAAGTCATTATCCACTTTCTAAGCTTCATAAATCTGCTGAACAAATAACGGTCTCGCTTTAAACTCTGCTAGAATCTCAGCATCATCAGATATAGCCATATGTGCATTCATGGCACACAAAGCAAACAGTAATTTTCGGCTTAAAGCGTCGGCAACCACATTAGCCTTCCCCGGGTGATAATCAATCACAAGCTCGTAATCTTTTAATAATTCCAACCATCGACGTTGTCTCAGATTCAGATCCTTCTGAGTCATTAAGTACTTTAGACTTTTGTGATCGGAATAGACATGGCATTTTTCACCAAACAGATAGTGGCGCCATATCTTTAGAGTAAACTCTATAGCGGCTAATTCGAGATCGTGTGTCGGATAGTTCTTTTCGTGCGACTTTAACTGTCTCGAAGCATATGCTACAACTTTACCCTCATGCATCAAAACACAGCCAAAACCATTCAAGGATGCATCACTGAAGATAACGAACTCTTTACCCGTCTCTGGCTGAACAAGCATTGGAGCTTCAGTCAATAAAGTTTTCAACTGATCGAAACTCTTCTGGCACTTCTCCGTCCACTCGAATTTAACATCTTTTTGAAGTAGCTTTGTCATCGGAGTTGCAATCATCGAGAAACCTTTCACAAAACGTCTATAATAATCGGCAAGTCCCAGGAAACTCTGAACTTTAGAAACATTACGCAGGGGTCTCCAATCAAGTATAGCCGAAATCTTACTCGGATCAACCCGAATACCTGATGCTGAAATAACATGCCCTAAAAAGCTAACTTCGCGTAACCAGAACTCACATTTACTAAATTTTGCTTACAACTGCTTATCATGCAAAATCTGTAACACAAGTCTCAAGTGTTCGACATGCTCGGTTTCATTGCGCGAATAGATCAGAATGTCATCTATAAATACAACTACAAACTGATCCAAATACTATCTGAATACCCGATTCATCAAATCCATGAAAATAGCAGGGGCGTTAGTGAGTCCGAACGGCATCACCAAAAACTCGTAATGGTCGTATCTCGTCCGAAAAGCAGTCTTTGGCACATCAGAATCTCTGACTCGCAACTGATAATAACCCGATCTCAAATCTATCTTAGAAAACACTGAAGCCCCTTTCAGCTGATCAAACAAGTCATCAATTCGTGGCAACAGGTATTTATTCTTTATAGTCACCTTATTTAGCTGACGGTAATCAATACACATTCGCATAGTTCCATCTTTCTTTTTCACAAATAGAATCAAGCGCACCCGTGGAGAGAAACTTCGATCGTGCAAAACCTCTATCTGTTAACTCTTGCAACTGTGCTTTCAACTCTTTTAATTCAGTAGCTGCCATCCGATACAGAGCTACCGATATTGGAGTCGTCCCTGGTACTAACTTGATTCCAAACTCTACCTCCCGAACAGGTGGCAAACCCGACAATTCTTCCGGAAACACATTTGGATATTCACATACAACCGGTACAGATTCAATCTTTCTTTCGGTTACTTTACTATCAATTACATAAGCAAAGTAAGCTTCGCAACCCTGTCTCATACACTTTCGAGCCAACATCGAAGATATCACCGCTGGTAGCCCACTTAAATCCGCAGATTCAATCCGAATTATCTCATTATTCTGGCACCGCAGATCAATAGTCTTTCGTCTACAATTTACCACTACATCGTGCACGGTTAACCAATCCATATCGAGGATGATATCGAACTCATCAAATGGTAGTAACATCAAATCAGCTGGAAAACATGAATCTCGAATCATCAAAGGGAAATTCTTGCACACCTTATCAACTAGCACACATCGGCCCAGGGGGTTCGAAACTCGAATCACAAATTCAGTAGACTCAACAGGTAAAGTCTTACTGAATACTAATGTTTCACACACATAGGAATGCGTTGAACCGGGGTCAATTAGAGTAATTACACAGTATTAAAGAGAGTAAATATACTGGTATGATATCTGGAGATGAAGCCTCCTCTCGGGCACGAATGGCATAGGCTCTAGCTGGCACACGAGCCTCTGATTGAATAGTTGTATCCGAAGTCCCCCTTTGAGTGCCGCTTCTACCTCCCGCATTTTGGGATGGTCTCCCTCTAGCTATAGTACCGCTCGGTCTTACACTCTGAGCATTATCCTTCTCATCTAACTCCGGGCAATCCCGAATGAAGTGATCCTGAGAACCACACTTGTAGCAAGCTCGATTATTGGACTTGCCCCAACATTCACCAAAATGTCGCCTACCACACTGTTGACACTCGGGTTTCTTCGGTCGAGTATTGCCATCACTAGCAATCGAGTTAGCTCGTGAACTCACTGGTGGTTACTCTCGTATGGAAATCCGAGCATTAGTCTTAGATCGGCTACTGTCATTTCAGAACTTCTTTGATGCCATCTGAGAAGTTTTACTTGTTGATCTCTTGCGAAAATCTCTAGCTTCAAATTCAGCTTTTCTTTTCTCTTTTCCAAGCTCTTCAGCCTTGCAAGCTCGCTCGACAAGTACTACGAACTCTTTTATTTCAAGTATGCCGACAAGCAATTTTATGTCTTCATTCAGTCCTTCCTCGAATCTTTTACACATAGCATCCTCGGTTGCGACACACTCTCGGGCATATCGGCTGAGTCTCACAAACTCACGCTCATAATCAGATACGGTCATACGACCCTATTTTAACTCAAGAAATTCTTTGCGTTTCTGATCAATGAATCGCTGACTGATATACTTTTTGCGAAACTCCGTCTGAAAGAAATCCCAAGTAACCCTTTCCTTCGGAACAACCGAAACCAAAGTATTCCACCAATAGTAGGCAGAATCCCGTAATAAAGATATAGCACACTTCAAGCACTCTTCGGGTGTACAAGATAGTTCATCAAAGATACAAATAGTATTATCGAGCCAAAATTCAGCCCGCTCAGCATCATCAGTATCTGTGGCCCTAAACTCTTCAGCTCCGTATTTTCTGATTTTATCAACATGAGGCTTATTTAATCTCTCAGGATTAATGATCGAAGGTACCACAGGCACTACAGGTGGATTATTCGAATTCGGGGGTTGTTGAACAGCCGAATTTGTCCGGATATACTGATTAAACCAATCATTCATTATGCTAAAGAAGGCTTGCTTAGCCCCTCGTCTGGGTTACACGTAGCTGGTTGAGAATCAACCGGCACGGTCCCTTGCGCGGGAAAAGGCGCCACACACTCAACATCATCTGCTACGGCTCGTTCGAGATCAGGATCCATTTACTATAAGAAAGAAGAAAGACATATTTTCTTGTCAGAAGTCATCACACTATCTCAATAAAAATAATGGAATGTATAGCTAGACTCACACGCGCTACGTTAGACCAAGAACTGACTAAACCGTAGCTCTGATACCAATAAAATTGTAGCACCCCTAACCCGTATCCGTCGCTAAATTAGGGTTATGAGGTATTACCTGACTAACCACAGTTCTGCACACTCATACAAATCATATTTTTTTGTACATATAGATCACTTAACCAACAAAAGTCCAAGGATACTTCAAAATTCAAACATGTACATATCATTTATTTAATTAAATTTTGAACCAATTCACATGCATCAATGTTAAACTACTTATACTTAATAAACATGTTGTTCGAAGTATACAACCATTATATGCATGTTATTCGAATACCTAGTTCATAAGCAAGCATATTTCGATTCATAAACCAAGCACATATTTTATGACATACATTTATGAGTCATTTCAAACATTACCAAATCTTTACAAAGTTCACTTGACCAAAATTGTCCATCTTTATATACATTAGCCGAAACAAGTCATACCCAAATTCATACGCTTTAAAACATGTTAAATTACATTCATACAACTAGGCTAACATACTAAAGGTTCGGTCATATACTTATTCCTCCATATAACACTCATTTAACCTACCTTTAAAACAATTATCAAGCTCATCACCTAAGCCGAATTAAAACATTTCATAATGCAAACATATCAAATACACATCATTTATATGCATACATTACTACCGAATCACAAGGTAATTCATAATCATCAATTAAGACTCATGCATCAACCCTATCGAAATCATTGAATCAATAATTATATATCAAACCCTAATCGTAGTTCATAATAACTTCCACTACTATATCATCATGCATATACCAACTATATTTCGCATATATATATACATACCATGATCGAAATCTTTGCATAAATTTAAATATCATATCTAGCCATTTTCGCATGGCTTAATAATTACAACTTCAAAACGAACCCAAAACACAAGATAGCTTATACATGCCATAGTTTCAAAAATTCAATTTATAAAATACCAAAATGAGTCGATAGTGTGATAGACTTTGATGATGATCCCCGAGCTCGTATTTAGACTTCAAAATCTATAAAATAGTCAATAAACACACACAGTAAGCTAACATAGCTTAGTAAGTTATAAGCAATTGTAAAAGTATACAATTTAGCATTATACCAATTAAATCAATTTATCATAATCAACAACAAAACTCATAACCATGGGTATAAATCATATCACCATTCATTAACTATTATATTTAGTAGTCTCAAGACCGAATACTCAAACATTCCTTATTAGATTTCACTTAATTTATGAACCATTATCTCATCTTGAAACAAACTCACAAGCAAATAATTTCATCTCATTTCTTTAATTTCATATGCAAATATCACTTACCGTATTTGTAATAAATTTCCAAACCGTCATGAACCACATACCTGATCATTTCATTTTGTTTATCACAATTCACTAATTGATATCCTTGGAGGATCCGCAAATCCGCACACTCAGTGCAAAACCATGTAACGTATCGCACACTTAGTGCCGTTACCTTAACATAGCGCACACATAGTGCCAATTACTTACTTAGTGCCATTACATTATATTCCGCACACTTAGTGCCAAATGACCGATTTCACACACACAGTGCTCGGTGTTTAGATTCGCACACTTAGTACTTTACTTAAAGCTGTTATTCACTTCAATAAACACATACATACATATATATTCAATTTAGCTTATTACATCTATATTCCAACATCACATTCGGTTATACCAATAATATACAAATATACATCTCATTCCATCAATTTCATCTCTTAAATCAATATCTCACATAGCTATCATTATCATGTATGTACACATTTCATTCAACTAAATTCACCTTCCATCAATTATTACATTCGGCATTACCAATAGTCCATATTTACCTCTATTAAATACATATACATCATTATAGATAGAAATTCAATTCAACCAAATTGCTTAAAAACATACCTCGAGTATCGACGGACTGGGTTTTCCGACTATTCAATTATCTTCGCTTTTCCCCGATCCAATCCTGATCCTTTTTGTTCTTGATCTATTAAATTTAAAATTTAGCTCATTTAAACATATTTTCATTCAATTTAATCCAAAAACACATAAATGGGTAAATTACTATTTTACCCCTGACATTTACATTTTTTACAATTTAGTCCCTATTGCACTAAAACACAAAATACTCAAAATTTGGCTACACTTCTTTAGGGCCAAATTTTCATAGTCCTAATACAAGCTCATACATTTCATTTATTTTGCATTTTAGTCCCTCAAATTTTTATTTTTACAATTTAATCCAAATCATTCAATTTCATCAAAAGTTTAAGAACAAAACTTGTTAATCTATCACACATAATCAATATTCCATCATCAAACCATAAAAACAACAAGCTTTCTTCAATGGAACCTCACAAAATACACAACAATTTCAAAAATTCAAGCATGGGCTAGCTAAATCACATAACAACGATCTAAAAAATGTAAAAATTATCATAAACCGAACTAAAAACTCACATTAATCAAGCTTAATCAAAGCCGAACCCTATGGTGTGTTCTTCCTTTCTTTTTCTTTTAAGTTTCGGTAGGATAAAGATGAATATACAAACTTTTTTTTATGTTTTATCATAAATAACATATATATTAAAATATAACTTAATAACATAAACTATAATAAACATTTTTCAATCACTATTACATGCAAATCATGACCGGCCACTAAGCTTGATTTTTGGCTAAATTATACTATTAATACCTCAATTTAAGAAGCCACTTTCAATTTAGTACTTACACATTCAACCACCAAATTTTCTTTTTATGCGATTAAGCCCTTTTTCAAAATTAAGAACCAAAACGATCAAATTTTAATACAAAATTTTCACACATACCAATTCACACATAATGAGCATAGAAAATAATATTAAAATATTTTTTTGACTCAGATTCGTGGTCCCAAAACCACCGTTCCGATTAGGTTCAAAATTGGGCTGTTACAGACATGGTCTTACATGAGATCTTCCTTTAGTGCCGAGGCCATGGCCCAGACATGGTCTTATACGGGACCTTCCTTATTAGGTGCCGATGCCATGTCCCAGACGTGGTCTTATACGGGACCTTCCTTAATCGATGCAGATGCCATGTCCCAGACATGGTCTTATACGGGACCTACATTCGGTGTCGATGCCATGTCCTAGACATGGTCTTATACAGGACCTACATTCAGTGTCGATGCCATGTCCCAGACATATCCTTACACGGGACCTACATTCAGTGTCGATGCCATGTCCCAGACGTGGTCTTATGTGGGACCTACATTCGGTGCCGATGCTATGTCCCAAACATGGTCTTACACGGGACCTTCCTTATCTCATGCCGTGACATAGGTATCCTCGCTATTCTGAATCTTCAACCGGGACTTCAACTTAATTTATTCACATCATTATCTTTTCAAAACTTCATTAGTCGATTTTTCATGAAATAATATTCATTATCGTAAGATCAAGTGTAACGCCCCAAATTTTGGGCCTAGTACAGTTGGGCCCATTGGGCTTTGGGTTTCATAAAATTTTTAAGTGAGCAAGAAAATGAAAAATGACATGACGGCTTTAAAGTTTTAATGAATTTGGAGTGTGTATGTGTGTTGGAGGAGCTCTGGGTTCGAGTTTCGTGGTGGAGGATTCTTAATTTAATTAATTAAGGAATCAGGGTTGTGAGTAGTGGGCTTTTAAATAAAAATAAGTGAAAAATGGCACAAAGAAGCCTGTGGTGAAGTGGCTAAGTGACGCCACTAGGGTGTAGTTAGGTGGCGACATATGCATGCAGGGAGGTCTGAGGTTCGAGTGCTAGCTTAGTTTTATTTTGGAATTTAATTTTAGGCTTCTAGAAGGCTAGAAATGGCGTGTAGAGGGACTCTAAGGAGAAGTGATCAGTAGAGAGAATTTAGGAGAAGGATAAGGGAGATATCATGGAGAAAAATTAGGAGATGAGCAATGGATGAAGTAGTGCCGAATTGGACTTTAGGGGTGGCTAAGTTTCGGCTATAGGCTATATAAATATGTGTGTGCCGAATCTGGGGTCCTAGGTAATGCCGAATTTTCCATTCTTTTTCTTTCTTTTCTTCCCCTCAATCGGTTCCTCCCATAGCCAAACTCTCCCATTGCCGAAAATCTCCTAAAGCCGAATTCTTTTGTGCCGAATTCTCTCATAGCCAAACTCTTCTATAGCTGAATTACAACCATCTTTTCTCTTGCCAAAATTCCTTATAGTGCCGAATCTTGGTGGTTGTTCCTCCATCACAAACCAATTGTTACCTCCTCTCAGTCAAGTGTTGAAAGCCGAATCTAGTTAATAGCTATCTAGGCCGCAGGATCGAAAGGGGATTTGGTAAGTATTCGGTTAACCTCTTTTGTACGTTTTGCTAAAAGCTGAAAGGCTATCTAACTGTCATGTCGTTAACTCTGTGATAACAAGGATAAGGTTCAAAGATCGCAATCGTGGTAGGATCGTTAGCAAGGATAAGTGTACTCAACTCGATTATGGTTTAACTGAATGGTCGAATGTGAGTTTGATCTATAGGGGTGACTTGTGTGGATTATGAGTCACTCGAATCTTGATGGTGTGTGTGTGAGTGCAGATCTAGGGGATACTCCTGATTAGTAGCTAAGGAAGGGCTATTAGAACCCGGTGGCACACGGTAAGGTTACGGTAAGGTTTTGGCTTTTGGTAGATATTTTGTTTAAGTATGGGTGATTGATTGAAGGTTGGTTGGTTGTAGGTTCAAGACCAAGGATAGTATAGCACGTCGCAGTAACCAGGCGTGTACAAACACTACACACACATGATTTCGGCAATGCCAGAATGCCGAAAAGCCGAAAGTGGCTAAATGGGCCCGGTGGGCCTGAGGCTAAGTTGGATGAAATTGATTGATTTGATTATATGAATTGAGTTAGGCATGCATGTTACATGATCTGGAATTGTTTTGGGCCTAACGGTCCATATGAATGAGATTTGGGTCTAATGGGCCATAAGGATGTGAATTGGGCATAATGGGTTATATGAATGTGAAATGGGCTTGATGGGCTTTATGAAGACGTAGACAAGTATGCTAGGGTTTAATGGACTTTAGGCCTAGTTCTGAACAACTCTCAAACTGCATAAAACTTAATTTTAATAATTAAACATGTCCGTGGACAAGTCGCTGGGTTAGAGTGTGGCAACGGACATATGCATGTCTAGGAGTGGATCTAGGGAGAGCTTGGTACTTAAGCGGTCCTAGTGGCCCACCTCCTCTTCTCTAGAATCCTACCTGGTGCATAGTGTCTGTTCACTTTAGTCGCGAGGACTTGTTTATGGGCCAAAGTTCATAACTAAAACCCGAGAGGGACCAAATACCCCTGATTTTAAATTACCTAAATACCCCTATTTTGAAAAATTACTAAAATATCCCTGATTATAAAATTACCAGAATACCCTTGACTTACGGAATCACCAAAATATCCCTGATTTACAAAATTAACTAAATACCCCTATAGAGTAGATTTATGGAAATACCCTTGGGTAGTGAATTGACTAAAATACCCCTAAGTGCTGAATGTGTGAGAATGTGTATGTTGCATTCATGAAATATGTGTTGCACTTTGGTGGGTTTTGATGATACGGAGGAAGATTTGAGGATAGCATAGTCACTTGACGACCGTGGATCCACCAGTGGCTTTAAGCCCATTATAGCAGCTTTGCTGCAACGTTTGAGTAGTGCCGCTGCTGGTGCTACCTTTGGTGTGTAGGGATGGGTGGGTTGATATTTATATCCCCACAGGTGTGTAGGGTTGAAAGGGAAATGGTGTGCAGGGTTGGATTTGGGATGGGTGCATTGCATTCATGTGATACTAATGTGATATGAGGTCATTATGGGCTAAGGCCCAAGACCACCGTTTTTGATAGGGCTTAGGCCCAATGTGATAATTGTATGTTTATTGGATTACCAAGGGTCGTACACACTGTGTTTCGAAACTCACCCCTTTTTATTAAATGTTTCAGGCGATCCTCAGTAAATGGCTCGACGTGGGAGAGGACTCGGAGACGGCCACACTACAAGATACTTAGAAGTTTTATTTATTTGTTTCAAAAGACATTATTTTAATTGCTTTATTTTCATTAGATGTAATAAGGCCTTGTACTCTGTTTTGACTTTGGATTTTGAGTTTTGTTGTTTCAACTGTTTACTTAATTATTAAACCTGGGTAATTTCTTATGTTTAAACTTGGTTTCTGAAATACTTAAAATAATAAAATGGGCTTTTATCATTACTTAACAAGACTCAAGGATTTTGGGCTTTGGGGTCTTAAATTTTTACTTAGCAAAATCATTTTGAGTTATGCCTTTGATGTGACATTCCCAAATTCAGCCATAACGTCTGGGCTGGGTCTGGGAGTGTTACATTTAGTGGTATCAGAGCCCAGTTGCAAAGCTCGGGTTGTGAAATGGGCCTTAGATTTTGGATTTTAAAACAAGTAGATTAAAAAGTTTTTGTAGGATTTTTAAAGTGTGGTTCACCGAGCCCTCGACGTCGAGCCAAGTAAGTTTTCTGTGTTTACCTTTGTTTAAATTATGGAATCATATCTAGATATGGGCTACTTTAAAATAGGTTTTTAGAGACTAAAGCCCGTAGGAAACTTAAGCCTGTAGTGGATCTTCGACCGCGAAACAACTTTTAAATTGTTACTTACATAAGACATGTGCTTTAAACAGTGGAACTATGAACTAATTTCATAAAATTCCTAATTCTGATAATACAATAATCAACGATGAGCGCCGGGAAGACGGGGATGCCCAAATGTGATAACGGGTATGTTTTGTGTGGATGTGATATTTTGGGTATAGAAACTGTATGCATGCAATGTTTATCTGCTCCAGTGGGTAGGTTTTTCTGGGTAAGTGTAGAGGGTTCAATTAGAGTTAAAGTGTGTTGGTGTTATTAAAATCAGAGTGCGCAACGAAAGCATATTGGTGTGACTTGAGCAGTGCGATTAATAGTTAGTTGGAAATTTCGAGGACGAAATTTCTTTAGGGGGGTAGAATTGTAACACCCCGAATTTTGGGCCTAGTAGAGTTGGGCCCATTAGGCTTTGGGTTTCATAAATTTTTTAAGTGAGCAAGAAAATGACAAATGACATGACAGCTTTAAAGGTTTAATGAATTTGGAGTGTGTAGGTGTATTGGAGAAGCTCTAGGTTCGAGTTTTGTGGTGGAGGATTCTTAATTTAATTAATTAAGGAATCAGGGTTGTGAGTAGTGGGCTTTTAAATAAAAATAAGTGAAAAATGGCACAAAGAAGCCTGTGGTGAAGTGGCTAAGTGACGCCACTAGGGTGTAGAGAGGTGGCGACATATGCATGTAGGGAGGTCTGAGGTTCGAGTGCTAGCTTAGTTTTATTTTGGAATTTAATTTTAGGCGTCTAGAAGGCTAGAAGTTGCGTGTAGAGGGACTCTAAGGAGAAGTGATCAGTAGAGAGAATTTAGGAGAAGGATAAGGGAGATATCATGGAGAAAAAATAGGAGATGAGCAGTGGATGAAGTGGTGCCAAATTGGACTTTAGGGGTGGCTAAGTTTCGGCTATAGGCTATATAAATGTGTGTGTGCCGAATCTGGGGTCCTAGGTAATACCGAATTTTCCATTCTTTTTCTTTCTTTTCTTCCCCTCAATCGGTTCCTCCCAAAGCCAAACTCTCCCATTGCCGAAAATCTCCTAAAGCCGAATTCCTTTGTGCCGAATTCTCTCATAGCCAAACTCTTCTATAGCCGAATTACCACCATCTTTTCTCTTGCCAAAATTCCTTATAGTGCCGAATCTTGGTGGTTGTTCCTCCATTACAAACCGATTGTTACCTACTCTCAGTCAAGTGTTGAAAGCCGAATCTAGTTAATAGCTATCTAGGCTGCAGGATCGAAAGGGGATTTGGTAAGTATTCGGTTAACCTCTTTTGTACGTTTTGCTAAAATCTGAAAGGCTATCTAACTGTCCTGTCGTTAACTCTGTGATAACAAGGATAAGGTTCAAAGATTGCAAGCGTGGTAGGATCGTTAGCAAGGGTAAGTGTACTCAACTCGATTGTGGTTTAAGTGAATGGCCGAATGTGAGTTTGATCTATAAGGGTGACTTGTGTGGATTATGAGTCACTCAAATCTTGATGGTGTGTGTGTGAGTATAGATCTAGGGGATACTCCTGATTAGTAGCTAAGGAAGGGCTATTAGAACCCGGTGGCACACGGTAAGGTTACGGTAAGGTTTCGACTTTTGGTAGATATTTTGTTCAAGTATGGGTGATTGATTGAAGGTTGGTTGGTTGTAGGTTCAAAACCAAGGATAGTATAGCACATCGCAGTAAGAAGGTGTGTACAAACACTACACACACATGATATCGGCAATGCCGAAAAGCCGAAAAGTCGAAAGTGGCTAAATGGGCCCGATGGGCCCTGAGGCTAAGTTGGATGAAATTGATTGATTTGATTATATGAATTGAGTGAGGCATGCATGTTACATGATCTGGAATTATTTTGGGCCTAACGGGCCATATGAATGAGATTTGGGTCTAATGGGCCATAAGGATGTGAATTGGGCTTAATGGGTTATATGAACGTGAAATGGGCTTGATGGGCTTTATGAATACTTAGACAAGTATGCTAGGGTTTAATGGACTTTAGGCCTAGTTCTGAACAACTCTCAAACTGCATAAAACTTAATTCTAATAATTAAACATGTCCATGGACAAATCGCTGGGTTAGAGTGTGGCAACGGACATATGCATGTCTAGGAGTGGATCTAGGGAGAGTTTGGTACTTAAGCAGTCCTAGTGGCCCACCTCCTCTTCTCTAGAATCCTACCTGGTCCTAGTATCTGTTCACTTTAGCCGCGAGGACTTGTTTATGGGCCAAAGTTCATAACTAAAACCCGAGAGGGACCAAATACCCCTAATTTGAAATTTACTAAAATATCCTTAGATTTAAAAAATTACTAAAATACCCCTGATTGTAAAATTACCAGAATACCCTTGACTTGCGGAATCACCAAAATATCCCTGATTTACAAAATTAACTAAATACCCCGTTAGAGTATATTTACAAAAATACCCTTGGGTAGTGAATTGACTAAAATACCCCTAAGTGCCGAATGTGTGAGAATGTGTATGTTGCATTCATGAAATATATGTTGCACTTGGGTGGGTTTTGATGATACGGGGGAAGATTTGAGAATCGCATAGTTGCTTGACGACCGTGGATCCACCGGTGGCTTTAAGCCCATTATAGCAGCTTTGCTGCAACGTTTGAGTAGTGCTGCATTGCTGGTGTTACCTTTGGTGTGTAGGGATGGGTGGGTTGATATTTATATCCCCACGGTGTGTAGGGTTGGAAGGAAATGGTGTGCGAGGTTGGATTTGGGATGGGTGCATTGCATTCATGTGATACTAATGTGATATGAGGTCGTTATGGGCTAAGGCCCAAGACCACTGCTTTTTATAGGGCTTAGGCCCAATGTGATAATTGTATGTTGATTGGATTACCAAGGTCGTACACACTTGAGTTTCAAAACTCACCCTTTTTATTAAATGTTTTAGGCGATCCTCGATGCGGCTCAACGTGGGAGAGGACTCATGACGGCCACACTACAAGATACTTAGAAGTTTTATTTATTTTTTCAAAAGACATGATTTTAATTGCTTTATTTTCATTAGATGTAATAAGGCCTTGTACTCCGTTTTGACTTTGGATTTTGAGTTTTGTTGTTTCAACTGTTTACTTAATTATTAAACCTAAGTAATTTCTTATGTTTAAACTTGGTTTCCGAAATACTTAAAATAATAAAATGGGCTTTTATCATTACTTAACAAGACTCAAGGATTTTGGGCTTTTGGGTCTTAAATTTTTACTTAGCAAAATCGTTTTGAGTTATGCCTTTGATGTGACATTCCTGAATTCGACCATAACGTCTGGGCCGGGTCTGGAGGTGTTACATCAAGCAAATTTTAAATATAAAAACACAATAAAACTTTAATTTCATACAAACTTACCTCGGTACTCAAAATGTGTGTAGATGTTCGATTTAGTCCAACACTTTGTTCTTGCCTCGGTTTCGGTCCGGGCTTCGTGTTTCTTGATCTATAATAACAATTTCACTTGCATTAACTAAATTGACTCATGAATCATACTTTGGCAAAATTATGATTTTGCCCCTAAACTTTCACATAATTACACTTTTGTCCCTAGGCTCGTAAAATGATTTTTATTCAACTTTCTTGCATTTTAAGCCTAGCCGAATTATTTTCTTAACTACAACAGCCCCCAATTCCCACTATTTCACTCATGTATGACCATTTTTTTAACTTTTACAATTTGGTCATTTTATGCATTTTTCATGAAAATCACTTAGAAAAAGATGTTTATCACACATCAAACTTTCATATTCTTCCTTAAGACATCAAAATACATGCATGTCATACATGGGTAAAATTTTGAACATAAACCCTAGCTCAAAATATAGCTAGAAATAGCTAAATCGAGCTACGAGGATCTCAAAAATACGAAGAATATTAAAAACGAAGCTAGGATGCACTTACTTTGAGCTTGAAAATAAGCAAAACCCTAGCTATGGCTTCTCCTCCAAATTTTGGCACCTAGGGAAGAAGATGGATACCATTTTTGACTTCTTTTTCCCTTTTTAATTCATTAATTAACCAAATGACCAAAATGTCCTTAAGTTCTTGAGATTTTTCCTTTCAATGTCCATTTTTGTCCATCTTAACATATAATGAATGGTCTAATTACTAAATAAGGACCTCTAGTAATTTTTCTAATGCTATTTCATACTTGAATCTTCTAGAATCTCATATTTTCTAATCTTTGCAATTTAGTCCTAATGGACAAATTGATCACTAATAAATAAGAGTTTCTCATGAAATTTTCACACAATCATGCAACAACATCATAAGCCTCATAAAAATCATAAGACACATATTTTTACTTCAGATTTGTGGTCTCGCAACCACTATTCTGACTAAGCCCTAAATTGGGCTGTTACAATTCTCCCCCTTAGAGATTTTCGTCCCCAAAAATCTTACCGATAAAAAGGTTTGGGTATTGGTTTCTCATAGCCTCCTCGGGCTCCCATGTAGCCTCTTCTACCCCATGTCTTTACCATAATACTTTCACGAGAGCTATACTTTTATTCCTTAGCTGTTTAACTTCCCGTGCTAGAATCTTAATCGGTTCTTCGCCATATGTCATGTCAGGTTAAATTTCAACCTCTATCAGTGTAATCACATGTGAAGGATCTGATCGGTAACGTCGCAACATGGACACGTGGAACGCATCATGTATCTTTTCCAACTCTGATGGCAAAGCCAATCGGTAAGCTACCGGCCCTAATCTCTCGGTAATTTCATATGGTCTGATAAAACGCGGACTCAATTTGCCTTTCTGGCCAAATCTGAGAACTTTCTTCCACGGTGACACTTTCAAAAATACCTTATCACCAACTTGAAACTCAATCTCTTTCCGTTCCAAGTCCGAGTAGGATTTTTGTCTATCAGAAGCAGCTTTTAAACAATCACGGATTATTTTTACCTTCTCTTCAGTTTCTCTAACCAGATCGACTCCGTGAATATGATTTTCCTTGAGTTCAGTCCAATACAAAGGCGTTCGGCACTTACGCCCATACAAAGCCCCATAAGGCGCCATTTTCAAGCTTGACTAAAAACTGTTATTGTATAAAAACTCTACCAATGGTAAATACTTTTCCCAGCTGCCCTGAAACTCAAGAACACAACACCGGAGCATATCCTCAAGTATCTGTATTAATCTCTCCGACTGTCCGTCAGTTTGTGGGTGGAAAGTTGTACTAAAACTCAGCTTTGTGCCCAAAGCTTCTTGCAACTTTTTCCAAAATTGGGATGTGAATCCCGGATCTCTGTCCGATATAATCGACAAAGGTACTCCATCCAACCTTACAATCTCAGAAACATACAAGTCTGCCAACTTATCAAGCGAATAATCAACACGTACTGGTATGAAGTGGGCCGACTTTGTAAGTCAATATACTACCACCCATACGGCATCTTTCTTACTCGGTGTCAATGGCAAACTCGTTATAAAGTCCATAGTAACACGGCCCCATTTCCACTTGGGAACCATAATAGGTTGAAGCAAGCCCGAAGGTACTTGGTGTTCAGCTTTCACTTGTTGACAAATCAAGCATCTTGATACAAACTCAGAAATATCTTTCTTCATACTCGGCCACCAATACCATTTCTTCAAATCATTATACATTTTTGTACTGCCCGGATATACAGATAGACATCCGCTATGTGCCTCGTGTAAAATCTTTCGAATAAGCTCTTCATTCCTCAGTACACAGACTCTGTCTCTGAACATTAAACATCCATCAGAATTAATCCGAAAGTCAGACTCAACACCCGACTCGCACTGAACTCTTTTGGCTTGTAAGTCACTGTCACATTTCTAAGCTTCACAAATCTCTTGGAGAAACATCGGTCTAGCTCTCAATTCAGCTAGAATGGAACCATCGTCTGAAAAAGTCACCCATGTATTCATAGCTCTCAATGTAAATAGGGATTTTCTACTCAAAGCATTGACGACTACATTCGCCTTTCCCGGGTGGTAGTCAATCACTAGCTCATAATCCTTTATCAACTCTAGCCATCTTCATTGCCTTAAGTTCAATTCCTTTTGAGTCATCAAGTTCTTTAGGCTCTTATGATCGGTCAATATCTGACATCTTTCACCATACAAATGGTGTCTCCATATCTTCAAAGCAAACACAATGGCAGCCAACTCTAAATCATGTGCCAGGTAATTCTTCTCATGCGGCTTTAACTGTCTAGAGGCATATGCTATCACCTTGCCTTCTTGCATAAGCACACAGCCCAATCCATTCAAGGATGCATCACTATAAATCAAAAATTCTTTTCTCGGTTCAGGTTGTACTAGAACTGGAGCCTCAGCCAATAATGCCTTTAATTTCTCAAAACTCTGTTGGCACTTTTCTGTCCATTCAAACTTCACCTCTTTTTGTAACAACCTCGTCATCGGTGTAGCTATCATAAAAAATCCCTTGACAAACCGTCGGTAATATCCAGCTAGGCCCAGAAAACTTCTAACCTCTGATACATTTCTCGGTGGCTTTCAATCAACAATAGCCAAAATTTTTCTTGGGTCTACTCGGATTCCATCTCCCGAGAAAATGTGCCCCAAAAATCCAACCTCTTTGAGCCAAAACTCACTTTTGCCAAACTTGGCATACAACTTATTATCTCGTAAAATTTGCAAAACCGTCCTCAAGTGCCCGGCATGCTCATGCTCATCTCGAGAATAAATCAATATGTCATCAATAAAAACCACAATAAACTTATCCAAGTATGGCCGAAATATACGGTTCATTAAATCCATAAACACAGCATGGGCATTTGTTAAGCCAAATGGCATAACTAAAATTTCATAGTGCCCATACCTTGTTCGAAATGCAGTTCTCGGCACATCTGAGTCTTTGACCCTCAACTGGTAATAACCGGACCTCAAGTCTATCTTGGAGAACATAGTGGCTCCCTTCAATTGATCAAATAAATCATCGATCCTTGGCAATGGGTACTTATTCTTCATAGTAACCTTATTAAGATGCCGGTAATCTATACATAACCTCATAGAACCATCTTTCATTTTCACAAATAATACTGGAGTGCCCCACGGAGAATAACTTGGTCGTGCAAAGCCTTTGTCCATCAACTCTTGTAACTGTGCCTTCAATTCCTTCAACTCAGTTGGGGCCATTCTGTATGGAGCTATCAATATAGGTGTAGTGCTAGGAGCTAACTCAATGCCAAATTCAACGTCTCTAACCGGAGGCAACCCTGGCAATTCTTCTGGAAATACATCTGGGTACTCACATACTATCGGCACTGATTCAATTCTTAACCCAGTCTCTTTAGCATTCATAACAAAGGCAAGATATGCTTCATATCCTTTCCTTACATATTTTTGAGTCGACATATGAGAGATCACTAAAGGCGACCTGTCTTGTTCATCTGATTTAACACGAAGAGTGTCCCCGTTTTCACACCTCAATTCAATGTATTTCTTTCCACAATTTACTGTCACATCATGAGCGGTTAACCAGTCCATACCAAGAATTATATCGAATTCATCAAATGGCAATAGCATGAGATTTGCCTTAAAATAATGACCTCTAATCATCAATGGGCAATCTTTGCATACCTTATCAACTAATACACTTTTGCCTAAAGGATTGGACACTTTTATCACAAAGTCTGTAGACTCTACAGGCATGCTCATACTAGATACTAATTTCATGCAAATATAAGATTGGGTAGATCCCAGATCAATTAAAGCAACAACATTAGTATCATGGAGAGAAAATGTACCCGTAATTACATCAGGGGATGACGCCTCTTTGCGAGCGCGAATGGCATAAGTCCTCGCAGGCGCTCTACCCTCAGATCTTGTAGCCTGCTCTCTGGGTGTACTCTTACTACTCGTTCCACTTCCCGGGTTACTCTGTTGTCTCCCTCTAGTAGTGCTTCCCGATCTGGCACTTTGAACTTTCTCTTTTTCAACCATCTCAGGGCATTCTCTAATGAAATGATCTTGGGAACCACACTTAAAATAGGCTCTCTTGTGGGCTCGGCACTCACCGGGCACTCACCAGCACTCACCACACTGTAGACATTTTGATCTATTAGGTCGAATGTTCCCAACACTAGCAACTGAGGTAGTCTGAGCTTTAATCCCCGAGTACTGTTTACTCTTACTTACTTGGAAACCCATCAAGTAGGCGATCGGGTAGGGAAATCTCTCGACTTCTTGGACGAGGACTAAAATGAATTATTCAATTGTCTCTTTCTTGAGTCACGAGACTCCATCTCAGCTTTTCTTTTCTCTTTCACCAATTCCTCAGCTTTACAAGCCCGATCCACTAGCACAACAAATTCCTTCAACTCAAGGACACCAACAAATAATCTGATATCATCATTTAATCCATCCTCAAACCTCTTACATATGATGGTTTCAGAGGACACACACTCTCGAGCGTACTTGCTGAGCCTTACAAATTCACGCTCATATTCAGTTATTGTCATTCTACCTTGTTTCAGTTCAAGGAACTCCTTTCTTTTCTGATCAATAAATCTTTGGCTAATGTACTTCTTTCAGAATTCTTCCTGGAAAAACTCTCATGTGATCCTTTCCCTTGGTACAACCGACATAAGGGTGTTCCACCACTGATAAGTAGAATCTCTCAGAAGAGACACTACACATTTCATGCACTCTTCAGGTATGCAAGATAACTCATCAAATACCCTGATGGTATTTTCAAGCCAGAATTCCGCTCTTTTCGGATCATCATCTTTATTAGCTTGAAATTCCTTGACTCCTTGTTTCTTGATTCTATCAACCGGAGGCTTTTCTCTTCTTACCACTTCTACCACTTGAGGAGCTACTAGGGCAAATTGAGTAATAGGTAGGGGTGGAGGGGGTTGCGCATTCGGGTTCGCACGAACGAACTTTGTATACCATGCATTCATCATGTGGAGAAAGGCTTCTCTAGCCTCTTCTCCTCCTCTCTGACTTATAGCTGTAGGTCTATTCTCATTTTCATTCGGCACCATCCCTTCGACGGGAGCCGGCGTGTTACTTTCTACATCATCCACCACAGCTCTATCGGGATCTATTTACTATATGAAAACACAATTTAAATCGTCAGGAGTCGTCACACTATCATAATGTAAATACTCATGTGTATGGCATGTATAGCTAAACTCATGCTTACGCTACGTTAGTCCGAGAACTGATTTAATCGTAGCTCTGATACCACTAAATGTAACACCCCTTACCCGTGTCCGACGCTGGGACAGGATACGAGGCATTACTGGACTTAAGTTGCTTAAACATACAACATCAGGCTATAAAATTTCACTTCAACTTAAAACTTTTCATTCATATTCATAACATCCTTATTATGGGCCTACGAGGCCCTAAACATACATAAGGAGGGTTTTGGAATTTAACTGAAAACTTTTGCGCACTTAGAAAATTTTTGCCTAAACAGGGCCACACGTCCGTGTGGGCAGGCCGTGTGGTCACACACGCCCATGTTCCTAGCCCTTGTGGAATTTATTTTTCATTTCGAACCTATAGGGTTTTTCACACGGCCGGTCACACGCCCGTGTCTGTGGCATGTGTCCCTAACACGGCCTAGACACGCCCGTGTCCTCACCCGTGTGTGAAAAACCTGGGTATTCTGTTTATGACGTCAGCAAAATCTTAAGGGCACACGGCCTAGGCACACGCCCGTGTGCGTGTGCTGGCCCGTCTGACGAATTGAATTCTAACAAATTTGATGCAGGGGACACCTGACCTATCAAAGACACCCATGGGCTGGCCAGGTGTGTCACACGGCCTGAACACTGCCTTGTGTGTCTACCCGTGTCGACAATTTAAGGGCTATTTACCAAGCCAATTGCCACCCTGAAACATAAACACACATATACCAACACAAACAACACATAACATGGAAATAATAAACTATGAAGAATCCCTAATCATCATTCATACACTTCACATTTTACTTCATCAATTGCATGAACTTTCACTTCATGAATGTAACACCCCAAACCCGGCCTAGACGTTACGACCGGATCTGGCATGCTACATGAAAGGTTGTTTTAAAGAAACTGCGCGATTGTTGAAAAATTCGAGTTTTGTTTTCATTTTGAAAATCAGATTCATTTTTAAGGTATTCTTGCAAAATGTTATTAATATTACAAACACCAAAAACTTGTTTTATAACAAAAGTCAGATTCAGTGGGTTTTGGAAATGTGATGTTTTGAAAGCAGTGGTTTTAGTTTTATAACGCCCCGAATTTGGGCCTAGAAGAATTGGGCTTTGGGCTTTGGGTCTCAGAAAATTTTTAAGTAAGCAAGAAAAAGACAATTGGCATGTGGGTTTTGAGGGTAATGAATTTGGAGTGTCTAGGGGTGTTAGAGATGTTCTGGGATCAAGTAAGGGTATAGGAAAAATTTTAGTTTTAGCCCAAGGGAACTGTGACTTCAGTTAGTAGGCCTTTTAAATAAATGAAGAAGAAAAATGACACAAAAGGGTTTGTGGTGTAGTGGCAAAGTGGCACCACTTAGGGAGAAGGAAGGTGGCGTCATTAGCAGGCAAGGGAGTCCAAGGTTCGAGTAGTGGTATGGTATTTTGTTGGGGATTTAATTTTTGCCTTCTAGATGGTTAGTAGTGGAGTTGGATGTAAACTCTGAAGGAAGTGTTCATGAGAGAAAATTAAGGAAGGGATAAAGGAGCTTATCTTAGAGAAAATTTAGGATGAGATTGAGGAGTTATCAGGGAGAAAAGTTAGGAGCTGAGAAGTGTGAAGAGTTGGTGCCGTTTTGGGAAGTGGGAAGTGTATAAATTCGGCTTAGGAGGGTAAATGAGTGCCGTTTTTGGGTCTTTTAGAGGGTATTACGAATTTTCATTGCGGCTTTCGGCATTTGGAGAGTTTTACAAATAAGTTAGTCTTTCTTTTCTTTACCGAATATCCTGTAGTTACCCTCACATAAGCACATTTGATCTTTTCTTTTCTCCCCTCATTCTATTCTTACATTGCCGAATTCTTCCATTGCTTAAAAACCATCATTCCTTTTGCGAATTCTCTCTTAGCCAAACTTTTCTATTGCCGAATTTCCATCATCTTCTCTTGCCGAAATCCCCCATTAGTGTCGAATCTTTGTTGTTTTTCTCTATCACAAATCAGTTGGTATCTACTCTCAGTCAAGGTTAAAAGCCGAATCTCGTTTGGTAGGCCGCAGGATCTAAGGTTGGATTCGGTAAGTATTCTGTTAACTCCCCTTAGTACGTTTTGTTGAAAGCCGAAGGGCTATCTAACCCCTCTTTTCCGTTACCATGTATTAACAAGGGTGAGGTTTCACAATCGCAAGTGCGGTAGGTAAGGATTGATATCAAGGCAGTAAGTATTCTCGACTCAGTTAGGGTTTAGAAAATGACCGAATCTATTGTGGCTCATAGGGGTGACTTATGATCAATATGGGTCACTTGGTGTTGACGATATAGGTGTTTGGGTGCAGATCTAGAGGTTAATCGCCAATAGTAGCAAAGTAAGGGCTACTAGCACGTGAGGCACACTGATAAGGATGCAGTGAGGTTTGATTTTTGATAAGTATGTGTTAAAGCTTTGGTTAATCGCTAGTAATGTCAATTGTAGGTTCGTGACTAAGGAGTTCGCAGCACGCAAGGTTACCAGGTGTGTACAAACACTACACACACGATATCGGCAATGCCGAAAAGCCGAAAAGCCGAAAGTGGCTAAATAGGCCCGGTGGGCTCTGAGGCTAAATTTGATAAAATGGTTTAGTTGATTATACGAATTAAGTTAGCTATGCTTGATACATGATCTGGATATGTTTTGGGCCTAATAGGCCATATGATGATATTTGGGCCTAAAGGGCCGTAAGGACATGAAATGGGCTTGATGGGCTTATGGGGGCGTAGACAAGTATGTTAAGGTTAATGGACTTTAGGCCTAGCTTGAACAACTTTGTAATTACATAAGACTTAAGCTAATTAAACATGTCTATGGACAAGTCGATTAGTTAGAGTGTGGTAACCGACATATGCATGTCTAGGATTGGATCTAGTGAGAGCTTGGTACTTAAGCGGTCCGAGTGACCCACCTCCTCTTTTCTGAGATCCTACCTAGTGCATAGTATTTGTTCACTTTAACCGCGAGGACTTGTTTATGGGCCAAAGTTCATAACTAAAACCCGAGAGGGACCAAATACCCTTATATTTGTAAAATTACTAAAATACCCTTATGTGTAGAATTACTGAAATACCCCCGGTTTGCAAAATTTCTAAAATACCCCTGGTTTGTAAAATTATCGAAATACCCCTAGTTTGTGAAATTACCAAAATACCCCTGGTTTGCGAAATTACCATTTTACCCCTAAATGACAAAATGACCGTTGTACCCTCGTGGTAGTACTAGCGTTGTATGTGTTAATTGTATGATTGATTATGCTTGAGATGCGTTGCATACATGGATTGGTTATGAGTAGAATTACCGAACTACCCCTGTAGGATAGAATTACCGAAATACCCTTATAGGGTAAAATGACTGATTTGCCCTTGTAGGTAAATGATCGACTTGTGCAATGAGTGGACTAATTTGACCGTGGTTGTATGGTGATATGCTTTTATTACATGTTTAAATAATTGTTACCCGAGCATGTCCATTTTGCATACACGTGTAATGATTGAGCATGACATACACGACATATTGCATGGGGTTGGGATTATTAATACGGAGGAAGTGCTAATAGGATCGCATGGTCGCTTGACGACTGTGGATCCACCGAAGGCTTTATAGCCACCACAGGCTTTTTAGCCACCGAGTAGCCATACTGCACCGATAATGTTACCAAGGGCTGTGTGCCATTAATATGGGCTTCGTGCCATAATTATGGGCTTTGTGCCAATACCGAAGGCTTTGTGCCGTAATTATGGGCTTTGTACCAATACCGAAGGCTTTGTGCTGTTATTATGGCTTTGTGCCAATCATATTTACCATGGCTATGTGCCTAATATATATATATTGATGACTCTGTGTCAATATTTGAGGATCGCATGGTCGTATGGTATGGATCCAAGATCGCATGGCCGTATGGTATGGATCCACCGGAGGCTTTAAGCCCAATATATGATTAGCGACTTTGTTTGCAACATTGATAGTATCATGGCGGGGCTACCCATGGTGTGTAGCAGAGGGTGGGTCGAGCTAGAATTCCCCACAGGAGCCATAAGGTTGGAAGGGAAATGGTGTGTGTAGTGGATGGATTTTTGGGGTGGGTTTTGCATTATCTTGTTTGTATATGATGCTATATGATATGATATGAGGTCATTGTGGGATAAGGCCCAAGACCACCGATTTTGTTAGGGCTTAGGCCCAATGTGAATATTTGTATGTGATTTGATTGCCAAGGGTTGTACACACTGAGTTTCGAAACTCACACCCTTTAATTTAATGTTTCAGGTAATCCTGAATAGACGACTCGACGTGGGAGTGGACTCGGAGATGGCCACACTACAAGCTGTTCAAATGTTTTAATTTGTGCAAATGAAATTGTTTTAAATATTTTGTTTTTTTTTTCCATTGGATTGTAATAAGGCCATGTAACTCCTAATTGACTTTAAACTTTGGGTTTATTATTATTGCTTCAACTACCTGCTTAATAAATTTCATAAAATTTCTAAAGATGACATGGTTTTCGAAATAACTTAACATATGAACCTTTTCCTAAAATGTGGGTTTTTCCTCTTAACTTAACAAGATATATTGGATTTTGGGCTTTTGGGCCTTAAATTGTTAAATTGTAAAATCGTTTTGGAGTGTGCCTTTAATGTGACATTCTAAATTTGGGCCTAACTTCTAGGCCGGGTTTGAGGTGTTACAAGTTTTAAGAAAATCCTGTGTTTAATTATCAATAGGTTGTGGACCGCTCATTAATATTTTGAAAAACGGTTATTTACGTTTTAGGAAAACCCTGTTTTGATCAATTCATAATAGATAATAACCGCATTAAAACAAAAACCAAATTATAATCCCAGTGGCCTTATTACAGAACATAATCTCAAACTAAGATAAGTTTAAAGTAATGAAAAGCAGAGTTTACTAAAGAAGCAATGTATGGCCACCACAGAGTCCACCTCGGCTCCAAATCCTCAAAGCTAGGGATTACTGCAAAAATTAAGCGAGAGGGTGAGTTACTAGAACTCAGTGTGTAATCCCCAAAACGAACACTAACTGGGCCTGAGCCCTCTCAGATGCAAATTGGGCCTTAGCCCTTACGAAATCAAACTGGGCGAAGCCCACACGAAAACGAACTGGGCCTGAGCCCTTTAACATGGTAAAACAGATAAAAGCATGCAATGCAACCCAGCCCAACCTAGAATCCATCCGCTACACATCGCCCGTTCCAGCCAAAACACACCAGTGGGGATTTCTACAATCAACCCTCATCTGCTACACACCATCGATGGCAGTCACGCAGCTCATCGCTGAAATTGTGGCAGTGCCACCGAAATAATGTGACAGAGTCACCAAAATATGTGGCAGAGCCACCGAAATAATGTGACAGAGTCACCAAAATATGTGGCAGAGCCACTGAAATACACTTCCCCTTTCATCAATATCATATCCCCACCCCATGCAACATGTTATATCCTCAAAATGTGGTGCATGCATACATATATCAATGTACATCAAATAATCAGAACACGTACAATCATACTAATTTATCCAAATGGTATAGTCATAAAGGTTACTTACCTGGTATATCTCCAATCTTACCCACTTGGGTATCTCAACTGCATGCCCGTTAAAGTATTTCGGCTCTTAGCCGACACATAGTATAATACGAAACAAAACGAAATAAAGGTGTGAGATTACACACCTGATTACACGAAGAACTATACACTCCTGATCGTCGTTACCCTCACTATCACGAACAACTACGATCTGTCTATTCAGATCCGATGTCGCCCCTCTTCCACAACCCGGTGGGAAATCCCGAACGGCTGACACTCTACGCCGTTTGAACTAAAGAGCAGAGGCTACAAATCCACTCCCCTCAGGCTCTTTTGTCGATACCTCCTTAGAACGGCTAGCACTTTCGTATCCATGAAGAGAGTCTTGATCAGATCTGATTTCTTTGAGAGAAGCGATGGTTGTCTAACAAGGAGGTTTGGTTATGGCAGAGAGAATGAAAAGAGAATAGACGAGTAGAAATCAGAGAGAACTCCTTACCTTGATAAATGAGGAACCGCACCACACTCGATTCGTCCTCGAATCATAGATGAGTCACGAGAGAAGCAGAGGTTCGGCCTAACGGTCAAAGGTTACTCTTGAGTATTTCGGCTTAAGAGAGAAAAGCAGATGAAGTAGAGATGATGAAGGGAAAAGAAAGTGTTACCTATTATTCGGAGGAAACCAAGTAGGAGAGGAAGGTTCGGTAGCACAAGATAGTAACCAAAGATGGAACGTGGAGCAGGAAACGAACAAGAGAGACTTAACTTCACTGAACATCTACCACAAAAAATGTAGAAGAGAGGTTATGCAATCGGCTAAGGTGGAGGAAAACAAAGAAAGTTGAAAGAAAAGAAAGCAACTACAAGGGAAATTTGGCAACACCAAAAGAGAAAGATAGCCGAAAATGTTTGAAAAGAAAAGAGTAGAAGTCACTAGGCAACTTGAAGTTTCGGCAAAGAGAAGGGAAGCAGTTGAAATGTTTTTAGCCCAAAAAGTAAAAGAATAGAACTCTCTCTCTCAAATGACTACTCAGAGGAACGGCACTCTCTCTACACACTTATGACCGAATGATGAAAATGCCTAAAGAGCCAAGGGAAAACGGCACACACACCTACTAGCAAAAACCGAAAATGCTCCCTCACACCTCCCCACTTTCGGCCAAACACTTCCACACACCCACTCCCACGATTTCCTCCCTCATTTCCTCCATAATTCACTCTCCACCCATCATTTGAAATGGTTGACCAATTCAAACTCCCCAAACTCCTCTCCTCCATCCATTCAAACCCGTTTGACTCATTCAACTCCTCCTTGGTAGAGTCCCAGCCGAAAACCACCTCTCCTCCCTCCTGGCACAAAAATAAATACTCCAAAATGCAGCCTGTAGGATTCGACCCCCACTCCCCCCTTCCATGCTCCCTTGTGACGCCAACACCACTCCACCAAGAGCTCCTTTTGTGTCATCAAACACAAATAATTATCCTTAAGGCCTGCTTCCACTAGCTCTCTCCCCTTATGTCCAAAAAGCAAAATTTTACCAAAGCTCTGGCTCGAACCCGAGCCTCTCCAGGACCCCCAAACACACCTAAATAACAAGCTAAGCGAGCTAACGCATGCAACAACACAAAAATGCCAGACCCCTAATTTAAGGATGTTACAATGAAACTCATCATCATTAAAAATATGAAACTTAACAAATATTGGCCAATTCCCAATGGCCATTTACAAAATGAGTGTATAACTTTAGTAGCCAACACTTTGGCTTCCAAATATGACATAACACAAAATGACCAAGTTCCTATACATGCCATACCCAATATGAATCAACTTTACTATACCAAAAGAATGATTGATAGTGTGATCCGAGCTCCGACGTTCTACAATCCCCGAGCTAGCTTGGCGATACTACAAGGAAGGGAAAAAGATAGGGGAAAGCATATAGCTTAGTAAGTTTGCATGAATTAAAATAGCAACTTAAATACTCATGGTAAAATCCATTCATCTTATAGAACATTAACAACAAAAATTTTTACGTACTTTGACATACTTACTCATACTTACGCTTACCCATCACATATCACTTTACGGTTTCATAATCCGTATCTTACTCATGGTACTTGTGTCACTTCATCACATAATTTAGCACTTATGTTATCTTTAACATAAATTTACATCATTATCATCCATAACTTAAATGTAACTCTTTGTATAACTTAGCACTTTGACATCTTTGCATACTTAGCTCTTTTGCCCGTTGAACTACTCAGAATATCAGAGGATACTCAATCTCATCATACATGTATTTCGATGCCAATACCATATCCCAGATATGGTCTTACATGGGATCACCTTTTAATGTCGATGCCATATCCCAGATATGGTCTTACACGGGATCTCTTAACTCGATGTCGATGCCATGTCCTAGACATGGTCTTATACGAGATTGTACATAGATATTGATGCCATGTCCCAGACATGGTCTTACACGAGATCTTCCTTTGGTGCCAAGGCCATGTCCCAGACATGGTCTTATACGGGACCTTCCTTATTCGGTGCCAATGCCATGTCCCAGACGTGGTCTTATACGGGACCTTCCTTATTCGATGCCAATGCCATGTCCCAGACATGGTCTTATACGGGACCTACATTCGGTGCTGATGCCATGTCCCAGACATGGTATTATACGGGACCTACATTCGGTGCCGATGCCATGTCCTAGACATGGTCTTCCACGGGACCTACATTCGGTGCCGATGCCATGTCCCAGACATGGTCTTATACGGGACCTACATTCGGTGTCGATGCCATGTCCCAGACATGGTCTTACACGGGACCTTCCTTATCTCATGTCGTGGCATAGGTATCCTCGCTATTTCGAATCTTCAACCGGGACTTCAACTTAATATATTCACATCATTATCTTATCAAGACTTCATTAGTCAATTTTTCATGAAATAATATTCATTATCGTAAGATCAAGCAAATTTTAAATATAAAAACACAATAAAACTTTAATTTCATACAAACTTACCTCGGTACTTAAAATGTGTGTAGATGTTTGATTTAGTCCAACACTTTATTCTTGCCTCGGTTTCGGTCCAGGCTTCGTGTTTCTTGATCTATAATAACAATTTCACTTGTTTAATACTCACATTGACTAAATTGACTCATGAATCATACTTTGGCAAAATTATGATTTTGCCCCTAAACTTTCACATAATTACTCTTTTTCCCTTAGGCTCGTAAAATGATTTTTATTCAACTTTCTTGCATTTTAAGCCTAGCCGAATTATTTTCCTAACTTCAACAGCCCCCAATTCCCACTATTTCACCCATGTATGACCATTTTTATAACTTTTACAATTTAGTCCTTTTATGCATTTTTGATGAAAATCGCTTAGAAAAAGATGTTTATCACACATTAAACTTTCATATTCTTCCTTAAGACATCAAAATACATGCATGTCATACATGGGTAATTTTTTTAACATAAACCCTAGCTCAAAATATAGCTAGAAATAGCTAAATCGAGCTACGAGGATCTCAAAAATACGAAGAATATTAAAAATGGGGCTAGGATGCACTTACTTTGAGCTTGAAAATAAGCAAAACCCTAGGTATGGCTTCTCCTCCAAATTTTGGCACCTAGGGAAGAAGATGGACACCGTTTTTGACTTCTTTTTCCCTTTTTAATTCATTAATTAACCTAATGACCAAAATGCCCTTAAGGCCCTTTCTTGAGATTTTTCCTTCCTATGTCCATTTTTGTCCATCTTAACATATAATGGTCTAATTGCTAAATAAGGACCTCTAGTAATTTTTCTAATGCTATTTCATACTTGAATCTTCTAGAATCTCATATTTTCTAATCTTTGCAATTTAGTCCTAATGGACAAATTGATCACTAATAAATAAGATTTTCTCATTAAATTTTCACACAATCATGCAACAACATCATAAGCCTCATAAAAATCATAAGACACATATTTTTACTTCAGATTTGTGGTCTCGCAACCACTATTCCGACTAGGCCCTAAATTAGGTTGTTACAGAGTTATAGTAGCTATAAGTTCCAAATAGCTATGGAATTCAAAACTTGAGGTCCTTATATGGTGATTAGACTATTAAAGAAAAGTTAGTATATATTTTTAATGAATCATCCATGGAAAATTAGAAAAAGAAAAGGACTAAATTGGAAAGTGGAAAAATTAATGGATGATAAATAATTAAATAGAAATATTATCATTTTATATCATCTTAATCCCCAATATTTCCATGGAAACCCTAGGAAAGAGAAATCAAACTTTCTTGGCTTAATTGGGTAAGTATTCTTGTCATGTTTTTAGTAGTTTTATATTTTTGAGATCAAAATAGCTTAATCTATCTATTTTGGGGATTAATTTGAAAAGTTATCAAAGTATAGAAGTTTTTCCATGGATGAATATGCTAAAATTTTGAAATTTACGGTAGAAAATGAAAGGCTTTTGATAGATAAACAACTTTTGTAAAGTGAATTTTCATGAATTTTTTTATTTAGGGACTAAATTGTAAAAATGTAAAATTCATGGAAAATTTTTTATTTTTATGAAATATATGTGCTGTAAATGTTATATGAAAATTTCGGTTAGGCTTAGTATAAGGATTAAATTGCATGAATTTCATTTTCCGAGCCTAGGGACGAAATCCTCATTTATGAAAAGTATAGGCGCAAAATAATAATTTTGCCTAGGATGTGAATTGAATTAAGTTGAGTATGAAATGGATTAAATTGATGTTAAATTCATTTATATAGATTCGAAAAGACCTAATAATTATTTGGATTGAGGAAAACAAAAAGTTTCGGATTAGTAGATTTCGTATATGAACAAGTATCGAGGTAAGTTTGCATAACTAAATTGTGTATATTTTCATGTTTGCAATTGAATGTGTTTATGTGAATTGTATAAGTGTTATAAATATATGAAATGATTAAATATCTGATAATGCCCGATAAATGTTAAATCTCGTTTGAATAATGAAATTCGATGGATATAGGATTTCCCGTATTGGTTGTAGCCTTGCATATGTTGCAGACACACCATAGCTCAAAAGAGCATCCCGTTATAAGCCCTCTCGAGCATCCCGTATAAGGTTCTTGCAAGCTTTCCGTTATAGCTCTTCAGAGCGTCCCGATAGGTTGTGATCCTACACTTGTTGTGGACACACCTTAGCTCTTATGAGCATCCCGATTAAAGGTTCTTTGTGAACTTCCCGTTAAATTGGCTCTTTGTGAGCTTCCCTATAGTGCTCGCTTGAACTTCCCGATATTGGCTATCCGGAGCTTTCCGATATGGTTCTTTATGAACTTCCTGATATGGTTCTTTGTGAACTACCCGATTATGGCTCTTATGAGCATCCCGTTATATAGCCCGAATAAGCTTCCCGCTATAAGGCTTGAGAGTGTGTTTCCCGATTATGTGCCCTAATTGGGTACCCCCGAATATGAATTGGCAGATTATAGTTTTGTACACTAAATTGTACTACATGAGTGTATCCATCGATATTTCAATAATTCAACGGATAAATATCCTGTCATGAGAAATTATGAGAATAAAAGAATTATGTCTCAAATGCTTCTGAAACACGTGAAAGTTTGTAATATGATGAGCTCATCTATGTTTATTTGATTTACATGTGAAATATGTGACTAACTTGCTTAATTTAGCATATGTGAATAGATAAACGTGTCAATTTGTTGGGAAGCATGTTGTTGTTATGTTTATTTAAATGAAAATGATAGGTAAGTTTAATTCATGTCATACGAACTTACTAAGCATTAAATGCTTACTAGGTTTATTTTCTTCTGTTTTACAGTGCTCGGAAGCACGTAAAGGTTGGAGATTAGTCGGAGTATCATCACACTATCCTCCAACTCGTTTTGGTATAAATAGAAATCTCACTTTGGTATAATGGCATGTATAAGCTAATTAGGCCAATGTTGGCATGAAAATGGATGTTTGTAATCTAGTCATTGGAATGGCTAAAATGGTATGTTTTAGTATATATTTATAAGACCATATCATGTTTGACATATTTTGAAATGGTTAAGTAGTATATGGTATATGAATTTACTTAAGTACATATATGAAAATTTGGTAAGCTTAATCATTTGAATATACATGTTAATATATCTTACATCATATTTGTATTAAGCTTGATTTATATGATTTGAATTGGTTGGTATATGATTGTAAGTATTAAATAAGGCTAGGAAATGGCCTTATTTTATCCACACGGGCGTGTGTTTTGGCCGTGTGTCCCCTGCATCTTAAAATTGAGAAACAGAATGCTCATAATTGGGCACATGGGCAGAGACACGGGCGTGTGTCTCAGCCGTGTGAGATACACGGCCTAGAAAACGGGCGTGTGTCTTGGCCGTGTAACGCCTGCACTTAATTTGTGAAAATTAAATTGTCCACACGGCCTACCACACGGGCGTGTGGCAGGCCGTGTGGCACAAATTAGAGAGTTACACGGGTAAGGACACGGGCTGGGACACGGCCGTGTGCCTCACATCGAATGCCCACACGGCCTGAGACATGGGCATGTCATCTAGCCGTGTGAGCCACACGGCCTCTACTCACACGGGCGTGTGACCCCTGTATATGAAAAAAAAATTAAATTTTGTGAACAATTCTCTAAGATCCCGGGTTAGTCCCGACTAACTTCTAAAGCTTAAATTGGGCTTCGAGGGTCCATTCTAGGGACGATATGATTATTTTCAGATATAAATAGTAAATGACATGAAATGTTTGTAATTGATCTGTAAACTCCGGTAATGCTCCATATCCTTGTTCCAGCGACGGATACGGGTTAAGGGTGTTACATTTTTTGGTATCAGAGCTACGATTTAGTTGATTCTTAAACTAATGTAGCAAGTACGAGTTTAGCTATACATACCATTATATAATTTGTGATAGTGTGATATCTCCTGACTATTTTAATTGAGTTTTTCATATAGTAATGTCATCCAACCAAGCTAGAATTGAATCTGAGGAAGCTGAGAGTAATGCTCCAACTTCAGTTCAAAGAGCTGCATCTAGTAGTAGAAGGCTTGAATCTGAGGGCCGAGGTGAGGAGGCAAAATAAGCATTCTTCCAAATGATGAATGAGTGGTTTATAGAATTTATAAGAACAAATCCTGTTGTACAACAACCTCCCCCTCCTGCTCCTCAACCGGTTCCTGAGATGCCACAGGGTGCTAAACCTGTTAGAATTGGTAAGCCTCCGATAGATAAAATCCATAAATATGGGGCAGAAGAATTTAGGGTGTAACACCCTTAACCCGTATCCGTCGCCGGACTAGGGTTAAGAGGCATTACAGGACATATCGGAACATTTTACACTCATTTCACAACATCAATCATACAACATAATTTCATAATAATTCATACTCATTTTTGTCCACCACCATTCTTTATGGTTTAATAACCCTACTAATTCCCTATGTTTAACTTCATTTATCAATTTAATACTTTTAGCTAATGGAAACCAACTTCCTCCACTTTTACGATTTAGTCCTTTTTACTTAATTAACTATCTAAACATAAAATTTCTTAACCAAAATTTAATACGATTCTAATGACCTCGTAAATATTAATCATTTAATGTTTTTTTTAATATTTACGAACTGACATGTCGAAGTTGTGGTCTCAAAACCACTATTTTTGACACCACTGAAAAATAGGTTATTACATTAGGGTCACTTACAACTTAGGGAACAAGGCACTTACCTTGACTTAGCTCATGAAGGAATTACAATCCTATGAGTTGATGCTGAATGGTGGTAAGCCGATTCAGGAGAAACCTGAGGCAAACTTAGCTGTAGGCCTCTCGTCCTCTAAAGGGAAACAAAAAGCTAAGGGAAAAAAGAAATCGACTAAGTCTTCAGTTCCACCTCGTGTGGATAGGAAGAAGGCTAAGAAGTCAAAAGATCCTAAAAAGATCAAATGTTTCTTCTACAACAGAAAAGGGCATTTCAAATCAAACTGCAAGGAATATTTAGATTACCTAGCCGAAAAAGGCAAAGGCATAGAACTCTTTATGGTTGAAGCTTGCTTAGTGGAAGAATCAATTGACATCTGGGTTATTGATTCTAGAGCCACTAACCATGTGTGTGTTTCTTTACAGGGGTTCAACAAAACGAGAAGTTTGCGTGACATGGGCCTCTAGTTGCAGACCGGAGATGGGAGTTATGTTTCAGCCGAAGCAGTGGGAGAAGTTATTTTACACTTTGATAATTTTAGGAAGATTATTTTAAAGAACGTGTTTTATGTACCTCATTTTAAGAGGAATTTAATTTATGTAGCATGTTTATTTTATGATGGTTATACCATGGCATTCAATAAAGGGATTGCTATTCACAGAAATCGTTCTTTAATCTGTAATGGATGGATGGAAAATAATCTCTACTTTATCAAACCAAACAACTATTTGATGTTTCAAACTGAAATAGTGAATAAAAAGCTTAAAACTTCTCACTCTAATGAGGGGTACCTATGGTATTTAAGACTTTGTCATATTAACCAAGAAAGAATCACTAGACTCGTGAAACATGGTCCCTTAAGTATGCTTAAGAAAGTTAGTCTTCCATAATGTGAATCTTGCTTAGAAGGTAAAATGACTAAGAGGTCTTTTAATGCGAAAGGTACAAGGGCCAACCAACCATTAGAACTTGTGCACACTGATGTATATTGTCCCATGAGCATCAGTGCCCAAGGAAGTTATGATTATTACGTAACTTTTATCGACGAGTATTCTCAATATGGATATGTGTATCTAGTGCACCGTAAAAGCGAAACCTTTGATAAATTTTGAAAGTTTCATGTGGAAGTGGAAAAGTAATTAGATTTATCCATAAAGAATCTTCAGTCTGATCGAGGTGGGGAACATTTCTCCAATGAGTTTTTAGGATACCTCATAGAGAATGGAATTTTATCCCAATTAACTGTGTTAGGAACTCCACAGCAGAATGGCGTAGCTAAGAGAAGGAATAGAATCTTGCTTGACATGGTTTGTTCAATGTTAAGCTATTCACAGCTTCGTACTTCCTTATGAGGATATGCGATACAAACGGCTTGTTATATTTTGAACGATGTGTCAACCAAGTCTTCTTCTAAGACACCTTATGAACTATGGCATAGAAATAAACCCGTTCTAAATCACTTTAGAATATGGGGTTGTCCAGCATACGTTCTGGATAAGGATGCAAAGAAGTTGGATGCACGGACAAAATTGTGTATGTTTGTAGGATATCCAAAAGGAATAAAGGAAGAATTATTCTACAATCTGAAAGACAATACGATTAAAGTTTCTACTTATGCTACTTTCCTCGAGGAAAACTACATGGATAACTTTAAGCCTCAAAGTAAAGTGGTACTCGAGGAAATTTCGAGAGTGGTAGAACAATCACCAAGTTCAATTCTCGATAAAGTTGTAGAAAAACCTGCAAACGATCAACAGCATAAGGGAATCTGTCATAGTGGGAGAGTTTATCAGAAACCAAACTTTTTCATCTATCATGGTAGTATTTATAATGCGGAAGTCAATCATGAGGATGATGATCCACTCACTTACGAGGAGGCTATGCAGGACGTTGATTCCAAGCTCTGGAAACAGGTCATGGGTGCTAAGATGGATTCTATGAATTCTATTATGGTGGGAACTTGTAGACTTACCGATTAGGATTAAACCCATAAGGTGTAAATGGATCCATAAGAAGAAGATAAATGTGGAAGGGAAAGTGGAAACACACAAAGCTAGATTTGTAGGGAAAGGCTACAGACAGAAAGAATCATTGATTACGATGAGACCTTTTCTCCGATAGCCGTGCTCAAGTTTATTCGTATACTCTTATCCATTATTGTTGCTCTAGATTACGAGATCTACAAATAGATGTCAAGACAGCATTCTTGAATGACTATCTTGATGAGACATTTACATGGTTCAACCTACTTGCTATGTTGTCAAAGGAAATGAGCAAAAAAGTTTGCAAACTACTAAGATCCATTTATGGACATAAGCAGGCGTCCCGCTCATGGAATAAAAGATTTGATCAAACGATTAAGACTTTTGAATTTGGGAAAAATATTGATGAACCTTGTGTTTATAAGCGTATAAAGGAAAAAAATGTGGTATTCCTCGTTTTGTATGTCAATGACATTCTACTTATCGAAAATGATGTAGGAGAATTGTCATCGGTTAAACTGTGGTTAGCTCAACAGTTTAGCATAAAAGACATGGGTAAAACTAGTTATATTCTTGGAATTCAAATCCTTATGGATTAAAAGAATAAAATGATAGCTCTATCTCAAGCTTTATACATCGATAAGGTACTGGAACGTTTTGCAATGGCCGACGTAAATTCAGGCGTTCAGCCGACTGCATCAGGTTTTCATCTTTTTTTAGATGACTGTCCTAAAAAAACAGAAGAAATAGAGCATATGAGTAAGGTTCCATATGCTTCGGTTTGGAAGGCTTATGTATGCGATGTTTTGCACACATCCAGATATCTGTTTCGCGGTAGGAATGGTTAGTCGATATTAGGCGAATCCAGGTCTCAAGTATTGGCAAGTTGTAAAGCATATATTAATGTATTTTAAAAGAACCAGGAATTATATGCTTATGTATTATAGGTAGAACCTTATTCCTATTGGATACACAGACTCAGACTTCCAAACCTGTAAAGTTTCGAGGAAATCAACGACGGAAAATGTATTCGCTCTAGGCCGTAGAGCCATAGTATGGAAAAGTGTAAAACAAACTTGTACTGCTGACTCTACTATAGAGGCCGAGTATGTAGCTGCTTTTGAGACAACGAAAGAAGAAATATGGCTTTGGAAGTTCTTAACCGAACTTGAAGTTATTCCTGGTACGAAAAAGCTAAAACATTGTATTGTGATAACAATGCTGCAATAGCAAGTACCAAGGAAATGAGAAGTCACAAGAGGACGAAAGACATTGATCAGAAGTATCATATGATACGAGAGGTAGTAGCCGAAGGAATTGTGATGTGATGAAAGTAGCTTCTAAAAATAACCTTGCGGATCCATTTACTAAGACTCTTATAACTATGAGTTTTAACAAACACGTCAAGGATATTGGAATACGAAACATGACACATTTACTTCACTAGGGCAAGTGGGAGATTGTTGGGAAATGTGTCTACATTGTAGTAAACATGTAACTGTTTTCTATTTATTTAAACGATGAATAAATAAATAAAGTTAATTTCACATTTCACTATTATGTCTTTTGTATTTTCTGTCTTTTATATTTTGCATGCATAGCGAAATTGTGACAAGCAAATATTATCTCATTGATTATCTAAAGTTCAAACTGAAGATAAGTGGCATTGTAAAAAACGTTTACATTATGAGAACGACAACTTACTTCAGTAGATAATCTAAATGAGTCTGTAATCCTGTAAAAGAATCAAAGTGATCATTTGATTCAAATACTGAGAAGAATTATTATGTCGTCTACAATTCTAATTGGGGAGATGACTAGTCTTGGCTATCAGAGCAGTTGACTCCACGAGTAGAGACATAGATGTATTCATTGGTAGAATGATACATTGGACTGGACCCAAGATGAATTAATTCTAAATCCGTTTGTGAATTAATTCACTTGTGATGTTCATGATGTAATTTACCTAAATCCTGAGTTCGTTACTGACCATACATGTGCAACTTATGTGTTTTGATATAAGTGGAGGCTTATGCTCTAAAGATGATCGAGCCCATAGCCAGTATGTTGGGTACATGACTTGTGTATGACATGACTTTACTAGCAACAGTGGAATTCATAATTCAATTAAAGAGTTAATGATATCCTCTTATTGTCATTATGAGGATTGATAAATATGGAACGTGGCCAGGGGTTGCTAGTTCTCGAACGAGTAATTTATCATAGCCATTTGTTGACAGTGATCATATTAATCATTAAGAAGACACAATGGTGACAGTGAGATAAAATAGGATTGTATTAAGTGAATAGATTTAACTCAAAGGAATCAAGGATATCATTTCAGGGTAACACACACATGACGAGGTCATTGGACAAAAAAGTTAGATGAATTGCTTTCATAAATAGTATACAATAAGGAGTTTTCAATCATTGTACTTCTTGTGGACTGACTCCATGATTAAGTAATTGTGAATTATCAGAACGATGCTTCTGGATATAATTGCAATCACTAGAGCCTAATTGTATATGTCTGATTGGTCCTCCACTAGCTCAACAAAAGTTCGATTAGACTGCATTTGAATTAGAAGAAAATTTTATTGACTTTGGGAATAATTTAATTGATTTGATTTATTCAATGTGGAATTAAATTAGGAGGTCGTAAGAATTGTTCAATTAGAGAATTTGATTAAAGAATTTTCTAGAAAAATTAATTTAGAAAATCTAAGTGATTTTTGGAAAAATTAATTTTGATCAAGTAAAATTAAATTAATCAAATCAATTAAAATTAATATGATATTTTTGGAAGTTAATTTTCAAGTCAGACAATTGGCCCAATGGGATTAAACTTGAAAATTGGACCTAAGATCGTAAATTGGGCCAGTGAGCCCAAAACCGAGACCAAGACCCAAAAACTGGTCGAATCGAGCCTGGTATGTGAAACCAGGTCATCATTAACCTGGACCGAATCGACAGCAGCCGAATCGGCTCGGGGTGTCGTAAGGTGTCGCACCTGCATCACCAAACTCGACAGTGCCGACGGTGTCCCGGTGGCCGGTTGTGCTTGGTCATCGGTTGTTGAGCAGTGGAATACACTCCTACTGGGACTCTATCAGAGAATTTGATTTCAGATTAATTATTCCAAAAATAATATTATTTTAATAATTTAATATTAAATTTAATTTAATACTTGCCTTAATAGTATTTTATTAATTTAATATTAAAGTGATTATCTTAATATTAAATTTGATTTAATGTTTATCTTGTAGATAAATATTCTATTATTTTAATAAGATTTAATATTAAATTAATCTAATATTTAAATATTAGATTAATTTAATATTAAAGTGATTAAGTTTAATCATAATTGAACTCTCTAAAGTCTCTCTATATAAAGAGAGCATTGGGTCATTATTTACACACACTTGAATTCAAGAGAAAATTGTAGAGAGAAAATTCTCTGAAGAGATTATTCCAGAAATTTTCTAGGGATATTTTTCTGATTTACAACTTGACCCAAAAGTTTAGAGAAATTACAAAATTACCCCATTGGTAATTTTTTTTGAAAAATTTTCTAATTCGAAGCGAGCCCACACTCGACAAACGTGAGCTTGAGGATAGAGGAGAAAACTACTCAGTCAAAGCACTCATTCTAGACGAATCGAAAATGTACAATTTTAATTAAGTGTTTATTATATTAGATACCACAACTAGGATCTTATTTTGGAAAAAAAAATTAAAAATCTGGTTTTTCCCTAAATTAATTTTCCGCTGTGTTTTTCAAACCCGTTTTTTCAACAAATCAAACATGTCCAACATCATGAATTACCTATCAAATTGGTCATACCATATTTCAATCATCATTAAAGATACCAACCAAAATAATGCCAAAACAAGGTACAAAACATTACCATACAAAATGAAATCACATGAGACATATTTTATCACCTCATAACCACATAAACTTAATTACAAAGTCAACTAACATATTAACATTAACAACTTCAAATCCTATATACATGCCACAAACGAAAATAATCTAAGTCAAAAGCTACCAAGAATGGAGTCTAGATAGTGTGAGCTTTGAAGTTGATCTGTCCAAACAATTCCGCAAAACATTAACTACAGAAAACAAAACAAAACAAAATAGGTAAGCTTAGGAAGCTTAGTAAGTCCATAGCTAAAAATTCAAGTCGTCTTACCTTAACTTATAACTGTTTACTAATTGAACTTCAATTATTAAAACCCTGGCAACCATTTGCAAAATTACATATCATTAGAACCAAACATTCAATTATATAACTCATAATTCATAAAGGCTCATACCGAAGCAATTCATACTTTCATATAAATATATAACATCTCAATAAACACAATTCCAATTCAATGAATAATTTATCCAAAAACATATATTATCATGTCCCGTTGAACTGTAGCAAATTAACTTAGATACTCAAATTTTCCCCAAAGCACACCAGAGAGCATTGAAATGCTAACAAAGGCATCGAAGTGCAATACAGAGGTACCGAAGTGTAATCCCATATGAGCACACATATTATCCCTATTGGCATGCTAATTGTATCCTAATCGTTTACAACGTTCAAACGAGAAATCTAAATGAGTTCATCACATTAACAAAAACAGAGGCATAAGATCTGAAAACATGTTGTAAATCTAATATCATATAGTTCATATTTCAAAACCATTTTTTTTATCTTTCGCATACATACATATTCATTTTATACTACTTATAAAAAATTTTATAATTCAAAGTTCCAACACCAAATATTCATCCATTTTCCAAATTTACACAAGTTTAATCAGCATAAATTAATAACATATATAAATATAATTATCTATACTATGAACTTACTTAGATTATGCTTTCGCTCGACTCGTAAGGACTAATCCATAACTTTCTCTTTTACCCGATTAATCTCCGTACGATTCAATTCTTGATCTATATAATGATTAAATTCAATATATCAATTTCAAGTATACCATCAAACTTATTTCTACGCATATACCCTTAAATTTTCATATTTATAAAATTTCCCTAAACTTTTGCATTTCTATCAATTTAATCCCTAAATTTGAAACTTTCAATTTATCACAATTTCATCCATTTACATGCTAGCCAATTTTTTACTAACACTAGAAAAACCTATAAATATTCAAAATTCACATGAATTTCATGTCAATATTTATATTTTATCAATTTAGTCCTTTAACTAAAAACTAATTAAAATCACTTTATAAAATTGTCCTAATCATCAACCAATTTATAATTCTTTCATCTAACATTCAAGAACAACTAAAATTCATTAACGGAAAAATCTAAAATCTTTGAAAATTTCAAAAATGAAGGTACGGGTCTCAAAAACATAAAAAAAAAAAATTACAAGAAACGGGTGAAAATTTCACTCATATGCAAAGAAATAAAGGTGGCCAAACCTTCAAGCATTCAACGGAGTTTTCTTGTTTCAATTTCAGTGGAAGAAAATGTTTTGGAAGATGAACATTTATTTATTTTTTATGTTTTATTTACTTTATTATTAATTTAACATTAAAATCTAATATATAAAATGTATAAAATTCACCTACAAGTCGTCCCACTATGTAAAAATGGTATATTTATCATTTAAATCCTTCCACTTATTTAATTAAGTCATTTAATCATTATAATTTAATAGCGATTAAGTTTTACATATTTTATAAATTAGTCATTTTTCTTTAATTAACTAATTAAGCAATAAAATTTCTAGACTGAACCTTTATTTACGAGTTCGGTTTATAAAAACGAGGTCCCAATACCTCATTTTTCCAAAACCACTTGACTTACGAGACAACCACTTATTCTTAACTATTTATTTAATTAGCTAAAATTCTTCAAACCAAAATTCAATATAAAATTATAATTAACTCATGTAATTTAAAAATATAATTATTACGAATTTACTCTTCGGATTTGTGGTCCTAAAACTACCGTTTCCGACACCACTGAAAATGGACTGTTACATCTCCTTAGGACTTCTACACATCACGTTCCATCTTTTTCATCTATCTTTTTTATGTTCTTCTTTATTTTTCTAATATTTGATTTATTGTTCTATTTTATTTATCTTAGTTATTTATTTTAATTGCTTTCTTTAATTTTTTTATCTGACTTGGATTCGTTTGTGTTTCATGTTGTGTCAAAATCCAAGTTTCTTTTTGATCGTCTAGAGCCCTAAGTCAAATCTGCAACTTGGACAAACTTACGATCCTATTCCGCATTCATCCGTATCACCTACCTTAGGCCCATATTGGCTCAATGGGTCGCTATAATACCAAAATATGTGTAAAAACACTTATTTTACTAACAGTGCATCTAACCTACTAAATTGGAAAACTAATTGAAGTACTAATAAAATGGTGGTCCGAAAACAAGGTCATTAAGTGTCGAAAAAACTTTAATTTGCCATAACGAATTGTGGCAGATCAATAAGGATGATACAATTTCAATAGTTTATGAAGTATTGAGAGTATGTTTATGTGTTACAACAGGGTGGATATGAGTTTGGCCATTTTGCTAGGTACCATTTGTACCCTTTGTAAACAGATGGTCACATCGCGATGTGGGGCTCTCAATGTTGCGATGAGGAGAATTCGGTGAGTTATGTCGCAATCTGGAACCCCTAAAGTTGCGATGTCAACCTGATAATTTGAAAATCTTACATTTTGGTCCTTATTCGATCTCGGGTTAACAAAAGAACTTTCGTAAGCTCGTAAAAATCCAATAATAATTATATAATATATTGTGAATGTGTAATATACTTACCAATATACAAAAATTGTAATAAGCCCATTTTGCCCGGGCCCATGAAAATAAAACAAAAAATAATAAAAACAAAAAAATAAAAAATCAATGTCAAGTTTTACAGTCTGTTTATAAAACTAAACAGATAACCCAGTGGCCCATTACACCGAGTGGCCCAGACCCAAACATTATGCGGCCCAAAAGGCCCAGACTAAATCAGAAACTAAGGGTTTTTGAAACCCTAGGTTTCGATCGCGCCAATAAGCACCAGTAGTGGCCCCAACACCAGCCTTTCCTCGCGCCGCAATTAGTGCACGGATGGTGCTCTGCCGCCGAATTTCTTGTTGTTAACCTGCAAAAGGAAAGAAGAAACACAACAAATATGGCAAGAAACTAGAAAATACCAATATTGTATTTTGACAGTGGCTATAAAAAGCCGAATACATTTGATGTAAACTACGGATTTTTTTTATATACAATACACGCATATATACAAAGAAAAAACAGAGATATACACAAAAAAATACATAATCAATACCGAATCAGCAAAGGTTTTTTTATTTTTCCTTTTTCTTTTCATTTACGAGTACTTTAATTGTTTTTTATTTTGTTTTATTTTTTTTGAAACCACACATATAATATATATAATATACAGTATAAAAAAGAAGGGAAAAATTTACCTTATTTTTTTTGAATTCTGGCCGCCGTGCGACGGTGGCGGACGGCGGCGGGTCGCGCCAGAGCCTCGCCGGAGTTCAGCCGGAAATCGCCCAAGGGGAGAGCATTTTTAAAGGCTCTCAAAAAAAAATTTTTCTGCTGAAGAGAAGAATGAAAATTTAAAAAAAAAATTGTTTATATAGGCACCTAAAACGGCGCCGTTTTGGGGCTGGTTACTATAGCCCAAAACGACGTCAGTTCACCCCTCTTAACCCGCGCGTTGACCCGACCGGGGGAGGATCCGCGTGTTTTTATAAAAGGGGAAATTTGCTTCTTTGGTCCTTCCGCTTTTTTTATTGTTTTACAATTGAGTTTTCTTTTATTTTTAATTTTACCCGAAAATTTTGCCCCGAGTTCATTTTAGTCCTGAGCCAAGTGTTGCGTTTTGGAGGGTGGGGATATTTTCCCCTTTGGTCCCTCCTTGGCATCCGCGCATTCAATTCGGTCCTTTCCCCTTTTATTTGTTTTTGGATTTGCCCCAGATTTTTGTTTTAAATTCAATTTTGTCCTCTTTTAGTTTGTTTTTTGTAATTTTTGATATATTTTTTATTCTACTACTATTATTATTATTATTACACTATTTATTTTTATTATTTTTATTATCAACATTATTATTTCTTTTACTATTATTTTAACATTATCACTACTATTTTTTTTATAATTAACTTTATTATTATTATTTTACTCATTTGTACTATTATTATTTTTTTTATTACTTTCCTTTTTATTATTTTTATTTTTATTATTATTGATATTGATATTGTTATTATTATAATTATTATTATTATTACTACTCTTATTTTTACTAATATTATTTGTTTATTAACATATTTTTATTATTATTGTATTTTTGTCACTATTATTATAATTTTTACTAATATTATTTGTTTATTAACATATTTGATTATTGTACATAGTATTTATTTGTTTATTGATTTATTATTAACTTTTGTTTTTGTTTTTATTTTGTCATCTTTTTTACTTATTATTTATTATTCGTTTTAATTTTTATTTATTATTGTAATTTATATTGTTTCCCTCATTTCACTCTATTATGCATGTGTATTATAATTCATCCTCCATTTTATTATAAAATCACATCACATTTTATCCGATTTTGGAAATAAGCAATTACTTCGTGTTCTAAGATTTGAAAGAAATCATAACCTAACTTACTGGGTTTCGATTTTTCTCATCAAATCTAAAGAACTAATTATTTTTAATTAAAACATAAACTTCAAATCAAAACTTATTCTCGGGAATTCAAAATGTTGTATCCTAACTTATTGGATACGATGTTTTGTGTCTCGAGGTATGGATCTTCTACAAATAAAGGAAAGCTTAGTTTCGAAGTTTTGAAATGTTGCATCCTAACTCATTGGGTGTGGCATTTTATTTCTTTGAGATAAGAGAGTCTTGGCTTTCTTTCAAATAAAGGGATCATATCTTAAATTTTTCAAATTTTCGACATTAGGACAATAACTAATCAATCCGGTACCAATTTTGGGCGTTACGAGGGTGCTAATCCTTCCTCGTACGTAATCGACTCCCGAACCCGTTTTCTTAAATTTCGTAGGCCAAAATCAATGTTTTTGAAATAAAATGTTTTAAAAGGTGATCCGATCACACCTAAGCAAAAAAGGATTGGTGGCGACTCCATTTTCGTTTTTAAAGTCGACCCCCGTTTTTCATAAAAACTTAAAAAATGGTTTCGACAGCTTGGCGACTCCACTGGGGACTTAATAAGAGAGTCAAGCCGTTAAAATTGATTATTTTCTGTCCTTTGTCGAAAATTTGAAAATTTGATTTGAAAACTTAAATTTGAACATATGATTATTATTCTTGCACACATTGCATTGCATGACTATTGTGGTCGCACCTTTTAAGTGGGAGTGAGAAACTATGCCTTCGTGAGGTTTTCACCTCCGCATAGGCTAGTGGACTGCTTCCGGGATACATCCGTACCTATGTCTTCGTGAGGTTTTCACCTCCGCATAGCCATAGGAAAATGTATTCCCCTGAACTAAAATCGGTCCGTATGAACCTATAATGGGTGAGGATCGAGGAATCTGCTGGTTCGGGTACCTCAACTTTAGAGCTAAACCACATGTAGAAAACCTAAGGGCTTACCCTAGGTAGAACTATGCCAAAACCCTAGTGGACACCCAGATAGATGCCCTACTTTGTTATTTATTTCTCTTGTGCTAACGTGTTCTCTTTTGTTTTGATTGCATTGCATTCTCATCATAGAAAAGAGGTGTTGATTCAAATTCGATTGCTAAATAGAAGAGTTTGTCATGAGAAAATAGATTTCTTGATAAAGTGGATTATAATACGGTCGTTCAAATATGATCCAAGCAAACACAATGAGAGAAGACTGATAGTCCGTGAAGGAATACAAGACTTTATTGCCCAAGGATTCAAGCTGACAAAGACTATTCGAGAATCACCACGTCTCGGCTTTCTTGAAGAGGCTAACAAGCATTGCGAGGATAAGTGAGTAAGGAGTCGCGGCCCAAGCAAAAAGGAGCTAGTGGAGGCATCTATTAGAAGTTTGCAAGATTTGACATTTGCGAAGAAGGGGATTGATGCTTTTGCTTGGATTGATGAGGGCAAGGCCGCATATGTAATCCGTTTTATGTAAAGAAATTTGCTTTCTAGAAAAGTTTTTCTAATGGAATTGAATTCAGAATCAACGCCTCTCTTTCTTTTGCATTCATTCCATGCATCTGCATTGCATCGCATCATATGCATTAAAATCCATAGAAGGACCCTAATTAGTTGAAGTTATTTCAGAAAAAGAGAGAAAGATAATCTGGAAACTAAATATCGTTACGGTACTCGCGCTAAGATGAAAGATATGGACCAAAGACTCGAACAGTTCCAGAGAGAGATGCAAGACCAACTGCAAGAGCAGTTGGCAAAGATCCAACAAGATATGAGGGAACAAATGATGGAAGCCCAAAGAAATATGGTTGCTCAAATGACTCAGTTGTTGAATGGGGCAATGGACAAAGGAAAAGGTTCCATGACTAATACGGGAGAAGATAATGAAGACTATCCTCCAGGTTTCACCCTACCACATGTACAGATACAACCTGAGGTGCATCCTCAAAGGCCATCTGTCACGATTAGGCCTCGACAAGGTCAAGCTGATACTGGAGTGCCCATGAACTTCCAAGTTGGCTCAGGATCTAACCCAGGAGATAACCCAGCTAATCCTGTTATCCCTGATTTGGATATAGCAGAGAGAGAAGGGCAAGAACTGAATTACCAAGGCAATTAGAGGACCGTTGTAAATGGTTGGAAGAAAAATTCAAGGCCTTGGAAAATGCTGATAATTACAATGGAATTGATGCCAAGGACCTGAGTTTGGTTCCAGATTTGGTACTTCCTCACAAGTTTAAAATGCCAAAATTCGAGAAGTACAACGGGACTAGCTGCCCTGAAACTCATATTACTATGTTCTGTAGACGGATGACTGGATATGTTAATAATGATCAATTGCTAATCCGCTACTTCCAAGATAGTTTGGTGGGGGCAGCATCCAAGTGGTACAATCAATTGAGCCATGCTAGGATTAATTCGTGGAGAGACCTAGCACAAGCATTTATGAAGTAATACAGTCATGTGACAGACATGACCCCTGACAGAATCATCTTACAGAACATGGAGAAAAAAATCAAATAAAAGTTTCAGGTAGTATGCGCAAAGATGGAGGGAAGTTGCCCTACAAGTTCAACCGCCGCTTTTAGAAAAAGAGACCACAATGCTTTTCATCAACACTCTAAAAGCCTCATTCATTAACCATATGTTGGGAAGCGCCACCATAAGCTTTTCAGATATAGTAATGTCCGGTGAGATGATTGAAAATGCGATAAGGAGTGGGAGGATAGACACGGGAGAAAGCGCCAAAAGATCAGCCCCGAGAAACAAGGAAAATGAAGTGAGTATCCTGAGCATGCATCCCAAATCAGTCACCGTAGGCCAGCCGAGGGTTGTAACCACTAGCTATCAAGGTTCTTCAAGGCAGGAATCCAGTTCAAGGCCAAATGCAGAAAGGCTCCATTTCACACCCATCCCGATGACATATAAGGAGCTGTATCAGAATCTTTTTGATGTGCATGTGGTGTCTCCGTCCTACTCGAAACCCGTGCAACCTTCGTTCCCAAAATGGTATAATGAGGATGCCCAATGCGAGTACCACGAGGGAATAATGGGTCACTCAATTGAAAACTGTACTACGTTTAAAAAGTTGGTCGAAAGGTTCATTAAAATGGGAATTGTGAAGTTCGACGATTCATCAAAAACTGATCACTTTGACGAGGCAGTAAATGCGATAATTGAAGGAGGAGATAAGAAAGTTGTGACTCCTTGAAGAAATTAAAAGCGAAGAGGGAATTAGGGAACGAAGTTTCCAAGCCCTTGCGTACTTGGGAGTGTTTTGAATAATGGGACTGTGGAAGAGATCCCTGTATTTTTAGTGCTGATCTAGAGTAATATTCAAAACACGCTTGTTGCCTTAAGCCTAGAGGAAATAAGAATCCTTTCGTGAAATAGGCTCGTGTCCGATTTTTTTTATTTCAATAAAATGCATCTTTTTGAGCAAATATTCTTTTATTCTTTCCATTTCATACTGTACAAACAATTGTTCTTAGTTTTTTTCTTTCGTTTGGACTTTCTTTCAAGTATTCTTTCATTCTTCATTTATGACCATACAAATAATCATTCTTTGAATTATTTATTCTTTGGAAATCTTCTTTCGAACCTACAATAAGGTCTCCAGATATCAATGATGTGAGCAACGCTGCTACTGACTCAGAGTCTCCTTTCGAGTAAGATATGTGTCTAGAAGGATCTCAGGACTTTGAAGATGACAGAGATTGTAACCTATCTTCTGATTTGTTAAGAATGGTAGAACAAGATGAAAAACAGATCTTACCTTACATAAGGTCAGTGGACATTGCGAGCCTAAGAAAAGGGTGAAGATCGAAGCCAGACATCATTGAGTTATTTTCAAGAATTCAAAGATGTTTTCACACGATCATATCAAGACACGCCTGGAAAAATCTTAAAAGAGATCCATAAGGGTGTTTAAAGAACATGATAATGGTTCTACAATAACCAGGCTAATCATAAGGTTCAGTAGTATTGGTCCACCATAAAAGGGAGATTGCTTCAGTTATGTCGTAAATGCCATATTGAGGAATACAAGACTAATGTGCCTCATCTATTTCTTCAAAGATTTTTTATATGTGGGGAATGGATATTATGGGACCGATCTTGTTAAAAGCTTCTAGTCGACATCGATTCATCGTCGTGGTCATCGTCTACTTCACTAAGAGGGTGGAAGTAGCTTCATATGCCAATGTTACAAAGTCGATAGTCAACAAATTCCAAAAAAAAAAAGAAAAAAAAAGAGAGATCAAGCGCCGACAAAGAATGCCAAAAAGGACAATGTCAAAAGTTTGTAGTCTGTTCAAAGATCAGACGCCATATCATAAAGCAACAAAGAAGAAAAAACAAAATAAGGATTGTAGGAAGGATGACCGAGACTTGTAAAGATTGGCATAAGAAGCTACCATTTATTCTCTATGCTTATCAAACGTCGACCAGGACTTTCGCTGGGTCAACACTTTTCCCATTGGTTTATGGAATAGAAGTGGTCTTGCCCATGAAAATCGAGATTCCTTTGCTCCAAGCTTTGATTGAGTCAAGAATTGGATGAAGTAGAATGTCTCCAGTAAACTTGACTGAAGAAAAGGGTTTGAAAGTATTCATCATAGTCAAATGTACCAAAAATGGATGATGCTGATTTATGTCGAAAATGGTCCACTCAAGGGAATGTCATGATGGGGACCTAGTATTGAAAGATCTTTCTTCTACAAAATGATTTCAAAGGAAAGCAGATGCCAAACTGGGAAGGACCTTATATTGTAAAGAAGGCCTATTCTGGAAGAACATTGATATTGACCGAGATAGATGCCAAAGACTTGCCTAATCCGGTGGATTCAGGTTCAGTCAAAAAGTATTTTACCTGAAAGGGGAAAGGCCAAGGTGAAAACCCACAAAGGGCGCATTGAGACCAAATTCAAAAAAAAAGGAAAGAAAAAAGAGGAGAGGCCAAGGCGAAAACCCGCAAAGGGCGCTTTGAGACCAAAGGGGTTTTGAGCTGAAAACACGAAAAGGGCGGCTCAAATTTTAATCAAAGATAGGGCATGTGGTAGTCTTGCTATGCCTGAATTAACAACGAGGAAGTATGTTACATCTTGGGGCATTGACAAAGTACTCCAGATCCTCTAAATACGTATTGAGCTCAAAATGGTCCTCAAGAAGTTTGTACAGAGACGCTCAGGCTGCGATATCTGGCGCACCTAGCTTCTATCTTACCCATTTTTGAATTTTCTATCTTTGATTACTTTATTCTTTCCAAGATACACCCCAGTCAATTTTCTTTTATTGCCTTGGTTATCTTTGATTAACTTATTTGTTTCGAGTTATGCTCCTGATTAATTTCTTTCCTGTCCATTGTTGTGATCTTTTTCAAGCGTTTTATATTGAAATAACGATTAATGGACTAATAATACTTTCATAAAAGGAGTTTCGCATATTACTCTAGAAGCTTCTAAATAATATGAGAATCTGAAACAGGACTATTGTTTAGAACTCACCAAGCCTAAGGGTTGGAAATATTGAAAGATGATTATCTCTTCAGATTTTTATTGGATAAGACATTTCGTTGATGATACCATTTCGACAAATGACGAGCAATGTCAACCTTAAGTATAAGAGGATCATTCTCGGAAAAGAAAAATGATACCCTCTGCATTCATACATCTGGTCATTACACCCGGGAATGGTGTAATGAGATCAAATTGATTAAAGATGATACAAATTCTATACCTCACGAGTGGTAACAGGATGGATGGAAGAAACCAAATGTTATTTCCACTGAAGTTGCAGTGGAAGGTACAAACTTTATGTCCCAAGGTTCAAGTAGAGTGGACTCAGAATTACAATGGGGCAAATTATTTGAGCAGAATATGATTAATACTTCAAGAGGAACGAAGATGAAACCTTGACGAATAAATGAGTGATGACACTCGAAATAGGAATCATTCTCATAACATTCTTGTATTCATATATCATCCAGTTAGAAGCATTTGATTCATTCCTATCATTGTATCCTAATCATTGAACATTTAACAAAGGATCATTCTCATGACATTCTGCATTCATGCAAATGTCATCCATAATATCATTTAGTTAGGAGCATTTGATTCATTCCGATCATTGCATCCTAATTATTGTACATTTAAAAAAGGGATCATTCTCATGATATTCTGCATTCATGCAAACGTCGTCCATAATACATTTATTTAGGATCATTAGATTCGTTCTGATCATAGCATCCTAATCATTTGACATAAACATAAGCATATGAAATTGAGTCTACAGGACATGTCCCCAGGGGACGATGTAGCAACATCGGTGAATTCACAGATCTTATCTCCCTAAGCGGTAGTGGAGCGGATCAAATTTGGTGAATCTTATCTCCATGTATCAGCGATGGAACAGATTCAAGCCACCAACCTTATCTCTCTGAGGTAGCAAGGGAGCAAGTTGAAGTTTGTAGTCTCATCTTCCTGAGGTAGCAAGGAAGCAGACTGAAGATTGTAGATCTTATCTCCCTAAGCGGTAGCGGAGCAGATCGAGGATGGCGAATCTTATCTTCCTGATGTAGCAAGGAAGCAGATTTTAGCCACTAGCCTTATCTTCCTGAGGTAGCAAGGGAGCAGGCTGAAGATTATAGTCTTATCTTCCTGATGTAGTAAGGGAGCAGATTAAAAAATTATAGATCTTGTCTCCTCGAGATAGCAGTGGGGCAGATCGAAGATGGCGAATCTTATCTTTCTGATGTAGCAAGGAAGCAGATTTTAGCCACTAGCCTTATCTTCCTGAGGTAGCAAGGGAGTAGGCTGAAGATTATAGTCTTATCTTCCTGATGTAGCAAGGGAGCAGACTAAAAAATTGTAGATCTTGTCTCCTCGAGATAGCAGTGGGGCAGATTGAAGATGACGAATCTTATCTTCCTGATGTAGCAAGGAAGCAGATTTTAGCCACTAGCCTTATCTTCCTGAGGTAGCAAGGGAGCAGACTGAAGATTATAGTCTTATCTTCCTGATGTATCAAGGGAGCAGACTAAAAAATTGTAGATCTTGTCTCCTTGAGATAGCAGTGGGGCAGATTGAAGATGGCAAATCTTATCTTCCTGATGTAGCAAGGGAGCAGATTTTAGCTACTAGCCTTATCTTCCTGAGGTAGCAATGGAGCAATCTGAAGATTATAGTCTTATCTTCCTGATGTAGCAAGGGAGCAGACTAAAACTTATAGATCTTGTCTCCTCGAGATAGTAGTGGGGCAGATCGAAGATGGCGAATCTTTTCTTCCTGATGTAGCAAGGCAGCAGATTTTAGATACTAGCATTATCTTCCTGAGGTAGCAAGGGAGCAGGCTGAAGATTATAGTCTTATCTTCCTGATGTAACAAGGGAGCAGACTAAAAATTGTAGATCTTGTCTCCTCGAGGTAGCAGTGGGGCAGATCGAAGATGGCGAATCTTATCTTCCCGAGGTAGCAGGGGAGCAGATTCAAACCATCAGCCCTACCCCTTAAGCAGTAGTGGAACAGGCTGAAAATTACAAGTCTTATCTCCATGTATCAGCAATGGAGTAGATCGAAGACATTAGATCTGACCTCCCTGAAGTTGCAGTGGAGCAAACTGAAGAAAGCAGATCTGGCATTCCTGAAGTTGCAGTGAAATAGGTCGAAGATAGCTTATCTCCCTGAAGATACAACTATTTGACAAGACCGGGCAAAATTGGTCCTTTTATAGTCTTTGCTCTATTCTCGTTACACAACAATGAGCAAAGAGGGGCAGCTGTAATAAGCTCATTTTGCCCGAGCCCATGAAAATAAAACAAGAAATAAAAAATCAATGTCCAGTTTTACAGTTTGTTTATAAAACTAAACAGATAACCCAGTGGCCCATTACACCCAGTGGCCCAGACCCAAACATTATGCGGCCCAAAAGGCCCAGACTAAATCAGAAACTAAGGGTTTTTGAAACTCTAGGTTTCCAGCCGTGCCGCAAGCACCCAGCGCGGCCCCAACACCAGCCTTTCCTCGCGCCGCAATCAGTGCACGGATGGTGCTCCGCCGCCGGATTTCTCGCTGTTAACCTGCAAAAGGAAAGAAAAAACACAGTAAATATGGCAAGAAATTGGAAAATACTAAGATTGTATTTTGACAGTGGCTATAAAAAGCCGAATACATTTGATGTAAAATATGAATTTTTTTTTATATACAATACACGCATATATACAAAGAAAAAACAGAGATATACACAAAAAAATACATAATCAATACCGAATCAGCAAAGGTTTTTTTTATTTTTCCTTTTTCTTTTCATTTACGAGTACTTTTATTGTTTTTTATTTTGTTTTATTTTTTTTTTGAAACCACACATATAATATGTATAATATACAGTATAAAAAAAGAAGGGAAATTTTTACCTTGTTTTTTTAATTTCGCCATGCTCAGCAAGTGAGTGGCGGCGAAGTCGCACGAGAGCCTCGCGGAGTTCAATGAAATCGCCCAAGGGGAGAGCATTTTTAAAGGCTCTCAAAAAAAAAATTCTGCTAAAAAGAAGAATGAAAATTTCAAAAAAAAATTTATTTATATAGGCACCTAAAACGGCGCTGTTTTGAGACTGGTTACTATAGCCCAAAACGACGTCGTTTCACCCCTCTTAACTCGCGCGTTGACCCGACCCGGGGAGGATCCGCGTATTTTTATAAAAGGGGAAATTTGCTTCTTTGGTCTTTCCGTTTTTTTATTATTTTACAATTGAGTTTTCTTTTATTTTTAATTTTACCCGAAAATTTTGCCCCGAGTTCATTTTAGTCCTGAGCCAAGTGTTGCGTTTTGGAGGGTGGGGATATTTTCCCCTTTGGTCCCTCCTTGGCATCCGCGAATTCAATTCGGTCCTTTCCCCTTTTATTTGTTTTCGGATTTGCCCCAGATTTTTGTTTTAAATTCAATTTTGTCCTCTTTTAGTTTGTTTTTTGTGATTTTTGTTATATTTTTTATTCTACTATTATTATTACACTATTTATTTTTATTATTTTTATTATCAACATTATTATTGCTTTTACTATTATTTTAACATTATCACTACTATTTTTTATAATTAACTTTATTATTATTTTACTCATTTGTACTATTATTATTATTTTTATTATTACTTTCCTTTTTATTATTTTTATTTTTATTATTATTGATATTGATATTGATATTATTATAATTATTATTATTATTATTACTACTCTTATTTTTACTAATATTATTTGTTTATTAACATATTTTTATTATTATTGTATTTTTGTCACTATTATTATTATTTTTACTAATATTTTTTTGTTTATTAACATATTTGATTATTTTACATAGTATTTATTTGTTTATTAATTTATTATTAACTTTTGTTTTTGTTTTTATTTTGTCATCTTTTTTACTTATTATTTATTATTCGTTTTAATTTTTATTTATTATTGTAATTTATATTGTTTCCCTCATTTCACTCTATTATGCATGTGTATTATAATTCATCCTCCATTTTATTATAAAATCACATCACATTTTATCCGATTTTGGAAATAAGCAATTACTTCGTGTTCTAAGATTTGAAAAAAATCATACCCTAACTTACTGGGTTTCGATTTTTCTCATCGAATCTAAAGAACTAATTATTTTTAATTAAAACATAAACTTCAAATCAAAACTTATTCTCGGGAATTCAAAATGTTGTATCCTAACTTATTGGATACGATGTTTTGTGTCTCGAGGTATGGATTTTCTACAAATAAAGGCAAGCTTAGTTTCGAAGTTTTGAAATGTTGCATCCTAACTCATTGGGTGTGGCATTTTATTTCTTTGAGATAAGAGAGTCTTGGCTTTCTTTCAAATAAAGGGATCATATCTTAAATTTTTCAAATTTTCGACATTAGGACAATAACTAATCAATCCGGTACCAATTTTGGGCGTTACGAGGGTGCTAATCCTTCCTCGTACGTAATCGACTCCCGAACCCGTTTTCTTAAATTTCGTAGGCCAAAATCAATGTTTTTGAAATAAAATGTTTTAAAAGGTGATCCGATCACACCTAAGCAAAAAAGGATTGGTGGCGACTCCATTTTCGTTTTTAAAGTCGACCCCTGTTTTTTCATAAAAACTTAAAGAATGGTTTCGACAAAAATAGTTAAATTGGGTTGTAATTGGTTGTGGTTACTCCGACAACAAATGTGATATCTCGTAACTCGAATCCAATGATCGAGTCGTGTATGAGGTGTTTCATGTAAAGTGAATATTTACGTGTTAATTCACATATGAAAAGAAACTATGTGAATTATGCTTCAATCATCTCATTAGTAATTTTACAATTTCATGTGACGAAAATGTCCATTTTTTAATCTTATGGTTTATTTCTTTTTGCAAAATATTTTTCTATCTAAAGTAAAAAAAAAAAAAACTAAATTGTTTTTATCAATAAATAAATAAGATTACAATAAGCCCTTAATTAAATGTTTTTAATTAAGAAGCAAAGTAGGCTCATTTTAACGTTAGACATATAAATAATAGTTTTAGGGCGCAAAAAGCCCTTAAATTTTTTTTTAAAAAGTAATTAAGTCCTTGTTTTTTTTCATTCATTTGGGTACTTGAACTTTTAAAATACATCAAAAAGACCCTTAAATTTTTTCAAAAAAAAAAGTAATTAAGCCCCTACTTTTTTTTTTCCACTCAATTGGATACTTGAACTTTCAAACTGCATCAAAAAGACCCTCAAACATTTTCAAATAAAGCAATTAAGCCCTTGCTTTTATTAAAAATTAGAAAAAAAATATAAAAATTGTAAAAATATATATATAAAAATTGTAAACTTTTATAAAAATCGTAAAAAATTATAAAATATATAGAAATATAAAAAAAATATAAAATTTTATATAGTCATAAGAAAATTATACAAAATGTAAAGAAATATAAATTTCGTAAAAAAATTATAAAAATTATTGTATCAAAAGAAGCATTTTATAATTTTTCTATAACTTTTATTGATTTTTATTTTTATCATTTTTCGCCACATGTCATGCTATATTGCGACACGTGATGGTTTTAATTGAAAAAAACTAGGGCTAATTAATTTTTTATCATTTTTATAAAATTTTACATTTTTTCAATGATTTTTATAAAAAAGTAATAATTTTTCTAAAAAATTTTATTTTTTATTTTTTACAATTTTCTTTCTAATTTTTAATAAGAGCATGGGCTTAATTGTTTTTTTTAAAAAAAATGAGGGTCTTTTTGATACATTTTGAAAGTTTAAATATACAATTGAATGAAAAGAGAGTAGAGGCTTAATTGTTTTTTTTTTTTTTGAAGAAGTTTGAAGATCTTTTTGATGCATTTTAAAAATTTAAGTGCTCAATTGACTGCAAAGAAAAAATAACTTAATTATATATATATTTTTTTTAAGTTTGAGGAACTTTTACTTTATCCTGTTTAAGCTCTAAAAGTAATAGTTAACTGAGCTTCAGCTTATAAAGCCAAAAAAAAAAAAAACACGAGTTGGATATTGATAATAGTACTTAGTGGTAGTACGTACCCACTTTTGTGTCAAATAAGCTTCTTTAGAACAAAACATGACTTCGTTGCAAGGAAGAATAAAGTGGAATATTATTAACTGCGGCTTTGGCTGAAGAATGCTTACAACTTTGGACAACTCCCATCCCGTGGTTTAGGCTCAACCGTTTTAAGTACACAATGGAATCACTTCTCTCTTTTCTATTACCATACCTATTGCTTTATTGATCTTCCTTACAAAGTATATCAAAATAATCGTTTAATTTTATTAAACAAACGAGTTTATTTGATTTCAAGCTTTAAAAACAAAACCCTATAGAGCAGGATCGCTTCTATCATGAGAGTATTCAAGGATGTACAACACATGATTTTGATACATGTTAGATAAGTGGAGACATGTAGGGGTGAGTAAAACTCGATTCGATTCAAAAAAAAAATCGAACTTCGAGTTAAACGAATCGAATTAATCGAATTATTCGAGTCAACTCGAATCTTTTTTTCGAATTTCGAGTTCGAATCGAGTTTGATTTTCGAATTCGAATAACTCGAATAAATCAAATACTAAACTATAATATTTTACATTTTTACTCTAAACTTCCAAACATTTTTACTTTCTCCCAAAACTTTTACTCCTCTCTCATAACACCCCCCTTCTACCCAAACCCATTCCCCCCCTCAAATTTTACTCTCTTCGTTTACTTTCCCGCCAAAATTTTACTTCCCCAACCCCCAAAATTTTTTATTTTCCCCTTAAATTTTTACTTTTCACCTTTTACCCCCAAATCAAAAATTAAAATCATCCAAAAAATTATTTAAACCTAAATATTAATAATTTTATTTATATCTACTATTTATATTATTAAATTAAATTTCACATTTTTTTACTATTTATATTATTGAATTGTTTAATCATATTGAATCTTTATAATTTTTTTATTAAAACTGATTTATTGATGATGCTATAAAATATTCGTGTTAAAATTTTATGTTGGTATCAATTTCACATTTTATCTTTAAGATAACTTTTATTAAAAAATCACATTTTTTTACATTTAATATATTTTTTAATTTCAAAATATATAGTGATAAGAATCAGAAGATAATTAAAGCAACTAAGCAAGCAAATAAGCTAACCCGTATATAAAAGATTAATAAATAAATTATGAAGGATGAAAGTTAATAACAAATTTGATTACGATGGAAAATTTTGATTACGGTGGATGATAGTGATTATAAGGACCCAAAATCATTTTTTTAAATTTAATTTGAACAAATATATTCGATTCGATTCGAATTCTATCTCACTCGACTCGATTCAAGAAAATTTCAAATCGAGTTAGGATGATGAAATAGGATTCGTCAACTCAATTAACTCAAAATCTTTTCATTCGATTCGATTTGATTCGATCGAACACTCACCTTAAAGACACGTTAAAGAACATAAAAAATAGAGCCAGACAGTCAAAATATGGTCTAGATATTATTGGACATGCCCACACAGTTTTTTTTTTTCTTTCCTTCCAAATACATTATGAGTAATTCCTTATACTGGATCTTTTAAAAGTAAAGTTTTTAAATTCAAATGCTATTTGGGTGTTCACGTTGAATTTGATAAGTATTAATTTTATACTTTTATGATATGTTATTATATAAAAAATATTTTTTATTATCATATTTGAAAGTTTTTAGAATTAGATTGATAGTTAAATTAAGTAAAATTATTAATTCATCAATTCAACTGGTTCGATTAAAAAATTATTAAAAATAGAAAAAAAAATAAGTTCAACAAGTTTTTAGTTGATTTGTACCAATTCATCCAACTTTTTATTCCCAACCAATACATGTTCTATCCAATTCCAAAAATCATCATCATTCCATACTCGTGTTGTACTTTTTTTTTAAAAACATTTTATATTACAATATTTTTTTGTGTCAAATTCGTATTTTATGTTCGTATTTTTATTTTCTAAATAAAATCTAATATATCTCAAGTTTGGAGTTAAGTCCAAATATATATTTTATTGTTTGAACTCTACTCAGATCGATTAAATCTTATTCAAATTAATTTTCATTGTGTAATCAAATTCTGCTATTAAAACTTATACTTATATATTATATGTATTTTAATTTAATTATTTTAATTTTTACACTTTTCATATAGCTCAATTTTAGCCTTTATATTTTTTGGGGGGAATTTTATTGTTGACCAAATTATAATTAAATTTTTTAGTTAAATTCAGTTATTAATATTATATTATTCTTATAAATTTAATTCATATTCTTAAATTGAAACATTCTTAATTACTATATTTTTTGAATTTTAAATTTTATATCTATTAATTAATTTTTTGTGAGTAATATGTAAAAAAAAAGAGCGAAAATTAACAAATTAAAATTTAAACCATTTATGCATTGCGAACCGTCTCACATTCCAAGCAGTAGGTGATCTGTTGTGTTGACGCTTTTCTGCTACTTTGCTTGGACAATTAAGTTTCCTCCCGGTGTAAGCCAATCCTCAGCTCCAAACTCGGCTTTCCCTCTTCTTGAGCCACACCAAAAAGCAAAAGCTAAAAGCGAAGAGCAAAGATTCACACATATATAGCTAGATAGAATTAGGAGAATGAGAATGCTGAGTTTGATGAGCAAAGGCAAATGGTTTTAACAAATGAAAACAAAAGCATGGACGAAATATCAGTTGTTCTAAGAAGGTTCGGGGACGAACAGAGCACATTGCTGGACCAGTTTGAGAGGCTTTCCTTCGAGGTTCAGCTGAACCAAGCCATATTGAGTCGGAGCCTATCCGAGCCAAGCGTTGCTAAAAGGTCGCAGTACTGCTCACAGTTTCAAGCTCCGCCGCCAGCGGTGAAGCCAAAGGGGCGGAAAGGGCGACGTGGGTCTGGTTTCAACAGGGTCCTGAAGAAGTTGCTGAAACCAATCCTTGGTAGGAAAGGAAATGCTGGGAAAAAGCCTGTGGCTGACCCCCAAAATCCCATGTCTTGGAAAGCTTTCAGCAGATCTCTACGGCTCTGATTAATTTTTAAAAAAAAAAATGCTTGTTTATTCAATTTTGCCATCCGTGTTATAGCTATTTCTCTCTCTCTCTCTCTCTCTAAAAATGCTAATTATTCGGTTTTCTTATTCATTGCAAAAATCATATGTAATAGTTCTCAAAGAAATCAAATATGACAAAAAACTTTTTACTGATGTTTTGCTGTCAGAACCTGGAGCTCCACTTAAGTTGACGCTCCATTTAGAATAAATAATTGAACTGCTCAATTAAACTTTCTTTCCTAATAAAAATGAGATTAATTATCATGTGAAACTTCATGCTCCACACTAGAACTGAAGTTACTATTGTGATTTTTCAATACTAATCGAAAATATATATTAAAAATTTTATTTAAGTTTTTAAGCTATTTGATTTTAGCATGAGTGTTCTCATATTTAATTTTTTTTTGGAAAATTTAAAGTTTGATATATTATTTGAGGTTCGAAACTCACAGAAAATCCTCGTAAGGCCGAGGCTATCTACTTTATCTTGGACTCCCCATTGCCGGTTGAGTTCTCTCCGTCCTTGCAAGCTTAACCAAATAATCATAACATTAGGGTGAATTATGAAAGCTATCACAAACACACAATCAAAATTCCAGCAGCAAAAGAATTTAGCTAACAAGAAAAAGGACTTCCCTCCCACAACTCACGGCCATGCATCACCGTGAGTCCATTCTTTCTCTTTTCAACCCATATGAAGATAGTGGGGTTTTGGGGGTTGAGAGGTTACCAATTTTGGAAAAAAAAATTCCTTAAACAAGCAAATTCTCCCATATTCATCAACATGCAGCTGTGCCTTCTCCCTCCTTTCATTTGAATCTTGGCCAAAGAAGAAAAATGGGATGGAAGAAGAAATAAAATCATTTATTTTTACCTTTCTCTCTTTCCTTGTTATTACCGTCCAACGACAATCATGGTCTGTCCCCCAATGTCTTCACATGCAACCCCCTTTCTTATGACATCCCTTCTTTTTTTTAATAAAATTTTAACCTTCCTTTCCATCAAGACTCCAAACAACTCTACCTATTTAGTTAACTTTGAATGGTTAAATTTTCATACTATATTAACTCAATTAACCGAGCCTCCCAAGAAGACAAGTCTATAGCATCATTCATAAACAAATAAAAAATATATATATAATAATTAAAAATACCAGCAAACCGTCCACTATCAAACATAAAATGGTTTACTTGCCAACTTGAGCTTTGGCTTAATTACCATTTTAGTCATTTAACAATTAAAACCTATAGCAATTAACTTATGCAACTTTTATGATTTAGTCCCTAAACATTAATTAATAGCTAATTCGGCCAAATTACTAATCCAAAATTCAATTCACTTAAAAAAATAACTATGTAAATACGGGTTCGGTTTATGGAAACAGAGTACCGAAACCGTATTTTTTTGACACCACTAACTTTCGGGTTGTTACACTAACACTATAAATTCACAATTCAACCACAATCAATACATATAAGTACATAACTATACCCTATGAAATTATCAGGTAATAACAACAACGATTGAATTGTCAATGACTAATCGATATTTTTTCTTTTTCCTCGATTATCTACTGGTTGGTTCAAATATTGGTTTATATGATATTTCATTTCAAATTATCAGTTCCAATTACCTTAAAATCTCTAATTCCACGCATATGACAGCTTAATTGCATTTTCACAATTGTTTTAAAAATTTTACATTTTATTCAATTTAGTCCCTAAAATCGAAACAACTATAACTTTCACATTTAAATTTCATTTTTTAACATGTTTTTAATCTCATCCATCTATAATCCTATAGAATAAAATATTACAAAAATTACATGTCAAATTTGACATAATTATAATTTAATCCTGATACTCAGAATTAACAAAATTCACTTTACAAATTAGTTCTCGATCATTTTTAAGCTTACAAATCTACCATTTAACATAAAAAAAAAAAAACTTCAAGAAATCATTAATGGTAACCTTTTAAAACTTTAAATTTTTTGCAAATTAATCTCAAGACTAATTAAATTATACTCCCGAGATTTTAAAAATATAAAAATTAAAAAAAAAAACAGCTTAAAAGTGACTTACCAATTTGGCCCAAAGCTTTGGCTTTCTCTTCAATGGAGAAACGACGGTGAAGGGGGGAAAAGAATAATGAAAAATGGCCATTAACTTTGTTTTATGTTTTAATATATTTTAACTTAATTTTTACATTTAAAAAATATAAATTATTAATTATAAGGCATTAACCGTCTATTACAATTTTTTTTATTTTTTTTGAATTAATATCTGATAAATAAAAGAGCTGGACTCAGGCCCAAACAAATCAAAGGTCCAAAACTGTAAAAACATAAAACAAAATAACACAGAAACCACAACTAAAGAAATAACGCCTTGAGTCCCTCCCCATCAATCAATAGCCAACAAAATCAGATAGCTGTCGCTTTTAATGACTGCGACTCTTGCTCTACTTACCACCAACAAAAATCAGAGGATTCAAGGAACCTACCTCTGAGCAGAGCAAAATCAACCCTCAATCACTTATCTCGCCCCGTCGCTTCTCCTTCTCGCCATGTGAAGCATCAATGCTGAACGCCGTTGCTCCATATGCCGAGAAACCGCTTCTTCTTCCCGCCAACGCCATCTCGTGAGCAGCAACCCCATTAACAACCCTTGGGACAAAACGGTAAGAAATCCATTCAAACTCTGGACCCATGAGGAAAATATTGCAAGTTATAGGTCTAATCACCGATCCGTGCTCGAACCCCGCTTCAATACTTTTAATTACGGTCAAGGCATCTCCTTCAACGATCGGGACGTCTGAATCCCATGATTTTCACCAACATCAAGGCCCTCTCGCATGCTCTCGCCTCGACCACAAACGAATCGGCTACCTCATTAAACGGATAAGTCTCACTTTCAAAATATTACCTATGTAATCTCGCAATGACTCCTGAAATTGTTGTATGATCTTTGCCATGAAACGAAGCGTCAAAATTTAATTTTATAACCCCCACCTCCGGTGCCTGCCATTTGATGAGAATAGAATGATTGACCTTGTTTTGAAGGTTAGAGTGGGCTAGGAGGATGTTTTTAAGATAGCCCCATGAACCCCAACAGCTTCTTCCATTTTAAAATTAACCCTTCATGAGTTAATTTGTTTCTGCAATACCAGAGACTCCAAATGGAAATTGCGATAATGCTTTGCTTTTGACTATCTGCAGCAGTGAAGAACCGGGCAAAGCGGTCTTTGCTCTCACCATGTGATTCAAAGTGGTAGGGCCTGATCTGGAAGTAATCCCAAACTGGCGTAATGATGCGAGCGGCCGATGAGATGATCGGCATTCTCCATTTCAACTTTACACAATGGGCAAAGCAATTTCAATGAGTCGACTTCCTTCTCGCCAAATTGCGATGAGTGAGGATCCAATTGTTGAAAAGCCGCGGACATGAATCTTAATTTTGTTTGGAATGTTCAAATCCCATAAATCCTTGTAAAATTTTGTAAAATTTCATGATTGTAATCAAGCGATTTGTACTTACTAGAGAGAGAGACAAGGGTCCTATACCCACTCCTTCTTGAATATTCACTGAACCTCATGTTTCCACACAATTGTATCCTGTGAATTGCCCCAGAGAGCGGGATAGAAAGAATTCTCCTTGCTTGTAACTTCATCAACCAAGCTTGAATCGGATCATTGTTCGGTATGGGATTGAAAGTATTAGATCCCGAATCAGAGACCACCGTATTCTAATTTCTTGCCACGATATCTTGTTATTCTCTCTTCCGGGAAGCCAAGAGTCGTTCCAAATGTTAACTCGTTCACGATACCTATTCTCCACAACAAGCCATCTTCAATCGGTCTCGACAATCGCGCAAATGCTGCGCCCGGTAAAGGAGGGTAAGAACCAATCTTAGCATCTAAAAACTCGGACTTAGGATGATAACGCTTTTTTAAGACTTTCGCTAAAAGGCAATTCGGATTAGTTAAAATACGCCAAGCCTGTTTAGCTAAAAGTGCTTTGTTGAATAAGAACAAATCTTTAAAACCAAGACCACCAGCCATCTTTGGTATACATAGCGCTTCCCATTTGCTCCAATGGATACCAGCCTTCGTTTGACCATTTGCCCACCAAAATCTGCTTCATCGATTACGAAGTTGCACACACAAACTCCCGGGAAGAGAAAACATTGCATTGCATAAAGAGGAGTAGCTTTGTAAGACCGATTTTATAAATACCTCCTTTCCCCATCGAGAGATATTTAAGACTCCACCCATCAATTCGTTTCTGGAATCGGTCTTTGAAGTTAGCAAAAGCCCACGATTTTCTGCGACCTACCATCATTGGCAATCCTAAGTACTTCTCTGGGTTTGAAGCGATTCGAGCCCCCAAAATCCGTGATATTTCCTCTTTCATCTCATCCTGTACATTAGCTCCAAAGTACAGTAGCGACTTATCATAATTAACTCTTTGCCCACATTAGATTCATAATCACGGATGATGTCGCGAACAACATGAACGCCATCCTGGTAGCCTCACCAAACAGATATCACGATCGTCAAGAAAAAAATAAATGGTTAATAGATATCCTTCCCCGCTAAACGATACTCCCCTCATCCCTTCACTTTTTCGCTTCCTCCAATAGGGCGGAAAAACCCTCCGCACAAATCAGGAATAGATAGGGACTCAAGGGGTCACCTTGTCTCAAACCCCGAGAAGGGGTAAACCACTCACTAGAGACTCCATTAATTTGCACCGAATAGGAGACTGAGCAAACACATCGCATTACTAGTACAATCCAATCTTCGTGAAAACCCAACGAATGCATCATACCAGCTAGAAAATCCCACTCCACACGATCATACGCCTTGCTCATATCTAATTTAAGTGCAAAATGTCCTTTACGACCCCTCTTATTCAGTTACCGTCTATTACAATTTAAATAGTGGTTAATTGCGACTTAGACTCTTGAATAATATTAAGTAAGTATTTTAGTTAATAAAAATCAATAGTAATTAATTTTTACCTTTTTTACGATTTAGTCTTTGTGCCTAATTAAGCATCCAATCACTAAGTTTTCTAGATCAAAATTCAATATAATCCTATAATTGACTCATAAATATTAATAAATAATATTTATTGACTCAATCATCGGAGAACAAGATTCTGAAACCATCATTTCCGGTACCATTGAAAATTGAGTTGTTACAACTTTTCCTATGCACCACTATATATTTTGTGTTTTTAAAAGACCGAAAAGCTTTAAAAAAATGCCGCTAAAGACCTATTTTTCTATAGTGTAAATTTTCTTTTACTCACTATTTAAACTAATTTTTATTTTAATTTCGTATATATTGTATATGTATTGTTATTATTATTAGTTTTAAACCTTATGTTTAAAGTCAATTCATTTTTAAAAGGGGGAATGAAACTTGCACGGAATGTATGAAATTTATTAAAGTCAATACAACCAAACGGTCAAATTTCAAGGAGAAAATATTAGTCAATTTGTGATGAATTTTTGGATGGGATCCAAACATTTATGGGCTTAGATGTCTGCGTAGTGTTTGAAGAGTTATCTCTTAGTTTCGAAACTCACTTTGAATCACTTGATTTCGAATTCAGGAGCTAAAGTTATAACTATTTTAGTGAAGGCTGTGTGAGCAGAATTTCTGGACGAAATTATTATGAAAATTACGAGTTTCAGACTTTTTATTCGAGTTTAAATCATATTGGGTTCAAGTTTTAAGCTTAAATTTTATTATATATAGGTCCAATATTATATTTATTAAGTTTTATTACTTTATTATTAGTTTATTCTGAATTTTGGATAATTTTTAAGTATTTTAAGCTATTTAGGAGTTTTATGTTAATAAAAAAGTTTAGTTTAAACTACTTATTGTTTAAGTTAATCAGAGTTTCAATATACTTAATAGTTTTATTTGGATTTACTTAGCTAACCTATATAAAAACCTCTTCATTGTACACAATCAATTCATTCATTATTCACTTTGAGTTAAAAAATTTCTCTTTAATAATTTCTCTCGAGTTTTCTTTTAGAAAAGTTTTAACAATATTTTTAGATTATAGGGATTATTTTCAAGTTTTTTTCTTACCAAGTTCTCTTTCTTGGAGGGAAAATTAGAGTCGTTTGAAGGGAGTTGTGAATTCATCGAGTTTCCAAGGCTCTTTAGGACTTCTACACGCCATCTTCATCTTTTCCATCTATCCATTTTATTTTCTCCTTTATTCTATCTTGTTCATATTTAATTATTGATTTATTTAATTTTTTTCTATCTTAATTATCTATTTTAATTGCTTTCTTTAGTTTTAAAATTCTTAGATTTGACTTAGATTTGTTTGCATCTCAGGTTGTGTCAGCCTAAGTCAAATTCGTAAATTGGACAAACTTATAATCTTGTTCTGCACTCATCCATATTGTCGAAATCATTTTTAACTTTATAAGAAAAAAAGACGGGGATCGACTTTAAAAACGAAAATGGAGTCGCCACCAATCCCTTTTTACATAGGTGTGATTGGATCACCTTGTAAAATGTTTTATTTCAAAACATTGATTTTGGTCCACGAAATACAACAAAACGGGTTCGGGAGTCGGTTACGTATGAGGAAGGGTTAGCACCCTCATAACGCCCAAAAAATGGTACCTAATTGATAAAATCATGTCCTGATGTTGAAAGTTTGAAAACTTTAAAATATGATCCTTTTATATGAAAAAAAACAACAAGACTTACCTATCTCAAAGAAATAAAATGCTATACCCAATAAGTTAGAATGTAACATCTCGTGACTTCGAAGCTAGGCTCGCCTTTATTTGAAGAAAATTCTCACCTCGAAACACGAAACATCATATCCAGTAAGTTAGGATACAACATTTTGAATTCCCGAGAATAAGTTTTTGATTTGAAGTTTGTAAGTTTCAATTTTAAAAGAGAATGGATACTTAATACCTTAAGTTCCACGAGAAAAATTAAAACCCAGTAAGTTAGGGTATAATTCCTCTCGAAGTCCCCAAATATCATATATCACTGTTTAAAAAGTCTTTGAATAAAATGCGTCAATTTAGCAAAATATGTTTTATAAAGGAATGGTTTGAATAAGATATTACCTTAATACATTATAACATACATATCTAATAGCAATTCACCATAACTATAAATTATATTAACAGTTACTACTAATAGATAAATTAAAGAAAGAATAATATGAAACAACAATTGATACAAATAATAAAATAATTATACTAATGCAAAACATACAAATAATAAATGAATAAAAAAAATAAGCAAATATAGGATATAATGCAATAAATAACAAAAGATAAAAAAAAATATAAAGCTTTACATGCATGTAAGATAAAATAACAACATAGAATGAATAGATATTGTAAATTAAGAAACATATGGCTTTAAATAAAATGATGTGGAATAATCAAGAATAATATATATTCAAAAAAAAAATAAGTAAAATATATAGTTAAATAAATAAATAATATATAACTTGAAACAAAATTATATTTATAATATAATAATCTAATACATATATATTTCATATAAACAATATAAACAATATATGTTATATAATATAAATAAATTTTATACAAAATAAGATTTTAGAGGTAATATATCTAATATAATATAATAATACAAAATTTTAAAAATATATAAATAACTAATATACAAATTATAAAATAATATATAATATAAATAATATTAAACCAAATAAAGTAACACATAGTAGTAATTTAATATATATAAAGATAATATAAAAAACATACATACAATTTATACTATTAATAAATTAATATACAAATGATAAAAATAATATAAATTTTTTTAATATGATAAAATAATTTAATATAGTATTAGAATAATTTAAAAATAAAATAAAATAAAAGGTTTTAAAAATAAATAAAGAAATAAGGATTAAATAGCAATAGAAATAAATACAAAAGGACTAAATTAAAACGCGCGTCACACTGTAGGGACTCATTAGGCAATTATGCCTTCTCTCCAAAACAACGCCGTTCTGATGTTGGCCTTTAAGTAGCCCGAGGACTCAATTGAAACAAAATATAAATTTTAGGGCTAATTTAATAAAAAATAAAAATTTAAATTGGACTGAATTAAAAAAACTAAAATAGCGGAAGGACCAAAGAGACAATTAGACCTTTTAACAAAAACGTGCGGATCCTCCCCGGGTTTTCGGGTCAACGCGCGGATCTAGCCTTAAAACGACGTCGTTTTGGGAGTTAATAGCCAATCCTAAAACGGCGTTGTATGATGGCTTTATAAAAGCTAATTTTTATTTTCAAAAATCATTTTGAACCACAGAGAGAAAAAAAAATTAAACCGAGTTCAAAAACTCTCTATGCCCTTTGGCCTTCGGCCAGGGCTCCGATCTAGGCTCCGCCATACGCGTCGCCACACGCGCTGCCACACACAGCGGCCGGAAGGTCAAAAACCTTCGTTTTCAACGCCAATTAAAATGGTAAAATCCTTTTCTTTATTTATACTAAAAAATAAAACGAAGAAGAGAAAAAAATATATAAACAGCATAATACTATCGAAAATCACCTTCTGTATTTCGAAGGTTTGGTTCTTTTATTTTTGTATTTTTCGTTGCCTAGTGTACATCTGTTTGTCTCTGTATGTATCTCTGTGTATGTTTTTTCGTGTGTCCGTTTTACAGATTATGTTGGGTTATTTATAACCCAAAAATAAAATTGGAAAATGAATATAAAGTCGTAATCTGCGGGCAATTTACTAAAATATACCAAAATTTAAAAAAATTACGGAAATGGGCCGAAAATTTAATTATTTACGGAAAAAGGGTCATTTTCCCCCAAAACGCGTCCACGTCGGTAGCGTTTTTCGGGGATGTAGCGAGAAAAGCGCGTCCACGAGGAGCGTTTTTACGCCACATCAACAAAAATGCTTCCTTGAGGCGCGCTCTTTGATGTGGCAAAAACGCTCCCCAAGGACGCGTTTTTAGCCCGCGTGTTTTTTTAAAATATTCTCAAATTTTTAAAATTTTACGAGAATAAACCTTTATAAAGGCTCAAAGTGACAACATCATTTTTTTTTAAGGTGTCATTAATTAATATGGAAATATAACTTACAAAGGAAATCTTTATATAGATCCAAAGTTCCATTTCTCTTGTTTTCTTGAGCAATGTGAGATATGAGATATGTCTATATATAGACTCATGAATGCTTTTTGACTTGTTCCTAAACAATGTGGATTCCTTCCTCTTTTAACTAACAACATGAGATGAAATGCAAAGTAACTAATGCAAAGTAACATTATTTAAAATATTAATTAGTAAGCATAATTAAAATATATCAATTAATTTGATATTCAAAATATTATAATAATAAAATAATTCTTAATAATTTTAAAGTATTTTTATAGGACAAAATTTTTGACATATTATAAATTAATACTCCCTACTCGTCATTTTTATATTTTTAATAATAAATATAACTATATTAATTAAGTAGATAATATATACATAATATAATATATTAGCTTATATTATATAAATGTACTATATACAAAATAAAATTATATAACATATGATATTTAAAACTAAAATAATGTAATTCTTGCGTAGTTAATAAAAATAATACTTTAAATATAAGATAATTCAATATAAATTTTAACCGTTTTATGTATTATGATATTAATTCATTTAATAAAGTTTTTTTTGACAAAATCTAAATTCTAATTTATAAGTTTTTATGTATTATGATATTAATTCATTCAATAAAGTTTTTATTGACAAAATCTAAATTCATTTAATAAATTTAATTAAACAAACATTTTAATAAAAATATAATTTTTATTTAAAAATGTGATAAATCTTTATCATAATAAAAATATATATATTTAAGACTACAAAATCAATAATATAATAAACATTCAAGATGGTGTGTTTATACTAGGAAATATTTTTAAATTTGTGCTTATAAATTTTAGCCACAAAGAGAAAACTGAAATATTAAAGAAGGGGAAAACGGGTCATCTTCTCCCACTTTAGCCAAAGATTTCATATTTCTAAGCTCTTAGTATATCGTCTTGCTTGGAAATCTTTTCAGCTTGGGAAATTGATAGAAGAGGATGGAGTGAGAAACTGTTTGTGTTACTGCTTTAAACCATGGTAAAATAAAAGCAAAAATGAGGGCATGTAGCAATTGTTCAGATTGAAATATATTACCAACTAGAGATTTATATTGTAGCCTTTAATCTCATGTTGTTAGTTAAAAGAGGAAGGAATCCCACATTGTTTAGGAACAAGCTGCAAAACTGTTCATGAGTCTATATATAGACATATCTCATATCTCACATTGCTCAAGAAAACAAGGGAAATGAGACTTTGGGTCTATATAAAGATTTCCTTTGTAAGTTATATTTCTTTATTAATTGATGACACCTTAAAAAAAATGGTGTTGTCACTTTGAGCCTTTATAAAGGTTTATTCTCGTAAATTTTTAAAAAATTCGAGAATAGTTTTTTTTTAAAAACACGGGCTAAAACGCGTCCTTGGGGGAGCGTTTTTGCCACATCGACAAAGCGCCCAAGGAAGCGTTTTTTCGATGTGGCGTAAAACGCCCTCGTGGACGCGTTTTCTCTTTACATCCACAGCGCGATGGCGTGGACGGGACGCGCTTTTGGGAAATGACCCTTTTCTGTAAATAATTAAATTTTCGGCCCATTTTCGTAAAATTTTTTAAAAATTGGTATATATTGGTCATTTACCCGTAATCTGCTGCTAATGTCCATATTTGCTGTGTTCTTCTTTCCTTCTTTGCAGGTAAATGGCGAGAAGCCCGGCGTCAGAGTGATTCGCGTGCTGATTACGGCGCGACCGAAGGCTGGCGTTGGGGCTGTTGTGGGTGCCTCGGCACAGTGGAAACCTAGGGTTTCCTGCGTCCGCAAGCTGCTTGGGCTATTGGGCTTAGGTTTAGGTTGGGTTAGGGTTTAGTTTTGGGTTCTGTTTTGGTGTGGGGGGTGTAATGGGCTTGGGTAATTTATTTTAGGTATTGGGTTTATGTAATCTATTTTTGGGCTGCTATAATGTATTAGGCTGTTTTAATTGGTTTTGGGTTTGTACTGATCGTAATGAGACTTTATTAAACATTTTATTATTTTTTGTTTTTTTCAATGGAATGGGTTTCTAACGGGCCAAGCGAAATGGGCCTATTATAGCTGCCCCTCTTTGCTCATTGTCGTGAAACGAGAATGGAGCAAAGACTATAAAAGGACCAATTTTGCCCGATCTTGCCGAGCCTTAATTTCTTGGTCCTCGTTTTCTTCAAATGGCTTCCAATCCCAACTGCATCTTCAGGGGTACTGGAACTGCAACTTTAGAAGTATTGAACTATAAGTCTGATGGCGTCAATCTGCTTCACTGCAACTTTAGGAAGGCAGTATCTGCTATCTTTAATCTGCTCCGCTGCAAACTCAGGGATGCTAGACTAATATCTTCGATCCGCTTCACTACAATCTCAGGAAGGCAAGATCTGTTGTTTTTAATCTGCTCCGCTGCAACTTTAGGGAGACAAGACTAATGTCTTCGATCTACTTCCTGACACTTCAGGAAGGTAAGATCTGTGGTCTTTAATCTGCTCCGCTGCAACTTCAGGGAGACAAGACTAATGTCTTCGATCTGCTTCCTGAAACTTCAGGAATGCCAAATCTGCTATCTTCAGTCTGCTCCACTTCAAACTCAGGGAGACAAGATCTGATGTCTTCGATCTGCTTCCTGCAACTTCAGGAATGCCAGATCTGCTATCTTCAATCTGCTCCGCTGCAAACTCAGAGAGATAAGATCTGATGTCTTCGATCTGCCTCCTGCAACTTCAGGAAGGTAAGATCTGTTGTCTTCGATCTGCTCCACTGCAACTTCAGGAATGTCAGATCTGCTATCTTCAATCTGCTCCGCTGCAAACTCAGGGAGATAAGATCTAATGTCTTCGATCTGCCTCCTGCAACTTCAGGAAGGTAAGATCTGTTGTCTTCGATCTGCTCCATTGCAAACTCAGGGAGACAAGATCTAATGTCTTCGATCTGCTTCCTGCAACTTTAGGAATGCCAGATCTGCTATTTTTTTATCTGTTCCACTGCAAACTCAGGGAGGCAAGATCTGATAGTGACCATTTGCCCTACTACATCGTCCTATGACCTGTAGAATGGGTATATGCTTATGCCGAATGATTAGGATGCCGCGATCGAAATGAGTCAAATGCTCCTATTCAAACATGCCATAATATGTGAATGCAAAAATGATATGAGTATGATTCCTACTCAAAGTGTTATCACTCATTTATCCGTCAAGGTTTCATCTTCGTTCCCCTTGAGGTATTATTTTCTTTCTCAAATAATTTGCCCCATGGAAATTTTAGGGCCCATTCCTCTTGAACCTTGGGGATACGGGGCGTATATCACCTTCAAACGTCCCACTAGGAATCGAAACTTTTCCAGCCTGTCCTTACTGCAATCTAAGGATACAAGATTTGTTTCAACTCCAATTCATTCTACCATCATTTAGGAGTTTTGAATTTTCCCATCAACTTGGTCTGTCATGTCATTCTCCAAACGACCAGCTGACATTGCCTTCTTTCGTCACAACAACTCATTATTCTGTCTAATTATCAATTGGACACAGAATTCAGAGAAATAGTATCCATCAAGACTCTTATTTCTCAAATATTTCTAATCTATGTACATGGAAATTCTAAACAATTGTCCTATTTCGGTTTCTTATTTTATCTAGAAATTTCCAAAGTAATATGTAGAACTTCTTTTGTGAAATTATTAGTTCATCAATCATTATTTCAATGCAACATGCTTATGAATAATGGGTAAAAAATAAATTGATTTCAAAGAGAGTTAAATGAATTATAAAAAATACAAAGAAAGTTAACTGGGAACATATCTTTGAGAATAAAAAGAATCCAAATATAGTAAAATAAATAGGACAAAGATCAAGTGCCCTAGATATCGCAGATTGGGCTCCTATATACAAACTTCATGAAGACTGCTCTGAGCTTAACATGTGTTTAGAAGACCCAAAGTACTTTGTTGATGCCCCAATATGCAACATACTTCATTTCTTGTTGATTCAAGTATAGCAAGATCACTGCATGTCCATTCAAAATTTGAGCTGCCCTTTTCGGGTTTTCAACTCAAAACCCCTTTGGTCTCAAGGCGCCCTTTGCGGGTTTTCACCTTGGCCTCTTCTCATTTTTAAGCAAAATACTTTTTGACTGAATCCGAGTTCACAGGATTAGGTAAGCTTTTCCCGTCCATTTCAGTCAGAATTAGTGCACCTCCAGAGAAAGCTTTCTTCACCACATATGGTCCTTCCCAATTCGACATCCATTTTCCTCTGAAATCCTTTTGTATAGGAATGACCTTTTTCAGTACAAGGTCCCCCTCGTGAAACTCTCTTGGGCGGACTTTTTTATCATAGGCTCGCATCATTCGTTTTTGGTACATCTGACCGTGACGAATAGCCCTTAGCCTCTTTTCTTCAATTAAGTTCAATTGATCATATCGAGCCTAGATCCATTCAGCTTCATCCAGCTTTATTTCTGACAAAACTCGAAGAGAAGGTATTTCCACTTTAATAGGTAGAACTGCCTCCATCCCATAGACCAGCGAGAAAGGCGTTGCCCCAGTAGAGGTTCTGACGGACGTCCGATAGCATAGAGTGCAAATGGTAATTTCTCGTGCCAATCCTTATACGTCTCGGTCATTTTTCCTACTATCTTCTTGATGTTTTTATTGGCCGCTTCCACTGCCTCATTCATTTTTAGACGATACGAAGACGAGTTGTGGTGTTTGATGTTGAATTGACTACAAACCTCCGCTATCGTACTGTTGTTCAAGTTCAGTGCGTTGTCTGATATGATCCTCTCGGGCATTCCATATCGACAAATGATCTACTTCTTTAAGAACCGACTAACTGTTGACTTAGTAACGCTAGCGTATGAAGCAGCCTCTACCCATTTCGTGAAGTAGTCAATGACCACGAAGATGAACCGATGCCCATTCGAAGCTTTCGGTGAGATTGGTCCAATAACATCCATGCCCCACATGGAAAATGGCCATGGAGAAGTCATAACATGCAAAGGTGACGGAGGCACATGAATTTTGTCTCCATAAATCTGGCATTTATGGCATTTTTTGGCATAATTGATACAATCTCCTTCCATGGTGGACCAATAATATCCAAACCTCATTATCTGTCTGACCATTGTGAATCCATTAGCATGGGTTCCACAAACGCCCTCATGAACTTCTTCCAGGATTTTCCTAGCTTCAACAGCATCCACACATCTCAATAGTACTTGATCTTTTCTCCTTTTATACAAGATGTCCCCATCTAAGACATAGTCAGAGGCCAATCTTCTTAATGTCCTTTTATCATTCTCGATTGCATGCTCCGGTATTCACGATTTTTACATATCGCAATATATCATGATAACAAGGGTGGTCATCTTTTCCTCCTTTTCGAGTTATAACAATGAGATGGAACTTCAAAATACTCATCCGAATAGGTCTCATGTCCTGCAGTGCATTTACTTTGATCATAGAAGCCGTGGTTGCCAAAGCATCCGCCATCCGGTTTTCATCACGTGGGAGATAATTAAAAGTAATTTCATCGAACTCCTCAATCAATCCCGAGAACTATTTTTCTAGTAATCACTTAGTTTGGGATCTCTTGTCTCCCATTCTCCTTTAAGTGGGTAGATTACTAAGGCGAGAATCTCCATAAACTTCTAGCACTCGATTTTACGCTCTACAGCTGCTCGAATTCCCATGATGCATGCTTCATACTCTGTCATGTTGTTTGTGCAATCAAAATCCAATTTGCATGTGAATGAATAATGATCACCACTAGGGGGTACCAATATTGCCCCAATTCTATTTCCCACAGCATTAGATGCCCCATCAAAATTTAACTTCCACGGACATTCTTCAGTAGCTGCCACATACATTAGCTCTTCATTTGGGAAATCAAAGCTCAAAGGTTCATAATCCTCCAAAGCCCTGCTAGCCAAAAATTCTGCTATTGCACTCCCTTTTATAGCCTTCTGGTTTACATATACTATATCAAATTCAGAAAGCAAAATCTACCACCTTGCCATCCTTCCATTCAAAGCAGTTGACTCTATCATATACTTTAACGGGTCAAGCTTCGAAATTAACCAGGTTGTATGATATAGCATATACTGCCTCAATCTCCGAGTTGTCCAAATCAAGGCGCAACATAATTTTTCAATCGACGAATATCTCATCTCACATTCAGTGAACTTTTTACTGAGATAGTATATCGCATTTTCTTTTCTTCCCGACTCATCATGTTGACCAAGCACACATCCCATGGAGTTATTGAACAACACAAAATCTGATATCAATGGTCTATCTGGATTAGGCAGAGATAACACTGGTGCATTTGACAGATATTGTTTGACTTTGTCAAAAGCTCTCTGGCATTCCTCGTCCCATACACCTTGGTTGTGTTTCTTGAGAAGATGAAATATGGGATCACATTTCTCGGTTAATTGTGAAATAAACCGAGTAATGTAATTTAATCTTCCAAGAAAACCTCGGACTTTTTTTTAAGTGCGCGGTGGAGGCAATTCTTGTATAGCTTTGACCTTATTTGAGTCAACTTCGATTCCTCTTTCACTGACTACGAAACCCAGTAATTTCCCTGACCGAGCTCCGAAAGTACACTTTGCAAGGTTTAGCTTCAATTGAAATTTTCTCAATCTTAAAAACAACTTTTTCAAAACTTCAATGTTTTCCTTTTCTGTTCGAGATTTGGCGATCATGTCATCAACATATACTTTAATCTCTTTATGCATCATGTCATGGAATAAAGTTACCATGGCTATTTGATATGTCGCTCTTGCATTCTTTAGTCCGAATGGCATTACTCTATAACAAAAGATACCCCACAATATTATGAAAGTAGTTTTCTCTATATCATCAGGGTGCATCTTGATCTGATTGTATCCCGAAAAACCATCCATGAAAGAAAACAATGAGTATCCCGCCGTATTATCTACCAACGTGTCAATATACGGCAAAGGGAAATTGTCCTTTGGGCTGGCTTTATTTAAATCCCTATAGTCTACACACATCCGGACCTTTCCATCTTTCTTAGGGACAAGAACAATGTTGGCAACCCACTCTGAGTATTTGACCACCTGTAGAAAACCAGCATCAAACTGTTTCTTAACTTCCTCCTTTATCTTCAACACCACATCAGGCCTCATCCTTCGTAGCTTTTGCTGAACTGGCTTGCACTCTTCTCTTATGGGAAGACGATGTACTACAACGTCAGTACTTAGCCCAAGCATATCTTGGTATGACTATGCAAAGACGTCTTTGAATTTTTGTAATAACTCCACGAGGTCTTGCTTTGTCTCCTCGGTTATGCGCGTTCCATTTTTCACAACTTTTCCTTCCTCCAAGGCTATGTTCTCTACCTCCTCTTCATGGGGTAAAATTTGTTTCTCTTCTTGCTTTACCATTCTTAACAGATCTAGAGATAAGTCACAATCTCTGTCACCTTCAAAATTCTGAGATTCCTCTAAACACATGTCTTGCTCAAAATGGACCTCTAGATCTGTAGTATCGTTGCTCATGTCATTGATATCTAAGGATCTATGGTAGGCACAAAAGAATGTACAAAAAACAAATGAATTCAAGGACAACTATTCACATGATATGAATGCAAATAAAAAATTTGGAATGAAATTAGAAAATCAAAAGAATGTAAGAAATGAAAGAATATTTTCCAAATTTGATCATTAAAGATGTATTTTATTGAAACAAAAGATGTCTGAACATGAGCCTATTTCACAAAAGGAATCTTATTGTTTCTAGGCTTAAAAACAACAAGTGTGTTCTGAACATTACTCTGTGTAATCTCTAAAAACTACAGGAAGATCCTCTGCAGTCCAATTGTTCAAAACGCTTCCAGGTTCATAAGGGCAAATGCCCAACAAGTTTCTTTGTCCAGTTTCTTCCTCGTGTATGGCATTGATATGAAGATTTTCATTTTCCAATAATCCTCTCTCCGGGTGGATTATCCCTCCTGATACAAAGGTCTGGGATATGTGAGGGAATGTCATCGATTCCCACTCAACTTCTTCTCCATTCAGTCGTGCCCTTCTTCTCTCTTGCTTTTTCTCTATTTCCCTTTTCCTTTATCTAGCATCTGGCTTGAAACCCAAGCCAAATCGGTCTATTTTCTCTTTCAGTGTTGGGACTTGAATCTCTCCTTGAAGATGTCTGCCCAATCCTCTTCCTGGTAGGGCTCCCTTCCCCACCATCATTTGTAAGCCCATTCTCGTGGTTTTGGATATCTTAGGCACTGAAACTTCATTCCCTTCCGAAATGAATGTCGTATTTACGAATTCCAAAGATCAAAAAGAACACTCAGTGGCCTCTTCATTTGCCTCTACATATGGTGCGTCATTGGTAACGGTTGCTATGATGTCCTCCTCTGCGTTTATAGTTACCAGCCGACCCTCTGTTACTAGTTTCAATTTTTGGTGCAGTGATGAGGGCACTGCCCCTACCGAATGAATCCAGGGCCTTCCCAACAAGTAATTGTAAGAGGGCTTAATATTTATCACCAGAAAGTCCACCTCATATATATTTGGCCCAATCAGCAACGGTATGTCAATCCTTCCCATGACTCTTCTCTCAGTGCCATCAAATGCTCTCACTATGTTCTGGCATGTCTTCATGTGAGAACTGTCTATCGGCAATCTTTTCAGTACAGACAATGGTAAGACATTTAAAGCCGATCCATTGTCGATTAGCACGCTCGGTAGAGTATATCCCTTGCAACGAGTAGTGATGTGCAAAGCCTTAGTCGATCCCATACCCTTAGGTGGAATTCCATCATCATTGAAGGAGCACTTATGTTACTAACCAGACGATCAAGTTTGTTGACGGATATATCCTTAGTAACATAGGTTTCATTCAACACTTTCATCAATGCCTCGCGATGCACTTCTGAACTTAAAAGTAAAGCTAGTACTGATATGCGAGCTGGTTGTTTGCGCAGTTGTTCTACCACACTGTATTCACTATGCTTTAAGAATTTCAAAAATTCTTTAGTCTCTTCTTCTTTTACGGGTTCGTTGATAAGGGCCTCAGGTCCTTTCTCTCGCTCAACTGCCACAGTCTTTGATTTTACTAGTTCTGTTCTGACGTTTCCTGAATCGTAACGCCTTCCACTACGTGTGTAGGACCCTTCATTTTGGACCTCCTCGGAAATGCCGACTGAGCTTTCCACTCCCGGTATGGTCATGTTGCAGTCGTAATTCCAAGGTACCTTTTTGTTATCCTTGTAAGGAAAGGAAACAAGCTTCTGGATTACAACTTTTGGCACCACTTGTGCTCTGCCTTCCGTACTTCTTGGTCGGGAGATAATGATTCTCGGATAATTGACTTTTTGCTTTGTCAATTCTCCTTCAGTTGCATATATGTTTCCTCCCTCTAAGCCTTCTTCATAAAACTCCAATTCCTTATTGTCCATAAAGCTTTGCACCAAGACCCTAAACTCAACACATTCCTGGATCTTATGCCCCTCTACTTTGTGGAACTCACAGTAGTCCCTTAATCCTTCACATCCTTCCACATGATCTGATTCTATCAATCCTCTTCTTATCATTTCTTTCCAAACCATTCTCAACGGGGTTTTTACTTCCGAGATATCCCTATTGATCTTTCTCACGACCTTTTCACCAATCGCATTTATCCCCTTATCCCTGTGGTTGGGTAATGGGTTCTTCGCACTAGGTGTATCATCGAACTTCACGATCCCCATTTTGATGAGCCTCTCTACTACCTTTTTGAAGGCAGTGTAGTTTTCTATTGAATGCCCCAATATTCCCGCATGGTAATCACATTGAGCGTTTGAGTCATACTATTTAGGATATGGGGGCTGTAACGGTTTTAGATAAAACAGGGACACCACATGCGCGTCAAATAAACTTTGATATAGCTCCTTATACGTCATTGGAATTGGCATAAATTGGAGCTTTTCAAAATTTTACCTTGCGCCTGATTCTTGCCTGGTCGACCCTTGTTGCCTATTCGTAACTACCTTTGGCTGGCTAACAGTGATTGCCTTCGAGTACCCTTGGTTGTATGTACTCGTATTATTCACCTAATTGTCCTTTTTCCTAGGAGCAGACCTTTTAGTGGTTTCCCCCGCTTCAATCTTGCCACCCCTTATGGCATTTTCAATCATTTCTCCTGCCATCACTATATCTGCAAAACTCTTGGTAGTACTTCCTATCATGAGGGTGATGAATGGAGCTTTCAGGGTTTTGATAAAAAGCATGGTGGTTTCCTTCTCTAGGAGAGGTGGTTGAACTTGCATGGTAACTTCCCTCCATCTTTGCGCGTATTGCCTGAAGCTTTCATTTGACTTCTTTTCCATGTTTTGTAAAGTGATTCTGTCAGGCGTCATGTCCGTGACATGATTGTATTGCTTCATGAAGGCTTGGGCTAGGTCTCTTCAGGAGCTAATCCTAGTACGCCTGAGTTGATTGTACCACACGGATCTCGCCCCACTAAACCGTCTTGAAACAATGAATCAAAAGTTGATCATTGTTCACGTAGCCGATTATCCGCCTACTGAACATAGTGATGTGGGCTTGAGCGACTAGTCCCATTGTACTTCTCAAATTCTGGCATCTTAAATTTATGAGGAAGCACCAAATCTGGAACCAAACTCAAGTCTTTTACGTCAATACCATGGTGATGATCGGCATTTTCCAAAGCTTTGAACTTTTCTTCCAACCATCTACAGCGATCCTCTAACTGCCTCGAGGATTCAGTTCTTGTCCCTTCCCTCTCTGTTATATCTAAATCAGGGATAATGGGATTAGCAGGGTTATCTCCTGGGTTAGATCCTGAGCCAACTTGGAAGTTCATGGGCGATCTAGTATCAACTTGCCCCTGTTGAGGCCTAATCGTGACAGATGGCCTTTGGGGATACTCTTCAGGCTGTGTTGGTGCATGTGGTGGAGTAAAACCCGAGGGAATGCCTTCGCTATCTTCTCCAGCAATAGCCATGGGACATTTTCCTTTGTCCATCGCCCCGTTCAGCATCTGGGCCATTTGAGCCATCATGTTCCTTTGAGCTTCCAACATTTGGTCTCTCATTTCTTGTTGGAGCTTTACCCATTGCTCTTGCATCTGGTCTTGCATGTCTCTCTGGAATTGTTCAAGTCTTTGATCCATTTTCTTTGTCTTGGCACGTGTACCGTAGTGGTGTTCAGTTTTTAGATTTTCCTTCTCTCTCTCTCTCTCTCTCTGTATTAATTTCAACTAATTAGGCTCTCTCTATGAACTTAAATGCATATAATGAGATGTAATGCAAATGCATGAATTCAAGGAGGCATCGATTCAGATTCAACTTTATTTTAGAAAACTTTATTAGAAAACAAAATCCTTTACATAAAACGGACTACAAATATGCTTTCGCCCTAAGGCCCAAAGTTTTGATTTTCCCAAACAAAGAGGTTAGCTCTTGACCACAATCTGACTGTAGCTCATACTTCATGCTCAATATATCAGCCTGTGCTGCCAAAGTCTGTAGATGATCAGCTACCTCTCGAATCTGAACTATTGCTTCACCCATGAGGTAATCCCGACTTCTAATTTGGTCATGTGAATGGTGGAGCTCTTCCTTCCAATGCCCTTCTCTTTCTTCAAGATGCTCGATCCGGAGTTCACAATTCTGCAATGCTGATTCTAATCTTTCAATCTTTCCCTTCATTTCCTCGATCTTGTTCAGACTCGACTTCAGCTTGTTTGTAGAATTACGGCTTCGATGATGGTGAAGAGACCGTCCCAATTCAGCCACTCTAGCTTTTAATCCACTCTTTTCCTTTTGGCTTTCTGCTAACCTCTTTTCTAGGGCCTCGTTTTGCATCTGTATCTCTAGGAACTTCCTCTCTCAATGGTCAGCTTTGGCCTTTTTCCTCTTGAACCTCCTGTTGCCATTGTTCCGAAGTCTTCCCCAATCTGGCATTTTTCATCGATAGCCGCAGCTTCTTATACTCTGTCTTTAGGTCATTTAGATCTTTCTCGACCCTTTTCTTCCCTTTTCTTAACTTATCGGCCTCCAGTTTATGAACATTCACGTCTAAGCTTAGGTACATTTTTTTCTCTTCCAACTTCTCTATTCTCCTTCCGAGCTTTGAATTCCTCCTTTCGAAATTTTGTTTTATAATCTCCAATTCTGATGGGACCACTCGCAAGTACTCTTCGATCGATCAAGCGCCTTCTAGACTTGGCATAGGGATATTATCATTGACTCTTCTACTCCACCATCCACTATACTCTGGGGTCGTCATTGGGCTTACGTCCACTCTCTTCATGCGACGGGTCTGATTCTAAACATTAGAAATCTCTTTAACCCTTTTCTTGTAGCTATCTCCTTTATACGAAAACTCGCTTTGAGCTAATCCATGTGTAGTCGGTACAAACTTCCTTGATCTGTATTGTCTCAGTACGAGCAATTGTGCATATCCAATGGCTCCCTAAATTCCAAGTAGAGGGACCCAATCAAAATTCCCGCACCGGTACAGCACCTCATCAGGAACCATCTAGGGAGCTCTCCACTCAACATCTTCATCTTGAAGATTTCGTAGAAGCGCTATCCAATTTTCCTCTAATATGCCATCCCTCCTCGGGGTAGCCACTATCTCTTTTAATGGGGAATAATTTTCCGAGAAGACCCGATAGGAAACCTTATCCACCTTCCAAAAATAACTGTGGAACCAAGCCAACAACATCTGCGCACATCCTATGAATCTGCCTTCGCCAGCTCTCCTACATGCATTCAGTGATCGGAATGTCTCAGCTAAGATTGCAGGAACAGGTGTGACTTGTTTATCAAGTCGATAAGAAATATTTGAGACTGCTTCATCCACATATCCCAGTGCCCTAGGGAAAATCACTAACCCGTATATACTCAAAGCAAAAACATATATCCTCTTTTTCATATCAGGATGTACTAAAATCAAATCTTTCAAAACTTTCTAAGGGATGCACTTACACTCACCTTTTTGCTTGATTCTAGCTGTGACCCACTGTTCGCTCATCCCCGTAATACTCATCAACTTTCTCAGAAAGGTCGGAACACTAGTAGCCCTTGAGTAAGCTTTGTCAACTTGAATCTTGGGACAATGCAATCGAAATGTATACTCTTCCACCGTGGGTACCAAATCAACCCTTCCGAAAGTAAAGTAACTATACGCAAGATTCCAATATTGGGTGATGACTCGAAATAGATGTCCATCTACCTGAATGTCCAACAAGTACGGTAAGTCTCCATAGCTGTTGTAAAACAACTGCTTGGTCTCGTCGCTCCACTGATCCTATATCTCTCTTAATTCCTGGAGATTGTTCTGCGTCACACTGATGCGAGTGTAATCCCATAATTCTGATGTGTACCCTTCAGCTAGACTATCCCCTTTCTCTAATTGCGTTTGCTCTGACCACCGACGGACGGCTGCATTGTCCTCCACTTTATCAAGGAATTCGTTCTCCATAACCAGCTTTCTAATTTAGTAACTGACAGTGAATCGATACCTCTTTAAAATATGAAATGACATGCAACAAAATAAAACACAATCAGTTAGTAACACAAAGTAAAACATAAAGCAAATAATCAAGCGTACATCGGGGTGATTGCTAAGGTTTGGTATAGTTCTACCTAGGGTAAGTCCTTAGGTTTTCTACATGTAGTTTAGCTCTAAAGTTGAGGTACCTAAACCAGCAGATTCCTCGATCCTCACCCATTATAGGCTCATATGGACCGAGTTCAATTCAGGGGAATACATTTCCCTATGGCTGCACGGAGATGAAAATCTCACGAAGACATAGGTACGGATGTATCCCGAAAGTGATTCACTATCCTGAACGGAGGTGAAAACCTCACGAAGGAGTAGCTTCTCACTCCCACTTAAAGGGTATGACCACAACGGTCATGCAATGCAATGCAGAGATATTTTATAAAAATAGAACCTCATGCAATAAAAAAGATTATAGTTTTTCAAATCAGATTTTTAAATTTGAAAAAAAGGACATAAAATAATCAATTTTACGGCTTGACTCTCTTATCGTCCCCAGCGGAGTCGCCAAGCTGTCGAAACCATTTTTAACTTTATAAGAAAAAAAGACGGGGATCGACTTTAAAAACGAAAATGGAGTCGCCACCAATCCCTTTTTACATAGGTGTGATTGGATCACCTTGTAAAACATTTTATTTCAAAACATTGATTTTGGTCCACGAAATACAACAAAATGGGTTCGGGAGTCGGTTACGTATGAGGAAGGGTTAGCACCCTCATAACGCCCAAAAATTGGTACCTAATTGATAAAATCATGTCCTAATGTTGAAAGTTTGAAAACTTTAAAATATGATCCTTTTATATGAAAAAAAAAAGACTTACCTATCTCAAAGAAATAAAATGCTATACCCAATAAGTTAGGATGTAACATCTCGTGACTTCGAAGCTAGGCTGCGCTTTATTTGAAGAAAATTCTCACCTCGAAACACGAAACATCATATCCAGTAAGTTAGGATACAACATTTTGAATTCACGAGAATAAGTTTTTGATTTGAAGTTTGTAAGTTTCAATTTTAAAAGAGAAGGGATACTTGATACCTTAAGTTCCACGAGAAAAATTAAAACCCAGTAAGTTAGGGTATAATTCCTCTCGAAGTCCCCAAATATCATATATCGCTGTTTAAAAAGTCTTTGAATAAAATGCGTCAATTTAGAAAAATATGTTTTATAAAGGAATGGTTTGAATAAGATATTACCTTAATACATTATAACATACATATCTAATAGCAATTCACCATAACTATAAATTATATTAACAGTTACTACTAATAGATAAATTAAAGAAAGAATAATATGAAACAACAAGTGATACAAATAATAGAATAATTATACTAATGCAAAACATACAAATAATAAATGAATAAAAAAATAAGCAAATATAGGATATAATGCAGTAAATAACAAAAGATAAAAAAAAAATATAAAGCTTTACATGCATGTAAGATAAAATAACAACATAGAATGAATAGATATTGTAAATTAAGAAACATATGACTTTAAATAAAATGATGTGGAATAATCAAGAATAATATATATATTAAAAAAATAAGTAAAATATATAGTTAAATAAATAAATAATATATAACTTGAAACAAAATTATATTTATAATATAATAATCTAATACATATATATTTCATATAAACAATATATTTTATATAATATAAATAAATTTTATACAAAATAAGATTTTAGAGGTAATATATATAATATAATATAATAATACAAAATTTTAAAAATATATAAATAACTAATATACAAATTATAAAATAATATATAATATAAATAATATTAAACCAAATGAAGTAACACATAGTAGTAATTTAATATATATAAAAGATAATATGAAAAAAATACATACGAATTTATACTATTAATAAATTAATATACAAATGATAAAAATAATATAAATTTTTTTAATATGATAAAATAATTCAATATAGTATTAGAATAATTTAAAAATAAAATAAAATAAAAAGGTTTTAAAAATAAATAAAGAAATAAGGATTAAATATCAATAGAAATAAATACAAAATGACTAAATTAAAACGCGCGTCACACTGTAGGGACTCATTAGGCAATTATGCCTTCTCTCCAAAACGACGCCGTTCTGATATTGACCTTTAAGTAGCCCGAGGACTCAATTGAAACAAAATATAAAATTTAGGGCTAATTTAATAAAAAATAAAAATTTAAATTGGACTGAATTAAAAAAAACTAAAATAGCGGAAGGACCAAAGAGGCAATTAGACCTTTTAACAAAAACGCGCGGATCCTCCCCTGGTTTTCGGGTCAACGCGCGGATCTAGCCTTAAAATGACGTCGTTTTGGGAGTTAATAGCCAATCCTAAAACGGCGTCGTATGATGGCTTTACAAAAGCTAGTTTTTATTTTCAAAAATCATTTTGAACCACAGAGAGAAAAAAAAAATTAAACCGAGTTCAAAAACTCTCTATGCCCTTTGGCCTTCGGCCAGGGCTCCGATCTAGGCTCCGCCATACGCGCCGCCACACGCGCTGCCACATACAGCGGCCGGAAGGTCAAAAACCTTCGTTTTCAACGCCAGTTAAAACGGTAAAATCCTTTTCTTTATTTATACTCAGAAATAAAATGAAGAAGAGAAAAAAATATATAAACAGCATAATACTGTCGAAAATCACCTTTTGTATATCGAAGGTTTGGTTCTTTTATTTCTGTATTTTTCGTTGCCTAGTGTATATCTGTTTGTCTCTGTATGTATCTCTGTGTATGTTTTTTTCGTGTGTCCGTTTTACAGATTATGTTGGGTTATTTATAACCCAAAAATAAAATTGGAAAATGAATATAAAGTCGTAATCTGCTGCTAATGTCCATATTTGTTGTGTTCTTCTTTCCTTCTTTGCAGGTAAATGGCGAGAAGCCCGACGTCAGAGTGATTCGCGCGCTGATTGCGGCGTGACCGAAGGCTGGCGTTGGGGCTGTTGTGGGTGCCTGCGGCGCAGTGGAAACCTAGGGTTTCCTGCGTCCGCAAGCTGTTTGGGCTATTGGGCTTAGGTTTAGGTTGGGTTAGGGTTTAGTTTTGGGTCTGTTTTGGGTCTGGGGTGTAATGGGCTTCGGGTAATTTATTTTAGGTATTGGGTTTATGTAATCTATTTTTTGGGTTGCTGTAATGTATTAGGCTGTTTTAATTGGTTTTGGGTTTGTATTGGACTGTAACAGAACTTTATTAAACATTTTTATTATTTTTTTTGTTTTTTTAATGGAATGGGTTTCTAACGGGCCGGGCGAAATGGACCTATTACACATATCATTTGGTATCAGTTTATTGGACATTTTAGGTGTTCTTTATATTTTTATAAATTGATTTCCAGCAAATAACTTCAAAATAATTTTTACCCAGAAATTTTTTCGAAAAAAAAACATTTTTCAATGGGTAAAGTTTGGATAATTTTTTGCATATTAATTATTGACACTCTATTAAAATATTAAAAAATATTTCTTAAAAAAAATGATTGAAAAAATAAAAAATAAAGAAAAATTTAAAAAATTTGTGGGTTAAATTTCCTGTTCCGCACTCATCTGTGTCAAATGTGTTATAATTTAGTAAAAATAATAATCTACAATTAAAACGATAAACATGTTGGAAAATAGATAAACACATTTTTCTTATATTATAAGGTGCCAAAATTTTAATAGAGAGCAAGAAGGTGGGCATAATCGGAGGCGGATGATAAAAAAAAAAAAATTCAAATATGTCATAAATTATTGTATTTATCGTAAATTTAAAATTTAATCTCTTTATGTTTACTAGTAGAAATTTAGTTCTTCTACGTTTCATATTTCAGAATCTAAATTCAATTGTTATCATTGTTAAAAATATTTTTAAAAAAATTCAGATTCATTATATTACGATTTTTTAGTTACATGACAACTAAGTGGATATTTTTTATTTTAAAATATTACATGAACAAATTAAAAAAATAATAATTATGTTAACTATTGAATTTAAATTTTAAAATCTAAAAAATATGGAGACCACATTCTTAAAAATTGGAGTGAAGAATTAGGAGGTTCTGGCACATTTTAACAAAAATGGTAAAATTGTCATAGAAGCCCTTATATTAAGAGTCAAATTGCATTTTATCTCTTCACAAAAAAAATGGGCAAATTAGTTCCTGTGCATTAGATTAAAGAACAAATTAGTTCTTTTGTTAAAAAAATATTTATTTCTACTATTAAAAATTGGTCTCTGTCTATCAACACGAGATATATATGGCACATCACATATCATTGTCTGGTTATTCCGTCAATCACATCAATTTTTAATAATACAAATAGATAAATTTTTTTACAAAAAATACCCGTTTACATTTTAATCTAATGTAAAGAGAGTAAAATATAATCCAGCTCCTATTACAGGAGCCTCCATGATACTTTTTACCTAAAAAAACTAATTTATTAAAAATAAAAAATTCTAACAATTAATTTTTAATATTATTATATTAAATGGACCATTTCAACGAAGCGGTTTAAGAAAGAGGCGGCCCAAAAAAACCGGTTAAGAGAGATTGCGTGTTAAAAATTAATTATCGTTTGCAGTAATAATACGGTTCCTTTATTTTCTTCTGCATATCTCTCTTATCTATTTTCACATACCGCTCCAACCCGATTCGGCTCCGAAATGGACTCTGAGTCTGTAAGTTCCGCGAATCCCTCACGCTTGCCTTTGAGCATTTAGAAAGAAACTTTTCGGGAAAATAACATAAGAGAGAGAGAGAAAAAAAAACTGAATCCATCCATTTCTAGGGCTTTAGTTGAATGTATTCTTCTATGTATTTGATTTATTAAAAATTCAAATATTAATTCCACGTTAGTTTTTTTTTTTTCATTTCTAGTTTTGAAGGATTCGCGATTGTAAATGCTGCTTAGGGTTCTTGAAGGATTGCTGCTTTGATATATATATATTTCGATTTGGAACGAGATTTCCTGGGTTGATTGTCCGATTTTGGGACCTTCTCTTTTTGGAGGAAATTGCGTGATTGGGAGGGTTGATTTTAGGGTTTTTTTTAGCCACTGATTTTCGAAACGGGGAAGATAGGTTTGGATTAGAGGATAATGTGTATACTGTGTGTGATTCAGAAGTGGTCTCGCCGGGTTGCTACGATGCTGCCTTGGTTAGTTATACCTCTCATAGGTTTATGGGCTCTTTCTCAGCTATTGCCACCTGATTTTCGATTTGAGATCACGTCCCCAAGGCTGGCTTGCGTTTTTGTGCTTTTGGCAACTCTATTTTGGTATGAAATTTTGATGCCCCGGCTATCTGCTTGGAGGGTTAGAAGGAATGCACGCCTCAGGGAGAGGAAGAGGTTTGAGGCTATAGAATTGCAGAAGCTTCGTAAAACTGCAACACGAAGGTGTCGGAACTGTCTGACTCCATATAGGGATCAGAAACCTAGTGGTGGTCGGTTTATGTGCTCTTATTGTGGCCATATTTCAAAGAGACCTGTTTTGGACTTGCCAGGTCCACCTGGTCTGGGTATTTCAAATTCTGGGATCATTAAGGATCTTGTTGGAAAAAGTGGGAAAATCTTGAATGGAAAGGGATGGTCGGAGAATGGGTGGATGTGTGGGCAGGATTGGCTAGAGAATGGCAACTGGGTCACTGGGTCTGTTTCAGGGAAACCTAGCTATTGGTGGAAGAATGGCACTGGTGACTTTGGAGGAAATGAAGATTGTTTGGCGAAGAAATCTTATTCAGGCATTGTTATTTTTGCATGCAGACTGTTAACGTCCTTCTTGAGCATGAGGTGGCTTCTGAGAAAGATTTTTGGGGTTAGTTCATCAAATTATGATGCTTCATCTGATGCAGACCACAGGGGCATGTTGACTAAGAGGGGTGAGAATGGGACAAGCTTTCATGAGAGCAGAGGAGAAAAAGCACGCAGAAAAGCTGAAGAAAAGAGACAGGCTAGGTTAGAAAAGGAGCTTTTGGAGCAAGAAGAGAGAAAGCAAAGAGAGGAGGTTGCAAGACTGGTGGAAGAAAGGAGGAGACTGAGGGATGAAAAACTGGAGGCTGAAAAAGATCGCAGCAAATTATCACCATCTGCTAAGGAGAAAGAGATAAAAAGGGAAGCAGAAAATAAGTCTAAAGAGAGAAGGAAAGATAAAGATAAAGCATTTAGTAAGAGCCACACTGATACAGAAGAGCTTGAAAAGAGAGCTGGTAAGGAAACTGAACTGAAGCGTGACACTGATAAGAAGTGTGAGATTGATTTCCGGGAACATCTGAGGTCTGGGTCTGATTATCTCAAGGGAAATGCACTAGAAACAGGACATGGAATTAAAAGTACTCCTGCAATTAATTTTAGCCGGGGAAATGGTGGAACTAGATACCTTGACCGTATGAGGGGTACATTTTTGTCATCCTCTAAAGCTTTTACGGGAAGTAGTTTCTTTGGAAAGAATACTAATATTCCTGCTATTGCAAAAGAAAACAAAACTAATAATCCTGTAGACCATGCCCATGCTTTAGCCAATAGGAGAGATTTCTGTCCATCTGAACGAGTAGCTGGGAAGTTGAGTATGGATGGAGATGATAAGAATGTTAAAATCAACCACTCTGTAAGTTATTTGACCCTGTTATTTGAGTTCATTGTTTTAGTAAATTAGTACAATTCTTACCTTTTTGTATGATAATGAAAATACAGGCATTTTCTTTTGAAATTATCCCAAATGCAAAGTTGCTACAAGGTAGAGTAAACTACTATGGCTATATTAAGAGCAACCATAAGCCAGTCGGTTCCAGTGCTAAATGAAAAATTTCATGCTTTCCTTGTTAGTCAATATAATTGAATTATCATTGTCACTTTCTTCCATGTCTGAGGTCCAGCACATATTTTCATGTTTTGGTTTTCAATGTGAGCCCCGGAGATATTGGGACCAAGGCTTGTTGGTTTGGTTGGGCATACTGCATATAATCAGCGTGTTCTATTTCTGTAGAATTTGATGTTTTCTTGAAGATTATGTGGTCTTTGGTACACATTGTAGAAATTTATATAGAAAGATACAATGCTAAAATATGGAGTTGTTTAATGCAGGTGCTTTCAGAACCCCAACTGTGGGCAGCACCTAAAAAATCTTGGCAACAGTTATTTACTCGTTCACCTTCTCTTCCTCCAGTCTCAAATGCAAATGTTATTAGTAGACCGACTTTGAAGAATAAACCAGAAGCTCAGAGCCCACCATTTCCTATTCATTCAACAATACAGACATTTGATAATCCTATCAATTTTGGACTACCATCACCATTTATATCTATGTACACAAATGGAGTCCCCAGCAGTAGTTTAGGTTTCTCACCAGCTATTGAACCCATTTTCCCTCGTGCTGCTGAAGGGCTGAGTGAAATTATACCAGAAGAGCCAGAGCTTTTTGAAGACCCCTGTTATGTTCCTGATCCGGTATCCTTGCTTGGGCCTGTTTCTGAGTCGCTTGATAATTTTCAGTTGGACTTGGGTGCTGGGTTTGGGATGGACGTGGGAACGGAAAGGCCTTGTAGTTTGAAGAATATATCTGCTTCTTCTGAAATTAACAAACCCTCACCTATTGAATCCCCATTGTCAAGATCACGTTCTGCTACCCCAAAGGCCCAAGATCTTCAAACTTCTCCTGTGGATGATACTAATGCAAATGAGAAAAGGACATGGCAGATGTGGAGCAGTTCTCCCCTTGGTCAGGATGGTCTGGGCTTGATGGGTGATCCAGCAAGCTGGCTCCTACCACTGGAACATAATAGATCAAACAAGGATGACCTTTTGCACCTTTCTTCTCAGAAAACTATGGCGTCATTGTTTGCAAAAGAGGACCCTATACTTGCTGGTAAACGATCTCCTCAGAAGGTTTTTCTTGGTAATGGCCAGAATGGTGGTACATTCAGTCCTGTACCCGGCCTGAGTGATCACGATCCATGGTTACAGGATACTTCCTTTCCTCCATTATGTGGCAGTGATAACCATTTTCCTAACAAGTCTCTGGAGGAAATGAGTTATGGGAGTCTCAATGGATCTGCAGGCACCTATCCATTTGAGCCGTCTGCTGCAAGCTGTTGGCCCAAGTGAGTCAATCAAACTTATATCCTACCCTTAAATGCTAGTATTTCACATTTGTCTATTTTATTTGTTGAATCGTTTAATCATTGATTTGGGTGAGATATCTTCACTGTTGGCATTTTAAGTTGGCTCTAATTGACTGTAGGATTGTGCCAATGCAAGTCATTAGTGTTTTAGAGTTTAGGGTTAGGAATTGTAGCAATGAACATCATTGATTTGATGTTGAGTTTGTATATTAGAACTGTTCCTTAAAAGTCAGATTATTCTTGAATCTCAGCAGTAGAAATGGGGTCGATCAAAGATTTCCACATTTCTTTTCTTCTACCTTTTGGTTTATATTGCATGCTTCTTTGGTCACTGGGAAGTAAATGCTGTGGCTTAAATCTTAGTATGTGACCAATTGAGGTTAAATGGTGCAGCTGTTGACTATCATTCCAGTTACAGTGTTCTGGTTATTACTATATACTCTGTGTTAGAGAACTTGCTTGTAGTGAAGCTGATGATGATGGTATCTTTGGAGTTATTCCTCGTATTAATTTGTCTTTTATCATTATTGAACTGTTGAGGGTATAAATGTAGTGTTTGTATCCATTCACTGAATAATCCATCTGAAAAAATGGGCTGCTGTGCCCATGTTTGTTTAATGCATTTGTAACTCATAATGGTTATCTAACGTTTGAGGGGTACTGTTATCTTTTGGCAGAAAGGAATGGGGGGCTATGCAAGATTCAGAACAACCAGTTGGAAAGTCTTCTATTTCAAGGCCCCATGTTGGCGGTTTATTTCACAACCAGATGTACAGTCACTTTGGTAATTTGATTGAAATAGAAAAAGAAAAGTGACACATAGCCAATTGGAGGATTGACTCGATGCATGCTTTGAAACAATAACAGCTCTTGATCCTACTTTGTCGGTCATAGTTAGATTTGCGGTATCTAAAATGTTTGTAGTTCGGTAGACTTGAATATATGGTACATGGACTCAGATATGATTGATACGGGTATAAATTTTTTTCTTATTCGGGTGATATCTACATGGTTATATTTCTGTATACATGTTCATGTTCGAATATGCTTAGAACACAATTACTAGGAGAAATTTCAAGAAAATTGATAAGTGGATACAATCCTTGTACAATCCTGATGAAGAGAGATCCAGAGATGACTGTCTCGATTAACTTAGAGTTATCAATTGGTTTAAATATGTTGATTTTTTGTACTCTTTTAAAATTTAAATTTAAATTTTAGTTTTATATTTTAATTTTTGAGACATTAAATTTTTTTATATATTTTTTTATTTGAGAAATTTCTAGTCTGCGCTCTTAATTTTGCAGTTCAAGTCATTGATGTAGCAGGGTTTTTTTTATTTTTTATTATTATTATAGAAAATTGATGTAGCAATTGAAAATCGTCAAATAACTCTTAACTTTTAATGATTACAGTTTATTAATTTGGTGTTTATTTCTTAAAGTTACATAAAAAAATTTAAAATTATATTTTTATATTATAAATTAAAAACAATATTTTTTAAACGATTCAAAAAAATATGAAAAAAAGTAAAACTTTTTAAAATTTAAAAACAAAATTGATTTCGATAATTATTTTTAAAATTTTAAATAGATATAAAAATTTTAAAATTTAGTGTTGTTTGAATTGGATCGAATTGGTCGGTTAGATCGATTGGATAGGGAACCGGTTGGGATATCAGTCTAGTGAGGTGAAAAACACGTTGACCTACGAACCAGTAGAGACTAATTGAACCAAACTAAAAACGGTTGAATCGATGATTGAATCGATAATTATAATTTTTGAATTTGTACACTTTTTTAAATTCTTTTAATAATGTATTTGTTTTGTACGGTCGAACTGAGACATAGTGGTTAGACGGGTTCGACCATCGGGGTTTTTTTTACTGAAATGGGGTAGAAAAAAAATAAAAAACGAAAATGGGATGGGGTTTTAATTATTTACCAAAATGGGATAACCAGGGTGGTCACGCCACTCCCGTAGGCAGCACCACCCTGGTGTCAGCACAAAAACAGTTAGAACAGGAGGCTAGAACAGGAGGCATGCAGGCAAACAGTAGAAAGCCGACACAATTGAACAATGGCATGGCAGAGGCGGCACCAGGCCTGGAGAATGGCCCGCCAGAGGCGGCACCAAGGCTGGAGAATGGCCTTCCAGAGGCGGCACCTGCATGGGGTTTTGGCAGCTTCTGCGGCATGGGGACCTTAAAATGGTCCCCTTCCCCCCCAAACACCCGAACGTTGAAGGAAGCAGAAGAAACATAAGAAGAAGAAGAAGAAGAAGAAGAAGAAGAAGAAGAAGAAGAAGGTGGCGCCGGAAAAAGAAAGAGGAAGAAGAAAGAAAGAAGAAAGAAAGAAGAAAGAAAGAGGAAGAAGGAAGAAATCACGGGAAAAAAAAATTAGGAAAGTTAGGTATAATTTTTTTTTAAATAATGTTTTTGTTTTTGATTTGTTATTGTTATTATATTATTTTATTATATATTAATTTTTATTTTATTACTTATTTGTTGTTAGTAGTTTATATTATAAGTATTGTTACTTAGTTAGGATTAGTAGGTTAAGTAGTAATTTAGTTAGTTAGTAAGTTAGTTATATTATTATTGGTTGGTAGTTAGAAACCCTAAAAAAATTATTTATGTTAGTTAGTATGTTAGTATGTATTAATATGTTAGTTTTTAACTCTAATATTATTTTAGTTAGTATATTGTTATTAGTTAAACATTAATGATTAATTTAGTTAGTATATAAAACATTTATTATTATTGTTAGTGTAATATTGTTGTTAGTAAAAAATGGTAAATGTTATTTTATTTAGTATTATATTATTATTGTTAGTAATATATTATAATTATTGTTAGTATAAAAAAACAATAAAATAATACATAAAACATTATGAATTAAAATAAATAATATAAAATAATAAAATACGAAAATAGTATATTTGTTAAAGTAATAGAATTTGAGAAAAAGGAAAATACGAATAAATGGTCAAAATAAGTGGTTTTTACTAAATTGATATATAAAAAATAGTAAAATAATACATTTGAAACATTACGTACTAAAAGAAATAATATAAAATAATAAAATACGAAAATAGTGTTTTATTGAAAGTTATAGAATTTGAACACTTAGAAAATACGGACGAAAATAGTGCAAAATTAGTGGTTTTTACTAAATTTATATAAAATGAACAGTAAAACGCCATATTTGAATTATTATGTACTAAAATAATATAAAATAAAATGAACAAAGGCTCGTAATATATAATAATGATGTACTAAATTATTATTTGTTAATCACTGATTTTATTAGAAAAAAGGTATACGTATACGTAATATTGTTATTAAGGAATCCTAAAAATTATTATTATTACTTTAGCTATGTTAATATAATAATAATATTATTAAGAAATCATAAATATTATTATTAGTTATTATCATTGTTTGTAAAAACCCTAATTATTATTTTAGTTAATATTATGATGTTTGTATAAATAATAAAATATTATATTTATTATGCGTCGTTTACATGATGTTTTTGTTATATTATTAGTATTGGCATGTTATTTGTTACTAATTTAATATAGATTTATTGTTTTTTATGTAGGTAAAATATTTATTTGAGACGAAAATGGCTTCATTGATTAGTAAAGATCCTCACATATCTGACGCTGCTAATAATATGGTAATGTATTGTTATTTATTAATCGCGGGTTATATTAACAAAATAGCTACATAATAAATTATGTTATTAATCATAAGTAGTAATTTTTTTATGATTTAACACTGTCAGGACTCGTATCGTGTATTAAGGGGCTGGGTGAATGGCTTAAGAACTCCCCCGGATGAACGATTGATGCCGTATATAGAGCAAGCTGGATTCGGGTCAGCAGCACTGATTCGAACGTTTGACTTGCGGTATGATTTAATATCCGCACTAGTCGAGCGTTGGCGCCCGGAGACCCACACTTTTCATTTCCCGTGTGGAGAGTGCACAGTCACTCTAGAGGATGTTGCACTGCAGCTTGGGCTCCCAATTGACGGGAGTCCCGTTACGGGCGTCAGTGCGATAGCTGACCCGTTTACACTTTGTCAGAGCCTACTAGGGGACTCGTACGGCAATGATGGAGAAAATTTTACAGAATTGAAATTTACATGGCTGAGAGCGAGGTACGAACAGTTATCAGCTGATGCCACTGAAGGCGAGTTGATGTGCGCTAGTCGATCGTACATTATGCACATCATAGGGGTGTATCGATGCGGTGCAAACAATAATAGGGTTCATATTCAGTACCTAACCCTATTGGCTGATTTGAGCAATGCTCGCTCGTATAGTTGGGGCTCCGCGGTTCTTACGTGGTTGTACCGTGAGCTTTGTCGGACGACAAATCCAGCGACCGTAGACATAGGCGGATGCCTTATACTATTGCGATCTTGGGCTCAGATCGGGATGCCATTCTTGGCATCGATTACCCACCAACCATACGTATATCCGTTAGTAAACAGGTGATAAAATATAACTTGTTATTAATTGAAAATTTCTTTATATTGATACTATTTAACTTAATTTTTTTTTTGTAGGTGGAGTATTTATCCGGGTATCGGGAGGTTTTACAGTGTCCCGATATACCGGCTTATGATTGAATAACATGCCGGGGAAGGGGTAAGCGATTCCAATATTGGTTAAGTGGTAGTTTGTATATCTTACGCACACCGTGTTTAATTTTAACAATGTTATTAATCATGCAGTTTATATGGGTGCCATACCGTAGACCGAAAATTGCAGCCGTTATACCCCAGTCCGCCTATATCCACTCGTATATGTGGTGCACAAACGCATCAATTGTCTGTTTCAATGTAGTCGAGTGGTATCACGGGGACCGAGTGCTGCGGCAATTTGGTTGTGTCCAATATATCCCGGATCCGCCATGCCAGGTGGGAGAGGTTCATTGCAAAAAGAAGAGAGGGAGACAAGACTTGGATTGGGGGGTTAGGCATGGCCAATTTATTGCGGTGTGGAATGATCGCATGTCCCGAATGCCCCAGATGGATATGGCTTCCGGTCTTCAACCTCCATTAGAGTACATACAATGGTACTCTAGTATGGGGAAGCCATGTATACTCGGAGGCGATCGTTCGTAGTCCCCACACATGCAAATGACATGGGGCATACGAGCCAGTGGCAGATATGGAGGTCGAGGCAGCTGCAGATCCTGATCCTGAGCCCGAGCCGGAGCCCGAGCAATCACATTCACATTCGGATGTACATTCGTATCATCCATATGTGCCGGGCAATGACTACTTTCTGGGCTCGTCAGGAGGTGGATACCAGTATGGGCTTGATATATTTGGATCGTACACACCGCAGTACAGCACTCCCGGCTCGTATCCACTGCAGGACATCAGGCCTCCTGTGTCATATCCACTGCAGCAGGGCACTCCTTCTGGCTCGAGTTCATCTATGCCCTTCGAGCCACATGATTTTTCGGCCATGTTTAGCACACCCCCACCTGGACCCCCAGCCGGACCCCCACCAGAGACTGAAGAGGACGTTGGTCGTCGCGGGCACCCACGACGTGAACGTCGACCACCGCAGAAGTACACACCGAGGACTACACCATCGAACCATCAGTTTTAGGTGTTTCTTGCGGTTTTGATTTTCTTGTATTTTGTATTTGTAAATATTACGATGTTTGTACTTTATTTGTATAAAATTAACTTGATTATTTGCATTTTAAAATTTTGTAACAAGATTTGAACATGCGATGGAATATTTAAGTTTGATTTTTTGGTCATGTATATGGTCGCTATGATTACTTAATATTGCTATGATTATTGATTATTTGGAGCTTTAAAATTTCGTAACAAGATTTTAGGACATAAGACCTACAACTCACTGAACACAAACGCAATCATCAAATTAGGATCAAATTAAATGGAAGAGAATCGATAGACGCCACAAGCAAGCTTGATAAGTCAAGATCGAAAACTCGAAAGTGAAGAGGAGACAATCTCAACTCGATGAACAAATGTTCAAATATTTTTCATTCAATAATCTTCTTCCAAATAATAAATTTCGGATATTTACAGTGCTAAGAAACTTAATTGAAAAATTACACAAACTAGAAACTTTGATTTTGCTGTCCACATTCTTCCAAAATGAATCCAAAATGTTGAAATTAATGAAAACTAAGCTTAAATACCAACCTTATTTGATCATGCATAAACCGAAAATGTAGAGAGCTTGAAATCAGAATACAAAACATGTTAATCTGAATAAGCTCAATTCCCAATCGCTCGTGACGATTGTCCAACATGATAGTTTCGCTGCGGGCATTTACTTCGATTATGACCACCTAACCTGCATATTCCACAGCGCTTACCGTCGGATTTCTCCATAATGTCCATTTCATTACGGATTCTAGATGATTGCGGATGACCTCTCGGATTCCTGCGTAGCGCTCTGTCTGGGACAAGCTCGAAAGTCGTCCGAGGCACCTCCCATGTAGATAGGTCGGGCAGGACAGGGAACTCATTTTCCCAGACACGCAACGTATGCTTGAGCGTGTACACATCATCGACAAAATGTTCAACATTAAGGTTCGCTTTAGCACACGCTGCCACGACATGTGCACACGGATAATGAAGTGTTTGGAACCTCCTGCATTCGCACTGTCTGTTCCTAAGATCGACTCCATAAGACCTAGGTGGCAAACCGGGTCGGCGACCGATGGACTCCGTAACTCGAAATGTTTCCATTCGTCGTGAATATATTTCTACAGTCATCGACCTCGCAATCCGACGGTTTGCAATCAATGCATCCCTGACATCTTCCACAAACACGTGTCCTGCATTCATCTGGTTGACTTGTTGTTCGCCCATTCTTGGCATCAAGGTTGCCAACCTGTAGAATGTAGCCGAGAAGACAGATGAAATCGGAAGATGTCGTGTTTTTAACAACACAGCGTTGACCCCCTCCACCAAGTTTGTGGTCATTTGACCATAACGAAAGCCCTCGTCAAAACTTTGAGCCCATTGCCATGGCTCCATTGTACCCAACCACTCTCGAAAAGATTTGTTTGTTTGACCTTCCATGTCACTCTCAAGTTGAGTCATTATTTGGCGAAAAATATGTGGCTCTAACTCGTGTGCTGTACATGTTTTAAAAAAAGATAAGTTACGGTAACTGGATAACATAAAAACAGTAAACTTATATTGAAAAAAATATAAGGTTATCCTTTACCCATTTTCACCACTTCTCTCTTCCAGTTTGCATTATTATACTCTCGAAGAAAGTTAGCCGCAATGTGATAGATGCAGTAAACGGATCTCCATGGCACACCAGAACGCCTAATTGCGGCAATTAATCCTTTCCCTCTATCGGAGATGATGCAAATATTATCGTTGCTAATAACATACCTCCGCAGGTTGGTAAGGAAGAATTCCAAGGATTCCATATTCTCCTTATCTACTATTGCAAACGCTATTGGGAGCACGTTCCTATTGCTGTCTTGAGCAACCGCAATAAGTAAGATCTGTGTATATTTTCCGTATAGCCATGTCCCATCCACCGCACAAACGCGGCTTGCGGTGTGGAAATGCTCCATACACATGGATCAACGTCTAGAACATCCGGTGAAAAATTCTTTTCCCGGTACCGTAATTGGTCATTTGGGCCGTAAAAGGTCGTGTTCGTAACTCAATCACAGTTCCCGGTATGTACTCCCGCATAGCAGCTATCCATCCCTGTAGCTCGTTATACGATGAATCGTAATCCCCATAAAATTGTTCCATTGCCATCTGTTTAGCTATCCACGCCTTTCGATATGATACTCGATACTAGAATCGTGCTTGTATTTCAAAGAATCGATGCAAAACTTTAATAGTCGGCATGTCCTTCACCATTGGCATGATACACGTACATATAGTTTTGGAATCAAGTTTTCGATGATCTTCTGTCATACGTGTCGATTTGCATGTGTGAGGCCCAACCAATTTTCGTATCTCCCACTTCTGCGATTTTTGAATGAATACAGCTCGTACCCACCAATTGCAACCTTCCGCTGCCTTCCAACACTCCGCAATATATACTGTCGATTTAGACTCTGCGACTTTGTAATCCACTGATATATCCATGCTATACCGTTTAATAGCGTATACGCACTCTTCTTTACTTCCGAATCTCTAGCCTACGAATAACTCCTCATGATCGGAATTTACGGCCATCCGGTGAGCAGGATATATTTCAGGGTACTCCGGGAACTCAGCTACACGCGCTGCCTCGGGGTCTATGAGTGACATGTGTGGCCCAGGATTATTGTGTATCATAATACATCGCATCTAGTTCCCGACCGAAGACGCGCTAATGTTTCCATCTTCGTTCACGTCTTCATCGTCAATATCATCTGGTATATCGTCCATATCGGGATCACTATCACTATCGACCTCTTCCTCACAATGATCACTACTATCGTGTCCATCATCACCAACCACATCAATATCGGGTGTAATATTAAGATCGATATCGATCCCACGTATATTCGATTCGGCATCAACATACGATACTGGAGGCACCATGCACGGTTCTTGAGCTCCATGTTCTTCACCATATGCATTGATGTCTTCATTTGCCTCAATACCGGCTAACTCAGCAAATAAGTGAATCGGTGCATTTTTGTTACTCCCATTCCCATTGTAAAGAGCGATCATTGTCTCCACGTCTTCGTCGTCTACAAGTTCCATTTACGTGAATTTGATCGGATCTGCTGGCCCGAAAACTTGTAGAAAATTCTCGAAATCGTTCTCCCACAACGTCTAACAATTTTTGCGTTAATCCTTCCATTCATATCATCCAACGAGACATTTCTATTAAATCTCATTGCTATTTGTTGCCGACATTCAAATATGCATCCAACGGTTGTTGTCAAGATGATTCCATCGAAATAAACGCATACGAAAAACTGATCATCCATCTTCAATGGTCAATCTGTTAAAAAATAAACAAAATTTCTAAAAAAAATTTAAAACATAATATTCACAATAAAAAATTAATTAATATAAACACATAACTTACTAACAAATCAAAATAAACAAACAAAATACCTTTAAAACAAAACTAAAAAATATACATACTAACTAACAATATATTAACTTTTTAGAGTAATATTAACTTTTTAACTTTTTAGAGTAATATACTAACATAATACTAACAATATTAATAATACTAACTAAAATATTAACTTTTATGTATTATTTTATATTATTTATTTTAATACATAATAATTTATGTATTATTTTAATATTTTTTTATACTAACAATAATTATAATATATTACTAACAATAATAATATAATACTAAATAAAATAACATTTACCATTTTTTACTAACAACAATATTACACTAACAATAATAATAACTGTTTTATATACTAACTAAATTAATCATTAAGGTTTAACTAATAACAATATACTAACTAAAATAATGTTAGAGTTAAAAACTAACATATTAATACATACTAACATACTAACTAACATAAATATTTTTTTTAGGGTTTCTAACTACCTACCAATAATAATTATAATATAACTAACTTACTAACTAACTAAATTACTACTTAACCTACTAATCCTAAATAAGTAACAATACTTATAATATAAACTACTAACAAGTAATAAAATAAAAATTAATATATAATAAAATAAAATAATAACAATAACAAATAAAAAACACAAACATTATTTAAAAAAAAATTATACCTAACTTTCCTAATTTTTTTTCCCGTGATTTCTTCCTTCTTCCTCTTTCTTTCTTCTTTCTTTCTTCTTCCTCTTTCTTTTTCCGGCGCCACCACCTTCTTCTTCTTCTTCTGTTTCTTCTGCTTCTGCTGCTTCCTTCAACGTTCGGGTGTTTGGAGGGGGGAAGGGAACCATTTTAAGGTCCCCATGCCGCAGAAGCTGCCAAAACCCCATGCAGGTGCCGCCTCTGGAAGGCCATTCTCCAGCCTTGGTGCCGCCTCTGGCAGGCCATTCTCCAGGCTTGGTGCCGCCTCTGCCATGCCATTGTTCAGTTGTGTCGGCTTTCTACTGTTTGCCTGCATGCCTCCTGTTCTAGCCTCCTGTTCTAACTGTTTTTGTGCTGACACCAGGGTGGTGCCGCCTACGGGAGTGGCGTGACCACCCTGGTTACCCCATTTTGGTAAATAATTAAAACCCCATCCCATTTTCGTTTTTTATTTTTTTTTTACCCCATTTCAGTAAAAAACCAGACCATCGGTCTGGTTCTAAAAACATTGCCAAAATTTTTAAAAAATATGATATTTACTCCTTGAATAATATGTGTTCATGGTTTTGTAACCCAACCAACTCGATGAGCTTGACTTGTTCCGAGACGGGCTTGGGTTTATATTTTTAACTTTTGGTTGACTTGACTTGGCCCATTTTACTGTTTAAAACAATAAAATATAAAAATTTATATTAATTTTAATTTTTATAATGGAATTTAATATAAAACAATTTATTATTATTTTAAATAGTCAAATGGTCCATTTGGGCGAAATAAACTTGAAGCTAAAGATTATTTTAAAATTGAGCCTCGACCTACCCTCGTCCATGAATGCCTCTAATGGTAAGAAAGTCTCTCTAATGTGTGAGCTATTCATTCAGTCCATATTAAATCATATTTGAAAAAAAATATTTTTTTTAATTTAACTCAGATCATTTTTATATCACAAATAATTTTAATTAAAGTTAATTATAAAGTATGTTAAATATTAGTGTAAAATAATTTTTAAATAAGGATACAAATTCTTAATCAGTTCCATTTAAATTTACATATATTGTGTAATTTTTTTTGGATCAAGATACACTATATAAAAATTTCAAGAATTAATTTATATAAAGTTCTTTTAATATAGTGTATTTTGAACAAAAAATATATTAAATTTAATTTGAACCGATTTGGAGTATGTATCATTATTTAAAAATGATTTTATAGTAATATTTTATATATTTTATAATTAAATTTACATAAAAAATATATAATTAATTTGATTTAAAATAAAAAAATATGTTCAAATTTTATTCCATATGGACCGAATGAATAACTCAAAGTTTGAAGAGACCTTATTATCATTTATGTAGTAAATAACACATTTTTGAATTTTTGGAAATTTTTATATTTTTAATATTTTAAATTATTTGAAATGAATTTTAAAAATATTTTTTTAATTTATAAGATTTTTTTTATTTTTTCAAAATTTTTTTTTGAAGATGTGAAAGAACTTTTAATTTTTAAAATATTTTTTTAAAATTATACATAAACTTTAAAAGATTAAAGACCAAATTGACAAAAAAGGGTAAATGTTAAGAGCTAAAAAAAAATATTTTACCTTTTTTTAATAATAACTACATCAACAATTTTAACGGCAAAATTGGAGGGACCAAATTTTTTAAATAAAAAGTATAACGATTCAATATCTAAAACTTAAAATAGAAAAATATAAATTTTAAAAGAATAATGAATGTTTAGCATATTTAAACCTTTTCAATTTAGGTTCAGTTGAAGTAGATACACGCGAACTCATAGAAATAAAATATAAATATAATGAGTAATTGTATAAATATTATTAGATTTAGATTTTATTTTATTTATAATTTTTTTTACCAATTGGATTGAAAATTAACTATTTTTTTTTTGTTTTTCTCTTCATTTTTAGGTCATAAAATTTTTGTTCTTATTATGTTTTCAATTTATTCTACCCATTTTTGCATTGTTTTTACTTTGGTATTGATTTTAAAGTTTACTATAAAAAAAAAAATTCTCTTCTACTAAATTAAAAATTTCATATTTATTACTTTTATTTTAATGATGTCATCTACGTTGATAATTTAAAATACAAAATTTAATGATAAAATTAAAAATTTATCTATTCATTATAGCAACAAAAAGTTTATTCGTTGCTAGAAAATTCTTCTTTTATCATGGTTGATAAAAAGATCTACAAACTCATACCTAAGCCAAAAAAAAAAAAAAAAAAAAAGTAGCTAATGACAAAATTTTGCATGTTGCTAAAAAAGGCCATTATGGTAACAGGACTTCTATCTCTTGCTAAATGTATTAATAAAGATATTAACTATAGTGATGAAATTTGTTTCATTACAAGTACGAATTACAACAGCGAAAAGTACTCGTCCCTTTTATAGCGGCAAATACTTAATCATCACAAAAGTTACATTTTATATTGAAAGGAATTTTACTCGATGCTAAAAAGTTTGTACAGTTATGATAGCTAATTGCAAGTGATGGAAGAACTTGTCACTATGACCATTTTAATGATGAAATGCCTGTAATTATTGAAAAGGCCATTAATAATATTCTTATTTTTTGCTAAGATTACATTTATAGAGACATAAGTTGTTCGTGCTAAATGTAAAAATTTGAATTTCAGTGATGTTGAAAAATGTAGTTTTAGAATTCCATTTGCGTAAATCAAATCCATAAATATAAAATAGAAATATTTACGGGGTAAATATGAAATTATAGCAAGGTTCGGTTTAGTAATTTAACCGAGAAATTAGTTAATTAAAGCTCAAGGACTAAATTGTAAAAGTCCAATCACTATTATGTTTTAATTAAAAAAAGGCTTGGGGACTTAAATAATAATTATCCAAGGGCCAAAATGATTATTTAACAATTTTATATCATGAATTAGTGGATGTTAATGGTTGTTTCCACTAGCTTAATTAATATGTATATATTAGTATAATAAAGCTTAATTAAACTAATAAATTAAAGTTATTTAACATATAACCTTAATATAAAAGCTAAGTTAGTGGAAGAAAAATGAGTATTCATCTTCTTCCACCGTCCCTAAGAAGAAAAAAAAGGGAGAATACTCCATTTTTGGAGCTTAAGCTTCATCAAGCAAAAATTGGGAGCTTACCCTAGCTAGCTCATGTATCAATTTGTCTAGTTGTTGAATTAGCAAGTTTCCATTACTGAAAAATTGATGAATTAGTCTTGAATTTGTTAGATATTAAGCTTAGATCATGATACGGACTAAATTGTAAATTTAAATAAGTTTGTTAGTTAACTTTGTAACATTAGGGATGTAACACCCCAAACTCGGCCCAGCCATTGTGGCCAAATTCGAAAAGCTACATTGGTCACTGGAATGGCCCAAAAAAACTTTCTTGATTTCAAACGTATTTTTTTGAAACCATTTGCATAGTTCGTTCAAAACTAGTAAAATCGAATGTTCAACTTTATTTTCAATCTCATTTCAAAAACCATTTGTCCGCAAAAATGGCCGAAATAAACTTTCGAAATTTTGAATTTTTTTTTAAAACTATTGGCTTATCAATTTAAAACAATGAAATAAAGCGTTTATTTTTAATTTCATAAAAACCGTACAAATTTCAGGAATCGAAATAAATAATATCTCAATTGTAAACATTGAATCATTTATTCAAAACTATTTCGGATTTTCAATCATACTTCTAAATCAATTGTCTTTTTATTCAAAATTGGAGAACTTGGTTATTCATCAATATTTCAGAAATAAAAACATATTAACTTCATAAATCAAATGTCTTAGAGAACTCATTTGTAAACATCAATAATTTTGAAAACTAAGTTTAATTATATTAAAAACTGATCTTTCAAAAATGCAGCGGAAAAATGTGTTATTGATAGATTCTATTTTAAAAACCGAGTTTCAAGCAAAATCTTATCAAATACTAATTTATGCAGTTTTTAAAACTTAATGTCATGCAAGCAATTTATGCAAATCAAAATGAAAAATCCCCAAAATAAAGTCCCATAAAGTTATTAAAATAAACCCAAATCAAATTCCATAAAATGATATAAAGTCCATAATTTATTAAAAAGTTCACTTCTGAGTGCATCACCGAAAATCCGCATATGAGTCCTAATTATGAGGATTACCTGAAACATACACATAAGATGGGTGAGCTTACAAGCCCAGTGTGAGACCATCACAAATATAATCACATACATATAAAAATATAAATCTCAACATATCAATCTTCATAATAATCACAAGCTCTAACACTGATACTTATGCATGAACATGTCGATCCATATTTTAAAAACAATGCACATTTTATAAAATTTCCTACCCATCTCCGCTACACACCAATATCGAGTTCCCTAGAACCTGTCCATCTAATAACACACCTGTAACACCCCAACCCCGGCCTACGCGTTAAGACCAGACTTGGCATGCCACATAAAACGAACTTACACTTAAGCATCAATGATTTTAATGAAAACAATTCTTGAAAACGATTTGAAGTTGGAGTTTATCAAAAATCGAGATTTATTTGAACACCATGTTTTTTTTAAAACATAAGAATTTACAAATTTGATTTTCAGAGAAATAATTGGTTAAAAACTTTAATAATTGGTTGAAATAAATTTATAAAAGAGTTTTCACAAAATTTTACGAGTAAGTGATATAAAAAAATCCTCTTTTTATATAAGTTTAAGAAAAACATTTATAAAAGATTAACAACCCCATTAAAGTAGCTAAAACATATTAAAATCCATCCACGCATAAAAATTCATAAAAATAATACCAGAGGCCTTATTACATCGCAATTGAAATAGTACTTAAATAAAAATACTTAAAAGAAGTTCAAAGTTTTTATAACTCATCATTCGTAGTATGGCCTCCACACGAAGTCATCCCCGGCCCAAGCCTCCATCAATTATCATTACCTGAGAAGGGGTAAAAAAAAACGGGGTGAGTTACTTAGAACTCAATGTGTAACCCACTTACCGTGTTCACTGGGCCAATACCTTTTAAGCAATTAGATGGGCTTGAGCCCATTTACAAATGTACAATGCATATATATAAATCAAGTATAAAAATTAATGCATGTGTTATGCAATTCCCAACCAAGCCTAATTTCCATCCGCTACACACCCCCGTACCAACCAACACACCTGTGGGGATCAAGTCAACCCACCCCGCCAACACACCAATAGCAGGCATTAAGCCAGATATAATATTTGTGGCAGGCCATTTATAATATTTATGGCGAGCCACCGAACTAGATATTTGGCAATGAGCCTTTCTTCTCTTCGTCATTTATCCCAACCCATGCAGTCATGTATATATATAACGCATAACAATATATTCATGAGATAAATTTCAACAAAAAGCCCATATTACAAATTATCAATTTGGCCCATTAGTCCAAAATAGCAATTTGGCCCTTTTTAACGAACTAGCCAACCATGGCCCATTTACGATCTAGCGATTTCTTGGCCCATTATACACATGTGGCTTTTTTCCACAATTTTCACACTTTGGCCGATTTATCAAATAATCATGTGGCCCAAAATATCATTTTTTTAAAATATAGCCCATTGAGGGCAAAACCGTAATTTTTCCACAATCTTAATACCGATTTCATGCATTCACACAAAAAGTGCTAATATACTGTATTTTCAAATTTTACCGACTTTACGATTTTTATTCTATCGCTTACGGTAATATAACCCATGAGATACGTGTGAAGTTACACACCTGATTACGGTGAGAACTATACTTTCCCGCTCGTCGATACCTAAATATATGTCACTCTTGATTAGAACACTAATATTTAATATAAAACTATTCTAATGATTAACGATCTAGATCCTTACCCTCGGAATCTCGAATGACAACTATTTGCGATTTCTCCCCGATTGATGGTTCATAACCCGATGAAGAACCACGAACAAACAATGGCTCAGGAGTACGAATGACTTCAAATAATTGATTTTCGCGGATGAGGTCCACAACCCGGTGGAAAATCTCGGATTCTTTAAACAGTCCTTCATTTGAATTTAGGGAATAAGCGGAACCGCCCCTCTTCCTAACACTATTAACAACCCTTTTCTTCCCTATCTTATTTGTCTCTATTGACAAAAGATTATTAGCCTACCATATATCGGAAATTTAATACTAATGGCTTAAAAGAGCGAAACTCGCTTACCTTAAAATCCCGAGTGATTTCCAAAGGATTCCTTGACAAATATGTTCCAACTCGAATGGCTTTACGAAGTCTTCGAAAATGTGATGATTCGACCCACCATTATCTCACTATAAAAAATAACGAAAGAAATTATCTAAGAAAAATGAACAATGGTTTCGATCAAAAAGGCTCTCCTTTACCACACTTAAGGTTCGGCCAAAACAACCCATAAACCAACATAAGAACCAAAAAGAAAGCTCTTACCTATTGTTTAAACGAGGGTTGAAAGAATAATCAACAAGACAATATAGATGAATAGAAGATTCGGCTTTGAAGGGAAAATTGAAGAAAATAGGATTAGTATCATTCGGCCATGAGAGAAAAATAATGAAGAAAATATTTGAATGATAAATAAAAATGAGGAAGAAAAGAGAATGGAGAGAAGGTGTTATAATTCGGTTTTCAAAAAGAAGAAAAGAGAAGGAGAAAAGAGATGAGTTTAGGAACAATATGCATTCGGCAATGGGGAAGGAGAAGGAAAAAGGAATGGCTTTTTGTGTTGGTAGTTTCGGCACTAGGAGAAAGACACACAATGGGATACTAGAGTGATAAGCAAAAATGACCAAATGGTCAAAAAGAAATGCCTAAATGAAACTCAACAAAGTTGTTTTCTCCAAGCTAAAGACACATTTGGCTATGAGAGAAAGGAAATGATAGGAAAGATGTTTTGGTTGAGCAAAAATTATGACCAAAAGAATTCTAACAAGCTACCATCCTACCCCAAACTAACCACCAAATTTTGGCTCACCCCTTTTGTCCATAATGCCGTCCAAATACATGGTCAAAATGGCCATGCAAAAGTTTCCAAGACAACTTCCTTGTATCATGCCTTGTGTTCCTCCACTTTCCAAAGCTTTAGAATCCTATCCCCAAAATCAAGTTAATTCTATCCCTTAATTCAAGCTTGCCTTTTTCCCTTAGTCTACTTCCCATAAAAGAATTTGTCCAACCTTACCATAAGTAAAGCTTGACCGACACATGCCATACAAGTACAAAAATAAAAGTCACCTAAATGCTATTCATGGGATTCGAACCTCTCCCCTCAAGCAATCACTCATGCGCCAACACCACCTTGCTACTAGCTCATCTTATGCTAGCTTTCGTCACTTAAATTAACTTAAGCATCATAATCACTTGATCCACTTCAATAAAATACTCACTACTAAAATTTATTCTAGTTCCGAATAATCCTGAGCCTTCTCAAGACTATATTAAGCATGCAAAAATTTAATCATACACAAGCTAAACACCAAAACATGCATCATAACAATACTCAAATTTTTAGGATGTTACAACTCTACCCTCCTTAAAGAAAATTTTGTCCTCGAAATTTACCTGGTTAAAAGAGGTGAGGATATTGTTGCCTAATTGCGTCCTCAGGCTCCCATGTAGCTTCCTCCGCTCTATGATTTCGCCAAAGAACCTTAACTAACGGCACAGTATTCTTTCTTAACACCTTAACAACACGGTCTAAGATTTCCACTGGTTCCTCCTCGAAAGACAAGTCTGGCCTTAATTCCACTTCTTCTACTGGTACTAGGTGAGACGGATCCGATCTGTAATGCCTCAGCATAGAAACATGGAAAACACTATGAATCTGACTCAACTCCGGAGGTAATTCAAGCTGATAGGCCACTGGTCCTACACGCTTCAACACACGGTACGGTCTAATGAACCTAGTGTAACATCCTAAATTTACGGGCCTATACATTTAGTGTAGGGATAGGTTTACTATGTTAATTTAATTGATAGGGGTCTAAATTTGGGCTTAGAATTTGAAAAAAAGGCCCAGATTAGAGTGGCATCATTAACAGTTAAAAAAGAACAAGTTTTGGGTCGCAAGGAGCCCATGTTTTAGGCCAAATTCGGCACTTTAAATGAAGAGAGGGTGACGCCACACACAAGGAATTAGGGGCCCAAGTATTAAGTTTAATGAGGCCCAAATCTTTTAATTTAAGTGAGTTAAATTTGGCATTAGGGATTAGTAGAGGTGGACGGCTACAAGGCTATAAAATAAGAGATTTTATGTGGATTTTTAAGTGATAATATCATAGGTAAAAAGGAGAAAAGTTAGGAGCTTATCTTCAAGGGAAGTGTTGGCCGAAAATCTACCACCTAGAGGAGTGTAAAATTTGGCTACTGCATGGCAAGGAGGGTGCCGCATTTCTCATCTCTTTTAGCTTGAATTTTAAGGGCGTTTTCGGTTTTTAGCAGTAGGTGCCAAAATATCTATAAATAGGGGGGCTAGCTCCTTGATTCTGACACTGAAAACTCTAAATTTCTCTCCCATTGTGCCGAAATTCCCTAGCCTCTCCCTCTCCAATTTCTTTAAAAGCTGAAACTCTTCTCCACTTTTTCCTTCTTGTGCCAATTTCTCTAGGAAGCCGAAGCATCCATAGTCTTTTCTTCTATTCATCCTATTTGAGAATTAGTTCTGTACTTTCGGCATTTAAATCTTCCATGGGCATTGCCGAATCCTCTCTCTAGTGCTAGCCGAATCTCCTATGCTAAGGTAAGTGTTGATTTTTGATTAGTTCTCATGATCTATTCCCGGTTTTTGAAAGGCAAAAGCCAAAAGCTAATAGTTTAATGGTTTTATGATGGGCGGCAATTCAGGATTTGAAGGAAGTTTAGTCGATTAGATCTAAAAGCCGAAAATCTTAAGTCTCCAATTTTGGGATTTTAAGGTAAGAAGATTTGTTATTCAAATATATAAAATTGGGTAGAATACTAACCATGGCCGAATATAGGAGAGGCCTATTTTCACAATTGTTCCGACTTTTAAGCAAGGCTATAGATTGGGGATAATAGATCCAGATAGCAAGGACATCGACTAAGAATATTGGATTTCGCAATATCAGGTGTGTAATTCTCCACACCATCTAGATCTTTTTGATTAATATATGAAAATAAGTATTACATGTTTCTTAAATGCCGAAACCCCGACATATTGACGGGAACCCAAAAAGGGTAAAGCAAATCACCAGGTTAGTAAATGATCTGATTAAATGTTATAAGTATACTGATTTTATGTGATTGCATGGGTTGGGTTTGATGAAAGGAGGAAGTTATATGTTGTAGCGGTTTTTACCGTGATCTGTTGTAGCGGTTCCTTACCATGATCTGTTGTAGCGGCTTCTGCCGTGATCTGTTGTAGTGGCTACGGCCATGATCTGATGATGAGCAGCACGATTGCCATCAAGGCGTGTAGCGGTGTGGGTTGATTGTAGAAATCCCCAATGGTGTGAATGGCTGGTACGTGGGCGTGTAGCGGATGGACACCTAAGATATGGGTTGGGCTTTGCATATTATTTTTGTTACTTATATTTTGATTATTCTGTTTTATGGGGCTAAAGCCCAAATCTAATGGTGCATGAGGGTTGCACACTGAGTCTCGTGACTCACCCTTTAATTTTAACCATCTCAGGTGACACTTAGGGCATCGGATCGGGTGAGAGGAGAGCAAGGTGGCCATGCGACGAGCTTTGAGAATTCAAAGAAAAAGACTTAGTCTAAATTTTTTTATTTTCATTTAATTAATGGGTTCAAATTTCCTTGTAATAAGGCCATGGGCCACTAGACTACCATTTATGTCTTGGGATTTTGTTGGGCTTTTATTACTGGGTTTTAAGTTTTACATTTTCAATTAAGTTAAGACCTGCAAGAAATTTCGATTTTTATTTAAAATCTACCAAGATAATTGGTTACTTAATATTTTATACTTTAATGAATTATTAAGCTTTCGAAATAAAGGTGTAAACCTAGTAATTGTTTTCCAAAATGCGACATGTTATGTAAAATCTCTTAAGTGACATACCAGATCCGGTTGTAGCGTTTGGGCCGGGTTTGGGGTTTTACACCTAGGGCTCAACTTGCCCTTTCTTCCAAATCTGAAAATCTTCTTCCAAGGTGAGACTTTCAGAAAATCCTGATCTCCCACCGTAAACTCAATATCTTTACGCTTCAGATCCGCATACGACTTTTGTCTATCCGAAGCTTCCTTTAACCGCGCTCGAATCACCTTTACCTTTTCTTCCGTCTCAGATATCAATTCAGGACCCAACAACTGCCGTTCCCCCAATTCAGTCCAACAAGTAGGGTACGACACTTACGATCGTATAACGCTTCATAGGGCGCCATTTGGATACTAGATTGGTAATCAAGTTATTATACGCGAACTCTGCCAACGGTAGAAAATCCTCCCAACTACCTCTGAAGTCGATCACACAACCTCGTAACATGTCTTCCAAAATCTGAATTACTCTTTTTGATCGACCATCCGATCGAGGATGAAAAGCCGTACTGAAGTTTAACTTTGTTCCCAAAGCCTCATGTAAAGCTTTCCAAAATCGTGATGTAAACCTAGGGTCCCTATCCGATATAATAGACACTGGTACCCCATACAACCTCACTATCTCAGATACATACAGTTTAGCCAACTTTTGCAGCGAGTAATCCGTACGAACTGGTAGGAAATGAACAGTCTTCGTTAATCGATCTACTACCACCCAAACAGAATCTTTTTTAGTAGGTGTTAAGGGTAACCCACTAACAAAATCCATCGTTATCCACTCCCATTTCCATAGAGGAATCTTTACCGGTTGCAATAAACCCGATGGTAATTGATGTTCCGCCTTCACTTGTTGACAAGTCAAACACTTTCCCACAAAATCAGTAACCTCCCGCTTTAATCTTGGCCACCAATACTGCTCACGGAGATCCCGATACATCTTATTTCCTCCGGGGTGCATAGCATAAGGGCTACTATGCGCCTCCCGTAGAATAATTTGTCTCAAATCTGAATCTATGGGCATACAAACTCTTCCACGAAAACACAGCACGCCATCCTTGTTCATTTCAAAGTCTCCTATTATACCACTTTCAACTTGTTGCAATAAAGGACCCAACTTTTCATCTGATAAATACTTTTCCTTGATCTACTCCAACCACAGAGGCTTCACCTAAAGTTCCGCTAGCAGACTGCCATCCTCATACAAACTGAGATGAGCAAACATTGCTCTTAACTCCGATACAACCTTACGACTCAACGCGTCTGCCACTACGTTAGCCTTTCTAGGATGGTATTCAATTGAGAAGTCATAATCCTTTAACAGCTCCACCCATCTCCGTTGTCTCAAGTTCAACTCCTTTTGGGTAAGGAGATACTTAAGACTCTTATGGTCCGTATAAATGATCGACTTCTCACCGTAGAGATAGTGCCTCCAAATTTTTAAGGCAAACACCACCGCAGCCAACTCCAAGTCATGAGTAGGATAGTTGACTTCATGCGGCCTCAACTGCCGAGAAGCATAAGCTACCACTTTTCCACTTTGCATCAAGACACATCCTAAACCCGTATGTGACGCATCACAATGAACGGTAAACTCTTTTCCACCCTCGGGTTGAATCGATCGGGCGCTTAGTCGAGAATCTTCTTCGCCAAACTTTCTTGCTGTTTATCGGTCCATACATACGGTACTCCCTTTACAATGACTTAGTTAGTTGCGACAATCAATGAAAACCCCTCAACAAAGCGTCTATAATAACCAATCAAACCCAAGAAACTCCGAATCTCAGCCACTGACTTTGGCGGTTTCCAATCCAACACTGCCTCAACCTTCTGAGGATCAACTCTTATTCTATCGGCTGACACCACATGACCCAAGAAAGTCACTTCCTTCAACCAAAATTTGCATTTACTGAATTTGGCATAAAGTTGCTTATCTCGTAAAATTTGCAACACAATACGTAAATGTGAGTCATGCTCTTCTTCATTCCTCGAATATACCAAGATATCATCTATGAACACCACTACGAACCGGTCTAGATAAGGTTGAAAGACTCGGTTCATCATGTCCATAAATGTAGCTGGTGCATTAGTCAATCCAAACGGCATCACCAAAAACTCATAATGTCCATAACGAGTTCGGAATGCCATCTTATGAATGTCTGCCTCTTTCACCTTAAGTTGATGATAACCCAATCTCAAATCAATCTTGGAGAAAACTGAAGCTCCTTGCAATTGATCAAACAGATCGTCAATTCTCGGCAATGGATACCTATTCTTAATCGTCAACTTATTCAACTGCCTATAATCAATACACATACGCATTGACCCATCCTTCTTCTTGACGAACAAAACTGGTGCTCCCCACGGAGACACACTTGGTCGAATAAATCCCCGATCTAACAATTCTTGAATTTGAGCTTTAAGCTCCGCTAACTCCTTCGGTGCCATTCTATAAGGAGTAATGGACACCGGAGCCGTTTCGAGCAAAAGCTCAATGCCAAATTCTACTTCCGATCCGAGGTAGACCCTAAGTTCTTCGGGAAAGACATCTGAAATTCTTTCACCGCTTCTCACACCTTCCACCGATAAATCCTTGGCATCCAAAGCACTAACAAAAGCTAGGAATGCTCCATACCCTTTCCGCACCAACTTTTCTGCCTTTAAAGCAGATACCACATTTGCCAAAAAGTTCCTTCGCTCACCTATCATTACTACCTCCTCATTATGCACAGTCCTTATTGACATCCGCTTTTCAGCACAATCCAATTGCGCCCGGTGCTTCACCAACCAATCCATGCCCAAAATAAGATCAAACTCGCCAAAAGGCAATTCCATCAAATCCGCCAAAAATATTTCTCTTTGAATTTCCAAGGGCACGTCTCTAAACAATTTATTCATGATTATCGACTGTCCTAAAGGACTAATTACGGTCATCTCTCTACCGGTAATCTCAGATCTAATATTCAGGTTTCCGGTTATGGCACTAGCAACATACGAGTGTGCGGACTGATATCTATCAAAGCGATGAATGGTACATCAAAGATGAAGAACGTGCGATTATCACATCAGGTGCATCGCCATCTTCCCGACACCTAATCGCATAGACCAACCCCGGCTGTCTTACCTCCGTGTTACCTCTAAAGCCATTACCTCGACCCGGTGCACCTTGATCACGTCCAACACCATTACCACCACGACCTGATCCACGGCCTCTCGGTGGCTGCTGAGCACCTTTAGTTGGGAACATCGTGGTTACGAGCTTCCTGAGTCGTATCAATCCGTCGAGGGCAATTCTTATACTGATGATCCTTGGAACCATATTTATAGCAGGCACCAGTTTTCCTCCAGCATTCCCCGAGGTGTCGTCTCCCACAATCGGCACAGTCTCGACTCTGATTAGTAGTCACCCGTGCTCTAGCTTGAGCTGGCTCGTCATTCTGTGGCCTCTTCTGAAACCTTTTAGAAGAACCCGAGTACTTAAAATCCCTCTTGCCTCTGACTCTTTCTCGGTTCAGGCGTTCTGAGTTCTTAGCCTCTTTGGCTATCTTGGCTTTCTCTATAAGTGAGGCAAAAGTCCGTACTTGTTGTGGGGCTATCAGTGCCCGCAACTCGTCATTCAGCCCATCTTCAAAGCGTACACAACGCTCATGATCATTCGGCACTATTGTGCGAGCATAACGACTCAAACGAAGAAATTTTGCCTCGTAAGCTGCCACCGTCTTACTTCCTTGAACCAAATTCAAGAATTCCTTCCTCCGGGCATCTACATAACTTGTCCCAACGTACTTCCCTTGAAAAGTAGCTTTGAAGAAATCCCAAGTAACCAATGCAGCCTCGGTGCCTTCTCGAACAGTAAGCCACCATTGATATGCCTCGTCCCTTAACAAGGACACAGCTCCTCTTAGCTTTTGCTCGGCGGTGCACTCCAAATCATTCATAATCCGCTCTACAGCCTCGAGCCAATATTCCACAACATTCGGAGCTACACCAGAGACACCTCTAAAAACCTCGGCACCACTTAACTTGAGTCGTTCCGATATTGAACCACGAACTGCTGGACCAGTTCTAGTCCTAGCAACCCTCTCTAGGACTCGCAACATTGCTTGAGTCAAAGCATTGCCCTCTCTCGTATGATCAGGTGATCCAGTCTCACTCCTGAGTGACGTAGGTGCATCCATTTCCGGCATATGACCCGGCGCTTCAGACGTAACACCTCGTCCTCTACCATGACCACGTCCACCGCGTCCACGACCACGTCCTCTAGTGCTCATAATGACTAATTCAATTTAATCTGATTACAAGTTTTATGAATCAGAATACTATTTCAGTGTTTATTAACGATATTTTATGAGATATAAGAGATAAAGTTGTTTTCACAATCACTACCTATAGTCTCAATCTCTACCGGTTTCAACACCTAAAACTAGAAGTTCTAGAGTGTTCCTATGATCATTTCACAATAGTAAATATTTAATATACAAATACTTACTTGACTTGGTGCCGGATGCTCGTGGTGCCATACTACCTTTAAAACATAAAATCTAAAAATTTAAGCGCTTTTTAAACAAAAATTGTTGTTGAACCCAAACCACAAATAGTTTTTGAAACCGGGCTCTAATACCATAAAATGTAACACCCCAACCCCGCCTACGCGTTAAGACCAGACTTGGCATGCCACATAAAACGAACTTACACTTAAGCATCAATGTTTTTAATAAAAACAATTCTTGAAAATGATTTGAAGTTGGAGTTTATCAAAAATCGAGATTTATTTGAACACCATGTTTTTTTTAAAACATAAGAATTTACAAATTTGATTTTCAGAGAAATAATTGGTTAAAAACTTTAATAATTGGTTGAAATAAATTTATAAAAGAGTTTTCACAAAATTTTACGAGTACGTGATATAAAAAAAAAATCCTCTTTTTATACGCAAGTTTAAGAAAAACATTTATAAAAGATTAACAACCCCATTAAAGTAGCTAAAACATATTAAAATCCATCCACGCATAAAAATCCATAAAAATAATACCAGAGGCCTTATTACATCGCAATTGAAATAGTACTTAAATAAAAATACTTAAAAGAAGTTCAAAGTTTTTATAACTCATCATTCATAGTATGGCCTCCACACGAAGTCATCCTCAGCCCAAGCCTCCATCAATTATCATTACCTGAGAAGGGGTAAAAAAAAACGGGGTGAGTTACTTAGAACTCAATGTGTAACCCACTTACCGTGTTCACTGGGCCAATACCTTTTAAGCAATTAGATGGGCTTGAGCCCATTTACAAATGTACAATGCATATATATAAATCAAGTATAAAAATTAATGCATGTGTTATGCAATTCCCAACCAAGCCTAATTTCCATCCGCTACACACCCCCGTACCAACCAACACACCTGTGGGGATCAAGTCAACCCACCCCGCCAACACACCAATAGCATGCATTAAGCCAGATATAATATTTGTGGCAACAGGCCATTTATAATATTTGTGGCAGAGCCACCAAACTAGATATTTGGCAACAGGCCATTTATAATATTTGTGGCAGAGCCACCGAACTAGATATTTGGCAACAGGCCTTTCTTCTCTTCGTCATTTATCCCAACCCATGCAGTCATGTATATATATAATGCGTAACAATATATTCATGAGATAAATTTCAACAAAAAGCCCATATTACAAATTATCAATTTGGCCCATTAGTCAAAAAAAAACAATTTGGCCCTTTTAACGAACTAGCCAACCTTGGCCCATTTACGATCTAGCGATTTCTTGGCCCATTATACACATGTGGCTTTTTTCCACAATTTTCACACTTTTGCCGATTTATCAAATAATCATGTGGCCCAAAATATCATTTTTTTTAAGATATAGCCCATTGAGGGCAAAATCGTAATTTTTCCACAATCTTAATACCGGTTTCATGCATTCACACAAAAAGTGCTAATATATCGTATTTTTAAATTTTACCGACTTTACGATTTTTATTCTATCGCTTACGGTAATATAACCCATGAGATACGTGTGAAGTTACACACCTAATTACGGTGAAAACTATACTTTCCCGCTCGTCGATACCTAAATATATGTCACTCTTGATTAGAACACTAATAGTTAATATAAAACTATTCTAATGATTAACGATCTAGATCCTTACCCTCAGAATCTCGAATGATAACTATTTGCGATTTCTCCCCGATTGATGGTTCATAACCCGATGAAGAACCACGAACAAATAATGGCTCAGGAGTACGAATGACTTCAAATAATTGATTTTCGCCGGATGAGGGTCCACAACCCGGTGGAAAATCTCGGATTGCTGAAACAGTCCTTCGTTTGAATTTAGGGGGAATAGCGGAACCGCCCCTCTTCCGAACACTATTAACAATCCTTTTCATCCCTATCTTATTTGTCTCTATTGAAAAAAGATTATTAGTCCTACTATATATCGGAAATTTAATACTAATGGCTTAAAAGAGCGAACTCGACTTACCTTAAAATCCCGAGTGATTTCCAAAGGATTCCTTGACAAATATGTTCCAACTCGAATGGCTTTACGAAGTCTTCGAAAATGTGATGATTCGACCCACCACTATCTCACTATAACAAAATAACGAAAGAAATTATCTAAGAAAAATGAATAATGGTTTCGATCAAAAAGGCTCTCCTTTACCACACTTAAGGTTCGGCCAAAACAACCCATAAACCAACATAAGAACCAAAAAGAAAGCTCTTACCTATTGTTTAAACGAGGGTTGAAAGAATAATCAACAAGACAATATAGATGAATAGAAGATTCGGCTTTGAAGGGAAAATTGAAGAAAATGGGATTAGTATCATTCGCCATGAGAGAAAAATAATGAAGAAAATATTTGAATGATAAATAAAAATGAGGAAGAAAAGAGAATGGAGAGAAGGTGTTATAATTCGGTTTTCAAAAGAAGAAAAGAGAAGGAGAAAAGAGATGAGTTTAGGAACAATATGCATTCGGCAATGGGGAAGGAGAAGGAAAAAGGAATGGCTTTTTGTGTTGGTAGTTTCGGCACTAGGAGAAAGACACACAATGGGATACTAGAGTGATAAGCAAAAATGACCAAATGGTCAAAAAGAAATGCCTAAATGAAACTCAACAAAGTTGTTTTCTCCAAGCTAAAGACACATTCGGCTATGAGAGAAAGGAAATGATAGGAAAGATGTTTTGGATGAGCAAAAATTATGACCAAAAGAATTCTAACAAGCTACCATCCTACCCCAAACTAACCACCAAATTTCGGCTCCCCCATTTTGTCCATAATGCCATCCAAATACATGGTAAAAATGGCCATGCAAAAGTTTCCAAGACAACTTCCTTGTATCATGCCTTGTGTTCCTCCACTTTCCAAAGCTTTAGAATCCTATCCCCAAAATCAAGTTAATTCTATCCCTTAATTCAAGCTTGCCTTTTCCCTTAGTCTACTTCCCATAAAAGAATTTGTCCAACCTTACCATAAGTAAAGCTTGACCGACACATGCCATACAAGTACAAAAATAAAAGTCACCTAAATGCTATCCATGGGATTCGAACCTCTCCCCTCAAGCAATCACTCATGCGCCAACACCACCTTGCTACTAGCTCATCTTATGCTAGCTTTCGTCACTTAAATTAACTTAAGCATCATAATCACTTGATCCACTTCAATAAAATACTCACTACTAAAATTTATTCTAGTTCCGAATAATCCCGAGCCTTCTCAAGACTATATTAAGCATGCAAAAATTTAATCATACACAAGCTAAACACCAAAACATGCATCATAATGATACTCAAATTTTTAGGATGTTACAACACCATTTGTGGACAAGCCACCACATAATTGCCGATAAACGACCACATAACTCATTGTGGACAAGCCACCACATAATTGCCAATCACGACCACATAATCGCAGATAAACTGCCACATAACTTCCACCTTTCACAAAACCCACCCCATGCATGTGATATGGCCATTTTCAAATTTAGCACATGTAATCACTTTTCGCATTTCTCATGTAGTCATTCTCATAGTCGCGTATTTCTCAATTTTACACATTTGCAGTAAACTTGCTCACATTTTCATATATCACATAATATTCACTTTTTATTCACTTTAGCATGCTTTAATATATTTTCATATTAAATCATGGATTTGATCACACACACACACACATACACACACACACACACACATATATATATATATATATAACACATATTTAGATCATCACATATCAATAAAGCTATGTATCTGTAACAACCTATTTTTAGTCAAATCTGAACAGTGGCTTTGGGACCACAAATTTGAGGTCAAAATAATTATTTTATTATTAAATTGAGGTCTACAGCATGATAGTTTGATTGTGTAAAAATTTCATTAAGAAATTTTATCGTTTGAGTGCTCAATTTGATAAAAAGGACTAAATTGTATAAAGTGTAAAATTTGAGTTCTATTAGCTAAAGGTATCTAATAGCTATAGAACCTTAAAGTGAAGGTATTTATTTGGTAAATAGCCCATTAATATGTTAGTGGATGATAATGGCTTGGTAATTTTGAAATTTGTGATAATTTTTAAGGTTAATTTTGGTAATTGGTAATTAATGTTAACATAAATAAAACAAAACAAAATTTTTATCTCTTATCATCTTTTCCAACCGAAACTAGGGCATAAGGAAGCCATTTTTTTAAGCTTCAATATTCGGCCAAGGCATTTTTGTCCAATTAGGTATGATTTTTGTCCCATTTTTAATGATTTCTATGTTTTCGAAATCGTTCTAACTTAATCTAGCTAGCCTAGGGGCTAATTTGCAAAAATGTTAAAGGTTAAGGGTTTTACCATTGATGAATATGTGTGTGTTTTGATGTTTGATGATAGAAAATGAATGGTTGTTGTTAGATAAACCACATTTGTTAAGTGATTTTTGATAAAATTGTCAATTAGGGATTAAATTGTGAAATGTGATAAATTGTGTGGTAAATGTGTGAATAAATGAAAAATATGGGATACTATGATAATAGGAGAAATTTGGCTAGCATGGGTAGGGACCTAATTGCATGAATTTGTATTTTTATGAGCTAAGGACTAAATTGTAAAGAAGTTGAAATAGTAGGGGCAAAAGTGTAAAGTTGCCGTAATTTGAAATTTGGATTAAATTGAATAGAATGATAATTAAATAAGTTAAATTTGATTATATATAGATCAAGAAAAGCGAAGTTTGGATCTAGATCGGGGGAAAAACAAAGTTTTGGCCTAGTCGATCTATTTCGTCTTTTTTTTGTGAATCGAGGTAAGTTCGTATGTTAATAAGCATTAATATAATTGTGTTTTAAATGATTTACTATTGAAATAATTGTGAATACGACCTTACAGATATGTTTGACGAAGATTCAGCAAAGTGAAATCCCGGTTGAACCTTAGGAATAGATTAGGATACGAATGACATGTCATTAAGGGTTATGTATTTTGGGTGCTAGTTCGTACGTCCTACCGGTGGCTGAGTTATCCGTCATGTGTTGCAGGTTCTCATCAGCTTGTGTGAGCAGCACTGTGTAGCTACGTCATGACCGTTAACCTGTGTGAGCAGACCCGTTGATAGCTCGAGAGTGAGCATTATATGAGATATGAGATTGAGATAGCTTTGACTATGTATTGGCACTTAGGGTGCGAGATTCCCGAGTATTCGATATTATTCCAAATGGTTCAACGGGTATATCAAGGATATGGATGTGTATGAGATTGATACGAGTTAGTACAGGTATGTACATAAACCATACAAGCATTGAATCAAAGAAACTTGTGAATTTCATATCTAACCTTGTAAATGAATATGTGATAGGTTTGTGGATCAAAATGAGTTAATTGCTTAAATTGTGTATATATATATGGTAAGTTTTACTTTAAGCATACGAGCTTACTAAGCTTTATAGCTTACTTTGTTTACTTTTTCGTGTTTTATAGTGAATATCGAAGCAAGCTCGGATTCGTCTGAGATCTCCTCACACTATCAAGCTATCACTTTGGTACTTTTGAACTTATGTATTTGGTTATATGGCATTTATAGGAGTTTTGGTCATTATGGTATATATGTTGGTAATGGATTTAGCCATTTGATTTAGCTTGCAAATGATGAATGCTTGATTATGTGTATAGCCATGTAATTAGGCTTATTTTGGCATGCTTGGTGATGTATATATATATATATGTGCAAATGGCTTTTGATATGTTGTGTGTATTTGCTATATAAATGCTTGTGGTGAATTGGTATTTGGAGTACCAAATGGTTGAAATGAGATTGGTATGTTTGTGGTTTTAGGTAAAGTGATGTATAATTGAAAGTTACCATATTGATGATTTGAGAATGTGAATTTGGTATGAAATTGAATGGCTTATTGTGATACTTGTGTATCTTGTGATTAATAGTATGGATTTAGCATGAATTAGGCTTGGTTGAGGTTGGTTTGAATGCCTATTTATGCCATATTATGTGCCATTTGGTTTGTGTAGGTAAATGCAAGATTGGGTGAGAAAGATAGCTTGAAAAATAGCATATTTTTGTCCACACGGGAAGAGACATGGACGTGTGTCTCAGCCGCGTGTGCCACATGGTCAGGTGACACGGCCATGTGTCCTCGGGTGTTTAATCAGAAACCAAGTCAGTATGCTCCACACGGCCCAACACATGGTCGTGTGACTTGGCCGTATGGCATAAGTCAGTATACCTTACAGTTTTGGCACGGTCTAGCATACGGCTGGCACACGGGCGTGTGTGGCCATTTCATAGGGCAAATGAGCTAGTTACACGGGCGTGTGTGTTGGCCGTGTGACCCAAGTCAGAGAGTTACATGGGGTCGGACACGGGTTGGGACACGGCCATGTGATCCCATTTCGAATGTCCACACGGCCAGTGACACGGGCGTGTCTTTAGCCGTGTGAGACACACAGCCAGGCCACACGGGCGTGTGTCCTCTGTATTTTGAAAAATTTTCTAAGTTTTTCAAAAATTTCTCGAGTTATCAGTTGAGTCCCGAACCACTTGTAATGCATGATTTGGGCCTCGTAGGCTCGTACTAGGGACAATGTGATGGTTTATGAATGATTTTTATTTGGAAATGGATGATGTATGTAAAATGTATGATTATTTATGAATTAAGTCTGGTAATGCTCCGTAACCGTATTCCGGTGACTGATAGGGGTAAGGGTGTTACATTTATTGGTATCAGAGCTATTGCTTAGTCGATTCTAGGACTAACGTAACGTATGTGAAAGTCTAGCTATAGATGCCATATATAACCTGTGATAGTGTGATATCTCCTGACAGTTTAAATTTTGTTTTCATATAGTAATGGATCCCAATCGAGCAATGGCTGCTGATATTGAAAGAATGCGCCAGCCTCCGTTCACAGAGTAGCGCAGTCTGAGTCGAGACCTGTGTCTGGGAGTCAGGGAGGAGAGGCCAAAGAAACCTTCTTCCAAATGATGAATGAATGGTTCACTGAGTTTGTCTAAACTAATCCGGCTGCTCAGTAACCTCCACCCCCACCTATTCCCCAATCAGTTCCCATAGCTCCTCAAGGTTTGGAACCTTTAGGTTTAAGTAACCTGCATGTTGATAAAATTCGAAAGTAAAAAGCTGAAGAGTTTAGAGCTACTGTTGATGAAGAGAGAGCTGAGTTTTGGCTTGAGAATACAATTCGAGTATTTGATGAACTATCTTGCACGCCAGCTGAATGTGTAAAATGCGTCGTATCACTTCTGAGAGACACTGCATATCAGTGGTGGAATAGTTTGATATCTGTGGTGCCGAGAGAAAGAGTCACGTGGGAATTCTTTCAAACCGAGTTCAGAAATAAATACATAAGCCAGTGGTTTACTGATAAAAAATGCAAAGAATTTCTGGAACTAAAACAGGGTTGAATGTCTGTGACCGAGTACGAGAGAGAATTTGTGAGACTCAGTAAATATGCCCGAGAATGTGTTTCCACTGAGGCAATTATTTGTAAGCGATTTGAAGACGGGTTGAACGAAGACATTAGACTTCTAGTCGGGATTCTAGAATTGAAAGAATTTGTTGTGTTAGTTGGCAGAGCTTACAAAACCGAGGAATTTGGCAAAGAAAAGAGAAAAGCTGATTTCAAGGCTAGAGATTTGAGAAAGAAGTCAATAAGTAAACCCTATCACTCTTCCTCAAAGAAATCACGGGATTTGTATAGTCGTTCGAATGCTTCAGTGGGGTATTCTAATAGAGATTGTGGAAAGCAATATACAAGTCCTAAAACTCAAACCACTTCAGTATCGAGTGTTGGTAGTGTTAGAACCATTAAACCCGAGTGTCAACAGTGTGGAAGACGGTATTTTGGAGACAGCTGGATGAATAACAAAGCTTGTTTCAAATGTGGCTTGCAAGATCATTTTATTCGGGATTGTCCTGAGTTACCAGAGAAAGACAAATTTTTGAACAGAAGACCAAGCAATACAGTTGCTAGATGGAGACCACCTAGAAATACAGGAAATGTGACTAGTAGTAAAAGTGCGACAAGGACTCTATTGTGAGATCTGAAGTTCAAGCACCAGCCAGAGGTTACACTATTCGCGCCCACGAAGATGCGTCGTCACCAAATGTTATCATCGGTACATTTTCTCTCTATGACACTAATGTAATTGCCTTGATTGATCCTGGATCGACTCATTCATATATCTGTATGAATCTAGTGTCTAGTAAGAGTCTGCCTGTTGAGTCTACCGAATTTGTGATTAAAGTATCAAACCCTTTAGGCAAGAATGTCTTAGTTGATAAAGTTTTCAAGAATTGTCCTTTGATGACTCGGGGTTACTGTTTTCCAGTTGATTCGATGCTTTTACCGTTTGATGAATTTGATGTGATTTTGGGTATGGATTGGTTGACTCTGCATGATGTTGTTGTGAATTGTAGACGAAAGACTATTGAATTTTAATGTCAGAATAATGAAATTATTTGAATTGAATCTGATGAGTCGAGTGAGTTACCTATTATGATATCGACGATGTTAGCTCAGAAATATGTGAGAAAAGGTTGTGATGCTTATCTTGCCTATGTACTGGATACAAAAGTGTCTGAATCGAAGATTGAATCGGTACCAGTGGTTTGTGAGTATTCAGATGTGTTTCGAGAAGAATTACCTAGGTTAACACCGATCAGAGAGGTCGAGTTTGCTATTGAATTAGTACCGGGAACATCACCAATATCGATAGCTCCGTATAGAATGGTGTCAAAACCATTTTTAAGTTATGAAAAAACGGGGATCGACTTTAAAACGAAAATGGAGTCGCCACCAATCCCTTTTTGCTTAGGTGTGATCGGATCACCTTATAAAACGCTTTATTTCAAGACATTGATTTTGGCCTACGAAATTCAAGAGAAAGGGTTCGGGAGTTGGTTACGTACGAGGAAGGATTAGCACCCTCGTAACGCCCAAAATCAGTACCGGATCGATTAGTTATTGTCCTAATGTCAAAAATTTGAAAAGATTTGAAAACATGATTTCTTTAAAAACTTGAACAATTTGAGTTGGAATTTGAGATTCCTTTGTTCCGAAAGCATACAAACATCACATTCAGCACGTTAGGACATGATGTTTTAAACCCTCGTAACCAAAATCATCTCATGATTTACAAAATTCATTAAAAGGATATTTAGTTATTTGGACGAACGAAAAACTGAAACCCAGCACGTTAGGGCACAATTTCTCGAACTTCCAAACACGAAACATTGCCTTGTTTTTTGAAATCCTTATCTTGAGAAAACGAAATGTCACATCCAGTACGTTAGGACTGTAACGCCTCGAATTTGGGCCTAGAAGAATTGGGCTTTGGGTTTTGGGTCTCAGAAAAATTTTAAGTGAGCGAGAAAATGACAACTTGCATGTGGGCTTTGAGGGTTAATGAATTTGGAGTGTCTAGGGGTGTTGGAGTGGTTCTGGGATTAAGTAAGGGTATAGGAAAAAATTTGGGTTTAGCCCCAAGGGAACTGTGACTTTAGTTAGTAGGCCTTTTAAATAAATGAAGAAGAAAAATGACACAAAAGAGCTTGTGGTGTAGTGGCAAAGTGGCGCCACTTAGAGAGCAGGGAGGTGGCGTCATTAGCAGGCAAGGGAGTCCAAGGTTCGAGTAGTGGCATGGTATTTTGTTGGAGATTTAATTTTTGCCTTCTAAATGGTTAGTAGTGGCGTTGGATGTGAACTTTGAAGGAAGTGTTCATAAGAGAAAATTAAGGAAGGGATAATGTAACATCCCGAAATTTGGGCCTAGTAGGATTGGGCCCATTGGGCCTTGAGCGTAGAAGCGTTTTAAAATTTTGAGAACAAGAGAACGACATTATTTCAAGTTGGACTTATTAAGAAGGTAATTTTGGAAAGTTACGAGGTTTCTATGAAGTTCTGGGTTCAAGTTGGGCCTTAGTAAAATTTTGTGTTTAAGCCTATTAAGGAGAGATAGTAAGTGGAATCAAGGCTTATGGAAATAAAAGAGTAAATTGCTAGCATAAATAAGCATATGGCGAAGAGGTTATGGTGCCACATGTAGTACCTTGAGGGAAGAGGTTCGAATCACTTTGTGTGCAATTTTGACTTTTATTTTTGCATTCCTTCCGTAGTGTCGGCCAAGGTATATATATGGCAAGGTTGACTTCTTTATTTTTGGTATGGTGGCTAAAGGAATTAAGGAAAGGTTGAGGTTGGGGAAAGGAATCAAAAGGAAAAGGCAAGTAAGGGGAACAAGTGGCTTATTTCATGGAGAATGTTATGGAAAGTATGGTTGGCAAAATTTTGACCCTTATGGCTATGCATGTGGACGGTTTTGGGGGTAGATAGGTAGCTGAAATTTTACTTTGGCTTTTGGTAAGGTTTTGGTATTGTTTTGGCCAAAAATCCCATTTGCAACATTGTGTCATTTTCTCCCAAATTGCTACTCTCTTTGCCGAAATCTTCTAGCACAATAGTGCATTTTTTCTTCTCTTTGGATTGGTCACATATTCATCTTTTGTCCATCTTCCTTGATAGCCAAAAACTTCAAGTTGATATTAAACAAATTCTTCTTCTTTCTTCTTGATTGATGAAACTCTAAAGCCATTAGTGAGTACTTTTCTTTCTTTGTTTTGTCGAAACCACCTAGCCTAATTGATCATCTTCTCCATCTTCCAAGTTGGGTTTTTCTTTCTTGATTAAACCGGGTAAGTGTTTTTATTCAAATCTTTTCATTCTTTTTCTCTTTAGCCGAATGAGAGTCCCTCATTATTTGGTTGTTTCATCTTGATTCTAAAATCGAAATGGTGTTCTCCCTTACTCCCTCACATCTTGATAATCTTTTATTTGTAGTATTCTAGTGGATTGGCTGAATACCACATCATTGCCTAATCATTTCTAGCCCTAAGTCAAACGGTGGAAATTGGATCCAATATCGATAAGGTAAGGAGTTCTTCATGGATTATTTGAAATCGTTCTTTATTCGTTTAAAGGATAATAGTGGTTGTGACTAATCGATTATGTTTTAGGAACGAAATCACTCGATATGTTCTACCTTCGAACATAGTGGTAAGTGATTCAAGTGTAAGTGATACGAAATCTTTTGGAAATCCGAGGCTAACTTTTGGTTGGTATTGTTCTAGGTCATCGACGAGTGGTTCTTTAGGAAATCAAAATCAGGTGTGTAATCCCGTACCTTCCGAATACATGTTTGACATGGTGTGTAATCTCACATCTCTTTGAAAGTTTGTATGATATGTTCAGTGATTTGGTCAAAATACCGAAGAAAACAGAAAACCGGCATCCGTGATCACTCGGGCGTGCGTATGATCGTAGTGGTAATCGTATTTTGTAATAAAATAGTTTTGGTTAGAAGCAGTGACGTGTTTTTGAAAAATCACGAACAATAGGAGAAAATGAATTACAAAGTGAATAAGATATCTAATTAAAGCTTACTGTGTCTATTTTGATATGGAAGAAACGGAGAAGGAAAAAGAATTCTATATTTGGAGATATCTTAATTTTAGTGAGACTGGTTCTGAATGACTTCGTGGTTCCCTGATCTGTCTTAGAAAAATTGTATAAAATTTTACAAAGTGAATTATGAGTTATAGTTTATATGTACAGATTCCTTAGTGAGTCTATTTTCAATAGAAACAAGTGGGAGCAACATATGGAAACTGTACAGTGAGATATTTGAATTTTGGATAAGAGAGGTCAGAATCGTTGGTTAGTGAAACAAGGGAATCTTTAAGGAATAAACTGTACTAAATGGTTAAGCCAAAAATTCTGGAAAAATTATAGTAAGAAGATATATGAGTCTAGTCTCAAGGAAAATTGACGGAGTTAGATTTCGAGATTCCTAAATCAAGTTATAGTCAATTTAGTTAGTACGAAGCAGATGGACAGTTTCGATTTTTATGCTCCACATTAGTAGTTAAGTCTAGGTTGCGAAATTTCCAAAATACCCTTAGGTTGCGAAATTACCGAATTACCCTTAGTGGGTAAATTATTGAAATTACGAAAATGCCCCTATGGGTCGAAATTATGAAAATGCCCCTATGGGTCGAAATTAAGAAAATGCCCCTATGGGTCGAAATTACGAAAATGCCCCTAAATGGCCGAATTACGAAATTGTTATATGGGCCAATTTGATATTTTGATAAATGGGCCGACCTGATATTTTGCTATATGGGCCAATCTGATATTTTGATAAATGGGCCGATCTGATATTTTGCTATATGGGCCAATCTGATATTTTGATAAATGGGCCAATCTGATATTTTGATAAATGGGCCAATCTGATATTTTGATAAATGGGCCAATTTGATATTTTGATATATGGGCCAGTCTGATATTTTGATAAATGGGACGATTTGATATTTTGCTATATGGGCCAATTTGATATTTTGATAAATGGGCCAATCTGATATTTTGATAAATGGGCCAATCTGATATTTTGCTATATGGGCCAATCTGATATTTTGCTAAATGGGCCAAATCTGATATTTTGCTTAATGGGCCTTTTGATTAATTGCTGTAATGGGCCATAATTTTGTAATAAATATCTGAATAAATTGTTGTGAATGGCTATGCATTATATACATGATTTGCATGGGATGGGATAATGATGAAGAGAAGTTCGTAGCTCTGCACATAATTCGTGGCTCTGCCACAAATATGAAAAATGGCGATGCCATGTAAATTCTGTTAATCTAGTGGCTTGTCCACAAATCTGATATAAATGGCTTAATGCCTACGTTTGGTGTGTTGGCGGGGTGGGTGACTAAAGCTCCCCACAGGTGTGCTGGTTGGTACGGGTGGTGTGTAGCGGATGGAAAACTAGGTTTGGTTTGGGAATTGCATATCATATGCATATTATATTTGATACATTATTGTTGTTGTAAATGGGCTTAGGCCCAAAATATTGCTAATTGGGTTCCAGCCCAATGAATAACGGTAATGGGATTTCACATTGAGTTCTTGTAACTCACCCCCCTTTCTCTTAACCCTTGTAGGTTATGCTTGATGATTTGGACTTGGGCTATGGATGACTCGAGGGAGGCCATACTTCAGAAATGGTTTATTTGGACTTTAGACTTCTTTCTCGTTTATTTTATTACTTTACTAGTTTGGGTTAAATGTTGTAATAAGGCCTCTAGACTATTTTTATTTTGCTTTTTGGTTGGGATGTTTTTATTATTTTTGTTAAATTGTTTAAAAAGGGGAATTTTCTAAAAACTTAAACAACGGTTTCCAAAATTGATTAACAAATGGATTTCAAAATAAACTTTTACAAATATTTTTAACACGGATATTTTCTCTCGAACTATTAACAATATTTTCAAAGGACTTGGATTCTCTTTCGAATTTTCAATGTCGTTTTCAAAAGTCACGGTTTTGTAAGATCATTAGTTTCGATTATCGATTTATCAAACAACCTCTCAAAATACTTGTATTTTATCTACGTTTCCGCAACGTTTTCAAAATGCTTCTGCAATTCTATTTATAAACGTCACATTTTCGTAAATTGTTTATTTCAAATATGCTTCCGCAAACGAAAAGGGTTTTTAAAGATTATTATGTTTTCAAGTAGTTAACAATTGCTTAAGTGTTTTTGGTTTTAACAAAGAGGCTGTATTTCTCAAGCAAGTTTTTAATAATCGCAAAGATGGTTTTTACTTCCATGTGACACACCAGATTCGGTCCTAACTTCTAGGCCGGGTTCGGGGTGTTACAGATAAAGGAGCTTATCTTAGAGAAAATTTAGGATGAGATTGAGGAGTTATCAGGGAGAAAAGTTAGGAGCTGAGAAGTGTGAAGAGTTGGTGCCGTTTTGGGAAGTGGGAAGTGTATAAATTCGGCTTAGGAGGGTAAGTGACTGCCGTTTTTGGGTCTTTTAGGGGGTATTACAAATTTTCATTGTGGCTTTCGGCATTTGGAGAGTTTTGCAAATAGGTCAGTCTTTCTTTTCTTGACCGAGTATCCTGTAGTTACCCTCACGCAAGCACATTTGATCTTTTCTTTTCTCCCCCTCATTCTGTTTCTTCCATTGCCGAAAAACCATCATTCCTTTTTGCCGAAATCCTTATTGGTGTTGTGTTCTTCTTCTTTCTCTGAAAGCCGAATACTCCCTTATAATCGAATAGCCCTATCTTTTTGTCGATTCCTTGTTGTTTTTCCTCCCTCCATCACAAATCGGTTGCTGTTATCTACTCTTAATCAAGGTGTAAAAGCCGGAGGGCTATCTAACTCTTTCTTGTCATTAACCCTGTATTAACAAGGGTAGTGTTCAAAGATCGCAAGCGTGGTAAGGATCGTTAGCAAAGTGGTAAGTGTTCTCGTCTCAGTTATGGATTCGTGGATGGCCGAATGTAAGTATGGCTTATAGAGGTGACTTATGTGGAATATGAGTCACTTGATTTTGATGATATATGTTTGGCTGCAGATCTAGGGGATATTCGCAAATAGTAGCTAAGGAATGGCTACTAGAACTGGTGGCACACGGTAAGGTTACAGTGAGGTTTCGGGTTTTGATAAAGTGTGTATTAAGCCATGATTAATCGTTAAGTGATGTCTATTGTAGGTTCGTGATTAAGGGGTTTGCAGCACACGTTATTACCAGGTGTGTACAAACACTACACGCACACGATGGCGGCAACACCGAAAAGCCGAAAAGCCGAAAGTGGCTAAATGGGCCTGCCGAGCTCGTGGGCCCAAATCGGCAAGGATTGATATGTGTATTTGAATAATGAATTGACATGAAAGGGTTGTATGGTTTGATTATAATCGAGCCTAATGGGCTATATAAACATGATCGGGCCTAATGGGCCATATAAACATGAATGGGCTTAGTGGGCCTTATGGGATTTTAGAAATGTATGCTAGGGTTTAATGGACTCTAGGCCTAGTTCTGATAAACTCTTAAAATTGCATAAGACTTAATTTATTAATCAAACATGTCTGTGGACAAGTCGATTAGTTAGAGTGTGGTAACCGACATATGCATGTCTAGGATTGGATCGAGGGAGAGCTTGGTACTTAAGTGGTCCTAGTGACCCACCTCCTATTCTCTGAGATCCTACCTGGTGCATAACTAAAACCTGAGATGAAAGAAATTATGGAAATACCCCTGTAGGGTAGAATTACGGAAATAACTCTGTAGGGTAGAATTACGGAAATACCTCTGTAAGGTAGAATTACAAAAATACCCCTGGGTAGTGAAATGACTAAAATACCCCTAGGTGCTTAATGTGTGAAAATGTGTATGTTGCATTCATGAAATATATGTTGCGCTTGGGTGGGTTTGATGATACGGAGGAAGATATGTGAGGATCGCATAGTCGCTTGACGATCGTGGATCCACCGGTGGCTTTAAGCCCATTATATGCTTAGCAGCCTTGCTACAACGTTTGAGTAGTGCCGCTGTTGGTGCTACCTTTGGAGTGTAGGGCTGGGTGGGTTGATATTTATATCCCCACAGGAGTGTAGGGTTGGTACGGGTGGAGTGCAGGGTTGGATTTGGGATGGGTGCATTGCATTCATGTGATATTGATATGATATGAGGTCATTGTGGGCTAAGGCCCAAGACCACCGATTTTGATAGGGCTTAGGCCCAACGTGATAATTGCATGTTGATTTGATTACCAAGGGTCGTACACACTGAGTTTCGAAACTCACACCCTTTTTATTTAATGTTTCAGGTGACCTCGATGCGCGGTTCGATGTGGAAGAGGACTCGGAGGTTGTCACACTACAAGCTACTTAGAAGTTTTTCTTTATTTGTTTCGAATAACTCTATTTTAATTACTTTATTCTCCTTGGGATGTAATAAGGCCGTGTACCTCCAATTTGATTTTACATTTGGGTTTTAATTATTGTTCTACTGTTTAATCATTCAACTTAAATAATTTTTTTTTAAAAATCTTAAACTTAAGCAAAGTCGTTTTGGAATCGTCCTTTTTAACTTTTCTTTAGAAGGGTTTCAATGAAAACAACGTTTTCGCTAAAACACTTCAATGTGGCACGCCGGATTCGGGCCTAACTTCTGGGCCGGGTTTGGGGTGTTACAAGGACACAACATTTTCAAATTCCCGAGAAAAAGTTTTTTTATTTGAAACTCATGTGTTTTAATTTGAAATGGGTGCTCGATTACTTAGATTCAACGAGAAAAATTGGAACCCAGTAAGTTAGGGCACAATCTTCTCGAAGCTCCCAAATACCGAGTATTGTCTTTATTTTTTAAAGTTTTTTTTTTGAATTTGAGTAAAAAGAGATGCAATGTCAAAATGATGTATAAATAAAAAATATTGATAAAAATAATATGAAAATACAGATATACAGTTTATTGAACACATAATGAAAATGACCACATAATATACATTATCTAAGAAGCTAATATTAATAACTAAAGTCAAATGCATCAAAAGACATATACAACAGTTTAGATCTACGAAACAAATTGAGATGAAATGTAAAACAATTTGAAAACAATAATAAATGAGTTCAAAATAATAATGTGAGAAAAGAATCTGAAAATTAATAATATGTAAAATGATTTTTTTTAGAAAAAAAATATGACGAAATCTAAAATAAATAATGTATAAAAAAACAAAATAAATCACATGAAGAAAAGTTCAAAATAAAAAATAAAAATATTTAAAATAATAATATGTATAAGAATTTGAAATAGATATTATATAAAAACTTGGAATAAACAAATAAAATAGAAATTTGTAAAAATGAAAATAAAATAAAAAATGATAAGTAAATAAACAAACGAATAAATATTAAGTATTTAGCAAATTAATTTAATAGTATGATAATAAAACAAATACATAAAATAAAAAAAATTATATAATAATAATATTAAGCTAATTAATTTAATAATAAAATAACCAAAAATAACAAAGAAGGGACGAAATTATAATTCGAGTAATATTTTAGGGAAGATTTTAAAAATAGGCAAAAAGATAGGGCTGATTAAGGGCTTGATTAATATGCGCGCGAGAGTGTAGGGACTAGAAAGGAAAATTTTCCTTTTTTCGTGTGCCTTTATTTAAACCGTGGATCGAAATGAAACAAAGGTAAAAATAACGGGCAAAATAAAAAAAAAACACAAAAGAAAGAAATGGATCGAATTTAAATAACATAAAAATGCAGAAGGGCTTGATGCGCAAATAGCCTATTTTTAAACAAAACGCGCGGATCCTTCGGGTCGGGTCAACTGCTTGCGGATCCTGGGTGAAACGGCGTCGTTTTGGGCTATTGAGGCTAGCCCCAAAACGGCGCCGTTTTAGATGCTTATAAAAGCTAACTTTTCTCAAAAATTTTCATTTTTCTCTCGCTTTAAAAAAAAACCAAACGCTCTCCTCTCGCATTTATTTTTGGCGGAAACTCGGTGAAATTTCTGCGCGATCATCACCGCCACCGCCACCGTCACGCGTGCCGAAATTAAAAAAACAGGTAATTTTTTTCCTTTTTTTACACTGTATATTATAATATTATCTGTGTGGTTTCAAAAAAAGAAAAAAGATAAAACAAAATAAAAAATAAAAGTACTTTAAATGAAAAGAAAAAGGAAAAATAAAAAAACCTCATGATTTTGGTATTGATTCTCGTATACTTTTTTTTTTTGTATATCTCTCGTATTTCGACTCTGTCCATCCGTGTTACAGATTATCTTAGGGTTATTTATAACCCCAAAAATAAAATCAAAAAATAAATACTGGATTGTCTGATTTTGTTGCCTTCGATGTGTCTTCTTTCCTTTTGCAGGTCGAATTGGCGAGAAATGCGGCGGCGACTGGGCGACTTGCGCTAACTGCGGCGCGACTGATGGTCTGGTGATGAGGCTTGCGGCGCGAGGGTTTCCCAGAAACCCTAGGCACTCTAAAGCTGTTTAGGTTTTGGGCCAGACACTGTTATTGGGCCATTGGGCCATTTAGTTGGGTTAGGGTAGGATTGGGTCTCTGTTTTGGGTCTAAGAGTTTGGGGTAGAGTAGTGGGCTATGGGTAATGGGTTAGCATCGGGCCACTGGTGGTATTTGGGATTGGGAATTTAGCCCGTTTATTGTAAAAAAATATGTTGGACTTTTATATTTATTATTTTATTTTTTTGGTTTTTTTTAATTACTGATATGGGCTCGGGCAAATTGGGCCTATTACAGCTGCCCCTCTTTGCTCATTGTCGTGTAACGGTAATAGAGCAAATACTATAAAAGGACCAATTTTGCCTAGTCTTTATCGAGCCTTGACTTCTTTGTCCTCATCTTCTTCAAGTGGCTTCCAACTCCACTGCAACTTCAACGGTATTGGAACTTCATCTTGATTTAAATTTTAGAAATAAGTCTGATGGCTTCAATCTGCTTCACTGTAACTTCAGGAAGGCAATATCTGCTATCTTTAATCTGCTCTGCTGCAAACTCAGGGATGCCAGACGGGTGTTTTCAATCTGCTTCAATGCAACTTCAGGAAGGCGAGATTGATGTCTTCGATCTGCTTCACTGCAACTTCAGGAATGCCAGATCTGCTATCTTTAATCTGCTCCACTGCAAACTCAGGGAGACAAGATCTGATGTCTTCGATCTGCTTCCTGCAACTTCAGGAATGCCAGATCTGCTATCTTCAATCTGCTCCACTGCAAACTCAGGGAGACAAGATCTGATGTCTTCGATCCGCTTCCCCGCCACTTCAGAATGCCGGATCTGCTATCTTCAATCGCTCCTTTGCAAACTCGGGGAGACAGGGATCGATGTCTTCGATCCGCTTCCTACAACTTCGGGAATGCCGATTGATGTCTTCAATCTGCTCCACTCGCAACTTCGTGGAATGCGGATCGCTATATTTAATCGCTCCACTCGCAAACTCGGGGAGACAAGATCGATGTCTTCGATCTACTTCCTCGCAACTTCGGGAATGCCGATTCGCTATCTTCAATCTGCTCCACTTTGCAAACCCGTGGAGACAGGGATCGATGTCTTCGATCTGCTTCCTGCAACTTCAGGAATGCCAGATCTGCTATCTTCAATCTACTCTACTGAAAACTCAGGGAGATAAGATCTGATGTTTTCGTTCTGCTTCCTGCAACTTCAGGAAGACAAGATTTGCTATCTTCAATCTACTCCACTGCAAACTCAGGGAGACAAGATCTGATAGTGTCTTCGATTTGCTTCCTGCAACTTCAGGAAGATAAGATCTGTTGTCTTCAGTCTACTCCGCTGCAACTCAGGGAGATGAGACTTTCTATGGTAAATTCAATTCGACCTACTGCAAATTCAGAGGTATAGGATTCATCATTTTAATCCGCTCCACTGCAACTTCAGGGAGATAGGATTAACTGTCTTCGATCTGCTTCCTGCAACTTCAGGAAGATAAGATCTGTTGTCTTGAGTCTACTCCGCTGCAACTCAGGGAGATGAGACTTTCTATGGTAAATTCAATCTGACCTACTGCAACTTCAGAGGTATAGGATTCATCATTTTAATCCGCTCCACTGCAACTTCAGGGAGATAGGATTAACTGTCTTCGATCTGCTTCCTGCAACTTCAAGAAGATAAGATCTGTTGTCTTCAGTCTACTCCGCTGCAACTCAAGGAGATAAGACTAAAATCTTCAGCCTGCTCCCTTGCTACCTCAGGAAGATAAGGCTAGTGGCTAAAATCTGCTTCCTTGCTACATCAGGAAGATAAGATTCACTGTCTTCGATCTGCCCCACTGCTACCTCGAGGAGACAAAATCTACAATTTTTAGTCTGCTCCCTTGCTACATCAGGAAGATAAGACTATAATCTTCAGTCTACTTCTTTGCTACCTCAGGAAGATAAGGCTACAAATCTTCAGCCTACTCTCTTGCTACCTCAGGGAGATAAGGCTAGTGGCTAAAATCTGCTCCCCTGCTACCTTGGAAAGATAAGATTCACCGTATTCGACCTACTCCACTACTTCTTAGGGAGATAAGATCTATGAATTCACCGATGTTGCTACACCGTCCTCTGGGGGACATGTCCTGTAGACTCGAATGTATTATGGACGACATTTGCATGAATGTAGAATGCCATGAGAATAATCCCTATGTAAAATGATTAGGATGCAATGATCAGAATGAATCTAATGCTCCTAACTAAATGATATTCGGGATGACATTTGCATGAATGCAGAATGTCATGAGAATGATCTCCTTCTTTTTCACTCTTTTTTTTTTTGATGTACAACGATTAGGATACAATGATTGGAATGAATCAAATGCTCCTAATTGGAAGTGTGAGAATGATCCCTTTTTAATGTTTGGGTTGTCATTGCTCATAGTTCATCAAGGTTCTATCACTGATGCATTACCATGCTTTCTCATTCAGCTGGTATCTTTGACAAAAAATCCCCAAAGAAACAATCATATTCTACTCAGCAAGCTTGCCCCACTGTAATTTCAGAGTCCCTTCCACTGTACCTTTTGGGACATAAAGTTTGTACCTCCCACTGCAACTTTGGTTTCTTCCATCCATCCTGCTGCAACTCCGAGGTATAGGATTAATTTTATCTGTCACACCACTCGCTGGGTGTAATGACCAGATGTATATGCCTAATATTTGCATGAATGCAAAGTATCATTTTCTTTTCCCAAGAATGATCTCCTTGTACACTTGGGGTGACATTGCTCATCATTTTTCAAGATGGTATCATCGACGAAATGTCTTATCCAATAAAATCTTGAAGAGATAATCATCCTTCAATATTTCCAACCCTTAGGCTTGGTGAGTTCTAAACAATAGTCCTGTTTCAGATTCTCATATTATTTAGGAGCTTCCAGAGTAATATGCGAAACTCCTTTTATGAAAGTATTATTAGTCCATTAATCGTTATTTCAATATAAAATGCTTGAAAAAGAACACCACAATGGATGAGAAAGAAATTAATCAGGAGCATAGCTCGAAACAAATAAGTTAATCAAAGATAACCAAGGCAATAAAAGCAAATTGACTAGGGTGTATCTTTGAAAAGAATAAAGTAATCAAAGATAACCAAGGTCATAAAAAAATCGATTGAGGTGTATTTTGAAAAGAATAAAGTAATCAAAGATAGAAAATTCAAAATGGGTAAGATAGAAGCTAGGTGCCCCAGATATCGCAGCCTGAGCTTTTCTGTACAAACTTCTTGAGAACTGTTTTGAGCTTAATACGTGTCTAGAGGATTTGGAGTACTTTGTCAATGCCCCTAAGACGTAGCATACTTCCTCATTGTTAATTCAGGCATAGAAAAACTACCACATGCCCTATCAAAATTTGAGCCGCCCTTTTCGGGTTTTCGGCTCAAAACCCCTTTGGTCTCAAAGCGCTCTTTACGGGTTTTCGCCTTGGCCTCTCCCTTTTTTTTTGTGAATTTGAACTCAAAGTGCCCTTTGTGGGTTTTCACCTTGGCCTTTCCCCTTTCAGGTAAAATACCTCTTGACTGAACCTAAATTCACCGGATTGGGCAAGTCTTTGGCATCCATCTCGGTCAATATCAATGCTCCTCCAAAACAGGCCTTCTCTACAACATAAGGTCCTTCCCAGTTTGGCATATGCTTTTCTCTGAAATCCTTTTGTAAAAGAAAGATCAGGTTCCCCTTGTGGAAATCTCTAGGATAAACATTTTTGTCGTAAGCTTGCATCATCTGACCGCGATGGATAACTTTTAACCTTTTCTTCGATTAGGTTCAATTGGCAAAAATGCTTCCATTCCATAAACCAATGGGTAAGATGTTGCTTCGGCAAAAGTCCTGGCCAACGTTCGATAATCATAGAAGATAAATAGTAACTTCTTTATGCCAATCTTTACAAGTCTCGGTCATCTTTTCTACAATCCTTATTTTGTTTTTTCGTTTTTTGGCTGCCTTTGTTGCTCTATGATATGGTATCTGATCTTTGAACAGACTACAAACTTTTGACTTTGTCCTTTTTGGCATTCTTTGTCGGCGCCTAATTTCTTTTTTTTTTTTTTAGAATTTAATGATTTCGACCTTATAATATTGGCATATGAAGCTATTTCCACCCTCTTAGTGAAGTAAACGACGACCACAATGATGAATCGATATTGCCTAAAAGCTTTTGACGAGATTGGCCCCACCACATCCATGCCCCACATATGGAAAATTTGTGAAGAACTGGAAAAGGCACATGAATCTTGTCTCCTTAAATACGATCATAGCTGATACCATCCCCTTATATGTAGATTAACAGTACCCAAACCTCATGATTAGCTTGACTATTGTATAACCATTAGCATGTTCTCTAAACACTTTTATGGACCTTTTTAAAGATTTTCCCAAGCGTGTCTTGATATGATCGTGCAAAAAACATCTTTTAATTTTTGGAAATAACTCAATGATGTCTTGCCTTATCTTTGTGGTGAGCTAGGCTACAATCTTTACCTCTCATAATGTCTACTGACCTTTTGTAGAGTAAGGTCTGTTTTTCATCTTGTTCTACCATTATTAACAAATCAGAAGATAAATTACAATCTCTGTCATCTTTAAAGTTCTGAGATCCTTCTAGACACATATCTTACTCGAAAGGAGACTCTGAGTCAGTAGCAGCGTTGCTCACATCATTGATATCTGGAGACCCATTGTAGGTTCGGAGGAAGATAAATAATTCAAAGGATGATGAATAAAGAATAAAAGAATACTTGAAAAAAAGTCCAAAGAACAAATAAAAGAAAAAAAAAACTAAGAACAATTGTTTGTACAGTATGAAATGGAAAAAATAAAAGAATATTTGCTCAAAAAGATGCATTTTATTGAAATAGAAATTTCAGACACGAGCCTATTTCACAAAAGGATTCTTATTGCCTATAGGCTTAAGACAACAAGCGTGTTTTGAATATTACTCTAGATCAGCTCTAAAAATACAGGGATCTCTTCCACAGTCCCATTATTCAAAACACTCCTAAGTACGCAAGGGCTTGGAAACTTCGTTCCCCGATTCCCTCTTTGCTTTTGATTTCTTCAAGGAGTCGTAATTTTCTTGTCTCCTCCTTCAATTATCGCATTTACTGCCTCGTCAAAGTGATCAGGTTTCGATGAATCGTCGAACTTCACAATTCCCATTTTAATGAACCTTTCGACCAACTTTTTAAACATAGTACAGTTTTCAATTGAGTGACCCATTATTCCCGTGTGGTATTCGCATTAGGCATTCTCATTATACCATTTTGGGAACGGAGGTTGCACGGGTTCCGAGTAAGACGAAGACACCACATGCACATAAAAAAGATTCTGATACAGCTCCTTATATGTCATCGGGATGGGTGTGAAATGGAGCCTTTCTGCATTTGGCCTTGAATTGGATTCCTACCTTGAAGAGCCTTGATAGCTAGTGATTACAGCCCTCGGTTGGCCTACAGTGACTGATTTGGGATGCACGCTCAGGATACTCACTTCATTTTCCTTGTTTCTCGGGGTTGATCTTTTGGCACTTTCTCCCGTTTCTATCCTCCCACTCCTTACCGCATTTTCAATCATCTCGCCAGACATTACTATATGTGAAAAGCTTATGGTGGCGCTTCCCAACATATGGTTAATGAATGGGGCTTTTAGAGTATTGATGAAAAGCATTGTGGTCTCCTTTTCTAAAAGCAGTGGCTGAACTTGTAGGGCAACTTCCCTCCATCTTTGCGCATACTGCCTTAAACTTTCATTTGATTTTTCTCCATGTTTTGTAAGGTAATTCTATCAAGGGTCATGTCTGTCACATGACTGTATTGCTTCATAAATGCTTACGCTAGGTCTCTCCACGAATTAACCCTGGCTCGGCTCAGTTGATTATACCACTTGGATGCTGCCCCCACCAAACTATCTTGGAAGCAGTAGATCAGCAATTGATCATTATTAACATACCCAGTCATTCGGCTACAAAACATGGTAATATGAGTTTCAGGGTAGCTAGTCCCGTTGTACTTCTCGAATTCTGGCATTTTGAACATGTGAGGAAGCACCAAATCTGGAACCAAGCTCAAGTCTTTAGCATCAATCCCATGGTGATTATCAGCATTTTCCAAGGCCTTGAATTTTCCTTCCAACCACTTACATCGATCCTCTAACTGCCTTGGCAATTCAGTTCTTGCCCCTTCTCTCTCTGCTATATCCAAATCAGGGATAATAGGATTAGCTGGGTTATCTCCTGGGTTAGATCCTGAGCCAACTCGGAAATTCATGGGCTCTTCAGTATCAGTCTGCCTTTGTTGAGGCCTAATCGTAATAGATGGCCTTCGGGGATACTCCTCAGGTTGTGTTTGTATGTGTGGTGGGGTAAAGCCCGGAGAATAGTCCTCATTATATTCTCCGGTATTAATCATGGGACCTTTTCCTTTGTCCATCACCCCGTTCAATAGCTGAGCCATTTGAGCCATCATATTTCTTTGGGCTTCCAGCATTTGGTCTCTCATCTCTTGCTGGAGCTTTGCCAATTGCTCTTGCATCTGGTCTTGCATGTCTCTTTGGAACTATTCAAGTCTTTGATCCATATTTTTTGCTTTAGCACGTGTACCGTAACGGTGTTTGGTTTTCACATTAACTTTCCCTTCTCACTTTCTCTCTTTTTCTCTTCTGTGATAATTTCAAATAATTAGGCTCTCTCTATGGACTTAAATGCATATGATGTAATGCAATGCAAATGCATGGAATGAATGCAAAAGAAAGAGAGGCGTTGATCCTAAATTCAATTCCATTAGAAAAAAATTTCTAGAAAGCAAATTTATTTACATAAAACGGGTTACATATGCGGCCTTGCCCTCATATTCCAAGTAAAAACATCAATCCCCTTCTTCACAAAGGTCAAATCTTGCAAACTTCTAATAGATACCTCCACTAGCTCCTTTTTGCTTGGGCCGCGACTCATTACTCACTTATCCTCGCAATGCTTGTTAGAAAATAGAGACGTGACGGCTCTCGAATAGTCTTCGTCAGCTTGAATCCTTGGGCAATAAAGTCTTGTATTCCTTCATGGATTATCAGTCTTCTCTCGTTGTGTTTACTTGGACCATATTCGGACAACCGCATTATAATCCACTTTATCAAGAAATCCATTTTCTCATGACAAACTCTTCTATTTAGTAAACAAATTTGAATCAACACCTCTTTTCTATGATGTGAATGCAATGCAATCAAAACAAAAGAGAACACGTTAGCACAAGAGAAATAAATAATAAAATAGAGCACCTATCTGGTGACCACTAGGGTTTGACATAGTTATACCTAGGGTAAGCCCTTAGGTTTTCAACATGTGGTTTAGCTCTAAAGTTGAGGTACCCGAACCAGCAGATTCCTCGATCCTCACCCATTATAGGCTCATACAGATCGAGTTCAGTTTAGGGGAATACATTTCCCTATGGCTATGCGGAGGTGAAAACCTCACGAAGACATAGGTACGGATGTATCCCAGAAGCAGTCCACTAGCCTATGCGGAGGTGAAAACCTCACGAAGGCATTGTTTCTCACTCCCACTTAAAAGGTGCGACCACAACGGTCATGCAATGCAATGCAGAAATACTTTACAAGATTAGCACAACATGTAATAAAAGGGATCATAATTTTTCAAATCGGTTTTTTCAAATTTAGACAAAAGGACAGGAAATAATCAATTTATGGCTTGACTCTCTGATGGCGTCCCCAGTGGAGTCTCCAAGCCGTCGAAACCATTTTTAAGTTATGAAAAAATGGGGATCGACTTTAAAATGAAAATGGAGTCGCCACCAATCCCTTTTTGCTTAGGTGTGATCGGATCACCTTATAAAACGTTTTATTTCAAAACATTGATTTTGGCCTACAAAATTCAAGAGAAAGGGTTCTGGAGTCGGTTACGTACGAGGAAGGATTAGCACCCTCGTAACGCCCAAAATCGGTACCGGATCGATTAGTTATTGTCCTAATGTCAAAAATTCGAAAACATTTGAAAACATGATTTCTTTAAAAACTTGAACAATTTGAGTTGGAATTTGAGATTCCTTTGTTCCGAAAGCATACAAACATCACATCCAGCACGTTAGGACATGATGTTTTAAACCCTCGTAACCAAAATCATCTCATGATTTACAAAATTCATTAAAATGATATTTAGTTATTTGGACAAACGAAAAACCGAAACCCAGCACGTTAGGGCACAATTTCTCGAACTTCCAAACACAAAACATTGCCTCGTGTTTTGAAATCCTTATCTTGAGAAAACGAAATGTCACATCCAGTACGTTAGGACACAACATTTTCAAATTCCCGAGAATAAGTTTTTTTCATTTAAAACTCATGTGTTTTAATTTGAAATGGGTGCTCGGTTACTTAGATTCAACGAGGAAAATTGGAACCCAGTAAGTTAGGGCACAATCTTCTTGAAGCTCCCAAATACCGAGTATTGCCTTTATTTTTTAAAGTTTTCTTTTTGAATTTGAGTAAAAAGAGTGATGCAATGTCAAAATGATGTATAAATAAAAAAATATTGATAAAAACAATATGAAAATACAGATATACAGTTTATTGAACACATAATGGAAATGGCCACATAATATACATTATCTAAGAAGCTAATATTAATAACTAAAGTCAAATGCATCAAAAGACATATACAACAGTTTAGATCTACGAAACAAATTGAGATGAAATGTAAAACAATTTGAAAACAATAATAAATGAGTTCAAAATAATAATGTGAGAAAAGAATCTGAAAATTAATAATATGCAAAATGATTTTTTTTAGAAAAAAAAAATGACGAAATCTAAAATAAATAATGTATAAAAAAACAAAATAAATCACATGAAGAAAAGTTCAAAATAAACAATAAAAATATTTAAAATAATAATATGTATAAGAATTTGAAATAGATATTATATAAAAACTTGGAATAAACAAATAAAATAGAAATTTGTAAAAATGAAAATAAAATAAAAAATGATAAGTAAATAAACAAACGAATAAATATTAAGTATTTAGCAAATTAATTTAATAGTATGATAATAAAACAAATACATAAAATAAAAAAATTATATAATAATAATATTAAGCTAATCAATTTAATAATAAAATAACAAAAAATAACAAAGAAGGGACGAAATTATAATTCAAGTAATATTTTAGGGCGGATTTTAAAAATAGGCAAAAAGATAGGGCTGATTAAGGGCTTGATTAATATGCGCGCGAGAGTGTAGGGACTAGAAAGGAAATTTTCCTTTTTTTGTGTGCATTTTTTTTAAACCGTGGATCGAAATGAAACAAAGGTAAAAATAACGGGCAAAATAAAAAAACACAAAAGAAAGAAATGGATCGAATTTAAATAACATAAAAATGCGGAAGGGATTGATGTGCAAATAGCCTATTTTTAAACAAAACGCGCGGATCCTTCGGGTCAGGTCAACTGCACGCGGATCCTGGGTGAAACGGCGTCGTTTTGGGCTATTGAGGCTAGGCCCAAAACGGCGCCGTTTTAGATGCTTATAAAATCTAACTTTTCTCAAAAATTTTCATTTTTTCTCTGCTCTTAAAAAAAAAAACCAAACGCTCTCCCTCTCCAGACGATTTCCAGCGGGAACTCCGGCGAAATTTTGGCGCCGATCACCGCCACCCGCCACCGTCGCTGCGGCCGGAATTAAAAAAAATAGGTAATTTTTTCCTTTTTTTACACTGTATATTATATATATTATCTGTGTGGTTTCAAAAAAAGAAAAAAGATAAAACAAAATAAAAAATAAAAGTACTCGAAAATGAAAAGAAAAAAGGAAAAATAAAAGAAAAAACCTTGCTGATTTTGGTATTGGTTCTGTATTTTTTTTTGTATATCTCTGTATATCGACTCTGTCCATCCGTGTTATAGATTATCTTAGGGTTATTTATAACCCCAAAAATAAAATCAAAAAATAAATACTGGATTGTCTGATTTTGTTGCCTTCGATGTGTCTTCTTTCCTTTTGCAGGTCGAATCGGTGAGAAATGCGGCGGCGACTGGGCGACTTGCGCTAATTGCAGCGCGACTGATGGTCTGTTGATAAGGCTTGCGGCGCGAGGGTTTCCCAGAAACCCTAGGCACTCTGAAGCTGTTTAGGTTTTGGGCCAGACACTGTTATTGGGCCATTGGGCCATTTAGTTGGCTCAGGGTAGGATTGGGTCTCTGTTTTGGGTCTAAGAGTTTGGGGTAGAGTAGTGGGCTACGGGTAATGGGTTAGCATTGGGCCACTGGTGGTATTTGGGCTCGGGAATTCAGCCCGTTTATTGTAAAAAACTATTAGACTTTTATATTTATTATTTTATTTTTTTTGGTTTTTTTTAATTGCTGATATGGGCCCGGGCAAATTGGGCCTATTACAAATGGCTCCAATAGAATTGAAAGAATTGAAAGCTCACCTGCAAGAGTTAACAGATAGAGGTTTTGCACGACCTAGTTTTTCACCCTGGGGTGCACCAGTTCTGTTCGTAAAGAAGAAAGATGGATCGATGAGATTGTGTATCAATTAACGTCAGCTTAACAAGGTTACAATTAAGAATAAGTATCCTTTGCCGAGAACCGATGATTTGTTCGATCAGTTGAAAGGAGCAACAATATTTTCAAAGATTGATCTGCGGTCTGGTTATTATCAGTTGAGAGTTAAAGATTCGGATGTGCCGAAAACTACATTCAGAACAAGGTACGGGCATTATGAATTTCTTGTTATGCCATTCGGATTAACTAATGCTCCTGCAGTATTTATGGATTTGATGAATCAAATTTTTAGATCGTATTTGGATAGATTCGTAGTTGTGTTCATAGATGACATTTTGATCTATTACTGAGATGAGTCTGAGCATGCTGAACATTTGAGGATTGTATTACAAACATTGAGAGATAAGCAATTGTTTTCTAAATTCAGCAAATGCGAGTTTTGGCTCTAAGAGGTTAGATTTTTGGGGCATATTGTTTCAGCGGAAGGCATATGAGTTGATCCGAGTAAGATTTCAGCAGTTGTTGACTGGCAACCACCAAGAAATATGTCTAAAGTTAGAAGTTTTCTGGGATTAGCTGGCTACTATCGGCGTTTTGTAAAAGGATTCTCGATGATTGCTACATCGATGACTCGATTATTACAGAAAGATATGAAGTTTGAATGGTCCGAAAAATGCCAACAGAGTTTTGAAAAGTTGAAAGCACTGTTAACTGAAGCACCAGTTTTAGTTCAACCTGAGTCGGGTAAAGAGTTTGTGATTTTTAGTGATGCGCCATTGAACGGTTTGGGATGTGTGTTGATGCAAGAAGGCAAAGTGATAGCTTATGCTTCCAGACAGTTAAAACCGCATGAAAAGAATTATTCGTCACACGATTTAGAGTTGGCTGCTATTGTGTTTGCCTTAAAAATTTGGCGACATCATTTATTCGGTGAGAAGTGCCACATCTTTACCGACCACAAGAGTTTAAAGTATCTAATGTCCTCAGAAAGATTTGAATTTGCGACAACGAAGATGGCTCGAGTTGTTGAAAGACTATGAGTTAGCGATTGATTATCATCCGGGGAAAGTGAATGTAGTCGCGGATGCTTTGAGTAGAAAATATTTATTTGCTTTACGGGCGATGAACACACAGTTAACGTTGTCTGATGATGGTTCTATTTTAGCTGAGTTAAAAGCTAAACCGGTATTTCTTCAGCAAATTTGTGAAGCTCAGAAGTGTGACAACGAATTGCAATCTAAAAGAGTACAATGTGGGTTGACTACTGATTCAGAATATCAGATCGGATTCGATGATTGTTTATTGTTCCGAGGTAGAATTTGTGTACCAAAGAATTCTGAGCTTATTCAAAAAATTCTACACGAAGCACACAGTGGTTGTTTATCTGTTCATCCGGGAAGTACTAAGATGTACAATGATTTGAAACAGTCGTAGTGGTGGTTAGGATGAAACGAGACATTTCAGAATTTGTGTCGAAATGCTTGGTTTGTCAACAAGTTAAAGCCGGACATCAAGTGCCTTCGGGACTACTACAGCCGGTGATGATACCAGAGTGGAAATGGGATAGAGTTACGATGGATTTCGTATCGGGATTACCCCTATCTCTGAAAGAGAAAGATTCCATTTGGGTTGTTGTTGATAGACTGACGAAATCTGCACATTTCATTCCGGTACGTACATATTTTTCACTTGATAGATTAGCTGAATTGTACATCTCTGAGATTGTCGGATTGCACGGGGTGCCAATTTCTATTATTTCGAATAGAGATCCGAGGTTTACATCGCGATTTTGGAAGAAATTGCAAGAAGCTTTGGGTACGCGGTTGAATTTTAGTATTGCTTTTCATCCTTAGACAAATGGTCAATCCGAGAGAATTATATAGATTCTCGAAGATATGCTTCGTTGCTATGTTTTAGAGTTTGAAGGCAACTGGGAAAAATATTTACAGTTGGTTGAATTCGCGTATAATAACAGTTTTCAATCGAGCATAAAGATGGCACCATATGAAGCTTTATATGGTCACAAATGCCGAACTCCATTGTACTGGACCGAGCTTAGTGAGAAAAAGATTCACGGGGTTGATTTGATTAGAGAGACCGAAGATAAAGTGAAAGTAATTCGTGATAATTTGAAAGCAGCTTCAGATCAACAGAAATCATATGTGGATTTGAAATGTAAAGACATTGAATTTCAAATCGGCGATAGAGTATTTTTAAAAGTATCTCCGTGGAAGAAGATTCTTCGTTTTGGTCGCAAAGGAAAATTGAGTCCGCAATTTATCGGGCCGTATGAAATTATTGAAAGAATAGGGTCAATAGCATATCGACTAGCTTTACCGTCAGAATTAGAAAAGATCCACAATGTATTTCATGTGTCGATGTTACATCGATATAGATCAGATCTGTCACACGTAATTTCTCTGACAGAGATTTAAATTCAGCCTGATATGACGTACAACGAAGAACCAATCAGAATTCTGGCTCGAGAGATTAAAGAGTTGAGAAATAAAAGCATAGCTTTAGTGAAAGTACTTTGGAAAAGGCACAGTGTCAAAGAAGCTATGTGGGAACCTGAGGAAGCTATGAGAAAATAGTACCCTAACCTATTTTCTAGTAAGATTTTCGGGGACGCAAATTCCTAAGGGGGGAGAGTTGTAACAGCCTGTTTTTAGTCAAATTAGAACAGTGGCTTTGGGACCATAAATCTAAGGTTGAAACAATTATTTTAGTATTAAATTGAGGTCTACAGCATGATAGTTTGATTGTGTAAAAATTTCGTTAAGAAATTTTATCGTTTGAGTGCTCAATTTGATAAAAAGGACTAAATCGCATAAAGTGTAAAACTTGAGTTCTATTAGCTAAAGGTGTCTAATAGCTATAGAACCTTAAAGTGGAGGTCCTTATGTGGTAAATAGCCCATTAATATGTTAGTGGATGATAATGGCTTGGTAATTTTGAAATTTGTGATAATTTTTAAGGTTAATTTTGGTAATTGGTAATTAATGTTAACATAAATAAAACAAAACAAAATTTTTATCTCTTATCATCTTTTCAAATCAAAACTAGGGCATAAGGAAGCCATTTTTTTAAGCTTCAATATTCAGCCAAGGCATTTTTGTCCAATTAGGTATGATTTTTGTCCCGTTTTTAATGATTTCTATTGTTTCAGAATTGTTGTAACTTAATCTAGCTAGCCTAGGGACTAATTTGCAAAACTATTAAAGGTTAAGGGTTTTACCTTTAACAGCCCGATTTTAGCTAAATCAAAATAGTGGTTTCAAAACCACAAATTCAATGTCAAAAAATTATTTTAATATTATTTTCAGTATTTACAACATGTTATTTGATATGTGTGAAAGTTTCGTGAGCTAATTTTATCGATTGGTTGGTTAATTTGATAAAAAGGACTAAATCGCGTAAAATGCAAAAGTTGCATTCTACTTGTTAAAGGTGTTTAATTGCTATGATTAATTAAATTAAAAGTCCTTATGATGATATTAGAACATTGGTAGTGTTAATGGACATTAATGGACATGCATTATAAATTTCTATGTTTATTCATTAAGGTTAGATAGGTAAATCATTAATAAATTAAGTTAAAGTATGAAAAAAACAAAATTTTACCTTCATTACCATCTTTTTGGCCGAATATTGAAGAAGAATAAAGCTTCTTGTTGTGTTTTAGGGATCAGCATCTTCATAGCTTAATTGGTAAGTGTTTTGAGCTCAGTTTTTTTATGATTTCTATGTTTTTGTAATTGTTGCAGCTCAATCTAGCTAGCCCGTACCTTTAATTTCGAAACTGTTAAAGATTTTGAGAGTTGCCATTGTTGAATCTATGTGTTCTTTGATTCTTAATGTTGAAATATGAAAGCTTGTTGATAGTTAAACTAGTTTTGTAAAGTGATTTTTGACAAAAATGTCAAAAAGGGATTAATTTGTGAAATGTGCAAATTGTGTTGTTGAAATGTGAAATAAATGAAAATTTTGGACTGCTAGGGACCTATATGTAATTCGGCCAAGCATGGGTTTTGTTGAATTGTGTGAATTTTGTGTATTTGTGAGATAGGGACTAAATTGAGTAAATGCAAAAGTTTAGGGGCTAATGTGTAAAAATTCCCAAATATGTATTTTTGGATTAATTGAATGAGTATATGAATAAATAAGTTAATTTTGAATTCATATAGATCAAGAAAGAAAGAATTCAGATTTAGATCGGGGAAAAGCAAGGTTATCGAGTAGTAGTCGATCCGATCCACACTCACAATACGAGGTAAGTTCGTATGTGATGATTACATTATAAATGTATGTTAAAATGCTTTAATATTGTATAAATTGTTAAAATGAGATTATGGATAATGTATGAATTGTGAAAACGACTTTACGGATGCATTCGATGATAGAAACGAAAAGTGTGAAAGCCTGGTTGAACCTTAAGAATAGTTTTGGATACTATGGACATGTCAGTAAGTGATACGTTGAGTTGGCTTCGGGCCATGACATTAGCACTTCGGGTGCGTATTTTACCGATTTGGCTTCGGGCCATGCATATCGGATAATTTGGCTTCGAGCCATGATAATAGTTCTTCGGATAAGTTACCTTGATTTGGCTACGGGCCATGGTATAGGTACTTATCGTACGGGACTTCTGAGTATCCAATTTCTGTTCTGAATGGTTCAATGGGTAAACAAATGATGTGGTTGAGAAAGAGGTTAGTACGAGGCGATACAGGTACGTACTGAACCTATTCGAGTATTAAATAGTGAAAGTTCGATAAGTTTGTATTTGATCATGTTTTGAGACATGAGAAAGGTTTGTAGTTAATGTGTATATGGTTTTGTCATGTGTAATTGGTTGATTTGCATTTATTCGATGAATAAGTTATTCACATATGAGCTTACTAAGCTATGAAGCTTACTTTGTGTTATTTTTCTATGTTTTATAGTGAATCAAGGCTACCTCGGATCCGGGAGTCTTCGGGAACATCATCGCACTATCAAACATCTAAGTTGGTACTTTTGAATTATACATTATGGTATTTGGCATGTATAGGCTAGATGTGGTATTTTGGTTGTGATCATAGCCATGAGATTTGGCTTGCAAATGATGTTAATATTGATATGTGTTTGGCTCTTAGAAGTGGCTTGTAAATGTATATGTTTTGGTTTGTATATATATAGCCATGAGTGATGGTTTTTTTTTTGGTTTGTTTTGACATGGTTGTAACCAAGACATTATGGAAGTTATAATGGTTATGTGAATTATGGTAAATGAACCATATTGTTTGATATTGTTTTGGAATGTATTTGAGTAAGTGAAATGGTTTTATTTGTATAGCATGAATTGTGCATGAATTGGGATTGATTTGGCTGCCCTTTGTGTATGGAAATGGTACTATTTTGCCTTGTGTAGGTACATTGGAGTTGGGGTGGCAAATTGGCCTTGCAAATGGCCTATTTTTGTCCACACGGGCAGAGACACGGGCGTGTGTCTCAGCCATGTGTGACACACGGTCATGTTACACGGCCGTGTGTCCCCTGGTATTGAAATTGAATTGAAGTCAGTATGCTCCACACGGTCTCACACACGGGCGTGTGATTGGCCGTGTGGTACAAGTCAGTATACCCCCTAATTGGTACACGGCCTAGCACACGGGCGTGTGACTTGGCTGTGTTGCATAAGTCAGTATACCCTACAGTTTGGCACTGCCTAGCACACGGCCTGGTACACGAGCGTGTGTGGCCACTTCGAAGGGCACACGGGCTAGACACACTGTAACACCCCAAACTCGGCCCATACACCACGACCGAATTTAGAATGCCACTGCGGAAAACGTTTGAAAAGATTTTTGACTTAAAGATAAAAACTTTAAAATTTATTGTCGTTTGTAGAATATTGTATGTTTAAAATTCTGAGTAAAACTTTGATGTTACCAATTGTCCGGAATTAAAACTTTAATATAAATATTTTTAAGATATAAGTTGCTAAAAATGAAATCATTTCCAAATAGTAAATTGATCATCCATCCAACTAAAACATAACAATAAACTTCAAATACTTTAAGTGGCCCTTATTACATCAAATAATTATTCAAAAATACTTAATATTAAACTGCATAAAATAAAACATCTTCTGCATGGCCACCTCGTATCCTCTCCAACCCGGTCCAAACATCACGTATCACCTGCGATGTTTGATAAAAATTTGGGTGAGTCTAACAGACTCAGTGTGTAATTAGTCCACTGAATTCCACCCACATATCAAACCACATATCAACCCACATAACAGATAACAAGGCAATTTATTCACATAATTTCACAATTTGGGCTTGGCCCATATCCATACCACATATCGGATCATAATGTAATTAACCACATGATTCCACATATTGGGCTTGGCCCATTTCCACACTGTTCCACATTCACATATTGGGCTTGGCTCGTAACCACATCAATAACCACAATGCCACACATAATCATGCAAAGTGCACCCAACCCAACCTAGGGTCCATCCTCTACACACCCCCGTATCCAGCCACCACACACCAGGGGATTTCTAAATCACCCTCCAACCGCTACACACCATTTCGGCAATTAATGCCGTCCACGATGTAGCTCGTAGCTAACATCAAACCACGATGAGGCACATAGCTACTCATCAACCACGATATGGCACACAGCCGATATCAACCACGATGAGGCACAGAGCCACTCATCAATCCACGTGAACTTAATCACAAGTAATCCACAACGCGACCTCAGTCAGCGCCAATCCACGATGTAGCTCATGGCTAACATCAAACCACGTACTCGAAGTACACCCGTACCTTCTTTCATATTCATAACCCATCCCATGCACATGCAACATATAATAATGTCATGATAAATAATGCATGTACATGTTATCCAAGCAATCAATCGTATTCACATTCATAATCCACATTTCATCAGATTTGGTACTAACCTGATTATTGACATACCCCATTAAGGGCATCCATTTCATAATTGCCACTGCACTTATTAGCACATATATAACACATATACAACACATGCAAGTATCACATAAATCCCGGAAAACCGGTAGGCTAACTACACACTGATAACTTGAAGCACTACGCTCTCAATCCCGATGCTATCACTAAGCGAAACTACCGCTATCTGCCTACTCTCTTGCTCTGCTGCTGGGCCCATACCCCGTGGCCAATCCCGAACAATGAAACCGATCTCTTTCTTAAACTTCGGGATAGAGACTATCCCTCTTCCTTCTTGACCGTGTTTGCCTCCATCACAATACTTAATCGAACAACTCGTTAATCGATAACGGTTTTGTCTAACATAATGAATCTTAGAACTTATCGAATAATCTTACCAAATCGAATCAAAATCCCGGAAGTTCCTCTTAACCACTGTCGATTTGCCCCTATACATCCATAATCCAAATCGGTCAACACTAATAACCAAGATGGCCTATGGCCGAATATTACAAACCTCCTTACCTTGCTTACCTAAATCCCGAAACCGTCACTTCTCGCTCTTGAAACTGTCGGAATCCCTATATGCCACATATTAGAATCGGTTATGTATAAACCTATGAAGATGGCCTCTTGGCCGAATCTACACATTTCTTACCTTGATGTTTCAAAACCCGAGAGATCTCCTTCAATGCTCCATAGCGTTGGCTACAATCAAAAGAAACACATCACTATGGCCTTAAAGGACATTCGGCCAACCCTAGACCAAAGCCTAACCATTGCTTTCGGCACACTATTGCACAAGAACCCACAATCGATTGCTAAAGGAAAAGATTACTTACCAACCACGATTAAAACTAGGAAAGGTGGTCGACGGCCCTATCCTTAGAGGTTGCCAAACGAACCATCACTACATCCCATAGATTCGGCTTTAGAGAATGACAAGAAAAGAATAGTTTTCGGGAAAAAGATGATACAAAAGGACATAAAAAGAAGAAGAAGAAACTAGCCTACCACTCTCGGCTTTTGAATGGATCGGCTCCAAGGAAAAGATGCAATCGGCTATGGCCTTAAAATAGGGGATGAAACATTCGGCTATCACCAAAATAAAAGAAGAAGGTTGGAAAAGAGATATAGGTTCGGCGAAGAACAAATAGCGAAAGAAGAAGAGAAGAGTTTGAAGAATTTTGGCTATGGTGACAAGAAGGGTTCGGCTTCAATAGAAAAAGAAGAAAAAGAGAGAATTCTCTTGACTAAGAATTTCGGTAATTGGAGATTAAAAGATGAACAAACAATTTCGGCACTTAATCCCCCTCTTTATAGTCGAAAATACTCTCCTACAGAGTCCCTTGGCCGGCCACTTTATCCTTCCTTATCAAATCCCACTTTCTTCTCCTATTTTTCCTCCATGCTACTCATTCAGAATTAATTGAATTAAACAACAATTATCCCTTACCCTTTAGCCGAATTTTAAAAAGAAAATCAAGCCTTATCTCATCCTTTGGAAGTCCAAATGCCGTCCATCACTCCCCCTCTCCCTTAACACCAACATGCAAAAATAAAACACACTTTATGCTGCCATCAAGACTCGAACCTCCTCCCTCCCGAAGCTCCCTTTGACGCAAACTCCACAAAGACACCTAGGTGGCGTCCCTTGCCACTTTTCCAAGGCTATCTTTGTGTCATAAATCCCCCACAAATTCCCTTAAGGCCTCCTTAGCCTAGCTTCCCATCTTAAGCTTGAAATCCAATACTTTTCTAAAGCACTCTCCTACATCCTAGGGTTCTCAAAACCCCTAAAACACCTCCATACACACTCAAAGCCTACTAGCTTATGAGTTATGTATTAAATGCATAACCCCTAAATCCCGGATGTTACAGTTCTACCCTCCTTAAAAATAATTTTGTCCTCAAAATTACTTACTAACTAACAGTCGTGCAATCCTACTCACCCCACTACGCTTTTGCTGCGCACTCTGATCTTAACAACTATCATACTTCCTAGGCACAGTTTCTAAGTTCACATCCAAGGTTTCAGGCACTTCACTAGCAATAGAAGAATGAGCTAACTCTAAAACAAGCAAAGCAATTAAGGGTATTCCAGAAACAAGGAACTTACCCGCTATCACATCTGGCACATCTTCCTCCTCGCGACGACTGACTGCCTAAGCCAACCTTGGTTGTCTTACATATGAACTTTCAGCACCTCTGCTTGGTGCCCCACGACCTCTGCCGGAACCATTTCCTCCATGGTTCGGACCACGACCCCTCGACGTCTGCTGAGGACAATTCCTAACCAAATGAGCCTTATACCCACACCGAAAACATTCCTTATTATTTCCCCAGCACTCTTCTGCATAAGCCCTCCCACACTGGGCACACAGACGACTCCGATTCTCAGCAACTGGCACAGGTGCACGTACAGGATTCTCGATCCTTGGCCTTTTCTGAACATCTCCCAACGATGCTGACGGTCCAAAACTCCTCTTGTTCCAGCTCCTATCCTTTTCTCGGTTCTGTCTCTCAGTTCTCCTAACTTCTTCAGCTATCCGAGCTTTCTCCACTAGAATTGCAAAGTCCCTTTCTCTCTGCGGAGCAATCAATACTCGTAGCTCATCTCGCAATCTGTCTTCGAATCGGACACACCTTTCATAATTAGTAGCCACGATCCCCTTGGCGTACTGACTTAACCGCATAAATTTCGCTTCGTACTCTGCCACCGACTTACTTCCTAGAACCAAGTTTAGAAACGCCTTCCTTTGCGAGTCTAAGTAACTGGCTCCAACATACTTCCCTTCAAACTTAAGCTTAAAATACTCCCAATCCAATCGATCTACTGGGACACCTTGCCTGACGGTGAGCCACCATCGATAAGCCTCGTCTCGAAGCAACAAGACAGCACCTTTCAGCTTTTCCTCCGCAGTACAGTCCAAATCATCCATGATCCTTTCGACTGCCTCTAACCAATACTCCGCTACATTCGGAGCCACTCCGGACACTCCTCTAAAAACCTCAGCTCCGTTTGACCTAAGTCTTTCCGACACTGACTTTCGAGCTCCACTTCTTACACTAGCTCCTGCTACTCGCTCTAACACTCGCAGCATAGCCTGTGATACTGCGTCATCTCCTCCTGTCGGATCTTGATCCTCCGCGCCCATCTTTGGCAAAGAAGACATCATTTTCGACCCATGGCGGACCCTATTGGTTTCGATACAGTCGTTCGACCACGTCCTCTAGAACTCATATCTGACGTCGCGATTTAATCTGATTAAAAGTTTTATGCATTAGTATTTTGTTCCACTGTTTATCCGCGAACAAATTTTATGAGGAGAGGTGTTTACAGGTAGTTCTTTCGATCAATCAAAGTTTCAGCTCAAGTTCACTATTCTAATTCAGAGAGTCACATTCACATTCATCAATAGAGACACATTCATTCATCCACCATACTACTATGGCATTTTATCCATTCCCAACCCAAGGGTAATTTCGTCATTTATCCTATAAGGGTATTTTGGTAATAAATCAGGATCAATTTGAAAATCTTTACAAGGGTATTTCAAAATTTTCAAAGCTCAGGGTTATTTTAAAAATTCTCTCAAATCGGAGGTATGGTAGAAATTTTGGAAATCAGGGTCATTTTGGTAATTTTGTAAGTCAGGGGTATTTTAGTAAATCTTCAAATCAGGGTATCTGGATATTTTTCAAATAGAGTTTCTGGGTATTTCTGTAAAGCAAGGTTATTTTAGTAAAAATTGAGGGTAGTACGGTAAATTTATAAACCAGGGGTATTTTAGTAATTTTACAACCTGTGGGTATTTAGGTAATTTTGTTAACAGGAATAATTCAAAAATGTTTCTCTCAAAATCTAATTTAGTGTTTTCAAATTAAAAGAGTAATTTGAAGATTTAAAAACTAAGGTTTTTATAAACAAAGAAGGCTAGTCCCTTTCGGGTTTTAATTATCGAATTTAGCCGGTGACTAAGTCCTCTTGGTTAGGGTGAACCGTAGCTACGCACTGGTAGGATTCGAGTAAAGAGGAGGTGAGTCACTAGGACTACTTAAGTACCAAGCTCTTACTGAATCCACTCCTGAACATGCGCAAACTTGTTGCCACACCCTAACTCTTGACTTACTCACGGGTTTGTTTGGTTGTACTCAAGTCTTATGCATCTTGTGTTTGGAGTAGACTAGTCCTAGGGTTCAATAGCCCTAATCTACTAATCTACGTTCCCATAAATGCCCATACAGTTCACACATTCATATCACTTCTGTAGTTAGAGGTACTTACCTGGTGGACTTCGGGCCGGAGACACAGGTGCCATGCCAGAATAACCTGAAAAATTCATGAAAATCTATATTTTTGAAAGCCCATCTTTGAAAAATGTTTTTGGGCCCAAAACCCTCAAAGTCGAGTTTTGAACCGGGCTCTGATACCAAACTGTAACACCCCAAACCCGGCCCATACACCACGACCGAATTTAGAATGCCACTGCGGAAAACGTTTGAAAAGATTTTTGACTTAAAGATAAAAACTTTAAAATTTATTGTCGTTTGTAGAATATTGTATGTTTAAAATTCTGAGTAAAACTTTAATGTTACCAATTGTCCAGAATTAAAACTTTAATATAAATATTTTTAAGATATAAGTTGCTAAAAATGAAATCATTTCCAAATAGTAAATTGATCATCCATCCAACTAAAACATAACAATAAACTTCAAATACTTTAAGTGGCCCTTATTACATCATATAATTATTCAAAAATACTTAATATTAAACTGCATAAAATAAAACATCTTCTGCATGGCCACCTCGTATCCTCTCCAACCCGGTCCAAACATCACGTATCACCTGCGATGTTTGATAAAAATTTGGGTGAGTCTAACAGACTCAGTGTGTAATTAGTCCACTGAATTCCACCCACATATCAAACCACATATCAACCCACATAACAGATAACAAGGCAATTTATTCACATAATTTCACAATTTGGGCTTGGCCCATATCCATACCACATATCGGATCATAATGTAACTAACCACATGATTCCACATATTGGGCTTGGCCCATTTCCACACTGTTCCACATTCACATATTGGGCTTGGCCCGTAACCACATCAATAACCACAATGCCACACATAATCATGCTCTACACACCCCCATATCCAGCCACCACACACCAGGGGATTTCTAAATCACCCTCCAACCGCTACACACCATTTCGGTAATTAATGCCGTCCACGATGTAGCTCGTAGCTAACATCAAACCACGATGAGGCACATAGCTACTCATCAACCACGATATGGCACACAGCCGATATCAACCACAATGAGGCACAGAGCCACTCAGCAATCCACGTGAACTTAATCACAAGTAATCCACAACGCGACCTCAGTCAGCGCCAATCCACAATGTAGCTCATGGCTAACATCAAACCACGTACACTCGAAGTACACCCGCATTCTCTTTCATATTCATAACCCATCCCATGCACATGCAACATATAATAATGTCGTGATAAATAATGCATGTACATGTTATCCAAGCAATCAATCGTATTCACATTCATAATCCACATTTCATCAGATTTGGTACTAACTCGATTATTGACATACCCTTTAAGGGCATCCATTTCATAATTGCCACTTTGCACTTATTAGCACATATATAACACATATACAACACATGCAAGTATCACATAAATCCCGGAAAATGGTAGGCTAACTACACACCTGATAACTTGAAGCACTACGCTCTCAATCCCGATGCTATCACTAAGCGAAACTACCGCTATCTGCCTACTCTCTTACTCTGCTGCTGGCCCACACCCCGGTGGCCAATCCCGAATGGCAGAAACTGATCTCTTCTTAAACTTCGGGATAGAGACTATCCCTCTTCCTTCTTGACTGGTGTTCACCTCCATCACAATACTTAATCAGAACAACTGGTTAATCGATAACGGTTTAGTCTAACATAATGAATCTTAGAACTTATCCAATAATCTTACCAAATCAAATCAAAATCCTGGAAGTTCCTCTTAACCACTGTCGATTTGCCCCTATACATCCATAATCCAAATCGGTCAACACTAATAAACAAGATGGCCTATGGCCGAATATTACAAACCTCCTTACCTTGCTTACCTAAATCCCGAAATCGTCACTTCTCGCTCTTGAAACTGTCGAAATCCCTATATGCCACATATTAGAATCGGTTATGTATAAACCTATGAAGATGGCCTCTTGGCCGAATCTACACATTACTTACCTTGATGTTTCAAAACCCGAGAGATCTCCTTCAATGCTCCTTAGCGTTGGCTACAATCAAAAGAAACACATCACTATGGCCTTAAAGGACATTCGGCCAACCCTAGACCAAAGCCTAACCATTGCTTTCAGCACACTATTGCACAAGAACCCACAATCGATTGCTAAAGGAAAAGATTACTTACCAACCACGATTAAAACTAGGAAAGGTGGTCGACGACCCTATCCTTAGAGGTTGCCAAACGAACCATCACTACATCCCATAGATTCGGCTTTAAAGAATGACAAGAAAAGAATAGTTTTTGAGAAAAAGATTATACAAAAGGACATAAAAAGAAGAAGAAGAAACTAGCCTACCACTCTCGGCTTTTGAATGGATCGGCTCCAAGGAAAAGATGCAATCGGCTATGGCCTTAAAATAGGGGATGAAACATTCGGCTATCACCAAAATAAAAGAAGAAGGTTGGAAAAGAGATATAGGTTCGGCCAAGAACAAATAGCGAAAGAAGAAGAGAAGAGTTTGAAGAATTTTGGCTATGGTGACAAGAAGGGTTCGGCTTCAATAGAAAAAGAAGAAAAAGAGAGAATTCTCTTGACTAAGAATTTCGGCAATTGGAGATTAAAAGATGAACAAACAATTTCGGACTTAATCCCCTCTACATAGCCGAAAATACTCTCCTCTGAGTCCCTTGGCCGGCCACTTTATCCTTCCCGATCAAATCCCACTTTCTTCTCCTATTTTTCCTCCATGCTACTCATTCAAATTAATTGAATTAAACAACAATTATCCCTTACCCTTTAGCCGAATTTTAAAAAGAAAATCAAGCCTTATCTCATCCTTTGGAAGTCCAAATGCTATCCATCACTCCCCCTCTCCCTTAACGCCAACATGCAAAAATAAAACACACTTTATGCTGCCATCAAGACTCGAACCTCCTCCCTCCCGAAGCTCCCTTTGACGCAAACTCCACAAAGACCCTAGGTGGCGTCCCTTGCCACTTTTCCAAGGCTATCTTTGTGTCATAAATCCCCCACAAATTCCCTTAAGGCCTCCTTAGCCTAGCTTCCCATCTTAAGCTTGAAATCCAATACTTTTCTAAAGCACTCTCCTACATCCTAGGGTTCTCAAAACCCCTAAAACACCTCCATACACACTCAAAGCCTACTAGCTTATGAGTTATGTATTAAATGTATAACCCCTAAATCTCGGATGTTACACATACGAGCGTGTTGTTGGCTGTGTGACCCAAGTCAGTATGTATGCCCTGCTTCCACACGGCCTGAGACACGGGCGTGTCTGGAGCCGTGTGAGGCACACAATCTGTTCACACGGGCGTGTAACCCCTGTATGGTTGAAATTTTTTTATGTTTCAAAAAATTTTCGTATGTTATTGGTTTAGTCCCGAATCACTTAAAAAGCATGTTTAAGGCCTCATAGGCACTTATAAGGGACAATGTAATTGTGTTGGTTGATTTATGAGAATGAATGCTTTATGTTTGATAAATGTATGCTACATGTTGTGAATTGATCGGTAATACCTCGTAACCCTACTCTGGGGACGGATACGGGTTAGGGGTGTTACATTACCATTGATGAATATGTGTGTGTTTTGATGTTTGATGATAGAAAATGAATGGTTGTTGTTAGATAAACCACATTTGTTAAGTTATTTTTGTTAAAATTATCAATTAGGGATTAAATTGAGAAATGTGATAAATTGTGTGGTAAATGTGTGAATAAATGAAAAATATGGGCTACTATGATAATAGGAGAAATTCGGCTAGCATGGGTAGGGACCTAATTGCATGAATTTGTATTTTTATGAGCTAAGGACTAAATTGTAAAGAAGTTGAAATATTAGGGGCAAAAGTGTAAAGTTGCCATAATTTGAAATTTGGATTAAATAGAATAGAATGATAATTAAATAAGTTAAATTTGATTATATATAGATCAAGAAAAGTGAAGTTCGGATCTAGATCAGAGGAAAAACAAAGTATTGGACTAGTCGATCTATTTCGTTGTTTTTTGTGAATCGAGGTAAGTTCATATGTTAATAAGCATTAATATAATTGTGTTTTAAATGCTTTATTATTGAATTAATTGTGAATATGACCTTACGGATATGTTCGACGAAGATTTGGCAACATGAAATCCCGGTTGAACCTTAGGAATAGATTAGGATACGAATGACATGTCAGTAAGGGTTATGTGTTTTGGGTGCTAGTCCGTACGTCCTACCGATGGCTGAGTTATCCTGCATGTGTTGCAGATTCTCGTCAGCTTGTGTGAGCAGACGTCATGACCGTTAGCTTGTGTGAGTAGACCCGTTGATAGCTCGAGAGTGAGCATTATATGTGATATGAGATTGAGATAGCTTCGGCTATGTATTGGCACTTAGGGTGCGAGATTCTCGAGTATCCAATATTATTCCAAATGGTTCAACGGGGTATATCTAGGATATGGATGAGTATGAGATTGATACGAGTTAGTACATGTAAGTACATGAACCATACAAGCATTGAATCGAAGAAACTTGTGAATTTCATATCTAACCTTGTAAATGAATATGTGATAGGTTTGTGGATCAAAATGAGTATGTTAACTGCTTAAATTGTGTATATATATATATGGTAAGTTTTAATTTAAGCATACGAGCTTACTAAGGTTTATAGCCTACTCTGTTTACTTTTCCATGTTTTATAGTGAATATCAAAGCTAGCTCGGATTTGAGAGTCTTCGGAGATCTCCTCACACTATCAAGCTATCACTTTGGTACTTTTGAACTTATGTATTTGGTTATATGGAATGTATAGGAGTTTTGGTCATTATGGTATATATGTTGGTAATGGATTTAGCCATTTGATTTGGCTTGTAAATGATGAATGCTTGATTATGTGTATAGCCATGTAATTTGGCTTAGTTTGGCATACATGGTGATGTATATATATATGTGCAAATGGCTTTAGATATGTTGTGTGTATTTGCTATATAAATGCTTATGGTGAATTGGTATTTGGAGTACCAAATGGTTGATGAAACACCCCAAACCCGGCCCACGAGCCTTGACCGGATCTGGTATGTTCCTCAAGTAAAACGGTTCAAAACTTTTTGAGCACTTTAGAAAAATTCGGTTTGTTTTGAAAGAAAATTTTTAATTTGTGTTAGGCTCGAGTTGAAATCAAGTTTATCTATTTGAAATCTAGGTTTTGTAAAACTATATTACTCCATTTCAAAATTTGTCCTAAATAAAAAAAAATTCATTCACGTTTAGGCGTCAAAACATCTAACGTTTTTTTTATTTTTAGGAAAAATTCATTTGAGTTCAATTAAATAAAATCGTATCAAAATAAAATAACTTAAAGACATGCATCAACAGTTTAATATCAGTGGCCTTATTACAAACGAAAACAATACCCAAAATAACTCCAAAAATATAAAATATAAAAGTCCCAAAATTAAATAAAACTTCAAGCTGAGCATGGCCACCACTAAACTCCCGCCGACCCGGTCCATCACTGATCGTCACCTGAAAGAAAATGTTCCCCAACGGGGTGAGTCAAACAGACTCAATGTGTAACCAACACTAGACCTCAATAATTCGGGCATATCATACTAATTCATAAATATATATAATGAGATAAAAGTAGTGATGCAAACCCAACCCAATCCTAGATACCATCCGCTACACATCACCCGTACCAACTCGCACACCGTGGGGACTACTAAGTCAACCTCCATCCGCTACACATCATCGAAGGCGCCGCTGCAGACGACATGCTCATCGCCCTTATAAATTCGTGGCATAGCCACCGATAATTATTATGTGACCGAAGTCACCACATTCGAGATAATGTGACCGAGGTCACCACATTCACTTCCCTTTCATAATCACCCATATGCCCATGTCATACATATCATGCAAAAATCATGCCTTATTTCACATTCTTATCATGTTCACATATGCCATATCAGTTCATTTCATACTCATAGTAGGAGTAGGAAAACGTGCTGGTACTTTGTACCATTGCATGGTACTTTAGCCACATTCACATTATTATAAGCATACATATTAATTTAAGCCGTAATCTAATAGAGTTTAGTGTGGGGTACACACCTGATATACTTAACAAATTAGCTGAAAGCCCCGAAAAATCCCGAAAAATCCCGATCTACTACTTTAGATCCTTGATTCCTATATTCGGCCAACACTTAGATCAATATCATAGGCCATTCGGCCAACAACAAACCTTAGTCTCAAAAGCCTTCGGCTTTTCAACCACTAAAAGAATAATGAACTAACATAGATCCTTACCACTTGATTTACCAAAATTGATTGTCAAAGAAAAGAGGCTTAGATTGACTGCTTCCAAAGTCTTGAAGAACCTAGGAGAAATTGATTCCTATGAATGGTTAGAATCTTGCTAACAATTGCCCAAAAATCAACTTTTGCTCACATGAAAATCGACAGAGAGAAGAATAAAGGAACAAAGAAATTCGGCCAACACAAATCAAAAGGAAAATGGGAAATTTTGGCAAAGTGGTTGAGTGATGAAGGGAGTTTCAGCTATGGTTGACTAAAGATAACAAATAGAATTCGGCTAGAGTGAAAAAGAGAAAGAAAAAAGAAAATAAAATGGAAGAGAGAGATGGGAGGTTTAAGGTGTTGCGGAAATGGTTGGATTGGGAGAGAAAAGTTTCGGCCTTAGCAAGGTAAAAGAGAAGAAGATGCACAAATGGTTTCGGCTTTAGGTCAAGAAAGAAAATAGTGCACAAGTGATCTCCTATTTCAGTTTCCAAAAGAAAAACACACAAGCTTTCTAGACAACTAAATTGCACAAAAAGAATGCCCAAACCTCACTATGCATATTCGGCCAAGAGGAAAAGATGAGAGAAACACTATTGCTTTTGGGAGAGCAAAAGGCCAAAATGAAATTTCTCCCAAGCTACCAACTTTTCCCAAAACTTACCACAAAAATCGGCTCCTCCCTTAGTCCACAAAACCATCCATGTTCATGGACAAAATGCCATTAAAAAGTTTCCAAACCTCATCCCTTAATCCATGCCTTATGTCCCCTTATCATTCCAAAAGCTTAGGATTTCATTCCTTAAGTTAATCACTTGCCTTTTTCCCTTAGTCTACTATCCATAAAAGAAAATAGTCCAACCTTACCTTAATTAGAGTTGACCGAAACATGCCATACACATGCAAAAATAAAAGTCACCTTATTACCATCCATAGGATTCGAACCTCTTCCCTCATGCAATTACTCATGCGCCAACACCACTTTACTACTAGCTCATTTATGCTAACATTAGACACTTAAATTTACTTAAGTGTCAAGATCACTTAATCCACTTCACTAAATTTTCAATACTAAAAAAAAATTATTCTAGCTTTATTAATAATTCCAAGCCTTCACTAGACTATATTAAACACAATAAAATCATACCCGGCTAACACAAGTAACAAGATGATACTCAAATTTTTAGGATATTACAATTCTACCCCTCTTAAGAAAATTTCGTCCTCGAAATTACCTAATCAAAAGAGTTGAGGAAACTGCTGTCTCATCACATCCTCCGGTTCCCACGTAGCTTCTTCTGCGCCATGGTTCCGCCATAATACCTTCACTAATGGAACTGACTTCCTGTGCAACACTTTCACATCTCGATCTAGAATCTTCACTGGTTCCTCTTCCACCGTCAGATCTGGGCTCACCTCTATTTCCTCTACTGCTACGACATGCGATGGATCAGAACGATAGCGTCTAAGCATGGAGACATGGAACACATCATGCAACTGCTTCAACTCCGAAGGCAACTCTAACTGATATGCCATCGGGTCCAACCCGCTTCAAAACCCGATAAGGTCCTATAAACACGGGACTTAACTTTCCCTTGCGACCAAATCTCATCACCTTCTTCCAAGGTGAAACCTTTAGGAACACTTGATCCCCCACAGCAACTTCTATATACTTCCGCTTAAGGTCTGTGGTACGACTTTTTCCTGTCAGATGCCTCCTTTAACCGAGCCCGAATTACCTTAACCTTTTCTTCGGATTCAGCCACCATCTCAGGACCCAAAACTTGACGTTCCCCCAATTCTGTCCAACACGTAGGAGTGCGACACTTCCGTCCATATAGTGCTTCGTACGGTGCCATCCGAATACTCGCTTGTAATCTGTTGTTGTAAGCAAATTCCGCTAAAGGCAAAAATTCTTCCCAGCTTCCTCTGAAGTCTATCACACAGCCCCTCAACATATCCTCTAACACTTGGATTACTCGCTCAGACTGGCCGTCCGACTGTGGATGAAATGCCGTAGTGAAATCCAATTTAGTGCCTAACGCCTGATGTAGCGCTTTCCAAAACCGAGAAGTAAACCTTGGGTCCTCGTCCAAATGATAGATACCGGCACTCCATGCAACCTTACAATTTTAGCCACATATAATTTTGCCAACTTCGCAAGGAATAGTCGACTCTTACTCGGAATAAAATGTGCGGACTTGGTCAAACGGTCCACTATAACCCATACCGAGTCCTTCTTGGTAGGCGTAAGGGGAAGCCCACTAACGAAGTCCATGGTAATTCTCTCCCACTTCCACTGTGGAATCTTGATTGGCTGAAGTAACCCCGATCAACTCGATGTTCAAATTTTAACTTGTCGACATGTCAAACACTTGCCAACAAATTCTCAGTAACTTCCCGTTTTAGACCAGGCCACCAAAACTGTTCCCTTAGGTCTCTCAGACAACTTAGTCCCTCCGGGATGCATAGCATAAGGGCTACTATGCGACTCCCGAAGAATCTTCTGCCTAAGCTCCTCACTCTTCGGCATACAGACCTTTCCCTTGAAACACAATATTCCATCACCGGACATACTGTAATTCTCTAGACCACCATTCTGCACTTGCCCCATCTTAGCACTTAAATCCTCATCCGCCAACCGACCTCTTTTACCTAATTTAACCATGTCGGCTTGACTTGCAACTCGCTAGCGACTTCCATCATCATACAAACTCGGATGTGCAAACATCGCCCTTAGATCTGACACCACTTTTCGACTTAGGGCATCCGCCACTACATTTGCCTTGCCCGGGTGATACTCTATGGAACAATCATAGTCCTTCAGTAACTCCACCCACCTTCGTTGTCTCAAGTTCAACTCCTTCGAGTCAACAGTACTTAAGGCTCTCTTATGGTCGGTGTAGATCACCGACTTTTCTCCATAGAGATAGTGCCTCCATACTTTAAGAGCAAAGACCACCGCCGCCAATTCCAAGTCATGTGTCGGATAGTTAACCTCATGAGGCCTCAATTGCCGAGACGCATAAGCAACTACCTTTCCATCTTGCATTAACACGCATCCCAATCCTGTATGAGAAGCGCCACAACACACCACAAAATCCTTCCCCGCCTCTCAGTGAATCAAAACGGAGCTTGATCAACACTTCCTTAAGCTTCTCAAAGCTCTTTTGTTGCTTATCCGTCCATACGAAAGGTACTTCCTTCCTTAGCAACTTTGTCAAAGGTGCGCGATCGATGAGAACCCTTCTACAAACCTTCCTCAGTAGTAGCCCTTTGCCAATCCCAAGAAGCTACGAATCTCAAACCACAGCACTTAGGAGGTTTCCAATCTAGCACCGCTTTAATCTTCCTAGGATCCACCCTTATTCCTTCAAAGCAGACACCACATGTCCTAAGAATGCAACTTCCTTAAGCCAAAATTCACACTTGCTGAATTTGGCATAGAGTCATTTCTTCTCCTCAACACTTGCAACACAACTCGAGATGCTCATCATGTTCCTCCTCCGTCTTGGAATACACTAGGATGTCGTCGATGAACACAACGATGAACCGATCCAAGTAGGACTGAAAAACCCGGTTCATCATATCCATGAACGCGGCTGGGGCGTTCGTCAACCCAAACGGTATTACTAAGAACTCGTAGTGCCCATATCTTGTTCGGAAAGTCGTCTTATGGATATCTGCCTCCTTCACCTTAAGCTGATGATATCCCGACCGTAGATCTATCTTCAAAAATACTGCTGCCCCCTTCAGCTGATCGAACAAGTCATCTATCCTTGGCAAAGGATACTTGTTCTTAATGGTCAGCTTATTCAACTGACGGTAATCTATGCACATACGCATAGTTCCGTCCTTGTTCTTTACAAACAAGACCGGTGCTCCCCACGGAGACACACTGGGTCGAATAAATCCACGATCAAGCAACTCCTGAATCTGAGCCTTGAGCTCAACCAACTCCTTTAGTGCCATTCGGTAAGGGGCAATTGACACAGGAGCTGTTGCTGGTAGCAAGTCAATTCCGAATTCCACTTCCCTATCCGGGGGTATTCCAGGTAATTCCTCCGGAAACACATCTTCAAAATCCCTTAAAGTTCTAACTCCACTAACACCTTCTTCCTTTGCATCCAACGCACTAATGAAAGTCAAGAAAGCCTTGCACCCTTTCTGAACCATCTTCACAGCCTTAAGTGCTGAAACTACGTTAGACAAGTAGTTTCTCCTTTCTCCTATCATGACTATCACTTCGTCCTTTGGGGTCCTTAACTCCATTCGCTTAGCTGCACAGTCCAACACAGCCCGATGTTCTAGTAGCCAATCCATACCAAGTATAAGATCGAATTCCCCGAAGGGTAGTTCTATTAAGTCAGCAGGAAAGTTCACTCCCTAAATCTCGAGAGGTACACTCCGAAAGATTTTATTCACCACTACAGTTTGGCCTAGAGGGCTTACTACAGTCATCTCCCTATCAGAAAGTTCAGAGGCTATGTCTAGAGTTTCAACTACTCTACATGCAACATAAGAATGGGTCGAGCCCACATCAATCAGAGCAACATAAGGTTTACCAAAAATAAAGAACGTACCGGTTATAACGCCCGGTGCGTTTCCATCCTCCCTTCGACGAACCGCGTATACTAGACCTGGCTGTCTTGCCTCAGTATTGCTCACACCTCGGCCCGGTGTTCCTCGTCCTCTGCCGCCGCACTGCTTACCTCTACCATTGGGACCACGACCTCGGCCGAGGTCTGCTTTGTCCCACCTCTACCGATTAATATTACGGCCCGTTGGGCGGCTCCCGTCTATCTTAATGGGACAGTCCTTAATCATATGGTCCTTAGACCCGCACTTAAAGCATCCGTCCGTCTTCTTCCAACACTCTCCTAAATGCATCTTTCCACACCGATAACATGTACGACATCGCCCTCCTGTACCGAATGTCGACCACGCGGGCCTCTCGGCTCTAGGCCTCTTTTGAACATTTCACGGCGATGCGACGATCCAAAACCTCTTTTACGCGCTTATTTGGATCCGAGTTACGCGCTTACGATGTTCTTGATTCCTTCGACCACCTTAGCCTTCTCTACCAACGCGGCAAACTCACGTTCTTGATGTGGGGCTATCGGTAACCTCGGATCATCCCTTAGTCCGCCTTTCAAATCGGACACACCGCTCATGCTCGTAGCCACCACTCCTCGAGCATACCGGCTCAACCTCGAGAATTCACCAGATTCGCCACGGACTTGTTCCCTTGAACCAGCCCTAGAAAAGCCTTTCTCTGTTCATCAGTATAACGTGTGCCGGCATACTTTTTCTGATACGCTTCCTTCACGTACTCCCAGGTTAGATCCTCAACTGTGGCGCCATCCCGAATTGTTAACCACCACTGATATGCCTCATCGCGTAATAGCGCCACCATTCCTTTCAACTTCTCCTCAGGGGTCAAGTCGAGCTCATCCATAATTCACTCTGTGGCCTCCAACCAATACTCAGCTGTACTGGGTGCCACACCAGATACGCCACGGAATACCTCAGCTCCGTTGGCTCGTAGTCGCCGGGTAGTGCACTTCGAACTTAGTTCCCATATTTCCACCTGCTCCAGCAACCATTTCTAGAACTCACAGCATAGCCTGCGATACAGCATCATCCCCCGTCTGATCTTACTGTTCCGTACCAACAACAGGCAGTGGTGGTGGCGGTGGTACCTCATTTTCAGAACCTTGACCCGACCTAACGGGTTTCGACACGGTCATTCGGCCTCGACCGCGTCCTCGTGCGCTACGACCACGTCCCTAGAGCTCATTTCTACTATCGTGCTTTAACTGATTAAGAAATTTTATGAATTAGTCCTTGTTTCACCGATTATTCGCGAAGAAATTTTTTTTTTTTGAATAGAAGTTCAATAGTGGTTCTTTCGATCAATCAAAGTTTCAAGTCTTCTATCCTTATTCAGAGGAACACATTCATTCAATATTCCTACCACACACATTCATTATTCAAACCTTTTCATCCATTCCTATCCTGTGGTATTTTCGTCATTTGTCCTACTGGTATTTTGGTAATAAACCGAGGTCAAATTGAAAATCTTAATAAATCAAGGGTATTTTCTAAAATTTGCAAAACTTGGAGTTCTTTTTGAGAATTTATTTTCCAAATCGGTGTTGTTGCAGAATTTTGAAAATCGGGGTCATTTTGGTAATTTTGTAAAACAAGGGTAATTTCAAAATTTCCAAATTGAAGTATTTTAATATTTTGTAAAAATAGAGTTTTTGAAAATTTTATAAAGTAAGGAAATTTTAATGAAACTGTGAGTAGTATGGACATTTTATAAACTAAGGGCATTTTTGTAATTTTATAGCCAAGGGTATTTTAGTAATTTGTAAATCGGAAATATTTTGGAAAAATTTTCAAGCTAAATTCTGCTACCATTTAAAAGGGTAATTTGGTGATTTAAAACCGAAGTTTTTATGAAAATACAGCTAATCCCTTTCGGGTTTTAGTTATTGAGTTTAGCCTATGACTGAGTCCTCTTGGTTAGGATGAACCGAAGCTACGCACCGGGTAGGATTCCAGCGAAGAGGAGGTGAGTCACGAGGACTGCTTAAGTACCAAGCTCTTCCGGATCCAATCCTAGACATGCGCACAAAGGTTGCCACACCCTAACTCGGCGACTTAGTTCACAGGTTTGTTTAATTAGGCACTTAAGTCTTATGTGATTGTTGGGGTAAACTAGCCCTAGGGTTTAAGTACCTATCATGCTATTCTACGTTCCATTTCTACCCTTCTACAATTCATGCTATAAATCACCCAAATGAAATAGAGGTACTTACTTGGTGGACTTCGGGTCGGAGACTTGGGTGCCATGCCTGAAAACCTACTCTTTTCAGAAAAGTTTTTCTCAAGACTTGTTTGGGCCTTATTTTAAAAACATTGTGAGCTTTATACCCAAGGCCGAGAGTTTAAACCTTGCTCGATATTAAATGAAACACCCCAAACCCGGCCCACGAGCCTTGACCGGATCTGGTATGTTCCTCAAGTAAAACGGTTCAAAACTTTTTGAGCACTTTAGAAAAATTCGGTTGGTTTTGAAAGAAAATTTTTAATTTGTGTTAGGCTCGAGTTGAAATCAAGTTTATCTATTTGAAATCTAGGTTTTGTAAAACTATATTACTCCATTTCAAAATTTGTCCTAAATAAAAAAAAATTCATTCACGTTTAGGCGTCAAAACATCTAACGTTTTTTTTTATTTTTAGGAAAAATTCATTTGAGTTCAATTAAATAAAATCGTATCAAAATAAAATAACTTAAAGACATGCGTCAACGAGTTTAATATCAAGTGGCCTTATTACAAATGAAAACAATACCCAAAATAACTCCAAAAATATAAAATATAAAAGTCCCACAATTAAATAAAACTTCAAGCCGAGCATGGCCACCACTAAACTCCCGCCGACCCGGTCCATCACCGATCGTCACCGAAAGAAAATGTTCCCCACGGGGTGAGTCAAACAGACTCAATGTGTAACTAACACTAGACCTCAATAATTCGGGCATATCATATTAATTCATAAATATATATAATGAGATAAAAGTAGTGATGCAAACCCAACCCAATCCTAGATACCATCCGCTACACATCACCCGTACCAACCTCGCACACCGTGGGGACTACTAAGTCAACCCTCCATCCGCTACACATCATCGGCGCGCGATCATTGCAGACGACATGCTCATCGCCTTATAAATTCGTGGCATAGCATAGCCGATAATTATTATGTGACCGAAGTCACCACATTCGAGATAATGTGACCGAGGTCACCACATTCACTTCCCTTTCATAATCACCCATATGCCCATGTCATACATATCATGCAAAAATCATGCCTTATTTCATATTCTTATCATGTTCACATATGCCATATCAGTTCATTTCATACTCATAGTAGGAGTAGGAAAACGTACCTTGGTACTTTGTACCATTGCATGGTACTTTAGCCACATTCACATTATTATAAGCATACATATTAATATAAGCCGTAATCTAATAGAGTTTAGTGTGGGCACACACGATATACTTAACAAATTTGTTTGAAAGCCCCAAAAATCTCGAAAAATCCCGACCTACTACTTTAGATCCTTGATTCCTATATTCGGCCAACACTTAGATCAATATCATAGGCCATTCGGCCAACAACAAACCTTAGTCTCAAAAGCCTTCAGCTTTTCAACCACTAAAAGAATAATGAACTAACATAGATCCTTACCACTTGATTTACCAAAATTGATTGTCAAAGAAAAGAGGCTTAGATTGACTGCTTCCAAAGTCTTGAAGAACCTAGGAGAAATTGATTCCTATGAATGGTTAGAATCTTGCTAACAATTACCCAAAAATCGGCTTTTGCTCACATGAAAATCGACAGAGAGAAGAATAAAGGAACAAAGAAATTCGGCCAACACAAATCAAAAGGAAAATGGGAAATTTCGGCAAAGTGGTTGAGTGATGAAGGGAGTTTCGGCTATGGTTGATTAAAGATAACAAATAGAATTCGGCTAGAGTGAGAAAGAGAAAGAAAAAAGAAAATAAAATGGAAGAGAGAGATGGGAGGTTTAAGGTGTTGCGGCAATGGTTGGATTGGGAGAGAAAAGTTTCGGCCTTAGCAAGGTAAAAGAGAAGAAGATGCACAAATGGTTTCGATTTTAGGTCAAGAAAAAAATAGTGCACAAGTGATCTCCTATTTCAGTTTCCAAAAGAAAAACACACAAGCTTTCTAGACAACTAAATTGCACAAAAAGAATGCCCAAACCTCACTATGCATATTCGGCCAAGAGGAAAAGATGAGAGAAACACTATTGCTTTTGGGAGAGCAAAAAGGCCAAAATGAAATTTCTCCCAAGCTACCAACTTTTCCCAAAACTTACCACAAAAATCGGCTCCTCCCTTAGTCCACAAAACCATCCATGTTCATGGACAAAATGCCATTAAAAAGTTTCCAAACCTCATCCCTTAATCCATGCCTTATGTCCCCTTATCATTCCAAAAGCTTAGGATTTCATTCCTTAAGTTAATCACTTGCCTTTTCCCTTAGTCTACTATCCATAAAAGAAAATAGTCCAACCTTACCTTAATTAGAGTTGACCAAAACATGCCATACACATGCAAAAATAAAAGTCACCTTATTACCATCCATGGGATTCGAACCTCTTCCCTCATGCAATTACTCATGCGCCAACACCACTTTACTACTAGCTCATTTATGCTAACATTAGACACTTAAATTTACTTAAGTGTCAAGATCACTTAATCCACTTCACTAAATTTTCAATACTAAAAAAAAAATTATTCTAGCTTCATTAATAATTCCAAGCCTTCACTAGACTATATTAAACACACAATAAAATCATAGCCGGCTAACACAAGTAACAAGATGATACTCAAATTTTTAGGATATTACAGTTGAAATGTGAGATCGGTATGCTTGTGGTTTTAGGTAAAGTGATGTATAATTGAAAGTTACCATATTGATGATTTGAGAATGTGAATTTGGTATGAAATTGAATGGCTTATTGTGACACTTGTCTATCTTGTGATTAAGTATGGATTTAGCATGAATTAGGCTTGGTTGAGATTGGTTTGAATGCCTATTTATGCCATATTATGTGCCATTTGGTTTGTGTAGGTAAATGCAAGATTGGGTGAGAAAGAAGGCTTGAAAAATAGCCTATTTTTGTCCACATGGGTAGAGACACGAGCCTGTGTCTCAGCCGTGTGTGACACATGGTCAAGTGACACGGCCGTGTGTCCCTTGGTGTTTAATTAGAAACCAAGTCAGTATGCTTCACACGGCCCAGCACACGGGCGTGTGACTTGGCCGTGTGGCATAAGTCAGTAAACCCTACAGTTTTGGCACGGCCTAGCACACGGCCTAGTACACAAGCGTGTGTGGCCATTTCATAGGGCACACAGGCTAGTCACACGGGCGTGTGTGTTGGCCGTGTGACCCAAGTCAAAGAGTTACACGGGGTTAGACACGGGTTGGGACACGGCCATGTGATCCCATTTCGAATGTCCACACGGCCGGTGACACGGGCGTGTCTTTGGCCATGTGAGACACACGACTGAGCCATACGGGCGTGTGTCCCCTGTATTTTTAAAAAAATTCTAAGTTTTCCAAAAAATTTTTGAGTTATCGGTTTAGTCCCGAACCACTTCTAATGCATGATTTGGGCCTCGTAGGCTCGTACTAGGGACAATGTGATGGTTTATGAATGATTTTTATTTGGAAATGGAAAATGTATGTGAAATGTATGATTATTTATGAATTAAGTCTGGTAATGCTCTGTAACCCTATTCTGGTGACGGATACGGGTTAGGGGTGTTACAGTATCACATAACATAAAGATGAGATTTGCACACATATCGTCATCACATCACAAATCATTGTTTTCATTGACTAATAATTTTAGGAAAACTTGGAATTTGTAACACCCCTAACTCGTATCCATCGCCGAAATAGGGTGCGGAGCATTACCGTCAAACTGTAACATAAAAACATACATTTCAAAACATTAATATAATCATAGCATAAATCATTCATTCACATGCTTAACGTCCCTTAATTGAGCCCTCGAGGCCCTAGAAACACTTTAGAAACGATTCGGGACTAAATCGGAAACATTTAGAACTTTTATGAAAAAGTTGGAATTATTGAACTGTAAAGGTCACACGGCTGTGTGACTCACACGCCCGTGTCTCAGGCCATGGAACAATTGAAATAGGGACACACGGTCATGTCCCAGACCGTGTTCGTGCTCGTGTAACTTTCAAATTTGGGTCACACGACCAAGCCATATGCCTGTGTGCCAAGTCGTACAACTCTCGAAATGGCCTCACATGCTTGTGTGCCAGGCCGTGTGCTAGGCCGTGTAATTGCCTGGCTTGAATGCCTTTAAAACCTACAGGGGACACACGGCCGTGTGTCACACACAACTGAGACACACGCCCGTGTCTTAGGCCGTGTGAACATGAAATTGGCCAAAATCAAGCCATTTTCTTCACCCATTTCAAGCTTGTACCTAAACATAATTTGTGCACAACTTCAAGGCTTCAAAACCTTACCAAAACATGCATGAAATGACTATTTCAATAGACTATAAATCCATTCAACCAATATGCCAACAAGGCGCCTCAAATCCATTCAATCAAATCTTACCTAAACATAGAAACATTACCACAATTCATGCATACATATCAAGTCCAATACCATTCAAAACTTACCCTATTTTGACCATATTAAAACTATTCCATCACATACCATATTGACCATTGAAACATGCATTAAATCTTAGCCATATAAACTCATATCATCAAGGCATCAAACATATCAAAAGCATATCAACCAAAATGACATATACATGCCAAACAATCAACAAACATCAAACATAAATCCACCTATAGATGCCATTATAACCTTGACAAACACATCAAAACTACCGATATAATCGTTGGATAGTGTGATAGATCTCCGACGAGCTTCCAAACCGATCAAGCTTCTGATTATCTATAAAACACAAGAAAGAAAACTACATAAGCACATAATGCTGAGTAAGTTCGTATAAACTTTAAACATCATATTTCATTTCAATGATGAACTTTATAGTATAAATATAATCCTATACCAATGCCACAAGATTTATCAAACTATATAACCATCAACTCACAAACGAGTAAGTCCATCAACATCACATATATTTTTAATTCCTAACATAATAGGATTTATAAGACATATTGCACATTCATTAACCTTTTCATAAGACTATGAACCACTCAATTTACTTACTTACCATTCCATTTACTTACTTTCCATTTCATTTACTTACATTACATTCCATTTACTTAGCATAAGCTTAAATAACATCATCAATTCATGAATTAGTGTGTTTATTCATGACATAGATAAATTCATCCATAGCATAAGTAAATTTCTCACATATAAGTAAGTCCTTTAACTCATCAATCCTTTTATATCATCATATTACATCTCAATTATGAATTTACCATTTCATTACCTTTTCTTACCCGTATCATTTACATAATACAAGACATAAACATAAACATCAACCAATTACACAAGCTTGACACAAACCTAAATATCATCATCAATACACAGCCTAGTGCATTTGTACATAACTCTTTTGGGATCAACCACATGATAAGCCATTTCATAAGAAAATATATCTTTTGATTCATACAACCTTTTTATGAACATAAGCATATTTACATTTGGTCACTTACCATTTCAACGTATATCATTAAGAATAAGCATGTTATAATTCAACCCTAAGCTTGGCACAAGCCTAAGCACCATCAACAACACATGTTAGTGCATCAACTTATAATTCACTTGAATTAACATAAGGTAAGTCATTATACATGAACAACTTCATTTGAAATCATCATTTTCATGAACATAGGTATACTTTTATTGAGCATTTCCTTTTAAATCCTTTTCATAGTTTCATGACATAGTTCATTTGGACACTTACTGTTCCTTTCCTTTTCATGCCCGTTGAACCACTTAGCATAACATCAGATATGCAGGAAAGCTCACATAAAGTGTGCTAAACATATAACCTTTCCTTTCCTTTTCCTTTACATCGTTGCTCACACGAGCTATGAAATGGGTCTGCTCACACAAGCTGACGGTCGGAATATAAGCTACGTCATGCTGTTCACACAAGCTGTTGAGTATCCACAATAAAATGCAGGGCCTCAGCCATCGGTAGGACATTCAAGACCGGCACCCGAAACATGGTAACCCTAATGACATGTTTTTTGTATCATATGAATTCCTAAGGTTCAACCGGGACTCGATAATCGTCAATTCGTCATAATATCAATACATTCATATATATATTGATTCGTTTACATTAAAAACAACATAATAAACATTCAATTTAAATAACATTATACCGAGTACAGTTTACACGAACTTACCTAGCTAAAGTGCGATAATGACTAAGTATAAGGGTTATTTGGTAATTTCCTCTTCTCCTCGATTTTCCACTCGTTCTTGATCTAAATTAACAATTTCATTCAATTTATTAATTTAGACAGCAAAACCAATTCATTTTATGTAATTTAGTCCTTTTTGACATTTTTACAAAATTGCCCCCAATATTTTACTTTTATTCAATTTAGTCCCTGAGCCTAAAACATGCAAATTAACCATTTATTCTCAAATTTAAGCTTAGCCAAATTTATTGGGACCTTACTACAGCCCATTTTCTATTATTACACACTAAATCCTTGTACTTTTTCTATTTCAGCAATTTAATCCCTAATCGTTAAATTCATCAAAAATCACTTAACAAAATACTCATAAATAACAACTAATACTTAAAATTCATCATTTAACATCTAAAATCACAAATATTCATTAATGTTAAAATTCAAAATCTTTAACAGTTTCAAAAAATGAAGGTACGGGTTAGTTGGACCTAGTTGCAACGATCTCAAAAGCATAAAAATTATTAGAAACGGGTGAAAAATAGCTTACCATGCAAAGATATAACCATGGCCAAACCTTGAGTATATTTCCATGGAGGTTCAGTGATGAACAAAGTAAATGGAGAAGAAAACATCATGTTTTTTTCTTTATTTTAATAATAAAAGAACATATAAAACATATAAAATTAAATGAAATTAAAAATTAAATCGTCCACCATCTTAAACCGTCCTTAAATTGAGGCTTGGATTTGATGCCTTGATTATCACACTAAGGATCTCTTGGATTGACGTTGTTTGGTCCTTCAAAGAATATAGGAATAAAATGTTAACACATGAAAAACAAACGTGTCTTAACAACATTCAACTATGAGGAAAAACAATAGAGAAGAAAGAATGTTCCCAACACCCCTCATGCACTTACACTATTTAAGAATACTACGAGATCACTGATAAGTCTTGACAAAGGAGTAGAGAGGTTTAACGAACTACAAAAATATATGATCGATGAGTCTTGGTCACAAAATAAATAAAATAGGATGATTGAATCCTTAGAAGAGATGGAGAGATCGAAAGAGAAAGAAAAAGAAAAAGGGGAAAATTGAAACCCAGTGGAAAAAATGGCGTCAACAGTGGCGGTGGCGACGGTGGTTCGGTGGTGGTCCAATGAGGTGAGAAAAAATATAAAAAAAGTGGGAGGGTTCGGTCATAATATTGAGAGAAAATAGAAAGAAAAGGAGTGGTGGAGAAAGGTTTTCCCGCAGTGGTTCATGGTGGTGACGGTGGCGGTGAAGGTTGGTGATCGAAAGAAAATAAGAGATGAGAACCTTGGACGGTAGTGTGGAGGTGGTGAAGCTATAGCTCATGGTGGAAAAGTTTTAGATGGTGATTGAAGGTGTTGGTTGTTTGTCAAAAATGAGAGAATGAAAAAGGAATAAAAAAAATGAGAATATAGGAGCAAATGAGTGGTATGGATGGCAAGGAGGTGGAGTAAGCTCGGTCAACTGTGACCAGGTTCATTGAACCACAACAAAAGGCAAGATATGAAGTTTTGGCAAGGGAGGGAGACATTGAGTGAAAAGGGGATCATGTTAGCCCAACATATGGTAAGTTGGACTCATAAAGAGGGAAAGAAATCCTCTTAAACATGGTAACAATGGGGTGGACGACAAGAACATTATGCACATGTGGTATGTCCAGGCTCATCAGTTTCAGCTTCATCTTCATCCTCTTCATTTTCATCCGATAGCATCTCCTTTTCATTGGGTGCAAATCCTCCCTTTCTTTATCAGACTCCGTGATCTCATTAATAAGGCGATAAATCAGAAATGAATATAACATTAAGTAATTAAATATAAAAATAATAAGAACAAAATTAAAGTAAAGCAACTAAAGAAAAGAAAAATAGAAAATGTTGTTTTTTACACTTTTTCCAATTCCGCAGCGATTTGGAGTTGCTAGGTCTCAAAGAGATTGAGTTACTTTTGCAACTGACTGAGTGAGTTGAGCATTTGCTGCTCAAACAGACTATTGGACATAGAAGATTTTGCTGAGGCAAACGTCTTGCAAAATTTTCTTCCATTGCCATTTATAACAAACCAATTGCCTGACAATCTTCACTCTCATCAACACATTTTAGGGCATCAAATATGTTGAATGTAACCTGTTGACCATTCACTCTTATAGTCAGTTTGCCTTTCTACAGATCAATTAGCTGAGAAAATGTTGGAAGTGGTCATCCTTTAGGTTGCTAATATTGTTTTGCTGTGGCATTTTTATTGGCAACATGATCTGATTCTACCACAACATTTTTCTGCTGACCATTTTCAGATGATGTATGCTTTTCAGTTGATTCTGAGATCTTTTCATGATCGAGTCTTGAGTCATCCTTTTCTATCGTGGCATATTTAACAACATCATTCAACTGAGTTCCACTTCTGAGAGTGATTGCTTTGGAATGCTCTTTTCCTTGTGATCTCAAATTATCAGTGTAACAACCCGTTTTTAGTCAAATCAGAATAGTGGTTTCGAGACCACAAATTTGACATCAAAATATTTATTTTATTATTATTCTAATGTTTACACCATGATTGAGTGATTGTGTGAAAATTTCGTTAAGAACTTTTATCGTTGGAATGGTCAATTTGATAAAAAGGACTAAATCGCGTAAAGTGCAAAAGTGGTGTTCTAATAGCTAAAGGTGTCTAATAGCTATGGAATATTAAAGTGGAGGTCCTTATGTGGTAATTGACCCATTTATATAGTTAGTGGACATTCTTGGACATGTATTAGGTGTTTTAATGGTTTATTAATAAGGTTAAAAAGGTAATTTAAAAAATTAACTTAAGTAAAATATAGAAAACAACAATGTCATCTTCTTTAATGCATTCATCCACCAAAATTGAAGGAAGAAGAAACCATTTTAAGGGTTGCTTGCTTCGGGCCATGGTATAGGTACTTATCGTGTGAGACCTTGAGTATCTGACTCTTATTTCGAATGGTTCAACGGGTAAAAGAAGGAAGTGGTTGAATATGAGATTGGTACGAGATAGTACAGGTACGTACGGAAATGAATTGAGTATTGAAAACTATGAAATTGATGAGCTTCTTGGTAAGTTATATGAATGATCTTTTGATAGCTTGAGATTTAATAGAATTGTTGTACATTGTTTTCCATTATATGAATGATTAATGAATGATGATAATTGCTCATTGTTAACATACAAGCTTACTAAGATATATAGCTTACTTTGTTGTTTTTTTAATGTTTTATAGTGATTTCAAAGCTAGCTTGGATTCAGGGATCGTCAGAGACTTCACCACACTATCCATTGACTTTTTGGTACTTTTAAAAGTATGTTTTAAGTATATGGCACGTATAGGTATTTGAATCATGTTGGTTATGTTTTGGTAATGATGTTGGCCAAATGAATTGGCATTGTAAATGTATATGTTTTGGTTTGTAAATATAGCCATGAGATTTGGCTTAATTTGGTGAATTTGGTTATGTGCTTATATGTGCATATATGTTGATACTTGAGTTCTTGGATGGATATGTGAATGACATATTACGAAGTTTGTTGAATTGGTACCTTGCTTGTGAATTGGTACAAAAATGAGGTATGTTATGTAATGGTTAAACTAGTTGATTGGTATATGTATTTGAGTAGGTTTTGGTTGAGTTAAACTTGGGATATAAGCATGTTGATTATTAAATATTTGAAATAGTGTGAAATTGTATTGAATATGGTTAGAGTAGATGTTCTATTATGCTATGAATTGGTGCCATTTGAATTATTTAGGTACATGAGATTTTGGGTGGCAAATTGGCTTGGTAAATAACCTATTTTTGTCCACACGGGCAGAGACACGGGCGTATGTCTCAGCCGTGTACGACACACGGTCATGATACACGGTCGTGTGTCCCCTGGTGTTGAAATTGAAATGAAGTCAGCATGCTCCACACGGTCTCACACACGGGCGTGTGCTCGACCGTGTGGTACAAGTCAGTATACCCCCTAATTGGCATACGGCCTAGCACACGGGCATGTGACTTGTCCGTGTTGCATAAGTCATTATACCCTACAGGTTTGGCATGGTCTAACACACGGCCTGGCACACGGGCATGTGTGGCCACTTCGAAGGGCACACGGGCTAGACACACGGGCGTGTGGTTATCCGTGTGACCCAAGTCAGTATGTACCCCCTGTTTTCACACGGCCTGTGACACAGGCATGTCTGGTGACCGTGTGAGACACACGGCCTGGCCACACGGGCGTGTGTCCCCTGATTTGAAGAAAAATTTGCTAAGTGTTGAAAATTTCTTGAGTTATCAGTTTAGTCCCGAACCACTCCCAAAGCATGTTTAAGGCCTCGTAGGCTCTTAATAGAGACAAATTGATTGAGATTGAATGATGAATGATTGAATTGAACAATTGTATGTTAAATAGTTGTTTAATTGTTTTGTAAGTCCGGTAATGCTCGGTAACCCTATTCTGGCGTTGAATACATGTGAGGGGTGTTACATTTATTGGTATTAGAGATACGGTTTAGTCGATTCTAGGACTAACGTAGCGCGTGTGAGAGTCTAGCTATACATGCCATATATAAACTGTGATAGTGTGATGACTCTTGACATTTGAAAATGTGTTTTCATATAGAAAATGGATCCCAATCGAGCGATAGCTGATGGGGTTGAAAGTAATGCGCCTACTCCCGCTCAAGGGACAGCGCTGTCTGATTCTAGACCTGTGACGGGTAGCCAGGGAGGAGAGGCTAAAGAAGCCTTCTTCCAAATAATGAACGAATGGTTCACTCAATATATTCGAATGAACCTGGCTGCTCAACAACCTCCACCCCCTTCTGTTCCCCAACCTGTACCTGTAGCTCCTCAAGGGGTCGAGCTTTTAAGATTGAACAAGCCTCCAGTTGATAAGATTCGTAAACACGGGGCTAAAGAGTTCAGGGCTAATGTTGATGATGATCCTGAGAGAGCCGAGTTTTGGCTTGAAAATACTATCCGAGGGTTTGATGAACTTTCGTGTATGCCAACTGAATGCTTAAAGTGTACTATTTCTCTTCAGAGAGACTCTGCGTATTAATGGTGGAATACCTTGGTGTCTGTAGTGCCGAGAGAGCGAGTGACCTGGGAATTCTTTCAGACGGAGTTCTGAAAGAAATATATAAGTCAGCGGTTCCTTGATCAAAAGCATAAAGAGTTTCTAGAGTTGAAACAGGGTCGAATGACCGGGACAGAATATGATTGAGAATTTGTACGGTTAAACAAGTATGCTCGAGAGTATGTTTCTACTGAAGGGATAATGTGCAAGCGGTTTGTGGATGGGCTAAATGAAGACATTAAACTTCTAGTTGGGATTTTAGATTTGAAAGAGTTTGTTATGTTAGTCGGTCGGGCTTGCAAAGCTGAAGACTTTAGCCGAGAAAAGAAGAAAGCTGATTCAGAGGCTAGAGATTCGAGGAAAAGACCGATGATTAAACCTTCTCATTCTTCATCAAAGAAATTTCAAGATTCATTTAGTCGATCGAATGCATCAGTGGGATATCAGAATAGAGATCGTGGAAATTTACATGTGAATCCTAAAGCTCAAGCTACATCCGTTTTAAGTGTTGGTAGTGTGATAAATTACAAACCCGAGTGTCAACAGTGCGGGAGAAGACATTTTGATGAATGCTAGAATAAGAGTACTGAAGCTTGCTTCAAATGTGGTTCGCCAGATCACTTTATTCGAGACTGCCCAGAGTTATCCGAGAAAGAAAAAGTTCAGAATGTAAGATCGAGCAATACGACTGTGAGAGGAAGACCACCGAGAAATACGGGAAATGTATCCATTGGTAGAGGTATAACTAGGGACTCAGCTATGAGATCCGAGGCTAGAGCACTTGCTAGAGCCTACAATATTCGCGCTCGTGAAAAAGCGTCATCCCCAGATGTTATTACCGGTGCTTTTTCTCTTTTCGATACTGATATAATTGCGTTGATAGATCCTGGATCAACCCATTCATATATTTGTATGAATTTAGTGTTTAAAAATATTTTACATGTTGAGTCTACAGAGTTTGTAATTAAAGTATCGAACCCCTTAGGCAAGTCTATTTTAGTTGATAAGATTTGTAAGAATTGTCCTTTGATGACTCGGGGCTACTGTTTTTCGGCTGAATTGATGCTTTTGCCATTTGTAGTGTTTAATGTAATTCTGGGAATGGATTGGTTGACTTTGCATGATGCTGTTGTGAATTGTAGACGAAAGGTTATAGAATTGAAGTGTCAGAATAATAAAATTCTTCGGATTGAATCAAATGAATCGAATGAATTGCCTGTTGTGATTTCGTCTATGTCAGCTCAGAGATGTGTGAGAAAAGGTTGTGAAGCTTATCTTGCCTATGTTTTGGATACAAAAGTGTCTGAATCAAAGATTGAATCAGTGCCAGTTGTCTGTGAATATTCGGATGTGTTTCCTGAAGAATTACCGGGGTTGCCACCCATCAGAGGGGTTGAATTTGCTATTGAATTAGTACTGGGAACTTCACCGATATCTATAACTCCGTATAGAATGGCTCTGATAGAGTTGAAAGAGTTGAAAGCTCAGTTGCAAGAGTTAACAGACAGAGGTTTTGCACGATCGAGTTTTTCGCCTTGGGGAGGGCCAGTATTGTTTGTTAAGGAGAAAGATAGGTCCATGAGAATGTTTATTAACTATTGTCAGCTCAATAAGGTTACGATAAAGAATAAATATCCGCTGCCGATAATACACGATTTGTTTGATTAGTTGAAAGGTGCAACAATGTTTTCAAAGATTGATTTGAGATCTGGTTATTATCAGTTGCGAGTTAAAGACTCAGATGTGCTGAAAACTGCATTCAGAACTAGGTACAGACACTATGAATTCCTTGTTATGCCTTTTGGACTAACTAATGTTCCTGCCATTTTTATGGATTTGATGAATCAGATTTTTAGACCGTATTTAGACAGATTTGTTGTTGTGTTCATTGAGGACATTCTGATCTATTCACGAGATGAGTCTGAGCATGCCGAGCATTTGAGGATTGTGTTGCAAACTTTGAGAGATAAGCAAATTTATGCTAAATTAAGCAAATGTGAGTTTTGGCTCCGAGAAGTTAGATTTTTGGGGAATATAGTTTCAGCGGATGGCATTCGAGTTGATCCGAGCAAGATATCTGTAGTTATTGACTGGAAACCACTTAGAAATGTATCCGAGGTCAGAAGTTTTCTGGGATTGGCCTATTACTATCGACGCTTCATTAAAGGATTTTCGATGATTGCTACACCGATGACCAAACTGCTATAGAAAGATGTAAAGTTTGAATGGTCCAAGAAATGTCAACAAAGTTTCGAACAATTGAAGGAATTGTTAACTGAGGCACCAATGTTAGTTCAACCTGAGTCGGGTAAAGAATTTTTGATTTACAGTGACGCGTCATTGAATGGTTTGGGTTGCGTATTGATGCAAGAGAGAAAAGTTGTAGCTTATGCCTCCAGACAATTGAAACCGCATGAAAAGAACTATCCGACGCATGATTTAGAGTTGGTTGCTATAGTTTTTGCATTGAAAATCTGGCGTAATTATTTTTACGGTGAAAAATTCCACAGCTTTACTAATCATAAAAGCTTAAAATTCATTATGACTCAGAAAGATTTGAATTTGTGACAACGGAGATGGCTCGAGTTATTAAAAGATTACGAGTTAGTGATTGATTATCACCTGGGGAAAGCAAATGTGGTTGCGGATGCTTTGAGTAGAAAGTCATTTTTTGCCTTGAGCGCAATGAATACACAGTTGACATTATCCGATGATGGATCGATTTTAGCTGAGTTAAAAGCTAAACCGATATTTCTTTAGCAAATTTGTGAAGCTCAGAAATGTGATAGTGAACTGCAAGCTAAAAGAATGCAATGCGAGTCGACTAGTGATTCAGAGTACAAAATCGGATCTGATGATTGTTTGATGTTCCAAAATAGAATCTGCGTACTGAAAAATTCAGAGTTGATTCAGAAAATTTTATACGAGGCACATAGTGGTTGTTTATCTGTTCATCCTAGGTGTACTAAAATGTATAATGATTTGAAACAACTATATTGGTGGTCGGGTATGAAACGAGACATTTCTGAATTTGTAGCGAGATGTTTAGTGTGTCAACAAGTCAAAGTTGAAGATCAGGTACCTTTGGGTTTGCTTCAGCCTGTGATGATACCGGAGTGGAAATGGGATAGAGTTACAATGGATTTTGTATCAGGATTACCCCTAACTCCGAAAAAGAAAGATACTATCTGGGTTGTTGTTGATCGACTAACGAAATCTGCTCATTTCATACCGCTACGTATAGATTACTCACTTGATAGACTAGTTGAATTGTACATTTCTGAGATTTTTTGATTGCACTGGGTGCCACTATCTATTATTTCTGATAGAGATCCGAGATTTACGTTGCAATTCTGGAAGAAATTGAAAGAAGCTCTGGGAACAGGTTGAGTTTCAGTACTGCTTTTCATCCTCAGACTAACGGTCAGACTGAGGGAGTTATTCAGATTCTCGAAGATATGTTGAGATGTTGTATTTTAGAGTTTGAGAGCAGTCGGGAAACATACTTACCGTTGATTGATTTCGCGTATAACAACAGTTTTTAGACTAGTATAAAGATGGCACCATACGAAGCTTTATATGGTCGCAAATGTCGAACTCCATTATACTGGACTGAACTAAGTGAGAAAAAGATTCACGGGGTTGAGTTGATTAGAGAAACTGAAGAAAAAGTGAAAACGATTCGCGATAGTTTAAAAGCAGCTTCAGATCGTCAGAAATCATACGCGGATTTGAAACGAAAAGACATTGAATTACAGATCGGTGATAAAGTGTTTTTGAAAGTATCTTCGTGGAAGAAAATCCTTAGATTTGGTCGGAAAGGCAAGTGAGTCCGCATTTCATCGAGCCATACGAGATTATCGAAAGAATAGGGCCAGTAGCATATTGACTAGCCTTACCATTAGGGTTAGAAAAGATCCATAATGTGTTTCACGCATCGATGTTGCGTCGATATCGATCGGATCCCTCTCATGTGATTTCTCCGTTAGAGATTAAGATTCAGTCTGATATGACGTACAACGAAGAACCGATCAGAATTTTAGCTCGTGAAATCAAATAATTGAGAAATAAACGCATAGCCCTAGTGAAGGTTCTTTGCCATAAACACGAGATCAAGGAAGCTACGTGGGAGCCCAAGGAAGCTATGAGAAAACAGTACCCTAACCTATTCACTGGTAAGATTTTCGGGGACGAAAATCCCTAAGGGGGGAGAGTTGTAACAGCCCATTTTTGGTCAAATCAGAACAGTGGTTTCGGGACCAAAAATTTGAGATCAAAATATTTATTTTATTATTATTTTAATTTTTACAGTATGATTGAGTGATTGTGTGAAAATTTCGTTTAGAAATTTTATCGTTTGAATGGTCAATTTGATAAAAAGGTCTAAATCGCGTAAAGTGCAAAAGTGGTGTTCTAATAGCTAAAGGTGTCTAATAGCTATGGAATATTAAAGTGGAGGTCCTTATGAGGTAATTAACCCATTTATATAGTTAGTAGACATTCTTGGACATGTATTAGGTGTTTTAATGGTTTATTAATAAGGTTAAAAAGGTAATTTAATAAATTAACTTAAGTAAAATATAGAAAACAACATTGTCATCTTCTTTAATGCAATCATCCACCGAAATTGAAGGAAGAAGAAACCATTTTTAGGGTTCCTTGGTTCGGCTACTTCATTTCTTAATTGATTTTTTCCCGTTTTTAATAATTTCTATGTTTTTGAGATCGTTGCAACTAGGTCTAGCTAGCCCAGAGATTATTTTGCAAAACTGTTAAAGATTTTGAATGATGCCATTGATGAATACATGAGTATTTTGATGTTTGATGAAAGATTTTGAATAGTTGGTGATAGTTAAACAAGTTTTGTTAAGTGATTTTGAGTAAAAATACAAAATAGGGATTAAATTGAGAAATGTGTAAAGTTAGTGGTTAAAATGTGAAATAAATGGAAAATATGGGCTACTAGGGGCATAATAGTAATTCGGTTAGCATGGGTATAATTGGAATTTCACTAATTTTTGATTTTATGCAATAAAGACTAAATTATGAAAAATGTTAAATATGTAGGGCAAAAGTGTAAATGTGTTTTAAAGTATGCTTTGGACTAAATTGAATGAATAGATGATTGAATAAGTTAATTTTGAATACATTTAGATCAAGAAAAGTGGAATTCAAATCTAGATCGGGGAAAAATGAAAGTTATCGAATAATCGACTAGATTCTCCGTTTTAACATCCGAGGTAAGTTTGTATGTTATAAATTCATTTCAAATGTATTTATATGCTTCGATATAGCATGAATTGTGTTGATGTGATTACGTACGAGTTCGAAAATGATTCAATGAAGATTCGATAGTTGGAAACCCGATTGAACCTTAGGAATAGTTTAGGATGCTAGTGACATGTCATTAGGTATATTTGAGTTGGCTTTGTAACAGCCTGATTTAGGGCCTAGTCGGAATAGTGGTTGCAAGATCAAAAATTCGAAGTAGAAACATGCGTTTTATGGCTTTTATGAGGTTTATGACATGTTTGCATGATTTTGTGAAAATTTCATGAAGAAATTTTATAATTTAGTGATCAATTTATTCATTAGGATTAAATTGCAAAGATTGAAAAATATGATATTCTAGAAGTTTCAAGTATGAGATAGTATTAAAAAAATTATTAGAGGTCCTTATTTAGCAATTAGACCATTATATGTCAAGATGGAAAAAAATAGACATGGGAAGGAAAAATCTCAAGAAAGGGACCTTAAGGGCATTTTGGTCATTTGGTTAATAAGTTAACTAAAAGGGAAAATAAGTCAAAAATCTTGTCCATCTTCTCCATGCTTGGCCGAAAATTTCAAGAACACCATAGCTAGGGTTTCTTCAACTTTCAAGCTTGATTGTAAGTACCTCCTAGCCCTGTTTTTCATGTTCTTCGTATTTTTGAGATCCTCGTAGCTCGATTTAGCTATTTCAAGCTATATTTTAAGCTAGGGTTCATGTTCAAAAAATTACCCATGTATGACATACATGTATTTTGATGTTTAATGAAGGAATATGAAAGTTTGATGTATGATAAACATCTTTTTCTAAATGATTTTCATGAAAAATTCATAAAAAGGACCTAGATGTAAAAGTGATAAAATGTGTAGTAAAAATCAGTTTTGAAGGAAAGTGTGAGCTGTTATAAGCTCAATAAATATTCGGCTAGGCTTGGGTAACCAAGGAAATGAGTGCATTTCATTATACGAGCCTAGGGACCATTTTGTAAATATGTGAAAGGTTAGGGGTAAAATAGTAATTTTGCCAAAGTATGATTCATTGGTTATTTTAGTCAATGTGATCATTAAATAAGTGAAATTGTCATTATAGATCAAGAAACACGAAGTCCGGACCGAATCCGAGGAAAGAACAAGGTGGTGGACTAAATCGAAGAACTATACATATTTTGGTACCAAGGTAAGTTTGTGTGTAATAAATCAACATAATGTTGTTATGTTTTAAAATGCTTGATATCATTAGAAATATATAATATCTTTACGAAATTGGTTAATGAAGTACAAATGAAAGTATGATGAAATTTTATTAAGTTGAAGTCCCGATTGAACCTTAGGAATAGAAAGGATACCATTGTCATGACATGAGATTAAGGAGGTCCCGTATAAGACCATGTCTGGGACATGGCCTCGGCACCGAATTAAGATCCCGTATAAGACCATATTTGGGATATGGCATCGGCATCGAGTAGAAATCCTGTGTAAGACCACGTTTGGGACCTGGCTTTGGTATGAAATCGTGTAAGGCCATGTCTGGGACTTGGCATCGATATCCGATCCCGTATAAGACCATATCTGGGATATGGCATCGTCATCAATATGAGATCCCGTATAAGACCATATCTGGGATATGGCATCGGCATCAATTTGAGATCCCATGTAAGACCATATCTAGGATATGGCATTGGCATTTTATTACGAGTATGACGAGTTTGAGTATCCTTCAATATTTCAAATGGTTCAACGGGGTAAAGAGCTAAGTTTATGTTTAAGATGGTAAGAGTACTAAAGTTATGTGATGAAGTGACAGAGGTATATATGAGTAATTTACGAGAAATGAGTCCGATATGTGTTATGAGATTGGTAAGAGTAAGCATGAGTAAGTTATGTAAATGTGCTTGAGAACTTGTGTTATTACTCAATGTAATGTATGGATGCTATCATAAGCCTTTATGTTGCTATTTATTTCATGCAAACTTACTAAGCTTTATGCTTACTCCCTCTCTTTTCCCTTTTCTTGTAGTATTGCCAAGCTAGCTCGGGGATCGTAGGACGTCGGAGCTCGGTTCACACTATCAAGCTATTCTTTTGGATAGTAAAGTTTGATTATGTTGGGTATGGCATGTATAGAAACTTGGTCATTTTGTGATAAGTCATATTTGTTAGCCAATGTGTTGGCTATTAATGTTATTCCATTCATTTTGTAAATGGCCATTAAAATCGGCCAAAACTAGCTAAATTATATCTATCTAATGATGATGAATTTCATGAAGAGTAAGCTTGTGCGTTTGAATAAGTAAAGTGAGAAGTGTATGCATGGTGAATGTTGTAGTGTGTAGTTAAGGTGTGGATGTCTTAATAGTGAATGTTAAAGGGACAATATTGTTAAGTTAAGTGTTGCATGAAATAGTATGAATGTGGTTTTTTTTAGGGTGGCAAAGGGCTTGGTAAATAGCCTTATAATTGTCCATATGGGTAGACACACTGGCGTGTGTCTAGGCCGTGTGTGACACACGGTCTGCCCCATGGGCGTGTAGCCTGGCCGTATGTCCCCTGCATCTAAATTGCGAAATTTCAGTTCGTCACACGGGCCAGCACACGAACGTGTGGCTTGGCTGTGTAACCCAAAGTGTCTGCTGACGTCATAAACAGAATGTCCCTTATTTTGGACACGGCCTGAAGCACGGGCGTGTGATATGCCACACGGGCGTGTCACTTCTCTCACACAGGCGTGTGGCCCTGTCTTAAGTAAAAATTTTCTAAGTGTTTGTAAGTTTTCGGTTCAGTCCCGAACCAGTCCAGATATATGTGTAGGGTCTAGTAGACCTATAACAGTGACATTATGAGTACGAATGAAGAGTTTTTAAGTATGAATGAAAATGTATGGCCCTATATTGTATGAAGAAGTTTGTTAAGTTTGGTAATGCCTCGTACCCTTTTTCGGCATCAGATACGGGTAAGGGGTGTTACAGGCTTCGGGCCATAATTTAGCACTATGTGTGCGAGATAAACCGATTTGGCTTCGGGCCATGCATATCGACTGATTTGGCTTCAGGCCATGATATCAGAACTTTAGATAAGTTACCATGATTTGGCTTCGGGCCATGGTATAGGTACTTATCGTGTGAGACCTTGAGTATCCGAATTCTATTTCGAATGGTTCAACGGGTAAAAGAAGGAAGTGGTTGAATATGAGATTGGTACGAGATAGTACATGTACATACAAAAATGAATTGAGTATTGAAAACTATGAAATTGATGAGCTTCTTGGTAAATTATATGAATGATCATTTGATAGCTTGAGATTCAATAGAATTGTTGTACATTGTTTTCCATTATATGAATGATTAATGAATGATGATAATTGCTCATTGTTAACTTACGAGCTTACTAAGCTATATAGCTTACTTTGTTTTTTTTTCATGTTTTATATTGATTTCAAAGCTAGCTCAGATTCGGGGATCGTCGGAGACTTCACCACACTATCCATTGACTTTTTGGTACTTTTGAAACTATGTTTTAAGTATATGGCATGTATAGGTATTTGAGTCATGTTGGTTATGTTTTGGTAATGACGTTGGCCAAATGAATTGGCATTGTGAATGTATATGTTTTGGTTTGTAAATATAGCCATGAGATTTGGCTTAATTTGGTGAATTTGGTTATGTGCTTATATGTGCATATATGTTGATACTTAGAGTTCTTGGATGGATATGTGAATGACATATTATGAAGTTTGTTGAATTGGTACAAAAATGAGGTATGTTATATAATGGTTAAACTAGTTGATTGGTATATGTATTTGAGTAGGTTTTTGTTGAGTTAAACTTGGGATATAAGCATGTTGATTATTAATATTTGAAATGGTATGAAATTGTATTGAATGTAGTTAGAGTAGATGTTCTATTGTGCTATGAATTGGTGCCATTTTTTTAGGTACATGATATTTTGGGTGGCAAATTGGCTTGGTTAATAGCCTATTTTTGTCCACACGGGCAGAGACACGGACGTGTGTCTCAGCCATGTGAGACACACAGTCATAATACACGGCCGTGTGTCCCCTAGTGTTGAAATTGAAATGAAGTCAGTATGCTCCACACGGTCTCACACACGTGCGTGCGCTCGACCGTTTGGTACAAGTCAGTATACCCCCTAATTGGCACACAGCCTAGCACACGGGTGTGTGACTTGGCCGTGTTGCATAAGTCAGTATACCCTACACGTTTGGCACGGCCTAGCACACGGGCATGTTTGGCCACTTCGAAGAGCACACGGGCTAGACACACGGGCGTGTGGTTGGCCGTGTGACCCAAGTCAGTATGAACCCCCTATCTTCACACAGCCTGTGACACGGGCATATCTTGTGGCCGTGTGAGACACACGGCCTGGCCACACGAGCGTGTGTCCCCTGATTTGAAGAAAAAATTGCTAAGTGTTGAAAATTTCCTGAGTTACCAGTTTAGTCCCGAAACACTCCCAAAGCATTTTTAAGGCCTCGTAGGCTCTTAATAGGGAAAAATTGATTGAGATTGAATGATGAATGATTGAATTGAACAATTGTATGTTAAATAGTTGTTTAATTGTTTCGTAAGTCCGGTAATGCTCGATAACCCTATTCTGGCATTGAATACGGGTGAGGGGTGTTACAATCAGTATCACTTGGTAAAGCTCCTTGTGGTCTCGAATTTAAAGCATTTGCTATCTGCCCACTTGATTTTCAAGAACTCGTAGGGACGCAACTTGACTCTGGATTGCGACATCATTCTTAGCCATGTACTCCTTTAATAGAGCTTCCATATTTGATGTTGAAGATGACGAGATTTGTTGCACATTTTGCTGCGGCATTGGTTGATTATAATCAGGTGGTGCACTAATGGCATTATGTCGAACAACATTACTAAAATTTCCCAATCCTTGATTACTCTAGATGAAATTTGGATGTTGTTCCACCCTGGGAATATCGGTTGTTGTTCTAATTGAAATTTTCCATGTAATATACTGATGGCGGGTTTGATGGGCATTCATCAAAAACATGATCTTCCCCACAATAGACACATGTTATCTCGGCTGCTTTCATTTCCTACACTAAAGCTGGTTTCTTCAATGTTTTAATCATATTAGTTAGGGAAGATACCTGAGTAGTTAATGAGGTGATCGCATCAAGTTCCATAGCTCCAGCAACTCCTTTGCCAGTACCCACTCTTGTAGTTGGCTATTGATAATCGTTGTTAGCTATCCTTTCTAGAATTTCATATGCCTCATTGTATGATTTATCTAGCAAAGTCCCATTGGTAGATGCATCAACTACCATTCTTCTATGGGCATTCAATCCATTATAAAATATTTCAATTTGTGTCCAGTGTTGGAAACCATGCATCAGGCATTTTCTAATTAGTTCCTTGAAACTCTCCCATGCTTCATATAATGTTTCATATTCCGATTGCCTAAATGATGTAATGTCGTTCCTAAGCTTGGCATTCATGTTAGGAGGATTGTACCTAAGCAGAAATCTCTGACACATTTCATTCCAAGATGCCACCGTACCTGATGGTAACACATTCAACCATGATCTGACACGATCTCGCAATGAATAAGGGAACGCTTTTAATCTAAGGGCATCTTCAGGGACACCTTGCTGCCTGAATGAGTCACAGACTTTAGGAAAAAGTCTCAAGTGTATCTTCAGTAGGTAAACCACTAAACTGCCCTACCATTTGTAGCATCTGAAACATTACTGGTTTTAATTCAAAGTATTCAGCTTGAATATATGACCTAACAATTCCTATATTTAGATCATCCACAATAGGCACTACATGTTCTCTAATGGGTCTATCTCTGTCATCTATGATTCGAGGAATATCAGCATTCCTTTCATTCTGAAGTACTTGATCTTCTCTAATTGGATCATTTCTAATTCTCTCCATTTCTCTTAACTCTTTTCTTCTTCGCCTTAATGTCTTTTCAATTTCAAGATCAAAACAATGTTCTGTATCCTATTGAATACTTCTTCTCATGCACTAATACAAACTTGAAAATAAAATAAAATACTAATAAACCGCTCTAACAAAAATAACAAGAATAATAACAAATCAACTTTTCACCCATATTGCTGATCCCTGACAACGGCGCCAAAAACTTGTTGCATGTAAATAACTAATGCAATTGTGCAAGTGTACACGTCATTCAAGTAATAAAGTGATAAGTATCGTCTCCACAAGGATCGAAAATTGGTAAGAAATTGAGTAAGTTATTATAATCTTATTGACTATACTGAATAGTAGGAAATTTTCTCAAGTTGAACAAAATGTTTGTATAATGAATTAATGAAATCAAATGCTAAAAACAAAGAATTGATATGGAAAATAAAATGTTGTGGAAAATTACAGAGAAAAGAAAGAGTATTTCTATTGTTGAATGAATAGGGCTGGAATTATTTAGGTGAAATGTTCATATCAAAATAATGCCATGGAAAAATATTGTCTAATAAACTGCTCAGAGAGTCACTATTGTAACTTGCCTCTTTCGATAGCTAGATCTTAAGCTAGAAACCTAAGTTACTGTATGTCTACAGAACTCTAGATTAATAACTACAATGAACGTTTTTCTCTGTACAACTCACAACGTCTATGTCTAGAGTGCTACGAATATTTTGTTGAGTATTCGCTTGCATCAAACGATTCAAGATCCAATATATTTAACCTTTTCAAAATTAAAAATACATCTAAGAACACATCACACAATCAACTATGTCTAGAGCTTGCATGCATGTATTTAAAATAAGCATAAATCGAATGAAATAGTGACAAAGACAATCTCAAATCATGGGCTTTAAAGATGATAAAATATTCACCCAAATAACTCCAACCCATAAAAGATTTAGCTCATAGGTGGAAAAGTTAACATCAAAATAAAATAATTCATCAACATTCTCAAATAAGTTTGAATCACAAAAATCAAGAAAATAAAGGTAGAAATGCAGGAATTCTCACCACACTCTAGCTTTTCTTTGATATTCAGATTGTACGTGAATCCAGGATAACTGTCTCTATCTCTTTTCTTCACGTCTGTATTTTTCTCTCTTAAGCTACTACCTTTTCTTTCTTTGGAATTATCCACCAGATTTTTCTGGAGAGAAAACTGATCCCTAAATTGTCTCTAATTCCTCTCTCCAAAAAATCATCTTCCCTTTTCTTTTCTTTTTTTCTCTTTTATAGGTTAGGTCCCCCTCTCCCAGCACACACTTTTCTTCCTCTTTTTTAGGTGGATTTATCTGGTACACAGACAACTAGCTGAGAGTTACAAAGACTGAGTGCTGCGTTAGCATTATCCTAGAATTGCCATGGCATTTATGTTGGCAATCCATCTAACTTTTTGTCATGGCAATATTTCACTTCCTTCACTCTCTTCCTCCTTTTTCTCCTTTTCTTCATATTTTCTACACTGCTGCATACAACAACCAATTCTCTTTCTCCCAATAGGAAAAGTAACATAAAATAACATTCAAGGCACAATCCAAGCGTTATTATGCAATGTTCTAAAAATAACCTAAAACTGAAATATGTCTACTTAAGTACAAGCATTTAATCAAGTTTAGAGGTTCGAAATATAACTCTTCTCAAGAGTTATCAAAAAGCCACCACTGATATGCATATGTACTGCCATTGCTTCCACCTTTCAAAAAATCCCACCCCATGCATGTGATATGGCAATTTCACTTTTAACACATATGGATCGCTTTTACACTTATGCATGTAAACATTCTCTCATAAACACATATCATATAATAACCACTTTTAACATGTTAAACATGTTTTTTCACATTAGATCATGGATCTCGATTTGTCATACACATATATATGCATAAGTCATACATGTTTAAATCATCACATATATCACAAAAGCCATACATCACATATCATGAGGATAAGATCTACGCATACTTCATAATCATAATCACAATCACATCAATTATCAAGCATTTTATAGAAACACTCGGTTAGAGTCACTTACATGGTGTTCATCTTGATAAGTTTTTTAACTCTTCATGATTATTTAGTGTACTCATGATTTATTATAATTGAATTATTAATGTAATAAAATAACTATATCACACAAAATAAATGGTAACAATCCCACACCTTATATTGTAGATCTGATTGCCACAATCCTTATTAACAATTTCACTTGACCAATCTCACAAGATAATCTAACACATAAGTAACGTTTATTAATTAGAATCCTTTAAAAATATTTTACCACTTAAAAGATCGATTACTGATAGTCTCAACATCACTTACCCCATGATCTAAGACTCTCGAAAGGAGGATTTCCAATGCAAAATTAGGGGTCTCCCCTATGAATATCGTTTATCCCTTCAAAGTCGATATGAAATTGTATTAGTAAGATAATAAATTAATAATAATATATTACATTATTCTTGTGGCACTATACCATTTGACCATGATAAGAAATTACTAAGAGAAAGATTTTACGATCAAAATAACCCACACTTACAGTTAAATAAATCAGATTGAACGATGAGTCAAAAAAGGAATGAAGTCGATGAATTGAGTGATCTAAAAGGATTGATAGAGTAAATAGAAGATGATTTTTAATCAATTATAAGAAACAACGAGTGAAAGATGAAGAGAAAGGAAGAATTTCATTCACCGGCGGCGGTGATGACGATGACTCGGCGGTGGTGGAGTGGCAGTCCAATGGTGAAAGGCTATGGGGGTTTCGGTGCAAAAGGGGATGGATAGGAAAAATAAATAAGAATGAATGAGAAGAAATAGTGGAGAAGAGGAATATGCAGTGGCTCGCAGTGGTGGTCACGGCAGCAATCGGCGGTGGCGGAAAAAGAAAGAGAAGGGAAAGGGCGGCATTATGGTGGCTAAAAGGTGTGACGGTGGTGGTGCTATGGTCGGTTGTGGTGGAGGAAAAGGAAAGACTAAAACAAAATAGTGGTGGTTATTTTGCAAAAGGAGAGAAAATGGATGAGGAAAGAAGTGAAAATGTGAAAGAATGGAAGCAATAGGGAGGTAGGGATGGCAAAGGGTGGTGAAAGCTTGGTCAACTGTGACCAGGTTCAATGAACCACAACAAATAGACAATATATGAAGTTTTTGCATGAAGAGGGAGACATGGAGTGAAAAAGGGGACCATGCTCCCTCAACTTAAGGTAAGTTTGACTCTAATAGAGCAAAGAAATCCTCCTAATTATGGTGACTATAGGGGTGGATGGCAAGCAATAAAACACATGGAAAAAATGTCTAAAAAAATTAAATGAAAGTGTGTGAACACTAGGACTTGAACCTTGGACCACTATGATAGTTAAGTAGTCATTTAACCAATAGACTACACATTCCCTTTTTCTCATTCTTGCACACATATTAATAAAAATATATGATATGTGACAAAATCTATCCAAGAGGATGACAAGTATCAATAGTTAGTGGATAGACTCAACCATATCGAATCTACTTCTACACCGTCTATGCATGGAGGAGACTTATTTGGCGTAACTTGGCGTAGCAGATTAAACTAGTTTTCGTACTTAAGGAGCCTAAATACAAGCATTTCTATTATATTTTAAGTAAGTTTCTTTAGTTTTAATTTTATCTAATAAAATGTGCGAATTAAGTCTTTTATTAACCTTATAGGCCAAACGAGGCCTAAGGGAGAGATAACATACTTTGTGAGTGTGCAAGAGACCATTAGAAGGCATTTTAAGCTCATACTGGATGCTATGTCGCAACATGGGAGGCTCAATGTCGCAACATGGAGAGTAGAATAGAGAAAGCATGAAACTGCCTTCGATGTCGCGAAAAAGGTCAAAGTGTGTCGCGACATCGACTCTTGGATAGAAATTAAACATGAAGCAGGGACGTTTTGATCCACACAATCGAACTTGAAGCTCGAGAACATCAGCTGACCTAGGGTTAAGGACGAGGACCACCTAAAGGCTATAAATAGACTCCTTGAGCACATGCCATGGACACCTTTCCATTAACCTAGTTTCTTTCTTTAGACTTAGTTTCGTTTTCTTTCTTTCTTAGGTTTCCTAGAGTTTAGTTTATTTGGTAGTTGTTTTATTTCAAGAGATCTGATTTGTGAAAATGATCAACTTCTATGGATTCGTGTTATTATTTATAGAAATAGGCTTTTCTGAAACTCTCCACTTCGACTTATTCACCATGTTTTATTCGTCCATCTATTCCATATTGTTTATGAAAGCCATGATGAACTAATCCTTCTATGGGGGATTAGTGAGTGGAGGCATGATCTATTAATTGTTTTGTAGGTTTACTCAATGGATCAGTTGTTTAGGAAAGGAAGAGCGTGAAACAAACCCTAGGCCTGACAACCTCGGGAAGTCATCAAGGTGGAAATTAACCCAAAATTGGAATTGCCCATCCGTGAACACCTTCACCCCGAGCCAATCTGGATTGTGAGGTTGAAAGATAAGTAGTCCTTGTTGACTTGTAATATTAGTGGAAGATTAGAAGATCCTTTTAGGGTAGCGGCTAGTTGGTTGATGAGGAACCCAAAACGACAGTTGATTGGGATTGTCGAAACAAGCTAATCACCCATCAAACCTCTTATTTACATTTACGTAATATAACCTAATTAAAGTAATAATTAGATCTTTTAGTCTGTAGGTTAAAATTGATCCAGTCTTCGCCTTCCTTGGTTACGATCCTCAGAGTACTCACCCACACCGTTGTAAAATTAATCTAGTTTTCCCTAAAATGGTAATGACTGCCTTGTAATTTTATATTTTATTATAATATTCAAACTCTGGATGTTAGTATGTCCGGAGGCGGTCAGAGAAAAACCACTCTTCCACTATATCAACAACCCTACTGAGGATGTAAATTACGTTGGGAATAGGGGTGGAAACCATTATTCGAATATGTATAATCCCGGTTGGAGAGATCACCTGTATCTTAGACGGGGAGGAAACTAATGAGGAGGTAACAATTCAAATCAAGTTAGAATTACTAATTACCAACCTCTTTACCTGCAAAAACCCCAGGATAGGGCCAACTTGAGTGACTATATTTTATGTGGTCAACATCTGGATAGAATCGAATGAGAGATGTTGTCCATGAGAATGGCCGTCAAGCAGGTGCAGTTTGAGTGCACCAACTCAACCATAACTTTGATAAAGCTTGAGGATTAGATTAGCCAATTGATGAGTATGATGGGGGACATCAAAAGACAAATTGGCATGATTATTCCCAGCAACACGGATGATAACCCACGGAGAGAAGGTAAAGAGCATGTGAAATTAATAGCGCTCTAATCGGGCAAAGTACTGCATAGCCCAAAAATACCTACTCTAGAGGTATGTGCGAAAAATACTGACGATCCTAAAGATAAATCTCTCGAGGTAGAAAATGAATCTAAATTAGAGGAAAAAATTGCACCAACGGCAGAGACAGAAAATTAAACACATAAAGACACCACAATCACAAAGATCCCATTCCCTTCGAGACTTGAAGAAAAACAAAAGTGGGATGATGATGAGAATGGATTTGTAAGCTTTTTAAACCTGTTTAAGACATTAAATGTTAACCTACCTTTAATTGAATTAATTGAGAAAGCCCCTAAGTACGCAAAGTTTTTGAAGGAGATGATGTCCAGGGGTAAGAAAATTAAGGTAGAACAAACTAGTCTAAGTGCTTCCTGTAGACAGGTCCCTCGAAAACTGAAAGACCTGAGGAGTTTTACTATTCCGATAAAGATAGGGAGCATTAATTTTAATAGATCTTTATGTGATTTAGGAGTTAGTATTAATTTAATGCCCTTATCAATTTTTGACAAACTCGAGTTAGGGGATCTTAAAACAACTCAAATAGCATTACAATTGGCTGACAGATCTTCGGTACATCCAAAGGGAGTACTAGAAGCTGTGCTAGGGTACGAAGTTTTATTATTCTTGTAGATTTCGTAGTACTTGATTTAGAGGAAGATCGTGAGATACCGATCTTACTAGGAAAACCTTTCTTGGCTACTTCTAGATCCACCACTGATTTAAAGAAAAATGAATTAAATGAGAATCAATGAAGAGACTGAAACTTTTAAATGTGGCCACCAACTGAGCGAGGAAGATAAGAGGAAATTAGGGGAGCATTTCAGAAATTTATGTATCTCTAACATTCTCGAGTCAAACAAAATGCTTTCTTTTATGAATGTAGAAAGAATAAACAGATTCAAAGAACGAGACAAGCAGGCAAAGGTGGAATGGCACGACGTACAGTGGACTAATACTGATAGAATAAAGAGATCGTCCACGGGTGAATTGACAATACTTCTAGAAGAATCTAACAGTATCACTTAAAATATGAGAATTGCTGCGTGATATTTGTAAATTATTGTATATTTAACTAATTACCTAGTTTAGATTTTAACTTTTATTTGATGTAGGTTCATCTCTATACCGAAACATCCTTAAAGTTGGAGTTTTGAGCTGAAACAGAGTCAGTGTCACGACATCGGCCCAACTAGTCGCGACATAGTAGATAGTTTCCTTCAGAATTCCAAACTATTGGGCATGTCACGACACAGAACCCGTGTGTCGCGACATCGTTGTAATTTTCTGCAGGGCCAACCCGACCCAATCGCGCAACCTAGTGGTTTGACCCTTAATTTACCCGATTTTAACACATTAAAACACCTATTTTCTAAACTAAAAACACCTTAACTCTTTTACTAAACCTAGACTAACCTTTTTTACATTCATATTTTGAAAAAACCATCTCAAAAATGTAAACCCTAAACCCCCAATCTCTCAAATATTTTTCTTCTTCAACAAACTCTACAATCATCATTAGAGCAACAAGGAATGGGAATACCACGTGAAAACAAGAAATCCAAATGACCTCCAAGCATATAACTATTAAAAAGTAGGTGTACTTCTGTCATTCATTGAGCAGCCAATAAAACTTTCCCAAAGTATTATCGGTGACACCTTGTTCCAACATTACGTAGAGCTGCGAGCCAAACAAATAAAGGATTGGAACAAGTGACAACAAGAAGCGAGGGCTACATCAGATTTTTCACAAAGGTTGACACGAGCTCAACAAGACATCGATGAAAGAAGTCATCCAAAGCTTGATTGGATGATACAGTGGATGTAAGAGTTGGGACCATTATCCCAAGAATTTGTGAGACAAAATAACACCGAGTCCCCAATTATACACCTAACATGTTCGGGCCAACAAGTATGGAGCAAGAAGAAGAGGCACATGAAAGCGGAGATAGTGAGGAGGATGATGGGAGCAAGTAGATGGATTTTGAGGAAGGAGATTGAACAATTTCTTAAGACTTGTACTAATTTTTGGAGGATTTTAATGTGGACTTTGTAGGAGTAGGATTAATAAATAGTTTTTTCATTTTGTTGCACTTTGTTAAGTTTTCTATGTAGGAACCCAACGCGAAGGAGACACAAACAATTCAAGCTTCATAGAATTAAAGGAGAAAGCACCCACCATTAGCCGTTAGAGCAATCACGATAAATCGAGTAACTTCTTTCCTTATCTTTTTATGGGCTACACATTGAGGACAATGTGTCAACTAAAGTGTTGGGGGTAACATAGGAAATTTGTTATAATTTTTTCTTTGATTTTTCTTGTCTTTTGTGTGCTTGAGCCTAGAGAAATACAAGTAATTGGTTAGGAGCATGTACATAGGTTGTTTGTGTTTATGAATAAATTTTGCATGATCATAGGTGATTTTAAATTTTTGAGTATTAGACTACTAAGTTCTATATGTCACACTGTAATAGGCATAAAGCAATCGACTGTACCAAGTGATATAGAAAATACAAGGAAATGAGCATGTTAGTACGAATATAAAAGGTTGAATATGTATTTGTTTGGTTGATTAGATTGTGCATATTGAGATATTTAGGGATGACCTAAGGCATTGTTTGGAACACATCCAGAGCTAAAAAGCTAACCTATTTATGTTCACCTTTAGTACCAATTTTTAAGCCTATTGACACATCTTGATGAACCTCATTACAAGCCTTGAGCCTCAAAAAGTTAGTTTGTATTTACCTTTTTTTCTTTGGCCCTGCACTACACAATTATAGACGTCTGGCCGTACGTATTGAGGGTTAATTAGATACAAAATGGCAGAGTTTATAAAAATAGAGTGCAATAGGAAAGATTAGTGTGATATAGGAACTACAAATTATCCTAATGTGTGGAATAAAAAGAAAAATTCAAAAATGAAATTAGTACGAGTAGAAAAGGTCCTAAATTAGCGAAAAAGCATCAATGAGTGAGGTATATTGAAAAAGAGAAAAGTAAAAAAGTCATAGAAGAATGAAAAACTCATTCATTAGTGCACAAAAACTTGTAAGGCTAGCCGTAGTTACTATGTCATGCTATGGCTTCCTATATATGGAGAGACAAGAAAGGTAGGAGAAGGAGAAGTAAGGCTGTGAGCGAGTAAGGGTCACTAAGGGGGAAGAATAAGGACCAATAATATGTGCCAAACTATTTTCATGTTTTTAACAATTTTTTTGCTTATAGTTTCTGAATGTCATACCTGTCTTAAGCCTCAGAACATTACAAGCCAAAAAGTCCTATGTGACCTAAAATATCCTTATACATGTGCATAAATGATTATTTGTATTCTGCTCGAATAATCAAAGTACTTGTATGATCTATTGATAGATTCCTACAGGTGAGACACTTAATACTTGTATACTTTGTAACATATTGAACTTAGATGTTTGTGATCAAAAGTGGTAAGTCAACTACTCATCATGTTAAGATTGTTTGTAAATATGAAATGCATAAGTCGTATGCTCTGAAGTCAATACTTGTATCATATTTGCTCAAGGGTCGTCATTTTATTATTTTTGTTTATATTGGTTGAGGACAAGCAATGACTTAAGTGTGGGGGAGTTTGATCTGTCATAATTCGGTGTAACAGATTAAACAAGTTTTTGCACTTAAGGAGCCTGAATACAAGCATTTCCATTATATTTTAGTTAAGTTCCTTTAGTTTTACTTATATATAATAAAATGTGCGAATCGAGTCCTTTATTGACCTTAAGGGCCGAATGAGGCCTAAGGGAGAGCTAACATACTTCGTGAGTGTGCAGGAGACCATTAGAAGGCATTTTAGGCCTATACTAAATGCTATGTCGCAACACAGGAGGTCCGAAGTTGCAACATAAAGAGTAGAATTGAGAAAGTATGAAACTGCTTCCAATGTCGCGACACTGACCAAGGGTGTCGTGACATACCTTTGAAGACATCCTAAAGAGGAGCATATTGACTTCTATGTCATGACATAGGTCTTGTTGTGTCACGAAATCGACTTTGGGACGGAAAATAAATGCAAAGGGAACATCAGCTGACCAAGGGTTAAGGACGACGGCCACCTGAAAGCTATAAATAGGCTCCTTTGGCACATGTTATAGACACCATTCCATTAGCTTAGATTCTTTCTTTAGACTTAGTTTCGTTTTCTTTCTTTCTTAGATTTTTCTATGTTTAGTTTATTTTTTTGATTCTTTCCTTCAGGAGATCTGATTTGTAAAGAAGATAAACTTCTAGGTATTTGTGTTATTATTTATATAAATCAGACTTTTCTTAAACTCTACAGTTTAATTCATTACCATGTTTTATTCTCCCATCTATTCCATGTTGTTTATGAAAGTCATGATGAACTAATCCTTCTAATGGGGATTAGCGAGTGGAGGCATGATCTATTATCTATTTGTAGGGTTACTCAACGAATCAGCTATTTGGGAAAGGAAGAGCGTGAAACAAACCCTAGGCCTGATAACCTCAGGAAGTCATCAAGGTGGGAATTAATCCAAAATTGGTATTTCCCATCCTTGAACATGTTCACCCCAAGCTAGTTTGGACTGTGAGGTCAGAAGATAAGTAGTCCTTATTTACTCGTTATGTAATGGAAGATCGGAAGATCCTGCTAGGGTAGCACGGCTAGTTGGTTGATGAGGAACCCAAAATGACAGTTGATTGGGACTGTCGAAGCATGCTTATCACCCACCATCAGATTTGATTCCTTCTAATTTTTCTATCTCTTGAAATTTAGTTTTCTTTTATGTTATTTTGCTTTTATTATTAGCATTATAAAATCCCAAAAATATTTTATTTACATTTCCGTACTTTAACTTGATTATAGTATTAGTTAGATCTTTTAGTGTGTAGGTTAAAATTGATTTAGCCTTCGCCTCACTTGGGGTACGATCCTCAGAGTACTCACCTAATTCGTTGGAACACTATATTACAACTTGACCCTTATTGTAATAGCCCGATTTAGGGCCTAGTTGGAATAGTGGTGTGAGAAAACGAATCTGAGGTAAATTTATGAGTTTTTAAGGTTCATGCCATGTTTGCATGTTAGTGTGAAAGTTTCATGAAGCAATTTTGCTAAATTAAGGTTGAATGGTAAAAAAGAACCAAATTGCAAAAGTTTCAAAATATGAGTTTCTAGAAGCATTTTGTATGAAATAGCTTTAGAATAGCAATTATGAGTCCTTAAATAGCAATTTTCCCAAATCATAATTTTTGGACAAAATTGGACATGAGTTATTAAAATAGAGAATTTTTAAGAGAAGGGCATTTTAGTCATTTGTCTATTAAATGGTTAATAAAGGAAAAAGATGACAAAAATCACTATCATCTTCTTCCTCATTGCCGAAAATTTCAAAGAACCCATAGCTAGGGTTTGTTCATCTTTCAAGCTTGCTAGTAAGTTCATCTTAGCCCCGTTTTTAATATTCTTCGTATTTTTGAAGTTCTCGTATTATGAATTAGCTATTTTTAGCTATAAAGTGAGCTAAGATGCATGTTCAAAAATCTACCCATGAATGATATGCTTGTTAAATGATGTTTTATGGAAGTTTATGAGAGTTTGATGTTAGATAAATATCTTTTTCTAAGTGAATTTCATGAAAAATGAGCATAGGGACTAGTTTGTAAAAGTTATGAGATTGTTCATACATAGTAGAAATAGTGAGAATTGAGGATTGTCATAGTAGAGAAAATGAATCAGCTAAGCATAAAGTCTAAGAAAATTGAATGAGAATTATTTTACGAGCCTTGGGGGAAAAGTGCAAATATTAGATAGTATAGGGCCAAAATAGTAATTTTTCCAAAATATGAGTAAAGAGTCAATTTAGTCAATGTGAGTATTAAATGATCTATTTATGACTATAGATCAAGAAAAACGAAGCCCAGACCGAAATCGAGGCAAGAACAAGGTCGAGGACTAAATTGCATACCTAGCTACATTTTATGTATTGAGGTAAGTTTGTATGATTTCTAAGCTTTATGATTTATATCATTGAATTGCTTAGTATAATGTACAATGTTATTATGAAAATGTTTAATGTTATGTTAAACAAAAAAAAAATTAATGAGATCAAGCATGAGAAAGCCCCGATTGGAGTTGAATAGCTTAGGATACTCGATCTACCACATGAAACAAGAAAGTCCGTATAAGACCAAGCCGAGGCATGGCATCGGCAAGCAAGCAAGTTATCATGTAAGTCCAAGGCAAGCTTGGCATTGAGGAGTTATCATGTAAGTCCAAGGCAAGCTTGGCATTGAGAAGTTATCATGTAAGTCCAAGGCAAGCTTGGCATTGAAAAGCTATCAAGAGAAAGAGATTTCAAGTAAGTCCAAGCTAAGGCTCGACATTGACCAGTTCATGAGCAAAGATACCAAGTAAGACCATGTCAAGATATGGCAATGGTAAGTTCCTAAGGGAACTCACGAGAAAGACTTCGTATAAGTCCATGTCAAGACATGGCCTCAAAACTAAGATGAGATTTAGTATCCTCGGTTATTCATATAAATTCATCGGGCAGACGAGTTAAGCTCTATTGAGATAACAAGAAAGCTAAGTAAGAAAAGTTATTATTAAGTGAAAATGAGTATTATTCATGTTATGAATGATGAATTAGAAATTATGAGTATTATGTTCAAGTATGCTGATCAAAGTGATCAAGTGATACAGGTACTGTTTGCCTATCAAGTATGAGATTAGTAAGTTTCATGAGACATGTAAGAATCAAGTATGAGTAAGTAAGCTTTATAGCTGAATTTACGATACCATTGTTTATATCAAATGGTCTATATTAAGTAAGAATGTTGCTATGTGCATTATGCAAACTTACTAAGCTAAACGCTTATGTCTTTCATTCTTTCTTTCCATGTAGTCCCGCCAAGCTAATATCGAAGATCACCATCATCGGAGCTCAGAGCACACTATCAATTGCTATTTTGGTATAGCCAAGTTGTTTTATTAAGTATGGCATGTATATGAAGCATTACATTTTGAGTAAATGTTTTAAGAAGAGCCAAAGTAAAGGCTATTAAGTTTGTTATTCTTTTGTATATGGCTAAGTGATTGGCCAAGTGTGTATGTTTATAACTATCAATGAAGCATGTAGTATTATTCATGAATGATGTAGTATTGAGTTGTTGAAATGAGTATGAATTGGATCTTAATTTCAGGGTGGCAATTGGCTTGGTAAATAGCCTCTAAGTGCCCACACGGTTGGACACACGGGCGTGTGTCTAGGCCGTGCGTAACTTGTACCTTTGCATCTTAAGGCAGAATATCAAGTTGTAGTACACGATCTAAGTCCACGGGCGTGCTATGGCCGTGTGAAATAAGTCAGTATATCAAGATATAGTACACGGTCTAAGTCCACGGGCGTGTCTTGACCGTGGGAAAATTGGCAGAATACTGAGTTTTTGGGCACGGTCTGGGGACATGGGCGTGCATGTATATCCACGGGCGTGTCTTATCTTACACGGGCGTGTGACCCCTGTTTCAAAGAAAGGTTTTTCGATTGGGTTTCGAAAGTTTATCAGCACGAGTTTAAGGCCTCGTAGGCCCATGAAATGTACGAGTTGTTTAAGAATGAGAAGTTTTAATTTCGGAACGAAATTTTATAGCCCGTAATGTCATGATTAAGCAAGTTCAAGCATAGTAATGTCTTGTATCCTGTCTGAGCCTCGAACTCGGGTATGGGGTGTTACATTTAGTGGTATCAGAGCTACGGTTTAGTCAGTTCTAGGACTAACGTAGCACGAGCACGAGTCTAGCTATACATGCCATACGTAAGAATGTTTTTATAATGATAGTGTGACGGCTCCTGACGACTTAAAATATGTTTATATGTATATAGTAATTGGATCCTGAAAGAGATATGGCGGGTGATGTAGAAAGTAATGCACCGGCTCCCGCTGAAGGGACGGTGCCGAATGAGAACGAGAATAAACCCACTACGGTGAGTCAAGGAGGAGGAGAAGAGGCTAGAGAAGCCTTCCTCCATATGATGAACACATGGTACACGGAGTTCGTTCCTACAAACCCGAATGCACAACCCCCTCCACCCCCGCCTATTCCTCAACCTATCCCAGTAGCCCCTCAAGTAATAGAGGTGGCAAGAGGAGTTAAGCCTCGAGTTGATAGGATCAGGAAACATGGGGCTGAAGAATTCCGGGCTAGAAAAGATGACGATCCGGAAAGAGCTGAATTCTGGTTAGAAAATACCATCAGGGTATTTAATGAGCTGTCATGTACACCTGAAGAGTGCACGAAGTGAGTAGTTTCTCTTTTAAGAGATTCTGCCTATCAATGGTGGAACACCTTGGTATCAGTAGTCCCAAGAGAGAAGATCACGTGGGAATTTTTCCAAGAAGAGTTTAAGAAAAAGTATATCACCAAAGGTTTGTGGACCGTAAAAATGAAGGAATTCATAGAACTAAAACAAGGCAAGATGTTCAGAATCGACTACGAGCGTGAGTTTGTAAGACTCAAAAATAAATCGCTCGAGAATGCATGTCCACCGGCCATCATGAGTAAAAGATTTGAAGATGGACTAAATGAGGACATCAAACTGTTTGTTGCTGTCCTAGAATTGAAGGAATTTGTTGTGCTAGTCGAGAGGGCTTGTAAAGCCAAAGAACTAGTAAAAGAGAAGAAGAAATCTGAAATGGAGCCTCGTGACTCTAGAAAGAGGCAGTGGAACAAGTCATTCCAATCTTCATCCAAGAAGTCAAGAGATTTCCCTACCCGATCGTCTACTTCCACTGGATTTTCCAGGAAAGATAAGAGTAAACAGTATTTGGGAAATAAAGCTCAGACTACTTCAGTCGCTAGTGTGGGGAATGTTCGATCTGATAAACCCGAATGCCCGCATTGTGGCAGACGCCATTTAGGGGAATGCCAAGCACACAAAAATGCTTGTTTCAGATGTGGTTCCCAGGACCACTACATAAAATATTGTCCAGAGATGATGAAAGAGGATGGAACTCAGAACCCGAGATCCGGGAGTATTGTCAGAGGAAGGCCGTAGAGAAACCCCGGAAGTGGGGCAAGTGGAAGGGGTAACCCTAGAGAGCAGGCCGCGAGACCCGAGGGTAGGGCGCCTGCACGGACTTATCCCATTCGCGCTCGCGAAGAGGCATCTTCCCATGATGTTATCACGAGTACCTTCTCTCTTCATGATGTTAAAGTTATGTCTTTAATAGATCCCGGATCCACACACTCTTACATTTGCATGAAATTGGTATCCGATATGAGTATGACTGTAGAGTTTACAGAATTTGTGATTAAAGTGTCTAATCCTTTAAGAAAGAGTGTGTTAGTTGATGAAGTATGTAAAGATTGCCCATTAATGGTTAGAGGTCATTGTTTTAAAGCAAACCTTATGTTGCTACCATTTGACGAGTTTGACCTCATTCTCGGTATGGACTGGTTGACTGCCCATAATGTAATAGTTAATTGTGGGAAGAAATACATTGAAATGAGATGTGAGGATAGGAACACCCTTCACATAGAATTAGATGAACAGAGTAGATTGTCAGAATTGATTTCTCACGTGACGGCACAGAGATACATGAGAAAGGGGTATGAAGCATATTTGGCCTTTGTGATGAATGAAAAAGAGACAAAGTTAAAGATTGAGTTAGTGCCAATAGTATGTGAGTATGTGGATGTGTTTCCCGAGGAATTGCCAGGACTACCACCAGTTAGAGAGGTTGAGTTCAGCATTGAGCTAGCTCTGCATCTGCACCAATATCTATTACTCCTTACGAATGGCTCCGACAGAGTTGAAGGAGAAGTCGCAGATTACAAGAGTTGTGATAAAGGCTTTGCAAGGTCAAGTTGTTCTCCCAGGGTGCTCCGGTTTTATTTGTGAAAAAGAAAGATGGCACTATGAGATTGTGCATAGATTACCATCAACTTAATAAAGTGACAGTAAAGAACAAGTACCCATTGCCTAGAATCGATGATTTGTTCGATCAATTGAAAGGAGCCACCGTGTTCTCCAAAATAGACTTGAGATCGTGGGTACTACCAAACTCACGAGTAAAAGAATCGGATATGTGCCTAAAACAAATTCTTCCGAACAAGGTATGGGCATTATGAATTTTTAGTCATGCCCTTTGGTTTGACCAATGCTCTGGCGATATTCATGGACTTAATGAACCGCATGTTTAGACCATACCTTGACAAGTTTGTAGTCATTTTCATTGACGACATACTGATTTATTCCCGAGATGAGAATGAGCATGCTGATCACCTACGGACAGTTTTACAGATTCTACGAGAAAATCAATTATATGCCAAGTTCAATAAAAGTGAATTTTGGCTCAAGGAAGTAGGGTTTCTGGGACATATTGTCTCGGAAGAGGGAGTTCGAGTAGACCCCAGTAAGATTTCGGCCATAATGGATTGAAATCCATCGAAGAATATTTTTGAGATTAGAAGCTTTCTAGGCCTAGCCGGCTATTATAGACGATTTGTCAAGGGGTTTTCTGTTATTGCAACCCCGATGACTAAATTGTTACAGAAAAATGTGAAATTTGAGTGGACTGAAAGATGCCAACAAAGTTTTGAGAAACTGAAAGCGATGTTGACAAAAGCCCCAGTTTTGGTTCAACCTGAGATAGGGAAAGAATTTGTGATTTACAGCGATGCATCCTTAAATGGATTAGGCTGTGTACTTATGCAAGAAGGCAAAGTTATTGCTTATGCCTCCAGACAGTTGAAGCCTCATGAGAAGAATTATCCGATGCATGATTTAGAGTTGGCTGCCATAGTCTTCGCATTGAAGATATGGAGACATCACCTATATGGTGAGAAATGTCAGATTTACACTGATCATAAAAGTTTGAAGTACTTGATGATGCAGAAAGAGTTGAACTTAAGACAACGGAGATGGTTAGAGTTGATAAAAGATTATGAGATGGTCATTGATTACCATCCCGTGAAGGCGAATGTGGTCGCCGACGCTTTGAGCAGAAAATCCTTATTTGCATTAAGGGCAATGAATTCACGGATGACTTTGTCCGACGATGGTTCTATTCTAGCTGAGTTGAAAGCTAGACCAATATTCCTCCAAGAGATCATTGAAGTTCAAAAAGAGGATAGTGAATTACAAGTTCAGAGAGATCAGTGGGAGAGAGATGTTGAGTCGGACTTCCGGATTAGTCCCAATGGAAGTCTGATGTTCAAAGATAGAGTTTGTGTACCAAGAAAAGAAGAGCTTATTCAGAGAATTTTGTATGAGGCCCATAATGGATGTTTATCTGTACATCCAAGTAGTACCAATATGTATAATGACTTGAAGCAACAGTATTGGTGGCCGAGAATGAAGAGAGATATTTCAGAATTTGTTTCCAAATGCTTGATTTGTCAACAAGTAAAGGCTGAACACCAAGTACCTTCAGGTTTGCTTCAACCCATTTTAATTCTAGAGTGGAAATGGGACCGTATTACTATGGATTTTGTAACGGGTTTACCATTTCTCCGAGCAAGAAAGATGCCGTATGGGTTGTAGTTGATAGACTCACGAAATCAGCCCATTTTATACCTGTTCGAGTGGATTACTCCCTCGACAAGTTGGCAAACTTGTATGTTTCAGAAATAGTAAGACTTCATGGAGTTCCCTTGTCAATAATATCGGAAAGAGATCCGAGATTCACATCCAGGTTTTGGAAGAAGTTACAAGAGGCCTTGGGTACAAAGTTGAATTTTAGTACCGCTTTTCATCCTCAAACTGACGGTCAATCAGAGAGATTAATTCAAGTACTCGAGGATATGCTCAGATGTTGTATTCTTGAATTACGAGGCAGTTGGGAAAAGTTTCTCCCATTAGTAGAGTTTGCCTACAATAATAGTTTTCAGTCGAGCTTAAAAATGGAACCTTATGAAGCTTTATATGGGCGTAAGTGCCGAACGCCTCTATATTGGACTGATCTTAAAGAAAACCAAATTCACGGTGTTGATTTGGTTAGAGAAGCTGAAGAGAAAGTGAAAGTGATACGAGAAAGTTTAAAAGTCTGCATCAGACAGATGTAAGTCCTATTCGGACTTAAAGAGAAAAGAGATAGAGTATCAAGTCGGAGATAAAGTTTTCTTGAAAGTGTCACCTTGGAGAAAAGTTCTCGATTTGGCCGGAAGGCAAGTTGAGTCCACATTTTATTGGACCGTATGAGATTACCAAGAAAGTTGGGCCTGTAGCTTACAGATTGGCTTTGCCATCAGAGTTAGAAAAGATACATGATGTGTTTCACATGTCAATGTTGAGACGCTACCAATCAGACCCTTCACATGTAATTCCCCAGTAAGAGATAGAGATTCATCCCGACATGACTTATGGTGAAGAACCAGTCAAGATTTTAGTTCGAGAAGTTAAGCAGCTAAGAAAGAAAAGTATTGCCTTAGTGAAAGTATTGTGGCAAAGGCATGGAATAGAAGAAGCCACATGGGAACCAGAAGAGAGTATGAGAAACCAGTATCCAAACCTTTTTATCGGTAAGATTTTCGAGGACGAAAATCCTAAGGGAGGAGAATTGTAATGTTCCCGATTTAGGGCCTAGTCGAAATAGTGGTGCGAGACCATGAATCCGAGGTAAATTTATGAGTTTTTAAGGTTCATGCCATGTTTGCATGTTAGTGTGAAAGTTTCATGAAGCAATTTTGCTAAATTGAGGTTGAATGGTAAAAAAGGACCAAATTGCAAAAGTTGCAAAATGAGTTTCTAGAAGCATTTTGTATGAAATAGATTTAGAATAGCAATTATAAGTCCTTAAATAGCAATTTTCCCAAATCATAATTTTTGGACAAAATTGGACATGAGTTATTAAAATAGAGAATTTTTAAGAGAAGGGCATTTTAGTCATTTGTCTATTAAATGGTTAATAAAGGAAAAAGATGACAAAAATCACTATCATCTTCTTCCTCATTGCCAAAAATTTCAAAGAACCCATAGCTAGGGTTTGTTCATCTTTCAAGCTTGCTAGTAAGTTCATCTTAGCCCCGTTTTTAATATTCTTCGTATTTTTGAAGTTCTCGTATTATGAATTAGCTATTTTTAGCTATAAAGTGAGCTAAGATGCATGTTCAAAAATCTACCCATGAATGATATGCTTGTTAAATGATGTTTTATGGAAGTTTATGAGAGTTTGATGTTAGATAAACATATTTTTCTAAGTGAATTTCATGAAAAATGAGCATAGGGACTAGTTTGTAAAAGTTATGAGATTGTTCATACATAGTAGAAATAGTGAGAATTGAGGATTGTCATAGTAGAGAAAATGAATCAGCTAAGCATAAAGTCTAAGAAAATTGAATGAGAATTATATTACGAGCCTTGGGGCAAAAGTGCAAATATGAGAAAGTATAGGGGCAAAATAGTAATTTTTCCAAAAATATGAGTAAAGAGTCAATTTAGTCAATGTGAGTATTAAATGATCTATTTATGACTATAGATCAAGAAAAACGAAGCCCAGATCGAAATCGAGGCAAGAACAAGGTCGAGGACTAAATTGCATACCTAGCTACATTTTGTGTATTGAGGTAAGTTTGTATGATTTCTAAGCTTTATGATTTATATCATTGAATTGCTTAGTATAATGTACAATGTTATTATGAAAATGTTTAATGTTATGTTAAACAAAAAAAATTAATTAGATCAAGCATGAGAAAGCCCCGATTGGAGTTGAATAGCTTAGGATACTCGATCTACCACATGAAACAAGAAAGTCCGTATAAGACCAAGCCGAGGCATGGCATCGGCAAGCAAGCAAGTTATCATGTAAGTCCAAGGCAAGCTTGGCATTGAGGAGTTATCATGTAAGTCCAAGGCAAGCTTGGCATTGAGAAGTTATCATGTAAGTCCAAGGCAAGCTTGGCATTGAAAAGCTATCAAGAGAAAGAGATTTCAAGTAAGTCCAAGCTAAGGCTCAGCATTGACCAGTTCATGAGCAAAGATACCAAGTAAGACCATGTCAAGATATGGCAATGGTAAGTTCCCAAGAGAACTCACGAGAAAGACTTCGTATAAGTCCATGTCAAGACATGGCCTCAAAACTAAGATGAGATTTAGTATCCTCGCTTATTCATATAAATTCATCGGGCAGACGAGTTGAGCTCCATTGAGATAATAAGAAAGCTAAGTAAGCAAAGTTATTATTAAGTGAAAATGAGTATTATTCATGTTATGAATGATGGATTAGAAATTATGAGTATTATGTTCAAGTATGCTAATCAAAGTGATCAAGTGATATAGGTACTGTTTGCCTATCAAGTATGAGATTAGTAAGTTTCATGAGATATGTAAGAATCAAGTATGGGTAAGTAAGCTTTATAGCTGAATTTACGATACCATTGTTTATATCAAATGGTCTATATTAAGTAAGAATATTGCTATGTGCATTATGCAAACTTACTAAGCTAAACGCTTATGTCTTTCATTCTTTCTTTCCATGTAGTCCCGCCAAGCTAATATCGAGGATCACCGTCATCGGAGCTCAGAGCACACTATCAATCGCTATTTTGGTATAGCCAAGTTGTTTAATTAAGTGTGGCATGTATAGGAAGCATTACATTTTGAGTAAATGTTTTAAGAAGGGCCAAAGTAAAGTCTATTAAGTTTGTTATTCTTTTGTATATGGCTAAGTGATTGGCCAAGTGTGTATGTTTATAATTATCAATGAAGCATGTAGTATTATTCATGAATGATGTAGTATTGAGTTGTTGAAATGAGTATGAATTGGATCTTAATTTCAGGGTGGCAATTGGCTTGGTAAATAGCCTCTAAGTGCCCACACGGTTGGACACACGGGCGTGTGTCTAGGCCGTGTGTAACCTGCACCTTTGCATCTTAAGGCAGAATATCAAGTTGTAGTACACGGTCTAAGTCCACGGGCGTGCTATGGCCGTGTGAAATAAGTCAGTATATCAAGATATAGTACACGGTCTAAGTCCACAGACGTGTCTTGGCCGTGGGAAAATTGGTAGAATACTGAGTTTTTGGGCACGGTCTGGGGACATGGGAGTGCATGTCTATCCACGGGCGTGTCTTATCTTACACGGACGTGTGACCCCTGTTTCAAAGAAAGGTTTTTCGATTGGGTTTCGAAAGTTTATCAGCACGAGTTTAAGGCCTCGTAGGCCCATGAAATGTACGAGTTGTTTAAGAATGAGAAGTTTTAATTTCGGAACAAAATTTTATAGCCCGTAATGTCATGATTAAGCAAGTTCAAGCATAGTAATGTCTTGTATCCTGTCTGAGCCTCGGACTCGGGTATGGGGTGTTACACTTATACTTGCGGATACCGCCGTGTCATTCTATATTTTATTGCTGTATTCACACTCTGAATGTTGGTACATTCGGAGGCATTCAATCATCTTCTGATGAAATAAGGTGACAATAGTGGAAACTGTAGTGCCCACTTCCACTGCCACAACCACATTCGGGCATAGAATAACACGTTTTGTAGTAAAAAAAAGAACTTGAAGCTCTAGCCTTAGCAAAGAAGGTTAAAAAAAAAAGGAAGGCCCCATATTCAGTCGAAGGCTTCTCAAAAAAAGAAAGATCATTGAAGAGAGTTCATCTAAAGCATCCTCTGATTTGTCTGAGGAAATAGAAATTGATTCAAATCCAAGATTTGCCCAATTTTGATTAGACTATGGATTGCTTAGATTATACTAATATAAGTTGTGTTATTGCATTATGATCGGACCATATAATGCACTAATATGAGTTAAACATTATATAATTGTTAAACTAAGTTTTATTTGATAATATGTTTAGATATAACAAATTAAAGTATTTTTGAATAAAAGTTAAAGTTGAACAAAATTGGGAAAAAAGTATTAAACTAAGCTTTATTTGATAATATGTTTTGATATAACAAATTAAAATGTTTTTGAATAAAAGTTAAAGTTTAAAAGAGTTGGGCAAAATTATTAAACTAAGCTTTATTTGATAATATGTTTTGATATAACAAATAAAAATGTTTTTGAGAAAAAATTAAAGTTGAACAAAATTAGGCAAAATTGATAAAATCAAGTTAAAATGGTTTCAATTGAGTTAAACATTTTCAACCCTGTTAAGATTGTTTTTGAACTAGTTAGTATTGCTCTAGGTCAAAAAGTATACTTTTTGGCCAAGTATCAATAGTTTTCAAAATATCGATACCCATTGTAATATCGATACCAAATTGACATTCTATTTTCTATGATTTACAAAATGTGTCGATACCTTTCCAAAATGTGTCGATACCTTTTATCAGGTATCGATAATTTGTCTTTGGTATTGTTGTAAACTAATTTCAACGGTCATTGAATCAGGCATTAAATGCTAATAGTATCGATACTCAGAGAAGAAGATGTTTTGTTGCAAGTGATTTTAATGATATGGTATTTTCATGCCCAATGACTCTATTAACTTTCACAACAACCCCAACGGTTGGAAATGTATTAGACGGTATAAATATCATGTTCAACAAGTCCTACAATAAGGAGAGAGATCATCAAGCTTAAAGATCAATGAAAACAATCTTAATGCTTAATTCTTTCATATTCTTCTTATAAACACTTGTGAGCTTTCATTGTATTTATTCAGCTCAAGTGTTATTCTTTGTATTTGTGCTTCATTGGCAAACACATCATTTTTGTAAGGATTACTTCTTAGTTTGCTATATGTTATTCTCTTTGAGAGGGTTGAGTCTTAAGGTTTGGGTGCATATTTGCTTACATTTTTTTTTTTTGCATGAAAAAACCGTTGAGGACACATACAAATTATATTAATGTATAATGAAATTTTATTTAAACCAATTTGTTCAAAGAATTACAACAAATTGATGAATATACTACACTTATGACACTAGATCCTAACATTTAGTGCCAATAGTAATTCGTGCAATCTATTTCTCATACGTCATTTGCATCCATTCATGTAACACCCCTTATCCGATCTGGTCACTAGACCCAAGTTACAGGATGCTACCACAGTTATCGGAACAATTATTTACAATCAAGTCAAATTCATATTAATTATAAGTATAACAATAGTTTCACATAACTCTAAGACAAAATTGATCAATCAATCATAATTTATTTTATTCGAGCATGAATAAGGACCAATCTAAAAAATTTCAAAACTTTAGGTTAGGTATCGATACTAAGGAAATAAGTATCAATATTTTTGTAGTAGGTATCGATAAAAAAATCATTATCAATATCATTTTGGCATTCTGCCAATTTTAGGTACCGGTACATTTTGGTAGGTATCGATACCAAATTTGAATTCTGTTAATTTTGAAAATTGTTCATTTGGTAAGGTACCGATACCTTGGTCCATGGTTTTGATACTTTTACCTAGATGGTTAAAAATCATAAGTTTGAAATCATATTTCATGCTCAAATCTAATACTTCATCAAGAGATTATTTAGATACATTTAATGTCTGCATCAAACTTGTTTCAAATAATTCCAAATATGACCAGTCAATCATGATTTGCTAACTAGAACACTTATTTTCAATTGGTACCTAAATAAAAAACTAACAATGCACATGAATCATTCATGAAGGTACAAAATGTTTACTTTCATCTTTCATGAACAAACCTTGTCACATAAGGCATATTACCAACTTTCAAATAATACATGCCTTATTCAAGTTTAGCTACTTACCATGCCATATAGATATACATATAATCCATACCATCTTCAAACCATCATTCATTCTTTGCTCAAACTCATGAACACACTATGCACACACATAATTCAAGTACTTTACTCATATCATGTAAACATTCAAAACATCATAAACATGGATCCTTTCATCATTATCCAAATTAAACATTTAAACACCTTTAAACCTAGGCACATGCCACATAACCAGTTCAAGAAAGATTCAAAAGTTCACCGAATCTAAAGTTGGATAGTGTGAGCATTGGAGTGATCCTAATGACTTTGTTCCTCATAAATGCCAACTAAAAAAAAAATGAACAGAGTAAGCATTACAAATGCTTAGTAAGTTCATAGGAACTTAAATAGTAAACTCACCTTGTTCACTATTAAAATAATGAATTAGCTACTATAAGACTTTCCTGTTTCCACATTTAACAACAATAAGGTGAGATCATCAGAGGCAAGTCTAAAAAACAATTCAATTTATACAATGCCATTCAACTCATTTCAATGTCACTTAATCAGTATCATCAAAGACCTACATACTTCAGTCATATTGTTCAATCATCATATAACATTTCAATTTTAGAACACATATCATCATTTTGGTCATACAACACTTCCAATTTATACAATTCAATTAAGTATCATTTTTGTATATTTGTCGAACATATATATCATTTATTCAGTTCAATCGTGTAGCACAAAATATTTGTATACGTACATCCTTTCACATCCCACATTTTAATATTATTGGCGCAAGAATTAGAACAAGGAAGGAATTGGTCTAATGGTTTAATACTCTTTAGCTATCCTAGTGGTCCTAAGTTTAAGTCCCCTTATTCGTACATTTTCATTTAATTTTTTTCACATTTTTCCCAAATGTTTATTAAGCTTTTCGTCCACCCCATAGCTTTCATGTTTAAGAGGATTCCTTTCCTCTATTAAGGGTCAAACTTACCATAAGTTGAGGGATCATGATCCTCCTTTTTACTCCATGTCTCCCTCTCTTAGCATTTCATCTCACCCTTTCCATAGAAGAGGTTCATTGAACCTAGACCAAGTTGGCCAACCTCTCCTCTCACTCACCCACCTCTCGTTATCGTCCCCTCCTCCCTGTCTCCCATTTCTTTTGTTTCCTATTCTTTTCTCACCTATTTTCTCTCTTTTTGCAAAACCACCACCCTTTTCTCTTTTTATTTTTACTTCCTTCCTCCACCGTGAACGAACCCTTCATGACTGATCATCGTGTCTCGTAGCCACCGTTCCTTCTCCTTCTATTTCTTTTCCCCGTCACCGCTCATTGTCACTGGGACCACCACCGTAACCACCGTAAAATCGTTTCTCCTCCGTCCCTTTTCCTTTCATCGTAATATTTCACCTTTATTTTGTTGAACCTCCACTATTTCTTTTTAATACACCATCCGTTAGACCGTCGCTTCAATTGTTGTTAGACCACTACTATCGCCTCCACCGTATCGTCGCTGTTGCCACCGCCGGTGGTTGAGTTTTTCCTCTTTTTCTCCTCATTTCTTACCATTCTTTTTATTTTGATTAATCTTATACCCTTTTGTTTTAATAACTCTATTAGATCACCCAACTCTCTGATCTCATTTCTATATCGATCCACCGTTCATCTCGAATTGATCAAGTGTGTAAGTGTGAGTTATTTGATCATAGACTCCTCCTCTTGGTGATTTCCTCTCCTGGCTGAACGGTATAGTGGCTATTAAAATTATTTTTATTTAATTACTTATGTAGTAATACTATCCTTTACGCTCTTTAAAGGTCCAATCAATAATAATAGGAGAAATCCTTAATTTGGATCAGAGATCGTAGATTCGAGTGTGCAAACCATGGGGTAAATATTGTGGTGAGATTTTTAGTGACCAATCTATTAATAATAAATTTTTTTCAACAAATTCTAACCAATAGAGATCATTTGTGTGTTTAGATACATATTTCGAGTTTAGATCCAAGCGGAATCATTACTAGGGGATTGTGGCATTTTTGATCTATGAAAAAGGTGTGGGTTTAATACGATTAGTTGTGTGTGATGTGTTTGTTTTTGCTATACTAGTAATTTAATTATAATTAACTGTGAGTACATTAAGTATTCAAAGAGGAGTTGAAAAACTCATCAAAAGGTACCTAAGTAAGTAACTCTAATCGAGTGCATTTTATGAAACGCATGATATATGATGTGATTATTGCTATGATAATGATGTATGTGTAGATCTTATCCTCATGATATGTGATGCATGGCTTATGTGATACGTTTGATGATTTAAACATGTGATATCTACAAATTAGTACGTTAATATTGAGATATGTGATCTAATGTGAAAAGCATATTAAACATGTTAATGTGATTACTAAGTGATATGTGATTATGTGAGCATGTTTACATGCCTAAGTGTAAAATTGATTCATATGTGTTAAAAAGTGAAATTGCCATATCACATACAGAGGGTGAGATTTTATGAAAGGTGGAAGTAAGTGGCAGTTTATCTGCAAATCAGTGGTTGTCCACAAAGTGTTTCAGTGGTAGTATATCTGCATATCAGTGCTGGCTTTTCCACAAAGTGTTATCAGTGGCATTTTATTTACAAATCAGTGGTGGCTTGTCCATAAATGGTGATTCAGATGGATGAGTTCTAGGGAACTCGATATTGGTGTTTAGCGGAGATGGGTAGGAAATTTTATAAAATGTGCATCGTTTTAAAGTATGCATCGACATGTTCATGCATAAGTTTCAGTGTTAGTACTTATGATTTTTATGATGATTGATATTTTGATTCGTATGTGATTTTATCTGTGTTGATCTCACACTGGGTCTTTTAAAGCTCACCCACATTACTTATGTGTTTCAAATAATCCTCGTGGTTAGGACTCAGATACGGTCATCAGTGGGGCTCTTGGGAATGGTTTTATATAAATATGGATTTTTAATATGTTTCAAACTTTTATGGACTTTATTAATATTTGGGAATTTATTTTATGTTAGACTATAGAATTGCAATAAATTGAGAAAATATTAACATGTAACATAAAATAGTAAAATTATGTAAAATTAGTACTTAATTTCATAAAATTACACACTTTACTAAAATTATGCCAATGTCTTAATATGAACTAAAATGACTTAATTAACTATCGATATACTCGAAATTTGCATAGATTATAAGTTAAAAGGTTCTAAAAAAACCAATAAAATTTTGACATATCATGTAACACCCCAAACCCGGCCTAGACGTTATGGCCGAATCTAGCGTGTCACATTGAAGTGTTTTTCGAAATCCATGTTTTCATTGAAAACCCTTCTTGAAATTTAAAACTTCTTGCCATTTAAAACTTGTACAAAACCTCAGTTTGCGTTTGTTTATTTCAATCGTGGTTTATTAAAAAGTTATTCCCTTTTAAAACGTTATTACCTTTAAAACCTTATTTGTTGCGCAAGCTTAATTTAAAACAAATAATTTACGAAAACGTGGTATTTAAAAATTGAGTTGCAGAAATGTAGTGTTTGAAAATGTTATTGTTTTGGAAAACCGTGTTCTACTTCTAGCAGGTATAAATCACAATCAATAAAATCCCAAATTTAAAATCCAGAAATTATAGAGGCCTTATTACAACCCGCATCAAAATCAAAGTGCTTAAGTAAATGAGCAAAACAGAATAAAACATGTGCAGTTGTGTGGCCCTCTCCGAGTCCCTCGCAGCTCTAAACCATCTTAACGCTGGGGATTACTTGAAAGGTTAAAAATGAGGTGAGTTACGAAAAACTCAGTGTGTAATCCCCTATTAAAGAAACAATCGATTATCTGAAAGCAGAATCGATCATGCAGGCTCGAGCCCTTTAACAAGATAACAATCTGATTCGGTTCAGAGTATATGTGGGCCAAAGCTGTAACACCCCAAACCCGGCCCATGCAGTATGACCGGATCTAGCATGTCACATAAAGAAAACGTATAAAGAACTAAAGTTGACGTTATTTGGTTATAGTTAAGAAAACAAGTTTGGTTATAATTAATTGATAAAATACCACTAATTTCTAGAGGTTGATTGAAGAATCGATAATCGAACTAGTGATCTTTTAAAACCGTGACTTTTGAAAATATTATTGATAATTTACAGGAAAAATCCAAGTTAAATTATTTGTACATATTTATTATGAAATCCGTTTGTTGATAAATTTTAAGAAAAACCGTTGTTTATAATTTTAGAAAAATCTCCGTTTAAAACAATTCATGGAAGATAATAAATACTTCAAACATAAAACAAAATAAAAATCCCAGAGGCCTTATTACAACTTTAAACCCAAAATAGTAAAAGTAACGAAATAAAGCGGAAACAAGATTTACTAAAGTTCAAAAATAGTATTTCCAAAGTATGGCCTCCACCGAGTCATCCATGGGCCCAAGTCCTCATTACTGATCATTACCTGCAAGGATTAAGAGAATGGGGTGAGTTACTAGAACTCAGTGTATAGTCCCCTTACCGTCATCCACTGGGTCTAAACCCGCATAGCAACATCTTGGGCCTAAGCCCATTCACATAACAGTAATCAAATGAAATGAATGCAACCCAACCCATCCATCCATCACACCCCCGACCAGCCAATCACACCTGTGGGGATCAAGTCAACCCACCCCGCCGCTCACACCAAATTTGCAGTCAAGCTGCTATAATATATAATTATTGTGGCCATGTCACCGAAATCATAAGTAAGCAAAATAATAAACGAATTGTGGCTATGCCACCGGGCGACACTACTCTCCATACAATTTTTCCCAACCCATGCAATATGTAAAGATGTAACATAAATAAAAAGAATTATAACCACATATATAACAACTATTAATCTAGTGAAAAATATCGGTGAATCGGCCCATTAAAGCACTTTGGTAATTCAGCCCGCTAAGGCATTCTAGCACATCGGCCCATCGAGGGCATTTTGGTAAATCGGCCCATAGGAGCATTTTCGTAAAAATGGCCCATTAAAGCTTTTTAGTAATTCGGCCCATAAGGGCATTTTTGTAATTTTATAAATTAATATCGATTTTGATAGATCTTTAGAAATAATGTTGTTTAAGCAAGTTATTCGATTCATGCCATATTACGGTTATTAGATTTGTAAGCAACAACGATCTATTTTTCGAACATGATGGTGAATCACGAATTTATAGGATTTCGGTGTGAGATTACACACCTGATTACGGTAATGACTAAACCTTCTTGATCGTCGGCACCTATGACACCATAACACTCGATTAACTAACAAAAATAGTGTCTTAATCCAAATCTAAATCAAACGATCTAAAGGAATGCTTACCCTTAGTATCGTGAACGACCACGATTTTCCTACTCTCACCAGAAGATGGTCCACAACCTGGTGGAAAATCCCGAACTGCCGATACCGCCCTTCATTTGAACTTGGGAGTAGAGATTGCAAGTCCACTCCCTTTTTGTCCTCCTATCGATTTTCCCTTAATAACTCTACCACTTGCCTCCATTGAAAGAGTCTCGATTAAAATGATAATACTACGATGAGAGAAAGTAGTTGTTTAGGGAGAGGATTTCAGCTTACCACTACTTCCGAAGGACCAACGAGTAGAGAAAAACGAGTGATTTAGTCCCTAGAATAAATGATTAGACATAACCATCGATCTGTTTTAACGGAATAACCAAGCAATGAAAGAGATCGAAATGAACCTTGAAGAAATTCCTTACCTTAACAATGATAGATCCGACACCCACCAATTGGGCTTATGGCTACGGATGAATCGACAAGGATGTGATATACGGACACCCACTAGAACACTACGAAAATGAGATAATCACAATATGAGGGAGTAGGAGAGAGTGATGTTTTCGGTTTAGAGAACCATCCAATGATAAGAGCACCTAATCGTCCATGAAGAAAAGAAAATGAAAAGAGGAGAATGAAACCACTTACCGATTCGGTCAAAGAAGAGAGTGCCCAACACAAAGGAAAATGAAGAAGAGATAAAGTGCTATAAGGTTCGGCTATTTAGAGAGAAAAGGACAAGGAAGATTCGGCCATCAAGTATTATTGACTAATGAAAAAGAGGAAGATTGGGGAATGGTAAGAAAGAAAAGAAAAGAAAAGCAAACTATGAAAAGATGAGAAAAATAAGAGAAAGTATTCCTTAAGGTCACGGTTTTAGGCAAGGAAAGAAATACCAAATGGTCAAAAGAAAAGAACTTTCAAATGGAACAAAAACTTCTCAAAGTGCCTAAGAAAATTCGGCAATCAAAGGAAAAAAAAATTGGAAAAGAGAGCACCAAAATGTTAAAAAGAAATGAAAGCCTTTCATGTACAAACTTGCAAAATAAAAAAAAGGCCAAAAGAATTTCGGCTCCCCTTTTCTCCCTACCAAAACCGTGTACCACCTTTTCCAAAAAGATGAGTGTTGACCAAAATTCTTTCCCCAAACTCCTTCCAAAAATTCAGCCAACATATCCCCTCCCTTATCCCTTTCCTTTATTTCTTTCATTATTTCTCCCTTGATCTCCTCCTTACTCTTCTCCTTAGTGTTCTTTCCATTATTAGAAAGTCTTCCTTTCCTTCTTTAATGTCTTGGCCGACACTTACCATCTTCCACATGATTAGCACACAAAAAAAATTAAATCCACAAGTTGCAATAGGTGGGATTCAAACTCCACCCCTTTAGCTCCTTCATGTGACGCCTCACCACTTTGCTCCTAGCTCTTCTTGTGCTAGCTAAATACATACTTATTTCCTTAAGCCTTGACGCCACTTACCTTCTCTCCTTAAAGTGCTTAAACACAAAAATTTCTACTAGGGCCCAACTCAACCCCAAGCCTTCTTAGGGCCCCTAAACATACACAACTAACATTTTTAACTAGCCTAACGCATGTTATAATGCAAAACATAAAATCCCGAATTTCAGGATGTTACAATTCTACCCCCCTCAAAGAAATTTCGGCCTCGAAATTTACCTGATTAAAAGAGATGAAGGTATTGTTGCCGGATCATGTCCTCAGACTCCCATGTAGCTTCCCCTGACTCGTGATTACGCTATAATACTTTGACTAATGGAACCGACTTCCTTCTCAGCACCTTAATATCCCGATCTAAAATCAGCATGCGGCTCTTCTTCAAAAGACAAGTCGAGTCTTATTTCGATTTCCTCCACTTGCACAACATGAGGCGGATCCGAACGATAACGCCTTAACATCGAGACATGGAATACACTATGTATCTGACTTAACTCCGGAGGTAACTCAAGCTGATAAGCCACTGGCCCAACACGTTTCAATACACGGTAAGGTCCGATAAATCTAGGGCTCAACTTTCCCTTCCGACCAAATCTTAAGATCTTTTTCCAAGGTGAGACCTTCAATAAGACTCGATCACCTACAGAGAACTCTATCTTCTTCCGCTCGGATCTGCGTATGATTTACGTCTGCTCATCGAAGCTTCTTTTAACCGAGCCCGAATTACCTTAACTTTTTCCTTCGTCTCGAGATCAACTCGGACCCAATAAGCGTCGCTCCGCAGCCTCACCCGACAAGTAGAGTCGACATCTACGACCATACAACGCCTCGTAGGGTGCCATCTGGATGTTGGGATTGATAGCGGTTGTTGTATGCAAACTCGCCAATGGTAGAAAATCTTCCCAACTACCCTTGAAGTCGATCACACAACCCCTTAACATGTCTTCTAGAATCCGGATTACTCTCTCCGATCGACCATCATGTGCTGGGATGAAACGCCGTCTTTGAAATTTAGTCTTGTACCCAACGTTTCATGTAGAGCCTTCCGAACCGTGATGTAAACCTAGGATCCTGCATGCGATATAATAGACATCGGTACCCCATGCAACCTCACGATCTCTGCTACATACAATTTGGCCAACTTCTGCAATGAATAATCCGTACGAATATGTAGAAAATGAGCAGATTTCGTTAATCAATCCACTATAACCCATACTGAATCTTTCTTAGTAGGCGTTAAAGGTAACCCACTAACAAAGTCCATCGTTATCCTTTCCCATTTCCATAGTGGGATTTTCACCGGTTGTAGCAACCACGAAGCCGATTGATGTTCCACCTTCACTGGCGACATGTCAAGCACTTGCTCACGAAATCGGTAACCTCCCGTTTCAACCACGCCACCAATATCGCTCACACGGAGGTCTCGGTACATTTTGTTTCCCAGGGGTGCATAGCATATGGGCTACTATGCGCTCACGCAGAATCATTTGTCTCAATTACAATCCTCAGGCATACAAACTCTTCCGCGAAAACACAATACTCCATCACTATTTAATCCAAAATCCCTATCTCACCACCTTCCACTTGCTGAAGCCGAGAACCCAACCTTTCATCTAACAACTACTTTTCCTTAATCGACTTACCCATGCGAGGCTTCACTTGAAGTTCACTAACAAGCTACTATCTTCATAAAAGTGAGATGAGCGAACATCGCTCTCAAATCCGATATCACCTTACGACTCAATGCATCCGCCACTCGTTAGCTTTACAGGTGATACTCGATTGAGCGGTCATAATCTTTCAATAATTCTATCCACCTCCATTGTCTTAAGTTCAACTCCTTCTGGGTAAGGAGGTACTTCAGACTCTTATGGTCCGTGTAGATAATCGACTTCTCCCCGTACAGATAGTGTCTCCATATCTACAGAGCAAACACCACTGCAGCTAATTCCAAATCATGTGTGGGATAGTTCACCTCATGCGGCTTTAACTGACGAGATGCATAAGCCACCACTTTCCCCCTTGCATCAACACACATCCCAAGCCCGTGTGTGACGCATCACAATAAACAATAAACTCTTTACCAGCCTCAGGCTAGACCAATACTGGCGCTTCTGTCAGAATCTTCTTCAATCTCTCAAAGCTTTCTTGCTGCTTATCTGACCACACAAACGGTACTCCCTTACGCAATAGTTTAGTTAGGCGTGCGGTAATCAACGAAAACCCCTCAACGAAATGCCTGTAATACCCAGCCAAACCTAGAAAACTTCGGATTTCAGCCACTGACTTCGGTGACTTCCAGTCCAATACAGCCTCAATCTTTCGAGGATCAACTCTAATTCCATCGGCAGACACAACATGTCCCAAAAAGGTCACTTCCCTTAGCCAAAATTCACACTTACCAATTTGGCATACAGCCTACTTCTCCTTAATATCTGCAATACGACCCGTAGATGCGAATCATGCTCCTCTTCTGTCTTTGAGTACACCAAGATGCCATCTATGAACACCACCACAAACTGATCTAGATAGGGTTGGAAGACTCGGTTCATCATGTCCATAAATGCAGCTGGTGCATTTGTCAACCCAAATGGCATCACCAAGAACTCGTAATGCCCATAACGAGTTCAAAACGCAGTCTTGTGAATATTCGCCTCCTTGACCTTTAGCTGGTGATACCCCGATCTCAAGTCTATCTTCGAGAAGACCGAAGCTCCTCGCAGCTGATTGAACAGGTCATCGATCCTCGGTAACGGGTACTTGTTATTGATCATCAACTTATTCAATTGTCTATAATCGATGCACATACGCATCGACCCATCCTTTTTCTTAACGAACAAAATCGGCGCTCACCATGGTGACACACTTGGTCGAATAAATCCACGATCCAACAACTCCTGAATTTGAGCTTTAAGTTCCACTAGCTCCTTCGGCGCCATTCTGTAAGGAGCAATAGACACCATCTGCCGTTCACGGCAACGACTCAATACCAAATTCTACTTCCGATCCGGAGGCAATCACGAAGCTCCTCGGGAAAGACGTCTCAAAAAACTCTTTCACCGTTCTAACACTCTCTACCGACAACTCTTTGGCATCCTAAGCACTGATAAAGGCTAAGAACGCTTCACACCCCTTTCGTACCAACCTTTCCGCCTTTAAAGCAGATACCACATTAGATAGATAATTTCTTCTTTCACCTATCATCATCACTTCCTTATCCTCTGAAGTTCTTAGTACCATCGCTGCTGGCCACGATCCAAGTTCGCACGGTGTTTAACCAGCCAGTCTATGCCCAAAATAAGATCGAACTTGCCGAATGGCAGTTCCATCAAATCCGCCAGAAATACTTCCCCCTGAACTTCTAAGGGCACATCCCTAAACAACTTATTTACTACCATCGACTGTCCTAAAGGGCTAATCACAGTTGTTTCTCTAGCAGTAATCTCAGATCTAATATTTAAAGTTCCAGACACAGCACATGCAACATACGAATGCGTGGATCCAATGTCTATCAAAGCGGTAAAAGGTACATCAGATATGAAGAACATACCGGTTATGACATCCGGTGCGTTGCCATCCTCTCGACGTCTGACCACATAGACCAAACCTGGCTGTCTCGCCTCCGCGTTACCCCTGTTACCGATACCTCTACCCAAAGCACCACGACCTCGTCCCTAACCATTACCACCTCGACTGGCCCACGGCCTTCACAGCTGCTTTGGCGCCTCTTAGCGGGGCTGCGCCGTCATTACTGAACTACACCGAGTCTAAGCAGGCTCTCAAGGGCAATCCCTAAACCGATGGTCTTTGGATCCACATCTAAAATAACCTCCAGTTCTCTTCCAGCACTCTCCCGAGTGAAGTTTTCCACAATCCACACAAGGTTGTAACTGATTGGTAATAGCTGGAGCACCCACTCGAACTGGTCCCTCATTCTTGGGCTTTTTCTGAAATCCTCTAGTAGGACCTGAATATCCAGAGTCTCTCTTATTCCTGCCTCCATCATTGTCTCGATTTTGTCGTTCCGAGTGTTTAACTTCTTCAGCTATCTTAGCTTTTTCCACCAGTGTAGAAAAATTCCTCTCCTTCTGTTGGGCTATTATTACCCGCAACTCATCACGCAACCCGTCCTCAAAACGCACATAGCGTTCATAATCAGTCGGCACTATACCCCGGGCATACCGACTCAGACGCAGAAACTCTGCCTCGTATGCTGCCACAGACCTACCTCCTTGGACCAGATTCAGAAATTCCTTCCTTCAGGCATCCACATAGCTAGCCCCGACATATTTTCCCTGGAATGCTTTCTTAAAGAAATCCCAGGTGATACGATCAGCCTGAGTGCCTTCCCGATTGTACAATCCAGATCATCCATAATTCGCTCCACCGCCTCAAGCCAGTACTCCGCTACACTAGGGGCTACACCCGAAATACCCCTAAAAACTTCGGCCCCATTCGATCTAAGTCGCTCAGATATCGACCCACGAGCTGCCGACCCAGTTCTAGCCCCAGCAACCCTTTCTAGAACTCGCAACATCGCTTGGGACAGAGCGTCGTCCTCTCTCATTCGATCATGTGACCCAGCTTCAGTCACTGGTGACGCAGGTGCGTCCATTTCAGGCATATGTCTAGATGCCTCAGATACAACTCTAGCACCTCGGCCTCTACCACGGCCACGTCTACCACGTCCACGTCCTCTAGCGCTCATATTTGCTAAGTCGATTTAATCTGATTAAGAGTCTTATGAATCAGTATGCTATTCAATGTTTATTAAACAATGTTTTATGGAATATAGGAAGTAAAGTTGTTTTCGCTAAACATATCCTAAAGTCTCAATCTCTATAGTTTCAGCTCCTAAAGCTAAAAGTTCTAGAGTATCTCTATTTTGCAAAGTTTTCATACAATAGTCATGCCACAATAATCATAAAAATGAAAACAAAAACTTACTGACTTGGTGCCGGATACCCGTGGTGCCATACTTCCTCTAAAACATGTATTTATAAATCAAATTTCAAGCAGTTTTAGAAAATATTTTTGAACCCAAACCACAGCCGAGTTTTGCAACCTAGCTTTGATACCATAAAATGTAACACCCCAAACCCGGCCCATGTGGTATGACCGGATCTAGCATGTCACATAAAGAAAACGTATAAAGAACTAAAGTTGACGTTATTTGGTTATAGTTAAGAAAACAAGTTTGGTTATAATTAATCGATAAAATACTACTAATTTCTAGAGGTTGATTGAAGAATCGATAATCAAACTAGTGATCTTTTCAAACCGTGACTTTTAAAAATATTATTGATAATTTGCAGGAAAAATCCAAGTTAAATTATTTGTATATATTTATTATGAAATCTAATTGTTGATAAATTTTAAGAAAAATCGTTGTTTATAATTTTAGAAAAATCCCCGTTTAAAACAATTCATGGAAGATAATAAATACGTCAAACATAAAACAAAATAAAAATCCCAGAGGCCTTATTACAACTTTAAACCCAAAATAGTAAAAGTAACGAAATAAAGCGGAAACGAGATTTACTAAGGTTCGAAAATATTATTTCCAAAGTATGGCCTCCACCGAGTCATCCATGGGCCCAAGTCCTCATTACTGATCATTACCTGCAAGGATTAAGAGAATGGGGTGAGTTACTAGAACTCAGTGTATAATCCCCTTACCGTCATCCACTAGGCCTGAACTCGCATAGCAACATCTTGGGCCTAAGCCCATTTACATGACAGTAATCAAATGAAATGAATGCAACCCAACCCATCCATCCATCACACCCCCGACCAGCCAATCACACCTGTGGGGATCAAGTCAACCCACCCCGCCGCTCACACCAAATTTGCAGTCAAGCTGCTATAATATATAATTATTGTGGCCATGCCACCGAAATCATAAGTAAGCACAATAATAAATGAATTGTGGCTATGCCACTGGGCTACACTACTCTCCATACAAATTTTCCCAACCCATGCAATATGTAAAGATGCAACATAAAAAAAAATTATAACCACATATATAACAACTATTAATCTAGTGAAAAATTTCGGTGAATCGGCCCATTAAAGCACTTTGGTAATTCGGCCCACTAAGGCATTCTAGCACATCAGCCCATCGAGGGCATTTTGGTAAATCGGCCCATAGGGGCATTTTCGTAAAAACAACCCATTAAAGCTTTTTAGTAATTCGGCCCATAAGGGTATTTTTATAATTTTACAAATTAATATCGATTTTGACAGATCTTTAGAAATAATGTTGTTTAAGCAAGTTATTCGATTCATGCCACATTACGGTTATTAGATTTGTAAGCAACAACGACCTATTTTTCGAACATGATGGTGAATCACGGATTTACAGGATTTGGTGTGAGATTACACACTGATTACGTGTAGGACTAAACCTTCTTGATCGTCGGCACCTATGACACCATAACACTCGATTAACTAACAAAAATAGTGTCTTAATCCAAATCTAAATCAAACGATCTAAAGGAATGCTTACCCTTAGTATCGTGAACGACCATGATTTGCCTACTCTCACCAGAAGATGGTCCACAACCTGGTGGAAAATCCCGAACTGCCGATATCGCCCTTCGTTTGAACTTGGGAGTAGAGATTGCAAGTCCACTCCCTTTTTGTCCTCCTATCGATTTTCCCTTAATAACTCTACCACTTGCCTCCATTGAAAGAGTCTCGATTAAAATAATAATACTATGATGAGAGAAAGTAGTTGTTTAGGGAGAGGATTTCGGCTTACCACTACTTCCGAAGGACCAACGAGTAGAGAAAAATGAGTGATTTAGTCCCTAGAATAAATGATTAGACATAACCATCGATCCGTTTTAACGGAATAACCAAGAAATGAAAAAGATCAAAATGAACCTTGAAGAAATTCCTTACCTTAACAATGATAGATCCGACTCCCACGAATTAGGCTTATGGCTACGGATGAATCGACAAGGATGTGATATACGGCCACCCACTAGAACACTACAAAAATGAGATAATCACGATATGAGGGGGTAGGAGAGAGTGATGTTTTAGGTTTAGAGAACCATCCAATGATAAGAGCACCTAATCGTCCATGAAGAAAAAGAAAATGAAAAGAGGAGAATGAAACCACTTACCGATTCGGTCAAAGAAAAGAGTGCCCAACACAAAGGAAAATGAAGAAGAGATAAAGTGCTATAAGGTTCGGCTATTTAGAGAGAAAAGGACAAGGAAGATTCGGCCATCAAGTATTATTGACTAATGAAAAAGAGGAAGATTGGGGAATGGTAAGAAAGAAAAGAAAAGAAAAGCAAACTATGAAAAGATGAGAAAAAGAAGAGAAAGTATTCCTTAAGGTCACGGTTTTAGGCAAGGAAAGAAGTACCAAATGGTCAAAAGAAAAGAACTTTCAAATGGAACAAAAACTTCTCAAAGTGCCTAAGAAAATTCGACAATCAAAGGAAAAAAAAATTGGAAAAGAGAGCACCAAAATGTTAAAAAGGAATGAAAGCCTTTCATGCACAAACTTGCAAAATAAAAAAAAAGGCCAAAAGAATTTTGGCTCCCCTTTTCTCCCTACCAAAACCGTGTACCACCTTTACCAAAAAGATGAGTGTTGACCAAAATTCTTTCCCCAAACTCCTTCCAAAAATTCGGCCAACTTATCCCCTCCCTTATCCCTTTCCTTTATTTCTTTCCTTATTTTTCCCTTGATCTCCTCCTTACTCTTCTCCTTAGTGTTCTTTCCATCATTAGAAAGTCTTCCTTTCCTTCTTTAATGTCTTGGCTGACACTTACCATCTTCCACATGATTAGCACAAAAAAAAATTAAATCCACAAGTTGCAATAGGTGGGATTCGAACTCCACCCCTTTAGCTCCTTCATGTGACGCCTCACCACTTTGCTACTAGATCTTCTTGTGCTAGCTAAATACATACTTATTTCCTTAAGCCTTGACGCCACTTACCTTCTCTCCTTAAAGTGCTTAAACACAAAAATTTCTACTAGGGCCCAACTCAACCCCAAGCCTTCTCAGGGCCCCTAAACATACACAACTAACATTTTTAACTAGCCTAACGCATGGTATAATGCAAAACATAAAATCTCGAATTTCAGGATGTTACAAAAGCCCAAAACAATATCATTTAGGTCACAGCCCATAACAGAATCAATTGGGCCTAGCCTATCACAGTAACAGTCCCAGTATGAATGATGCATGATGCATGCAAACCCATCCAACCCTGCACTTGCCTCCGTCCAACCTTGCACTACCTGTGGGGAATAAATCTCCCACGCCATCCCTACACTTACAGTGTTAGCATCGGTTGCAGCACTAACCCAAATTGCAGCAAAGCTGCTTGTATATATGCGGCTTTAAGCCTTCAGTAACGGTCTCATAATTGGCACATAGCCATCGTTAACTGTAATAAGATCGACACATAGCCATCAACTACAGTAATATAACCGACACAGAGCCATGGGTAAGTATGATCGACACAAAGTCATCAATAATTACGACCGACACATAGCCATGGATAAATATGATCGACACAAAGTCATAATCAAGACGGCACAGAGCCATAATTAGGTTGGCACAGAGAAATAATCAGATTAACAGGCTTAAAGCCATCGGTAGGTCCACAGTAGTCTCGTGCGACCAGTGCGACCTTAAAAGATCATTACTGGGTCCACAGTCGTCTCGTGCGACCCGTGCGACCCTATCAGAACAGTACTTCCTCCATAACCAATATCCCAACCCCATGCAGTATGTCATGTATGCTGAATGTCTGGCCCACAACTCATCATATTATTCACAGTTAAGTCAATCAAATCATAGTCATACAATCACAGTCAAATCAGTCAAATCATAGAACAAGTCAGTCATTTACCCTCGAGGGGCAAAATAGTCATTCACCCTACAGGGGCATTACAGTCATTTTACCCTACAGTGGCATTACAACCATTTTACCTGTAACACCCCAAACCCGGCCTAAACATTACGACCGAATCTGGTATGTCACATGGAAAGATTGTTTTGTAATTTTAAAGAAAACTTCACAATTTTAAAAAAACTTTTCGTTTTGTATTTTAATCTTGAAAATTAACTTCAGTTTCAAGGGTTTCTTACCAACTTTTATTAAAAGAAAATCAAAATAGTGGAAAACGGATTTTGTGATAAGAAAGCCAAAATTAGGGGATTTCATAAGCGTGACATTTAAAAACAGTTTGTGTAGTTCTAAGAAAATTTCTGAATTCAATAATTTATTTGTTTGTTATCCGTGTGTTATTATTTGAAAAGGTTTATTTACGTTTCATTTAGAAAACTCCCAAATTTAATGTCTCATAAAATATAATCACCGTAATAAATCGAAAACCAAATTATAAAAGAAACCCAGGAGGCCTTATTACATAACAAATTCCCAATTTGAAAGTAAGTTTAAATAAAGGAAACGAAGTTTACGAAAGAAGTAATACATGGCCACCTCAGAGTCCACCTCGGCTCCAAACCCGCAACTAGGGGTCACCTGCAAAATCAAACAGAGGGGTGAGTCACCAAGACTCAGTGTGTAATTCCCCTTACGAACGCAATCTGGCCTTAAGCCCACAGATGCACATTGGGCCCTAGCCCTCACAATGTGGCATATCAAAAAGTGTATGCAATGCAACCCAGCCCAACCTAGTATTCCATCCTCTACATCACACGAACCCGACCAAACACATGTGGCACCAAGCCACTGTGGTACCAAACCAACGTGGTACCAAACCAACTGCGACAGAGTCAACGATAAAAATATGTGGGGCCAACCCATTTGTGGTACCAAACCAACTGCGGCGATCCATCGATGAATATATGTGGTGCCAAACCACTATGGTACAAAACCACCGTGGCGATCCATCGATAATATATGTGGTGCCAAACCACTTGTGGTACCAAACCAACTGTGGCGATCCATCGATGATATATGTGGTGCCAAACCACTGTGTGATGAAGTCAGCGAATTGCACTTCCCTTTCAATATCATATCCCAAAGCCCATGCAACACATTATCATAATATGATGAATGCAATCATACTCCCAATGTACAACGATAATCAAATCATGCATATATTTAGGCCATGTTATTGAAAGATAGAATCATAAAGGTACTTACAGTGTCTCAACCTTACCCACAAGGGTATCTCAAGCTGTCGTCTGATCGTTTGACTTTTAGCCAACACGATTATTAACGCAAAATAATAAAAGAAGGTGTAAGCATTACACACTGACATTACAAAAGAACTAAACACTCTAGATTGTCGACACTCTCACTAAGCGGGAATAACGATTTGCCTATCCCAAACGGATGTCGGCTCTCTACCACAACCCGACGAAAAGTCCCGAACAGCGAAACCACGGCCGTCGTTTGAACTTAGGAGCAGAGACTACGGGTTCACTCCCCTCCTTAGATTTACTAGCACCCGCATCCATGAAGAGAATCTTGATCAGTACTCAAAGAGAAACGTTGGTTGTCTAACAAGAGAATTTGGTTAAGGTAGACTAAAATGAAGAGGAAAGTAATAGTCAAGAAACCGAAAAGATGGCTCTTTACCTTAACTACTCAGAAGTCGTACCAAAAGATTCGGCTTGCGATTTCAGATAAATCCCTAGTAACTCACAAGTTAGAAAATGGTGCTCCTAAATAATAAAGCAACAGACCTTCTATTAAACGAAACATGAAAGAGACCTCCTTAATCGGCCAACAAAACTTACCACCTTCCTCACGAGATTTCGAAACAAAGAAGAGGCTTAAAGGGTGCTTGCACTCCAACAGATTCGGCCCTTGCACAATCCAACCCGATTGAAGAAACTATCAATAGACAAGAAGATTCCTAGCACCTTGCTCCCCAATATTCGGCTAACAGCATAAAGTGACAAAAATAGATTTGTTTAGCACAAAAGGAGATTCGGCCAGCCAAAAGAGAATGAAAAAAAAATAGAAGAAATAACAGTAAGGAAAGAAACCCAATCCGGCTATGGAGGAATACTAGCCAAGAGTCACAAGAAGTAGGGGTTTCGATTTAAAGGAGAAAGTAGAGAAGTGAAGAAAAAGTATAGAGGTTCGGCTATGGTGGAAATCGAAAGAGAAAGGTTCGGTAAGGAGGGCTTGAAGAGAAATCGGCTTGTGGTGAAGAAGAAAAGTATGAAGAAAAGAAAAGACGAGAAGAAAAAAGAAAGGTTAAAGTTTCGGCTATCAAACTTGAGGAAGAAGAGAAAAGAATTGAAAAGCAAAGTGGATAGTCACTTACAGTTTCGGTAAAGAAAAGAGAGCAGAAGAGAGGTACAAAAAGTTTCGGCCAACACCAACTTGAAGAGAAGAGAAGATGAAGAAATGTGGCTTGAGTATTTCGGCACTAACAAAAAGAGTTGACAGCCAAAGACCCCTAATGCTCTAGTTACCGAAACTAAAATGTAAAACACCAAGATTACCAGCATAGAATTTCGGTACCCTCTCACATGACCCAAAACCGAAACACCCACACATAAAAGACCCATTTCTTGACCAAAATTCTCCCCTCTAAGACCCCCACATTCGACCAACACCTCCACCACACTCCAAATCCCTTATTTTACTCCACACTTTGCTCCCCATCACCCATTCAAACCAATTTGACCACTTCCACTCCTCAAGCACCTCTCATCCATCCATTTCAAATAATTTGACTCATTCAAACTCCTCCTAGAAGAGTCCCAGCCGAATGCTACCTCCTCCTCTCCTTGAGCACAAAAATAAAGTTCCACCATACAACAGATGTGATTCGAACTCCTTCCCCCATGCTCTGCTAGTGACGCCACAACCACTCCACCTCATGGCCAACTTGTGTCTTCAAACGCGAATGAATATCCTTAAAGCCTACTCCCCTTAGCTCTCCCCCCTTATTCCCAAAACCAAAATTTTACCAAGGCTCTGGCTTGAACCCGAGCCTCCCCAGGACCCCCAAGCACATCTAAATAACAAGCAGAACAAGCCAAGCACACAGAAAAACATAAAATGCAGAACCCTTAATTCTAGGATGTTACAGTTCTACCCCCTTAAAGAAATTTCGGCCTCGAAATTTACCTGATCAAAAGAGGTGAGGGTATTATTGTCGCATCACATCTTCTGGCTCCCATGTGGCTTCCTCTGCACCGTGATTTTGCCATAAAACTTTCACCAACGGAACCGACTTCCTTCTCAACACCTTAACATCTCGATCTAAGATTTGCACTGGTTCTTCTTCAAAAGATAGATCCGATCTTACTTCAATTTCCTCCTCCGGCACTACGTGAGATGGATCCGAACGATAGCGCCTTAACATTGAGACATGGAATACATCATGTATCTGATTCAACTCTGGAGGTAACTCAAGCTGATAAGCTACTGTCCCACACGTTTCAACACTCGATAAGGCCCGATAAATCTGGGGCTCAACTTGCCTTTCTGTCCAAATCTTAGAACCTTCTTTCAAGGTGAAACTTTCAGAAAAACATGCTCACCCACCGAAAATTCTATTTCTTTACGCTTCAGATCTGCATACGATTTCTGCCTGTCAGAAGCTTCCTTCAACCGAGCCCGAATCAACTTAACCTTTTCCTCCGTCTCTGAAACCAATTCTAGACCCGACAACTGTCGCTCACCCAATTCTATCCAGCAGGTAGGAGTACGACACTTACGACCATACAACACTTCGTAGGGTGCCATCTGAATACTGGATTGATAGTTATTGTTGTACGCAAATTCTGCCAATGGTAAGAAATCCTCCCAACTACCTCTGAAGTCGATTACACAACCTCTCAACATGTCTTCCAGAATCTGAATTACCCTCTCTGACTGACCATCAGTCTGAGGATGAAACGCCGTGCTGAGATCCAATCTTGTGCCCAACGCTTTATGTAATGCCTTCCAGAACCGCGATGTAAACCTAGGGTCCCTGTCTAATATGATAGACACTGGTACCCCATGTAACCTCACAACCTTTGCTACATAAAGCTTGGCTAACTTCTGTAGTGGGTAGTCGATACGAACTTGTAGGAAGTGAGAGGACTTCGTCAACCGATCGACAATCACCCACACCGAATCTTTCCTAGTAGGCATAAGAGGTAGCCCACTAACAAAGTCCATCGTTATCCTCTCCCACTTCCAAAGTGGAATCTTCACTGGCTGAAGCAACCCCGAAGGCAACTGATGCTCCGCCTTCACCTGTTGACACGTCAAACACTTACTCACAAACTCGATAACTTCTTACTTCAGACCAGGCCACCAAAATTGTTCATGCAAATCTCGGTACATCTTACTCCCACCGGGATGCATAGCGTATGGGCTACTATGCGCCTTCCGCAGAATCATCTGTCTCAATTCAGAATCCTTCGGCATACAAACATTTCCACGAAAGCATAATACCCTTTCACTGCTCATACCAAAATCTTCTGTCTTACCACCATCCACTTGCTGAAGTCGAGAACTTAACAATTCATCTGACAACTGCTTCTCTTTAATCTGACTTACCCATGAAGGTTTCACTTGAAGTTCGGCTAACAAGCTTTCATCTTCATACAAACTAAGATGATCAAACATTGCCCTCAAATATGATATTACCTTACGGCTCAATGCATCTGCCACTACGTTAGCTTTACCCGGGTGATACTCAATCGAGCAGTCATAGTCTTTCAACAATTCAATCCACCTTCGCTGCCTTAAATTCAACTCATTCTGGGTAAGGAGATATTTCAGGCTCTTATGATCGGTGTAGATAATTGACTTCTCCCCATACAAGTAGTGTCTCTAAATCTTCAGAGCGAACACTACCGCCGCTAACTCCAAATCATGAGTGGGATAATTCACTTCATGTGGTCTTAATTCTTTGAGGCAATGCGCTATCACCTTCCCTTCTTGTATCAACACACATCCTAACCACAGTAATGCGGCGCATCACAATAGACGACAAACTCTTTTCCAGCCTCAGGCTGAATCAACACTAGTGCCTTCGTCAAAATCTTCTTCAATTTCTCAAAACTTTCCTGCTGTTTATCTGACCATACAAACGGTACCCCTTTCCGTAATAGCTTGGTTAATGGTGCAGCAATAAATGAGAATCCCTCAACGAACCTTCTGTAGTACCCAGCTAACCCAAGGAAACTTCAAATTTCTGCTACTGACTTCGGCGGTTTCCAATCCAAAACAGCTTCAATCTTTCAGAGATCAACCCTAATCCCCTCGGCAGACACAACATGTCCCAAAAAGGTTACTTCCTTCAACCAAAATTCACACTTACTGAATTTGGCATACAGTTGCTTCTCTCTCAAAATCTGTAGAACTATCCGAAGATGCGAATCATGCTCCTCTTCCGTCCTTGAATATACCAAGATATCATCTATGAACACTACAACAAACCGATCCAGGTAGGGTTGAAATACCCGGTTCATCATATCCATAAATGCAGCTGGTGCATTCGTCAACCCGAACGGCATCACTAAGAACTCATAGTGACCATAACGAGTTCGAAAAGCAGTCTTATGAATATCCGCCTCCTTGACCTTAAGTTGATGATACCCTGACCTCAAGTCTATTTTCGAGAAGACCGAAGCGCATTGCAGCTGATCGAACAGGTTGTCAATCCTTGGCAACGGGTATTTGTTCTTAATCGTCAACTTGTTCAATTGCCTATAGTCAATGCACATTCGTATCGACCCATCCTTTTTCTTAACGAACAACACCGATGCTCCCCACGGAGACACACTTGGTCGAATAAAACCACGGTCCAACAGTTCCTGAATCTGAGCTTTAAGTTCCACCAGTTCCTTTGGCGCAATTCTATATGGAGCGATGGACACAGGTGCCGTTCCCAGAAGTAGATCAATGCCAAACTCTACCTTACGATCCGGAGGTAACCCTAGAAGCTCTTCTGGGAAGACGTCCGAGAACTCTTTCACCATTCTAACATCTCCTACAGACAATTCTTTAGCCTCCAAAGCAGTAATGAAAGCTAAGAACGCCTCACACCCTTTTCGTACCATCCTTTCAGCCTTTAATGCAGACACCACATTGGACAAGTAATTCCTTCTCTCACCTATCACCAGCACCTCCTTATCCTTAAGAGTCTTTAATATCATGCGCTTAGCAGCACAATCCAAGTTTGCTCGATACTTAACTAACCAGTCCATGCCTAAAATCAAGTCGAACTCGCCGAACGGCAATTCTATCAAATCAACCGGGAAAACAATCCATTGCACTTCTAAAGGCACACTCCTAAATAGTTTGTTCACCACTACAGATCGTCCTAAAGGGCTAATCACAGTCATTTTACTAGAAGCAACCTCAGATTTTATACTCAAAGTTCCTGACACAGTACTAGCAATATATGAATGTGTAGACCCAATATCTATTAAAGCTGTAAAGGGCACACCAAAAATAAAGAACGTACCGATTATGACGTTCGGTGCATCGCCATCCTCTCGACGTCTAGCTGCATAAACCAACCCAGGCTGTCTTACATCTGCACTCCCAGCACCTCTGCCCGATGCTCCACGCCCTCGACCAAATCCATTTCTTCCTCTGGCCGGTCCACAACCTCTCGGTGGCTGCTGCCCACCTCTTCCGGACTGTACATATCCCGGACCTACTGGCCGTGCCCTGTCTGGCTCTTGTGGATAGTCCCTTACCTGATGATCCATAGATCCAAACCTAAAGCATCCTCTATTACCTACCCAACACTCCCCCGAATGAAAATTCCCACATCGAGCACACGATTGAGACCGACCAACGGCAACAGGCCTCGTAACTCGACCCGGTACCTCAAACCTAGGCCTCTTTTGAAAACCTCCAGCAGATCCTGACGACCCAAAATTCCTCTTATTGCTACCCCTATTCTTATCCCGATTCTACCTCTCAGACCGCTTTACCTCTTCAGCTATCTTTGCCTTCTCAACCAGAATAGCAAACTCTCTTTCCCGCTGCGGAGCTATCAGTACCCGTAACTCGTCCCTCAGGCCATCCCCAAACTGAACACAGTGCTCGTAATCTGTTGCGACGATACCCTGAGCATAGTGGCTTAAACGCAGGAACTCCGCCTCATACTCAGCCACCGACTTATTCCCCTGGACCAAGTTCAAAAATGCCTTCCTCTAAGCGTCCACATAACTCGCTCCAACATACTTTCCCTGGAACGCTGTCTTAAAGAAGTCCCAGGTAATACGGTCCGCTGATGTACCATCCCTTATCGTGAGCCACCACTGGTATGCCCCATCTCGAAGGAGGGACACAACTCCTTTCAACTTTTCCTCCGCCGTACAGTCTAGATCGTCCATGATTCGTTCAACTGATTCCAGCCAGTATTCAGCTACGTTAGGGGCCACGCCAGAAATACCCCTAAATATCTCGGCCCCATTCGCTCGCAGTCGCTCAGGAATAGATTTTCGAGCTACTGATCCCATGCTTGCTCCAGCAACCCTCTCTAGAACACGCAGCATAGCTTGGGACAAAGCATCGTCCCCACCAGATCAATCTTGAGATCCTGCTTCCGCTACTGGTGATGCTGGCACTTCTCTTCCTGTCCATGCCATGATTCTAAGGGTCCAGCCTCAACACCCCGGCCTCTACCACAGCCTCGTAAACCACGTCCACGTCCTCTAGCACTCATGATTACGGAATTGACTTAATCTGATTAAAATTTTATGAATTAGTATATCTTCCACTGTTTATTACCGGACAGTCTTATGAAAATAGAATTAGAAGTAGTTTTTCGCAAAACATATTTCTAAAGGTCTCAATCTCTAAAATTGAATCTCTTAAAACTATCAACCACAACATAATTTAATCTTTTCATAAGAAATCAAACAATAGTCAGAAGACTTACAGTATGGATTGGTGCCGGAGACTCGGGTGCCATACTTCTAGAAAACATGTATTTTTCTAAACCATATTTCAAACCAACTTTAAAAACATTTTTGAACCCATTCCACAGCCGAGTTTTGCAACCTAGGCTCTGATACCATTAAATGTAACACCCAAACCCGGCCTAAACGTTACGACCCAATCTGGTATGTCACATGGAAAGATTATTTTATAATTTTAAAGAAAACTTCACAATTTTAAAAAAACTTTTTGTTTTGTGTTTTAATCTTGAAAATTAACTTCAGTTTCAAGGGTTTCTTACCAACTTTTATTAAAAGAAAATCAAAATAGTGGAAAATAAATTTTGTGATACGAAAGCCGAAATTAGGGGATTTCATAAGCGTGACATTTAAAAACAGTTTGTGTAGTTCTAAGAAAATTTCTGAATTCAATAATTTATTTGTTTGTTATCCGTGTGTTATTATTTGAAAAGGTTTGTTTACGTTTTGTTTAGAAAACTCCCAAATTTAATGTCTCATAAAATATAATCACCGTAATAAATCGAAAACCAAATTATAAAAGAAACCCAGGAGGCCTTATTACATGAAAAATTCCCAAATTGAAAGTAAGTTTAAATAAAGGAAACCAAGTTTACGAAAGAAGTAATGCATGGCCACCTCAGAGTCCACCTCGGCTCCAAACCCGCAACTAGGGTTTACCTGCAAAATTAAACAGAGGGGTGAGTCACTAAGACTCAGTGTGTAATTCCCTTACGAATGCAATCTGGCCTTAAGCCCACAGATGCACATTGGGCCCTAGCCCTCACAATGTGGCATATCAAAAACTGTATGCAATGTAACCCAGCCCAACCTAGTATTCCATCCTCTACATCACCTGAACCAGCCAAACACCTATGGCACCAAGCCACTGTGGTACCAAACCACTGTGGTACCAAACCATTGTGTCAGAGTCACTGATAAAAATATGTGGGGCCAACCCACTGTGGTACCAAACCACTACGACAGTCACTGATGAATATATATGGTGCCAAACCACTGTGGTACCAAACCACTGTGACAGTCACTAATAATATATGTGGTGCCAAACCACTGTGGTACCAAAACACTGTGACAATCACTGATAATATATGTGGTTCCAAGCCACTGTGACAGAGTCACTGAATTGCACTTCCCCTTTTAATATCATATCCCAAAGCCCATGTAACACATTATCATAATATGATGAATGCAATCATACTCCCAATGTACAACAGATAATCAAATCATGCATATATTTAGGCCATGTTATTCGAAAGATAGAATCATAAAGGTACTTACCTGGTGTCTCCAACCTTACCCACAAGGGTATCTCAACTGTCGATACTATCATTTCGGCTTTCAGCCAACACAGTTATTAACGCAAAATAATAAAAGAAGGTGTAAGCATTACACGCCTGATTACGCGAAGAACTAAACACTCTAGATCGTTGACACTCTCACTAGCGGGAATAACAACGATTTACCTATCCCAAACAGATGTCGACTCTCTACCACAACCCGGCGAAAAGTCCTGAACCGCCGACACAGCACGCCGTTTGAACTGAGGAGCAGAGACTACGGCTTCACTCCCTTCCTTAGATTGGCTAGCACCCGCATCCATGAAGAGAATCTTGATCAGTACTCAAAGAGAAACATTGGTTGTCTAACAAGAGAATTTGGTTAAGGCAGACTAAAACGAAGAGGAAAGTAATAGTCAAGAAATCGAAAAGATGGCTCCTTACCTTAACTACTCAGAAGTCGTACCAAAAGATTTGGCTTGCGATTTCAGATGAACCCCTAGTAACTCAAAAGTTAGAAAATGGTGCTCCTAAATAATAAAGTAACAGCCTTTCGGCCCAAACAAAACATGAAAGAGACCTCCCTTAATCGGCCAACAAAACTTACCACCCTCCTCACGAGATTTCGAAACCAAGAAGAGGCATAAAGGGTGCTTGCACTCCAACAGATTCGGCCCTTGCACAATCCAACCCGATTGAAGAAACTATCAATAGATAAGAAGATTCTTAGCACCTTGCTCCCCAATATTCGGCTAACAGCATAAAGTGACAAAAATAGATTTGTTTAGCACAAAAGGAGATTCGGCCAGCCAAAAGAGAATGAAAAAAAATAGAAGAAATAACAGTAAGGAAAGAAACCCAATCCGGCTATGGAGGAATACTAGCCAAGAGTCACAAGAAGCAGGGGTTTCGATTTAAAGGAGAAAGTAGAGAAGTGAAGAAAAAGTATGGAGGTTCGGCTATGGTGGAAATCGAAAGAGAAAGGTTTGGCAATGAGGGCTTGAAGAGAAATCGGCTTGTGGTGAAGTAGAAAAGTAGGAAGAAAAGAAAAGACGAGAAGAAAAAAGAAAGGTTAAAGTTTCGGCTATCAAACTTGAGGAAGAAGAGAAAAGAATTGAAAAGCAAATAGGATAGTCACTTACAGTTTCGGTAAAGAAAAGAGAGCAGAAGAGAGGTACAAAAAGTTTCAGCCAACACCAACTTGAAGAGAAGAGAAGATGAAGAAATGTGGCTTGAGTATTTCGGCACTAACAAAAAGAGTTGACAGCCAAATACCCCTAATGCTTGAGTTACCAAAACTAAAATGCAAAACACCAAGATTACCAGCATAGAATTTTGGCACCCCCTCACATGACCCAAAACTGAAACACCCACACATAAAAGACCCCTTTCATGACCGAAATTCTCCCCTCCAAGACCCCCACATTCGGCCAACACCTCCACCAAACTCCAAATCCCTTATTTTGCTCCACACTTTGCTCCCCATCACCCATTCAAACCAATTTGACCACTTCCACTCCTCAAGCACCTCTCATCCATCCATTTCAAATAATTTGACTCATTCAAACTCCTCCTAGAAGAGTCCCAGCCGAATGCTACCTCCTCCTCTCCTTGAGCACAAAAATAAAGTTCCACCATGCAACAGATAAGATTCGAACTCCTTCCCCCTTGCTCTGCTAGTGACGCCACAACCACTCCACCTCATGGCCAACTTGTGTCTTCAAACGCGAATGAATATCCTTAAAGCCTACTCCCCCTAGCTCTCCCCCCTTATTCCCAAAACCAAAATTTTACCAAGGCTCTGGCTTGAACCCGAGCCTCCCCAGGACCCCCAAGCACATCTAAATAACAAGCAAAACAAGCCAAGCACACTGAAAAACATAAAATGCAGAACCCCTAATTCTAGGATGTTACATTACCCTACAGGGGCATTACGGTCATTTTACCCTACAGGGGCATTACGATCATTTTACCCTAAGGGGCATTACGGTCATTTTACCCTACAGGGCCATTATGGTCATTTTACCCTACAGGGGCATTACGGCCATTACGGTCATTTTACCCTACAGGTGCATTACGGTCATTTTACCCTATAGGGGCTTTACGGTCATTACGGTCATTTTGCCCTACAGGGGCATTACAGTGTAAATGGGCCCAAGGCCCAATATTCAGCCCAAGCGGGCCCACACGCTCGTGTGGCCCATTTAGCCCAAATTCATTCACGGCTATGCGAACTACATAGCCTAGTCCAGTATTTACCACATAACGTGGATGTTATCCGTGTGGGGCCCACGAGCCCATTGGGCCCACACGACCCATTTCGGCCAAACGAGGCCCAAGATCACAAGAACGCTCGTAGTGGCCTCTACAATCTATCGCCCATGATATATGGGCTCAGTTTACCACACGAGTGATCGCATGCTCGTGAGGCCTCGAATGCCGAAGTTTTGACTTTTTGGCTTTTCGACTTTTGCCGATTCACAGCAGAGATAGTGTGATTACACACCTGTTCGTGATAACGAGTAAACTAGCCCACGTGCTCTCAAACTATCGCCTTGCTTGAACCAACGGGTATTTACAACTAACCGTTGATCAAAAGTGATTACCCACTCTTTGATTAGTATCTACACACAAAACGAATCACCATTAATATATATAACCATGAAACAATTGATCCTTAACGAACACGCTTACCGATATCGTGCAACGAAGAACTCACAAGAATCAGAAGAATAAAGAATGCAACAGCTTAGGTTCGGCACAGTGGACAAATGATGGTGGTAATCGGCACTAACAATAGATCCCCAATCACTAGGCTATCAACAATCATCAGAGTAGAACGAGTGAGGAAGATAGACAAGAGGGGACGGTCACTAAAGAAAACCTGAAAAGAAAGGACCACAATCGGCCAAGGGTGAGAGAGGGAGAGAAATGTAGGTTCGGCTTTGAGAGAAAATAGAAGAATGAAGGGGGAGAGAAGAGAAGTGCATTCGACACTGATAGGAGAGTAAGGAAAATAGAAAAATGGGCAGAGAAAGAGAAGAGAGATCACAGAAGAATATTACCTAATTGGAAATTGAAGAAAGGGAGAAAATAATGGCAGTTTTGGTCACCACAGTTGATAAAATGCAGAACCTGAAAGAAATCCCGAATGGAAAAAATCACAAAGGAAATTCGGCCCTCTCCTTTCAAGCTCCACAAAATCGAAACAAAGAATATGCCTACAACCGAAATTGCTTCCTATTTCCCCCTAGCCGAAATCCCCTAGAGCCTTAGAGTCCCAATCGGCCACAACACCCTACCAACCTCCCATTTCGAAATTCCTTGATTCTCTCCCCAACTCTCTCCATAATCCTCTCCACAACTCCATCCAAGACCAATTCAAACTCCTCTCAACAGTGTTTCAGTCCAACTCTTCTACCTTCATAGCTCAAGCAGCAAAATAAACATTCCACTGTGTAACCCAGGACTTGAACCTCAAACCTCCCAGTTATAACACATGCCACCTTGCCACTACACCACAGGCTCTTTTTGTGTCATAAAACAAGTATTATTACTAATAAGGCTTAAGTGCTAGTGTCCAGGTTCATTTAAGAGAAAAAATAAAAATTTTGCAAGGGCCAAGACTTGAACCCAGGCTTCTCACACACTCCCATACACACCAAAATCACTTAGCCATTAAAGCAAACAAGCAATTTGTGTCATTTTCTTGCACACATAAATATTTATGTGTAGTCTCCTAGCTGATCCCACGCTCAAGGCCCATTCCTTCTAGGCCCAAATTCAGGGTGTTACATATCACACCCCCAAACATAATCCATTGCTTGTCCCGAGTAATGTTTCATGCAAAGAAAAAATTAGGGCAATCTTGCACAATGTTTACAAAGATTCAACTTTTCACATAATCATGCAACAATAAATTTATGCTCAGAATCTCTTCTTGTTAATAAATTGTTCACATGTAGAAATTATTTCAAAATATTATGTTAAGTAAAAGAAAATGCTATCATTAGTCATAATTTTTAGGCATTCCAAAGTCATATATAAAATTCACCATTCAAAAAAATTTACTTATCTAGTTAGACAAAATAATCCTAAGGTTTAATTATTGGTCTTCATATGTTGCACCTAGTAATTTCTCTCCACTAATGTAGTCGGCATAATTATCAAAATCATTAGGTCTTTTATAAGGTTGTAATGGGGCTGGGTTTAAGGTAGAGATACAGAGAAGTGATTTTTAGGCTAAATCATCAACCTAACTTTGTCTTGGATATTTTTGGAGTACAATCTTCCTACTAATGGGTTTTAACAACCCAAAACTTAATTTGAAACTTATGCTCAACAATATATCTCAACATTTGATTAGAATTTTTTTTTCGAAGCATGCACATCTTTCTAAATTTTCCCCCGAGTTCTACTCACCAAGACAAGTATAGTTAAGAGTGGTGCAAGATAGGGTAAAAATCCAAAAGATGATAATAGGTGGCTTATTATGTAGGTAAATAATAATAAAATAGGCTATATGGCTCAAACAAATGTTTCAAGGGTTAAATTCATATGGTAGGCTTGAAAGGCTCAAAAGATCCAAAAAAAAAATAAAAATTGCCTAAATAGTATTTAGATTCTTATGCCTCCTAAGATTTCGCCTCTAGAAAGTTACTAAGATAATTCTAAAGACACAAACCTTCATGCATGTCTATTTCTAAGGAAAGTAAATTTTCATGGAAAAAACTATATAAGACTAATGAAAAATACAAGCATACCATAACTAAGCTAACATATAATAAAAACTTAAATAAAATTAGAAATTATATTGGCATATGGGCTAACTTATTAACAAAAATTGTTTCTAAGCATCACTTTATTTCAACATACTTATGTGTGAAGATTGAAAAATTTAAAAACCACACAAGATTAACCTTTACCCCCTTTAAAAAGAAGCAACGTTCTCATTGCAAAATAACAAAGTAGTGAATTAAAACTATACACCAGGTAGGGCTCAAAAAAGAGAGGTGAGACATGAAGACTGCTTAAGTACCAAGTCTGTCTTGAAAAATCCAATCCTTAGACATGTACCTTCACATTGCCACACTACTATTCTCTTTACGAGAGAAAAAAATTAATGGAAGAGCATTTGGCTTAATTTATTCATAAATTTCAAATTATTCAAATTTATTGTGCATAAAATAAAATATTCCTAAAGTAAATAAATGTCTTAAAAGCAATACCAAGAAGAAAAGAAAAAGAAATTCCCCCTTTTATTGTTTTGAATCATCCCCTTTGTCTTGCTTATTTGCCTTCTCGTTCTCGCTTATATTCACGTCCTCTTCTTGCCATGACTCGAATATATGATCTGGGAACTCAGGAATGAAACTGTTAGAGATATTCTTAAAAGTAGTTCTTATGGAATCATATCTAATTTTTGCATATTTCCAATAAGCCTGTTGTTGGTTATGCATAAATTTCCACATATCCATCATAGTTGAAAATTTCGATTTATTCATAGTGTTTGAAGAAGTGGTTATTGGAATGGTTAACTCAAGATTAACAGTTGGGTCAACTAGTTTCGCAGAACTTTCTTCGACTCTCAGTTTAGGGCTATTTGGTTCACCTTCAAATTCTGCTTCTTTTATTTCATTTACTGAGTCAGCTTTTGGTTCAGATTTGGTTGATGACTCATCAGATTCTGGTTTGTTTGGCTCGATCTGATTTAACTATCCAACATTATCCACTAACCTTTCAAGATCATGTCTTGTTATGCAACCTAGAACATAACAACCCTTTAGGTTTGCTTTTGATTTAACTTGAGCCCTCAAGCAAAGTGAAGTAATCAATGATGGAAAATAAGCACTTCCTGACTTTTTCCTCGCACAATCTTAGATTTCTTTGAGAATAATTTTCCCAATATTGGTAGACTTCTTTGTCATAATTGCATATAACAACAACATTCCTTCCATCAAGATGGTGGAACTATGTTAGATAGGCATGCAATTATATCAAGCAAAATAGAACCATACCTTAGCCATTGGTTTTAAGTACTCCCTTCGACAAGAATGGCTGTCGTATTTTCTTATTATCCATTGGGATCTCGAATTTGCAACAACGTTAAATACTTGTTGAAGAAAATCCCAATTGCTGTTTGTCATCATGGCAGAGTATTCATCTTCTTCAACATCAGGCATATTAAATAAATCATTAATGGATTTAAAAGCAAAGGGTACCTTCTTCTTACAAACAAGAACTTCAGAAGCGTCTGGCACAATTAAGTTGGTGTAGAATTCTTGTACTAATTCTTCTTCAGGCAGCGATCATGCATCACAAAATTGATTCCAATTTAAAGCATCAATTGTTGTCTGAATTGGAAAAGGCACAATCATCTTGTCATTAATTTCCAAATTAAAACTTTTTCCTAGCATCATGGACTAATTTTTGAATATGGAATCAAATATTTCCCTTGCTTCCTCATCTTGAATCACAATTGGATTTTTAGTAGAAGTCTTTAAAGATCTAGTTCTCTTTCAAGTCATGATAACTTTTCCTGAAAAGAATTGAGCAAAACAATTCGGCTATTTGAAGTGTTAAATCTTTATGGCATTAAAGGAGTAGATTGGATATAAAGGTTGCAGCAAAGGTTGGCTAGGGATAGGGGTAATTGCTACAGAAAAAGGGATTTGCAATGGAAAAAAGGGAAAAAAATGCTATGGTGAGAAGGAGGTGTGACGGCAAGAAAGAAGAAAAAAATTAAGAGGAAATTTCAGAGCTTGGAGGCCGACAACTAGAAGAAGAAAAATATTGAGGATAGGGTTTAAGGCTATTTGTTTTCAGGTGTGGGAAATATGATGGTAGCAAGGGGTTTATATAGTAGTATATTAGGGTAAATAATTAGCAAAAAAATTGCTATGGAAAGACTGGGGCGGCGAGCCATGGATGGAAGGGAAAGACAACAATTTTTAGGGTTTTGGAGGGCTTAGGGGCGGTAAAAATTGGATATTTTCCTCCTCTTCACTGTTCTGGGCCTTGAGCCCGAACTGTAATTATTTCCTATACTGAAAAATTAAACTGTACCAAAAATAGACTGATTAGTACATGGGCCAGTCTTGGCCCTCTTATTGAACATAAAACAATAAAATTAAAATTGAAAATAAAAATGAAAATTCCTTTTAGGCTAGTTAGAAATTTTTTCTTGAAAAATTACATCAAATTAAATTCCAAGGAAAGGTTGGAGGGGTCACAAACGGTCCTACTTAAGTTCCAATCTCTTTAGATAGAATTAATTTAATGTATTAATTCAAGAAAAAGAAATTCTAAGTATACCATTTATTCAAATTAATTACATAAAAAATCAAGGGTCTATGAAATTGAACGAATTATAAATTCACTCAACTTCACCATCCCAATAGTGCTTGAGATGTTGACCATTAACTTTAAATGTACCTCCCTTTTTATATTGTAACTCCACCACTCCATACAGATAGACTTTGTGAATGGTGTATGGTTCAGTCCATCGGGATTTGAGCTTCCCAGGGAATAACTTTAGCCTTGAATTGAACAATAAGACTCTTTGACCTCTTTGAATTCTCGAGGTTGTATATGTTTGTCATGCCATCTTTTAGTCATTTCTTTGCACGTCTTGGAATTCTCGTATGAAAACAACCTTAATTCCTCTAACTCATCAAGTTGTAATATTCTTCTCTCACTGGCTCGCTTTAGATTCAGATTTAATTGTTTCAAGGCCCAGTGAGCTTTATTTTCCAACTCAAGTGGCAAATGACATGCCTTTCCAAAGACTAACCGATAAGGAGTGATTCTTAACAATTTATACGATAGGCGTATAGAGCATGATTGAGCCTCTGAGACCAATATCTTTTGTTGGGTTGAACCACCTTCTCAAGGATTCCTTTGATCTCGCGGTGTGCAAGCTCAACCTGCCCATTTGTCTGTGGATGATAGACAGTAGCAACTTTGTGTTTTACATCATACTTGTTAAGCAACCACTTAAGCCATTTATTTTCAAAGTGAGATCCTTCATCACTAATTATAGCTTTCTGTAACACCTCTAACCCGTATCCGACACTGAAATAGGGTTACGGAGCATTACCAGAAATTTCAGAACATTTTCAGATAATTCATGATATTTACTATTCATAGTGAAACTGTCCACTTGAGCCATAGTCACTAAATTATTTATATCTCAAGCTAAAGAATTCCAAATTAAGATCTACTTGATGTTTTAGAAACTAGACTTAAATATATTTCTACCATAAAAAATTCAGTATTTATAATTTATCCAATAAGTACAGTTATTTCTTCAAACTTATCCCTGTTCTGCTATTTGACAGTTTCGACCTTTCTTCACTAAAAATTAATTATCTCTTAGTACGAGATTTGGATGATGTTTTAGTTTGTTTATATTGAAATTAGACTCATTAAAAGTTTAAAAATACAAATTTAAACCCCCAAGTAGTTTTATACAATTTTTAATGATTTTCCAAAGTCAAAATAGGGGAAACCGAAATCAATCTGACCTTGTCTCACAAAAATTCAAATATCTCATAAAATGAAATTATTTTACTTACACCATTTCTTCTATGTAAACCTAGACTCAATAGGATTTAATTTTATATTTTATTCAACCTCTAATTTTATTTCCAAAATTTTTGGTGAATTTTCAAAGTTGGACTACTGCTGCTGTCCAAAACAGTTTTAGTGAAAAATGTTGATAACTAAGTTTATAACACCTTCACTTCCTTTCAATTAAACCCTATACATGCCATATAAACCTTAAGATGAACAATAAAATTTACTGAAGTAATCTGGATAGTGTGCCCTGATGTGTTGATCTAATCCACCGATTTCACGTCAATCTACAAAGAACATTAAACACACAGGAGTAAGCTTATGTAAGCTTAGTAAGTTCATAGGCATAGAAAATAATTCTTACCGAACATCTTATAACACTTATACAATATATAATTTCACTAATTCTTCCTGTCAATCACAAAATCAATGATAAAATTCACTTGATTTAGCTCAATATCAATAAATAATCAATTTCAATCTCTTGGGTCCATTTATCGCTTACTTTTCTTAATCAATTTAGGGAACGGTTACGGAATTGAGTACTTTGTTTTCACAATGCCATAGTATAACTATGGTATTGCACATAATCAAATATCACACATCAAAGCCATAGCCCAGCTATGGTCTTACACGGAAGCACATATCACACCGATGCCATAGCCCAGCTATGGTCTTATACGGAAATCACATATCACACCGATGCCATAGCCCAGCTATGGTCTTATACAGAAATCACATATCACACCGATGCCATATCCCAGATATGGTCTTATACGGAAATCACATACCACATATTGCCATGGTCCAACCATGGTCTTTTCTGTCAATGCGTATGAGTCACTGAACGAAAGTACTCAATCCAATGTTCCGCTAAATTAGAACTTTTATTCAAACATTCATATTTTCACAATTATCTCAGTTTAATAACATTCATATACAATAACATAACATAGCATTCATGAAATTTTCATAACAATTCATTAAATTTAGCCATATGAACTTACCTGGGCCAATCAGTAGAATTTGTAAAAATTCAGGGACTATGTAACACCCTAAACCCGGCCCAGAAGTTAGGCCCGAATCTGGCGTATCACAATGAAGTTTTTTTCAAAAACCATGTTTTCATTGAAAACCCTCCTTAATATTTAAAAACTAAAGTCTCAATTTGTGTTCATTCAATTTCAAAACGTGGTTCAATGAAAAGTTATTCACTTTTAAAAAACGTTATTAACTTTGTTAAAAATCTCTTTTAGTTGCGGAAGCTAATTTAAGCTAAAAAAGTTTAAACGTATGTTTTAAAAATAGTAATTAGGTTGAAAACTCGTCTACGCCTAACAGATATAAAACGTAACAAAATCCCAAATTCAGTATTAAATCCAGAGAGGCCTTATTACAGAAATTAAAACCTAAAACAAAATTTAAACCATATGTAAATTCCAAAGCATAACAGTCACAGTCGTGTGGTCACCTCCGAGTCCCTCGCAGCACCGATCCTCCTAACGCTAGGGATTACCTGCACAGTTAAAAACGAGGTGAGTTTATGAAAACTCAGTGTGTAATCCCCTTACTAGAGAAACAATCGAGGTACGTAAATGCAAACCAAACAGCGATGCAGGCCAACACCCTTTACAAGATAGTAATAGTGCAGTCGATTCGAGCATACGTGGGCCAAAGCCCACTATAATATCATTTGGGTCACAACCCATAACAGAATCAATTGGGCCTAGCCCAAACCAATAACAGAACATGTGGGCCTAAGCCCAGTACAGTGACAGATCTCATAAACAAATATGCAACAGTGTGAGGATGCATCCCACCTTGGTCCAGCCAACACACCACCCGTACCAACCCTACACTCCTGTGGGGATAAAATCGACCCACCCAGCCAACACACCAAGCTTAGCACCGGTTGCGGCACTAAGTCAACAGAATGGCTCGACGCCATGGACAAAATGGCTAAAAGCCATAAACAGAATGATTATAAACCATAATCAGGATGGCACAGTGTAACACCCCAAACCCGGCCCAAACACCATGACCGGATCAGGCATGTCACTTAGGGAGATTTTAAAAGATGTCGCAATTTCAGAAAATATTTTTCTTGAGTTTAACACTTTATTCGAGAAAACTAAATGGTTGGATGATTTGTAAAAGATATACATTTTATATTTATGCCTTAGTGGATTAAAAACCGAAATTTGATACATGCCTTAACTTAATTAAAACGAAAAATGTAAATGTCTAATAATAATAAAAGCCCAAAACAACCGAAAATATGAAGCTAGTGGCCCATGGCCTTATTACAATGAAATTTAAACCCACTAATTAAAAATATTAAAAATAAATAAACTAGTAAAGTCTTTTCTTTGAATCAAAATAATCCCTCGCATGGCCACCTTGTGCTCTTCTCCAACCAGATCCGATGCACTAGGTGCTACCCGAAAGATGTTAAATAATGGGTTGAGTCACGAGACTCGAGTGTGCAACCCTCGTGCACCATCAGTTGGGCCTTAGCCCCACGAACAGATATAACATAGTATAATATATCGTAAAATATGCAAAGCCCAACCCAATCCTAGGTTTCCATCCGCTACACACACACCCTTACCGCCAATCACACCATTGGGGATTTCTACAATCAACCCACACCGCTACACACCATCGATGGCGGTCATGCTGCAGATAGTCGCTCATCGTCGATCATGGCAATAGCCACTACAACGAGATCATGGCATTAGCCACTACAATGAGATCATGGCAAAAGCCACTACAGCAGATCATGGCAAAAGCCGCTACAACAGAACACTTCCCCTTTCATCAATCACCCAACCCCATGCAATCACAGAAACCGGCATACATGTTCATCGTACCAAATCGATCAAACATTCACTTTAGAATGACAGAGATCGATAACACAGTGATTCGCCTTTACCCTCATCGGGTTTTCAATGACCATGCCGTATTTCGGCATTTAGCAAAATATAACAGATTTATAAACATATACTAACAAGAAATCCAAATGGTGTGAGAATGTTACACACCTGATTAATATGTAGGACTACCCTCTATGTCGATACCCTTGCTAATCGAATCTACTACCCTTTGTCTACAACTTTGCTCAAAAGCCAGAAGAACGCGAAGATAAGGCTTCTCCTATATTCGGGCAAGGGTTAGTGTTTTAACCTAATTATATGCTTAAATAACAGATCTCCATACCTTGAAATCTCGAAAGTAATACGACCCAAGGGCTACCGAACTCTGGCTTAGAAATCTAAGCGATTGAATCCCCTTCAAATCCTGGAATGCTGCAAACGATAGAAAACACCCGATTAGTTAACCATATAGCCATTCGGCTAAGATCTCTAAAAGCCGGAAAAGAATACACAAATCGAAATTTACCTCTACAGATGATTTCGGCTACCCCCTTGCAGAAAGATTCGGCAATCCCAGAAGAAGATCGAAGCATAGAAGAGTATAGATCTAGGAATTTTGACTTTTAAGAAAATCCCGAAAAGATGAACTAGATGTGTTTTTTCGGCTTTTTTAGAAGAATTGAATGAGGAGTTTCGGATTTTAGTGAATGGGAGAAGAATAACAATGGGGATCAGAAGATTCGGCTAAAAGGAAGTTTCAAAGAAAAAAAAAAGAAAAGGTGAGGGAGGTGGTGATTTTTGGCTTTTGGAAGAGAAAAGATGAGAAAAGAAAACAAGTGAGATGGCCTTTAAATTTTCGGCACACCCCTTGCCATACTAAAGCAATTCTCTTCCCCCTCTCATGTGTTTGATTTTCGGCCAACTCTGCAACCAAATGATAACTCCTATCTTTCTTCCTTATCTTAATCTACTAACTCCTCCAAAATAGGCCTAATATCCACATATTATATACATTAAAAATCCCCTAAATAATAGCCTTGTGTCGTCCCCCTAGCTCCTCTTTAAGTGCTGAATTTGGCCCAATAACTTGGGCTCTAAGTAACCAAAACTTGGGCCTTCTCCATCCACTAGTGATGCCCCCCCTTTTCTCCTTTATGGCGCCACCCTAATTTGGGACCACAAGCTCAATTTGACATTTTAAACAACTAAAACCTTATTTTAAGCCCTAGAGTATCTAAACAGAATATTTAATCAAGGCCTCATTAAACTTTCAACCCAATTTGCACCTCAAATTCTCAAATTAACATATTAAGCATACATCACATAAAATGCACAGACCCAATAATTCGGGATGTTACAGTTCTACCCCCTTAAAATAAATTTTGGCCTCAAAATTTCCAACTAACTATTAATCGTACTACACAAGTCTTACCACTATGCTTTCGCTGCGCACTCTAATTCTAAAGCCAAAAGAAACACTTAGTATACTATGGTAGATTACGCATTGGTATTCGCATCTAGAGCGTCCTCGTCCCCTTGGCAACGTGCTGCATAGACCAAAGCTGGCTGCCTCGCCCCAGCATAACCTACACCTTCACAACCATGTCCTGTGCCATTGCCATCATTGACTTGACCACGGCCCCTTGGTGGTTGTTGACCACCTCTTCCTGGCTGTGCATTCCCTTGGCCCGTGGGCCCTTCACTGCCCCGTTGCTGCGGACAGTTTCTAACTTGGTGGTCCGTAGATCCACACCTAAAGCACTTCCCACTGCCTGCCCAACACTCGCCTACATGGAATTTACCACATCGAACACACTCCTGTGTCTGACCAACAGCAGCAGGTCTCTCTTCCCGCCTCGGACCAAAATTCCTCTTATTCCTATTCTTATCCTTATCCTTATTTTGTTTCTCAGTCCGCTTAACCTCCTCAGATATCTTAGCTTTCTCAACTAAAACTGCAAAGTCCCTCTCCCGCTGCGGTGCTACTAATACCCTTAGCTCATCCCTTAGTCCATCCTCGAACCGTACGCAATGCTCATAGTCAGTCGCTACAATCCCTCGAGCATAACGGCTCAACCGCAGAAACTCCGCCTCGTATTCAGATACGGACCTACTTCCTTGCACCAAATTCAGGAATGCCTTCCTCTGTGCATCCACATAGCTAGCCCCAATGTACTTTCCCTGAAATGATTCCTTAAAGAAATCCCAGTCAATCCGGTCTGCGGTAATACCCTCATTTACCGTGAGCCACCACTGGTAAGCCTCGTCTCGCAAAAGAGACACGACCCCTTTCAACTTCTCCTCCACCGTGAAGTCGAGGTCATCCATTATGCGCTCACTCGCTTCTAACCAATACTCAGCTGTGTTAGGGGCTACGCCAGAAAAACCCCTAAACATCTCTGCTCCGTTGGCTCGGAGTCGTTTCGACACAGATTTCCAAGCTCCTGAACCCGTGCCTGCCCCAGCAACTCTTTCGAGGATCCGCAACATCGCCTGAGATACCGCATCATCTCCGGGCGCCTGGTCCCGTAATTCTCCCTCTACAGCCGGCAGATTCGGCATCTCGTTTCCTGACCCGTGGCCAGACCCTACTGGCTCTGACGCGGTCATCCTACCCCTACCACGACCACGCGGCGGACGTCCTCGACCCCTTGTACTCATTCTTCCGATTGACATTTATCTGATTAGAAATTTTTATGAATTAATAGTTTTCTTCCACGATTAAACCACGAACAGTGTTATGAACAGTAGTTTAAGAGTAGTTCTTTCAATTCGAATCACATCCACAAGTTTCAGTCTCAAGTTCACATATTCTAGTCCTAAGAAGCACATACGTTCAATCATCAACCATCCACATACAAGTAGCATCCACGAACTTACATTCATCATGTAGGGGTGTCTTCATCGTTTCACTACCCAGGGGTATTTTCGTAATTTATCCTACAGGGGTATTTTCGTAATTTTCCAAAATAGGGTTCCTTTGTGAAATAAGGTAATTTTGCATTTCGGGGGTATTTTGGTAATTTGAAAATTTGGGGGTATTTTGGTAATTTTGCCAACCGGGGTGTTTCAAATTTTTTTTTAAACTAGGGACATCTTAGTAATTTTGTGAAAATCAGGTGGCTGGTCCCTTTCGAGTTTTAGTTATAGATTTTGGCCCGTCAATAAATCCTCGTGGCTAGGGTGAACAGTCACTACGCACCAGGTAAGATTCCAGCGAAGAGGAGGTGAGTCACTAGGACTGCTTAAGTACCAGGCTCTTCCGGATCCAATCCTAGACATGCGCATGCCTATTGCCACACCCTAGTCTTGCGACTTGTCTATAGGTTTGTTCGGTTGGATTAAGTCTTATGCAATTGAGAGTTGTTTAACTAGGCCTAAGGTCCATCAAGCTCTAATTAAAATAATCTACGTCCCTTAAAGCCCATCAAGCCCACATATATATATATATATATATATATATAACACAGTGAGTTCTGAATACTTACCTGGCGGACTTGGGCTGGAGACGCAGGTGCCATGCCGAGAAAACCCTCCTGTGTTATTTATAAACATGCATGTTTTCAAAAACCCAACTTTAGAAAATGTTTTGAGCCCAAAACCCCAAAGTCGAGTTTTGAACCTGGCTCTGATACCAATTTGTAACACCCCAAACTCGGCCCAAACACCATGACCGGATCAGGCATGTCACTTAGGGAGATTTTAAAAGATGTCGCAACTTCGGAAAATATTTTTCTTGAGTTTAACACTTTATTCGAGAAAACTAAATGGTTGGATGATTTGTAAAAGATATACATTTTATATTTATGCCTTAGTGGATTAAAAACCAAAATTTGATACATGCCTTAACTTAATTAAAATGAAAAATGTAAATGTCTAATAATAATAAAAGCCCAAAACAACCGAAAATATGAAGCTAGTGGCCCATGGCCTTATTACAATGAAATTTAAACCCACTAATTAAAAATATTAAAAATAAATAAACTAGTAAAGTCTTTTGCTGAATCAAAATAATCCCTCGCATGGCCACCTTGCGCTCTTCTCCAACCCAGTTCGATGCACTAGGTGCTACCTGAAAGATGTTAAATAATGGCGTGAGTCGCGAGACTCAGTGTGCAACCCTCGTGCACCATCAGATTGGGCCTTAGCCCTACAGAATAGATAACATAGTATAATATATCAGAAAATATGCAAAGCCCAACCCAATCCTAGGTTTCCATCTGCTACACACCACCCTTACCTGCCAATCACACCATTGGGGATTTCTACAATCAACCCACACCGCTACACACCATCGATGGCTGTCATGCTGCAGATAGCTGCTCATCGTTAGATCAAGGCAATAGCCACTACAACAGATCATGGCATTCGCCACTACAAGAGATCATGGCAAAAGCCACTACAACAGATCATGGCAAAAGCCACTACAACAGAACACTTCCCCTTTCATCAATCACCCAACCCCATGCAATCACAGAAACCGGCATACATGTTCATCACACCAAATCGACCGAAACATTCACTTTAGAATGACCGAGATCACTAACCTGGTGATTCGCCTTTACCCTCCTCGGGTTTTCAACGACCATGCCAAAGATTTTTGACATTTAGTAGAATATAACAGATTTATAAACATATACTAACAAGCAATCCAAATGGTGTGAGAATGTTACACACCTGATTAATACGTAGGACTACCCTCTATGTCGATACCCTTGCTAATCGGATCTATTGCCCTTTGTCTACAACTTTGCTCAAAAGCCTGAAGAACGCAAAGATAAGGCCTCTCCTATATTCGGCCAAGGGTTAGTGTTTTACCCAAATTATATGCTTAAATTAACAGATCTCCTTACCTTGAAATCCTGAAAGTGATACGATCCAAGGGCTACTAAACTCTGGCTTAGAAATCTAAGCGATTGAATCCCCTTCAAACCCCAGAATGCCACAAACAATAGAAAACACCTGATTAGTTAACCATATAGCCATTCGGCTAAGATCTCTAAAAGCCAGAAAAGAATACACAAATCGACATTTACCTCTACAGATGATTTCAGCTACCCCCTTGTAGAAAGATTCGGCAGTCCCAGAAGAAGATCAAAGCGTAGAAGAGTATAGATCTAGAAATTTTGGCTTTTAAAAAAATCCTGAAAAGATTAACTAGATGTGTTTTTTCAACTTTTTAGAAGAATTGAATGAGGAGTTTCGGCTTTTAGTGAATGGAAGAAGAATAACAATGGGGATCAGAAGATTCGGCTAAAAGGAAGTTTCAAAGAAAAAGAAAGAAAAGGTGAGGGAGGTGGTGATTTTCGGCTTTTGGAAGAGAAAAGATGAGAAAAGAAAACAAGTGAGATGGCCTTTAAATTTTCGGCACACCCTTTGCCATACTAAAGCAATTCTCTTCCCCCTCTCATGTGTTTGATTTTCGGCCAACTCTGCAACCAAATGATAACTCCTATATTTCTTCCTTATCTTAATCTACTAACTCCTCCAAAATAGGCCTAATATCCACATATTATATACATTAAAAATCCCCTAAATAATAGCCTTGTGCCGTCCCCCCTAGCTCCTCTTTAAGTGCCGAATTTGGCCCAATAACTTGGGCTCCAAGCAACCAAAACTTGGGCCTTCTCCATCCACTAGTGACGCCCCCCCTTTTCTCCTCTATGGCGCCACCCTACTTTGGGACCACAAGCCCAATTTGACATTTTAAACAACCAAAACCTTATTTTAAGCCCTAGAGTATCTAAACAGAATATTTAATCAAGGCCTCAGCCCAAACCTGAACCCAATTTGCACCTCAAGTTCTCAAATTAACATATTAAGCATACATCACATAAAATGCACAGATCCAATAATTCGAGATGTTACACACAGAGCCATAATCAGGATGGCACAAAGCTATCGGTAACTGTAATAAGTTTGGCACATAGCCATCAGTGACGGTAATATAATCGGCACATAGCCACGGGTATTTATGATCGACACTGAGTCGTCAATAAATATGTTAGGCACATAGCCACGGATAAATACGATTGGCACAAAGCCATAATCAAGATGGCACAGAGCCATATTTAGGTTGGCACAGAGCCGTAATCAAATTACGCGGCTTTAAGCCATCCGTCGGTCCACAGTCGTCTCATGCGACCCGTGCGACCATAACAGATCAATACTCGTTCCACAGTCGTCTCATGCGACCCGTGCGACCCTATCAGAACTTCCTCCGTATCAAAGTCCCAACCCCATGCTATATGTTGTGTATGTCATGCTCAATCATTACACGTGTATGCAAAATGACCATGCTCAGTAACAGTCGTTTAACACACATATTAAAAGCATATCAGTAACACGACCACAGTCAAGTCAGTCAAAACACAATCATACGATCACAGTCAAATTAATCAAATTCATAGTCTAAGTCAGTCATTTACCCACAAGGGCAAAATAGTCATTTTACCCTATAAGGGTATTTCAGTCATTTTGCAAACTGGGGGTATTTCGGTAATTTTGTAAACCGGGGGTATTTCAGTAATTTTGCAAATTAGGGGTATTTCAGTAATTTTGCAAATCGGAGGTATTTCGGTAATTTTGCAAATCGGAGGTATTTCGGTAATTTTGCAAATTTAGGGTATTTCGGTAATTTTGCAAATCAGGGGTATTTTGGTAATTTTGCAAATCAAGGGTATTTCAGTAATTTTGCAAATCGGGGGTATTTCTGTAATTTTGCAAATCAAAGGTATTCCGGTAATTTAACTAATTTTGGGGTCCTGGTACAAATAACGACCCTTCAGAAGGCCTACAGTCGTCTCGAACGACTCAGATAACCTATATGGCCAAAACAGTGTAAATGGGCCTGAGGCCCATTACTCGGCCCAAGTGGGCCCATACGCTCGTGTGGCCTATTTAGCCCAAATTTAGTCACGACTATGCGATCACCATAGCCCAATCCGTTATTTGTCACTTACCGTGGATTTTACCCATTTGGGGCCCATGAGCCCATTGGGCCCACATGGCCCATCTTGGCTCAGCGAGGCCCATTACTGCCCAAACCTACGAGAACGTTCGTGGTGGCCTCTACAGTCTGTCGCCAACGATTTGTGGGCTTAGTTTACCTTACGAGCGTTTGCACACTCATGAGGCCTCAAATGTCAAAGTTTTGGCTTTTCGGCTTTTACCGATTCACAATTAAACAGGGGTGTAAATACACACCTTCATCCGTCGTTTTGACAGTAACAATATTGGGTGTACGATTACACACCTTTTTCACAGCTCGTACAAACAACCCACGCCTACATCCATCAACATTTTCGGTTAATATCAATACCTAATACTAACGTTAAATCCCAAAGAGAATGGTATTGATACTCACCTTCACCCATTATGCTACCCAATCCACTTATGATGCTAACCGAAAGATATCTATACCCCTTTCCTACCGAAATGCCAAAATTAGTTGATAGAAACGGTATAATAAAGTAACAATCGGCCACTTGACAGAGCCTAGTTGCCCAAACCGACACAAATCCAAAGTAGTGAGAAGGGGGAAGTATTCGGCTAACTTGAAAAGAAAAGAAACAGTAAAGGGAAATGAGAGGTTGATTTCGGCTTACTAAAACTTAAAGAACAAGAGAACAATGTTGAGAAGAGGGAATAACAGGTTCGGCTATGAGGGTAAAACTGAAAGATCAAGAGAGAGGAAACGGTTCAATAAAGAAGAAGAAGGATAGTGTGATTCGGCACAAAAAGAATGGGAAGAAGGAAGTTAAGAATGAGGGATTCAGCAAGATAACAAGAATGTAACCTGAAGACAAAATCGACAAAAGTAAAAGAGCCCAAATGGTCACTTGTGAAAATGGCACTAAAGGGAAAAGAAGCTAGAACCGTCAAAAGAACAAAACCCGAAATGTCAGAGAGGAAAATCGGCTCCTACACACTCAGAATTGCCAAAAAAATGCACCAAATGGTTCCCCTTGCCGAATTTGCACATAGAAGTTGCAGAATTCGGCTACAACACTCCTCTCCTCCAAATCCCTTGAAAATCTCCTCAAATCTCTCAACACCCCTAATTTGAAAAACTTTCTGTAACACCCCTTACCCGTATTCAATGCCGGAATAGGGTACGAAGCATTACCAAAACACATACACTTGTAGACGTATTAAACTGAGTCATAAAATTTCATCCAAATTATACAAAATGAACTACTAAATATTAAAGGCCAACACTTTAGGCCAAACCAATTATGACATATACAAATGGCTAAGTCCCTATACATGCCATAAACTTAAGAGGTTTGTATTCACTTTTACCCCACGATGATAGCTTGATAGTGTGATTACATCTCCTGCGATCTCCAACTCGAGTTAGCATACAACCCTATAAGATATGGTAAACGAAGGGAAGTAAGCTACAAAGCTTAGTAAGTAAGTATGTAAATAATAAGAAATGGATTTAACATGTTTACAAAATAACACAATCATATCTACATTCAAATTCACTATTTATTCAAGTTCGGAGCAAGTTGTCTATTCGAGTCACAGTCACTAAATTATTTTTATCTGGAGCTACGAAACTCCAAATTAAGGTCCGTAAATTTTCCCTAAAACTAGACTAACGTATATTGTTACCATAAAATTTTCAGAATTTTTTGTTTTTCCAATTAGTACAGTTTATTCTTCAAAGTCCCTCCTGTTCTGCTGTCCGACAGTTCCAACCATTCTTCGCTAAAATTTAGTTATCTGTTTTTAAAGAATTCAAATGATGTTCTAGTCTTTGTTTTCTAAAAAGAATCTAAAAATATAAATTATGTCCCAAAATTATTTTTGTACAATTTTTAATTATTTTTCCAAGTCAGAACAGGGGATCTCGAAATCACTCTGAACCAGTCTCACAAAAATCTAAATATCTCAAAATACAGAATTTCTTTGCTTTCTCTGTTTCTTTCATATGACACTAGACTCAATAAGCTTTAATTTCATATCTCACTAAACTACTAATTTCATTTCTACCAGTTTTGGTGATTTTTCAAAGTTACTCTCTCTTTGCTTTGTCCAAAACTATTTTATTTCTAAATTTACTCTTTCATAATTTCACTTACTCCATTTCATCTTCTTCAAAGTTCGCTCAAATATCGAGCACATTGTTCATAAATTTTCACACTTATACCTGCACTTATCCATCACTTAGTCGTATTCGATTACACTTAGTCGTTACATAATCACATGTATTTTCACTTAGTCAATTTCCCGTTGAACTCATCGGAATAATAACAGATACACGGTGGCCTGCACATAGTACCACCCTTGTAGCCGAAGCTATATGGTACACATAGTAGCCTGCACTTAGTACTACACATGTGACCAAAACCATCACTTACACATAGTGGCATGCACTTAGTACCACACATGTGATCGAAACTATCGAGTACGCATAGTAGTCTGCACTTAGTACTACACATGCGACCTATCCGTCTGGTACATGTATTAGCCTGCACTTAGTACTACACACGTGACCTAAAACCATATTGTAGCTCTCTTGTACACATAGTGGCCTACACTTAGTACCACACACGTGACCTAGCTATCTCATTCGTATCTTTTCTATTCCGAAGGTTCAACCGGGAATTCTCACTTTTCAACATTTTACCAATTCATCCATAATCAATCACAATTCATAATTTGCATCAAGTAATTACTCCATATTCAACTATATCTCATATAATATATCCAAAATATTAAAACATAAATAAAAATAGTGTATTATTTACATACAAACTTACCTCGAAAGCAAAATCGGTGAAAATGACTTATTCGTCAATTTCTCGTTCTAGTTTGAAACCTCATTTTCCTTGATCTATAACAACATATTTCGCTTATTTAATTAATGTACTATTCAAAACAGTCCTTAACTCAACTTTTACAAAATTACAATTTTGCCCCTAAACTTTTACATATTTACACTTTTGCCCCAATACTCGAAAATTAAACTTCAGCCCTTATTCGTATGTTTTATAACATGCTGATCATTTTTTTATTCTATGGAAACATCAAATTCTTACTCTAACATACACTTTTGAACATTAGGTATTTTTACCGATTATGTCGTTTTACTCGTTTTCACTTAAAATCGCTTAATAAAAGTTGTTTAACATAATTTCAAGCTTCATAATCTAACATAAAACATCAAAATAAACACTTTTCACCTATGGGTAATTTTCCAAATATGAACCCTAGCATGAATTATTGGTAGCATAAGCTAAATCGAACTACCAGGACTCCAAAACTATAAATAACTTGAAAAACGGGGCTAGAACGGACTTACCATGAGCTTGGAAAGTTGAGAAAACCCTAGACATGTCTTCTCTTGGTAAATTTCGTCCATATGGAGAAGATGAACAATTTTGGCATTTTAATTTTGTTTTTAATTCATTTAATTTACAAAAGGACCAAAATGCCCTTACAAAAAAAATATCTTATCTAACATATACTATATCTATTTTTGTCCAAAAATTTAACCAATGGGCTGATTACCATTTAAGAACCTCTACTTTAAAATTTCATAGCAATTTGACACCTCTAACTTCTAGAACTTAAGTTTTGCACTTTTTACAATTTAGTCCTTTTGACTAAATTTAGTGGCCAAACGTCAAAATTTTCGAACGAAATTTTCACGAAATCATTACGTGAAATTGTAGACCATAAAAATATAATAAAAATAAATTTTCTTACATCGGATTTGTCGTCCCGAAACCACTGTTCCGACTAGGCCCTAATTCGGGATGTTACATTTCTCCCCCCTTTTTTAGGATTTTCGTCCTCAAGAATCTTACCAGAAGAGTGGTTTAGTATCTTTCTCTTAATGTCCAACTGAACTTAAAACTAGAGCTTCGGTTAATAATACCTTCAATTGCTTTAACTTTGTTAGTATACCAAGACCATTCAAACTTTCACAAATGTGATAACTTTTCCAATCGAACAACTTTAACTTATAATAACATCATTCCGTTAGAATAATTCAATAGGCATTATCTCTGTATTATGCTTTCTAGAATATAATTTCAGATATATAAAACAAAACCATAATCGGTAGAAACATAATAATAATCTCACATAAATTTTTACCATCGACTTCATTCCAACATATTTAAATAGAATTCAAAGAGATAAAGAAATACCAATCATAAATCGACCAAACCAACGGGGCATTCGTCTAACATCATAGTTAGCTTCTCACAACGTAGAAACTCCATCGAAACTGAATTATCACACACATATCTCTCGAGGATAAAAGAATATATAGAATGCAATGAGAAAAGATCATCATATTCATTTCAACCGGAATCACACACACACAGACATCTTTACTACTCAAATATCATTTCTTTGACTAATTCTATCATCATGAACCCCTTATTATCCACTCAGTAACGAAAATCAATTCGGGAAAAATTTCAGCAAACACATACTTTAGACATCATATCTGAATAATTCGATTAGCCGAGACTAACTTCTCCTTTATCCGTGACATTGCATAATCTGTATAATCTTTAAAACATTCTGATATCCTTCCAAAATTGTTTCCAATTTCCAAACTATTCTTATCTCTATATGCATTACTAAGTATTTCACCACTAAACTCTTTAGTTTCACATTTATGGACTTATTCCACATGGTTCTCGTGAATTTTCGTTATAAAACAACTCTGGTAAGGGGGTGAGGTCGTAAAACTTCTGACTTAACTCTCATAAATACATACATATGAATTTGTATTCATCACCAACATCATATAATCACAATTACATAATTCACTTCAAGCTAATTAACATACATAGTAATGTTACACGAACTTTTTCGATTATCTTATTCAAACAAGTGTACATAAACACACATTCTGTCAATTTGAGTAAATTTACTTATCGTACTCACTTAATCAAATATGTTGTGTACATAACATCATATGCATGCCAAACAAACATGGATGGGCTTATCACCATTTAAACTTTCATTTCATTCCACTTTTCACATTTCTCAACTTGTGGTTATCTCATTTCATACATTAACACATATATATCGTGAACTTCTATTCACACCTTTCCAAATTTCGACACATCATAAGCACATCTCAATCATTTCAATATCATTATCAGCATTATCGAAAAATAGCTCGTTTAGAAGTCATCTCTGTCTTAACAAAACAATTTCGTCAGAGTCGGGAGATATCACACTATCACGAGTAGTAATATGGCATGTATAGCTAGACTCACATACGCTATGTTAGTCCAAGAATCGACTAAACCATAGCTCTGATACCACTAAATGTAACACCCCTTACCCGTATTCAACGTCGGAATAGGGTATGAGGCATTAGCAAAACACATACACTTGTAGACGTATTAAACTGAGTCATAAAATTTCATCCAAATTATACAAAATGAACTACGAAATTTTAAAGGCCAACACTTTAGGCCAAACCAATTATGACATATACAAATGACTAAGTCCCTATGCATGCCATAAACTTAAGAGGCTTGTATTCACTTTTACCCCACGATGATATCTTGATAGTGTGATTACATCTCCTGCGATCTCCAACTCGAGTTAGCATACAACCCTATAAGATATGTGAAACGAAAGGAAGTAAGCTACAAAGCTCAGTAAGTAAGTATGTAAGTAATAAGAAATGGATTTAACATGTTTACAAAATAACACAATCATATCTACATTCAAATTCACTATTTATTCAAGTTTGGAGCAATTTGTCTATTCGAGTCATAGTCACTAAATTATTTTTATCTGGAGCTACGAAACTCCAAATTAAGATCCGTAAATTTTACCTAAAACTAGACTAACGTATATTGTTACCATAAATTTTCAGAATTTTTTATTTTTCCAATTAGTACAGTTTATTCTTCAAAATCTCCCCTATTCTGCGGTCCGACAGTTCCAACCATTCTTCGCTAAAATTTAATTATATGTTTTTACAGAATTCAAATGATGTTCTAGTTTTTTTTTCTAAAATGGACTCACTAAGTAATCTAAACATATAAATTATGTCCCAAAATTATTTTTTTACAATTTTTAATTATTTTTCCAAGTCAGAACAGGGGATCTCGAAATCACTCTGAACCAGTCTCACAAAAATCTAAATATCTCAAAATACAGAATTTCTTTGCTTTCTCTGTTTCTTTCATATGATAATAGACTCAATAAGCTTTAATTTCATATCTCACTAAACTACTAATTCCATTTCTACCATTTTTGGTTATTTTTCAAAGTTACTCTACTGCTGCTGTCCAAAACTGTTTTATTTCTAAATTTACTCTTTCATAATTTCACTTACTCCATTTCATCTTACCGAAAGTTCGCTCAAATATCGAGCACATTGTTCATAAATTTTCACACTTATACCTGCACTTATCCATCACTTAGTCGTATTCGATTACACTTAGTCGTTACATAATCACATGTATTTTCACTTAGTCAATTTCCGTTGAACTCATCGAATAATAACGGATACACGGTGGCTGCACATAGTACCACCCTTGTAGCCGGAAGCTATATGGTACACATAGTAGCCTGCACTTAGTACTACACATGTGACCAAAACCATCACTTACACATAGTGGCCTGCACTTAGTACCACACATGTGATCGAAACTATCTGCACGCATAGTAGTCGCGCACTTAGTACTACACATGCGACCTACCCGTCTCGTTACACGTAGTAGCTTTGCACTTAGTACTACACACGTGACCTAAAACCATATCGTAGCTCTCTTGTACACATAGTGGCCTACACTTAATACCACACACGTGACCTAGCTATCTCATTCGTATCTTTTCTATTCCGAAGGTTCAACCGGGAATTCTCACTTTTCAACATTTTTCCAATTCATCCATAATCAATCACAATTCATAATTTGCATCAAGTAATTACTCCATATTCAACTATATCTCATATAATATAACCAAAATATTAAAACATAAATAAAAATAGTGTATTATTTACATACAAACTTACCTCGAAAGCAAAATCGGTGAAAATGACTTATTCGTCAATTTCTCGTTTTAGTTCCAAACCTCGTTTTCCTTGATCTATAACAACATATTTCACTTATTTAATTAATGTACTATTCAAAACAGTCCTTAACTCAACTTTTGCAAAATTATAATTTTGCCCCTAAACTTTTACATATTTACACTTTTGCCCCAATACTCGAAAATTAAACTTCAGCCCCTATTCTTGTGTTTTATAACATGCTGATCATTTATTCCTTCTATGGCAACATCAAATTCTTACTCTAACATACACTTTTGAACATTAGGTATTTTTACCGATTATGTCGTTTTACTCGTTTTCACTTAAAATCGCTTAGTAAAAGTTATTTAACATAATTTCAAGCTTCATACTCTACCATAAAACATCAAAATAAACACTTTTCACCTATCAGTAATTTTCCAAAGATGAACCCTAGCATGAATTATTGGTAGCATAAGCTAAATCGAACTGCCGGGACTCCAAAATCGTAAATAACTTGAAAAACGGGGCTAGTACGGACTTACCATGAGCTTGGAAAGTTGAGAAAACCCTAGCCATGTCTTCTCTTGGTAAATTTCGTCCATATGGAGAAGATGGACAAATTTGGCATTTTAATTTTATTTTTAATTCATTTAATTTACAAAAGGACCAAAATGCCCTTACAAAAAAATATCTTATCTAACATATACCATATCCATTTTTGTCCAACAATTTAACCAATGGGCTAATTACCATTTAAGAACCTCTACTTTAAAATTTCATAGCAATTTGACACCTCTAACTTCTAGAACTCAAGTTTTGCACTTTTTACAATTTAGTCCTTTTGACTAAATTGAGTAATAAACGTCAAAATTTTCGAACGAAATTTTCACGAAATCATTCCGTGAAATTGTAGACCATAAAAATATAATAAAAATAAATTTTCTTACGTCGGATTTGTCGTCTCGAAACCACTTTTCTGACTAGGCCCTAATTCGGGATGTTACACTTTCAAACTCCTCCAAATCTTTATCCCATGAATCACTCCCCCAAGACCAATTCCACAACCACCTGAGCAGAATCCCACTACAACACAACCACTAGGCGTCACAACTGCGAAATAAAACCTCCCTTGCTTATCCCAAGACTTGAACCTCCGGCCTCTTGCCAGCTATAGTGCCACCTTGCCACTAGGCCACAAGCTCCTTTTGTGTCACCTTTTACCACATTTTATTCTTAAAGCCTACTTACTTGCTTCCAAGGTTTTATTCACCTACAACCAAATTTTTTGCTAAAGCCCAGGTTTGAACCCAGGACTTCCCAGACATCCCCAAACACTCCAAACTAACTTAACCATCAAAGAAAACAATTAATTGTGTCATTTCCTAGCTCACATGAACTTTTATGCACAGTTTCCTAACTGTTCCCTTGCTCAAGGCCCAATACTTCTAGGCCCAAATTCCGGGGCGTTACAGACTAGTTTGATATTTTCTCTTTTCCTTTTTCCATTCATTAGCATCTAATTCAATACTAATTCACTTTGCAATTTATTCCCTTTAATTTTCAAAATTACACTTATACCCCAAAATTTATAGTTTTTACAATTTAGTCCCTACTTAATTAACACTTTAATTGAACTAATTTTTCCTCAAATAACACTTTATCTAATCATTTTAGGCTATTATACAGCCTTTGATATTCAAAATTTCAGTACAAAACCCCAATTCCTAGCTTTTTCACAATTAGGTCCTAAAAATCAATTTCTACTAAAATCACTTAATAAAATCATAATATAATGAAATTAAAGCTTCAAATCTATGATAATTCATCATAAACTTCCAGTACTCACTCATGGTAACTTTCAAAATCATTCATAGAATCAAAAACAAATGAATTCAATAGTTGGACTTGATTGTAAAAGTCACAAAACATGAAAAATTACAAAAAAAAAGCAAGAATTGAACTTACATGATAAAAAATATGAAAAACCAGCTTGAAAACTCTCTCCTAGGGCGTTTTGGCTGAAGAAAAATGATGAAATCTCTAGATTTTTGAATTTTGTCTTTGTTTTATATGTTTAATTTGCAAAATTTCCAATTTTGCCCTTGTTTCTCCTTATTTTCTTGCTGATTTTCTTGCCCAAACCGTCCAACCCATATAATTTGGGCCTAATTTCCTTTTAAATCCCTTCTTATTAGTCACTTAAACTATTTAATCACAATTTAACAAATTTTGCACTATTTTCAATTTAGTCCTTTTTAATTAATTGACTATCCAAACGTTAAAATTTTCTAACGAAACTTGATTTGTCAGTAAGTGAAAGTTGAACACCTTCCGGTTTACTTTAGCTAGTGATCGTTCCCAAGTGGAAATGGGACAAATTTACTATGGGTTTTTTGACGGGTTTGCCTTTGACACCGAAAAAGAAGGATGCCGTTTGGGTTGTGGTTGATAGGCTTACGAAGTCGGCTCATTTTATTCCGGTACGTACTGACTACTCACTTGATAAATTAGCTGAATTGTATATTTCTGAAATTGTAAGATTGCACGAAGTGCCTTTGTCGATTATATCGGATAGAGATCCGAGGTTCACTTCGTGGTTTTGAAAAAAGTTACAAGAAGCCTTGGGCACAAAGTTGAATTTTAGTACAGCTTTCAATCCGCAAACCGACGGACAGTCGGAGAGGGTAATACAGATACTTGAAGACATGCTCCGATGCTGTGTTTTGGAATTTCAAGGTAATTGGGAAATGTATTTACCGTTAGTGGAATTTACCTACAATAACAGTTTTCAGTTGAGTTTGAAAATGGCTCCTTATGATACATTGTATGGGCGTAAGTGCCGAACACCCTTATATTGGACCAGACTCAGAGAGAATCAGATTCACGGAGTTGATTTAGTCAGAGAAACCGAAGAGAAAGTAAAAGTAATTCGTGATTGTTTAAAAGCTGCTTCGGATAGATAGAAATCCTACGCGAATTTGAAACGAAAAGAGACCGAGTTTCAAGTTGGTGATAAGGTATTTTTGAAAGTGTCATCATGGAAGAAAGTTCTCAGATTTGGCCAGAAAGGCAAATTGAGTTCGCACTTTATTGGACCGTATGAGATTACCGAGAGAATAGGGCCGGTAGCCTATCGATTGGCTTTGCCATCAGGATTAGAAAAGATTCATGATGTGTTCATGTATCCATGTTGAGAAGATACTGATCAGATCCTTCACATGTGATTGTACCGACAGAGGTTGAAATTCAACAAGACATGACTTATGGTGAAGAGCCGATTAAGATTTTGGCTCGAGAGGTCAAACAGTAAAGAAATAAAAGTATAGCTCTTGTGAAAGTATTGAGGCAAAGACACGGAGTAGAAGAGGCTACATGGGAGCCTGAGGAGGCTATGAGAAACCAGTATCCAAACCTTTTTACAGGTAAGATTTTTGGGGACGAAAATCCCTAAGGGGGAGAATTGTAACAGCCTGATTTAGGGCCTAGTTGGAATAGTGGTTGGGAGACCATAAATCTGAAGTATAAATATATGTTTTATGGTTTTTATGAGGTCTATGACATGTTTGCATGGTTGTGTGAAAATTTCATGAAGAAATTTTATGATTTAGTGATCAATTTATCTTTTAGGACTAAATTGCAAAAATTGAAAATATGAGATTCTAGAAGTTTTAAGTATGAGATAGCATTTGAAAATTTATTAGAGGTCCTTATTTATTAATTAGACCATTATATCTCATGATGGACAAAAATGGACATGGAAGGGAAAAATCTCAAGGAAGGGCCTTAAGGGCATTTTGTTCATTTAGTTAATAAATTAATAAAAAAGGGGAAAAGAAGTCAAAAATTGTGCCCATCTTCTTCCCTAAGTGCCAAAAATTGAAGAGAAGACATAGCTAGGATTTTGTTCATTTGCAAGCTCAAAGTAAGTGCATCCTAGCCCCATTTTTAATGTTCTTTACATTTTTGAGATCCTCGTAGCTCGATTTATCTATTTCTAGCTATATTTTAAGCTAGAGTTCATGTTCAAAAACTTAGCCATGCATGACATGCATGTATTTTGATGTTTAATGGAGGAATATAGAAGTTTGAGGTGTGATGAACATCTTTCTCTAAGTGATTTTTCATGGAAACACTTAAAAAGGACCTATTTGTAAAAATGATAAAATGTGTAGTAAAAATTGGTTTTTAAGGAAAATGTGAGCTATTATAAGCTTAAGATAGGTTCGGCTAGGCTTGGGTGACCAAGAAAATGAGTACATTTCATCATACGAGCCTAGGGACCATTTTGCAAATATGTGAAAGTTTAGGGAAAATTTATATTTTTTTCTAAAGTGTGATTCATGGGTTGTTTTAGTTAAGGTGATAATTAAATAAGTGAAATTTGTTATTATAGATCAAGAAACACGAAGTCTGGACCTAAACCGAGGAAAGAACAAGGTGGTGGACTAAATTGAACAACTACCTATATTTTTGTACCGTGGTAAGTTTGTGTGTAATAAATCAACATTATGTTATTATGTATTTAAATGCTTGATATTACATGAAATTTTTATTCTTTTTATGAAATTGGTTAATGAGGTCTCGATGAATAAAATGATGAAGATTTACTATATCGAAGTCCCGGTTGAACCTTAGGAATAGAAAGGTTACCCTCGTCACGACATTAGATTAATAAGGTCTCGTTAAGACCGTATCTGGGATTTGGCCTTGGACCCAAATTGAGATCCCGTGTAAGACCATATCTGGGATATGGCACCAGCATCGAATAGTGATTCCGTGTAAGACCACGTCTGGGACCTGGCTTCGGTATGAAATCGTGTAAGACCATGTCTGGGACATGGCATCAACATACGATCTAGTGTAAGACCATATCTGGGATATGGCGTCGACATCAATATGAGATCCTGTATAAGACCATATCTGGGATATGGCGTCGGCATCGACATGTGATCCCATGTAAGACCATATCTAGGATATGGTCCCGTTAAGACCGTATCTGGGATTTGGCCTCGGACCCAAATTAAGATCCCGTGTAAGACCATATCTGGGATATGGCACCAGCATCGAATAGTGATTCCGTGTAAGACCACGTCTGGGACCTGGCTTCGGTATGAAATCGTGTAAGACCATGTCTGGGACATGGCATCGACATACGATCTCGTGTAAGACCATATCTGGGATATGGCGTCGACATCAATATGAGATCCTGTATATGACCATATCTGGGATATGGCATTGGCATCAATTTCCGAGTATCCTTCGATATTCCAAGTGGTTCAACGGGGTAAAGAATTAAAGTTTATGTTAAAGATGGAAAAAGAGCAAAAATTATGTGATGGAGTGAAACAGGTACATATGCGAAACTCACGAGAAATGAGTATGGTATGTGATATGTGGTCGGCAAAAGTGAGTATGAGTAAGCCATGTCAATGTTGCATTGAGAATTTTTTGTTAATTCATAATGTAATATGTGAATGTTATTACAAGATTTTATGTTGTTATCTATTACATGCAAACTTACTAAGCTTTATGCTTACTCCCTCTCTTTTCCCTTTTCTTGTAGTATCGCCAAGCTAGCTCGGGGATCGAAAAACGTCGGAGCTTGATTCACGCTATCAAGCTATTCTTTTAGGTATAGTAAAGTTTGATTATTTTGGGTATGGCATGTATAGGAACTTGGTCATTTTGTTATATGTCATATTGGTTAGCCAATGTGTTGGCTTTTAATGTTACTTATTTCAGTTTGTAAATGGCCATTGGAATTGGCCAATACTAGTTAAGTTATATCTATTCAATGATGATGAAATTCATGAAGTGCAAGCTTGCGCAATTGAATGAGTAATGTGTGAAATTAAGGTGTGGATGTCTTGATTGTGGATATTAGAGGTGCATTATTGCTATGCTACGTGTTGCTGGAAATGGTATAAGTGTGGTTGTTTTTCAGGATGGAAAATGGCTTGGTAAATAGCCTTATATTTTTCCACACGGGTAGACACATGGGCGTGTGACTAAGCCGTGTGTGACACACGGTCAGCCCCGTGGGTGTGTCGATAGGCCGTGTGTCCCCTGCATCCAAATTTAGTAAAACAGAATGCCCAGTAGTAAACACACGGGTAGAGACACGGCCGTGTGTCTTAGCCGTGTGAAGGACACGACTTCAGGACACGGGCGTGTGCCCAGGCCGTGTAAAGTCTGCACATTAATTGTGAGAATTAAATTTGCCACACGGCCTAGCTCACGGGCATGTGACTTGGCCGTGTGACCCTAAATGTCTGCTGATGTCATAAACAGAATGTCAAGGTTTTCACACACAGGCAAAGACACGGGCGTGTCATGGCCGTGTGAGGGACATGGGCCATAGACACGGGCATGTGGCCCTTGTAACATCTGGGATTTAGGGGTAGTACTTTTTATTTCGTATCTATGTGTTCTTGTGTGTTGCATGGTTGTTTGAGTGTGTTTGGGGGCTTCGGGAAACCTTGGGGTTAGGTAGGAGCCTTAGTGAAAATTTTTGGTTTGAAGCCTTTAGGGGAGAGCTAGTAGAGTCAGGCCTTAAGGGATTAAAAGTGGTGATTAAGGACACAACAAGTGAAGTGGTGGAGTGGCAAGGAGACGTCATCTGGTGTGCAGGGGAGTTGCGTCAAAAGGGAGTTCCAAGGGGGAGGAGGTTCGAGCAACATGGGCAGCATTTTGGAGTTGTATTTTGCGTCAAGAGGGGGAGGTAGTGGATTCGGCAAGGGCACTTGAAAGGTGGAGGTTTGAATGGGTCAAATCTTTTTAATATGTGGTGGAGAGTTATTTGTGGGGTTGGAATGATTCAAACTCATTTGAATGGGTGATGTAGAGGGAATTAAGGAGAGAATCGTGGGGGTGTTGGCTAGGTGAGTGTTAGCCGAATTTTTGAGGGGTTGAAAGGGGGGGAGTATTCGGTTTCAAGCTTAAGGGGAGGGTGCCAAAATTTGGTGCTAGTGTGTAGTAGTTGTTTTTTGGCATTTGGTTTGTGCTTCTCACTTTTGTTTTAATTTTGCTCTCACCCTCTCTTGTGCCGAAAATCACCTAGATCTTCAACTCTTTTCTCTCTTTTGACTCATAGCTGAAATCTAGAAGACCATTAGGGTCATTTTGGTTTATCCTCTCTTCTCATCTTCAAAAGCTGAAAGTAGGTGTTGTTCTTTTTTTCTTTCTACTCACTCTCTAAAAGCCGAAATATACCCTTCACTTTTCCCCCCATAGCCGAAACCTCTTAAACCTCAACTCCCTCTTCCTCTTTTTCACCGATTACTTCATTTTCCAAAAGCCGAATAACCCTTCTATTCATTAGAACCTTGGCCGAATCTCCCATTCACCATTACTTCTCTCTTTTTCATTGCTATTCTTCTTTTCTTTTTTGTTTCATTTTGTTGCTGCAAGTGTCATCTCTTGGCTGAATCTAGCAGAGCCGAACATCTCTTGGGTGGTGACTTTTCCTATCAATCCTCTCATTCGAATCCTAGAAGTGGTGGGTTTGATTTGGATCTTTTGCTTGAAGCCAGCGTTAGGGGCATTAAGGATCTTTCGGGTTTTGATCAATCAAGGTAAGAAGGTTATAACGTTCGGCTGAAGGCCACTTCTTTTGACCATAAGTGTTAAGGCCGAATCTAACATGGGTTATGTAGGGATTTCGATAGCCTTTAAGCTCAAGGGAATATCCTTTGGGATTCTGTCGACCTTGGGTAAGGATGTTCTTTCAATCAAAGCATACTTTTGGTTCCGTTATAGTTTTATTCAACGTTTTAACCGGGTCTTCTGACCAAGATCTTATTTGATGGAATCGAGTACCAATCCAATCGAAGGAGGGTTGGACACGTAGTCCCTACCCCTAAGTTCAAGAAGCGGTCGATTCCAATGGTTCGGGATTGGCCACCGGGCTATGGGCGTCATCACGAAAAGGACAAGCGAGATCATCGTAATCTCTTCGAGTGAGGACGTTAGGGAGATCGATAGTCTAGTGCTTGAGTTTTCGTGTGTAATTATCACAATTTGTTTCATTAGTTGTTTTAATTAAATATATGTGTTATGTGTGGTAGCCAAAATAGTGGCTGTGGTGGTGTTGTTACCCACATTGGGTAAACCGGTAAACCAGGTTAGTAAACTACCTATATCGAAATTGAGGAAAGATGATTGTGGATGCATGTAAGCATGTTGTATATATGTATATGGATGTGCTCATATTCTATTATAATGCCATTTCATCATATTATGCTGCATGTGCATGGGGTTCGGGATATACTGATAAAAGGGGAAGTGTATACTCATATGTGGGTGACTCTGTCACGATTAATGAAGACCTTGAGTCTCATCGTGGATATTTGTGATTTAATCACGTGGATCAGTGGCTAGACCACTATGTGGACTTTGAGCAGTGTGTCCGTCGGCATAGACTGCCAAAGAGGTGTGTACCAGATGGAGGGTTGATTTAGTAATCCCCAGGTGTGTATTGGATGGATGTACGGGTGGTGTGTAGTGGATGGATACTAGGTTGGGATTGGGCTGTCATATTACATTTCTGATTGAGCATGGTGCTAGTTCGATGTGGATGTGGGCCTAAGGCCATTAGTGGAAACTGTGTAGTGTAATTACACACTGAGTCTGGTGACTCACCCCATTTTTCTCAAAAACAATGCAGGTAACACATGATACGTTGGACCGGGCTGGAGGGGATTCGAGGTGGCCATGCAGATGTTGGTTTCGTAACTCTATTTTAAACTACTAGATTTTATTTTCTTGGGTTATCTTCATTATGTAATAAGGCCACTCTATATATTTCGGGATTTATGGTTTTAAGTTGGATTTATTATTTAATAATTTTTAAAATGTGACATTGAAACATTTTTACCACTTTAGACATAAAATGAATCGGATTTTATACAACTTGGGCATTTTTATTCTAAGAAACTACTATTTTTAACGACAACTCCTTAAACGAAGGGTTTATTTCCAAATTTAAAGTCTGATTTCACTAATTAAACTAGAACTCATTTTCACCACTTTCCCGTAACATTCTGGATTCGACTGTGGTGTTTTGGGTCGGGTTTGGGGTGTTACAACCCTATTTTGAGTAAAAATTTTCTAAGTGCTCGTAAGCATTCGGTTCAGTCTCACACCACTCTATATGTATGTTTTGGGTCTCGTAGGCCCATAACAGGGACGTTATGAACACGAATGAAAAGTTTTAAGTTGGAATGAAAATTTATGGCCCGATTTTGCATGATTAAGTATGTTAAGTCCCGTAATGCCTCGTATCCGGTTCCGGTGTCGAATAGGGTAAGGGGTGTTACATGTATCCTATCTATTCCTAAGGTTCAATCGGGATTTCACACGTCGCCAAATCTTCGTCGAACATTTCCGTAAAGTCGTATTCATCAATAATACAATTATAAAGCATTTAAAACACAATTACATTAATGCTTATTAACATACAAACTTACCTCGATCACAAAAACGACGCAATAGAATAGACTAGTCCAAAACTTTATGTTTCCCTCGATCTAGTTCTGTACGAGGCTTAACTTGGTCTAAATAATCAAATTCAATCCATTTAGTATTCATTCTATTCAATTCAGCCCAAAATACAATTTTTTTGCAAATTTACACTTTACCCCTAACATTTCAACTTCTTTACAATTTAGTCCCTAGCTCATAAAAATGCAAATTCATGCAATTTAACCCACACCCATGCTAGGGAACTATATATATACACATAACAACCCATATTTTTCATTATTTCACACATTTATCACATAGTTTTCACATTTCTCAATGTAATCCCTAATTTGCAATTTCATTCAAAATCACTTAACAAATGTTGTTTATCTAACAACAACCATTCATTTTCTACCATTAAAGTTGAAAATACTTACATATTCATCAATGGTAAAACCCTAGACTTTTAACAATTTTACAAATTAGTCCCTGGGCTAGCTAGATGAAGCTACAACGACTCCAAAAACATAGAAATCATTAAAAACGGATCAAAATTCACTCACCAATTGAGCTTGCAAGCTTGGACGAACCTAGCATGCATCCATGGTGTTTTTCATATTTCATTTTCGGTGGGGGATGATGGAAAAAGATGATAGCCATCTTTTATTTTACTTAATTTATCATTATATACCTATTTACTAATTTAACCTTTAAAAACATTAGAATTTACACAAATGCCAAGCCATTATCATCCACTAACATATTAATGGGTTAATTACCACATAAGGACCTCTATTTTAAATTTCTATAGCTATTAGACACCTTTAGCTGTTAAAACCCAACTTCTGCACTTTATGCGATTTAGTCCTTTTTATCAAATTAAGCATGTAAACAATAAAATTTCTTAACAAAAATTTTATATAATCATACTATCATGCTGTAGACCTCAAATAATAATAAAATAATTATTTCAACCTCGAATTTGTGGTCCTAAAACCACTATTCAGATTTCACTAAAAACGGGCTGTTACAACTCTCCTCCCTTAGGAATTTTTGTCCCCGAAAATCTTACCAGAAAATAAGTTAGGGTATTGTTTCCTCATAGTTTCCTCGGGTTCCCACATAGCTTCTTCGACACCATGATGTTGGCAAAGAACCTTTACTAGAGCTATGCTTTTGTTTCTTAACTCTTTAATCTCTCGGGCTAAAATTCTGATCGGTTTTTCGCTATATGACATGTCAGGCTAAATTTCAACTTCTGTTGGAGAAATTATGTGTGATGGATCTGATCTATATCGGCGTAAAATCGACACATGAAACACATTATGGATATTTTCTAATTTTGAGGGTAAAGCTAGCTGACATGCCACTGGTCCTATTCTCTCGATAATCTCATACGGCTCGATAAATCGCGGACTCAATTTCCCTTTACGACCAAATCGAAGAATCTTCTTCCATGGCGATACTTTCAAAAACACTCTGTCGCAGATTTGAAATTCAATATCTTTACATTTCAAATCTGCATACGATTTTTATCGAACTGAAGCTGCTTTCAAACTGTCGCGAATTACTTTCACTTTCTCTTCGGAATCTCTAATCAAATCAACCCCGTGAATCTTTTTCTCACTAAGCTCGGTCCAGTACAACGGAGTTTGGCATTTACAACCATATAAAGCTTCATACGGTGCCATCTTTATGCTCGATTGATAACTATTATTATACGCAAACTCAACCAATGATAAATATTTTTCCCAGTTGCCCTCAAACTCTAAAACACAACAACAAAGCATATCCTTGAGAATTTGAATAACTCTCTCGGACTGACCATTTGTTTGAGGATGAAATGCAGTACTAAAATGTAATCGCGTACCCAAAGCCTCTTGCAATTTCTTCCAAAATCATGACGTAAACCGCAGATATCTATCCAAAATAATAGAAACTGGCACCCCGTGCAATCTAACAATCTCAGATATGTACAAATCAGCTAATCTATCAAGTGAAAAGTTTGTTCGTACCAGAATGAAATGTGCCGACTTCGTCAGTCGATCAACAACAACCCAAATAGCATTTTTCTTTTTCGGAGATAGGGGTAATCCCGATACGAAATCCATCATAACTTTATCCCACTTCCACTCATGTATCATTACTGGCTGTAGTAGTCTCGAAAACACTTAATGTTCAGCTTTGGCTTGTTGACAAACCAAGCATCTCAACACAAATTCTGAAGTGTCTCGTTTCATGCCCGACCACCAGTACAATTGTTTCAAATCATTGTACATCTTAGTACTCCCCAGATGAACAGATAAATAACCACTGTGTGCTTCGTGTAGAATTTTCTGAATAAGCTCAGAATTTCTTGGTACACAAATTCTACCTCGAAATAGCAAACAATCATCAGATCCGATTTGATACTCTAAATCAGTAGTCGATTCACACTGTACTCTTTTAGCTTGAAATTCATTGTCATATTTCTAAGCTTCACAGATTTGCTGGAGAAACACCGGTTTAGCTTTTAACTCAGCTAAAATTGAACCATCATCAGATAATGTCAATCGTGTGTTCATCGATCTCAAAGCAAGCAAAGATTTTCTACTCAAAGCATCTGCGACTACATTCGCTTTTGCTGGATGATAATCAATCACTAACTCATAGTCTTTCAATAATTCGAGCCATCTTCGTTGTCGCAAATTCAAATCTTTCTGAGACATTAGATACTTCAAGCTCTTATGATCGGTAAATATGTGGCACTTCTCACCGAATAAATGATGTCGTCAAATTTTTACTGTAAAAACAATAGAGGCTAACTCTAAGTCATGTGTCGGATAATTCTTTTCATGCGATTTTAACTGTCTGGAAGCATAAGCTATCACTTTTCCTTCTTGCATTAAAACACATCCCACACCGTTCAATGACGCATCACTGAAAACCACAAACTCTTTACCCGACTCAGGCTGAACTAAAACTGGTGCTTCAGTTAACAGTACTTTCAACTGTTCAAAACTCTGTTGGCATTTATCGGACCACTCAAACTTCACCTCTTTTTGTAACTATCAAGTCATTGGTATAGTAACCATCGAGAACCCTTTTACAAAACACCGATAGTAGCCAGCTAATCCCAAAAAACTTCTAACTTTGGATACGTTTCTTAGTGGTTTCCAGTCAACAACTACTGAAATCTTACTCGGATCAACTCGGATGCCTTCTGCTAAAACAATATGTACCAAAAATCTAACTTCTCGGAGCCAAAACTCGTATTTGCTAAATTTAGTAAATAGTTGCTTATCTCTCAATGTTTGTAACACAATCCTAAAATGCTCGGCATGCTCAAATTCATCTTGAGAATAAATCAGAATATCATCAATGAATACAACAACAAATCTGTCCAAATACGGTTTAAAGATTCGATTCATCAAATCTATGAATACTGCAGGAGTGTTAGTTAATTGGAACGCATAACAAGAAATTCATAATGTCCGTACCTGGTTCTGAACGTAGTTTTTGGCACATCCGAATCTTTTACCCGCAACTAATAATAGCCAGATCGCAAATCAATCTTTGAAAATACTGTTGCTCCTTTCAACTGATCAAACAAATCATCAATTCTCGACAAATGATACTTATTCTTAATTGTAATCTTGTTGAGCTGACGATAGTAAATACACAATCTCATCGATCCATCTTTCTTCTTTACGAACAGAACTGGTGCACCCCAGGGCGAAAAACTAGGTCACGCAAAACCTCTATCTGTTAACTCTTGTAACTGAGCCTTCAACTATTTTAACTCTATTGGAGCCATTCTGTACGGATCTATCATTATTGGTGATGTTCCTGGTACTAATTCAATAGAAAACTCGACGTCTCTGATCAGTGGCAACCCAGGTAACTCTTCTGGAAACACATCTGGATATTCACAGACTACTTGCACTGATTCAATCTTCGATTCAGACACTTTTGTATCCAGTACATACGCAAGGTATGCATCACAACCTTTCTTTACATATTTCTGTGCTAGTATCGTCGATATCACAATAGGCAACTCACTCGAATCATCGGATTCAATACGAAGAATTTTACTATTCTGACATTTCAACTCAATAGTCTTTCGTCTACAGTTTGCAACAGCATCATGCAGAGTCAACCAATCCATACCCAAGATCACATCGAATTCGTCAAACGGTAGAAGCATCAAATCAGCCGAAAAATAGTAACCCAGAGTCATCAAAGGACAATTATTGCAAACTTTATCAACTAGGACATACTGGCCTAAGGGGTTCGATACTTTAATCACGAATTCAATTGACTCAACAGGTAAACTCATACTAGACACTAAATTCATACAGGCATATAAATGAGTCGATCCAGGATTAATCAAAGCAATTACATCAGTGTCATAAAGAGAAAATGTACCGGTGATAACATCTGGTGACGATGCATCCTCACGAGCGCGAATAGCGTAGGCTCTGGCTGGCGCTCGAGCCTTGGATCTCACAACAAAATCCTTTGTTACACCTTTGCTACTAGTTACATATCCAGTATTTCGAGGTGGTCTCCCTCTAGTAGCTGTGTTACTCGGCCTTGTATTAAAAAATTTGTCTTTCTCAAGTAACTGATAATAATATCAAATGAAATGATCTTGCAAGCCACATCTAAAATAGGCTTTAGTATTCATCCAACAGTCTCCAAAATGTCGTCTTCCACACTGTTGACAAACAAGTTTGTTGGTTTTGACACTACCAACACTCGATACTAAAGTGGCTTGAGCTTTTGGACTCGTGTGTTGTTTCCCATGATCTGTGTTGGAATACCCCATTGAAGTAGTCGAACGATTATAAAAATCCCTTGATTTCTTTGAAGAAGAATGATAAGGTTTACTCATTGACCTCTTTCTCAAATCTTTAGCCTCAAAATTGGCTTTTCTCTTTTCTTTGCTAAGTTCCTTGGCTTTGCAAGCTCTATCGACTAAAACAACAAATTCTTTCAATTCCAGAATTCTGACTAGAAGTTTAATGTCTTCGTTCAACCCATCTTCAAATCGCTTACACATAATTTCTTCAGTAGAAACACACTTTCGAGCATACTTACTTAATCTTACAAATTCTCTTTCATACTCGGTCACAGTCATACGACCCTATTTCAACTCCAAAAATTCTTTACGCTTTTGATCAATAAACCATTGGCTTATGTATTTCTTTCTGAACTCAGTTTGAAAGAATTCCCACGTGACTCATTCTCTCAGCACCAAGATATAAGAGTGTTCCACCACTGATACGCATTATCTCTCAGAAGTGATACAACACATTTAACAGATTCCGCTGGCGTACAAGATAGTTCATCAAATACTCGAATTGTATTCTCAAGCTAAAACTCGGCTCTCTCAGGATCATCATCAACTGTAGCTCTAAACTCTTCAGCCCCGTACTTTCAAATTTTATCAACTGGTGGCTTACTCATACACAAAGGTTCCAAACCTTGAGGAGCTAAGGGAACCAGTTAGGGAATAGATGGGGGTGGAAGTTGCCGAGAAGCCGGATTCATTCGAAAAAACTCAGTGAACCATTTGTTCATCATTTAGAAGAAGGCTTCCTTGGCCACTCCTCCATGACTCTCAGATATAGGTCTCAATTCAGACTGTGCTACTCCGTGAACGGAGGCTGGCGCATTACTTTCTACATTGTAACAGTCAGCTCCCGGTAGTAATGCGCCAGCTCCCGCTCAAGGGGTAGCGCCATCTGAGTCTAGAAATGTATCGAGTAGTCACAGAGGAGAGGCTAAAGAAGCCTTTTTCCAAATGTGTAACGACTGGTTCACGCAATTTGTCCAGAAAAATCCAACTACTCAACAACCTCCACCCCCACCTAATCCCCAACTAGTTCCCGTAGCTCCTCAAGGTGTGCAACTTCTACGACTGAATAAGCTGCCAGTTGATAAGATTTGGAAATACGGGGTTGAAGAGTTCAGAGCTATTGTTGATAATGATCCCGAGAGAGCTAAATTTTGGCTTGAAAATACTATCCGTGTATTCGATGAACTTTCGTGCACTCCAGCTGAGCGTTTAAAGTGTGCCATTTCCTTATTGAGGGAAACTACATATCAGTGATTTCATTTATGTCAGCTCAGAAATGTGTGAGAAAAGGTTGCGAAGCTTACCTTGCGTATGTGCTGGACACAAAAGTGTCTGAATCGAAGATTGAATCTGTGCCAGTAGTCTGTAAATATCCGGATGTATTTCCAGAAGAATTGTCGTGGTTACCACTGATCAAAGAAGTCAAATTTGCTATTGAGTTAGTACTGGAAACTTCGCCGATATCTATAGCTATGTATAGAATGGCTCTGATAGAATTGAAAGAATTAAAATCCCAGTTGCAAGAATTAACATATAGAGGTTTTGCACGACCTAGTTTTTTGCCCTGGGGTGCGCCAGTATTGTTCGTAAAGAAGAAAGACGGGTCAATGAGAATGTGTATTGATTATCGTCAGCTCAACAAGGTTACAATAAATAATAAGTATCCATTACCGAGAATAGATGATTTGTTTTATCATTTAAAATGGGCAACAGTGTTCTCAAAGATTAATTTGAGATCTAGCTATTATCAGTTACAAGTTAAAGATTCAGATGTGCCAAAAACTGCGTTTAGAACGAGGCACGGACATTATGAATTTCTTGTTATGCCTTTCAGATTGACTAATGCTCCTGCCATTTTTATGGGTTTGATGAATCAGATTTTTAGACCATATTTGGACAGATTCGTTGTTGTATTCATTGACGACATTCTGATCTATTCTCAAGATGAGTCTGAGCATGCCGAACATTTGAGAATTGTGCTACAAATTTTAAGAGATAAACAACTGTTTGCTAAATTCAGTAAATGCGAGTTTTGGCTCCGAGAAGTTGGATTTTTGGGACACATTGTTTCAGAAGAAGGTATACGAGCTGATCCGAGTAAGATTTCTGCAGTTGTTGATTGGAAACCACCAAGAAATGTATCCGAAGTTAGAAGCTTTTTGGGATTGGCTAGTTATTATCGATGTTTTATTAAAGGATTCTCGATGATTGCTACACTGATGACCAGATTGCTACAGAAAGATGTAAAATTTGAGTGGTCAGAGAAATGTCAACAGAGTTTTGATCAGTTGAAAGCATTGTTAACTGAGGCACCAGTTTTAGTTCAACTTGAGTCGGGTAAAGAGTTTGTGATTTACAGCGATGTGTCATTGAATGGTTTGGGTTGAGTTTTGATGCAAGAAGGAAAATTTATAGCTTATGCATGTAGACAGTTAAAGCCGCATGAAAAGAATTATCCGATGCATGATTTAGAGTTGGCCGCTATTGTTTTCGCATTGAAAATTTGGCGACATCATTTGTATGGTGAAAAATGTTACATCTTTACTGATCAGTAAAGTTTAAATTATATAATGACCTAGAAAGACTTGAATTTGTGACAATAGAGATGGCTCGAGCCATTAAAAGATTACGAGTTAGTAATTGATTATCATCTGGGGAAAGCAAATGTGGTCGCAGATGCTTTGAGTAAAAAATCTCTATTTTCTTTGAGAGTAATGAATACGAGATTGACTTTTTCTGATGATGGTTCGATTCTAGCAGAGTTGAAAGCTAAACTTGTTTTTCTTCAGCAAATTTGTGAAGCTCAAAAGTGTGATACCGAGTTACAAACCAAAAGAATGCAATGTGAGTCAATTAGTGATTCAGATTATCAGATCGGGTTCGACGATTGCTGAATGTACCGAGGTAGAATCTGTGTACCAAAGAATTCCGAGCTCATTTAGATAATTTTGCACGAAGCACACAGTGGTTGTCTATCTGTTCACCCGAGGAGTACCAAAATGCACATTGACTTGAAACAATTGTATTGGTGGTTGGGTACGAAACGAGACATTTCAAAATTTGTATCGAGATGTTTAGTGTGTCAGCAAGTTAAAGCTGAACATCAAGTGCCTTCGGGATTGTTACAACAGGTGATGATACCAGAATGGAAATGGGATAGAGTTACGATGGATTTCGTATCGGGATTACCCCTGTCTCTGAAGAAGAAAGATGCTATATGGGTTGTCGTGATCGACTAAAAAATCTGCACATTTCATTCCGGTACGTACAGACTATTCACTTGATAAATTGGCTGAATTGTAAATTTCTGAGATCATTAGATTACACGGGGTACTAGTTTTGATTATTTCGAATAGAGATTCGAGGTTCACATTGCAGTTTTGGAAGAAATTGCAAGAAGCTCTAGGTACGAGAATGAATTTTAGTACAACATTTCATCCTCAAACTGACAGTCAGTCTAAGAGAGTAATACAGATTCTCGAAGATATGCTTCGTTGTTGTGTTTTAGAATTTGAAGGCAACTGGGAGAAATATTTGCCGTTGGTTGAATTTGCGTGTAACAACAGTTTTCAATCGAGCATAAAGATGACACCGTATGAAGCTTTATATGGTCACAAATGTCAAACTCCATTGCATTGGACTGAGCATAGTGAGAAGAAGATTCACGGGGTTGATTTGATTAGAGAGACTGAAGAGAAAGTAAAAGTAATTCACGACAATTTGAAAGCAGCTTCAGATCAACAAAAATCTTACGTGGATTTGAAACGTAAAGATATTGAATTTTAGATCGGAGACAAAGTATTTCTGAAAGTATCTCCGTGGAAGAAAATACTCCGTTTTGGTCGCAAAGGCAAATTGAGTCCGCGATTCATCGGACCGTATGAGATCATTGAAAGAATAGGGCCAGTGGCATATCGACTAGCATTGCCGTCAGAATAAGAGAAAATCCATAATGTGTTTCATGTGTCGATGTTGCGACGATATAGATCAGATCCATCTCATGTAATTTCTCTGGCAGAGATTAAAATTGAACCCGACATGACATACAACGAAGAACCGATCCAAATTTTAGCTCGTAAGGTTAAACAGTTGAGAAATAAAAGCATAGCTCTAGTGAAAGTACTTTGGAAACGACATGGTGTCGAAGAGGCTACGTGAGAACCCGAGGAATCTATGAGAAAACAGTACCCTAACCTCTTTTCTGGTAAGATTTTCGGGGACGAAAATCCCTAACGGGGGTGAGTTGTAACAGCCCGTTTTTAGTCAAATCAGAACAGTGGTTTCGGGACCAAAAATTTGAAGTTAAAATATTTATTTTATTATTATTTAACGTTTACAGTATGATATTATGATTGTGTGAAAATTTCGTTAAGAAATTCTATCGTTTGATTGGTCAATTTGATAAAAGGACTAAATCGCTTAAAGTGTAAAACTTGAGTTTTATTAGCTAAAGGTGTCTAATAGCTATAGAACCTTAAAGTGAAGGTCCTTATATGGAAAATAGCGCATTAATTAGATAGTGGATGATAATGGCATGGCGTTATTGAATTTTGAATTAGTAATAAGGTTAATTTTGGTATTTAGTAAATAAGGTTAATTAAAATAAAACAAAAACACCAAATTGATTCATTCATCTTCCTTAACCGATTTTCACATGAAGAATAGCCATTTTTAGGGCTTGAATTATTCAGTCATCTCCTACCTCAATTGTAAGTCCGTTTTTGTCCCGTTTTTAAAGATTTCTATGTTTTTAAGATCGTTGCAGCTTAGTCTAGCTAGCCCAGGGACTATTTTGCAAAAATGTTAAAGATTTTAGATGTTTCCATTGATTAATACATGTGTGTTTTGATGTTTAATGATAGATTATGAATGTTTGATGATAGTTATACAAGTTTTGTTAAGTGATTTTTAGTGAAAATGCAAATTAGGTATTAATTTGTGAAAAGTGTAAAATTCATGGTTAAAATGTGAAATAAATGAAAAATATGGGCTACTTTGGTAATAAGAGAAATTTGGCTAGCATGGGTAGGGACCTAATTGCATGAATTTGTGATTTTATGAAATAAGGACTAAATTGTAAAAGTTGTGAAACATTAAGGGCAAATATGTAAAGTGCCTTAATGTGAATTTTGGGCTAAATTGAATAGAGAGATAATTAAATAAGTTAATTTTGATTACATATAGATCAAGAAAAGCGAAACTCTGATCTAGATCGAGGGAAAAACAAAGTTCTCGACTAATCGACCAGTTTAGCCGTTTTTATATCCGAGGTAAGTTCGTATGTAATAAGTTTCGTTGTAAATATATTTTAAATGCTTTGATATTGCATAAACTGTGAATATGAGACTACAAACATGTTCGACAATGATTTGATGACAATTCGACATTGGAAATCCCGGTTGAACCTTAGGAATAGATAAGATACTCGTGATATGTCATTAGAGGATTATTGTGATTATGTGATCTGGGTGCTAGTCCTGTATGTCCTACTGGTGGCTGAGTATACCGGCATGTGTTGCGGTTACTTGACAGCTTGTGTGAGCAGCGCCATGTAGCTACGTCTTGACCCACAGCTTGTGTGAGCAAGCCCGTTGATAGCTCTAGTGTGAGCAGTATATGTTATATGAGATTGAGTTAGCTTCGGCTATATATGTGGCACTTTGGGTGTAAGTTTTTGATATATTCGATTGTATTTCAAATGGTTCAACGGGTAAATGAAAGACGTAGTTGAGTATGAGATTGATACGATGTGGTACAAGTATGTACATGAATTGTATAAGCTTAAAATGAAGAAGTTGTGAAGTTCTTATATAAGATTATGATTGAATATGTGAAAGGTTTGTTAGTTAAATGATCTATATGTTGTTATATTAAATTTGTTGAATTGTATATCTATGATTAAATTGAGTTTATTTCATACGAGCTTACTAAGCTATAAAGCTTACTTTGTGCATTTTCCTATGTTTTATAATGATTCCAAAGCTAGCTCGGATTCGGGGATTGACAGAGTCTTCGTCACACTATCAAACTATCAATTTGGTAGTTTTGAGCTTGTGTTTTGGTTATATGGCATGTATAGGATTATGGTCATTTTGACATGTATTTTGTTATTGAACTTTGCCATTTGAGTTGGCTCATGAATGTTTATGTCTTGGTTTGTATATAGCCATGAGAGTTGGCTTATTTTGGATGAAGTGGTTATGTATATATTAATGTGTATATGGCTTGGTTATGAGGTTGGAGATGAATATGTTATGCTTTTTGGTATTTTTAATCAGGGGTATTTAATGGATGAGAATTGAGCTTGGCATGTTTATGTAATTAGGCAAAATAATGCATGTTTAGGAAATGGCCATATTGATGTTTTGATAAGTGAAATTAGGTATGAAATTAGATGGCATATTGTGGTATTTGTGATTTGTATTGATGAGAAAAGAAATGGTATAGAATATGCTTGATTTGAGGTTGTTTTATATGTCTATTGATGCTATGTTTTGGTGTTATTGATGTTTGGTGTAGGTGTGCATAAGATAGGGTGACAAATTGGCTTGGTAAATACCCTATTTTTGTCCACATAGGCGTGTGTCTTAGCTGTGTCTGACACACGGTCATGTACACGGTCGTGTGTCCCCTAATGATGAAATAGAAAACAAGTCAGTATGCTCCAAACGGCCTCACACACGGGCTTGTGACTTGGCCGTGTGGCAGAAGTCAGTATACCCTACAGGTTTGGCACGGCTTAGTACACAGCCTGGCACACGGGCGTGGATGGCCATTTTTAGGGCACATGGGTGTGTGTGTTGGTCGTGTAACCCAAGTTAGAAAGTTACACGGGGTCGGACACGGGCTAGGACACGGCCATGTGCTCTCATTTCGAATGTCAACACGGCCTATGACTCGGGTGTCTCTATGGCCGTGTGAGACACACGGCCGGGCCACACGGGCGTGTGTCCCCTATTTTTGAGAAAATTTTCTAAATGTTCAAAAACTTTCCAAAGTTATCGGTTTAGTCTCGAACCATTGCTAACGCATGTTTAGGGCCTCGTGGGATCGTATTAGGGACAAAATGATTGGTTGTGATTGAATTGTATATGAATTGACTAATTGTATGTGAAATATATGTTTAAATTTGTTATAAGTTCGGTAATGCTCCATAACCCTATTTTGGCATTGAATACGGGTGAGGGGTGTTACATATATCATGTATGATCCATTCCAACAATCACAATGCTCATAAGCAACACAATTATCCATTCAAATTCATACCAATTTCACATCCAAAAATCACCTAAATGACCAAACTCACCTATTAGACTTTGTGCCTAAATCAACATGCATACCACATTCTCAATTTCAATCATTTTGTATTTAAAATATCAATTCACAACAAGGCATTCACATAGCAATTATAAACCAAATATCAAAGGCCATTTTATCCACAACACCTATTGTAACAGTCCAGTTTAGACCCTAGTCAGAATAGTGGTTTCGAGACCACAAATCTGAGGCAGAAAAATATTTTAATATTATTTTCCGTGTTTACAGTATGTGATTAAGCATGTGTGAAAGTTTTGTGAATTAATTTACCTGTTTGTGTGCTTAATTTGATAAAAGGACTAAATCGCGTTAAATGTAAAACTAGCATGCCATATGTAAAGGTATCTATTTGTTATGGCTTTTATTATATGGAGTCCTTATGTTGTTATTAAACCAAAGGAATTTTGGATGGACAAAAATACCTTAGGATAGTGGATTTTAAATGAAAATAAAAAGGCTAATGTGGTAATTGTCAAATAAGAGATAAATTAGTTAAAAATAAAGACAAAATAATAGCCATTTGTGTTCATCCACCGATTGTAGAAGAAAGAAAAAATAGGTTTTAACGCTTTTGAATGTTTGGCCATTACTAAGCTCAATCAAGGTATGTTTTTGTTTCGGTTTTTGATAATTTTTATTTTTTTGTGATTGTTGCTTCGTGTTCTCTTAAGCCCATGCTTTAATTTTATAATTTGATGAAGATTTTGAGATATGCCATTGATGATTTTGTAAGCTTTGTAATGTTAGTTGATGAAATATGAAATATATTTGTTAGATTAACATGTTTTGTCTTTGGATTTTTGATGAATTTGAGTAATTTGGACTAAATTGTGAAAATAATATCTTGAGGGACTATAATGTGAAATAAATGAAATGTGAGTACTTAGATGAAGCATGTGGATATTCGGCTAAGCATGGGTACAAAGAAATTATGTGTATTTTGTGATTTTGTGAAATAGGGACTTAAATGTCAAAATGTAAAAATGTGAGGGCTAATTTGTAAATTACCCTAAATGTGTGTTTTTGGATTGAATTGAATGATTTGGTGAATAAAAGAGTTAAATTTGAATATGTATAGATCAATAACCAAAGAAAACAGATTTAGATCGGGGAAAGTCGAAAGTGGTCGAATAGTCGTTTCCGTTCGTTCATATCTGTACGGGGTAAGTCTATATACAAATAAATGTATTTGAATTGATTTATTTATATTCATATAAAATTTAATTGTGATGAATAGATATGGAAGATACACACATATGAAATCCGAGGAAGTATCGATAATGTGTCAATGTCCGAAAAGTCCCGTACGAACCTTAGGAATAGTTAGGATACGTATGTCATGACATAGGGTTCCGATATGTGATATCGTGTAAGACCACGTCTAGGACGTTGGTGTCGATTTGAGAATTATGTGTAAGACCATGTCTGGGACATTGGCATCGTAAATGATTTCGTGTAAGACCCTGTCTGGGATAGTGGCATCGATATTTGATTACATGTAAGACCACGTCTGGGACGTTGGCATTGTACGAGTACTCTGAGTTATCTGAGTATCCTATTTGATTCCAAACGGTTCAACGGGAAATTTTGAGATATGAATGACTATGTGAAATGTGTAACCGATACGGGTATGTTTGAAGTGTATACCATGTGTAATTATGAAAGGTAAGTATATGTGAAATTGAAAAAGTGAGATATGTGTATAGACTTGTTGAGACAACATGTGATATATATGTATATGAATGTGCTATGATCTAATGAAATACATAGAGATGTGATTTGTTGATAAGAAAATGGTTGGAAACAATTGAGCTAAAGAAGAAATATGAATACGCTATTGAGATATGCTAAAGTTCTTTTAATAGAAATGGTTATAAATGTTTTATATGATAAGTTTATTTGTATATGGCTTACTAAGCTTTTGAAAGCTTACTTTGGGTGTGTTTGCTTTGTTTTATAGATTATCGAAGCTACGGAAAGCTCGAGGATCATCGAGGATCATCATCACACTATCAAATCATATTTTGGGTACCTTTTGAATGTGTACATATTTAAGAATGGCATGTATAGTCTAGTTAAATTAGATGATGTTGTGAGATGTATATATAAGCCATGAGATATGGCTTGTTAATGGATGTGAATATGGTAACTTTTTAATCTATGTTTTGTGATGCAAAGTTGGTATCTTTATGATGAAAGGTTGGCTTATTGAGTTGGTAAGTCTTGGATGAATTTTTCATAGAAATGTTTGAGGTTGATATGAGATAAATTGTGCAAAAGTTGTTATATTTGATATACTTATGAATGGTTAGAAAAGATGGTCATTTTTGGTATGATTTGGTTGCTTTTGATGTATGAAATGATATTTGTTGTTGTTTGTAGGTTTTACCCTAAAATGGGTGGCAAATTGGCCTTGTAAATGGCCTACATTTGCCCACACGGTTGAGCACACGGGCGTGTGGCTCGATCGTGTTACTTAAATTTGTAATTCAAAACAAGTCAGTGTCGACCATGGGCTGGACACACGGGCGTGTGACTGGCCGTGTGTTGCAAGTCAGTGTCGACCATCGGTGAGGCACACGGGCGTGTCCTCGGCTGTGTGGACAAGTCAGTATGTATGCCCTATTTTGCCACGGATGAGACACATGGGTGTGTCTGAGGCCGTGTGAGGCAGACGGCCTACCCACACGGGCGTGTGACTTCTGTAACATTGAAAAATGTTTGAATTTCAGAAAATTCCGCATGTGTTTGGTTTAGTCCTGACCCCTTTCTAATGCATGTTTAAGGTCTCGTAGACCTCATTAAGGGACTATATGCTTGTATTTTGCTATGATATGACGATGATATACTTTTTAATGTGTGAAATGTTTGTAGAAGTTTTCGATTTGTCCAGTAATGCCTCTTAACCCTAGTCCGACGATGGTTACGGGTTAGGGGTGTTACACCTATACATGCCATATAACCAAGAACAGAAGTTCAAAAGTACCAAAACATTTGCTGGATAGTGTGATGAGATCTCCGACAACTCCCAGTCCGAGCAAGCATCAAAATCACTATAAAACACGAAAAAGTAAACAGAGTAAGCTATTAACCTTGGTAAGTTCGTACAGCAATAAACTCAACTTACCATATGAACGCAATTTAAGTAATCAAACATATCATAATATAACTCATATTGATTCACAAACCTATCACATATTCATTCACAAGGTTAGATATGAAATTCACAAGTTTCCTAGACTCAAAGCTTATATGATTCACATACATACCTGCTATGATACGTATCAATCACTTATTCTTTCATACCATCAATATACTCGTTGAACCATTTGAAATAATATCAGATACTCAGGAATCTCATACCCTAAGTTCCAATACATGGTTGAAACCATCTCAATCTCATATCTCATATTTAAATTCTCATCTCGAGCTATCACCGAGTTTGCTCATACAAACTGACGGTCAAGACGTAGCTACACGGTGCTGCTCACACAAGTTGACAAGTAACCACAACACATGTCGAAAACTCAGCCACCGGGAGAACGTACGGACTAGCACCCAAAACACAATAACCCTAATGACATGTCATTTGTATCCTATCTATTCCTAAGGTTCAACAGGGATTTCACACGTCGCCAAATCTTCATAGAACATTTCCGTAAAGTCGTATTCATAAATAATACAATTATAAAGCATTTAAAGCACAATTACATTAATGCTTATTAACATACGAACTTACCTCAATCACAAAAAATGACGTAATAGGATCGACTAGTCCAAAACTTTATCTTTCACTCGATCTAGTTCCGTACGAGGCTTAACTTGATCTAAATAATCAAATTCAATCCATTTAGTATTCATTCTATTCAATTTAGCCCAAAATACAATTTTTTTGCAAATTTACACTTTACCCCTAACATTTTAACTTCTTTACAATTTAGTCCTTAGCTCATAAAAATACAAATTCATGTAATTTAACCCACAACCATGCTAGCAAAATTATATATATACACATAGCAGCCCATATTTTTCATTATTTCACACATTTACCACATAATTTTCACATTTCTCAACTTAATCCCTAATTTACAATTTCATTCAAAATCACTTAACAAATGTTGTTTATCTAACAACAACCATATATTTTCTACCATTAAACTTCAAAATACATACAAATTCATCAATGGTAAAACCCTAGACTTTTAACAGTTTCACAAATTAGTCCCTGGGCTAGCTAGATTAAGCTACAACGACTTCAAAAACATAGAAATCATTAAAAACAAATCAAAATTCACTCGCCGATTGAGCTTGCAAGCTTGGCCGAACCTAGCATGCATTGTAACGCCCCGAATTTGGGCCTAGAAGAATTAGGCCTATTGGGCTTTGGGTCTTATAAAATTTTTAAGTGAGCAAGAAAATGACGAATGACATGATGGCTTTAAGGGTTTAATGAATTTGGAGTGTCTAGGTGTGTTGGAGAAGTTTCGGGTTCGAGTTTTGTGGTGGAGGATTTTTAATTTAATTAATTACAGAATCAAGATTGTGGGTAGTGGGATTTTAAATAAAAATAAGTGAAATATGGCACAAAGAAGCCTGTGGTGAAGTGGCTAAGTGACGCCACTAGGGTGTAGGGAGGTGGCGACATATGCATGCGGGGAGGTCTGAGGTTCGAGTGCTAGCTTAGTTTTATTTTGGAGTTTAATTTTAGGCTTCTAGAAGGCTGGAAGTGGTGTGTAGAGGGACTCTAAGGAGAAGTGATTAGTGGAGAGAATTTAGGAGAAGGATAAGGAAGATATCATGGAGAAAAATTAGGATATGAGCAGTGGATGAAGTGGTGCCGAATTCGACTTTAGGGGTGGCTAAGTCTCGGCTATAGGCTATATAAATGTGTGTGTGCTGAATCTGGGGTCTTAGGTAATGCCAAATTTTCCATTCTTTTTCTTTTCCTTGCCGAAACCTTATTTTTTCCACAACCGAAAATACCTTGCCTGGTTGCTAATTCTTCACTCTTCTCCTACCTTCTAAACCTTTATTCTTGCTTCTGAGCCGACTCTTCTCTTCTTCCTTGGAAAACCGAATAGCCTCTATTCTCCCTCAAGGTTCTTCTTTGATTTTTACGATTTCATCTTCCTCCTTTTACCTTGCATTTAAATGCCGAATATCCCTTTGCACCACTCAGATTTTTAGGCCGAATACACCTTGACCGAATCTTCTCCGTGCTTTTTCTTCAGCTTTGGCCGATTGATTCTTGGGATTTAGCATCAATCTCTTCCCTCCAAGGTCATTACCATTTCACTCTTGTTGCGTCTCGGGTTTTGGGGTAAGTGTTCTTACTTCGGTTTAAGGGTTGGTCAAATGGTCAAATATGTTGTGAGGGTGACTTGTGTTGGATGCAAGTCATCTATTACTTAGGCTCTAATGATTAAGTTGGTACAGATCTAGGGTCTAATCGCAGTTGGTGTTAATGAAAGGAGATATGATACGAACTCGCCTACATAGGATGTAACTCACGATGCCCTCAAGCTGCCCATTGGACCAATAACGCGTGCACGTGCTAAACAACTTGCAAATACCATTTTAGCTTTGGTGGAACAAGCTTGGAAAGATGATCGAAAAGAGTTCAAGATTGAACCAAAAATTTACAACTTGATGGGAGCCGAATCTTCCTTAGCTTGATAGTTTGGCTATTAGCTAATTACATACTTTAATATGCATTATTAATTAATTTACTACAGCATAATTAGTTGATTTAGTTTGTCTTAAACATCATTTAATTTGCCTTAGTTAATACATAAATTAATAATGTCCAAGACTTAGCCGAATTTTAATATGTCTTAAATAGTTTTTATTTAAGTTGTTTAAATGTTAATTAACATGTCTAGATTATGGTTTTAAATGTGTTCAGCAGAATTTGGCTTAAAATTTATTGGGTTTTTATTGTTTTGTAGGTTAGCCGAATTTGGGAGATACATTGGGCAGATTCATGCATGTAGATTCATGCATGGGAAGGTTCATGAATGAACCTTATCAATGCATGAATGATGGATATTTTTGCTTCCCCAAGGTGACTATTCGGCCAAGAGAGACGAGTACATTAAAGACATCATGTTTGGCCGATTACCTTCCCAAAGAGCATCTATGCGTTCACACTTGCTGTTCACACAAGGGGGGACTATTCGGTTGGCTTTGTTCACACCCAAGTGGCATTTCAAGCTTAATTTTCACACCTAAATAGCTGTCCAATGTCCTCAATTATTGGTCCTACTTATTCATCAATAGTTGCCAATTCAATGAGCCATTTAAAGCTTTGGCCGAACCTAGACGTGGCTGGTGGACTTCCCATGCATTCACCTTCTTAAAGATTCATTTGCTTAAGCTTTAAGGAGTCTTCATTAAGCCGAATTTTGATGGACACTTTAAGGATTAAATTATGGAAAATTCTAGCTATTTCTAGAATGATTTTTTACTTAGCCATTAAGCCTTGTTTATGGCCATTCGGCTACTATCTCTCTAGGCTATAAATATTTGTTTCTTTTGTTTGAGAGGGGACTTTTTGATGATTATTGAATTTTCATATAGTGAGTTATTCACTCTCTTAATTCTTCAAGGTTCAATTGACTTATCTAGCTACTAGTGGCATCAATCGACTTTATTTCCAAACTTGTAACACCCCAAACCCGGTCAATACACCACGACCGAATCTGGCATGTTACGGGGAAAATCGCGTTTGAAGGGTTAGGATCGGGGTGCATTGATTATGTTGCTATGAAATGATGTGTGTTAGCATGTTGTTTTATCGGGAGTGGGATTTATGCACTGAGTCTTGCGACTCACCCTCTCCTTTGACATTTCAGGTGACACTTAGACGCGGACATGGAGCCGGGATGGACTCGAGGTGCTCATGCCATGCTTTAATAAAGATTTGCTCAGACTTTACAAAATTGGGTACTTTAGCTTATTTATTACTATTTGGTTTTATTTTGGGTTGTAAATGGCCTTTAAATTAGGTTTTACTATGTTTATGCTTAAAGTAGCTTTCTAATATGCTTTAACAAATTAATTGAGTTAAAATTACTAAAAACTTGGAAGGTCAACGGTTTCAAAACTATAACGCAATGTGTTTTAAACTTTACCATTGGGTATCACTCTAAAACATTAAAATATGACAAAGCAATCATGCCAAGATTTCAAAAGTATAAAATATGACAAGGAGTTTTTCATCGAATCTTTAACTGTAAACCTAACCCTTCAAACGCGATTTTCCCCGTAACATGCCGTTTCTGGTCGTGGTGAATTGACCGGGTTTGGGGTGTTACAATTTTGCATCGAGCCAAGTTCAAAGGTTTTACTGTGGGCTGAGGCCCAAAATGCTTTCAAAAGTCTGCTTTTAAGTGTTTTATTTGAAATAAATGGTTTGAAGGGCATGACATCGAGTCTCCTACACTCACCCGCCTGTAAGTACCCCTTACTATTGCTTGTGATTTATTGATGTGATTGGATGATTGCAATAGTGGATTTCTTTAGAAATTGAAATCCGATAGGATTCTCAGTGAACTCACGAAAACAAAGCTTCTTTACTATTCATAAGACTTTGCTTTAAAACAGTGGAATAGATATCGATGCATAAAACTCCTAAATCGATACGTAGAGAATTTAGTCATGAGCGCTAGAGGTGGACGTGGTCGTGGGCGAGGTCGTGGTAGGATGACGGTTTCAACCCGTAGGGTCCGTCGTGGGTCGAAAAAATGAGATACGTCATCGCCACCACCGGAGGTGGTGAGTTTCAAGATCGACCGATGACGCAGCGTCACAGAGCGTCGCGCGAGTGTTGGAAAGGGTAGCCGGTGTAGGTGGTGGTGCGGGAGTTAGGAAATCGCTCTCGAGCGACTCCGCAAACGGGGGCGAATTCTTCCGAGGTGTTTCGTGTTGGCTGGAGGCAACGGAGCGGATCATGGATGATCCGGACTTGATCGCCGAGGAGAAGTCAAAGGGCATAGTATCGCTTCTTCGGGATGAGTCATACCAGTGGTGGCTCACGGTTCGGGACGATGTGGCAGCAGAGAGGATCCGACATGGGATTATTTCAGTGGTCGCATTTCGAGAAAAAGTACATTGGAGCTAGCTACATCGACGCCAAGCAATAAAAGCATTTTTGAGGCTAGTCCAAGGGAGTAAGTCTGCTTTCCGAGTATGAGGTCGAGTTCTTGAAGCCGAGCCGGATGCTAGGGTATTGTGGCTACCGAACACGAGAGGTGTGTTCGTTTCGAGGATGGTCCGAGAGACGAGTTGAGGTCGCTGATTGCTCCTCGCCAGGAGCGTGAGTTTGCTGTGTCTGGTTGAGAAGGCTAAGGTAGCCGAGGGTGTTAAGGAGTCCGTGAGGCGGGGCATGGACAGAACAGGCATAAGAGGAGCTTTGGGTCTTCGATCGTCGGGTAATCCTCGAGAAAGGGCTAGACAGAGTGGGCTGAATCGGCCTGTAGGGTTGTTGCCGCTAGTCGTGGGGACCGCCGCGGTGTAACCATTGTGGGAGATATCATTGGGGAGGCTGCTGGACCGGTGGAAAAGGTTGTTTTGAGTGTGGTTCTCGGATCATCGCGTGAGGGACCGTCCGCGTAAGTTGGCCAGATTCGATCGAGAGAGTTAGGGCCGCACTCGGTTCAGAATAATGTACCGCCACCGCAGAGGCCGTGGTAATGGCGTATAGTAATGGATCCGCAGTCGGGCCGTGGAGCACCGGCGAGGTGCGGGTAGTTCGACGCCGCATACCTGGGTTAGTGTATGCAAAGAAGGCGCCGAGAGGAGGGCGACGCACCGGACGTCATAACCGTGACGTTCTTGATCTTTGGTTCTCCTTTTACTGCTTTGATTGATGTGGGTTCGACGCATTCTAACATGGCGATAGAGTATAGTAGAGACCATGGACTTAGACTCTCGAGATATCTTCTAGGCGGATGACCGTAATTAGCCCTTTAGGTCACTCGTGGTAGTAGATAAGTCGTTTAGAGATGTACCCTAGAACTCCAAGGGGTAGTGTTTGTCGCTTGATCCGATGGAACCGCCATTTGGGGAGTTCGATTTGATTCTTAGGATGGACTGGTTGGTTAAGTACCAGCGAAGTTGGATTGCGCGCACTAAGCGCATGGTTCTAAAGACGATCGAGGGTGATGAAGTGGCTATGATAGGTAATAGGAGAGATTGCTTATCTAATGTGGTATCTCGCTCTAAAGCGCAGAGAAGATGGTGAGAAAGGGTCGTGAAGCGTATGTGGTTCATGTGTATGCCTTGGAGGCTAAAGAGTTTGTCAGAGAAAAAGTCCGAACAGCTAAGGAATTTGCTGATGTGTTTCGTAAGAATTTCCGGTTTGCCGGATCGTGAGGTAGAGTTTGGGATAGATCTGTTGCCTTGAATCTGCGCCGGTGTCTATTGCTCCGTATAGGATGGCGCCAAAGGAATTGGTGGAGCTTAAGGCTCGAGATCCAAGAGTTGTTGGACCGAGGTTTTATTAGGCCAAGTGTTTCATCGTGGTGCGCCAGTACTCTTTGTTAAGAAGAAAGATGGTACAATGCGGATGTGCATAGATTACCGCCACCGAATAAATCGACGATCAAAAACAAGTATCCGCTGCCACGGATAGATGACTTGTTTGATCACCAAGGGTGCAAATGGTATTTTCTAAGATTGACCGAGGTCCGGGTATCACCGCTTAAAGGTGAAAGAAGCGGATATTCACAAGACAAATGCTTTCGGACTCGGTATGGGCACTACGAATTTACGTAATGCCGTCGGGTTGACTAACGCTACGGCAAAAAGATTCATGGATATGATGAATAGGGTGTTTCAAAGAAAGATCCGGACCAGATTCGTGGTAGTTTTTATTGACGACATCCCGGTGTATTCAAGAACGTAAGAAGAGCATGATGCGCATTTGCGTGTGGTACTCGCAGATTTTGAGGAGAAGCGACTTTACGCTAAGTTCGATAAGTGCGAGTTCGGCTTAGAGAAGTGACTTTCTTGGGACATGTAGTGTCACCGAGGGATTAGAGTGGATCCTCGGAAAATTGAGGCGCTTTTGGATTGGAAACCGCCTAAGTCGATGGTCGAGATTCGAGTTTTCTGGTTTGGCGAGATACTACCGAAGGTTTGTAGAGGGTTTCTCGTTGATTGCAGCACCAATGACCAAGTTGTTAAGGAAAGAGGTTCCGTTTGTTTGGGTGAGAAACAAAGCAGAGAGTTTCGACAAGCTTAAGAAGATTCTAACGAAGCTCCGGTTTTGATTCAACTCGAGGTCGGTAAGGAATTCACGGTCCATCGCGATGCATCACATACGGGGTTGGGTTGTGTGCCGATGCAGAAGGTAAGGTTGTGGCTTACGATCTCGGCAAATGAGGCCACATGAGGTCAACTATCCGACGCACGATCCGGAGTTAGCGGTCAGTAGTCTTTGCGTTGAAGATTTGGAGGCACTACTTGTACGGAGAGAGATCAATAGTCTACACCGATCATAAGAGTCCAAGTACCTCTTGACTCGTAAGGATTTGAATTTGAGGCGGCGTAGATGGGTTGAGTGGCCGAAAGACTACGATCGCTCGATTGAGTATCATCCGGCAAGGCTAACGTAGTGGCGAGCGCGTTGAGCCGCAAGGTTGTTTCGAACTTAAGAGCGATGTTTGCCCATTTGAGTTTGTATGACGACGGGAGTATTCTCGCAGAGTTGCGATTAAGCCTACTTGGGTTGGAGCAGATCGAGAGAAACAGTTAGAGGATGAGGTTCTCGAGTGCGCAGAGGTTGCAGTGCAGGATGGTGGTTTGGAGGGTTATAGTTTGTCTAGTGATGGGGTGCTTTGTGTTTTCAAGGTAAAGCTTGTATGCCCAAGGATGTTGAGTCGAGGCAGAGGATTCTTCAGACGCACATAGCAGCTCTTATGCTATGCATCCCGGAGGTAGTAAGATGTATAGGGATCTCGAGAGCGCTTTTGGTGGCACAGTCGAAGAAAGAAGTGACAGAGTGTGTTGGGAAGTGTCCGACATGTCAACGTGTCAAGGCTGAACATCGCTTGCCGTCGTGGTTGCTTCACTGTGAAGATTCCTCGATGGAAGTGGGAAAGGATAACCATGGATTTCGTCGGTGGGTTACCGCTACGCCAAGCAAGAAGGATTCAGTTTGGGTAATTGTGGATCGATCGACTAAATCAGCTCATTTCATTCCGGTGAGAGTTGACTACTCACTTCGAGGTTGGCGGTCGTATGTTTCGAGATAGTGAGGTTGCACGGTGTGCCATGATCGATCATCTCGGATAGGATCCCGATTTACGTCAAGGTTCCGAAAGCGTTGCATCGAAGCTCGGAGTGCGGTTGGATTTCAAAGACGGCTTTTCACCCGCAAATCGGCGACACAATCGGAAAGGGTTATTCGGATCTTGGAGGATATGCCGAGGGGTTGTGTTCGGATTTTAGAGGTAGTTGGGAGGAGTTTCTACCATTAGTCGAGTTTGCCTACAACAACGCTACTGCCGAGCATCAAGATGGCACCATATGAGGCGTTGTATGGTAGGAAGTGTCGATCACCTACGTGTTGGACGGAGTTAGGTGAACGCCGCTTGTTAGGACCCGAGTTGGTTGGTCGAGACCGAAAACAAGGTTAAGTTGATTCAGTGCTCGGTTGAAGGAAGCTTGGACCGGCAGAAGTCTTATGCCGATCTTAAGCGGAGAGGCATAGAGTTTTCTGTGGGGATCAAGTTTTTCCAAGGTCTCGCCATGGAAGAAGGTTTTGAGGTTTGGAAAGAAAGGCAAGCTAAGTCCGAGGTTTATTGGGCGTATAAGGTATTGAGACGAGTGGGACCAGTGGCGTATCGGCTTGAGTTGCCGCAGAGCTAAGTCGATCCACGGCGTTTTCCATGTTTCGATGCTTCGCGTTATCGTTCGAGATCCGTCACATGTGGTAGCAATGGAGGAGATCGAGGTAAACCAGATTTGACCACGGAGGAAGAACCTGCGCGATTCTAGATTGGGAGGTGAAGGTTCTGCGTAAGAAGTCATGCCTTTGGTTAAGGTACTTTGGCGGAATCATGGCGTAGAAGAAGCTACGTGGGAACCCGAGGATATGATGAGACAAAGAATACCCTCAACTTTTTCTCGACTGTAATTTCGAGGTCGAAATTATTTTAAGGGGGTAGAACCTGTAATATCCCTGGTTAGGGGCTATTTTTGTTATGGCATAATTTGCATGTTAGGAGCTTGCTATGTTGCTTGTTTTGGTGTCTTAGGGGCTTACTTGTAGGCTAGGGGTATGCCTAAGTAGGTGGGAAAATTTTAGTTTTTGAGCTTTAGGTGTGAGGAGTCAAGGAGCTGGGGTTTAAGGGTTTTATTTGGTGTTTTGTTGCACAAAAGAGGAGCTAGCATAGTGGCAAGGCATGCGTCACTTGGGGCTTGAGTGTGGCGTCATCTACAGGGGAGAGGTCCCGTGTTCAAGCTGCGAAAATCCCCATTTTGGCTTCCATTTTGACGGCATGGAGGAGGAGGAGTTGTTGGTAGTTCAAACTCTACCATGGACTTTGTCAACTTATTCAAAGGAGGGTGGAGAGTGAATTTAGGAGAAGACTAGTTCAAACTAGTTTGAATTGGGTGGTTGTGAGTGATTGGAGGTAGTAGTAATGAATATTGGGGTGTCCGGGGAGTGAGTGGCCGTTTTGGTAGGGAGTAGGAGAGGTTTGCGAAATTCTTTTTGGGCATTTTGGTGTTTTCGGTCAACATCTTGGCAAGCCAAATTCTCCTTTTGTCATACCAAAGCCGAAATTCTAAAAGAGTTTTCTTTCATTTTTCTCTGTGGAAACCGAAAGTTCACCACCTAGTCGCCAAATGTGCTTTGATTCCTTGACTTTGTGTGAGTAGCCGAATGTTCTCTTCTCTCCCACTTTCTTTTCATTTGTGTTGAGCCGAAACTATTACCCTTTCTCCTCATAATTTCTTTCTTCCATTAAAAGCATTGGTAGCTGAAATTATATTCTCCAAAACACCTTATCAAAACCGAAAGTACCTTCATCCCATCCACCTCTCTTCTTCCCAATTACCCTTTGTCGAAACTTCTTTCTCATTTCACATTCTCTTTTCTTTTTCCATTCAAAGCCGATAATAGGAGTGTTAAACATCTAGCCGAATCCCACCCTTGTGCTGCCGAAATTTCCTCCTTTCATTTGTTCTCATTTTAGCCGAATATCAACCCCTCCCTTTCTCATCTTTTTCTTGCGCTTTCTTTCTTGGCTTAGGCCGAATCTCCCCTCTCTCCTAGTAGCTCTCTCTTGGCCGAATATCAGTGAAGGGTTGATCTTGGTTGGTTGTTCAATCATTGAACAAGGTAAGTGGGTGGCCGAATGGCCATTTTCCCCTCTCTTGTCTCTATTGATTGTGGGTTGGTTAATAGCCGATTTTGGGCATGTGTTGAAGGGGGTTGATCTTTTGTGTTGAACCGCTTTCTGCTAGGGCCTTGGATTGTGGTGGTGATCGTGTGAAGCGATCAATTGAAGCCTTGATCATGAGTGACCGATTGGTAAGCAAGGGTAAGTGATTGGTATTATTTTATTAGTTCAATCTTTTGGTTTCGATTAAGTCAAGGGTGACAAGGGATTAATCGTTTCTTTTTAATAGGGTGTGCTGATTGTTAAAAGAGGAACCATTGTTGGTTCGGGTTTGGTAGGAAACCAAACGTTTGCAAGGTAAGGGTTAATCGATATACCCTTTGGTTTATATGGTTATGGCCGAATGGTTTAAGTGATTAACCCATGGTTGGTCGATTGTTTTTAGGAGCAAAAGGATCGAGGGTCTTAGACCGGTTCTTAGGATTAAAACCTTCGCTATTTCAGGTGTGTAAACTAACACACTTCTGTTTAGTAATATGATTAATAACCTAATTACTTATTAAAGTGAAACAATATGATTGATGGATTTGGTACCCGATGGGGTATAAGCACGGACCCGTCCATTTCATTACGAGATCTGTAGTGATATATGTGATAACATGTTTTATGATGTAAATACCATGAGATGTCATTTGAGCATGTTAGCATGATTGCATGTTTTATATCATTTGCATTAGTATGACATGTGTGGGTGATATGAGAGGAGGGGAATATGATATCCGTGTCTTTGGGACACTTTGTGTCTTTGGGACACCAGAGGTTTGGCACCTCCAAAGTGGTTTGGTACCACGCTTGATTTTATGACTTCGGTCACCAAAGATTTGGTATCACATTTGTGTCTTTGGGACACCGCAGAGGTTTGGCACCTCATAGCGCCTCGTCCCAGTGGCTTAGCACCACAAAGGGTTGGCCCCACGATTGATTATACGATTGACGCCGGTGATTTGGTATCACACGATGGGTTGGCCCCATCATCGGATTTGTGATCGCGGTCACGGTGATTTGATATCACACTGTGTCTTTGGGACACCGGAGGTTTGGCACCTCATTGCGACTCGTCCACGTGTTAACACCACCGTGGGTTGGCCCCACTTATGAGATACGGGATTGTCGCTAGTGATTTGGTATCACGCGATGGGTTGGCCCCATCATTGGATTATTCGTGACTTTGGGTCACCGGTGGTTTGGCACCACACTTATGGATATCGTGACTTTGGGTCACCAGTGGTTTTAGCACCACCAAAGGTGGTTTGGTACCACACGGGGTAGAAAGGTGATATGGATGGTTAGGATCGGGTGCATTGATTATGTTGCTATGAAATGATGTGTGTTAGCATGTTGTTTTATCGGGAGTGGATTTATGCACCGAGTCTTGCGACTCACCCTCTCCTTTGACATTTCAGTGACACTTAGACGCGGACATGGAGCCGGGATGGACTCGAGGTGCTCATGCCATGCTTTAATAAAGATTTGCTCGGACTTTACAAAATTGGGTACTTTAGCTTATTTATTACTATTTGGTTTTATTTTGGGTTGTAAATGGCCTTTAAATTAGGTTTTACTATGTTTATGCTTAAAGTAGCTTTCTAATATGCTTTAACAAATTAATTGAGTTAAAATTGCTAAAAACTTGGAAGGTCAACGGTTTCAAAACTATAACGCAATGTGTTTTAAACTTTACCATCGGGTATCACTCTAAAACATTAAAATATGACAAAGCAATCATGCCAAGATTTCGAAAAGTATAAAATATGACAAGGAGTTTTTCATCGAATCTTTAACCAGAAACCTAACCCTTCAAAAGCGATTTTCCCCGTAACATGCCAGATTCGGTCGTGGTGAATTGACCGGGTTTGGGGTGTTACAGAACTTATCATCCATTCCCGGGTGTGGCGTTCAACCCTTACGCCGAAGGTTCCTAATTTGCTAAGTAGAGGGTCTCGGTTCTATCCTTCTATTCCATCTTCCACTTGAAACATATAAGATTCGAGTCTTTAATTTTTATTAAAGGTTCTTTCTTGTTTCAATCCATTACTCAACTTATCCACCAACCATTTCCTTACCAAACCGATTCTACTATCTTGAATTATCGAACTTACAATCTTATCCAAATTGAACGAGAGCGTCTTAATTTACGATCGGGCAACATCTACGACTCGTTACCAATTCCGAGGCGATTCGTATCAGTTGGAATCAGAGCTAGTTAAATTAGGCACGTTTTTGTGATATTTTCGACTTTCCAAGTAAGTATATATAAAAAAGTTATTCGAAAAAAAAAGAGAAAAAAAAGAGTTTAAAAAAAAAAGTTATAAAAAAATTATTATTACGAAATAAAAAAAAAATTACGAGTAAAAAAAAAAGAGAAGAAAAGTGAATGCAATTATAAGTTCTGTGTTTACTTTCCAATCCCGATCTTCATATTCATCTTCCGTCTTCTAAATTTCTTATAATCTATCGCCACATACCCAAAATTTTTCTTTCTTTCAGCCTACCCTACACCCGATACAATTTTATCCCTTGTAACCCCCTTGAAGTCGACCCACGAGTGGCAAATAAGTCTAAGGCATCTTTTAGAATTTTGAGAGTTGGAGTCGAGAGGTAAAAGGCAAGAGAGACTCATTAACGAAAAAGCCGAATTTGAGTGTAAACACGAGTGCGAGTGTTCAACAATTACTTCCTTTGCGAGTGGCCTAGTGAGGTTTGTGGTGAGGTTTTCTTTAATCTATTCAATATGTCTAGAAGTCCGGAGTGAAGAGGAAAAAGTGGAGAAGCATCCGATGCCGCTGGTGGAGGAGGAGGAGACCAACTTCCTCGAAGGAATGTGCCCAGAGGTGGAGTTCCCGACTTACAAGTGCAAGCAATAATTCGAGAAATCACCCGATTGCTCCAACCTCAGTTAGACTCCATCAATAAGCGCTTGGAAAAAAGGGATGAATGAAATCAGCGGGCAAATACCCCTCTAAACCCGAGAAGGGATCAAGAGCGGCCTTGGCAACATGATAATGATCTGTATGAGCCAAGTGACGTAGAGAGTGACCAAGCATCACGACAAAGCCCAAGGGGAAGAGGCCAACAAGCACGAGGATGTCGGGACCATGAAGGACCCAATGATGATTTGAAAAACATAAAAATGGCAATTCCAGCCTTCCAAGGGCAATCTGATCCGGGAGCATATCTAGAATGGGAAAAGAAGGTGGAGTTAGTGTTTTAATGTCATAACTATTCGGAAAGCAAAAAGGTAAAACTTGCTGCAATCGAATTATCTGATTATGCCATCATTTGGTGAGATCAATTAATGACAAGCCGATGACGCAACGGAGAACGTCCCATATCCACGTGGGTTGAAATGAAAGCACTCATGTGGAAGAGATTCATTCCCACTTATTATCACCGCGAGTTGTATCAAAAGTTGCAAAGTCTAAAATAAGGCCAACGTAGCGTGGAGGACTATTATAAAGAGATGGAAGTGGCCATGATCCGAGCCAATGTGGAGGAAGATCGAGAAGCCACTATGGCACGTTTTGTCGTCAGACTCAACCGTGACATCGTAAATATTGTGGAATTGCATCATTATGTCGAGGTCATTGACATGGCCCATATGGCCATAAAGGTTGAGAAGCAACTCAAACGCAAAGGTACGTCTCGTATAATCCCTAATACTTCATCATCTTCTAAATGGGGACAAGGGGCATTCAAGCGAGACATGCCGAGCCATCCCAAAGAGACAAGTGGTGCACCCAAGTTCAATAAAACAAGTGGCGAGTCAAGTAAAGGCAAGGCGGTGGCCGTTCCAAATCGGTCCCGTGACATCAAATGTTTCAAATGTTTGGGATGAGGTCACATTGCAAGTCAATGCCCAAACTGGAATACGATGTTTATCCGAGATGATGGCGAGATTGAATCCAAAAATGAGATCGAGGATGATGCCAATGAAACTTCTAATGATGAGGATGAGATAGAAGAGGCCGAAAATGGTGAAATTCTTGTTGTGAAAAGAAGTCTGAGTTTACAAGGCGTCGAGAATGAAGAACAACGCGAAAACATCTTCCATACACGTTGTCAAGTTCAAGGGAAGGTTTGTTGCATCATTATCGACGGAGGAAGCTGGACTAATGTGGCTAGTACCATGATGGTTGAAAAACTTGACTTGACTACCACCAAACATCCTCATCCGTATAAGTTGCAATGGCTTAACGACGGGGGAGAGCTAAAGGTCACAAAGCAAGTGTTGGTGTCCTTTGCAATCGGAAAGTACCAAGATGAAGTTCTGTGCGATGTGGTACCGATGCACGCGGGGCATCTTCTTCTTGGACGACCTTGGCAATTTGACAAGCGAGCAATTCACGACAGATACTCTAATAGGTACACTTTCAAGCATTTGGGCCGAAACGTGACGTTAGCACCGCTAACTCCCAAACAAGTGTACGAGGATCAATTGAAATTGAAAATATCTATTGAAAAATCACAAGAGAGTGAGTGGAAAAATGAAAAAGAAAAAGAAAAGAATTTAGAAAAAAAGAAAGGAAAAAAATGAGTGATAAAAAAAGAGAGTTTGAACAAAAAGAAAAAGAAAAAGAAACAAAAGATGAGAGTGAAAAAAGAAATTTTTACATAAAAGAGAGGGATGTACGAAAGTCAATGTTGTTGAAACAACCCCTGTTGGTACTTCGGTACAAAGAAAGTTTGCTTGGAACTAACAATTTTGATGACAAGTTGCCTTCTTCTATTTTGACTTTGTTGCAGGAGTTTCGAGACATATTCCCGGAAGAGATTCCTAGTGGACTGCCTCTCATTCATGGAATCGAGCATCAGATAGACTTTGTGTCGGGAGCCACGATTCCAAATTAACCCGCCTATCGAGGCAATCCCGAGGAAACAAAGGAACTTCAAAGACAAGTGAACGAACTTCTTGAAAAAGGCTATGTGCGAGAAAGTTTTAATCCTTGTGCAGTGCCAGTTTTGCTAGTTCCTAAGAAAGATGGAATGTGGAGAATATGTGTAGATTGTCGCGCCATCAACAAGATCACGATCAAGTATCGACACCCTATTCCGCGGTTGGATGACATGCTCGATGAATTGAGTGGGGCGTGCCTATTCTCGAAAATTAATCTTAAGAGTGGGTATCATCAAATACGTATGCGCGAGGGTGACGAGTGGAAGACTACTTTCAAGATGAAGCAAGGGCTCTATGAATGGCTCGTTATGCCATTCGGGCTAACCAATGCCCCAAGCACATTCATGCGACTCATGAACCACGTGTTGCGAGCATTCACCGACAGATTTTGTGTCGTATATTTTGACGACATACTCGTCTATAGCAAAACTTTAAAAGAGCATGTGAAAAATTTAAAATCTATTCTTGAAGTTATACGAAAAGAGACCTTGTATGCCAATTTAAAGAAATGCGATTTTTGTACTAACAAAATTGTGTTTTTAGGTTTTGTTGTCAGCTCGGAGGGCCTTGAAGTCGATCAAGAGAAGGTTAAAGCAATCCAAGAATGGCCCCGTCCAATGAACATTTCCCAAGTGCGCAGCTTTCACGGATTAGCTAGTTTCTATCGACGATTTGTGCCGAATTTCAGTACGTTAGCCGCACCATTAACCGGGGTAATCCGTAAGAACTCTAACTTTGTTTGGGGAGAAGAACAAGAGAAAGCATTTTTGAAACTTAAAGACTGTTTGACTCATGCTCCGTTATTAGCTTTACCTAACTTTGACAAAACCTTCGAGTTAGAGTGTGATTCTTCAGGTTTAGGTATTGGAGCTGTACTCATGCAAGATGGACGCCCTATTGCATATTTCAGCGAGAAACTCAACGGTGCCGTCCTAAACTACCCGACGTATGAAAAAGAGTTATATGCCCTCATTCGAGCCTTGGAAACTTGGCAGCACTATCTACTTCCCAAAGAGTTCGTGATCCATACCAACCACGAGTCTTTGAAATATCTAAAGGGGCTGCATAAGCTCAACAAGCGCCATGCTAAATGGGTAGAATTTCTCGAGTCATTTCCTTATGTCATTAAGTATAAAAAAGGTAAAGAAAATATAGTGGCTGATGCACTATCTCGAAGGTATGCTTTGTTAAATGTGTTGGATTCCAAGTTGATGGGGTTTGTATTTCTTAAAGATCTGTATGCCAGCGATGCTGATTTTGGCAAAATTTTCAGGTTGTGTGAAAAGGGAGCCTACGAGAAGTATTACCATCATGATGGGTACTTATTTCGAGAAGGGAAACTTTGCATTTAGCAAGGGTCAGTACGAGAGGCCTTGATAGACGAGGCTTATAGTGGCAGATTGATGGGACATTTCGGAGTTGCTAAGACCGTGGCTACACTCCAAGAACATTTCTTCTGGCCTAAGATACGACGCGACGTAGAAAGGTACTGTGGAAGATGCATTATGTGCTAAAAGGCTAAATCCTGAATCAAGCCCCACGGTTTGTATAAACCCTTACCCATTTCTGAAACTCCTTGGACTGATGTTTCTATGGATTTTGTACTCGGTTTACCAAGAAGTAAAAATGGTCGAGATTCGATATTTGTGGTTGTGGATAGATTCTCTAAAATGGCTCATTTTATAGCTTGCCATAAAACTAATGATGCTGTGAATATTGCTAATCTTTTTTTTAAAGAAGTGGTCAGGTTGCATGGCATGCCTAAAACGATCGTGTCTGATTAGGATGCGAAATTCCTTAGTCATTTTTGGAGAACGTTATGGGGGCGATTGGGAACCAAGTTACTATTTTTCACAACTTGCCATCCGCAAACGGACGGCCAAACCAAAGTCGTCAATAGAGCCCTTTCTACATTGCTACGAGCAATCATTCGGAAGAACTTAAAAACATGGGAGGACTATTTACCACATGTGGAGTTTGCATATAACCGTTCTATTCATTCTGCTACTAAGTTTTCTCCATTTGAAATTGTTTATGGTTTTAATCCATTAACACCGCTTGATTTAATACCTCTGTCCTCTAATCAACTTGTGCATGTAGATGGAAAATGCAAAGCCGAATATATTAAGCAATTGCACCAAAAGTTTAGGGACAACATCGTAGCAAGAACTAAAGAATATGAGCAACAGGCCAACAAAGGTCGAAGGCACATTGTTTTTGAACCAAGGGACTGGGTTTGGGTTCATATGCGCAAAGAGAGGTTTCCCGCGCAAAGGCGATCCAAGCTCTTTCCGAGGGGAGATGGTCCATTTCAAGTCCTTGAACAAATAAATGATAACTCCTACAAATTGGACTTACCAGGTGAGTATAATGTTAGTGCGAGTTTTAATGTTTCTGATCTATCTCCTTTTGATGTAGGTGATGATTCGAGGACAAATCAACTTGAAGAGGGGGGGATGATACAAACTCGCCTACGGAGGATGTAACTCACGATGCCCTCAAGCTGCCCATTGGACCAATAACGCGTGCACGTGCTAAAAAACTTGCAAATACCATTTTAGCTTTGGTGGAACAAGCTTGGGAAGGCGATCAAAAAGAGTTCAAGATTGAACCGAAAATTTACAACTTGATGGGAGCCGAATCTTCCTTAGCTTGCTAGTTCGGCTATTAGCTAATTACATACTTTAATATGCATTATTAATTAATTTACTACAGCATAATTAGTTGATTTAGTTTGTCTTAAACAACATTTAATTTGCCTTAGTTAATACATAAATTAATAATGTCCAAGACTTAGCCGAATTTTAATATGCCTTAAATAGTTTTCTATTTAAGTTGTTTAAATGTTAATTAACATGTCTAGATTATGGTTTTAAATGTGTTCAGCCGAATTTGGCTTAAAATTTAATGGGTTTTTATTGATTTGTAGGTTAGCCAAATTTGGGAGATACATTGGGCAGATTCATGCATGTAGATTCATGCATGGGAAGGTTCATGAATGAACCTTATCAATGCATGAATGATGGATATTTTTGCTTCCTCAAGGTGACTATTCGGCCAAGAGAGACCAGCACATTAAATACATCATGTTTGGCCGATTACCTTCCCAAAGAGCATCTTTGCGTTCACACTTGCCGTTCACACAAGGGGGACTATTCGGTTGGCTTTGTTCACACCCAAGTGGCCATTCAAGCTTCATTTTCACACCTAAATGGTTTTCCAACGTCCTCCATTATTGCTCCTACTTATTCATCAATAGTTGCCAATTCAATGAGCCATTTAAAGCTTTGGCCGAACCTAGACGTGGCTGGTGGACTTCCCATGCATTCACCTTCTTAAAGATTCATTTGCTTAAGCTTTAAGGAGTCTTCATTCAGCCGAATTTTGATGGACACTTTAAGGATTAAATTATGGAAAATTCTAGCTATTTCTAGAATGATTTTTTACTTAGCCATTAAGCCTTGTTTATGGCCATTCGGCTACTAGCTCTCTAGGCTATAAATATTTTTTTGTTTTGTTTGAGAGGGGACTTTTTGATGATTATTGAATTTTCATATAGTGAGTTATTCACTCTCTTAATTCTTCAAGGTTCAATTGACTTATCTAGCTACTAGTGGCATCAATCGACTTTGTTTCCGAACTTATCATCCATTCCCGGGTGTGGCGTTCAACCCTTATGCCGAAGGTTCCTAATTTGCTAAATAGAGGGTCTCGGTTCTATCCTTCTATTCCATCTTCCACTTGAAACATATAAGATTCGGGTCTTTAATTTTTATTAAAGGTTCTTTCTTGTTTCAATCCATTACTCAACTTATCCACCAACCATTTCCTTACCAAACCGATTCTACTATCTTGAATTATGGAACTTACAATCTTATCCAAATTGAATGAGAGTGTCCTAATTTACGATCGGGCAACATCTACGACTCGTTACTAATTCCGAGGCGATTCGTATCAATTGGTATCAGAGCTAGTTAAATTAGGCACGTTTTTGCGATATTTTTGAGTTTCCAAGTAAGTATATATAAAAAAAGTTATTCGAAAAAAAAGAGAAAAAAAGAAGTTATAAAAAAATTACTATTACGAAATAAAAAAAGGATTTACGAGTAAAAAAAAAGAGAAGAAAAGTGAATGCAATTATAAGTTCTGTGTTTACTTTCCAATCCCGATCTTCATATTCATCTTCCGTCTTCTAAATTTCTTATAATCTATCGCCACATACCCAAAATTTTTCTTTCTTTCAGCCTACCCTACACCCGATACAATTTTATCCCTTGTAACCCCCTTGAAGCCGACCCAGGAGTGGCAAATAAGTTTAAGGCCATCTTTTAGAATTTCGAGAGTTGGATTCGAGAGGTAAAAGGCAAGAGAGACTCATTAACAAAAAAGCCGAATTTGAGTGTAAACACGAGTGCGAGTGTTCAACAATTACTTCCTTTGCGAGTGGCCTAGTGAGGTTTGTGGTGAGGTTTTCTTTAATCTATTCAATATGTCTAGAAGTCTGGAGTGAAGAGGAACAAGTGGAGGAGCATCCAATGCCGCTGGTGGAGGAGGAGGAGGCCAACTTCCTCGAAGGAATGTGCCCGGAGGTGGAGTTCCCGACTTACAAGTGCAAGCAATAATTCGAGAAATCACCTGATTGCTCCAACCTCAGTTAGACTCCATCAACGAGCGCTACTAGTGGCATCAGTTAGACTCCACTCTCTTAATTCTTCAAGGTTCAATTGACTTATCTAGCTACTAGTGGCGTCAATCGACTTTGTTTCCGAACTTATCATCCATTCCCTGGTGTGGCGTTCAACCCTTACGCCAAAGGTTCCTAATTTGCTAATTCGAGGGTCTCAGTTCTATCCTTCTATTCCATCATCCACTTGAAACATATAAGATTCAGGTCTTTAATTTTTATTAAAGGTTCTTTCTTGTGTCAATCCATTACTCAACTAATCCACCAACCATTTCCTTACCAAACTTATTCTACTATCTTGAATTATCGAACTTACAATCTTATCCAAATTGAACGAGAGCATCCTAATTTACGATCAGGCAACATCTACGACTCGTTACCAATTCCGAGGCGATTCGCATCAAGCTATTAAGGCTTGTCGTACACGGTAAGGCTACGGTGAGGCTTCGGTTTTTGATAAAGTTTGTATTTAGGTTATGATTAATTGTTAAGGAATATCGAATGTAGGTTCGTGACTAAGAGGAAATCACAACACGCGTTATTACCAGGTGTGTACAAACACTACACACACATGATATCGGCAATGCCGGAAAGCCAAAAAGTCGAAAGTGGCTAAATGGGCCTAGTGGGCCCTGAGGCTAAGTTTTGTGAAATTGATTGTTTTGGTTATATGAATTGAGTTAGTCATGCTTGTTACATGATCTGAATTTGATTTGGGCTTAATGGGCCACATGATAGAGATTTGGGCCTAATGGGCCATACAATTGTGATTTGGGCCTAATGGGCCATATGATTGAGAATGGGCTTTGTATAAGGATTCGGCTTAGTACTTGATAACTGCTAAACTTTCATAAAACTTAAAAACTTAATTGCAACCGTGGACAAGTCACAAGGTTGAAGTGTGGTAATGGGTATATGCATGTCTAGGATTGGATCTAGGGAGAGCTTGGTACTTAAGCGGTCTCAATGACCCACCTCCTCTTCTCTGGAGTCCTACCTAGTGCATAGTAACTGTTCACTTTGGCCAACGGGGATTTGTCAACGGACCCAGGTATGTACTAAATCCATAATACTTAAAGATGACCGAAATGCCCCTAAGGGCAAAAAAGACTAAAATACCCATATGTGTTAAACTTAGGATTTGTGGATGTTACATGTTGCATTCATATGATATACTGTCTAGGTTGCATATGGGTGGGAATTATGGAACGGAGGAAGTATATGAGGATCGCATGGTTGCTTGACGACTGTGGATCCACCGATGGCTTTTAAGTCCATTAGCAGCTTTGTTGCAACGTAGGTAGTACCGGAAAGGAGCTACCATTGATGTGTACTAGATGGGTGGGTTGATGTAGACATCTCGGCATGATGTGTATCCGGGGACGGAGATGATGTGTACCGGATGGATTATTTGGGGAGGGTTGCACAGCATTGCATGTATGATGTTGCTATTATTATGAAAAGGGCTTAGGCCCAATTGATTGCTTGTATGCTATTTGTTTGCTGAGGGTTGTACACACTGAGTTTCAAAACTCACCCCCACTTTTATTTTTCTCAGGAAATCTTCAGGAGACGGTTCGACGAATGGAGGACTCGAGAGGTGGCCACTAGCAAGACGTTTACGCTTTACTTGATTTTCTTTATAGTTTTAAGTAATTTGATCATTTTAAGTTGGATTGTAATAAGGCTTTCCCTCTGTTTAACTTTACATTGAATGTTTTACTTTATTTCTTTTAAGATTTATATCAAACCTTTCTGAAAACAAGTGTTTTATTCAAAATTAAGCTTCCGCTGGTAAAAAGTTTTATTTTTATATAATTGTTAACTTACAATCGAAAAGACAGATTTCCTAATACACTTTGATTTGGAAGACAACTATGAGCTGGGTTTTTAATCAAAATTCTCTAAGAAGGGTTTTCAATGAAAACAAGGTTTTTTGCAAAAACACTTCAATGTGATACGCCAAATTCGGGCTTAACTTCTAGGCCGGATTTGGGGTGTTACATTTAGTGGTATCAGAGGCTGATTGCAAAGCTCGGGCTGTGAAAATGGGCCTTAATATTGATTTTAATATTTTTAGAGTACTTTGGAAATTCTTGCTGGTGGCACACCGAGTCCTCGACGTCAAACCAAGTAAGTTCTCTTGATACTTGATTATTTTGATCTGTTATATTGTAGATAGCGGGCTACTCTTAGAATATACCCAGAGTAAAACTAAAGCCCGTAAGAACTTGAAACTGTAGAGGATTTACGAAAACAACCTCTTTACTTAATGCTATCATAAAACATTGGCTTAATTACTAAAAATAATTAAAATTTCATAAAATTCCTAATTCAGATAATACGAGAATCAACGATGAGCGCTAGAAGAAGTGCAAGGGGTCGCAGCAGAGGCCGTGGAAGTGTTAGGGCTGATGTGCTGATTCAGCTAGTTAGGGAGGTACTGGAGGAGGTTAAAAAAATTGGTGAAACACTTCGGGTTAGATGCGTGGACTGTAAGAAAAAAAAAGATCATAGTTTTCTAGGGCTGCAGTCTCGTTCTGTGAAGCATGTTAAGGTACGTCCAAACTTTTTGGCTTGCGAATATTGCAGAAGGCGTCATCCGGGTGAATGCTGGAGGAAGTCAGGAGCGTGTTTAAGATGCGGGTCTAAGGAGCATAAGGCTCGGGATTGTTCAATCACCATTAGGTCGGGTATGTTTTGTGTGGATGCGATATTTTTGGGTATAGAAACTGTAAGCGTGCAATGTTTATGTGTTATTAAATTAGAGTGCGCAGCGAAAGCGTAGTGGTGAGACTTGGGTAGTACGATTAATAGTTAGTTGGAAATTTTGAGGACAAAATTTCTTTAAGGGGGTAGAATTGTAACGCCCCAAATTTGGGCCTTGAGGAATTGGGCCTATTGGGCTTTGGGTCTTATAAAATTTTTAAGTGAGCAAGAAAATGACGAATGACATGATGGCTTTAAGGGTTTAATGAATTCAGAGTGTCTAGGTGTGTTGGAGAAGTTTTGGGTTTGAGTTTTGTGGTGGAGGATTTTTAATTTAATTAATTAAGGAATCAGGATTGTGGGTAGTGGGCTTTTAAATAAAAATAAGTGAAAAATGGCACAAAGAAGCCTGTGGTGAAGTGGCTAAGTTATGCCACTAGGGTGTAGGGAGGTGGCGACATATGCTTGCGGGGAGGTCTGAGGTTTGAGTGCTAGCTTAGTTTTATTTTGGAGTTTAATTTTAGGCTTCTAGAAGGCTAGAAATGGCGTGTAGAGGGACTCTAAGGAGAAGTTATCAGTGGAGAGAATTTAGGAGAAGGATAAGAAAGATATCATGGAGAAATATTAGGAGATGAGCAGTGGATGAAGTGATGCCGAATTGGACTTTAGGGGTGGCTAAGTCTCGGCTATAGGCTATATAAATGTGTGTGTGCCGAATCTGGGGTCTTAGGTAATGCCGAATTTTCTATTCTTTTTCTTTTCCTTGCCAAAACCTTATTTTTTCCACAACCGAAAATACCTTGCCCTGTTGCTGATTCTTCACTCTTCTCCTACCTTCTAAACCTTTATTCTTGCTTTTGAGCTGACTCTTCTCTTCTTCCTTGGCAAACCGAATAGCCTCTATTCTCCCACAAGGTTCTTCTTTGATTTTTGCGATTTCATCTTCCTCCTTTTACCTTGCATTTAGGTGCCGAATATCCCTTTGCACCACTCTGATTTTTAGGCCGAATACACCTTGACCGAATCTTCTCTGTACTTTTTCTTCAGCTTTGGCCGATTGGTTCTTGGGATTTAGCATCGATCTCTTCCCTCCAAGGTCGTTACCATTTCACTCTTGTTACGTCTCGGGTTTTGGGGTAAGTGTTCTTACTTCGATTTAAGGGTTGGTCGAATGGTCATATATGTTGTGAGGGTGACTTGTGTTGGATGCAAGTCATCTATTACTTAGGCTCTAATGATTAAGTTGGTACAGATCTAGGGTCTAATCGCAGTTGGTGTTAAAGAAAGGAGCTATTAAGGCTTGTCGCACACGGTAAGGCTATGGTGAGGCTTTGGTTTTTGATAAAGTTTGTATTTAGCCTATGATTAATTGTTAAGGAATATCGAACGTAGGTTCGTGACTAAGAGGAAATCACAGCACGCGTTATTACCAGGCGTGTACAAACACTACACACACATGATATCGACAATGCCGGAAAGCTGAAAAGCCGAAAGTGCCTAAATGAGCCCGATGGGCCCTGAGGCTAAGTTTTGTGAAATTGATTGATTCGGTTATATGAATTGAGTTAGTCATGCTTGTTACATGATCTGAATTGGATTTGGGCTTAATAGGCCACATGATAGAGATTTGGGCCTAATGGGCCATACGATTGTGATTTGGGCCTAATGGGCCATATGATTGAGAATGGGCTTTGTATAAGGATTGGGCTTAGTACTTGATAACTGCTAAACTTTCATAAAACTTAAAAACTTAATTGCAACCGTGGACAAGTCACAAGGTTGAAGTGTAGTAATGGGTATATGCATGTCTAGGATTAGATCTAGGGAGAGCTTGGTACTTAAGCGGTCTCAATGACCCACCTCCTCTTCTCTGGAGTCCTACCTGGTGCATAGTACCTGTTCACTTTGGCCAACGGGGATTTGTCAACGGACCCAGGTAAGTACTAAATCCATAATACTTAAAGATGACCGAAATGCCCCTAAGGGCGAAAAAAGACTAAAATACCCCTATAACACCCCAAACCCGGCCCATACGCCACGGCCGAATTTAGAATGCCACTGCGGAAAACGTTTGAAAAATATTTTGACTTAGAGTGAAAACACAAAAATTTATTGTCTTTAATAAAACATTGTATATTTATAAATCCAAATAAAATCAAGTTGTTACAAATCCTTTGATTTGTAATTTTAACATATATCTTTAAGATATGAGTTGCTAAAAACAAAACATATCCAAATAATAAAAATTGTCAATCCACTTTAAAACATAATAATAAACTTCAAAACCTTTAAATGGCCCTTATTACAATAACCAAATAATCGCAAATTCTAAAAATATATATAATATATAAAATAAGGAAAATAACTTCTGCATGGGCCACCTCGCATCCACTCCAACCCGGTCCAAGCTTTATGCATCACCTGTAAGGTTTGAGAAAAATTGGGTGAGTTAATGACTCAAGGCATAGTTATTACACATGTTCCCACATATGGGCTTGGCCCATATCCACACAGTCCACATACAAAATTATGCAATTATGAAGCCCATCCCAACCTAGTGTCCATCCGTTACACCTACCTTAGCACACCCCCTGCCCAAGGCCGTGGCTAATCCACCGATCAAATAATGATCCTCATATCTTACCTTGGCGCACTTGTTGCCCAAGGCCGTGGCTAAGCCACCGATCACATAATGATCCACATATCTCAGTATCCACAAGGTGACTCGAGGTCATCCTCAATCTACTGATGATGCACATGCTATCATCCGCCGAGATGGGCACCTAGCCAACACCTCCCTTGATGAAGCACATAGCCACCATCAAGCGCCAATGTAGCGTATACTAACATCGGACCACGTGCATAATGTACACCCTTTCCTTCGATAGTCACATCCCAAGTCCCATGTATCATGCCACAATATCATTAAAATAAGTATATATCACATGCCATCACATTTTCATACATAGATCATATGTAAATTAAAATCATAAAATACTGACCTTGTCAATTGATTACCCAACATAGGCATCCACCCTTTTTAGCCATTAATTCGGCTACCATGCACATCACATGCATATTTATATATTAAAACACATACACACAACAAAAGAACAGTGCGATAACTACGCACCTTTTTGGCACAGTCGACTAAAACCCGAGATCACACGTTTGCACCTAAAAGTCTACCGAAATCCCTAAATGGAACCATATTAGTTTCGGCCTCTACACCAAAAAGCATTAGAAAGTGGCCTTTGCCCTCAAGAAAACGACATAGAAAAGAGAAAGGAAATACGGTGATGTACACTTGCCTATCTTCCAAAACAGATTGAAGAAAACCAAATGAAGATCTACCCTTATTGATATTCGGCTAAGACAATACAAAAAGAGTATGGGAAGTTTCGGCAATATGGTTGATTTGTAACAACAAAAAGGATTCGGCTAGAGTGGAGAAAGAGAAAGGAAAAAGGAAGAGAAAGAAAGAAATTGAAATGAGAGAGAGATGTTTTCGATTTTGAGCAAAAGTGGAAGAAAGAAAAAGAGAAATGGGGAGAAGGAAGTTTCGGCCCAGAGAAAATAAAAGAAAAGTGGGTTTTGAACAAGTATGACAAGAATAGAAAAGAAGTTGTGAAAAAAAGAGATTCGCCAAGCACTATGATGATTTCGTTTTTGTTACACTTTGATGCACTAGGGAGAAATTTGCAAAAACTAAAAAGGATTTTCGGTTATGACACCAGAACAAATATCGAAGGCCAAAACTAATACCAAAAACTCACCTTATGTCCAAGACACATTCGGCTATAGGGAGTGTTTGTGGAGAGAAAAGAAATTGGTGTTCAAATGCTTAGGAAAATGGCCAACTAGCTACTAACCTACCAAAGCCTCCATCAAAAATCGGTCAAGCCCTCCCCTAAACCAAAATGCCGTCCACATACATGAACTAAAGGCCATAATAGAGTTTCCAAAACACTCTCCAACATTCAAGCCTTTTGTCCCCCCATCCTTCCTTAATTCTTAAGATTCTTATCCCCAATTTCATGCTTTCCTTAAACCAATATTCAACTTTCCAAAAGATAAAAGTCCAACCTATCATAAACATAGGTTGACCGTCCATAAATGCTAGGATTTAAAAATAAAGTCCTCAAAAAGCTAAACATGCTACTCGAACCTCTAACCTCAAGCAACTCTTCAAGCATCCTAACCACTTTGCCACTAACTCCTCTTGTGCTTTAATTAACACTTAAATTAACTTAAGTGCTAAGCTCACTTAATCCACTTCATTAAATAAACCTTACTAAAAATTATTCTATCTTCCTAAATAGAATCAAGCCTTCACAAGACTATGCTAACACACAAAAATTCATACCTGAATTAACACAAGCAACAAGATGATACTCAAATTTTTCCTAAAGCCCAAGGCCCAATCGGCCCAATCCTATTAAGCCCAATTTCAGGATGTTACAATTCTACCCTCCTAAAAAAATAATTTCGTCCTCGAAATTACTTACTAACGAACAATCGTACATCCTATCTCACCACACTATGCTCTTGCTGCGCACTTTGATATTAATAAAACCAATATACTTTCTAAGTACAGTCTCCAAGTTCACACTCAAGGTTCTAGATACTTCACTAGCGATGGTTCCGACACAACCATTTTGCTTCTACCGCGTCCACTACAACCACGTCCCCTAGAACTCATATCTAACATCGCGATTTAATCTGATTAAGAAGTTTTATGCATTAATACTTTTGTTCCACTTGTTTATGCGCGAACTATTTTATGAAACAAAGTTTTCAGAAGTTGTTCTTTCGATCAATCAAAATTTCTAGTTCAAGTTCACTATTCTAATTCAGAGAATCACACTCACATTCATCCACAACATTCAACACATCATTATAGGTATTTCTGACCATTCCCGACCCAGGGGTAATTTTGTCATTTTTCCTACAAGGGTATTTTCGTAATAAATCGAGGTCAACTCGAAAATAATCTTTACAAATCAAAGGCATTCCAAAATATACAAATCTCGAAGTTATTTTGAAAATTCTTCCAAATCAATGGTATTGCAAAAAAAATTTAGAAATCGGGGTTATTTTGTAAATTTTCCAAATCAAGGTATCTTAGCATTTTGCAAAACAGGGGTTTTGGTATTTTGTAAAGTAAGAATATTTTCATAAAAGTCAAGGGTAACATGGTAATTTTGAAATCCAAGGGCATTTTAGTAATTTTACCACCAGGGGTATTTTAGTAATTTTGTCAACCGGGAATAATTCGAAAAATATTTTTCCCAAAATCTAATTTAGTGTTTTTAAATCAAGAAGAGCAATTTGGAGATTTAAAAACTAAGGTTTTTATAAAACATTAAGGCTAGTCCCTTTCGGGTTTTAATTATCGGTTTAGCCCGTGAATAAGTCCTCTTAGTTAGGGTGAACCGTAGCTACGCACTGTAGGATTCGAGTAAAGAGGAGGTGAGTCACTCGGACCGCTTAAATACCAAGCTCTTCACTCAATCCACTCCTGACATGCGCACAATGGTTGCCACACCCTAGCTCGGCGACCTAATCACGTGTTTGTTTAGTGGTTCTTAAGTCTTATGAATCTTGTGTTGGAGTAGACTAGTCCTAGGGTCCATTAGCCCTAATATTCTAATCTACGAGCCCAAATAAGCCCATAACATTCACATATATAAATCACTTCAATAGTCGTGAGGTACTTACCGTGGACTTCAAGGCAGTAGATACAGTGCCATGCCGTAATAACTCAAATAAAAGTCCATATTTTGAAAAGCCCATCTTTGAAAATGTTTTGGACCCAAAATCCACAAAGCCGAGTTTTGAACCGGGCTCGATACTAATCAGAACACCCCAAACTCGCCCCATACGCCACGGCCCGAATTTAGAATGCCACTGCGGAAAACGTTTGAAAAATATTTTGACTTAGAGTGAAAACATAAAAATTTATTGTCTTTAATAAAACATTGTATATTTATAAATCCAAATAAAATCAAGTTGTTACAAATCCTTCGATTTGTAATTTTAACATATATCTTTAAGATATGAGTTGCTAAAAATAAAACATATCCAAATAATAAAAATTGTCAATCCACTTTAAAACATAATAATAAACTTCAAAACCTTTAAATGGCCCTTATTACAATAACCAAATATTCGCAAATTCTGAAAATATATATAATATATAAAATAAGGAAAATAACTTCTGCATGGGCCACCTCGCATCCACTCCAACCCGGTCCAAGCTTTATGCATCACCTGTAAGGTTTGAGAAAAATTGGGTGAGTCAACAGACTCAGTGCATAGTTATTACACATGTTCCCACATATGGGCTTGGCCCATATCCACACAGTCCACATACAAAATTATGCAATTATGAAGCCCATCCCAACCTAGTGTCCATCCGTTACACCTACCTTAGCGCACTTCGCCCCAAGGCCGTGGCTAATCCACCGATCAAATAATGATCCTCATATCTTACCTTGGCGGACTTGTCGCCCAAGGCCGTGGCTAAGCCACCGATCACATAATGATCCACATATCTGTATCCACAAGGTGACTCGAGGTCATCCTCAATCTACGGTGATGCACACAGCTATCATTCGCCGAGATGGGCACCTAGCAAACACCTCCCTTGATGAAGCACATACCAATTTGTAACACCCCAAACCCGGTCAATACGCCACGATCAAATCTGGTATGTCACTAAGGAAAATATTTTTGAAAGAATCGAATTAACAAATAAATTTTGTGAAAAACTCTTTGAAATTCTTTATTTGTCGAAAATAAGTTAAAACTGAGATTTACTTTGAATTACATAAAACTTTAAAATAAGTGAATAAATCATAGATAAGAAAACATTTATATCTTTTTAAGAAAATTTGAAATATCACTTTGAAAATCCGTTTGCAATTGAGTATAGAAACCTGAATTTTGGAAATCACTTAATTTGTTGAAAACACTTAACTTGTAATTTTTCTATCGAACTATTCATATTACCCGATGGTAAGATTTTTAAAACCATTATGTAGTTTTTAGTTTAGAAAACTTTGAGCTCAATTATTAGATTAACCAAGTGACATGCTTAAACATGTTTAGAATAAATCTCAAAGCATATAAATAATCCAAAACCATAATTAAAGAGGCCTTATTACAAATCCATAAAATATGAAAACCAAAAATTAAAATATAGTACCCAAATGGAAGTTCATGTAAAACCAAACTTTATTGCATGGCCTCCTCGAGTTCATCCGGCTCCATATCCGCGATCTCACGAATCACCCGAAAAGATAAGGGAGAAGGTGAGTTACCAAGACTCAGTGCATATTCCTCTCCCGAGTAAATACCACATACTTACACAAATTATAACAAAGCAACATATATGTATAATGCACCCAACCTAGCCATCCATAACTCCTTTTCTACCCCGTGGTACCAAACCACCGGTGTCCAAAGACACAAATGTGATACCAAATCACCGTGACCGTAGTCACGAATAATCCATCTGTGGGGCCAACCCACGTGTGATACCAAATCACCGCGCACGATCCCATATCTCAAAAGTGGGGCCAACCCACGGTGGAATTAACCACAGGGACAAGTCGCTATGAGGTGCCAAACCTCTGGTGTCCGAAGACACGAATGTTATACCAAATCACTGGTGGTGCCAAACCACTGGTGGTGCCACACCACTTGTGTCCGAAGACACGAATCATCAATCTTCCCCCTCCACTCATATTGCCCATACCAATGCAATAGATAGACAAATCACGTCAATAAACTTTGATATGTATCTCATAACGAATATATCATAAATCGTAGATCATAATTTCAATCCACATGTATTAACAATAAATTGAAACAGACTTACCCGAATCCTCATTCATACCATCATGGTATCATATCCAGATCTCATCGATTTACCCACTTTCATAATATGATTAGTTATAACACACAAATATACATATATAAACCAAGTTATAAAGTGTGTAAGATACACACCTTTCACCAAAGCAATAACTAACGTCCGAAGATCCGATCTACCACTAGATCACCTTGTCCTACAATCGGCCAATATTAAGATTATGAACAAAGGCCATTCGGCCATAACACTAAATCCCAGATAATTATCCTTCGAAAAACCAAGTCTTACCTAAACTTACCCAAAACGATTGTCAACGAATCGAGACTTAGATTGATTGCTTCCAACGTCCGAAAAGCCTAAAAGAAATCGGTTTCTAAGAATGATTAGAACCTTGCAAACCAATGCCCATAGATTCGGCCTTAGTCCACAAGAAAATAACATAGAGACGAGAAAAGAATTGAAGAAGAAACGGCCAAGAACACTTACCCTTTTCCAAAATCGATTGAAGAAAAATCAAAGAGAGTCTACCCTTGAATATTCGGCCAAAAATAATACTAAAAGGAAGTAGAAAAATTCTACTATGGTGAAGTGAAAAGAAAAGAGAAATAGAATGGTTATGGATGTTTAAACTTTGAGTGAAAGAAAAGAAATGGAATTTGAGATGGGTAAAGATTCGGCCAAGAGAGGATGAAAGAAAATGTGATTAAACAAAAGTCAAATGAAGAAAAGAGAGATGTGGGAGAGAGAGGTTCGGCCAAACACTATTTTGCCAAAGAAGAAAAGTGCACAAAAGTTCCAATATTATTTCGGTTTCAAGAGGACAATTGAAAGAAGAGAAATGGTATTTGGTTCACACAAAATAAGGCTAAAACCAAAAGCAAAAATTGCACCAAAATGCACAATAACATTCGGCCAAAGAGAGTGTTTTTGGAGAGGGAAAACAAAAATGCAAAAAGATGTTCAAAAGGCAAAAATTGACCAACTATTCCCCAAAGCTACTTACAAAATTCGCCACCCCTAGACACCCATGCCGTCCACATTCATCCACTAAAGGCCTAGGATTACTTTCCAAAACATCCTCCATATTCCATGCCTTTTGTCCCTCTCTAATACCATAACTTCAAGATTCTTATCCCCAACATCATGCTTTCCTTAAACAAAATTCAACTTGCCAAAAGATGAAAGTCCAACCTATCATAAACAATGGTTGACCGTCCATAAATGCTAGGATTCAAAAATAAGCCTCAAAATGCTAAACATGCTACTCGAACCTCTAACCTCAAGCAACCTTTCAAGCTCCTTAACCATCTTGCCACTTACTCCTCTTGTGCTTTAATTAACACTTAAATTAACTTAAGTGCTAAGCTCACTTAATCACTTCATTAAATAAACCTTACTAAAAATTATTCTATCTTCCTAAATAGAATCAAGCCTTCACAACACTATGCTAACACACAAAAATTCATACCTGAATTAACACAAGCAACAAGATGATACTCAAATTTTTCCTAAAGCCCAAGGCCCAATCGGCCCAATCCTATTAAGCCCAATTTCAGGATGTTACAACCCCTATGTCTTAAACTTAGGATTTGTGGATGTTACATGCTACATTCATATGATATACTGTCTAGGTTGCATATGGGTGGGAATTATGGAACGGAGGAAGTATATGAGGATCGCATGGTTGCTTGACGACCGTGGATCCACCGATGGCTTTTAAGCCCATTAGCAGCTTTGCTGCAACGTAGGTAGTACCGCAAATGGGCTACCATTGATGTGTACCAGATGGGTGGGTTGATGTAGACATCCCCACATGATGTGTATCGGGGGATGGAGATGATGTGTACCGGATGGATTTTTTGGGGAGGGTTGCATAGCATTGCATGTATGATGTTGCTATTATTATGAAAAGGGCTTAGGCCCAATTGATTGCTTGTATGCTATTTGTTTGCTGAGGGTTGTACACACTGAGTTTCGAAACTCACCCCCTCTTTTATTTTTCTCAGGAAATCTTTAGTAGACGATTCGACGAATGGAGGGACTCAGAGGTGGCCAGCTAGCAAGACGTTTCGTTTTACTTGATTTTCTTTATAGTTTTAAGTACTTTGATCATTTTAAGTTGGATTGTAATAAGGCTTTCCCTCTATTTAACTTTACATTGAATGTTTTACTTTATTTCTTTTAAGATTTCTATCAAACCTTTCTGAAAACAAGTGTTTTATTCAAAATTAAGCTTCCACTGGTAAAAAGTTTTATTTTTAAATCATTGTTAACTTACAATCGAAAAGACAGATTTCCTAATACACTTTGATTTGGAAGACAACTATGAGTTGGGTTTTTAATCAAAATTCTCTAAGAAAGGTTTTCAATGAAAACAAGGTTTTTCACAAAAACACTTCAATGTGACACGTCGGATTCGTGCTTAACTTCTAGGCCAGATTTGGGGTGTTGCATGCATCCATGGTGTTTTTCATCTTTTATTTTTGGTGGTGGATGATGAAAAGAGATGATAGCCATCTTTTATTTTACATAATTTATCATTATATACCTATTTACTAATTTAACCTTTAAAAACATTAGAATTTACACAAATGCCAAGCCATTATCATCCACTAACATATTAATGAGTTAATTACCACATATGGACATCTATTTTAAATTTCTATAGCTATTAGACACCTTTAGCTATCAAAACCCAACTTCTGCACTTTACGCGATTTAGTCCTTTTTATCAAATTAAGCATGCAAACAATAAAATTTCTTAACGAAATTTTTATACGATCATACGATCATGCTGTAGACCTCAAAATAATAATAAAATAATTATTTAAACCTCGAATTTGTGGTCTCAAAACCACTATTCTGATTTCACTAAAAATGGGTTATTAAAGTAAACATGGTTTGGAAATTTTGGATCTTCAAAACCAAGTGGTTGTTCAACATACACTTCTTCGTTTATAAAACCATTTAGAAAAGCACTTTTTACATCCATTTGATATAACTTAAAATCATTAAAGCATGCAAAAGCTAAAAGCATCCTAATGTCTTCCATTCTAGCTATGGGAGCATATGTTTCATCATAGTCTATTCCTTCCTCTTGAGTGTAACCTGGAGCAACTAGCCTAGCCTTCTTCCTCACTATGTTACCACTCTGATCTAGCTTATTCCCAAAAACTCACTTAGTACCTATAGTAGATTTCTCAATAGACCTTTCAACTAGGGTCCATACTTTACTTCTCTCAAATTAATTTAACTTTTCTTGCATATCCATTATCTAATATTCATCATTTACTGCTTCTTTTATATTTTTAGGCTCAATGCATGAGATAACTGCAACATAATTACAAGTATTTCTAAGAGAAGATCAAGTAGTTACCCTTTTGGATGGATCTCCCAATATCTTACCATCCTTCACATAGTTGAGCTCTCTTGGATGAGTAATTTCCCTCTCCTCCATTGAAAGCTCTTTTAGAGCATCATGAGTTTGTTCTTATATCTTGTCACTTGATGAGGGATCAACTTTATTATCATTGTGAAAAATTTCTGCAACATCATCATTAATACAAGAATCATTTCTTGGAGGAAAGTTAAAATCATCAAAAACAACATTAATAGACTCTTCTACTACTAAAGTTCTTTGTTAAATATTCTAAAACCTTTAAAATTTAAAGAATAGCCAAGAAAAATTCCTTCATCACTTTTTTCAACAAATTTACGAAGGTTATCTTTCTCGTTATTTAAAACAAAACAATTACATGCAAAAAGGATAAAAATAACTAATGTTAGGATTTTTATTTTTTAAAAGTTCATACGGAATTTTCTTTAAAATAGGCCTAATCATTACTCTATTTATAATATAGTAAGCGGTATTTGTGGCTTCCGCCGAAATTTTTTTTGGTCAATTATTTTCACAAAGCATGGTTCTAACCATTTCTTCTAAAGTTCTATTTTTCCTCTCAACAACTCCATTTTGTTGAGGGTTCTAAGTGATAAAAAAATTATGGGTAATACCATTTGAGTTGAAATTCGGTTCCATGGTCACTTCTACCACTATTGATAGAGTAACCTTTTTCATTTTGATTCATTTTTGAAAGTGTGATGAATTTTTTTAAAGTTCCATCTTTAGTACTTAAGAAAAGGACTCAAGTAAATCTAGAATAGTTATCAGTAAGCACAAAAGCATATTATTTTCCACCCAAGCTAGTTGTCCTAACAGGACAAAACAAGTGAATTTGTTGAAGAACTCTACTAGTTGATACATCATTAATAGGTTTAAAGGAAACTCTTTTATGTTTACCCTTAACACATGCATCACAAACCTTTCCTAACTCAAAATCAATTTTAGGCAATCCTTTTACTAAGTCATTTTTAGCTAGTTTATGCAATATGCTCATACTAGCATGTCAAAGTTTTCTATGTCATAATAAAGAATTATTTTCATTTTTAGCAATAAGGCATATGAATGAATCATGAAAATCATCTAAATGTATCATATATATTTCTTATCCTATGTCCTACAAGTATAATCTTATTAGACACAATATCAACTATTTTACATCCATTAGACTCAAAAATGACATTGAGACCACTATCACACAATTGGCTAATACTAGGTAGATTATGCTTAAGACCGCTCACATATAGAACATTTTCAAAAAGAATTGAAGATTTTCTACCAATAGAGTCGATTCCTTCTACTTGTCCTTTAGAGTTGTCACCAAATATAACTACTCCTCCATTTTGTGGCTTCAAATTGATGAAGTGACTCTTGTCACCGGTTATGTGCTTTGAGCATCTGCTATCAAGGCACTATGATTTTTTGAATGAATCCTCCACCTTAAAGTAATTCTCCTCTTCCTACAAACATAGAATTAAGATTTGATTTTTAGTGTAACGACCGGAATTTGGGCCTAGTAGAATTTGGGCCCATTGGGCCTTGGGCGTGGGAGCGTTTCAAATTTTAGGGAAAAAGAGAGCGACACTATTATGAGTTGGACCTATTAGGTGTGTGAGTTTGGAGTGTTTAAAGGGTTCTATCCAGTCCCGGGTTCAAGTTGGGCCATAGGAAAAATTTTGGTTTTTGGGCACTTTAAGGGGGAGGACTGCTGGAAGCAAGGCTTAAGGAAATTTGTTTGTGTTTTGCTAACACAAGAGAGCATATGGCAAGTGGGTTGTGGCATCAATGAGAGAGCTTGAAGGGAAGGGGTTCGAATCCCACTTGTGTCAAGTCAAGGTTTTTATTTTTGTGTTAGCTGGATGGAGGAAGTAGAGTTCGATTAGAACTCTACAGGAGAGAGAGAAGACTTGGTCAAATGGTTTGAATGGGAGGTGGAGAGTGTTTGGTGGAGCAAAAAGTGGAGGGAATCATGGGGTTGGATGAGTGAAGGGAGTTGGCCGAATATGGGGGGGAGTATAGAGAATTTCGGCCAAAGTTTTTGGCATTTTGGAAGTGCATATTCGGTCAGTTTTAGAGAGTGTCATTTTTCAAAATTCATTTCGGAGAGTGTTGTTTTGGCAATTTCGGCTAGATCATTTCGGGTTTTCTCATTTGGCATGCTATTTGTCTCCTCTCTGTACACTTTTCTGCCCTCTTTCTTTCTCCCAATTGTGTTTTGGTCGAATCTGCTTGTGAGATTGACCACTCGTGCATTTGTCTTCTTCAACTTTTCTTCTCTTCTCTTTAAGCCAAATAGCCACATCTCTTCTATGTGATTTCCCTTTAAGCTGTACATCAATCGGTTAGAGTTCTCTTTTGTTGGCCGAACGTGATCCTACTTCTTTCTCTTTTAGACATAAGCCGAAACACTCTTGTTGGGGGTAGGCCGAATTCTCTAGCAAACAACGGGTGTAGATCGTTAACTTTGGTTTCGGTAAGGTGAAGTTGTGCAAATACTTTTTATTCGATGCTAGTTTATTCTTGTGATCCTATTTTGTGAAGTTGGCACCGGTTTCTTTCTCCCTTGTTGGAGGACCGAATGTGGGTTGGATGCTAACCTCTTTGGTGCATCAATGGCTTTCTTTAGGGAACTCGGGGTGGTAGCCAAGAGGAAGCAAAACCGAAAAGTGGTCACTCAGTTGTAGAAGGTCACATCTTGTGGTAAGTGGTGATTGGTGATTATTTGGATTCAAGTCTTAACTATGTTTTATCGGTGATGAGACTAATGGATTGGGATGTTTGATCTCATAGGTGCGTAATCTCGAGAGTTCAATATACGCTCGTAACAGGTGTGTAATCTCACACCCCTCTGAATGATTGCATGTGATGTTTGTGAATCGGCCAAAAGCCGAAAAGCCAAAAAGTCAACAACTGTGACCACCCAAGCGTGCGAGTGCTTGTGGTGGTAACTGAAACATGAATATTAACGGTAAGCCATTGAGAGTGTCACGAGCACTCCCGCGATACTGAGGTTGTAATGGGCCTAACCGAGCCAAAACGGGCTGAACGGGCCCAATGGGCCCATATGGTCAAAATTGATGGAAAACTATCAAATGATAGATGTGGTTGCAAATCAAAAACCGAGACCGAAACCATGCGAAATGGGCCACACGAGCGTGTGGGCCCGTTTGGGCCTGAAATGGATTTTAGGCCCAATAGCTCCGTAGAGACCCAACAAGGGTCCTGTGTCGCTCGAGGCGACAGTAGGCCTTCGGGAAGGCCGTTAATTTCGGAATTACCGAAATACCCCTGGAGGGTAAATGACCGTTATACCCTTGATTATGGTTGGTTATCATGTATATGCTTTATTTACACTTTTGTACGTATGATGCATTGCATTTATAATATGTTGCATGGGTTGGGATTGATGATCGGAGGAAGTGTATTTTGGTGGCTCTGCCACATTCTGTGAAGTGGCTATGCCAAGTATGTTCTGTTATTCTGGTGGCATCGCCACAAATTCTGTGATTTGCAACTTGTGTGCCATATTGGTGTGTAGGGCTGGGTTGGTTGACTTGGTCCCCAAAGGTGTGTAGGGTTGGTACGGGGGTGTGTTTGGTTGGATTGGGGTGGGCTGCATTCTCTACTTGCATTATCATGTTTATAGGACTAAGGCCCAGATTATCATCGAATAGGGCCTCGACCCAGGCTGCTTTCGTATGGGCTCGGGCCCAATTAATGCCCGATTAGGGGATTACACACTGAGTTCTCGTAACTCACCCCTCTACTTTAACCTTGCAGGTGATCCCCAGCGTTAGAGGATTTGGAGCTGCGGAGGGCTCTGTGGTGGCCATACATCGGAGTACTTCTCACAAACTTTAGTAAATTTCAGTTTTGCTTCATTTTAAGATTATTTTAATCTGGGTTAATATTATGTAATAAGGCCATTGGATTTTACCTTTCTTTTAAACATTCATTTCGGCTATTATTAAATTGTTAAATATTTAAATACTGAGTTTTCCAAAACGTTAATAACCGTATTTAAAATATCACGTTTCCACTACTATTCAAGTTCAATTTTCACAACAAAAACAATTTTTTCGAAATAATAACAACTTTATAAGAATAGACATTAAGCAAATCGTGTTTTTACAAACAAACAACGAAACTTGGAGTTTCAAAAGAATACAAACTTTTTAACGAACGCGCAGTTTTTAAACAACCCTTCTATGTGACATGCTAGATCCGGTCATAACGTCTAGGCCAGGTTTGGGGTGTTACATTTAGTACCCAAATTCTTTTGGATCCATAAGCATTAGTCCCTAAAATTTAGTCCCTTTAGGTATCCATTTTCAAAGAATGTATTTATCTTGAGTACTTATGAGTCATTTGGGAACTCATACACTTTTAATAAGTTTTCCTTTGTAAAAATTTTGGAGACCTCTATGTTTATAGAAATTAAAGCTAGTTTTGACAAAGTTTTGTTTTGAGCTTTCTCCTCTAAAAGATATTTTTGGTAAAACTTTGTTAGAGTGAGCTTTTTTACTCTTAAGCAACTCAAGTTGCTTTTAATGATCATCATGAACTTTAGAAAAAAAAATTATGCAAGTCAAAATTCTTTTTCTCAATATAATTTTTACTAGCTTGCATACAATTTATTTTACTTTTAAATTCATGCTTGACTTTGGAGAGTGAATTATTTTACTCTTTTAGTTTTGAAATAGTTTCTCTATATTCTGAAACCATTAATTCAGATTCCAAACCCAACTCATCATAGGCATCTTATAACTCATCAAAAGAATAAGAAGTTGAATTGGATGAGTTAGAAGTTACCTTAGAGTCGTCGATGGCCATAAGGTAAAGATTGGCTACTTCTTCATCTTTATTGTTAGATAAATCCTCAACACTCCAATTAGCAACATGAGCCTTAAGCTTTTGTTTTTTTGACCCTCTTTTCTTCCATTAAGGACAATCAAACTTGACGTGTCCTGAATTTTTGCATTCACAACATATGATGGGGTCCTTCTCACTGGTAGATTCAATCTTAACTCCTTCCTTCTTTTGGAATTTTCTTTCTTTATTGGATCTCATGAACCTCTTGAATCTTCTTGCAAACATGGTCATCTCTTGATCCTCATCCACATCACTTGAATTACCTTTTTCTATTGTGGACTTAAGGGCAATACCAACCTTCTTCTTTTCACCTTTTTCTTCTTCTTTATTTACTCCTTTGAGCCTCATTTCATGAGTGAGCAAAAAACCAATTAGCTCATCTAATGAAAGAGTCTCCAAATTTTTTACTTCCTCTAAGGATGTAACTTTGGCATCCCATGACATAGGCAAGCTTTTAAGTATTTTCAGCACTACTTCTTCATTGGGATAGGTCTTCCAATAGGACTTGAGCTCATTGATGTCCTCATTAGGCTTCATCACGAATTTCTCATAATTGAAGGTGAGAATTCCCACTTTTCATTTCTTGACTTGGTCAGTAACCTCATGAGTGTCCTCTAATTTTTCTCAAATTTCCTTGCCATTGGCAAATGATAGTAACCTACTATATTCTTCTGGACCAAGTGCACAAAAGAGAGTGTGCATGGCCTCGGCGTTGAGTTGTATGCTTCTCCTATCTTTTCCGTTCCATTCCTTCTTACTCTTTTGAACTAAATTCTCCTTCTTGCTTTTGAGGAATGGATGGACCATCCATGATGATGTCTCATACGGCAAGATCATTAGCTTGTATGAACAACATTATTCTAGTCTTCCAATAAGAATAATTAGAACAATTGAAGTAAAGAGGTTTATTAATGAATTGAGACTCATAAACAATAATAGAGCCGGAAGTAGACATCATCTTGTGTGATTTGAATAGATTGAAGTTGAGCTACCTCAAGGATCTTCTATTGGTTGTTAGACCGAATTTTAGAGACTAGCTCTAATACCAATTGTTAGCTTGATTGATCAAACCAAAATATCAAGAGGGGTGAATTGACTTTTAAAAAAAAATAGGAAAGCTAGAAAGAAAAGATCGAACAATGAGCATAATAATTTAGAGTGGTTCGGCCCCAATTGCCTACTCCACTACCTTAGCTTTCCACAACTAAGGGTTTTACCAAATTCACTCATTTGTACAACCTTTGAGGACAAGGTTTAACCTTACAACTCCCTTAAGATTTGTACCCAAATCTTAAGACACAAACCCTCTGAAAGAATTACAAAGAAGAAACAAAGAAATAATCCTAACAATATCAGAATGTTTGCCAAGTAAGCACAAATAGACAAGAATACACTTGAGCAAAAGAAAAATAATAAGAGCTCACAAGTGTGTACAAGAGAATTATGGAAGTATTAGGCACAAAGGTTGTTTGATTGATGATTTTTTCTTGCACAAAGGTTGTTCGATTGATTATTTTTGCTTGAATTTGCTTTACTTTTGTTGTAGGATCTTTAGAAGATGGTAGTTATACCCCTAATTAATTTCCAACTGTTGAGGTTGTTGTGGTAGTTAATAGAGCCATTGGGGATGTGAAAACCAAATCATTTAATACACTTGTAACAGCGACTATTGATACCAAGTAAAAATGTATCTATATTTTTTGTCATAAATGCTAAATTTAGTGACCATTGGAGCTGAAATATCGATACCAGGAAAATTTTATCAATACCAAACAAAAGGTATCGATACGGAACTGATACTTAGTTGAATTTATGAAAACCAGAATGTTTTGGTATCGTTTATTTCAAGAGGTATCAATAATTTGAAAATATCGATACTTGGTGAAAAAGGTACCGATACTTTTTGGCCTGGAGTAATTTTAACTTGTTTTAAAAACAATTTGTCTAGTTGAAAGAATCTATACTTAGTTAAAATCATTTTAACTTGATTTTGAGAATGATTCACATATTTTCTAAGTAAGCATTGAAAATTTTATCTATTAAATTTCTTTTGAAAAATCATTTAGTCAATTTTGTTTATTTTTAAATTTTATTCAAAAAAACCTTTAATTTCTAATATCAAAACATATTTTCAAATAAAGCTTAGTATAACAGCTACACCGAATTATGGCAGATCACATAGCGTACTTAATTAGCATAAAACCTAACTACAGGTCTAGAGTCTAGAACTCACTTGAAAACTTCCTCGTTCCCATATCTTATTCCTTCTCTTTAACACCAGAGCTTCCATTATCCAAGAAGCAACTTAAAACCAAAAACCCAATGGTTAAACTTGTAACAACCCAAACCCGGCCCAAACACTACAACCGAATTTGAGTTATTACGAAGTAAAACCTTGTGAACGCTATTTCGAAAAACATTTAATTTTCCATTGAAAACCCTCGCTTTGGTTGTCCGGTTAAAGCTACCTTTAGATCTAATTCGAATTTTTAATTAAGTCCAATTGTTTTACTGGGCTTTCAAGTGTACCCGATGGCACGATTAAACTCTTTCGTGTTAACTTAAGAAAACATGTGATTTAATTCAATTTAATGACATAGTTTTAAGTAAATATCCAACATAAAAAAATAAAACGCAACTATAGTTTATGGAGGCCTTATTACAACCCAAAATAAAAATTAAACAACTTTAAAGTTCTCAGAATTAAAATCCTTTGCATGGCCGCCTCGAGTCCCACCGGCTCCTCAACCGCCATCTACGAGTCACCAAAAATGTTAAAGGAGAAGGTGAGTCACCAAGACTCAAGATGTAACCCTTCCCTGTTAATACAACATTTCATACACAACATATAACAGCTTAATTAAGCAAAGTATCATGTACCCAACCTAACCATCCAAACACCTTTGTCTACCCCACGTGGTACCAAACCACCGGTGACCGTAGTCACGATGTGTTACCAAAACACCGGTGGTGCCAAACCACCGTGACGATATAGTCACAATGTGCTACCAAAGCACCGGTGTCCGTGAGACACAAATCGGGTGATGGGGCCAACCCATCGTGTGATACCAAATCACCGCGATTTATCCCATATCTCAAGTGGGGCCAACCCACGGTGGTGTTAACCACGTGGGACAAGTCGCTATGAGGTACCAAACCTCTGGAGGTACCAAACCTCCGTGACATATAGTCACAGCAGCTACCAAAGCACCGGTGCTCGTCAAAGACGATATCACCGCCCCTCCTCTCATCAACCCATGTCAAGCGCTTAATAACGTAACATACATACATCACATGTATCAAATAATCCATGCTTCCCAAAAGCATATTATCCATCTCATACATATAGAGACTTACTGGGATCCTCGCTTGTACCATTAAGGTACTATTGCCACATCTACATAGAGCAGATTTACACATAACATACACTTAATTAACTATTATAAGTGTGTATGTACACACTGTCACCCTTGGACGTTCTAAATCCCGAAAGAAACGCTTGGCCCCCTAGATCTCACTGCACCTATATTCGGCCAACTAGGGGATTAGTCTTAGGGCCTATTCGGCCAAATCAAATTATTGGGAGGGGTTCCTTGTGAACCCAAAATCTCACCTTCACACTTTTGGACACCAACCGCAACACCTAACTCCCCAAATCGCTTCGATATCATGAATCGGCACTCTAAAAAGTTAGTAGCCTTCTGGCTAAAACAAATATCATCGACCATTAAAGTAGATCTCACCGCTTACGTACCACCAACCGAATACTAGAGATCGTGCCCGAATCGATCGCTTCACTTCCACGAGTACCTAACAAGAATCGGTTACTAACCGCTTAGAAACCATTGCCGAAATCGGCACCTCCTTGTAAAAGAAATCGACAGACAAGGAGAGAAAAGAAAGATGGCATTCGGCCAAGATCACTTACCACCTTATGACCGATTGAAGGAGAGTCTCGAAGAGTCTTATACCACCTTTAGGGTTCGGCAAAGTGCATCCAAAGAGAAGGGAATTTCGGCACTCTAGAGAGGTATATTCGGCCAAAGCTTTGAAAATATGGAGAGGGGAAATTCGGCTATGGCTAGGGAGTAGATTCGGCTAACTAAGAAAAAGAGAAGAGGAAAGAAAGAAGATAGAGGAGAGGTTGATGTGTAGGGAATTCGGCTAAGGTCTTTTAAGAGAAGGGAAAGAAATAAAAGAAGAACAAGGAGAGGTTGAGGGTTTCGGCAACTAGCAAAAGTGAGAAAAAAGAAAACCTATTGATGGATGGGTGCTTATAAAGAAATTCGGCACCCCCTCCCCCTAATGCTTGCCGTCCATCCTTGGCAACAAGGAGTCCAACTCCTAGCCAACTCCTCTTCACCAAGGAGTCCCACATTCGGCCATCACCTAGTAGCCTTGTCAGTCCACACCTCCTTGTTCAAGGAGTTCAAAACTTCTAACAACCTCTCCAAGTACTCTTGGCCACACATTTCAATTAATTCAAATAATTTGAATTAATCACTTAATAATCCCCTTTTTAATTAAAATAATATCCTTAATGCTATTATCAAATCTCTTGTATTATCAAAAGGTTTAAGCAAGTTAAAACTAATTAAAATGCTTAAATTATCCCTTAATAATTACACCTAATAAAAGAGTTTGAAGGAGAAAACTCTCCCCTTGTGCCGTCCAAATAAAACAAAAAGAGGAGGATTTTGTGACTCGAACACAAGCTCTCCCTTGCTCCTTGGTGGCGTCACATGTAGCTCCTAAGTGGGCTTCTTTTTGCCACTTTACCAAGGGCTTTTTAGTGTTAAATTACCCACACTTATTCTTATAACACCACTTACCAAGGCTCCTTCTTTTTAAAAGTTAAAAACTCAAATTTCCTACCAAATCGAACCAACACAAAGCCTTAAATTGACCATTATTATTCCATAAATAATGACTCAAAGATTCATACATAAGAAAAATTATCAAATTCCAAATAACCCCACATTTGGGATGTTACAGCTTCTACCCTCTTAAAATAAATTTCGTCCTCGAAATTCCTTGATCAAAAGAGATGGGGGTATTGCTTTGCGCATCACCTCCTCGGGCTCCCACGTAGCTTCTTCCACTCCGTGGTTCCGCCATAACACTTTTACCAAAGGCACCGCCTTCCTTCGTAGAAACTTTCACATCTCGATCTATAATCGAACCGGTTCTTCCTCAAAAGATAAATCCGTGTTCACCTCAATCTCTCGCCATCGCACAACGTGGCGGCGGATCTCGACCGATACTGCCTCAAAGATTGACACATGAAATACGCCATGAATCGACTCGGCTTCTGCAAGCAACTCTAGCCGATAAGCCACTGGGTCCTACTCGCTTCACAACAAAGATATGGCCCAATGAACCTTGGGCTTAACTTCCTTTCCGTCCAAACCTCAACACCTTTTTCCAAGGCGACACTTTCGAAAGACTTTGTCTCCCACAAAGATACTCCACTTCCTTGCGTTTGAGATCGGCATAAGACTTCTCGCCTATCCGCCGCTTCCTTGAGACGAGACCGAATCACTTGACTTTGTCTTCCGTCTCGGTTACGCCTGACCTAAACTTGTCTTTCTCCCAACTCCGCCCAACACGTAGGAGTACGACACTTCCGTCCATATAGGGCCTCGTATGGAGCCATTTGAATACTCGCTTGATAACTATTGTTATAAGCGAATTCCGCTAGTGGTAGGTACTCCTCCCAACTACCACTAAAATCCAAGACACAACCTCTTAACATGTCTTCTAAAATCAGATCACCCTTTCCGATCGTCCGTCGATCGTGGATGGAAAGCCGTCTCAAAATCTAACCGTACCCAAAGCTTGATGCAACGCTTTCCAAAACCTCGACGTGAACCTCGGATCCCTATCCGAGATAATCGACATTGGCACACCATGCAATCGACTATCTCACCACATATAACCTTGCTAGCTTCTCGGAGTGAGTAATCCATTCTCACCGGCATGAAGTGAGTGACTTAGTTAGGCGATCCACAATTACCCAAATCGCATCCTTCTTAGTGGGCGTAAGGGGGTAGCCCACTAACAAAATCCATGGTGATCCTCTCCCATTTCCATTGAGGATCTTTATCGGTTGAAGTAGTCCCGATGGTGACCGATGTTCACCTTAACCTGCGACGACGTCGCGACACTTTCCTACGAACTCCGTTATCTCACGCTTCAACCCCGCCACCAAAATCTGCTTTCCGCAAGTCTCCATACATTTTGCTTCCTCCAGGTGCATAGCGTATGGGCTGCTATGTGCATCTTGGAGAATTTTCTCGCCTTAAATCCGTATCTTTTGGCATACATACCCGTCCTTGAAAACAAAGCACTCCATCACTAGACAAGCGGTATCCTTCCAATCCACCGCCTAGAACTTGTACCCTCTTAGAGCTCAAGCCTTCATCCACTAACCGCTTTTCTTTAATCTCCTCAATCCAAGTCGGCTTTACTTGAAGTTCTCGCCAAAAGACTCCCATCATCATACGCACTTAACCGAGCGAACATTGCTCTTAAGTCCGTCACCACCTTCCGACTTAATGCGTCGGCTACCACATTAGCCTTACCCTGATGGTACTCGATTGAACAATCATAGTCCTTTAGTAGTTCAATCCATCGACGCTGTCTCGTATTCGGATCCTTCGAGTCGTAAGATACCTCAAGCTTTTGTGATCCGTGTAGACCATCGACTTCTCTCCATACGTAATGTCTCCATATCTTCGAGAGCGAAGACGACCGCCGCTAACTCTAAGTCGTGAGTTGGGTAGTTAACCTCATGCGATCTTAATCGACGGGATGCATAGGCTACTACCTTCCCATCTTGCATCAACACACACCCCAAACCGGGTGTGAGATGCATCACAATAGACTGTGAATAACTTTCTGCTTCAAAGTTGTACCAAAACCGAGCTTCCACAAAATCTTCCTTAGCTTATCAAAGCTTTCTTGCTGTTTTTCCGTCCATACAAACGGGACACCCTTCCTTAGCAACTTAGTCAACGCACGCTATTAGGAGAATCCTTCCACGAATCTCCGATAGTATCCTCGCTAAACCTGAAAAACTTCAGTATTTCACCCACCGTCCTAGGTGGTTTCCACTCCAATATTGCCTCAATCTTGCGGGGTCTACCTAATTCCTTCTACCGACACTACATGACCTAAGAAAGCCACTTCCCAAGCCAAAATTCACACTTACTAAATTTGGCATACAACCGCTTCTCCTCAATACTTGCGAACTATCCGTAAATGCTTGTCATGCTCCTCTTCTCGTCCTTGAATAAACCAATATGTCGTCTATGAACACCACGACAAACCGGGTCCAAGTCTTCGCTGGAATACTCGTTCATCAAGTCCATGAATGCCGCCGCGCATTGGTCAACCCAAATGGCATTACCAAGAACTCAAAATGCCCATACCGAGTTCGAAATGCCGTTTTGTGAACATCAGCCTCCTTTACCTTAAGTTGATGATAACCTGACCTAAGGTCTATCTTCGAAAACACCGAGGCACCCTTCAGTTGATCGAACAAGTCGTCAATCCGAGGCAACGGATACTTGTTCTTGATCGTCAACTTATTTAACTGACGGTAGTCGATGCACATCCGCATAGAACCGTCCTTCTTCTTGACAAACAACACAGGTGCTCCCCACGGAGATATGCTTGGTCGTATAAACCCTCTATCCAAGAGCTCCTGAATTTGAGCCTTTAGCTCCACCAATTCCTTTGGTGCCATTCGGTATGGTGCTATAGACACAAAGCCGTTCGGTGCAAGTCTATACCGAATTCGACTTCTCGATCCGGAGGCAAACCCGGAAGTTCTTCTGGGAATACATCAGCAAATTCCCCAACCGTTCGGACCTTTTCAACTACCAACTCCTTAGCTTCCAAAGCACAGATTTGAACCAAATACGCCTCACAACCCTTCTTGACCATCTTTTCAGCCTTCAAGGCAGTCACTACGTTGGATAGATAATTCCTTCTATCTCCTATCATAACCACTTCATCACCTTCAGTCGTCTTAAGGACCATGCGCTGGTCGCGCAATCCAAACTCGCTTGGTACTTAACCAACCAATCCATACCAAGGATCAAATCGAACTCCCAAACGGTAGTTCCATTAGATCGACTACAAATACTACCCCTTGGAGTTCTAGGGTGCGCCTCTATAGAGTTTATCTACGACTACGGAGTGACCTAAGGGGCTAACTACGGTCATTTCTCTAGAAGCGGTTTGAGTCTAGGTCCATAGTTCCTACCACACTACTAGCAATGTACGAAAGTGCGTCGAGCCCACATCAATCAATGCAACATAAGGAAAACCAAAAATTAGAAACGTCTGGGGTTATGACATCCGGTCGTCACCTTCCTCGCGACACCTCGCTGCAGTAAACCAAACCAGCCGCCTAGCCTCTCGTGTTGCCCTGAACCTCTCGCCTTGAGTTCCACGACTCTCGGTTGGGACCGTTGTTTCTCTACCATTACCACGACCCTCCGTGGTCCTACATTTCTATCTTGAGCACGGTTACATTCCTTCCGGCCGCTTCTTAGCTAGTTTCGGGGACAATCTCGACGCGATGCTCCAAAGACCCACACTCAAAACATCCCTTATCGCCGGTCCAACATCCTCCCCAATGGGTCTTTCCACAGCGATTGCACCGAGTCGGGCCTCTTAGATTAGCGTCGTGGCCTCATTGCTGATTAGACCCACTGGGCCTAGCCTTTTCTCGAGCACTTCCGCTTGACCCACCGACCCAAAACTTCTCTTACGATTGTTCTTACTATAATTCGCCTCACTGACCTCCTTGATTCCCTCGGCTACCTTAGCCTTCTCCACTAGAGATGAGAACTCACGAACTCACTGTGGGGCAATCAGAAACTTAAAATCATCTCGGAGTCCATCCTCAAAGCGGACACAGCGCTCGTGTTCGTGAGACACGATGCCTCTCGCATATCTACTCGGCCTTAGAAATTCCGCTCATATTCGACACGGACTTAGTTCCTTGAACTAATCCCGAGAAAAGCCTTTCTCTGCGCGTCGGTGTAGCTAATGCCTACATACTTTTCTCCGATGGCGGTTCAAATACTCCCAAGTCAAATCATCGGTGTAGCCCCATCTCGAACCGTAAGCCACCACCGATACGCTTCATCCTTTGAAGCGACACCGCCCTTTTTCACCTTCTTCTCTTCTTGATCGGTCAAGGTCATCCATGATCCTTTCGGTTGACTCTAGCCATGATTCCACAGCACTGGTGCCACTCCCGACACACCTCGGAATACCTCCGCTCCGTTAGATCGGAGTCGCCGGGGACAATTTCCGAGCTCCAACATTTCCACCACCCCACCCACCATCTCCAAGACTGCAACACACTTGCGATACCGATTCGCCACCGGCCCCGCTCTCGCCTCACTCTAAAAGTAGGAGGTGGTGGTGGCGGTGGTACCTCATTTTCTCGAACCTTGTCCCGACTGACGGGTTCATACACGTCATCCTACCCCTACCACGCCCACGGCGTCCACGTCCTCTAGAACTCATTCTATCTACCGCGCTTTTAATCTGATTAAGAAAAATTTTATGCGTTAGCATTTGTTTCACTTTATTACTCGCGAAGAAGTTTTATGGACGAGGTTTAATCGTAGATTCTTTCGAGCAAACAATGTTTCAGCTTTCCTATCCTAGTTCACACAAAGGAGTTCATGCATCCATTCCTTAATACTTTCCATACCTATTCACTCATCGGACATTTCGCCCATTTCTAACCTGGGGTATTTTCGTCTTTTTCCTACAGGGTATTTTCGTAATTTTCCAGAACCAAAATATTTTGCTTGATGATTTCCAAGGCTAAGTTATTGAATATTTAATAAAATAGTTGAAATTTTTAAGCAAAACCGTCGAATTAATATTTTATGGGTCGTGGCATTTTGGTAATTTTACTCCTAAGGGTAATTTTTTTGTAATTTTCCACAAGTCAAGTTTTCCGAGAAAACATGGTATACTAAGTGTTCTAGGGTTTAAGAAGGTTATTGGACAAGTTTTGAAAACATTAGGGCTTGTTGTTTCCTTTTTTTCAAAACATGGTGATTCCCTTTTCGGTTTTAATCATTGTGTTTAGCCTATGACCAAGCCCTCCCGGTCGTGGTGAACCAAAGCTACGCACTGAGCGGACTTCAAGTGAAGAGGAGGTGGGTCACGCGGACCGCTTAAATACCAAGCTCTCACCGAACCTTTCTAGACATGCGCACAGAGGTTACCACACCACCGAGCCTTCCGAGTTAGGGTGAACCGAAGCTACGCACTGTAGGATACCTGCGAAGAGGAGGTGAGTCACGAGGACCGCTTAAATACCAAGCTCTTCCTGATCCAATCCTAGACATGCGTCACAGGTTACCACACCCTAGCTCATTGACTAAGTCATAGGTGGGTTTAGTTCTTTAAGTCTTATGTTGCGTTGTGTTTGAGTAATCTAACCCTAGGGTCCAAGTCCTATAAGTCTATCTACGCTCCATGCTTCCTACCCTTCTACGAATATATTTCCCAAAAAGGTTTAGATGTACTTACAGGGCGGATCGGTCACGGAGACTCGGGCCATGCCGCTTAAAAACCCAAAAATCATACCATAAGGCCTACTAAAAACATTTTTGGGCCTTGGGCCCCACAAATGAGCTTTGAACCTGGCTCGATACCACCTCAGAACAACCCAAACCCGGCCCAAACACTACAACTGAATTTGAGTTATTACGAAGTAAAACCTTGTGAACGCTATTTCAAAAACATTTAATTTTCCATTGAAAACCCTCGCTTTGGCTTTATCCGGTTAAAGCTACCTTTAGATCTAATTCGAATTTTTAATTAAGTCCAATTGTTTTACTGGTTTCAAGTGTACCCGATGGCACGATTAAACTCTTTCGTGTTAACTTAAGAAAACATGTGATTTAATTCAATTTAATGACATAGTTTTAAGTAAATATCCAACATAAAAAAATAAAACGCAACTATAGTTTATGGAGGCCTTATTACAACCCAAAATAAAAATTAAACAACTTTAAAGTTCTCAGAAATTAAAATCCTTTGCATGGCCGCCTCGAGTCCCACCGCTCCTCAACCGCCATCTACGAGTCACCTGAAAAATGTTAAAGGAGAAGGTGAGTCACCAAGACTCAATATGTAACCCTTCCCTAATTAATACAACATTTCATACACAACATATAACAGCTTAATTAAGCAAAGTATCATGTACCCAACCTAACCATCCAAACACCTTTGTCTACCCCACGTGGTACCAAACCACCGGTGACCGTAGTCACGATGTGTTACCAAAACACCGGGTGGTGCCAAACCACCGGGTGACGATAGTCACAATGTGCTACTAAAGCACCGGTGTCCGTGAGACACAAATCGGGTGATGGGGCCAACCCATCGTGTGATACCAAATCACCGCGCACGATCCCATATCTCAAGTGGGGCCAACCTACGGTGGTGTTAACTACACGAGGACAAGTCGCTATGAGGTACCAAACCTCCGGAGGTACCAAACCTCTGTGACATATAGTCACAGTGTGCTACCAAAGCACCGGTGCTCGCAAGACGATATCACCGCCCCTCCTCTCATCAACCCATGTCAAGCAGTTAATAACAGAACATACATACATCACATGTATCAAATAATCCATGCTTCCCAAAAGCATATTATCCATCTCATACATATAGAGACTTACCGGGATCCTCGCTTGTACCATTAAGGTACTATTGCCACATCTACATAGAGCAGATTTACACATAACATACACTTAATTAACTATTATAAGTGTGTATGTACACACCTGTCACCCTTGGACGTTCTAAATCCCGAGAAGAAACGTTGGCCCCCCTAGATCTCACTGTACCTATATTCGGCCAACTAGGGGATTAGTCTTAGGGCCTATTCGGCCAAATCAAATTATTGGGAGGGGTTCTTGTGAACCCAAAATCTCACCTTCACACTTTTGGACACCAACCGCAACACCTAACTCCCAAAATGCTTCGATATCATGAATCGGACTCTAAAAGTTAGTAGCCTTCTGGCTAAAACAAATATCACCGACCATTAAAGTAGATCTCACCGCACGTACTCACCAACCGAATACTAGAGATCGTGCCCGAATCGATCGCTTCACTTCCTGAGTACCTAACAAGAATCGGTTACTAACCGTTTAGAAACCATTGCCGAAATCGGCACCCTCCTTGTAAAAGAAATCGACAGACAAGGAGAGAAAAGAAAGATGGCATTCGGCCAAGATCACTTACCACCTTATGACCGATTGAAGGAGAGTCTCAAGAGTCTTATACCACCTTTAGGGTTCGGCAAAGTGCATCCAAAGAGAAGGGAATTTCGGCACTCTAGAGAGGTATATTCGGTCAAAGCTTTGAAAATATGGAGAGGGGAAATTCGGCTATGGCTAGGAGTAGATTCGGCTAACTAAGAAAAAGAGAAGAGGAAAGAAAGAAGATAGAGGAGAGGTTGATGTGTAGGGAATTCGGCTAAGGTCTTTTAAGAGAAGGGAAAGAAATAAAAGAAGAACAAGGAGAGGTTGAGGGTTTCAAGAACTAGCAAAAGTGAGAAAAAGAAAACCTATTGATGGATGGGTGCTTATAAAGAAATTCGCACCCCCCCCCTAATGCTTGCCGTCCATCCTTGGCAACAAGGAGTCCAACTCCTAGCCAACTCCTCTTCACCAAGGAGTCCCACATTCGGCCATCACCTAGTAGCCTTGCCGTCCACACCTCCTTGTTCAAGGAGTTCAAAACTTCGCAACCTCTCCAAGTACTCTTGGCCACACATTTCAATTAATTCAAATAATTTGAATTAATCACTTAATAATCCCTTTTTAATTAAAATAATATCCTTAATGCTATTATCAAATCTCTTGTATTATCAAAAGGTTTAAGCAAGTTAAAACTAATTAAAATGCTTAAATTATCCCTTAATAATTACACCTAATAAAAGAGTTTGAAGGAGAAAACTCTCCCCTTGTGCCGTCCAAATAAAACAAAAAGAGGAGGATTTTGTGACTCGAACACAAGCTCTCCCTTGCTCCTTGGTGGCGTCACATGTAGCTCCTAAGTGGGCTTCTTTTTGCCACTTTACCAAGGGCTTTTTAGTGTTAAATTACCCACACTTATTCTTATAACACCACTTACCAAGGCTCCCTTCTTTTTAAAAGTTAAAAACTCAAATTTCCTACCAAATCGAACCAACACAAAGCCTTAAATTGACCATTATTATTCCATAAATAATGACTCAGCAGTTCATACATAAGAAAAATTATCAAATTCCAAATAACCCCACATTTGGGATGTTACAAAACTTACGCAACATCTTAACCATATCCAATCCAGTTTCCAATTTTCTCGTTTCTCCCAATATAAGCAACCAACTTGCAGTCTCTTTCAATTTAATCCCTTAATTATTCTTAATTTCGAGATAATTGGAAACTGAGTGTTACAAGGTGATATCATCAGAGTTAAGTCCCAAAGCAATTCAATTTATATAGTGTCATTCAACTCATTTGAATGTCACTTAATCTGTACCATCAAATACCTACATACTTCAGTCATATTATTCAATCATCATATAACATTTGAATTTCAGAACACATATCATCATTTTTGTCCTATAACATTTCCAATGTATACAATTTAATTCAGTATCATTTATGTATATTTGTCGAACATATACATCATTTATTCAGTTCAATCGTGTAACACAAAATATTCGTATACGTACATCCATTTTCATATATCACATAGAATCAGTCACTTCATTTCCTTTTAAACAGTTAGCCCAATGAGCTAAAATAATAAGATATAAATATGTGGTTAACTACACTACACCAAATAGATAGACAGAGTAATAACTACACCACACCAAATAGCTCCACAGAATGATAACTGCACCACACCCAATAGCTCAATAAAGTGATAACTACAACACACCAAGGTACCCTAGTGCAAAGCCCGTAGGCACAAATACCATATCATATAACGTATCATCCCTCCATCATACCAAGGTCTCCGTAGAGACAAAGCTCGATAATCTACAACAAATGTAGGATACCGTCGTAAATAGTGATATCTCCACAAAACGATAACTACACCACACCAAGGTCTCCGTAGAGACAAAGCTCGATAATCCGCAACAAATGTAGGATGTAACGACCCGAAATTGGGCCTAGTAGGATTGGGCCCATTGGACCTTGAGCGTAGAAGCGTTTTAAAATTCATGGGAATTTGAGAACGGCATTATTTCAAGTTGGACTTATTAGGAAGGTGATTTTGGAGAGTTACGAGGTTTCTAGAAAGTTCCGGGTTCAAGTTAAGTTATAGGAAGAATTTTGTGTTTAAGCACTTTAAGAAGAGATAGTAAGTGACCTCAATGTTTATGGAATTAAAAGAGTAATGTGCTAGCATAAATGAGCATTTGGTAAAAGGGGATATGGCGCCACATGAAGTACCTTGAGGGAAGAGGTTCAAATCCCATTGTGTGCAAATTTTGACTATTATTTTTTCATTCTTTCCCTAAGTGTCGGCCAAGCATGTAAATAAGGCAAGGTGGACTTTTTATTTTTGGCAAGATGGCTAAGGAAAATAGGAAAGGATGAAGGTGAGGAAAGAAATCAAGAGAAATGGGAAAGTAAGGGGAACATGTGGCCTTTTTCAAGGGAAGTGTTATGGAAAGTGTGGTTGGCCAATTTTTGACCATTATGGTCATAAATGTGGACGGTTTTGGGTGTAGAGGGAGGTAGCCGAATTTTCTTTGGCAATTGGTAAAAGTTTTGGTGTTGTTTTGGCCAAAAACTCCTATTTGCAACTTTTGTGTCATTTTTCTGTTCTGTCCAAATTTCTTTCTCCTTCTTGCCGAATCTTCAAGCTTTGAATGTGCATATTCTCTCTTTTTTTTTCTTCTTGTTGCCGAATGTACCCAAACCATTGAGACCAAAAAATTGTTCACTTATCTTTCTTGAAAACCGAAGCTAGTCAAACATCTTTCTTCTTCTTTCTTTTCTTTTTCACAAAATCCTTCAAGCATCTCTTCTTTTCTAATCCTTTTCACCATAGCCAAATTTTCTTGTCCATTTTCCCTCCATAACCGAACCTTTGAATTCTTCATCTCTTTTACGTTATTTCTTTCTCGCTCGTGTTAGCACTCACTTCTTGAATCGAATCGGTAAGTAGTAGTTCTCTCTTTATCAATAACCTTGTTTCATCTGAGTTTTTCCTTAATAATCGAGTGTTGTTATTTCTCTCTCGTTGGGTCTGAGTTACATTCTTTCCTATGATTTAGCCATCGTTGGGCTTAGGACTTTCAACAAGGTAAAGGAGCACAAATGATTTGTATTAACCAAATCATTATCGTCGACTCGTCAAGCAAGTGGGGTAAGAACGTTGTTATAAGATTTGTTTTGGCCAAAGGTGGGATAATTACTAACGACTCTTTCGCTCACCAAATATTCTTAGGACGGAATTTCAGTAGCCAAAGGGTAGGATCGATTTTTGGTGCACTGAGGGAGATCACATTCGTGGTGTTGAAACGGTAGAAAACACAACTTGTAATCAAGGTGTGTAATCCTGTACCCTTCCGAATATATGTTTGAAATGGTGTGTAATCTCATAACTCTCTGGATGTTTGTATGAAATGTTCTATGATTTGGTCGAAATATCGAAGAAAATCAGAAACTGACATCCGAGACCACTCGAGAGTGCGTATGTTCATAGTAGTAACTATATTTTGCAAAGAAATAGTTTGGTCAGCAGCAGTGACGTGATTTTGGAAAAATCACGAAAAATAGGATAAAGGGAATTAGAAACCGAAAAAGATATCGAATTAAAGCTTACTGTGTCTATTTTTATATGAAAGAAACAGAGAAGGAAGAGGAAGTTTATATTCTAGGATATCTTAATTTTAGTGAGACTGGTTCTGATGGACTTCGTGGTTCCCTGTTCTGTCTTGGAAAAAATTGGTTAAAATTGTGAAAAGTGAATTATCAGTTATAAGTTATATGTATGGATTCCTTAGAGAACCTATTTTCAATAGAAACAAGTGGGAGCAGTATATGAAAATCGTACAGTGAGATATTTGAAATTAAGGTAAGAGTGGTTAGAATCGTTGGACAGTGAAACAAGGGAAACTTTAAGGAATAAACTGTACTAAATGGCTAAGCCAAAAATTCTGGAAAAATTGTAGTAAGAAGATATATAAGTCTAGTTTTAAGGAAAATTTACGGATTTAATTTTTGAGTTTTCTAACTCGAGTTATAGTCAATTTAGTCAGTATGACGCAGATGGACAATTTCAAATTTTTATGCCCAAATTAGTAGTTAAATCTGGGGTTGTGAAATTACCAAAATACCCTTGGAGTGTAAATTACCGAAATACCCCTGGGTTGCGAGATTACCGAATTACCCTTAGTGGGTAAAATTACCGATTTACCGAAATGCCCCTATGGGCTGATTTGATAGATTGTTATAATGGGCCGATTTACCGAAATGTCCTTATGGACCAAATTACCGAAATGCCCCTATGGGCCGAATGATAGTATTGCTTTAATGGGGTGATTCATAAAAAAGTATTCAATAGGTTAATGGATGTTATTTTTATATGGATGTTTTACGATTATGTATGATGCATCTTTACATATTGCATGGGATGGGAAAATTTTAATGAAGAGAAGTATAGACCGGTGGCATTGCCACAAATTCGATAATGGCTATGTGTCTAACATATGAATTAACGACTCACGTGTCGATCATTTTACCGTATATGAATCGTGGCTCACCCACAAATAGTATAAATGGTCGCTTGACTCGCAAATTGGAGAGACCCGACGGGTGGGTTGACTTGATCCCCACAGGAGAGACCGGGTAGTACGGGGAGAGATTGGATGGATGGGTTGGGTTGCATACTTTGCATTCATATATATATATATATTGTTTTGTAATTGGGCTTCGGCCCAAGATTATCTTAAATGGGCTTAGGCCCAAGATATTTCTAAGTGGGTTTCAGGCCCAGTGGATGACGGTAAGGGGTTTCACACTGAGTTCTTGTAACTCACCCCCCTTTTTCTTAACCCTTGTAGGTAATGCTCAGTGATGTGGACTTGGGCCATGGATGACTCGGTGGAAGCCATACTTCAGAAATGGTGTTATTGAACTTTAAATTTCTATTTCGGTTTATTTTATTCTTTTGCTATTTTGGTTTAAGTCGTAATAAGGCCTTTGGGATATGTTTTAAATTGCTTTATGTTTAGTCATACTTATTATATTGCTTGAATTGTTTTAACGGGGATTTTCTAAAATCATAAATAAATGTTTTCCAAAATCGATTAACAAATGGATTTCATAATAAACTTTTATAAATATTTTAACACGGAAGTTTTCACTCGAACTATCAAACGATATTTTCAAAAGTCATGGTTTTAGAGTTCACTACCTTGATTGTTGACTCATCAATCAATCTTTCAAAAATACTTGCATTTTATCTACGTTTCCGCAACGTTTTCAAAATGCTTCTGCAACTCTATTTCTAAACGTCACATTTTCGTAAATTGTTTATTTCAAATATGCTTCCGCAAACGAAAAGGTTTTTAAAGATAATTACGTTTTCAATTAGACATGAATTGCTTAAGTGTTTTGGGTTTTTAACAAAGAGGCTGTATTTCTCAAGCAAGTTTTTACTTCCATGTGACACACCAGATTCGGGCCTAACTTCTAGGCCGGGTTCGGGGTGTTACATTTTATGGTATCAGAGCCCGGTTTTAAAATTCGGCTGTGGTTTGGGTTCAAAAGTGTTTTCAAAAGCTGTATGAATTTTAAATTATAGATATATGTGTTAAAGGAAGTATGGCACCACGGGTATCCGGCACCAAGTCAAGTAAGTTATGTTTTCAATTTAAGATTATTGTGGTATGACTGTAGAAATACTCTAGAACTCTTAGCTTTAGGAGCTGAAACTATAGAAATTGAGACCTTAGATACGTACTACGAAAACAACTTTACTTCCCATACTCCATAAAACATTATTTAATAAACATTGAATAATTATACTGATTCATAAGACTCGTAATAAGATTAAATCGATTTAGTAAATATGAGCGTTAAAGGACGTAGACGTGATAGATGTGGACGTGGTAGAGGCCGAGGTGCTAAGGCTAGATCTTTAGCATCGGGGTATGTTTCCGAAAGGGAGGCGCTGGCATTGCCAGTGGTTGAGACGGGATCTCATGATCGAGCTGGGGTTGATGAGCTAACTCAGATAGTTAAGGAAGTATTGGAGGAGGTTAAAGGAATCAGTGAAGCACTTCGAGTTGAGTGTGTGGACTATAAGAAGAAAAGAGATCGTGGTTCTTTTGGGTCCCAGTCTCGTTCTATGAAGCGTGTTAAGGCACGTCCAAACTTTCCGGCTTGCGATTATTGCAGAAGGCGTCATCTGGGAGAATGTTGGAGGAGGTCAGGAGCATGCTTGAGATGCGGGTCTAAGGAGCATAAGGCTCGGGATTGTTTCATCACCATCAAGTCAGGTATGTTATGGTTGGACGTGATGATTGAATGTAGAAAATTTTAGGTATAAGTGGTAGATAACTGCTTGCTTCTGTGGTTAGATGTTTGGTTGAGTGAAAGAGGATTCAAGATTTTGTTAAAAGTACATTAGTGTTATTAAGATCAGAGTGCGCAGCGAAAGCATAGTGGTGTGATTTGAGCGGTGCGTTTAGTAGTTGGTTGGAAATTTCGAGGACGAAATTTCTTTAAGGAGGGTAGAATTGTAACAACCCGAAATTGGGCCTAGTAGGATTGGGCCCATTGGACCTTGAGCGTAGAAGCGTTTTAAAATTCATGGGAATTTGAGAACGGCATTATTTCAAGTTGTACTTATTAGGAAGGTGATTTTGGAGAGTTACGAGGTTTCTAGAAAGTTCCAGGCTCAAGTTAAGTTATAGGAAGAATTTTGTGTTTAAGCACTTTAAGGAGAGATAGTAAGTGACCTTAATGTTTATGGAATTAAATGAGTAATGTGCTAGCATAAATGAGCATTTGGTAAAAGGGGATATGGCGCCACATGAAGTACCTTGAGGGAAGAGGTTCAAATCCCATTGTGTGCAAAGTTTGACTATTATTTTTGCATTCTTTCCTAAGTGTCGGCCAAGCATGTTAATAAGGCAAGGTGGACTTTTTATTTTTGGCAAGATGGCTAAGGAAAATAGGAAAGGATGAAGGTGAGGAAAGAAATCAAGAGAAAGGGGAAAGTAAGGGGAACATGTGACCTTTTTCAAGGGAAGTGTTATGGAAAGTGTGGTTGGCCAATTTTTGACCATTACGATCATGAATGTGGACGGTTTTGGGTGTAGAGGGAGGTAGCCGAATTTTCTTTGGCAATTGGTAAAAGTTTTGGTGTTGTTTTGGCCAAAAACTCCTATTTGCAACTTTTGTGTCATTTTTCTTTTCTGTCCAAATTTCCTTCTCCTTCTTGCCGAATCTTCAAGCTTTGAGTGTGCATATTCTCTTTTTTTTTCTTCTTGTTGCCGAATGTACCCAAACCATTGAGACCAAAAATTTGTTCACTTATCTTTCTTGAAAAACGAAGCTAGTCAAACATATTTCTTCTTCTTTCTTTTCTTTTTCACAAAATCCTTCAAGCATCTCTTCTTTTCTAATCCTTTTCACCATAGCCAAATTTTCTTGTCCATTTTTCCCTCCATAACCGAACCTTTGAATTCTTCATCTCTTTTACGTTATTTCTTTCTCGTTCGTGTTAGGACTCACTTCTTGAATCGAATCGGTAAATAGTTGTTCTCTATTTGTCAATAACCTTGTTTCATCTGAGTTTTTCCTTAATAATCAAGTGTTCTTCTTTCTCTCTTGTTGGGTCTGAGTTACATTATTTCCTGTGATTTGGCCATCGTTGGGCTTAGGACTTTCAACAAGGTAAAGGAGCACAAGTGATTTGTATTAACCAAATCATTATCGTCGACTCGTCAAGCAAGTGGGGTAAGAACGTTGTTATAAGATTTGTTTTGGCCAAAGGTGGGATAATTACTAACGACTCTTTCGCTCACCAAATATTGTTAGGATGGGATTTCAGTAGCCAAAGGGTAGGATCGATTTTTGGTGCACTGAGGGAGATCACATTCGTGGTGTTGAAACGGTAGAAAGCACAACTTGTAATCAAGGTGTGTAATCCTGTACCCTTCCGAATATATGTTTGAAATGGTTTTTAATCTCATACCTCTCTGGATGTTTGTATGAAATGTTCTATGATTCGGTCGAAATACCGAATAAAATCAGAAACCGGCATCTGATACCACTCGAGAGTGCGTATGTTCATAGTAGTAACCATATTTTGCAAAGAAATAGTTTGGTCAGCAGTAGTGACGTGATTTTGGAAAAATCACGAAAAATAGGATAAAAGGAATTAGAAAGCGAAAAAGATATCAAATTAAATATTATTGTGTCTATTTTTATATGAAAGAAACAGACGAGGAAGAGGAAGTTTATATTCTGGGATATCTTAATTTTAGTGAGACTGGTTCTGATGGACTTCGTGGTTCCCTGTTCTATATTGGAAAAATTGGTTAAAATTTTGAAAAGTGAATTATGAGTTATAAGTTATATTTATGGATTCCTTAGAGAACCTATTTTCAATAGAAACAAGTGGGAGCAGTATATGAAAACCGTACAGTGAGATATTTGAAATTAAGGTAGGAGAGGTCAGAATCGTTGGACAGTGAAGAAAGGGAAACTTTAAGGAATAAAATGTACTAAACGGATAAGCTAAAAATTCTAGTAAAATTGTAATAAGAAGATATATGAGTCTAGTTTTAAGGAAAATTTACGGATTTAAATTTCGAGTTTTCTAACTCGAGTTATAGTCAATTTAGTCAGTATGACGCAGATGGACAGTTTCAAATTTTTATTCCCAAATTAGTAGTTAAGTCCGGGGTTGCGAAATTACAAAAATACCCTTGGAGTGTAAATTACCGAAATACCCCTGGGTTGCGAGATTACCAAATTACCCTTATTAGTTAAAATTACCAATTTTCCGAAATGACCCTATGGGCCGATTTGATAGATTGTTATAATGGGCCAATTTACCGAAATATCCTTATGGACCGAATTACCGAAATGCCCCTATGGGCCGAATGATCGTACTGCTTTAATGGGCTGATTCATAAAAAGTATTCAATAGGTTAATGGATGTTATTTTTATATGGATGTTTTACGATTATGTATGATGCATCTTTACATATTGCATGGGATGGGAAAATTTGAATGAAGAGAAGTATAGACCGGTGGCATTGCCACAAATTCTGATAATGGCTATGTGCCTAACATATGAATTAACGACTCTGTGTCGATCATTTTACCGTATATGAATCTAGTTGCTCAGCCACAAATAGTATAAATGGCAGCTTGACTGCAAATTGGAGAGACTGGCGGGGTGGGTTGACTTGATCCCACACAGAGAGACCCGGTGAGTGCAGGGGAGAGATTGGATGGATGGGTTGGGTTGCATACTTTGCATTAATATATATATACTGTTTTGTAATTGGGCTTCGGCCCAAGATTATCTTAAATGGGCTTAGGCCAAGATATTTCTAAGTGGGTTTTAGGCCTAGTGGATGATGGTAAGGGGTTTCACACTGAGTTCTTGTAACTCACCCCCCTTTTTCTTAACCCTTGTAGGTAATGCTCAGTGATGTGGACTTGGGCCATGGATGACTCGGTGGAAGCCATACTTCAGAAATGGTGTTATTGAACTTTAAATTTCTATTTCGGTTTATTTTATTCTTTTGCTATTTTGGTTTAAGTTGTAATAAGGCCTTTGGGATATGTTTTAAATTGCTTTATGTTTAGTCGTACTTATTATATTGCTTGAATTATTTTAACGGGGATTTTCTAAAATCATAAATAAATGTTTTCCAAAATCGATTAACAAATGGATTTTATAATAAACTTTTATAAATATTTTAACATGAAAGTTTTCACTCGAACTATCAAACGATATTTTCAAAAGTCACGGTTTTAAAGTTCACTACCTTGATTGTTGACTCATCAATCAATCTTTCAAAAATACTTGCATTTTATCTACGTTTCCGCAACGTTTTCAAAATGCTTCTGCAACTCTATTTCTAAACGTCACATTTTCGTAAATTGTTTATTTCAAATATGCTTCCGCAAACGAAAAGGTTTTTAAAGATAATTTACGTTTTCAATTAGACATGAATTGCTTAAGTGTTTTGGGTTTTTAACAAAGAGGCTGTATTTCTCAAGTTTTTACTTCCATGTGACACACCAGATTCGGGCCTAACTTTTAGGCCGGGTTCGGGGTGTTACATAGGATACCACCGCAGACAGTGATATCTCAATCAGATCTTTTACTCAACATCATCTTTTACACATATCTCGTACTAGCGTGCAATCAACCCTGTTGGAATGCCAATTTTATATTATCATATGTTCTTCCGAGCTCTATTAACACATTAGTATCATTTATTACAATTCATCCCATTCCTCACATTTTCTACTATTTCAACCACAATTCAAAATATAATCGCATATCATCAATTTAGTCCACTTGATGTCCAAACAATATATATATGCCTTTTAACAATAAAAAATTACCATGTATATGTCATACACTCGTATACTAAATTTTACATTCATCCAATACTGCATATCTACCTATATTTATCACAATTCTCATATTTTTCAATATAGTCCTTTCCTCACCTTTTTATATCAAATTGTAAACAATTTAAAATGCATTCAATTATTATAATTTTACAATCCAACCATAAACATTACATGAATATACTTAATTATACCCATATGAACTTACCAAGTACAAACAACAATAGATGAAGTGTTAGAGACTAATTTGCAATTTTCCCCTTTTCCTCGATTATCTACTAATTGGTTCCATTTTTGATCTATACGTTAATTTATTTCAAACTATCAGCTCTAATTACCTTATAACTGTAACACCCCTTACCCGTATTCAACACTCGAACAGGATACGAGGCATTACCGGACTTACAACACAAGCATTTACACAATTCTGAGTCATAAATTTGCGTCCAAATTAAAACCATCCATACTCGATCATAAAGTCCCTAATACAAGCCTACGAGGCCCAAAACATGCATTGGAAGTGGTTCGGGACTAAACCGAGAACTCAGGAAATTTTTACAAAACTTAGAAAATTTTTGCTAGAAACAGGGGTCACAAACCCGTGTGGTTTTGGGACACGCCCGTGTCCCTAACCCGTGTAACTCTCTATTTGAAACTCATGAACAAATTGAAGTCACATGGCCAAGTCACACGCCCGTGTGCTAGGCCATGTGTTCAATTTAATTTTCATTATTTTTCATAAAATAGGTGCAGACTTCACACGCTTGTGCCTGAGGCCGTGCCCCTCACATGGCTGAGACACAGGCCCGTGTCTCTGCTCGTGTCCTCAATTATGAGCATTCTGTTTCTCAAAATTAAGGTGCAGGGGACACACGACTAATACACACGCCCATGGGGCAAGCCATATGTCCCACACGGCCTAGACACACGCCCGTGTGGACAAAATAAGGCTATTTACCAAGTCTTTTGCCACCCTTCCATGCACATACCTACACAACATCATATAATACCAATTCAAGTATACTTAGGCAACCAAAACATTCACAACCAAGGTATTAACATCACATCCACATGCTAACATCTAACATGCTTTAACATCATAATTTATCAACACAAATCATGCAAGTTTCCACATTCATGAATGGTATCAACATATAATGATACTCATAACCAACATTAGCCAACTTTCATGGCCATAAACAAAATGAAATCATTACCCATTATAAGCCAATACATTCGGCCACATTACCAATAACACATATAAAAAAATGACCAAGTCCCTATACATCCCATAACTCAAAATATTGACATTTCAATGATACCCAAAAGAATGGTTGATAGTACGAATGGATCTCCGACAATCTCCAACCCCCGAGCTAGCTTGGTGACACTCTAAGATAAGGGAAAGAAAGGGGATTAAGCTATATAGCTTAGTAAGTTCATATGCAAATAATAAACAACATTAATTATACATTTGTCATATGAATAACATAACATGTGCTAACATGAACGTCATTAAAACTTCATAAGTAGAACTTATTCAATCACATCCTTACCACTAGTTCATCATATACTGAATCCATTTTCTTTGAGTTTTTCGTACATACCTTGTAACAACCCTCACCCGTATTCAATGCAGAAATAGGGTTACGAAGCATTACTAGACTTACGAAACTATTAAACAACTATTTAACATACAATTGTTCAATTCAATCATTCATTATTCAATCTCAATCAATTTGTCCCTATTAAGAGCCTTCGAAGCCTTAAACATGCTTTGGAAGTGGTTCGGGACTAAACTGATAACTCAAGAAATTTTCAATACTTAGTAAATTTTTCTTCAAACCAAGGGACACACGCCCGTGTGTCTCACACAGCCACTAGACACGCCCGTGTGAAAATAAGGGGTACATACTGACTTGGGTCACACGGCCAACCACACGCCCGCGTGTCTGCCACAGTGTGCCCTTCGAAGTGGCCACACTGCGCGTGTGTCGGGCCGTGTGTTAGGCCGTGCCAAACCTGTAGCGTATACTGACTTATGCAACACGGCCAAGTGACACGCCGGTGTGCTAGGCCGTGTGCCATTTAGGGGGTATACTGACTTGTACCACACGGCCTATCACACGCCCGTGTATGAGACCGTGTGGAGCATACTGACTTCATTTTAATTTCAACACCAGGGGACACACGGCCGTGTAACATGACCGTGTGTCACACACGGCTGAGACACACGCCCGTGTCTCCGCCCGTGTGGACAAAAATAGGCTATTTACCAAGCCATTTTGCCACCCATTTTGCACATACCTACACAAGCACAAATGGTACCAATTCAAGGCACTAATATACATCCAAATATCATCAACCAATGTTCAAATCATACCCTTTCTTTACCATCAATACAATTTACAAATATGCTACAATTTGCCTTCTAATTTCATACCTAATTCACATATTCAATTAAATCAACTAAACCATTACATACATATATTATCAGGCATCAATTCTCAAACACATAGCTTCCCAAATTACCTAATATTATTAAGCATTATAAATTCAACTTCAACCACACAATATAGATTAATTACCAAACTCAAAATAGAACCATTTGCACATTTATAAACATCATCAATTTTCATTATCATAAGCCAACTCAAATGGCCCAAAATACATGTTTATCAAACATACCAAAATGACTCAAGCCTATACATGCCATATACCATATATACACAACTCAAAAGTACCAAGTAGATGGTTGGATAGTGTGACATAGTCTCTGGCGATCTCCGAATCTGAGCTAGCTTTGAATTCGCCATAAAACACGGGAGAAACAAACAAGGTAAGCTATAAAGCTTAGTAAGCTCGTACTAAATTTACTCAACAATTCATAATACACAAATCATCATAATTAACATCTAAATCATGATAACCAACAAACCTTCCTCATACTTACTCATGTGCTTATATACAAATTCATAACTTCATCTATTTGGATTTCATACTTTACATGACATACATGTACAAATTTATAACGAACTAATACCTTTTCGTAATACTGTTGAATACTTGATATCTCGCACACTAAGTGCCAATGCATAGTCGAATCTATTATAATCTCGCACACTAAGTGCCTTACATAGCCGAAGCTATCTCGGTCTCACACACTAAGTGCCATATATAGCCGAAGCTATTCCGAATCGCACACTCAGTGCCATATATATAGCCGAAGCTATCTCGAATCGCACACCAAGTGCCATATATATATCCGAATTATCGTCAAACATGACTACAATCTCATATACACAATTTATGCAATATCAAAGCATTTAAAGCATAATTGGAATAATGCTTATTACATACGAACTTACCTCGGATGTAAAAACGATAATGTGGATCAACTAATCTGACACCTTATTTTTCCCTCGATCTAGGTCCAAATTCTATTTTTCTTGATCTATATATATATATTCAAAATTAACTTATTTAATCAATTATTTATTCAATTTAGTCTAAATCACACTTCAAAACACATTTACACTTTTGCCCCACATATTTTACATCTTTCACAATTTAGTCCTTATTTTACAAAATCACAAATTCATGAAATTCAAGACTAAACCATGCTAGCCAAATTACCATTATACCCCTATCAGCCCATATTTTTCATTTATTTCACATTTTAACCACTAACTTTACACATTTCTCAATTCAATCCGTATTTTGCATTTTCACTAAAAATCACTTTATAAAACTTGGATAATTCACAACAAACATTCATAATCTATCATCAATCATCAAAACACTCATGTATTCATCAATGGCATCATTCAAAATCTTTAACAATTTTGCAAAATAGTCCCTGGGCTAGCTAGACTAAGATGCAACGATCTAAAAAACATAGAAATCATTAAAAACGGGACAAAAATCGTACATTAATTAGCAAAGATAGCATAGCCGAATGAAGAGATAGAAATGGCTTCTTTTAGCCCTTATTTTTGGTGATGAAGCTTAATGAAGATGATGATATTATGTCTTTATTAGTTTAACTTAAGTTATTTACAAATTACTATATTAACCTTTGTTATAATTCATTTAAATTCATTAAATGATGTCCATCTTTGTCCACTCACACTAATCATGGTCTAATTACAACATAAGAACCTTAAATTTATGGTTCTATAGCTATTGAATACCTCTAACTAATAGAACAACACTTTTGCACATTACGCGATTTAGTCCTTTTTATCAAATTAAACACTCAAATGATAAAATTTCTTAACAAGAATTTCACACAATCATATTTTCATGCCGTAAACATTAAAATAATAATAAAATAAATATTTTGACCTCATATTTGTTGTCTCAAAACCACTATTCTGATTTGACCCAAAACGGGCAGTTACAACTCTCCCACCTTAGGAATTTTTGTCCCCGAAAATCTTACCGATGAATAGGTTAGGATACTTTTTTCTCATAGCTTCGTCGGGCTCCCAGTAGCCTCTTCAACTCTGTGATGTTTCCCCAAGTCTTTCACTAAACCTATGCGTTTATTTTTAAATTCTTTTATCTCTCGAGCCAAAATTCTGATCGGTTCTTTGTTGTATGTCATATCAGGCTGAATCTCAATCTCTGACGGAGAAATCACATGTGAGGGATCCGATCGATATCGACGCAACATCGACACATGAAAAACATTGTGGATTTTCTCTAACTAAATCGGTAAAGCTAGCCGATATGCCACTGGACCTATTCTTTCGATGATCTCATACGGTCCGATAAATCTCGGACTCAATTTACCTTTACGACCGAAACAAAGTATTTTCTTCCATTGAGATACTTTCAAAAATACTTTGTCACCGATCTGAAATTCAATGTCTTTTCGTTTCAAATTCGCGTATGATTTTTGACGATCTGAAGCTACTTTCAAACTATAACAGCTCGATTTAGGGGCTAGTCGGAACAGTGATCTCGGGATCACTTAATCCGAGGTTAGAGAAAAATATTTTCATGATATTTTATGTGTTATAACATGTTTATAAGGGTGCATGAAAATTTTGGTGCTTTAATTTTAGCGATTTCTTGCTTAATCGCAAAAAAGGACTAAATCGCATTAAGTGCAAAAGTTCTATTTTATTTGCTAGAGGTGACAAATAGCTATAGAGTGTAAATTGGAGGTATTTAAAGTGCAATTATACCTTCCTAAGAGTGATGGACGGTCAAGGGGACAAGGAATTAAAAAGTTGACAAGAGTTGGTGACTTTTGTTGGCTAAATGAATAAAATAAGAGAAGAATAAAGAAAAAGAAAGGTATCATCTTTTCTCTTCTTCATCACCACAAAAAATTGGTAGCAAACAAGGGTTGGAGAGCTCAAAAATTTCAGCAAACATTTCTCCTCACAAGTAAGTAATTTTGGTGATCTTTCTTGATAAAAATTGTACTTTTTGAGTCCCCAAAGCTTAAGCAAGCTAATGAGGGGACTAATTTGCAATATGGTTGAAAGTCTAGGGACTTGCCATGAGAGAGTTTATGTTGGTTGCTGAGTTTTTATGGAAGAAAATGAATGTTAGGAAGATGAGAAACAACTTTTGTGAAAGGTGTTGTCATGAAAACACCTAATTAGGACTAAGATGCAAATGATGTAATTTGTTCATTAATGCATGAAATAGTCAGAATTGTGGAAAGTTGTAAGAGGATTAAATGTTCAGCTAGGCTTGCTTAATAGGAAAATGTGATGAAAAGTGATTTATGAGCCTAGGGGCAAAATTGTAATTTTGCTAATTTATAAGGGCAAAATAGTCATTTTTGCCTAAGTGTAGATTTTGTTGTATTATGAATTATAAGTGATTAAATGAGTAAATTCTATTGTTCTAGATCAAATAAAATGAGATTTGGACTTAGAACGGGAGAAAAGATAAATGTGGACAAATAGGTCCCATTCAACCCCTTTCCGGCATCAAGGTAAGTTCGTGTGTAAATGTTGCAATTACGTACGGGTTATTTAATATTCCAATGCTGTATGGAATGTATAATTACTCTATGAATGTATTAAATGTGTTTTGACGAGTTGTTAAGAGAATTGAATCTAAGATAGTGTGAAATACAAATAGCATGATATGATGATAGTTAAGGTCCCGTGTAAGACCATATTGGAATGTGGCCTCGGTGTGAGATATTGAATAAGACCATGTCAGGGACATGGCATTGATATGTTAATTCATGTAAGACCCTATCGGGGGTATGATGTCAATGTGACATTATGTGTATGAGACTCAAGGGTGTTATTTAACAATTTGAGTAATTCAACAAGTATGTTGAGAATGAGAATGAATGTGGTTGTACCACGAGAGGAACATGTATGTGTTAGAACTAAATTGAGAGGAATTCGGTATATGATAAACCCATAGTGGGTATGTGTAAATGATGCACCTTTGTTGCATAAGTTATAATTATTAATGCATTGTGTGAATACGAACGATTATCATAGAAAGCTAAGTAAGAATGATAATGTGTGAGGATGTTCCTGGATAGACATTTGAAATAGAGAAATGTATGTGGTTAAATATCCGTAAATGTATAATAATGGTGGGCTATGTGCGATACCACCTTAAATTGTAAATGGTGGGCTATGAGGGATACCACCCTATTAGAGATTGAGGGTGGGCTAAGTGCGAAACCACCGAGAGATTGTAGTATAAGTGACTTATTGAAAATGTTTGGTGTATTGTTTTATGAGATCATGTGGTGACAAGTGCAGGGATGTATGCAAGTTAACATGAACAATTAGCTTGTGGCATGGTTAGAATGTGGTAGGAGGCAGAATGAGTAAGTCTCAAAATTGGTTGAGTAAGTAACCATGAGTTTTAGAGTAAAACTCATTATAATACATTGTAGTTGAGTATAATCAATGAATATCAATAGTTGATAGTTATATGCATATGAACTTACTAAGCATTATTGCTTACTCCTCTTCCTTTCTCATCTCTTATAGGTTAATTTAGCTAGCTCAGGTTGGAGACCGCCAGAGATGTTTCACACTACCGAGCAGACACTTGGTATGAGTTTTTAAGTCCTTATGAGTTATGGCATGTATAGGGATAGTATTTAAAGTTGATTAAGTCATAGTTGATATAGCCAATTGTGTTGGCCTAAGAGAGTTTATGGTTCAGTTGTGTATAGCCATAGATGATGGCTTAAGTCGATTGTATTTATGCCAGAAACAGTTCTCCCTTGTGTATGGGATGAAGACCTCATTCTTATAAATCAAATATGTTATAATTGATGATTTGAGAGTGTTGTGTGATGGTGTATGAATGCATGCAAGTGAGGGTGGCTAATGGCTTGGTAGATAGCCTTTCAATTGTCCACATGGGCTAGTCACACGGGCGTGTACCTAGACTGTGTGAGAGGCACGGCTAGTACATGGGTGTATGCCCAGGCCGTGTGAAGTCTGCACCTTGCACTTGGAATTTAAATCGCCACACGGCTGAAGCACACGGACGTGTGTACAGGCCATGTGGATAAGTCAGAATGCCAAGGTTTGGCACACGGACCATGGCCACGGGTGTGTTAAGGCCGTGTGAAATTAGTCAGTGTCGACCACAGGCTAGCCACACGAGCGTGTGCCTAGGTCGTGTGTCACAAACAAAATACTAATGTTTTTATACATGGGGTAGGGACATGGGCGTGTGTGACCACATGGCCTGCCCACACGGGCGTGTCCCATTTCACATGGGCGTGTGGCCCCTGTTTAGGTGAAATTTTCTAAGTGTTTGAAAAGTTCAGGGTTTGGTTTCACGACATCATGAGCGGGTGTAAAGGGTCTCGTTGACCCATGATAGGGACGTTACAATGGTGAATGAAAAGTTTTAAATTACAGAGAATTTTTTTAGCCTAAAGTGGAATGATTAAGCAAGTCAAGTTCGGTAATGCCTCATGCCCAGTTTCGGCATAGAATTTGGGTAAGGGGTATTACATTTAGTGGTATCAGAGCAATGGTTTAGTCGATTCTCGGACTAACCTAGCGTGAGTAAGAGTCTAGCTATACATGCCATAGGTGGACCGTGATAGTGTGATATCTCCCGGCTCTAACGAAATTGTTTTGTTAAGAAAGAGATGATTCCCAACCGAGCTAAATCCAATAATGTTGTAAGTGATAATGAGGTAATTAAAATGTGCTTATGCATTGTTGAAATTCAGAGAGTTATGAATAGAAGTTTATGACATGTGTGTGATAAGGTATGAAATGAGATAATTCTATGTTGAGGGTTGAAATGAGAGTTATAAAGTGATAAGCTTATCTATATTGGCTTGATATACATACGGTGTTATAAACTCGACCTATTGGGATAGGTGTATATAGTGAGTAAATATATCCAGAGAACGAGATACGTATGTATGTATGACTATTTGAATGATGTATGAACAATATGTCCACATAGTTGAATCTCATATGCGACTGTTAAAGTAGATGATGTATAATGTCTTATTTTACGACTCTGTTATGAAGCCACACATATTATAGTGTGGGAGTTAAGTAGAATGCAGGAGATGAGTTCGGTCGTTCAATGATAAATTGATGAATAAGACCATGGTTGGACCATGGCAATACATGTGATCCCATATAAGACCATGTCTGGGGCATGGCATTGGCAATGATACATGATCCCGTGTAAGACCATATTTGGGATATGGCGTCGGCCTCGAATAGTGATTCCGTGTAAGACCACGTCCGGGACCTGGCTTCGGCATGAAAGCATGTAAGACCATATCTGGGATATGGCGTCGATATTGATATAAGATCCCGTGCAAGACCATATCTAGGATATGGCATCGGCATCAACATGAGTTTCCATGTAAGACCGTATCTGGGATATGGCATTGGTATTGATATGAGATTCCGTGTAAGACCATAGCGAGGCTATGGCATCGTGACGACATGTAAGATTATAGCTGGGCTATAATGTTGTGATACGAGTAAGACCGTAGTTGGACTATGGCAATCAAGTAAACGACGTACTCAAACCGTAAGACATTCTCTAAATTGATAAGAAATGGTAAGAGAAACCAGAGTTTAATGTTGAATGCTCGAGTAGACATTAATGTGGAACTTGAGTAAGTGAAGTCACTGTTCGAAATTATGGGTGATAGAAACAATTGTAGCATGAGTAAGCGTGAAAACTCACCTGGAGCGAGTTGTCTGACTACGATGATATCACATTAATGACGAATGTTAAATCATATGTATGTAGTCATGAGAGTCAAGTTAGAGGCTTTACGACCTCACCCCATTACTACTGTTGATTTATAATGAGATCCTTACGAGGGTTAAGTTGAATAAGCTCATGAGTATGAAATGAAAGAGTTTAGTGGCAAAACAAGTAGTAACGTATTTCAAGATAAGTGTAACAGCCCAAACCCGGTCAATACGTTACGACCAAATCTGGTATGTTACAAGAAAGGTAGTTTTGAAACATTCAACAGAACATCGTAATTTGAAAAAAAAACTTTTCATTTAGTGATTCTATCTTAAAGATAATTTAAAATTTTGTTTGAAGATTTTCTTACCATTTTCTATTTAAAAATGAACTAAAAAGCCGTAAACGGTTTTGTTTCACGAAGGCTGAAATCAGGAAATTCCACAAACGTGACATTTGAAAATGATGTTGAGGTTTTAAGAAAATCTCCAGATTATTTAGCTTAAACATTTAATCGCTTGTCATCTTTTGTTAATACTTTAAAAATATGATTGTTTATATTTTTATTTTAGGAAACTCCTTATTTGACAATTCATAAGATATGCAATAACCCATTCAAAGCAAAAAGCCAAATTAAAGTTTTGGAGGCCTTATTACATTGCAAAATCCCATAAATAAAAAAAAAGTAAGTTTAAATAAGAACCGGAAGTTTACGAGAAAGTAATGCATGGCCACCTCAAGCCCACCTCGGCTCCAAATCCGCAACTAGGGGTTACCTGCAAAATTAAGTAGAGGGTTGAGTCACCGAGACTCAATGTGTAATTCCCCTTATAACGCAATCGGGCTTTAAGCCCACAGATGCACATTGGGCCTTAGCCCTTACAATATAGCATATTAAAAATGTATGCAATGCAGCCCAGCCCAACCTAGTTTTCCATCCTCTAGGTCACCTGAATTAGCCAAACACCCATGGCATCAAGCCACTGTGGTTCCAAACCACTGTGGTCCCAGACCACTTGTGACAGAGTCACAGAATATATAAACGTGGGGCCAACCCACTGTGGTCCCAGACCACTGTGACAATCTCTGATAAGTATATGTGGTGCCAACCTACTATGGTACCAAACCACTGAGATAAGTCACTGATAAATATATGTATACGTGGTTCCTAATCACTGTGGTCCCAGACCACTGTGACAGAAGTCACTAAATCACACTTCCCCCTGTCAATCATATCCCAAAGCCCATGCAACAAATTATCATATTGAGATGAATGTAAACATACTTTCCAGGTACAACAGACAATTAATTCATACATACATATCTTCGAAAGTAAAATCATAGTGGTACTTACCCGGTGTCTCCAACCTTACCCACAAGGGTATCTCGACTATCTATACAGTCGTTTTGGCTTTCAGCCAACACAGTTACTAACGCAAATAATAAAGAAGAGTGTGAGCGTTACACACCTAATTACGCGTAAAAATATACACTCTAGATCGTCGACACTCTCACTAGAAGAAACAACCGCGATTTGTCGATCCCAAGCAGAATTCGGCTCTCTACCACAACCCGGTGGAAAGTCTCGAACCGCCGACACAGCATGTCGTTTAAACTTAGGAGCAGAGACTACGGGTCCACTCCCCTCCTTAGATTGACTTAAGGAAAATGAGGAATTGCACCACCACGAATTCGGTGGTAGTATGCTCAGCTTATCTAATGAAAATCTTGAACAGGGATAGGCCGTTGAATAATAGAAGAAATCCAAAATTGACTATGATAGACACACAACTAAGGAGTCGGTTTAGAATGGGGTAATAAGAAAGATTCGGTTTTTGGTGATGGAAACAACTTGCAGGAGATGAACAAGAAGAATTCAGGCTAAGGAAATTAAATGAAAATTCAGTAAAAGGAGAACAGGTTTCGGCTAGAAGAATATAACAAAGAGGGGAAAAATGAAAAAGAAAGGCAAGTGGGTAACCTGAGGTTCGGCTATGGAGAAAAAGAGTGTAGAAGAGGATGTGAATAGAAATAAAAAGAGAGACGATCTCAGTGAGGTAAGGTTCGGTTATGGTGATAATCGAAAGAGAATGGTAAGAGGGTGATTCGGCAAGGAGTGGCTTCAAGAGAATTTGGCTTGCGAAGAATTGGAGAAAGGGATGATGAAAATGACCAAAAAGAAAACCTGAAAGCACTTAAGAAGGAAATGTAAAAAGAAGTAAAAGAACCAAGATGCACTTATGGACTTTTCGGCACTTACAAAGAATAGGCAAACCCGAAATGGAATCAAAAGAGCTCTCTCTCACATTCGGCACACACTCACCTCCTATGACCGAAAATACCAAAATGGGAAAAGCCTAAGACTAGTGAGAATTTCGGCACACACCTCTAGCAACTAAACCGAAATTCTCCCCTCCAAGATCCCCACATTCAGCCAACAACTCCACCACCCACCAAATCCCTTGATTTTCTCCACCAAATACTCCCCATCACTCTTTCAAATTGGTTTGACCAATTCAAACTCCTTCAAGGTCTCTTGTCCATCCATTTGAACTTGTTGAATCATTCAAACACCACCTTTGAAGAGTCCCAGCCGAAACCACCACTCCTCCACCTTGACACAAAAATAAAGCTCCATAATGAGGCTTATGGGATTCGAACTCCTCCCCTTCTGCTCCTACAAGTGACGCCACCTCCACTTGGACACAAGCTCCTTTATGTCATCAAGCACACGCAAATAAACTTAAAGCCTGCTCCTACTAGCTCTCCCTCCTGAGATGCCCAAAAAGAAAAAAAATTCACCAAGGCTCTGGCTTGAACCCGAGCCTCCCTAGGACTCCCAAGCACACCTAAATAACAAGCAGCACAAGCCAAGCACACAAAAAAGCATAAAATGTAGAACCCCTAATTCTAGGATGTTACAGTTCTACCCCCTTAAAGAAATTTCGGCCTCAAAATTTACCTGATCAAAAGAGGTGAGGGTATTGCTGTCGTATCACATTCTCTGGCTCCCACGTGGCTTCCTCTGAACAGTGATTTCGCCATAAGACTTTAACCAACAGAACTAACTTCCTTCTCAACACTTTAACATCTCGATCTAAGATCAGAACTGGTTCTTCTTCAAAAGACAAATTAGGTCTTACTTCAATTTCCTCCACTGGCACTATGTGAGATGGATCCGAACGATAGCGTCCTAACATTGAAACATGAAATATATCATGTATCCGATTCAACTTTAGCGGTAACTCAAGCTGATACTCTACTGGTCCCACACGTTTCAACACTCGATAAGGCCCGATGAATCTAGGGCTCAACTTGCCCTTTCGTCCAAACCATAAAACCTTCTTCCAAGGTGAGACTTTCAGAAAAACTTGATCACCCACTGAGAATTCTATCTTCTTACGCTTCAGATCTGCATACAATTTCTGCCTGTCGGAAGCTTCCTTTAATCGAGACCGAATCAACTTAACCTTTTCCTCCGTCTCTGAAACCAATTCTGGACCCAACAACTATCGCTCACCCAACTCTGTCCAGCAGGTAGGAGTACGACACTTACGACCATATAACGCTTCATAGGGTGCCATCCGAATCTGGATTGATAGCTATTATTGTATGCGAGTTACGCCAGCGGTAAGAAATCTTCCCAACTACCCCTCAAGTCGATAACACAACCTCTCAACATATCTTCCGAATCTGAATTACCCTCTCTCGACTAACCATCGATGCATGGATGAAACGCCATCTTTGAAATCCGATCTTGTACCCAACGCTTTATGTAACGCCTTCCGAACCGCGATGTAAACCTAGGGTCTGTGCATGCGATATGATAGATCTTTGGTACCCCATGTAACCTCACAATCTACGCTACATACAGCTTGGCTAACTTCTATAGTGAGTAATCAACACGAACCGGTATGAAGTGAGCGGACTTCATCAACCGATCGATAATTACCCACACTTAATCTTTCCTAGTAGGTGTAAGAGGTAGCCCACTAACAAAATCCATCGTTATCCTCTCCCAGTTCCAAAGTGGAATCTTCACTGGATGTAGTAACCCTGAAGGCAACTGATGTTCCACCTTCACCTGCTGACACGTCCAACACTTACTCACAAACTCAGTAACTTGCTTCAGACCTGGCCACCAGAACTATTCACGCAAATCTCGATACATCTTACTCCCACCGGGATGCATAGCGTATGAACTACTACGCGCCTCCTGCAGAATCCTCTGTCTCAACTCAAAATCCTTTGGCATACAAACCTTTCCACGAAAGCACAATACTCCATCACTGTTCAGACCAAATCCTTCTGTCTCACCACCTTCCACTTGCTGAAGTCGAGAACTTAACAATTCGTCTGACATCTGCTTCTCCTTAATCTGACTTACCCATGAAGGCTTCACCTGAAGTTCAGCTAATAAACTTCCATCGTCATACAAACTGAGATGAGCAAACATTGCCCTCAAATCCGCTATTACCTTATGGCTCAACGTATCCGCCACTACGTTAGCTTTACCTGGGTGATACTCGATCGAGCAATCGTAGTCTTTCAACAATTCAATCCACCTCCGCTGCCTTAAATTCAACTCATTCTGGGTAAGGAGATATTTCAGGCTCTAATGATCTGTGTAGATAATAGATTTCTCCCCATACAGGTAATGTCTCCAAATCTTCAGAGTGAACACTACCGCAGCTAACTCCAGATCATGAGTGGGATAGTTCACTTCATGCGGTCTTAGTTGCCGAGACGCATACGCTACCACTTTCCCCTCTTGTATCAGCACACATCCTAACCCTGTGTGCGATGCATCACAATACACGACAAACTCCTTCCCAGCCTCAGGCTGAATCAACACTGAGGCCTCCTTCAGAATCTTCTTCAACTTCTCAAAGCTTTCCTGCTGCTTATCTGTCCATACAAACGGTACCCCTTTTCGTAACAACTTGGTTAAAGGTGTAGCGATCAACGAGAATCCCTCAACAAACCTTCTGTAATACTTAGCTAACCCAAGGAAACTTCAAATTTCTGCTACAGACTTTGGTGGTTTCCAATCCAAAACAGCTTCAATCTTTCAGGGATCAACCCTAATCCCCTCGGCAGATACAACATGCCCCAAAAAAGTAACTTCCCTCAACCAAAATTCACACTTGCTGTATTTGGCATACAGTTGCTTCTCTTTCAAAATCTACAGAATAATCCAAAGATGCGAATCATGTTCCTCTTCCGTCCTTGAGTATACCAAGATATCGTCTATGAACACTACGACAAACCGGTCCAGATAGGGTTGAAATACCCGGTTCATCATATCCATAAATGCGGCTGGTGCATTCGTCAATCCGAACGGCATCACTAAGAACTCATAGTGACCATAACGAGTTCGAAAAGTAGTCTTATGAATATCCGCCTCCTTTAACTTAAGCTGATGGTACCCTGACCTCAAGTCTATCTTCGGGAAGACGGAAGCGCCTCGCAGCTGATCGAACATGTCGTCAATTCTTGGCAACGGGTACTTGTTCTTAATCGTGAACTTGTTCAATTGCCTGTAGTCAATGCACATCCGCATCGACCGATCCTTTTTCTTGACAAATAACACCGGTGCTCCCCACGGAGACACACTTGGTCGAATAAAACCATGATCCAACAATTCTTGAATATGAGCTTTAAGTTCTACTAGCTCCTTCGGCACCATCCTATATGGGGCAACAGACACCGGAGCTGTTCCTAGAAGAAGATTAATGCTGAACTCCACCTCGCGATCCGGAGGTAACCCTGGAAGCTCTTCTGGAAAAACATCCGAGAACTCTTTCACCATTATAACATCTCTTACAGACAATTCCTTGGCCTCCAAAGCACTAATGAAAGCTAAGAAAGCCTCACACCCTTTTGGCACCATCCTTTCAGCCTTTAATACAGACACCACATTGGACAGGTAATTCCTTCTCTCACCTATTACCAACACCTCCTTATCCTCAAGAGTCTTCAAAATCATGCGCTTAGCAGCACAATCCAAGTTTGCTCGATACTTAACTAGCCAGTCCATGCCCAAAATCAAATCTAACTCGCCGAATGGAAATTCCATCAAGTCAGCCGAGAAAACAACCCCTTGTACTTCTAAAGGCACACTCCTAAATAATTTGTTTACCACTACAGATTGTCCTAAAGGGCTAATCACAGTCATTTCTCTAGAAGCAACCTCAGATTCTATATTCAAAGTTCCAGACACAGTACTAGCAACATATGAATGTGTAGACCCAACATCTATCAGTACTGTAAAGGGCAAACCAAAAATAAGGAACATACCGGTTATGATGTCCGGTGCATCGCCATCCTCTCGGCATCTAGCTGCATAAACCAATCCAGGCTGTCTTGCATCTGTATTCCCAGCACCTCTGCCCGGTGCTCCACGCCCTCGACCAAAACCATTTCCTCCTCTGGCAGTACCACGACCTCTCGGTGGTTGCTGCCCACCTACCTCTCGGTGGTTGCTGCCCACCTACCTCTCGGTGGTTGCTGCCCACCTCTTCCAGACTGTACATATCCCTGACCTACTAGCTGTGCCCTGCTCGGCTCTTGTGGACAGTCCCTTACCAGATGATCTACAGATCCACACCTGTAACATCCTTTACTTCTTGCCCAACACTCCCCCGAATGATAATTCCCACTTCTAGCACATGGTTGAGGCCTACCAACAGTAACAGGCTTTACAACTCGACCCGGCCCATCAAACCTAGGCCTCTTTTGGAAACTCCCAGCAGATCCTGACGACCCAAAATTCCTTTTATTCCTACCCCTATCCTTATCCCGATTCTGCCTCTCAGACCACTTCACCTCTTCAACTATCTTAGCCTTCTCAACCAGAATAGCAAACTCTCTTTCCCGCTGCGGAGCTATCAGTACTCGCAACTCGTCCCTCAGACCATCCTCAAATCGGACACAACGCTCGTGATCTGTTGCAACGATACCCCGGGCATAACTGCTTAAACACAGGAATTCTTCCTCATATTCCGCCACTGACTTATTCCCCTGGACCAAGTTTAAAAATGCCCTCCTCTGAGCGTCCACGTAACTTCTCCCAACATACTTTCCTTGGAATGCTGACTTAAAGAAGTCCTAGGTAATACGGTCCGCTGACGTACCATCTCTTACCGTGAGCCATCATTGGTATGCCTCATCTCGAAGGAGGGACACTACTCCTTTCAACTTTTCCTCCGCAGTACAATCAAGATCATCCATGATTCGTTCAATCGCTTCCGGCCCAAGCCAGCTACGTTAGGAGCTACACCGAAAATGCCCCCTAAATATCTCAAATTTCATTAGCTCGGAGTCGCTCAGAAATAGATTTTCGAGCTACTGATCCCGTGCTTGCTCCAGCAACCCGCTCCAAAACACGCAACATAGCTTGAGACACAACATCATCTCCACTAGTTTGGTCCTGAAATCCCACTTCCGCAATTGGTGATGCTGGCACATCACCTTCCGGCCCATGCCCTAATTCCGAAGGTTCAGCCTCAACACCCCGGCCTCTACCACGGCCGTGCATACCATGCCCACGTCTTCTAGCACTCATGATTATGAATTTGACTTAATCTTATTACAATTTTATGAGTTAGCATTTCTTCCACTGTTTATTACCGGATAGTCTTATGAAAATAGCATTAGAAGTAGTTTTCGCAAAAAACATATTTCTAAAGGTCTCAGTTTCTAAAGTTGAATTTCTTAGAACTATCTATCACAATAAATTTTTTCATAAGAATTCAAACAATAATCGAAAACTTACAAATGCGGATTGGTGCTTTGGAGACTCGGGTGCCATACTTCCGAAAACATGTATTTTTCTAAACCATATTCCAAACCAACTTTTGAAAATATATTTTTTTATTTTTTTGAATCCCAAACCACAGCCGAGTTTTGAAACCTAGGCTCTGATACCATAATTGTAACACCCCAAACCCATTCAATACGTTACGACCAAATCGGTATGTTACAAGAAAGGTAGTTTTGAAACTTTCAACGTAACATCGTAATTTGGAAAAAAAAACTTTTCGTTTAGTGATTCTATCTTAAAGATAATTTAAAATTTTGTTTGAAGATTTTCTTACCATTTTCTATTTAAAAATGAACTAAAAAGTCGTAAATGATTTTGTTTCACGAAGGCCAAATCGGAAATTCCATAAACGTGACATTTGAAAATGATGTTGAGGTTTTAAGAAAATCTCAGATTATTTAGCTTAAACCTTTAATCGCTTGTCATCTTTTGTTAATACTTTAAAAATATGATTGTTTATATTTTTATTTTATGAAACTCCTTATTTGACAATTCATAAGATATGCAATAACCCATTTAAAGCAAAAAGCCAAATTAAAGTTATGGAGGCCTTATTACATTGAAAAATCCCATAAATAAAAAAAGTAAGTTTAAATAAGAATCGAAAGTTTACGAGAAAGTAATGCATGGCCACCTCAAGCCCACCTCAGCTCCAAATCCGCAACTAGGGGTTACCTGCAAAATTAAGCAGAGGGGTGAGCCACCGAGACTCAGTGTGTAATTCCCCTTATAACGCAATCGGGCTTTAAGCCCACAGATGCACATTGGGCCTTACCCCTCACAATATAGCATATTAAAAATGTATGCAATGCAGCCCAGCCCAACCTAGTTTTCCATTCTCTAGGTCACCTGAATCAGCAAAACACCCGTGGCATAAAGCCACTGTGGTTCCAAACCACTGTGGTCCCAGACCACTTGTGACAGAGTCACAGGATATATAAACGTGGGGCCAACCCACTGTGGTCCCAAACACTGTGACAATCTCTGATAAGTATATGTGGAGCCAACCCACTGTGGTACAAAACCACTGATAAATATATGTATACGTGGTTCCAAACCACTATGGTGCCAAACCACTGTGATAGAAGTCACTAAATCACACTTCCCCCTGTCAATCATATCCCAAAGCCCATGCAACATATTAACATACTGAGATGAATGCAAACATACTTTCCATGTACAACAGACAATTAATTCATACATATATATCTTCGAAAGTAAAATCATAGTGGTACTTACTCGGTGTCTCAAACCTTACCCACAAGGGTATCTCGACTATCTATACAGTCGTTTTGACTTTCAGCCAACACAGTTACTAACGCAAATAATAAAGAAAAGTGTGAGCATTACACACCTGATTACGCGTAAAACTATACACTCTAGATCGTCGACACTCTCACTAGAAGAAACAATCGCGATTTGTCTTTCCCAAGCAAAAGTCGGCTCCCTACCACAACCTGATGGAAAGTCTCGAACCACCGACATAGCACGTCATTTAAACTTAGGAGCAGAGACTACGGGTCCACTCCCCTCCTTAGATTGACTGAAGGAAAACGAGGAATTGCACCACGACGAATTCGGTTGTAGTATGCTCGGCTTATCTAACGACAATCTTGAACAGGGAGAGGCTGAATGGAACCCAAGGTAAATCGGCTCTGGCTTGAATAATAGAAGAAATCCAAAATTGACTATGATAGACACACAAGTAAGGAGTCGGTTTAGAAAGGGGTAACAAGAAAGATTCGGTTTTTGGTGATGGAAACAACTTGTAGAAGATAAACAAGAAGAATTCAGCCTAAGGAAATTAAATGAAAAGACAGTAAAAAGAGAGCAGGTTTCGGCTAGAAGAATAGAACAAAGAGGAGAAAAATGAAAAAAAAAGGCAAGTGGGTAACCTGAGGTTCGGCTATGGAGAAAAAGAGTGTAGAAGAGGAAGTGAATAGAAATAAAAAGAGAGAGATGATCTTAGTGAGGTAAGCTTTGGTTATGGTGATAATTGAAAGAGAATGGTAAGAGGGTTATTTGGCAAGGAGTGGCTTCAAGAGAATTCGGCTTGCGAAGAATTGGAGAAAGGGATGATGAAAATGACCAAAAAGAAAACCCGAAAGCACTTAAGAAGGAAATGTAAAAAAACGTAAAAGAACTAAGATGCACTTATGGACTTTTCGGCACTTACAAAGAATAGGCAAACCCAAAATGGAATCAAAAGAGCTCTCTCTCACATTCGGTACACACTCACCTCCTATGACCGAAAATACCAAAATGGGAAAAGCCTAAGACTAATGAGAATTTCGACACACACCTCTAGTAACTAAACCGAAATTCTCCCCCCAAGATCCCCACATTCGGCCAACAACTCCACAGCCCACCAAATCCCTTGATTTGCTCCACCAAATACTTTCCATCACTCTTTCAAATTGGTTTGACCAATTCAAACTCCTTCAAGGTCTCTTGTCCATCCATTTGAACTTGTTGACTCATTCAAACACCACCTTTGAAGAGTCTCAGCCGAAACCACCACTCCTCCACCTTGGCACAAAAATAAAGCTCCATAATGAGGCTTATGGGATTCGAACTCCTCCCATTCTACTCCTACAAGTAACGCCACCTCCACTTGGACACAAGCTCCTTTGTGTCATCAAGCACAAGCAAATAAACTTAAAGCCTGCTCCTACTAGCTCTCCCCCCTTAGATGCCCAAAAAGAAAAAAATTCACCAAGGCTCTAGCTTGAACCCGAGCCTCCCTAGGACCCTCAAGCACACCTAAATAACAAGCAGCACAAGCCAAGCACACAGAAAAGCATAAAATGCAGAACCCCTAATTCTAGGATGTTACAATAAGGGTAGTTAGAAAGTGAGAAAAGCTTTGAGAAGGATATCTGAATGTTTTAAAGATTGCACTAATTATGCAATGTTAAGAGTAGAGGGAAAGTTAGCCTAGGCTATTTGACTCAATTGAGTAGGAAGCCTGAGGTGTACGCTTATCAAGACCTTCCTGATTTGATGTTCACTAATGAAAAGGAATAGTCAAAAAGTTTTGATAACGGAATGGTTGGAGAAACAATATTTGAACTGTGAAAGTGTTTGACCATGACAACCATAGTTGTATGGACCATAATGATCTCTTTGAGTATTTCGTATTAATATTTGTTGCCTTTCAAGGGTGATGTAGTTGTTCTTTTCATGAATCGTGATCGTGTGAGAATGTTAGCTGACTGTAAGATTAGACAAAACAGTTGTTGATTTAATCAATTGAAATCGACATTCCTTTATCTCTTTGTAACCTTATTCTGGTACTTTGAGGAGGAAGTTAGTGATAAATCTTTATGTGAGATTTCTCTTATATTTCCGTTGGTCATGGTTATCTTTAAAGTGTATGTTCTTTGAGTTGTGGTAGTTATATCTACTATGATTGCGCTTTTGATTTGATCATAGAAAGGTGATAATTCTAGTATAAGAGGTGAAATCACAAGTTTCACGTTGTGCGATGGGTTTTCGGGTAAACCGGATAGAGTTAATGCACTTGATTGAGATGTCTCTACTATCTTGAGATATGACGATAGTAAAGGTTTTAAATTAGCACATCAATAGAAACTCAAACGAGAGTGTGTTTGAAATATATTCTCAGTGAGGAGAAAAGAGTAGATTGATGTATTTAGATATGATTCTAGTTAAGTGTATATTTACGCATGAATCAATAAGGAGAATGAAATTCTATGTGTACATGAGTGAGGAGCATGATACAGAGGTATGCTCATTGAAACATTTTAACCGTGATGGTTAGGTTAGAAGTCATTAAAGATACTATTAACTGAAAGTTTTAGTATTGAGTTCAGTGTGAATCGAGAAAAAGAGTTTGTAAGTTTGTATGTGATTAATGCAACATTTATACTAGCATGTTGAGAATGCTTGGCATTACATTGATGTATAATACTTTACTAAATTGATTAGTTAATGTTGAATGAGATGTTGAAGTCCTAGTGGACCATATTGAATATGAAAATGCCATCATCGAGATATGAAATAGATAAGGTCTCGTATAAGACCATGTTTGGGACTTGGCCTCGGTACCGAGTTGAGATCCCGTATAAGACCATATCCGGGATATGGCTTCGATAATGAAAATGAGAATCGTATAAGACCATATTTGGGATATGGCATCGATACTTGATGTGGAAGTCCATATAAGACCTTATCCGGGATATGGCATTGGCATTTAGAGGTGACTCCATGTAAGACCACCTCGGAGATGTGGCATTGGCTTCACCTCTACAAGAATGACGACGAATATGCATCTTTGACTATCCCTAGTGATTAATGGGATAAGTAGATGAGTTTAGAAGTAGAAATGAGAATTGTACTAAAGTCATGTGAATGAGTAAATACAGGTACTCATGAATGAGTCACAGAGAAACGAGTATGATGTGTGGCACGGTATGTGCTAAATAAAGGCTATTGTAAGTAAGTACGGCATGAAGCCTATGACTTTTGTATGGTTAGTTAATACCATGGATGGTATTTTAAATAAGCTCTGAGTGAGTTTGACTAAGATGTTAAAATTCAGGTCGAATAAGATTTCCATTGTTAATGTTACCTTAAGGTAGAATGTGTATATTGATGAATTCAGAACTTATACAGAAGGTTTTGGTATGAGACTTAGTAATAGCAGGTCTACTCATGCAAGACTAAGAAAAGATTTAATTATATGCATAAATGTTTTGACAATTGAGTAAATTTCACGATATGATTGAGTTTATGATCAGAAGTAGACGACTGTTAAAGGTTGAATTTTCAAAGCGTGCAAGTCAAGACTATTACAGTCGGTGAATATCGTAGTAATAAAGTGAGATAAATGCAATAGATTTCATATTTGAAGTAAATTGATTTCCAAGGAGGGTGTTGTCATCTGAATTTTAGTGAAGTATGCGATAAGGATTCGAATGATCATTTTAGCATGTGCCGAGTTCACAGTTGTAAGATTACTGAGTATTTACGCCCAGGAGGAAGAGTAATCTAAGTTTCAAGTTGTGCTTCGACCCTGTGTACTACAACTTAAAGGTTGTTGGCGAGAGAAGCTTAAGGATAAATCGATTTGTGATTTTGATGAGTTGGTGAAAACATTTCAGGAATGTTGAGAGTAACTTCTCCTGGAAAGATTTTCGAGGACGAAAATCCCTAAGGGGGGAGAATTGTAACAGCCCGATTTAGGGGTTAGTCAGAACAGTGATCTCGGGATCACTAATCCGAGGTTAGAGAAAAATATTTTCATGATATTTTATGTGTTATAACATGTTTATAAGGGTGCATGAAAATTTTGGTGCTTTAATTTTAGCGATTTCTTGCTTAATCGCGAAAAAGGACTAAATCGCATTAAGTACAAAAGTTCAATTTTATTTGCTAGAGGTGACAAATAGCTATAGAGTGTAAATTGGAGGTCTTTAAAGTGCAATTATACCTTCCTAAGAGTGATGGACGGTCAAGGGGACAAGGAATTAAAAAGTTGACAAGAGTTGGTGACTTTTGTTGACTAAATGAATAAAATAAGAGAAGAATAAATAAAAGAAAGGTATCATCTTTTCTCTTCTTCATCACCACCGAAAATTGGCAGCAAACAAGGGTTGGAGAGCTCAAAAATTTCAGCAAACATTTCTCCTCACAAGTAAGTGATTTTGGTGATCTTTCTTGATAAAAATTGTACTTTTTGAGTCCCCAAAGCTTAAGCTAGCTAATGAGGGGACTAATTTGCAATATGGTTGAAAGTCTAGTGACTTGCCATGAGATATTTTATGTTGGTTGCTGATTTTTTATGGAAGAAAATGAATGTTAGGAAGATGAGAAACAACTCTTGTGAAAGGTGTTGTCATGAAAACACCTAATAAGGACTAAGATGCAAATGATGTAATTTGTTCATTAATGCATGAAATAGTCAGAATTGTGGAAAGTTGTAAGAGGATTAAATGTTCAGCTAGGCTTGCTTAATAGGAAAATGTGATTAAAAGTGATTTACGAGTCTAGGGGTAAAATAGTAATTTTGCCAATGTATAAGGGCAAAATAGTCATTTTTTCCTAAGTGTAGATTTTGTTGTATTATGAATTATAAGTGATTAAATGAGTAAATTCTATTGTTCTAGATCAAAGAAAATGAGGTTTGGACCTAGAACGGGAGAAAAGAGAAATGTGGACAAATAGGTCCCTTTCGACCCCTTTTCGGCATCAAGGTAAGTTCGTGTGTAAATGTTGCAATTACGTACGAGTTATTTAATATTCCAATGTTGTATGGAATGTATAATTACGCTATGAATGTATTAAATGTGTTTTGACGAGTTGTTAAGAGAATTGAATCTAAGATAGTGAGAAATGCAAATAGCATGATATGATGATAGTTAAGGTCCCGTGTAAGACCATATTGGAATATGGCCTCAGTGTGAGATATTGAATAAGACCATGTCAGGGACATGGCATCGATATGTTAATTCATGTAAGACCCTATCGGGGGTATGATGTCAATGTGACATTATGTGTATGAGACTCAAGGGTGTTATTTAACAATTTGAGTGATTCAACAAGTATGTTGAGAATGAGAATGAATATGGTTGTACAACGAGAGGTACATGTATGTGTTAGAACCGAATTGAGAGGAATTCGGTATATGATAAACCCATAGTGGTTATGTGTAAATGATGCACCTTGGTTGCATAAGTTAAAATTATTAATGCATTGTTTTCATGCAAACAATTATCATAGAAAGCTAAGTAAGAATGATAATGTGTGAGGATGTTCCCGGATAGACATTTGAAATAGAGAAATGTATGTGGATAAATATCTGCGAATGTATAATAATGGTGGGTTATGTGCGATACCACCTTAAATTGTAAATGGTGGGCTATGAGCGATACCACCCTATTAGAGATTGAGGGTGGGCTAAGTGCGAAACCACCGAGAGATTGTAGTATGAGTGACTTATTGAAAATGTTAGATGTATTGTTTTATGAGATCATGTGGTGACAAGTGCAGGGATGTATACAAGTTAACATGAACAATTAGCTTGTGGCATGGTTAGAATGTGGTAAGAGGCAGAATGAGTAAGTCTCAAAATTGGTTGAGTAAGTAACCATGAGTTTAAGAGTAAAACTCATTATAATACCTTGTGGTTGAGTATAATCAATGAATATCAATAGTTGATAGTTATATGCATATGAACTTACTAAGAATTATTGCTTACTTCTCTTCCTTTCTCATCTCTTATAGGTTAATTTAGCTAGCTCGGGTTGGAGACCGCCGGAGATGTTTCACACTATCGAGCAGACACTTGGTATGAGGTTTTAAGTCCTTATGAGTTATGGCATGTATAGGGATAGTATTTAAAGTTGATTAAGTCATAGTTGATATAGCCAATTGTGTTGGCCTAAGAGAGTTTATGGTTCGATTTGTGTATAGCCATAGATGATGGCTTAAGTCGATTGTATTTATACGAAATTGCTTCTCCCTTGTGTATGGGATGAAGACCTCATTCTTATAAATCAAATATGTTATAATTGATGATTTGAGAGTGTTGTGTGATGGTGTATGAATGTATGCAAGTGAGGGTGGCTAATGGCTTGGTAGATAGCCTTTCAATTGTCCACATGGGCTAGTCACACGGGCGTGTGCCTAGACCGTGTGAGAGGCACGACTAGTACATGGGTGTATGCCCAGGCCGTGTGAAGTCTGCACCTTGCACTTGGAATTTAAATCGCCACACGGCTAAAGCACACGGACGTGTGTACAGGCCGTGTAGATAAGTCAGAATGCCAAGGTTTGGCACACAGACCACGGCCATGGGCGTGTTAAGGCCGTGTGAAATTAGTTAGTGTCGGCCACGGGCTAGCCACACGGGCGTGTGCCTAGGCCATGTGTCACAAACAAAATACTCATGTTTTTATACACGGGGTAGGGACATGGGCGTGTGTGACCACACGGCCTGCCCACACGGGCGTGCCCCATTTCATATGGGCGTGTGGCCCCTGTTTAGGTGAAATTTTCTAAGTGTTTGAAAAGTTCAGGGTTTGGTTTCACGACATCACGAGCGGGTGTAAAGGGTTCTGTTGACCCATGATAGGGACGTTACAATGGTGAATGAAAAGTTTTAAATTGGAGAGAATTTTTTTAGCCTAAAGTGGAATGATTAAGCAAGTCAAGTTCGGTAATGCCTCGTGCCCGGTTCCGGCATAGAATCCAGGTAAGGGATGTTACACAAACAGCCGCAAATTACTTTCATTTTCTCTTTGGTTTCTCTAATCAAATCAACCCTGTGAATCTGTTTCTCGCCAAGCTCGGTCCAATATAATGGAGTTCGGCATTTACGACCATACAATGATTCATACGGTGCCATCTTTATGCTCAATTGAAAGCTGTTATTATACGCAAATTTAACCAGCGAAAAATATTTCTCCCAATTGCCTTCGAACTCTAAAACATTTCATCGAAGCATATCTTCGAGAATTTGAATTACTCGCTCAGACTGTTCGTCGGTTTGCTGATGGAAAGCTGTACTAAAATTCAACTTTGTACCCAAAGCTTCTTGCAATTTCTTCCAAAACCGCGACGTAAACCTCGGATCTCTATCCGAAATAATTGAAATAGGCACATCATGCAATTTAACAATCTCAGCAATGTACAATTCAACTAATGTATCAAGTGAATAATCAGTACATACCGGAATGAAATGTGTGGATTTTGTCAATCAATCAACGACAACCCAAATTGCATCTTTTTTTTGTGGAGACAGGGGTAATCCCGATACGAAATCCCTAGTCACTCTATCCCATTTCCACTTCGGTATCATCACAGGCTGAAGCAAGCCTGAAGGCACTTAATGCTCGGCTTTCACTTGTTGACAAACTAAACATCTCGATACAAACTCTGAAATATCTCTTTTCATCCCCGACCACCAATACGTCTTTTTCAAATCATCGTACATTTTTGTGCTTCCTGGGTGTACGGATAAAAATCCACTATGTGCTTCGTTTAAAATCTTCTGAATAAGCTCAGAATTTCTCGGTACACAAATTCTACCTCGAAACATCAAACAATCACTTGATCCAATTTGAAACTCTGAATCAGAAGTCGACTCACACTGAACTCGTTTAACTTGCAAGTCTTTATCACATTTCTGGGCTTCACCGATTTGCTGAAGGGATAACAGTCTCGCTTTGAACTCAACTACAATCGAACCGTCATCAGACAAAGCTATCTGTGTATTCATTGCACACAAAGCAAATAATGACTTTCTGCTCAAAGCATCAGCAACTATGTTCGCTTTCCCCGGATGATAATTAATTACTAGCTCATAGTCTTTTAGTAATTCAAGCCATCTTCGTTGTCGCAAATTCAAGTCTTTCTGAGTCATTAAATATTTTAAGCTCTTGTGATCTGTATAAATGTGGCATTTCTCACCAAACAAGTGATGTCGCCAAATCTTTAATGCAAACACAATCGTGACCAACTCTAAATCGTGCGTCGGATAATTCTTTTCATGCGATTTCAACTGTCTAGAAGCATAAGCTATTATTTTGCCTTCCTGCATTAATACACAACCTAGACCGTTCAATGATGCGTCGCTGTAAATCACAAATTCTTTGCTCGACTCAGGCTGAATCAACACTAGTGCCTTGGTTAACAACGCTTTCAATTGATCAAAGCTTTGGTGACATTTTTTGGACCATTCAAACTTTACATCTTTCTATAACAGTTTGATCATCGGTGTAGCAATCATCGAGAACCCTTTAACGAAGCGTCGGTAGTAACCAACCAATCCCAGAAAACTTCTGACCTCGGATACATTTCTAGATGGTTTCCAGTCAATAACTACATATATCTTTCTCGGATCAACTCTTATACCTTTCGCAGAAATAATGTGGCCCAAAAATCTGACTTCCCGAAGCCAAAACTCATATTTGTTAAATTTAGCATACAGTTGCTTATCTCTCAAATTCTGCAACACAATCCTCAAATGCTCGGCATGCTCGGACTCATCTCGTGAATAGATCAGAATATCATCAATGAACACAACAACAAATCTTTCTAAATAAGGTCTAAAAATCCGATTCATCAAATCCATAAAAATGGCAAGAGCATTAGTTAGTCCAAAAGGCATAACAAGGAATTCATAATGTCCGTACCTCATTCTGAACACAATTTTCGATACATCTGAGTCTTTAACTCGCAACTAATAATATCCCGATCTCAAATCTATCTTTGAAAACACTTTTGCACCTTTGAACTGATCAAATAAATAATCTATTCTTGGCAACGAATACTTATTCTTTATCGTAACCTTGTTGAGCTGGCGATAGTCAATACACATTCTTATTGACTCGTCTTTCTTCTTTACGAACAATACAGGTGCACCCCAAGGCGAAAAACTCGGTCGTGCAAAACCTCTATCTGTTAACTCTTGTAACTGAGATTTCAATTCTTTCAACTCTTTCGGAGCCATTCTAGACGGAGCTATAGATATCGGTGAAGTTCCCGGTACTAACTCAATGGCAAACTCAACCTCTCTGACTGGTGGCAACCCAGACAACTCTTCTGAAAATACATCCGGATACTCACAAACCACAGGTACCAATTCAATCTTCTTTTCAGATACTTTAATATCTAAAATATATGCTAAATACGCATCACAACCTTTTTTGACATATCTCTGAGCTGACATCGATGAAATCACTATTGGCAATCCACTCGACTCATCAGATTCAATCCGAAGAATTTCATTATTCTGACACTTCAATTCTATATTTTTTTGTCTACAATTCACAACGGCATCATGTAGAGTCAACCAATCCATACCCAGAATCACATAAAACTCATCAAATGGTAAAAGCATCAAATCAGCCGTAAAACAGTAATCCTGAGTCATTAAAGGAAAGTTCTTGCATACCTTGTCAACTAGAACATACTTGCCTAAGGGGTTCGATACTTTAATCACAAACTCAGTAGACTCAACAGGCAAACTCTTATTAGACACCAAATTCTTACATATATACGAATGAGTCGATCCAGGATCAATCAATGCAATAACATTAGTGTCGTAAAGAGAAAATGTATCGGTAATAACATCTGGTGATGACGTATCTTCGAGAGCGCGAATAGCGTAAGCTCTAGCAGGTACTCTGGCCTCAGATCTCACTGTAGAATATTTCGTTGTACCACGACTACCACTTGTATTTCCCGTGTTTCTTGGCGGCCTCCCTCGAGTAGATATATTGCTTAATCTTGCATTTTGAGATTTATCTTTTTCATTTAACTCGGGACAGTCTCGGATAAAATGATCTCGCGAACCACAACTATAACAAGCTCTATTATTATTTTTCATCCAATAGTCTCCAAAATGCCATCTTCCAAACTGTTGACACTCGGGTTTAACATCTTTCACATTGCCAACACTCGATACCGATGTGGCTTGAGCCTTAGGGCTTGTGTATTGCTTTCCACGATCTCTATTGGAATATCCCACTGAAGCTGTCGATCGGTTAAAATAGTCTCTGGATTTCTTCGACGAGGATTGATAAGGTTTACTCATCGATCTTTTCCTCGAGTCTCTTGCCTCTGAATCAACCTTTCTCTTCTCTCGGCTAAAGTTTTTAGCTTTGCAAGCCTGATTAACTAGCACAACAAATTCTTTCAAATCCAATATCCTGACCAAAAGTTTAATGTCTTCATTCAGCCCGTCAACAAACCACTTGCACATAATCTCTTCGGTAGATACATACTCCTGAGCATACTTACTCAACCGTACAAATTCTCTCTCGTACTCGGTTACAGTAATGCGGCCTTGTTTCAATTCTAAAAACTCTTTGTTCTTTTGATCTAGGAACCGTTGACTAATGTATTTCTTTCGAAACTCGATCTAAAAGAATTCCCAGGTGACTCTCTCCTTCGGCACTACCGATACTAATGTATTCCACCATTGATACGCAATATCTCTCAAAAGGGATATAGCACATTTTAAACATTCAGCCGGTGTGCAAGACAGCTCATCAAACACTCGAATCATATTTTCAAGCCAAAACTCAGCTCTCTCAGGATCATCATCAACATTAGCCCTGAACTCTTCAGCCCTGTGTTTACAAATCTTATCAACTGGAGGCTTGTTCAATCTTAAAAGCTCAACTCCTTGAGGAGCTACAAGTACAGGATGGGGAAAAGGAGGGGTGGAGGTTGTTGAGCAGCCAGATTAGTATGAAAGTGTTGAGTGAACCACTCATTCATCATTTGGAAGAAGGCTTCTTTAGCCTCTCCTCCCTGGCTACCCGTCATGGGTCTAGAATCAGACTGCGCTGTCCCTTGAGCGGGAGCAGGCGCATTACTTTCAACTTCATTAGCTATCGCTCAATTGGGATCCATTTGCTATATAAAAACACATTTTTAAATGTCAAGAGTCATCACACTTCACAGTTTATATATGGAATGTATAGCTAGACTCTCACGCACGCTACGTTAGTCCTAGAATTGACTAAACTGTAACTCTGATACCAATAAATGTAACACCCCTCACCCGTATTCAACGCCAAAATAGGGTTACGGAGCATTACTAGACTTACAAAACTATTAAACAACTATTTAACATACAATTGTTCAATTCAATCATTCATCATTCAATCTTAATCAATTTGTCTCTATTAAGAGCCTACGAACCTTAAACATGCTTTGGAAGTGGTTCGGGACTAAACCGATAACTCAGGAAATTTTCAATACTTAGCAATTTTTTCTTCAAACCAGGGGACACACGCCCGTGTGGCCAGGCCGTGTGTCTCACACGGCCACAAGACACGCCCGTGTCACAAGCCGTGTGAAAAATGGGGGTACATACAGACTTGGTTCACACAGCAAACCACACGCCCGTGTGTGTAGCCCATGTGCCCTTCGAAGTGGCCACACACGCCCGTGTGCCAGGCCGTGTGATAGGCCGTGCCAAACCTGTAGGGTATACTGACTTAAGTAACACGGCCAAGTCACACGCCAGTGTGCTAGGCCGTAAGCCACTTAGGGGGTATACTCACTTGTACCACACGGTCTATCACACGCTCGTGTGTGAGACCGTGTGGAGCATACTGACTTCATTTTAATTTCAACACCAGGGGATACACGGCCGTGTAACATGACTGTGTGTCACACACGGCTGAGACACACGCCCGTGTCTTCGCCCGTGTGGGCAAAAATAGGCTATTTACCGAGCAATTTTGCCACTCATTTTGCACATAGCTACACAAGCACAAATGGTACCAATTCAAAGCACTAATATACATCCAAGTACCACCAACCAATGTTCAAATCATACCCTTTCTTTACCATCAATACAATTTAAAAATGTGCTACAATTTACCTTTTAATTTCATACCTAATTCACATTTTCAATTAAATCAACTAAACCATTACATACATACATTATCAAGCATCAATTCTCAAACACATAACTTTACAAATTACCTAATATTATTAAGCATTATAAATTCAACTTCAACCACACAATATAGATCAATTACCCAACTCAAAATAGAACCATTTGCACATTTATAAACATCATCAATTTTCATTATCATAAGCCAACTCAAATGGCCCAAAATACATGTTCATCAAACATACCAAAATGACTCAAGCCTATACATGCCATATACCATATATACACAACTCAAAAGTACCAAGTAGATGGTTGGATAGTGTGACGTAGTCTCTGACGATCTCCGAATCCGAGCTAGCTTTGAATTCACTATAAAACACGGGAGAAACAACTAAGGTAAGCTATAAAGCTTAGTAAGTTAGTACTAAATATATCAACAATTCATAATACACAAATCATAAATTTGAACTAATTAACATCTAAATCATGATAATCAACAAACCTTCCTCATACTTAATCATGTGCTTATATACAAATTCATAACTTCATCTATTTGGACTTCATACTTTACATGACATACCTGTACAAATTCATAACGAACTCATACCTTTTCGTAATACTATCGAATACTCAATATCTCGCACACTAAGTGCCAATGCATAGCCGAAGCTATCTCGGTCTCGCACACTAAGTGTCATATATAGCAGAAGCTATTCTGAATCGCACACTAAGTGCCATATATATAGCCGAAGCTATCTCGAATCGCACACTAAGTGCCATATATATATCCGAATCGTCGTCAAACATGACTACAATCTCATATACACAATTTATACAATATCAAAGCATTTAAAGCATAATTGGAATAATGCTTATTACATACGAACTTACCTCGGACGTAAAAACGATAACGCGGATCAACTAATCCGACACCTTATTCTTCCCTCGATCTAGGTCCGGATTCTGTTTTTCTTGATCTATATATATTCAAAATTAACTTATTTAATCAATTATTCTTTCAATTTAGTCCAAATCACACTTTAAAACACATTTCCACTTTTGCCCCACATATTTCACATCTTTCACAATTTAGTCCTTATTATACAAAATCACAAATTCATGAAATTCAAGACTTACCCATGCTAGATGAATTACCATTATACCTCTAGAAGCCCATATTTTTCATTTATTTCACATTTTAACCACTAACTTTACACATTTCTCAATTCAATCCCTATTTTGCATTTTAACTAAAAATCACTTTATAGAACTTGTATAATTCACAAAAAACATTCATAATCTATCATCAATCATCAAAACACTCATTTATTCATCAATGGAATCATTTAAAATCTGTAACAGTTTTGCAAAATAGTCCCTGGGCTAGCTACACTAAGCTGCAACGATCTCAAAAACATAGAAATCATTAAAAACGGGACAAAAATCGTACCTTAATTAGAAAAGATAGCATAACCGAATGAAGAGTATAGAAATGGCTTCTTTTAGCCCTAATTTTCGGTGATGAAGCTTAATGAAGATGATGATATTATGTCTTTATTGTTTTAACTTAAGTTATTTACAAATTACTATACTAACATTTGTTATAATTCATTTAAATTCATTAAATCAGGTCCATCTTTGTCCACTCACACTAATCATGGTCAAATTACAACATAAGGACCTTAAATTTATGGTTCTATAGCTATTGAATACCTTTAACTAATAGAACAACAGTTTTGCACTTTACGCGATTTAGTCTTTTTTATCAAATTAAACACTCAAATGATAAAATTTCTTAACGAGAATTTCACATAATCATATTTTCATGCCATAAACATTAAAATAATAATAAAATAAATATTTTGACCTCGGATTTGTGGTCTCAAAACCACTGTTCCGATTTGACCGAAAATGAGCTGTTACATACCTATACTAACTCGTAACATAATCACATACTTTCTCATCTTGGACATACCCGTTGAACCACTTGGAATACTATCGGTTACACGGAAAGATTTGAACATAAGAGCCACATATGTAGCCAATGCTACCACAAATCTCATAATACATATAGGCTCGCTCTAGAGCTATCCACGGGCCTGCTCACACAAGCTGTCAGTCGAGACGTAGCTACGTAGTGCTGCTCACAAAGGCTGTCTGGTATTTGCAACATATGCTGGTATACCCAGCCACCGGTAGGACGTATAGGACCAGCACCCGAGACACATAAATTACATAATTACATATTCACATGGGTTCCTAGTGACATGTCAATTTTATCCTAATCTATTCCTAAGGTTCAACAGGGATTTCTCTCTTGCCGGAACTTTTTTGAATATACTCGTAGAATCAATCATACAGTTCATGCAATATCAAGACATTAAAATACAATTATAACATTGCATTATTAACATACGAGCTTACCTTGGTACAAAAATAGTAGAAATAGACTTAATCGTCAAACAACTTTTTTTCCCCCGATCTAGGTCCGAACCTCGTTTTTCCTGATCTATAATACCAAATTCATCTCATTTAATCATCACATCATTCAATTCAACCCAAAAACACACTATGGCAAAATTACATTTTTGCCCCTGAACTTTTGAGATTTTACATTTTAGTCCCTAGGCTCGTAAAATGAAATATATCCAATTTCTTCACACCCAAGCCTAGCCGAACCTATTTCATGCTCATAACAGCCCGCATTTTTCATTTATTCACATTTTTACACACATTTTACAACTTTTTACAAATAGGTCCTTTTTAGGCATTTTCATCAAAATCACTTGGTAAATGTTGTTTATCTAACATCAAACATACATTTTCTACCATTAAACATCACACAAATATCTAACATGGGTAAAATTTTAGACTTTGATTTTCTTTCAAATCAGTCTTTGAAATAGCTAGATTAGGTTGAGACAACTTCAAAAACATAAAAATAATGAAAAACGGGGCAAAAACGGACTTAGAATCAAGCTTGAAAGTTGGCCAAAACCCTAGCTATGGAGACCCTTCAATTTTCAGATATGAGGGGTGAGATTAGAAAGATGAACATCTTTTATTTGTTTTATTTAGTCTTTATTTACCAAATGACCAAATGCCCTTAATGCCTAACTTCAAAATTTCACCTAACAATGTCCATTTTTGTCCATACTAAAGTATAATGGTCTAATTACCATATAAGGACCTCTAATTTAAGATCTCATAATAATTGGACACCTTTAACATATAGAACTCAATTTTTTGCACTTTTTGCAATTTAGTCTCTTTAACTAAATTGAGTGCCCAGACGTCAAAATTTTCAAACAAAATTTTCACGAAATCATTCCATAAAAATATAATAAAAGTAAATTTTATTGCGTCGGATTTGTGATCCCGAAACCACTATTCTGACTAGACCCAAAATCGGGCTGTTACAACTCTCCCCCTTAGGGATTTTCGTCCTCGAAAATCTTACTAGAAAAGAGGTTTGGGTACTGTTTTCTCATAGTTTCCTCGGGTTCCCATGTAGCCTCTTCGACCCCGTGTCGTTGCCTGAAAAATTTAACTAGGGCTATGCTTTTATTTCTCAACTGTTTGACTTCCAGAGCCAAAATCTTGATCGGTTCTTCACCATAAGTCATATCGGGTCAAATCTCAACCTCTGTCGAGGAAATCACATGCGAAGGGTTTGATCGATAACATCGCAAGATCGACACATGAAATACATTATGAATGCTTTCCAACTCTATCAGCAAAGTTAACCGATATGGCACTGGCCCTATTCTTTCAACTATCTCATACGGCCCAATGAAACGCGGACTCAACTTGTCGTTGCGACCAAATCTCAGAATTTTCTTCCACAGAGATACTTTCAGAAATACTTTATCACCAACTTGAAACTCAATCTCTTTTCTTTTCAAATCTATGTAGGATTTCTGTCGATCTGAAGCTGCTTTCAAACAATCGTGAATTACTTTCACTTTTTCTTCGGTTTCTCTAACCAAATCGACCCCGTAAACCTCTCTCTCACTGAGCTCGGTCCAGTACAACGGAGTTCGACACTTGCGGCCATACAATCCTCATACGGTGCCATCTTAATACTCGACTGAAAGCTGTTGTTATATGCAAATTCGACTAAAGGTAGATATTTTTCCCAACTACCTTCGAATTCTAAAACACAACATCGGAGCATATCTTTGAGAACCTGAATCGTTCTTTTGGATTGACCGTCGGTTTGCGGGTGAAATGCGGTACTAAAATTTAACTTCGTACTGAAAGCTTCTAGCAACTTCTTCCAAAAACGCGAGGTAAACCTCGGACCTCTATCCAAAATAATAGAAGTAGGCACCCTGTGCAATCTCACAATTTCAGCAACATACAATTCATCTAGCTTATCAAGTGAATAGTCGATACGTACCGGAATAAAATGAGCCAATTTTGTCAATCTATCAACAATGACCCAAACTGTATCTTTCTTTTTCAGAGTTAAAGGTAAACTCGTTACGAAATCCATTGTAATTCTGTCCCATTTCCATTTGGGTACCATCACTGGCTGAAGTAAACCCGAAGGTACTTGGTGTTCGGCTTTTACTTGCTGACAAATCAAACATCTCGAAACAAATTCTGAAATATCTCGTTTCATACCCGACCACCAATACAATTTCTTTAAATCATTATACATTTTCGTACTGACTGGATGAACAGATAAACAACCATGATGTGCCTCATGAAGAATTTTATGAATAAACTCGGTATCTTTCGGTACACAAATCCTGCCTCGGAACATCAAACAATCATCGGCCCCAATTTGATAGTCCGAATCACTAGTCGATTCGATCTGAACTCTTTTAACTTGAAGCTCTTTGTCACTTCTCTGAGCTTCGCGAATTTGCTGAAGAAACACCGGTCTAGCTCTCAACTCAGCTAGAATCGAACCATTCTCAGATAAAGTCAACCTTGTATTCATAGCTCTCAAGGCAAACAAAGACTTTTTGCTCAAAGCGTCTGCGACTACATTCGCCTTTCCGGGATGGTAGTAAATTACCAACTCATAATCTTTTAGCAACTCAAGCCATCTCCATTATCGCAAATTCAAATCTTTTTGAGTCATCAAATACTTTAAACTTTTATGATCCGAAAAGACATGACAAATTCTCACCATACAAGTGATGTCTCCAAATCTTCAAAGCAAACACTATGGCAGCCAATTCTAGATCGTGCGTCGGATAATTCTTCTCATGCGGTTTCAATTGTCTCGATTCATAGGCTATCACTTTACCCTCCTACATCAATACACATCCTAATCCATTCAGTGACGCATTGCTATAAATCACAAACTCTTTTCTCGATTCAGTTGCACTAAAACTGGTGCCTCAGTCAATAATGCCTTCAACTTCTCAAAACTTTGCTGACATTTTTCGGACCATTCAAACTTAACATCTTTTTGTAACAACTTAGTCATAGGAGTAGAAATCATCGAAAAAACCTTAACAAATCACCGATAATAGTTGTCTAAGCCTAAAAAGCTTCTAACCTCTGATACATTTCTCGGCGGTTTCCAATCAACAATTGCCAAAATCTTACTCGGGTCAACCCAAATACCATCTTCTGAAACATTATGTCCCAAAAATATGACTTCTCGGAGCCAAAACTCACTTTTACTGAATTTAGTAAATAAATTTTTATCCCTCAAAGTCTGCAATACAGTCCTTAAGTGCTCGGCATGCTCAGTCTTATCTCGAGAATAAATCAGAATATCATCAATAAACACGACCACGAATTTGTCTAAATATGGTCAGAAGATTTGGTTCATCAGATCCATAAAAATAGCAAGAGCATTAGTTAATCCAAAAGGCATAACAAGAAATTCATAGTGCCCGTACCTTGTTCTGAAAGCGGTTTTCAGCACATCCGACTCTTTAACTCTCAATTGGTAGTAGCCAGACCTCAAATCAATCTTCGAGAACACTGTTTCCCCTTTCAACTAATCAAACAAGTAATCAATTCTTGGCAAAGGATACTTGTTCTTTATCGTTTCTTTGTTGAGCTGTCGATAATCGATACAAAGTCTCATAGATCCGTCTTTCTTCTTTACAAATAATACTGGTGCACCCCAGGGAGAAAAACTCGGTCTCGAAAAACCCTTATCTGTCAACTCTTGCAACTGAGCTTTTAATTCTTTCAATTTGGTCAGAGCCATTCTATACGGAGTAATCGATATCGGTGAAGTCCCTGGTACTAAATCAATACCAAACTAAACTTCTCTAATCGGTGGCAACCCAGGCAACTCTTCTGGAAAAACATCCGGATATTCACAAACTATCGGCACTGATTCAATTTTCAATTCAGACACTTTTGTATTCAACATATAAGCTAGATAAGCTTCACACCCTTTTCTTACATATCTCTAGGTAGACATCAAAGAGATCACAATCGGTAACTCACCCGACTCATCTGAATCAATCCGAAGAATTTCACCATTTTTACATTTCAATTCAATAAATTTCCGTCTACAATTCACTATAGCATCATGAAATCCATACCCAAAATAAAATCAAACTCATCAAATGGAAACAACATTAAATCAGCCGAAAAATAGTGAACTCGAATCATCAAGGGACAATTCTTGCAAACTCTATCAACTAATATTTGTTTACCTAAGGGGTTTGACAATTTAATCAAAAACTCAGTAAACTCAACAGGCAAGCTCTTACTAGCTATCAATTTCATGCAAACATAAGAATGAGTTGATCCAGGATCAATCAATGGAACTACATTAGTATTATAGAGAGAATAAGTACCAGTGATAACATCAGGAGATGTCGCTTCTTTGTAGGCACGGATAGCATAGGCTGTAGCAGGTGCTCTAGCCTCGAATCTTACAGTTGAATCTTTAGTTACACCTTTACTACTGGTCACATTCCCCGTATTCCTCGGGGGTCTCCCGCTAGTGGCAGTGTTGCCTGATCTTGCATTCTGAATCTTGTCTTTCTCAGCCATCTCAAGGCAGTCCCGAATAAAGTGGTCTTGGGAGCCACACTTAAAGCAAGCCCGGTCATTCATCCTACATTCACCGGGATGTCGCCTACCATAGTGTTGAAATTTAGGTCGATTGGATCTAACGTTACCAACACTCACTATCGATGTAGTTTGGGCTTTAGAACCCGAATATTGTTTCCCACGATCTTTGTTGGAATACCCAGCTGAAGCACTCGAACGATCATACAAATCTCTCGATTTATTAGACTGAGATTGAAATGATTTACTCATCAGCCTTTTTCTTGCATCTCTAGCCTCAGACTTAACTTTCCTCTTCTCATTGCTTAATTCTTCAGTTTTACAAGCTCGATCGAATAGCACCACAAATTCTTGCAGCTTAAGAACTCCAACAATCGGATATTCTCATTGAACCCATCTTCGAACCTTTTGCACATGATAGCCTCAGTGGAAACACACTCTTGAGCGTACTTACTGAGCCTAACAAACTCTCGTTCGTACTCGGTTACAGACATTCGGCCCTGTTTTAGCTCTAAAAACTCCTTACGCTTATGATCAATGAACCGTTGGCTGATATATTTATTCCTAAACTCTTCTTGGAAGAATTCTCGGTTAACCCTCTCTCTTGGAAATACTGACACAAGAGTTTTCCACCACTGGTATGCTGAGTCTCTCAGAAGCGACACAGCACATTTCAGACATTCATCCAGTGTGCAAGACAATTCATCAAATACCCTGATGGAGTTTTCGAGCCAAAACTCAGCTCTCTTGGGATCATCATCAACATTGGCCCTGAAATCTTCAGCCCCATGCTTTCGAATCTTATCAACCGGAGGCTTACTCAATCTTACAAATTCCATACCTTGTAGAGCTATGGGAATCGACTGATGAATAGGTGGGGTGGAGGGGGTTGAGCAGTCAGATTTGTTCGAACAAACTCCATATACCACTCGTTCATCATGTGGAGGAAGGCTTCCCTAGCCCCTTCTCCTTGACCAATTGTCACTGGTCTACTTTCAGATGGCGCGGTCCCTTGAGCGGGAGCCGATGCATTACTTTCTACGTCATCAGCTTCAGCTCGATTGGGATCCATTTACTATATAAAAACACAATTTAAAGTTGTCAGGAGTCATCACACTATCACGGTTTATTTATGGCATGTATAGCTAGACTCTTACACACGCTACGTTAGTTTGAGAATCGACTAAACTGTAGCTCTGATACCACTAAATGTAACACCCCTTACCTGTATTCAACATCGAAATAGGGTATAGGCATTACCGGACTTACAACACAAGCATTTACACAATTTCGAGTCATAAATTTGAGTCCAATTTAAAACCATCTATACTTAATCATAAATTCCCTAATACGAGCCTATGAGGCCCAAAACATGCATTGGAAGTGGTTCGAGAATAAACCAAGAACTCAGGAAATGTTTACAAAACTTAGAAAATTTTTGCTAGAAACAGGGGTCACATGCCCGTGTGGTTCTGGGACACGCCCGTGTCCCTAACCCGTATAACTATCTATTTGTAACTCAAGAACAAATTGAAGTCACATGGCCATGTCACACGCCCAAGTGCTAGGCCATGTGGTTGATTTAATTTTCATGATTTTTTATAAAATAGGTGCAGACTTCACACGCCCAGGACACACACCAATGCCTGAGGCCGTGTCCCTCACACGGCCGAGACACACGCCTGTGTCTCTGCCCGTGTGCTCAATTATAAGCATTTTGTTTCTCAAAATTAAGGTGCAGGGGACACATGGCTAATACACAGGCCCGTGGGGTAAGTCGTATGTTGCACACGGCCAAGAAACACGCCCCTATACATACCCGTGTGGACAAAATAAAGCTATTTACCAAGCCTTTTTCCACCCTTCCATGCACATACCTACACAACATCATATAATACCAATTCAAGTATACTTAGGCAACCAAAACATCCACAACCAAGGTATTAACATAACATCCACATGCTAACATCTAACATGCTTTAACATCATATTTTATCAACACAAATCATGCAAGTTTCCACATTCATGAATGGTATCAACATATAATGATACTCATAACCAACATTAGCCAACTTTCACGGCCATATACAAAATGAAATCATTACCCATTATAAGCCAATACATTTAGCCACATTACCAATGACACATATAAAAAAATGACCAAGTCCCTATACATGCCATAACTAAAAATATTAACATTTCATGGATACCCAAAAGATTGGTTGATAGTGTGAATGGATCTCCGATGATCTCCAATCCCGAGCTAGCTTGGTGACACTATAAGATAAGGGAAAGAAAGGGGAGTAAGCTATTTAGCTTAGCAAGTTCATATGCAAATAATAAACAACATTAATTATACATTTGTCATATGAATAACATAATATGTGCTAACATGAATGTCATTAAAACTTCATAAGCATAACTTATTCAATCACATCCTTATCACTAGTTCATCATATACTGAATCCATTTTCTTTGAGTTTTTCGTACATACCTGTACCAACTCGTAACATAATCACATACTTTCTCATCTTGGACATACCCGTTGAACCACTTGGAAAACTATCGGATACACAGAAATATTTGCACATAAGTGCGACATATGTAGCCAATGCTACCACAAATCTCATAATACATATAGGCTCGCTCTCGAGCTATGTACGGGCATGCTCACACAAGATGTCAGTCGAGACATAGCTACGCAGTGCTGCTCACACAAGCTATCAGGTATCTGCAACATATGCCAAGATACCCGACCACCGTAGGGCGTCTGAGACCAAACGGGACACATAAATCACATAATTACATATTCACATGGGTTCCTGGTGACATGTCACTTGTATCCTAATCTATTCCTAAGGTTCAACCGAGATTTCTCTCTTGCCGAAACTTTGTTGAATATACTCGTAGAATCAATCATACAGTTGATGCAATATAAAGACATCAAAATACAATTATAACATTGCATTATTAACATACGAGCTTACCTCAGTACAAAAATAGCAGAAATAGACCTAATCGTCAAACACCTTGTTTTCCCCCGATCTAGGTCTGAACCTCATTTTTCTTGATCTCTAATACCAAATTCATCTCATTTAATCATCACATCATTCAATTTAACCCAAAAACACACTATGGCAAAAAATACATTTTTGCCCCTAAACTTTTGACATTTTTCATTTATAACAGCCAATATAGTCCCTAGGCTCGTAAAATGAAATATATCCAATTTCTTCACACCCAAGCCTAGCCAAACCTATTTCATGCTCATAACAACCCCCATTTTTCATTTATTCACATTTTTACACACTTTTTACAACTTTTTACAAATAGGTCCTTTTTAGGCATTTTCATCAAAAATCACTTGGTAAATGTTGTTTATCTAACATCAAACATACATTTTCTACCATTAAACATCAAAATACATAAATATCTTGTAACACTTCTTACCCGTGTCCGACGCCGGGACACGGGTAAGGGTTTTACATTTAGTGGTATCAGAGCTACGGTTTAGTCGATTCTCGGACTAACGTAGCGTATGCATGAGTCTAGCTATACATGCCATACATATGAGTAATTATGTAATGATAGTGTGACGACTCCTGACGATTTAAATTGTGTTTTCATATAGTAAATGGATCCCGATAGAGCTGTGGCAGATGATATAGAAAGTAACGCACCGCTCCGCCAGAAGGGACGGTCTTGTGAAAAAATGAGAATAGGCCGACTCATCGTAAGCCGAGAGAGGAGGGGAAGAGGCTAGGAAGCCTTTCTCCACATGATGAATGCATGGTATACGGAGTTCGTTCGTACGAACTCGAATGCGTAACCCCATCCTCCCCCACCTATTCCTCAACCTACCCCAGTAGCTCCCCAAGTGGTAGAAGTGGTAAGAAGAGAAAAGCCTCCGATCGATAGAATCTGGAAATAAAGAGCCGAGGAATTTCGAGCTAGTAAAGATGATGATCCAAAAATGGCAAAATTTTGGCTTGAAAATACCATCAGGATATTTGATGAATTATCTTGCACACCTGAAGAGTGCATGAAATGTGTGGTGTCTCTCTTAAGAGATTCTGGTTATCAGTGGTGGAACACCCTTGTGTCGATTGTACCAAGGGAAAGGATCACATGGGAGTTTTTCCAAGAAGAATTTCGGAAGAAGTACATTAGCCAAAGGTTTATCGACCAGAAAAGAAAGGAATTCCTTGAACTGAAACAAGGTAGAATGACAGTAACTGAGTATGAGCGTGAGTTTGTAAGACTCAGCAAATACGCTCGAGAGTGTGTATCTACTGAAGCCATTATGTGTAAACGGTTTGAGGACGGATTAAATGAAGATATCAGATTATTTATTGGTGTCCTTGAGTTGAAGGAATTTGTTCTACTAGTGGATCAGGCTTGTAAAGCCGAGGAATTAGTGAAAGAGAAAAGAAAAGCTGAGATGGAGTCTCGTGAATCAAGAAAGAGACAATTGAATAAGTCATTTCAGTCTTCATCCAAGAAGTCGAGAGACTTCCCTACCCGATCAGCTACTTCAGCCGTGTTTTCGAATAGAAGTAAGAGTAAACAGTACTCGGGGATTAAAGCTCAGACTACTTCAGTTGCTAGTGTTGGGAACACTCGACCTAATAGACCGAAATTCCCACAATGTAGCAGACGACATCCCGGTGAGTGCCGAGCCAATGAGAGAGCCTGTTTTAAGTGTGGTTCCCAAGATCATTTTATTAGAGAATGCCCTGAGATGGTTGAAAAAGAGAAAATTTAGAGTGCAAGGTCGGGAAGCACTACTAGAGGGAGACAACAGAAAAACCCCAGAAGTGGAAAGAGTAGTAAGAGTACACCCAGAGAGCAGGCTGCAAGATCTGAGGGTAGAGCGCCTGCGATGAAACACCCCAAACCCAGCCCACGAGCCCAGACCGGATCTGGTATGTTCCTCGAGTAAAATGTTTTAATTTCATGTTTATTACTTCGAAAAATTTGGGGTGGTTTTATAAAAATACCGAGTTGTTTTTGGGTTTAATCTTTAATTCGAAAATCGTTTGCGTTTAGGTGTCTAAACATTTAAAATTCATTTTTAAGAAAAATTGCTTAAACTTTAAATTTATAAAATTCGTATCATACTAAATAATTAAAATGCATGCATAAACAGTTTTCTACTAGTAGCCTTATTACATCAAAACAAAACCCAAAATAAATCCAAAATACTTGAAAATAGAAAGTCCAAAATAAAATAATTTACGTGGCTTGAGCATGGCCACCACGAGCTCTGCGCCGACCCTTAGGTCCATCACCGAGTGTCACCTGAAAAATATCCCACAACGGGGTGAGTCAAACAGACTCAGTGTGTACAACCAACACTAAATCCCAACGATTTAGGCATAATAATTCATACATGTACAAATAGCAATTAAATATAATGATGCAATCCCGAACCCAAACCTAGATAACCATCCGCTACACATCACCCGTACCAACCATCATACCATGGGGATTACTAAATCGACCCACCCATCCGCTACACATCATCGGCGATCCACTGCGCGGCGACTAGCACATCGCCCTTATAAATTCATGGCATAGCCACTAGATAATATATTTTGTGACATAAGTCACCACATTCAGTTATTGTGACATGAGTCACCATATTCGGATTATGTGACCGAAGTCACCACATTCAGATATTGTGGTATAAACCACCAGATCACTTCCCCTTTCCATATAACCCATATGCCCCATGTCATACAAATCATGCAATTATCAAGGCTTAGGCCTTATTTCACATTCTTATCAATATTCACATACATGCCATATTCCACATGTTCATAACATTTATTAACATGATGTTAAGATTACGTGCACAGTACTTTGTACCATTGCATGATACCTTAGCCCACTTTTCATATTATTATTAACACATATATTAAAAGAATACCGTAAATCAATCAAGATTCAGTGTGGGATACACACCGGTTTATTAACGAGTTCATCGAAATCCGAAAATCCCGATCTAATGCTTTAGATCTCTAGTTCCTATATTTGGCCACCTTAAGCATGTTAGCAACAAGCCATTCGGCTAGATAATCAAATCCAGAAGGATTATTGCAACAAAATCCTTACCTTGCTACCGATTTGATTACTAATCAAATCCCGAAACTCTGTGATATTCCCTCTTGCAATCGGCTAGACACCAATTCCCTTAACTAGTTAGTTTTCGGCTTTTGAATAACTAAGAAACAGATCTAAGTCACTAAATAGGACCTTGGCGAATATCACATGCACTTACCTTGTGGATCCAAATATCCCGAAATAGCTACTTGATTATGGTATCTGCAAAATCCCCATGGACATGTGTTAGATCCAAAACTAACATTTAATCACAATACATGGCCTTTGGCGAAAAACCCACATGACTTACCTTAAATCCCGAATGATCCTTGCTTGTAGTCGACAATAGGCAAATCCAAAACCTTTTTCATAGTTTCGGCCAAAGAACAATAGTAGAGATTAGATCTTAGATTTCGACAAGCCTAAAAGAAAAAGAATGGAAACCGAATTTGATCTTACCCCTACTGAAGAAATCGACAACACCCTTGTCTGTCACCACAGAAGATTCGGCTTTGGGATTCAATGAATAATCGGCTAAGATCTAGCAAGTACTTAGTTTCAGCTTTTATGAACTTGTGAGAAGAAGGAGAGAAGGGTTGAGCAATTCGGCAATGGTGATAATCTTTGAAGAAGAAAAAGATGGAGAAGTCGGCTAGGCTTCCTTGAGTTTTTGGCTTTTGGCAAAATAAAAGAAAAGAGAAGTGTTGCTAAAGAATTCAGCAGGGGGAAAAAGAGAAGAAAAGAATGAAGAATGGCCACCCTTTTCCCCTTCTTGCCGAAATTACTCTACCTAGAGCCCCCTATTCGGCCAACTCTCCCTATTCTGATAACTTTATCTCTCACCTTTTTCAAATTAATAAAAATAATCCAACATTTATCCCCTAACTTAACTAATTATCATCATTTATCTCTTAAAAATATTAAAAGGATTAAAGCTCCTAAAATTTAGCCTTAGTGCCGTCCCTTGCTGCTCATTTCTGCTGCAAAATAAAACCTTTATTTTGCTTCCCTTGTAACTCGATCCTTGGCCCTGCACTCATGCTTGTGGCGTCACTCACTGGGCTTTAAGTGGCGCCTCCTTGCCACTTTTCCAAGCCCATTTTTTGTGATATATTTCACCTACAATTTCTCTTAAGGCCTCCTCTGCCTAGCTTTCTCTTTTAAGCTTAAAATCGAATAATTTCTATGGCATTTTCCTACATTCTAAGGTTCTCAAAAATTCATAAAACACATTTAACACACACATAGACATGCTTTCACATTTATTTAAGCACAAATGCATAAACCCAAAAATCCAGGATGTTACATGCGAGGACTTATGCCATTCGTGCTCGTGAAGAGGCGTCATCCCCTGATGTAATTACGGGTACATTTTCTCTCCATGATACTAATGTTGTTGCTTTAATTGATCCGGGATCTACCCACTCATATATTTGCATGAAATTAGTATCTAGTATGAGTACGCCTGTAGAGTCTACAAAGTTTGTGATAAAAGTGTCCAATCCTTTAGGCAAAAGTGTATTAGTTGATAAGGTATGCAAAGATTGCCCATTGATGATTAGAGGTCATTATTTTAAGGAAAATCTCATGCTATTGTCATTCGATGAATTTGATATAATTCTTGGTATGGACTGGTTAACCGCCCATGATGTGACAGTAAATTGTGGAAAGAAATACATTGAATTCAGATGTGAAAATGGGGACACTCTTCGTGTTGAACCAGATGAACAGGACAGGCCGCCTGTAGTGTTCTCTCATATGTCTGCCCAGAAATGTGTAAGAAAGGGATACGGAGCATATCTTGCCTTTGTTATGAATGCTAAAGAAACTGAGTTAAGAATTGAATCGGTCTTAGATAGTATCACAGTATCCGAGATATATTCCCGGAAGAATTGCCAGGGTTGCCTCCGGTTAGAGAGGTTGAATTTGGCATTGAGTTAGCTCCTGGTACTGCACCTATATCGATTGCTCCATATGGGATGGCTCTAACTGAGTTGAAAGAATTGAAGGCACAGTTACAAGAGTTGACGGACAAAGGTTTTGCTAGACCAAGTTATTCTCCGTGGGGTGGTCCAGTGTTATTTGTGAGAAAGAATGATGGTTCCATGAGATTATGTATAGATTACCAGCAGCTTAAAAAGGTTACTTTGAAGAATAAGTACCCATTGCCAAGGATCGATGATTTATTTGATCAATTGAAGGGAGCCACTGTGTTCTCCAAGATAGACTTGAGGTTCAGTTATTACCAGTTGAGGGTCAAAGACTTAGATGTGCCGAAAACTGCATTTCGAACAAGGTATGGGAACTATGAATTTTTAGTCATGCCATTTGGCTTAACAAATGCCCCTGCTGTGTTTATGGATTTAATGAATCGTATATTTTGACCATACATGGATAAGTTTGTTGTGGTTTTTATTGATGACATATTGATATATTCTCGAGATGAGCATGACCATGCCGGGCACTTGAAGACGGTTTTGCAAATTTTATGAGATAATTAGTTGTATGCCAAGTTTAGCAAAAGTGAGTTGTGGCTCAAAGATGTAACACCCCAAACCCAGTCAAAACGCTACGACCGAATCTGGCATGTCACAGGGGAGAAAACATTTCTGAAAACCGAGTTATTACCTTGAAGAGGAAAGGAAACCTTGGAATTTATAAAAACAGAGTTTGTATTGAGCGACTAGTTGAACCATTTTGAGATTTAGTTTGAAAAGCTGAGTTGCCTTGTTATCAATACTCGATTGCTAATTACCCAATTGTAAAATCTTGAAAATCACACGATTATTTAAGTTTTGAAAACGTCCCTTTCATAATATTTTAGGCATACCTTAACGATCAAAGCAAAATTAAGAGAATTAACAAAGTAAATAAATCCAAGTTAAAATTTAGATGGCCTTATTACATTACCCAAAATATAACTTAAAGTAAAATAAATCTGAAATATCTGAAATAAAAATCGAAATATCGTGCATGGCCACCTCGAGTCCACTTCGGCTCCATCTCCGTGATCTAAGGATTACCTACAAAAACAACGGAAGGGGTGAGTCACCGAGACTCAGTGGGTAAATCCCCGTCCAATTGAACTTAGACTCTCCCACAGATTCATATGCAAAATATGTATGTCATGCAACCCAACCAACCTAGATATCCATCCGCATCTCCCGTGTCTACCCAACATTTGTGGCACCTAGCCACTTTGGTGGTACTAACCACTTGGTGACAAAAGTCACAATAATAGTGCGTGGGGCCAACCCACTTGTGGTACCTAACCACCGGTGACAATCCCTAATATCAATACGTGGGGCCAACCCAGCTTGTGGTACCAAACCAGCGGGACGAGTCACGAGAAATATATGTGGTACCTAACCACCGGGTGGTTCCAAACCACTTTGAGACTTAGTCACAAAATGATAATATGTGGGTCAACCCACTTGTGGTACCTAACCACTTTGGTGACATCTGAAAGATCATGTTTCCTTCCTCTTCATCTCATATCCCAAACTCATGTACAACAATTAATATGATATGATCATGCTTAACGATTAGTTGACATGGCACATTCAGGTTTTTATCGTATGCATTTATTGATAGCGAACATAATAGACTTACCCCTAATCCTCGCTTTTACCCACAAGGGTATTTTAGTGACCAAAACGTCACTTCGGCTTTCAGACATACTAGAAACTAATAAAATAACACATGAAATGTGTGAGAGTTACCCACCTGATAACGCGTAACACAATACTTTCTACGTCGACACTATCGTTGATAGGCACTACCGCTATCTGCCAACTACTCGCTTTCGGCCGGCCCACAACTCGGTGGCCAATCTCGAGCAGTGACCTTTGCTCGCCGCTTCTTAAACTTAGAGGGGCGGGTTCACAAAGTCCAACCCCTTCCTAGAATCGCTGGCATTTGAGTCCATGGAACAAATCTTTGGTTAGAAGACCGAGTTAACACGTAGAGTAAGATATGAATAGATTTACACGCTTAATTGAATAGATCTTCTTACCTAAATCGATAAAAGCTGAGGCTTTAGGCTTGATTCACAAGTCAAACGAATCCTGAAAGTCTCCAAGAAGAAAGCGACACCACTTCCACCTATATTCGGCCAAGCATCCCACCATTAGGCCAATTAGCCATTTCAGCTTTGGCATGAAAACCCGAAAGAGTGATAACGAAATAAGAGAAATCGCCCCTTACCTTAACCCAGAGATTCGTTCAACACCTAGGAAGAATCTACACCACACCACCCTATAAAAGATTCGTCAAAGGCTAGAGTAAAAGAGAATCAAATAAAAAAAAACCCGAAAATAGAAATGAAGATCTTCAAATGGAGGCTTAGGGGTTTTAGCTTTTAGGGAAAAATGGAATAGGGAATGGAAGTTTGAGGTTTTGGTTTTGAGAATAACAAATAGAGAAGGAAAAAGATGAAAAACAGGTTTCGGCTTTTAGGGAGATTGGGAGAAAATGCAAGAGAGAATGGCTAGGAGATTCGACTTTGGAAAAAGAAAGTATGGGGCAAGGGGTGTTCAGCTCTTGCAAGAAATTGGAGATGAGAAGAGAGTTAGGGGGTTTTGGCCTTAAGAAGTAATTGAGAGAAGAGAAAAGAAACAGAATGAAAGGAGGGTTCGGTTCTAGCAGAGAAGAGATGAAGACAAAGTAGGAACTTCAAATGCCAAAAATGCAAATGCCGAAAATGAGAAAAGAACTCCTACTTGGCTAGACAGAAATTCGGCACACTCTAGCCACACAAAAACCGATCCTTCCCCCTACTAAGAGTTTGAAATTCGGCCAACACTACCACCCCTTACTCAATCCCTTATTTTTCTCCTTAAACCACTCCTGACCACCTATTTGAAACATTTTGAACACTCCAAGCTCCTCTTTTTCCTCTCTACCAACCATTCAAATTATTTGACTCAGTCCATTCCCCTATCCTGAGGTGTTTCAGTCGATTTCTGACTCTACTCCCCTTGATGCCAAAAAGAACTTCCAAAATGAACTCCTTGCGACTCGAACTTGCTCCCTCTCCCCCTCTCTGTGGCGTCACTTACCAGCATCTTAAGTGGTGCCTCCTTACCACTCTGCCATCCCTTTTCTTGTGTCACCAATCGCAACCTAAAACCCCTTAAGTCCTACTCCTATTCAGCTCACCCCTAGAGTGCCCAAAACGAAAATTTTCACTAAGGCTCCGGCTTACCCCTAAGTCATTCCTAGACCCTAAAGTACCCTAAACTAACATGACAAACATAGCATTCAAATACAAATACGTAAAATGCAAAGGCCCTAATTTAGGATGTTACAGTTCTACCCCCTTAAAATAATTTCGGCCTCGAAATTACCTGATCAAAAGAGTTGAGGGTATTGCTGCCGCATAACATCCTCTGGCTCCCACGTAGGTTCTTCTGATCCATGGTTTTGCCACAACACCTTCACCAAAGGAACTGATTTCCTACGCAATACTTTGACGTCCCAATCCAAGATCTGCACTGGTTCCTCCTCAAAAGATAAGTCTGGGCTTACTTCAATTTCTTCTACTGGCACAACATGAGACGGATCCGAACGATAGCGTCTAAGCATAGAAGCGTGAAAGACGTCATGGATCTGACTCAACTCTGAAGGTAACTCGAGCTGATAGGCTACTGGTCCCACACGCTTCAACACTCGATAAGGCCCGATAAACTTGGGGCTTAACTTGCCCTTTCGACCAAATCACAGGACCTTCTTCCACGGTGACACCTTTAAGAAAACCTTGTCACCCACTGCAAATTCTATATCTTTCCGCTTAAGATCAGCATAGGACTTCTGCCTATCCAAAGCCTCTTTCAACCGAGTATTGGACTGAACTCAAAGAAAATCAGATTCACGGGGTCGATCTGGTTAGAGAAACCGAAAAAAAGGTAAAAATAATCCGTGATTGTTTAAAAGCTGCTTCTGATAGACAAAAATCCTACTCGGATTTGAAACGAAAAGAGATTGAGTTTCAAGTTGGTGATAAGGTATTTTTGAAAGTATCACCATAGAAGAAAGTTCTCATATTTGGCCGAAAAGGCAAATTGAGTCCGCATTTTATCGGACCATATGAGATTACAGAGAGGATAGGGCCGGTAGCTTATCGTTTGGCTTTTCCATTTGAGTTTGAAAAGATACATGATGTGTTCCACGTGCCTATGTTGCGACGTTACAAATTAGATCCTTCGCATGTGATTACACCGACAGAGGTTGAAATTCAACCCGACATGACATATGGCGAAGAACCGGTCAAGATTCTAGCACGAGAAGTTAAACAGCTAAGGAATAAAAGTATAGCTCTCGTGAAAGTATTATGGCAAAGATATGGGGTAAAAAAGGCTACATGGGAGCCCGAGGAGGCTATGAGAAACCAGTACCCAAACCTTTTTATCAGTAAGATCTTCGGGGACGAAAATCCCCAAAGGGGGAGAATTGTAACAGCCCGATTTAGGGCCTAGTCGAAATAGTGGTTGCGAGACCACAAATCCGAAGTAGAAATATGTGTTTTATGATTTTATGAGGCTTATGATGTGGTTGCATGATTGTGTGAAAATTTCATTAGGAAATTTTATTTATTAGTGGTCAATTTGTCCATTAAGACTAAATTGCAAATATTAGAAAATATGAGATTCTAGAAGATTTAAGTATGAAATATAAATATAAAAATTACTAGAGGTCCTTAGTTAGCAATTAGACCAGTTTATGTCAAGATGGACAAAAATAGACATGGGAAGGAAAAATCTCAAGAAAGGGTCTTAAGGGCATTTTTGTCATTTTGTTAATAAAAGAATTAAAAGGGAAAAAGAAGTCAAAATTCATGTCCATCTTCTTCTCCATAGCTGAAAATTACAAGGACTCCATAGCTAGGGTTTCTTCATCTTCTGAGCTTGATAGTAAGTGCATCTTAGCCCCGTTTTTAATGTTCTTCGTATTTTTGTGATCCTTGTAACTCGATTTAGCTATTTCTAGCTATATTTTGAGCTAGGGTTTATATTCAAAAATTTACCCATGTATAATATGCATGTATTTTGATGATTTATGGAAGAATATGAAAGTTTGATTTGTGATAAACACCTTTCTCTAAGTGATTTTCATGAAAAATGCATAAAAGGACCAAATTGTAAAACTTATAAAAATGGTCATACATGAGTGAAATAGTGGAAATTGGGGGCTGTTGTAGTTAAGGAAATGATTTGGCTAGGCTTAAAATACAATAAAGTTGAATAAAAATCATTTTACGAGCCTAGGGGTAAAAGTGTAATTATGTGAAAGTTTAGGGGCAAAATAGTAATTTTGCCAAAGTATGATTCATGAGTCAATTTAGTCAATGTGAGTACTAAACAAGTGAAATTGTTATTATAGATCAAGAAACACGAAGCTCGGACCGAAACCGAGGCAAGAACAAAGTGTTGGACTAAATCGAACATCTACACACATTTTGAGTATCGAGGTAAGTTTGTGTGAAATTATAGCTACATAATGTTTTTATGTTCTTAATTGCTTGATATTATGAGAAATTAATATTATTTCTATGAAATCAACTAATGATGTTTCGATGAGGATTTGATGAAAATGTGTTAAGATGAAGTCCCGGTTGAAGATTCAGAATAACGAGGATACCTATGTCACGACATGAGATAAGGAAGGTCCTGTGTAAGACCATGTCTGGGACATGGCATCGGCACCGAATAAGGAAGGTCCCGTGTAAGACCATGTCTGAGACATGGCATCGACACCGAATAAGGAAGGTCCCGTATAAGACCATGTCTGGGACATGGCATCGGCACCAAATAAGGAGGGTTCCGTATAGGACCATGTCTGGGACATGGCCTCGGCACCAAAAGAAGATCTCGTGTAAGACCATGTCTTGGACATGGCATGGACATCTACGTACGATCTCGTATAAGACCATGTCTGGGACATGGCATCGACATCGAGTTAAGAGATCCCGTGTAAGACCATATCTGGGATATGGCATCGACATCAAGAGGTGATCCCATGTAAGACCATATCTGGGATATGGAATTGGCATCGTGATACATGTATGATGAGATTGAGTATCCTCTGATATTCCGACTTGTTCAACGGGCAAAAGAGTTAAGCTATACAAAGATGACAAAGAGCTAAGCTATACAAAGATGACAAAGAGTTACATTTTAAGTTAAGGCTGATAATGACTTAAGTTTATGTTCAAGATAGTATAAGTGTTAAATTACGTGATGAAGTGACACAGGTACCATGAGTAAGATACGAGTTATGAAACCGTAATATGGTATGTGATGGGTAAGAGTAAGTATGAGTAAGTATGTCAAAGTACTTGAGATTTTGTGATGTTATTATTCTATAAGATGAATGGATTTTACCATGAGTACTTATGTTGTTATTTTAATTCATGCAAACTTACTAAGCTATATGCTTACCCCTTTCTTTCCCTTTTCCTTATAGTATAGCTCGGGGACCGTAGGGCGTCGGAGCTCGGATCACACTATCAACTATTCTTTTGGTAAAGTAAAGTTGATTCATTTTGAGTATGGCATGTATAGGAACTTGGTCATCTTGTGTTATGTCATATTTGAAAGCCAAAGTGTTGGCTATTAAGGTTATACACTCATTTTGTAAATGGCCATTAGGAGTTGGCGATTATTTGTCAAGTTTTATATCTTAATGATTATGAGTTTTATGAAGTGAAAGTTCATGCAATTGATGGAGTAAATGTGAAGTGTATGAATGATGATTAGTGAGTCTTCATTGTAACACCCCAAACTCGGCCTAGACATTACAACCGGATCTGACGTGTCACATTGAAGTGTTGATTTGAAAACCGGTCTTGTCGATGAAAGTTCGTGACTAAGTCTTAAATCCCTTTTTAAGATAATTGCTATTGAAAGCGTTGGTGTTGTAAAAACATGTAGGCCAATTGTTTGTTACAAGTTTATTAATCTGAACTAAAAACCACGGAAGCTTTCCTAATCGTAAACTTTAAGATTTGAAATGCGTGATTTTCTTTGAAAACAATTATTATTTTGAAAACCCGTGTTCCCTAATCTAGCAGGTTGAAATAAGAAGTTAAAACCAGATAAAATTTGAAACCTCAAATGGCCTTATTACATAAATATTAACCCCAAAATAAAGTATTTAAAAAAAACTAGGTGTGAATTAAAATACTCGCGAACATGTGGCCATCTCTGAGTCCCTCGCAGCTCCAAATCATCTAAGGCTGGGGATTACCTGTACAGTTAAAAGAAAAGGGTGAGTTACGAGAACTCAGTGTGTAATCCCCTATCATGCGATGAATGATGCAGGCCTAAGCCCTATATAGTAACAGATCGATGCAGGGCTTTAGCCCTACACGATGTAGTGGGTCTAAGCCCAAAGTATTAATGCATGCGAGTTATGCAACCCAAATTAATCCAAACAACACACCACCCGTACCAACCAACACACCATGTGGGGACTAAGTCGACTCACTCAACCAGCACACCAATATCGCAGCGTAGCTGCTAATAGTAACGCAACAAAGCTGCTAATAACAGTAAACGTGGCCAAGCCACTAGAATCAGAATACGTGGCGAAGCCACTAGAATAGTAAAAATGTGGCAGAGCCACTAGTATAGTACTTCCTCCAAATCAGAATCCCAACCCCAATGTAGAATGTCGTGTCATAAAGATTACATGTATGCAGTATGTCATGATCATAACTGGTCATATAAATAACATACACACATCAATTAAACTACCATTAGGTGTATAATGGTCATTTCGTTGGTTAGGGGTAAAACGGTAATTTCACCCCTTAGGGGTATTTCGGTAATTCTACTCTACAAGGGTATTACGGTAATTTTACCCTTCAAGGGTATTTCGGTAATTTTACCCTTCGAGGGTATTTCAGTAATTCTACCCTACGAGGGTATTTCGGTACAGTTTACGACCTTTCAAAAGGCCTACCATCGTCTCGAACGACTCGGATAACCTATATGGCCAAAACAATGTAATTGGCCCAAGGCCCGTTACTTGGCCCAAGTGGGCCCACACGCTCGTGTGGCCCGTTCAGCCCATATTCTGTCACAGCTACGCGAACCTCGCAGCCCAATCCTTTATTAGTCACTTATCGTGGATTTCGTCCCTGTGGGGCCCATGATCCCATTGGGCCCACATGGCTCATTTTGGCCCTACGAGGCCCATTACTACCTAAGCCCCCGAGAACATTCGTGGCGGTCTGCCAACAATTGTGGCTCGATTCTCAAATATTTTCGACCCTTAGGCTTGGTGAATTCTAAATAAAAGTCCTGTTTCAGGTTCTCGTATTATTTAGAAGTTTCCAGAGTAATACGCAAAACTCCTTTTGTGAAAGTATTATTAGTCTATTAATCATTACTTCAATACAAAATTCTTGAAAATGATCATAATGATGGACAAAAATGGATTTTATCATAAACAAAATCTGAAAAAATAGGTTGATTAAAGAAAGCAAATATTGCTAGAATACAAAATGATGAGGGGAAAAGAAATAGGTGCCCCAGATATCGTAGCTTGAGCTTATCTGTACGGACTTTCTGAAGACCATTTTAAGCTCAATATTTGTTTAGGAGATCAAAAGTACTCTGTTGATGCCCCAAGACGTAACATCTCTCCTTTTTCTTAATTCAGGTATGGCAAGATTACCACATGCCCCATCATTGATTGCAATTTGAGCCGCCCTTTTCGAGTTTTCGACTCAAAACCCCTTTGGTCTCAAGGCGCCCTTTGCGGGTTTTCACCTTGGCCTCTCCATTTTTCATTTTCATCATAATTTTTTTTATTTTTTTAGAGAAGGTCTCAAAGCGCCCTTTGCGCGTTTTCACTTTGGCATCTTTTCTTCTTCAAGTATCGTACTTCTTGACTGAATCTGAGTTTATAGGATTGGGCAAGTTTTTCCCATCCATCTCAGCCAAGATCAGTGCTCCTCCGGAGAAAGCCTTTTTCACCACACAAGGTCCTTCCCAATTCGGCATCCATTTCCATCTGAAATCCTTTTGTATGGGGAGGATCTTTTTTCAAAACCAGGTCTCCCTCGTGAAATTCTCTTGGGCGAACCTTTTTGTCATAAGCCCGCATCATTCTCTTTTGGTACATCTGACCATGACGGATAGCCCTTAGCCTTTTTTCCTCAATCAAGTTCAATTGATCGTATCGAGACTGGATCCATTTGGCTTCATCTAACTTTAGCTCTGATAAGACTCGAAGGGAAGGAATTTCAACTTCGATGGGTAACACTGCCTCCATTCCATAAACCAATGAGAAAGGAGTTGCCCCGATGGAGGTTCTGACTGATGTTCGGTAAGCATAGAGAGAAAATGGTAATTTCTCGCCAATCTTTGTAGGTTTCAGCCATTTTCCCCACAATTTTCTTAATGTTTTTATTGGCTGCTTCCACTGCACCATTCATTTTTGGATGATATGGCGATGAATTGTGGTGTCTGATTTTGAATTGACTACAGACCTCCGCGATTGTGCTGTTGTTCAAGTTTAATGCATTGTCAGATATGATCCTCTCAGGCATTCCATATCGACATATTATTTCCTTTTTTAGGAATCTGCTGACTGCCGATTTAGTAACACTGGCATATGAGGCAGCCTCTACCCACTTGGTGAAATAGTCAATGACTACAAAGATGAACCGATGCCCATTAGAAGCTTTTGGAGAGATCGACCCGATGACATCCATGCCCCACATAGAGAAAGGCCACGGGGAAGTCATAACATGCAGAGGCGAAGGAGGCACATGAATTTTGTCTCCATAGATCTGGCATTTGTGACATGTTTTAGCATAATTGATGCAGTCTCCTTCCATGGTAGACCAATAGTATCCGAATCTCATAATTTTTCTAGCCATTGTGAAACCATTGGCATGTGTTCCACAAACACCCTCGTGGACTTCTTCCAGAATTTTCTTAGCTTCAACAGCGTCCACACATCTCAACAGTACCTGATCCTTTCTTCTTTTATACAGAATCTCTCTGTCTAAGACATAGTCACAGGCTAGTGTTCTCAACGTCCTCTTATTATTCTCGGTCGCTTGTTCAGGATATTCACGATTTTTCACGTATCGCAATATATCTTGGTACCAGGGGTGATCATCTCTTTCTCCTTCCTTCACATTGTAACAATGAGCTGGGGCCTCGTAAATACTCATTTGAATGGGTTTTACATCCTCTTGCTTGTTTACTTTAATCATGGAAGCCAGAGTAGCCAAAGCATCAACCATTTGGTTTTCGTCTCGCGGGAGATAATTGAAAGTAATGTCATCAAACTCTTCAATCAACCCCAGAACTATCCTTCTATAATTGATCAATTTGGGATCTCTTGTCTCCCATTCACCTTTTAGTTGGTAAATCACCAGTGCAGAATCTCCATATACTTCCAGCGCTCTAATTTTGCATTCTATGGCAGCACGGAGTCCCATGATACACGCTTCATATTCTGCCATATTATTTGTACAATAAAAATCCAACTTGCATATGAATGGATAATGATCTCCATTTGGGGATACCAAGACTGCCCCAATTCCATTGCCTATAGCATTTGATGCTCCATCAAAGTTCAATTTCCAGAGGTGATCTTTCGTAGCGTCTTCTTCAGTAGTTGCCACATACATTAGTTTTTCATTGGGGAAGTCAAAATTTAGAGGCTCATACTCTTCTAGAGCTCTGCTAGCCAGAAAATCTGCTATTGCACTTCCTTTCACAGCTTTTTGGCTTACATAAACTATGTCGAATTCAGAGAGGAGAATTTGCCATCTAGCCATCCTTCCATTCAAAGCGGTTGACTCCATCATGTACTTTAGCGGGTCCAACTTCGAGATTAGCCATGTCGTGTGGTATAACATGTATTGCCTCAACCTTCGAGTTGTCCAAATCAAGGCACAACACAATTTCTCAATCGGCGAATATCTCATTTCACACTCAGTGATTTTTTACTGAGGTAATATATCGCCTTTTCCCTTCTTCCTGAATCATCATGTTGACCCAGTACACACCCCATAGAGTGATCAAACACCGTCAAATACAAGATTAATGGCCTATCTGGGCAAGGAGGTGATAATACTGGAGGACTTGACAAGTATTGCTTGACCTTATCAAAAGCTTTCTGACATTCATCATCCCATACGCCTGGATGGCGTTTCTTTAGAAGATGAAATATGGGATCACATTTTTCGGTCAATTGTGAAATGAAACGAGCAATGTAATTTAACCTTCCCAAGAAACCTCAGACTTCTTTTTGAATGCGCGGTGGAGGAAATTCTTGTATAGCTCGAACCTTGTTGGAGTCAATCTCGATTCCCTTCTCGCTGACTATGAAGCCCAGCAATTTTCCAGATCTAGCTCCAAAAGTACATTTCGTTGGATTGAGCTTTAACTGGAATTTTCTCAACCTCAGGAATAGTTTCTTCAAAACTCGGATGTGTTCCTCTTCTGTTCTAGACTTCGCAATCATATCATCAACATAAACTTCAATTTCTTTATGCATCATATCATGGAACAAAGTTACCATGGCCCTTTGGTATGTAGCTCCTGTGTTTTTCAACCCAAACGACATCACTTTATAGCAGAACGTACCTCATAATGTAATGAAGGTAGTTTTTCCCATGTCCTGAGAATGCATCTTTATCTGGTTGTACCCCGAGAACCCATCCATGAATGAAAACAATGAATAGTCTGCCGTATTATCCACTAGAGTATCAATGTGGGGTAATGGAAAATTATCCTTTGGGCTAGCCTTATTTAGGTCTCTATAATCTACACACATTCGCACTTTTCCATCTTTTGCAAGAATCCGGCATCAAACTGCTTTTTGACTTCCTCCTTTATTTTTAGCACAATATCCGGCCTTATCCTTCGGAGCTTCTGCTGAACTGGCTTGCAATCCTGTTTTATGGGAAGGCGGTATACAACAATGTCAGTGCTTAACCCAGGCATATCTTGGTATGACCACGCAAAGATATCTTTGAATTCCTAAAGTAAATCTATGAGATCTCACTTTTTTTCTTCAGTTATGCACGTTCCAATTTTCACTACCTTTCTCTCTTCTAGGGTCACAATCTCTACTGCTTCTTCATGAGGTAGAATTTGCTTTTCCTCTTGTTTTACAATTCTTAACAAGTCCGGAGATAAACCACAGTCTATGTCATCTTCAAAGTCCTGGGATCCCTCTAAACACATGTCTTGCTCAAAAGGAGATTCTAAATACGTAGCAACGTTATTCATGTCATTGATATCCGGGGACCTATTGTAGGTTCAAAAGAATATACAAAGAACGAATGAATTTGAGAATAACTATTTGTACGGTATGCTTATGAATGAAATGAAAGAATGATTCAGAACAAAGGTCCAAGGAAAAAACAATGAAAGAATCTAAAATGAAAGAATCTTAAAAGAACGAGAAGATATTTATTCCAAATGATCTCAAGTATGTATTTCATAATGATGTTTAGACATAAGCATATTTCACAATGGAATGCTTATTTCTTCTAGGCTTAAAGCAATAAGTGTGTTTGGAACATTACTCTGAGTAAGCTCTAAAAACTACAGGAATTTCTTCTGTAGTCCAATTATTTAGAATACTCCCGGGCTCATAAGGGCGGATATCTGACAAGGTCCCCCTTTCAGTGATTTCTTCATGTATGGCATTGATGTGCACATTTTCTAGCATTTCCTTAACACTTTCTTTAACTCCTTCACAGAACTCGATCTCTTTATTGTCTATCAGACCTTGTACCAAGGCTCTGAATTCTGCGCACTGTTGGATCTCATGCCCCTCTTCATAATGGAACTCACAGTAGTTCCTCGAGTTTTCACAACTTCTTTCAGGATCTGGCATGCTCAGCCCCCTTTTTACCATCTCTTTCCAAACCCATCTCAAAGGATTTTTTACTTCTGTGATATCAGCCTTGATTTTTCTCCCTGTCTCTCCATCAATCGCATTTACTCTACCATCAGTGTGATTAGGTAGTGGATTATCAACACTTGGTGTATCATCAAATTTTACAATGCCCATTTTAATAAGTCTTTCAACGACTTTCTTAATGGCAGTGTAATTTTCTATTGAATGCCCCGAAATTCCCGCATGGTAGTCACATTGAGCATTTGCATCGTACCATTTGGGATACGGGGGCTGCAATGGTGTTAGGTAGAAAGGGGACACCACGTTTGCGTTAAACAGGTTCTGATATAGCTCTCGGTACATCATTGGGATAGGAGTGAACTAAAGCTTTTCTGTACTCGTCCTTTGGTTAGATTCCTGGCTTGGAGGAGTTTGAAAGCTGGCGGTCGTCTTTGGTGGGCCAACGGTAATTTGCTTTGAGTAGCCCTTGTTGTATGCCCCCACATTATTTACCTCATTTTGTTTCTTTCTCGGGGCTGATCTTTTGGCGCTTTCACCCACATCTATTTTACCGCTTCTCACAGCGTTTTAGATCATTTCACCGGACATCACTATGTCTGAGAAACTCTTCGTGGCGCTCCCCAACATATGATTGATAAATGGGGCTTTCAAGGTGTTAATGAAAAGCATCGCAGTTTCTTTCTCCAGAAGAGGGGGGCTGGACTTGTATGGCAACTTCTCTCCACCTTTGTGCATATTTTTGAAAACTCTCGCTTGGTTTCTTCTCCATGTTTTGCAAGGTAATTCTATCAGGGGTCATGTCTGTTACGTGACTGTACTACTTCATGAATGCCTGTGCTAAATCTCTCCAAGAACCAAATTTGGTACGGCTCAATTGATTGTACCATTTGGATGCTGCTCCCGCCAAACTGTCTTTGAAGCAATGTATTAGCAGTTGGTCATTGTTAACATACCTAGCCATTCGGCTGCAAAACATGGTTATGTGAGCTTCGGGGCAACTAGTCCCATTATATTTTTCAAATTCTGGCATCTTGAATTTGTGGGGAAGTATTAGATCTGGCACCAAACTCAGATCTTTAGCGTCGATTCCATGTTGCCTATCAGCGTTTTCCATGGCCCTAAATTTGTCCTCTAGCCATTTTCATCGATCCTCTAACTGTCTTGGCAATTCTGACCTTGCCCTTTCCCTTTCTGCTGCCTCATCAAAGTCGGGAATAACAGTATTAATTGGGTGATCCCCTAAGTTAGAACCCGATCCCACTTGGAAGTTCATCGGTATCGAAACACCCTCCTGAAATTGTTGAGTTTTAATTGTGACGGATGTTTTCCGTGGGTACACCTCAGGATGTGTCGGGGTAAAACTCGGAGGATAAAGTGGTTCCTCATTATCTTCACCAGTGTTAACCATAGGGGTATTTCCTTTGTCTATTCCTCCCGCCAGTAATTGAGTCAATTGAGTCATCATATTTTTCTATGATTCCATCATCCGGTCCATCATATCTTACTGGATCTTAGCAAGCTGCTCTTGCATTTGCAGTTGAATTTTATCTTGCATCTCCCTTTGGAGTTGTTCCAGTCTTTCTAATCTCTGATCCATATCTTTTGTCTTGGTTCAGGTACCGTACGGATGTTTGGTTTTGTTGGTGTCCAGGTTAATGCTGAAATAATTTCAACCAATCAGGGTCTTCTCATGAAATCTAATGCACATGATGTAATGCTATGTGAGTGCATGAAATGAATGCAAAGAAGTGTCGATTCTGACTCAATTTCCTTTAGAAAACTTTACTAGAGGGCAAAATTCTTTACATGAAACGGATTACAAACATACGGACAACCGTATTATCTTCCATTTTATCAAGAAATTCGTTCTCCATGCCAAGCTCTCTAATTTAGTAATTGAACATGTATCGACACTCTTTCAGATATGAAATGACATATAATGCAAACATAACCAAAACAAAACAAGACACATTAGTACAAAGTAAAAGCAAGCAAGAAAGAAACAAGTAGAGCACTTATTCAGATGACCACTATGGTTTATCGCAGAACTATCTAGGGTGGGCTCTTAGGGTCTTTTACATGCGGTTTGAGTTCTAAAGTTGAGGTACCCGAACCAGCAGGTTCCTTGATCCTCACCCATTATAGGCTCATACGGACCGAGTTTAATTCAGGGGAATACATTTCCCTATGGCTGCACGGAGATGAAAATCTCACGAAGACATAGGTATGGATATATCCCGAAAGTGATCCACTATCCTGCACAGAGGTGAAAACCTCACGAAGGAGTAGCTTCTCACTTCCACTTAAAAGGGGAAGACCAAAATGGTCCTTATGCAATATGATGCGAGACTCAAACCACAGTAATTATATGAAATAACAATACAAACAAATGCGATGATAGGATCGTAATTTTTCAAATCTAATTTTCAAATTTCGACAACAAGACAGAAAATAATCAATTTTACGACTTGACTCTCTTAGTTTCCCCAGTGGAGTCGCCAAGCTGTCGAAACCATTTTTTTTGTTTGAAAAACGAGGTCGACTTTGAAAACGAAAATGGAGTCGCCACCAATCTTTTTTGAGGTGTGATCGGGTCACCTTGAGATTGATCGTTAAAACATTTTGATTTTTTAAAATGACGATTTTGGCCTACGAAATTAAAGAAAATAGTTCTTTAGACTCGATGAGAAAAATCGGAACCCAGTAAGTTAGGGCACGATTTCTTTCGAGTCTTAGAACATGAAATAATTTCTTATTTCCAAAATCAGATAAAAATGTGAGATGATTTTCTAATAAAATGTAAAATGAATTAAAATGCTAATTTGTATGACAATAATAAATATTAAAGTTCAAATAAAGCAAATCGCGATAAAAGGAATAATAAAAATAAAAATAAAGATAAGATAAATAACAAAAAGCAAGAATAGAGAAAAATAAAAAAACAAAACAAACTAATTATAAGAAAAATAAGTAAGTAAATAAATGAAAACTAAAAATAATTAAAAATTTAATAGTGAATCAAACAAATAAATGAATGGATACTAGGTAAACAATTTAAAAATAATAATAACAATAATTAATAATAACATTAAAAAAATAAAAATAATAATAGGGAAAGTAATGACAATAGTGAATATAATAATAGTAATAATAATATAAAAATAATAGTAATAAAAATAATAAAAATAATAATAATGATAATAATAATAATATTATTAAAGATAATAACAATAATAAAATAATGACCATAATGTTAAAACTAAATAAATTAATAATAAAACTAACAACAAAGGGCTAATTTTAAATGAAAGCAGAAATCTGGGGGCGAATTCGTGAATAAATAAAAGGAAAAGGATCGAATTGAAACGCGCGAATAACAAGGAAGGGCTAAAAGGGAAAATATCCTCGCCCTCCAAAATGCAGCGTTTTGTGCAGGACCAAATTAAAAACGGAACAAAAATTAAGGGCAAAATTAAAATAAAAGAAAACTTAATCGCAAAGTAATAAAAAAGCGGAAGGACCAAAGCGGTAAATATACCACTTTCAGAAAACACGCGGATCCTTCCTCGGGTCGGGTCAACGCGCGGGTTAGAGGGTTTAAACGGCGCCGTTTTGAGGCCACTTAAAGAGGCCTAAAACGACGTCGTTCCAAGGGCCTATAAAAGGAAAAAAAAATTGTTTAAAATTTATTTCTGCTGTGCTTTAAAAAAAAAGGGGAGAGAGGGTCCCTTTTCTCCTCTGCAGGCGATTTCCGGCGAGGGCTCCAGCGAAACTCCGGCGCCGATCACCGGCGCCCGCCGTGAAATTAAAAAAACAGGTAATTTTTTTCTCTTTTTTTATATTATTTAAAAAAGTAGGTAGTTTTAAAAATAGAAACAAGAAAAATTTGTATGTATGCTGGTTAGATTCGAAAGAAAAAAGAAGAAAAATTGAAAGAAAAATAAAAAGAACATTTTTCCTCTTTGTAGTAATTTCGTATCTGTATATTGTAAAAATCGTAACCCCTTACGAGTTTTTCTTTCTCTTATAGCCGAAATTAGGAATAATAAAAAAAGAAAAATCTCTATTCTATTACATTTTTGCTAGTTTTTTCTCTATTTTTGCTGTACTACTTTTCTTTGCTGTTCGATTGTTTGTCCTTTTCCCAGGTGTGCTACGCACAGTGGAGGCCCAAGTGCGTGGCGTGCGCGTGGGGGGGGGGGGAAGCCCAAACGTCTGGCTGAGGTTGCGGCTCTAGGATGTTCCAGAAACCTCTAGGGTTTCTGGAAGTTAAAATGTTTGGGCCATTTGGGCCCCGGGACTTTAGGTCTGTAGTTGGGTTAATTAGGTAGTGTTTTTTTAGGCCTGCTATTTTGTATTATGGACAGACTAAAAGTGGAATTTATTATTGGACTATTATTTTGGGTTATTTTGTTTTAATCTTTGGTTTTGTTTTTGGTTTAAAGTAGTTAATGGGCCCGGGCATAAATTGGGTCTTACAGAATAAATTATTAATTTAGATCAAGATCGAGTGGAAAATCAAGGAGAATGGAAAATTACCAAAATACCCATGTACTTTGTCATTAGCAAGGTAAGTTCGTAACTTGGTTAGTTCAATTAATTACTATTTCAATAAATTATTATCTATTTGTATATATATGTGAATCAAATTTGTTAGCTTGAAGGAAACGAATGAGACACTATGGCAGTTTTTTAGATGCAAGACCATGGTTGGACCATGGCAATGTTTACGTAAGACCATAGCAAGGCTATGGCAGATTTTCAGACGTAAGACCATGATTGTTGTAACAGCCCGATTTAGGGGCTAGTCGGAACAGTGATCTCGGAATCAATAATTTGAGGTTAGAGAAAATTATTTTCATGATATGTTATGTGTTATAACATGTTTATAAGGATGCATGAAAATTTTGGTGCCTTAATTTTAGCGATTTCTAGCTAAATTGTTAAAAAGGACTAAATCGCATAAAGTGCGAAAGTTCTATTTTATTTTTTAGAGGTGCCAAATAGCTATGGATTATTAATTGGAGGTCCCAAATGTGCAATTTGGCCTTGTTTTAAGTGAGTTGGCGGGCCATGTGACATTGGGGGACAAGAGCATTTAATTTTGGTCAAAATTGGTGGAAATTAGGTGGAAAAATGAATAAAATAAGATGAGTAAGCAAAAAGCTATCATCTTTTTATTTTATTCTCTTCCTCCACCGAAAATAGCAGCCATGGGAGGGGTTTTTGAAGTTTAAAATTTCAGCAAGCTTCTCTTCACTCAAGTAAGTGATTTTGATGGCTTTAGTTGATAATTTTTGTACTTTTGAGACCCCTAAAGCTTAAGCTTTCTAAAGAGAGGACTAGTTTGCAATATGGTTGAAAGTTTAGGGACTTGCCATGAGAGAGTTTATGTTGTTTAATGAGTTTTTATGAAAGAAAATGAATGATAGGATGATGAGAAACAACTTTTGTGAAAGGTGTTGTCATGAAAACACCTATTTGGGACTAAAATGCAAAAGTTGTAATTTGTTCATTAAGGCATGAAATTGATGGAATTGAGAATAGTTGTAAGAGGATTAAATGTTCAGCTAGGCTTGTTTAACAAGGAATTGTGATGAAAATTTATTTATGAGCCTAGGGGCAAAATTGTAATTTTGCCAAAGTGTAGGGCAAAATGGTCATTTTTGCCTAAGTAGAGATTATGTTGTAATTTGATCATTAAGTGATTAAATGAGTAAATTTCATTGTTCTAGATCAAAGAAAATGAGTTTCGGACCTAGAACGGATGAAAAGAGAAATGTAGGCAAAAAGTCCTTTTCGGCTCTTTCGACATCGAGGTAAGTTCATGTGCAATTATTGAAATTATGTATGAGTTAATGTAAGTATTCCAATCTTGTATGGAATGTATGTTCACTATATGAATGTATGGAATATCTCTTGATGAGATGTCAATGGAATTGAAATTAGTGTAATGGGAAAGGTGTATAGTATGATAGGATGATGGTTAAAGTCTCGAGTAAGACCATATTGGAATATGGCCTCGATGTAAGAGTTCGTATAAGACCATGTCAGGGACATGGCATCGATATGTTAATATATGTAAGACCCTGTTGGGGGTATGATGTTAATGAGAACTATGTGCATGAGACTCAAGAGAGTTATTTAACAATTTGAGTGACTCAATGGACATGCTAAATGTATGTGGTTGTATCATGAGAAGAGCAAGTATGTGTTACGATTTAATTAAGATGAATTCAATGTATGATAAACCCTAGTGGGATAAGTGTAGTTAATATACCTTAGTTGCACGAGTTAGATTTATTGTTGAATTGTGTGAATGCGAATAAATAACGTGGAAAAGTTAAGTAAGAATAGTAGTGTGAGGATGTTCTTGGATGAATATTTGAAATAAAGAGTTACATGTGGATGACTATTCATGAATGTATGATAATGGTGAGCTATGTGCGATATCACCATATTAATGGTTAGTGATGGGCTGTGTGCGATACCATCAACCATGTTATTATCGGTGGGCTGTGTGCGTTACCACCTGATATATTATTAATTGATGGGCTGTGTGTGATACCATCATTTATAAATGATTGGTGAGCTAAGTGCGAAATCACCAGGGGTATAAATGATTGGTGGGCTGTGTGTGATACCACCCTATAATCGATTGTGGTAAGCTAAGTGCGAAACCACCGAGATATTTGCTGTGTGGATAAGCTAAGTGATTTAGCATTAACCATGTGTGAATTAGATGTGTGAATTGACTGTGTGGTTGTAATACTGAGTAAAGTAGCTGTGTGGATGAATTATTGAAAATGCTTGATGTGTTGTTTTATATGATCTTGTGATGATTAGTGCAGTAGTGTATGCTAATTAAACGAGCATTTGGCTTGTGGCATGGTAAGAATAAGGTAAGAGGTAGAATGAGTAAGCTTTAAGGAAGATTGAGTAAGTAACCATGAGTTTATGAGAAAAGCTTATTGTAATAACTTGCAGTCATGCATATTCATTGAATATTAAAGTTTATCAGTTGTATGCAGATGAACTTACTAAGCATTATTGATTACTCCTCTTCCTTTCATATCTCTTATAGGTTAATTTAGCTAGCTCGGGTTGGAGATCGCCGGAGATGTTTTCACACTATCGAGGAGACACTTGGTATGAGGTATCAAGTCATTATGAGTCATGACATGTATAGGGCTAGTACATGAGGTTGATTAAGTCATTGTTATTGTGCCAAATGTGTTGGCCTAAATAAGTTATAGGATAATTGTATAATGCCATAGTTGTTGGCTATTATGTTTTATGAAAAGATGTATTTATCTATGTGGGATGGCAATTTAACTTGAGTGATTATGAATGTGATGGATGTGTATAAGTTGTGGAAGCTATAAGAGTGCAAAGAGCTTGGCAAACAGCCTTGTTCTGGTCCACACGGGTAGACACAGGGGCGTGTGTCTAGGCCGTGTGAGACACACGATCAAGCCAGGGGCATGTGCCCTGGCTGTGTGGAGTCTGCATGTAACATCCCAAAATAGGGGTTATTTGTGATTGAATTATTTTTCTTGTATTTGAATTTCTGTGATATTATTCGTGATGATATAAGGCTTAATTAGGGGTCTTGAGTAAGCTCGGTTTAGTAGAATAATTTTTAGTATGGCTTATTTAAAGAAGAGGATTAAATGAGCTTAGCACTTAAGTTAATTTAAGTAGCAATAAGTGACACAAGATGAGTGCATGGCAAGTTGGTAATGGCGCATGGAGTTTGGCTTGAGGTTAGAGGTTCGAGTAGCATGTTTAGCAATTTGAAGGTTTATTTTTATATCCTTGCTTTGTTGGACGGTCAAACTTATTTATGATAGGTTGGACTAATTCTTTTAGTAAGTTGAATATATGATTAAGGAAAGCTTGATAGTAGGGATAAGAATCTTGAAGTTATGGTATGATGAGGGGACAAAAGGCATGAAGGGTGGAGGATGTTTTGGAAAGTTTCCTAAGCCTTTAGTGGATGAATGTGGACGGCATGTATGGCTAGGGGGTGGCCGAATTTTGATAGGTAGCTTGGGGAAGGTATAGTTGGCCAATTTTTGTCATTTGAACATCTTTTGCTTTGTTTTCTTTCTCTCCAAAATTCCTCTCTTTGGCCGAAAGTGTCTTGTGCATTTTGGTGCAATTTTTCTCTCTTTTGGTTTTTAGCCTCATTTCATGTGAACCAAATACCATTTCTTTTCTTTCATTTGTCCTTTTGAAACCCGAAACAACATGGGAACTTTTGTGCATCTTTTTCTTCTTTGATAACTAGGTGTTGGCCAAACTCTTACTCCCTTTTCTCTCTTTTCTTTCTTTCAATATTGCTCAACCACTTTCTCTTTCTCTTTCTCTTTCTTTTGGGCGAACCATTCTCTTCTTGTTGCTCTCTCTTTTCTTTTGTTGATTAAACCGAATTCTCTCTCATTTCAATTCTCTTTTCTTTCACATATTCTTCATTTTCCATAACCATATAGCCAAATCTTCTACTTTCTTTAGATTTATCTTTGGCGAATATTGAAGGTAAGATAGTTATCATCGGGACTTCTCTAGAAATTGGTTTTGGTAAGGTGGTAAGGTTTATTTAGAAGGATTATTATTTTAAGTTTCGTTTAAGTGAAGGCTAACAAACCGTATTGATGATGGTTGATTGTAGGGAAGTGAGGCCGATTCTTTTAGGAGTGTGTTGGATAAGTGTTCGAAGGCTTTGGGTAAGATTTTAGGTTCACAAGGAACCTTTCTCAATTATTTGGTTTGGCGAATAGGCCATGGTTCTAATATTCATTTTTGGCCGAATATAGGGGCAAGATTACTTGTGTGGCCGATTTGTCTATTTGGGATTTAGAACTCTTTTTGGTGCAGTGTGTATACATACACATCTTATAACTTTTAATATGCTAAGTGTTATTTTATGCCTAACGTTTTGTGTAGACATGGATGAAATACCTTCATGGTATTAACAAGGATTTGGGTAAGTTCTTATTACTATATGATTATTATTTGATGCTTTTGGGAAGCATGACACATTTGGTATGTGTATTATTTGATATATGGCTTATGATAAATCGATTGGATGTTGTTAAATAAATCTATCAACATGATTTGTGGTACATGCATATAAATGATTGTTATGGGTTGATGAGAGGAGGGGGCGGTGATATTCGTGTCGACGGACACGGTGTTTTGGTAACACATCGTGACTACGGTCACGAGAGGTTTGGTACCTCGGAGGTTTGGCACCTCATAGCGACTTGTCCACGTGGTTAATACCACCAGTGGGTTGGCCCCACTTTGAGATATGGGATTGTGCGCGGTGATTTGGTATCACACGATGGGTTGGCCCCATCATCTATTTGTGACTTCGGTCACCAGTGTTTTGGTAACACAATTGTGTCTTGGACACGAGAGATTTAGTATCTCCGGTGATTTGGTATCACATTTGTGACTATCGTCACCAGTGGTTTGGCACCACCGGTGGTTTGGTACCACAAGGGGTAGAAAAAGGCGTATGGATGGTTAGGTTGGGTGCATTTTAAACTTATGCATGTTAATTGGTTATAATTTGTGTATGTTATTACATTAAATCGGGAAGGGTTACACATTGAGTCTTGGTGACTCACCTTCTCCTTTAATTTTCAGGTGACTCGTAGACGCGGATGAGGAGCCGATGGACTCGAGTGGCCATGCGGTGGAGATTTTTAATAAATGAATTTTGGATTTTTATCTATTTTTCTGTTGGGTTTATGTTGCTTAATTGTAATAAGGCCTCCTAGGGTTATTTTATTATTGCTTTGCATGTTTTGAATGTTTGTTTAAACTATTTGATGATGTTAAAACGGATGCACATGTTTTCTCAAATTAAGCATAAAATGTTTTAAAGTACCATCGGGTACATTTGAAATCAGTAACAACCTAACTTAGTATATTTTTTTAAATGACATTAAGTAATGCTCTCTTCATAACACCTCAACTGCTTTTTTAAATCAAAACAATATCTTTTGTCAAAATTTAAAACGACTTAACAAGGGATTTTCAAAGGTTTTTCCTCCGTAGCATACCAAATTCGGTCGTAATGTTTGGGCGGGTTTGGGGTGTTACAAAATTGATATCGAGCCAGTTCAAAGCTCATGTGTGAGGGCCAAGGCCCAAAAAATGTTTTAGTAGGTCTATTTGAAATATTATGGTTCTGAATAAGCATGGCACTAAGTCTCCTGCACCGATCCGCCTGGTAAGTACCACTAACTTTTTGTATGAATTATTTACTTGTAGAAGGGTAGGAAGCATGGGACGTAGATAGTGATAGTATTTTAAACTTTAGGACTAGTTTACTCCAAACAAAGACATAAGACTTTAAGAGCCTAATTAAACCAACCTACGACCAAGTCGCCGAGTTAGGGTGTGGTAACCTTGGTGCGCATGTCTAGGATTGGATCCTAAGAGCTTGGTACTTAGCAGATCCTCGTGACTCACCTCCTCTTCGCGGGATTCCTACAGTGCGTAGCTTCGGTTCACCCTAACCAAGAGGACTCGGTCATAGGCGAAATCCTAAATAAAACCCGAAAGGGATTAGCCATGTTTTAAGGAAAACTTGGTTTAAAATCATTAAATTATTTTTAGATGGTAGGACAAATGTATCTTCAAAAAATTTTCAAAATATTCTTTATTGACAAAATTACAAAAATACCCTTTAGGAAAAATGACGAAAATACCCACAGGTTAGAAACGGACGATAATGCCTCAAGAGTGCATAGGTATGAAAGGTATAGGAAATGGATGTATTATTCATGTAAAACCAAGATAGAAGACTTAAAACCTTGTTTGATCGAAAGAATCTCTATTAAACTCTTTTCATAAAATTTCTTGGCGGATAATCAAGTGAAACATGTACTAATTCATAAAAATTTCCTAATCAGTTAAAGCGCGATAGTTAGAATGAGCTTTAGAGGACGTGGCCATCGTGGACGCGGAAGGGTAGGATGGCCGTGTCGAGAACTGTCAGCCGGGTCGGGTCAAGGATCTCGAGAATGAGATACCGCCACCACCATCCCCAACCTTTGGAGTGAAGAGCAGGATCAGACGGGTGACGACGCTGTGTCACAAGCGATGCTACGGGTTCTGGAAAGGGTAGCTGGAATTGGTGGAAGTGGAGGAGCTCGGAAGTCGGTTCTGAGAGACTTGAGCTAACGGAGCTGAATTTTTCCGAGGTGTGTGCAGTGTAGCGCCCAATACGGTGAGTATTGGTGGAATCGACCAAAGAAAGAATCATGGATGAGATAGATTTGACAAATGAGGAGAAAGAAAGGAGCGGTGTCGCTTCTCAAGGATGAGTCATATCGATGGTGGCTCACGGTCCGAGATGGTGCTACGGCGGATGATCTCACTTGGGAGTACTTCAAAGCCGCATATCGGAAGAAGTATGTTGGATCAAGCTACATTGGCGCTCAAAGGAAAGCTTTTACGGGGTTAGTGCAAGGGAATAAGTCTGTCTCGGAGTATGAAGCGGGAATTCCTAAGGCCGAGTCGTTATGCTCGGGGAATAGTGGCATCGGAACATGATCGTTGTGTTCGTTTTGAAGACGGACTTAGAGACGCAGTTAAAGTCATGCTGCTTGCTCCACAAAGAAGAACGTGAGTTTGCTGTCTTGGTGGAGAAGGCCAAGGTAGCCGAAGGAATCAAGGAGTCCGCGAGGCAAAGTTATGATAGGAGCAAGCTGAAGAGAGGCTTTGGATCGTCTGGGTCAAGTGGTAATGTTCAGAAAAGATTTAGGCAGAGTGGGTCAAATCAGGCAGGGAGGTCCATAGCTGCTAATCAAAGATCGGCCCAGTGTAACCGTTGTGGAAAGTTTCATTGGGGTGAATGTTGGACCGGAGGAAAGGATGTTTCGAGTGTGGTTCACTAGAACATCGTGTGAGGAGATCCGTCCGCGTAAGCAAGCTAGGAATCGATCTGAAGGTCAAGGTCGTGCCCGATTCGAGAAAGGAGGGACCAGCACCGCGAGAGAGGTCGTGGTTATGGTAGAGGTGGTTATGGCTCTAGTGGAGGTCGCGGAGCAAATGGCGAGGTATTGGCAACACGGAGGCTAGGCGGCTGGTTTGGTGTATCTTTGCGGGCGTCGTGAGGAAGGAGGCGCACGGGGCGTCATAGCCGTGCGTTTTTAATTTTTGGTGTTCCATATCTTTGCCTTGATAGATGTGGGTTCGACGCACTCTTACGTTGCTAGTAGTATAGTTGAGACCATGAGTTTAGTTCCCAGAGGCGCTTCTAAGAGGATGACGTACTTAGTCCTTTAGGTCACTCTGTAGAAGTAGATAAGTCAGATAGAGATATACCCCTAGAACTCCAAGGGGTAGTGTTTGTAGCCGATCTGATGGAACTGCCGTTTGAGGAGTTTGATCGATTCTTGGGATGGACTGGTTGGTCAAGTACCAAGCAAGTTTGGATTATGCCGCTAAGCGCATGGTTTTGAAAGACGGTTGAAGGTGAAGAAGTGGTCATGATAGGTAATAGGAGAGATTATCTATCCAACGTGGTATCTGCGTTGAAAGCGATAAAGATGGTCGGGGAAGGGCCGTGAGGCGTTCGTAGTTCATGTGTGTGCTTTGGAAGCTAAGGAGTCTTCTGTGGGAAATGTTCAAAGCGTAAAGGAATTTGCTTGACGTATTTCTGAAGAACTTCCGGATTGCCTCGGGATCGTGAAGTCGAATTTGGTATAGATCTGTTGCACAGGAGCGGCGTCGGTGTCTATAGCTCCGTATAGGATGGCACCGAAGGAATTGTTGGAATTGAAGGCTCGGATACAAGAGTTGTTGGATCGAGGTTTCATTCGACCAAGTGTTTCACCTTGGGGAGCGCGCCAGGTACTTTTGTCAAGAAGAAGGATGGTACGATGCGGATGTGTATAGACTACCGCCATTGAATAAGTGGCGATTAAAAAAACAAGTATCCTTTGCCGAGGATAGATGACTTGTTTGATCACCGAAAAGAAATGCGGTTTTCTCTAAGATTGATTTAAGGTCCGGATATCATCAACCGAAGGTGAAAGAGGTGATATCCATAAGGCGGCATTTCGTACTCGGTATGGACACTACGAATTCTTGGTGATGCCGTTTGGTTTGACTAATGCACCAGCTTTTCATGGACATGATGAATAGGGTATTTCAACGAGTTTTGGATCGGTTTGTTGTGGTCTTTATAGATGATATTTTTGTGTATTCAAGTCGAAAGAGGAGCATGATGCGCATTTGCAGTGGTGTTGCAGATTCTGAGGAAAAAAGCAACATATCGAAATTTAGTAAGTGCGACTCGGCTTAAGGAGGTGACTTTCTTGGGTCACGTTGTTTCATTAGAGGATTAGAGTGGATCCTCGAAAGATTGAGGCGATGTTAGATTGGAAGCCGCTAAATCTGTGGCTGAAATTTGGAGTTTTCTAGGTGCAGCGGGGTATTACCGAAGATTTGTGGAAGGATTTTCTTTGATTGCCGCACCGATGACCAAGTTGTTGAGGAAAGGAGTTCCATTTGTGTGGGCCGAGGAGCAGCAAGAAAGTTTCGACAAATTGAAGAAGATTCTCGATGAAGCTCGGTTTTGATTCAACTTTGAGGCGAGCAAGGAATTCACGGTTTATTGCGATGCATCACATATTGGTTTGGGATGCGTCTTGATGCAAGAAGGGAAGGTAGTGGCTTATGCATCTCGGCGATTGAGACCACATGAGGCTAATTATCCGACTCATGACTTGGAGTTAGCGGTACGTAGTCTTCGCTTTGAAGATATGGAGGCACTATTTGTACGGAGAGAAGTCGATAGTTTATACGGATCACAAGAGTCTTAAGTATCTCTTGACTCGGAAGGATTTGAATTTGAGGCGGCGTAGATGGATTGAGTGTTGAAGGACTACGATTGTTCGATCGAGTATCATCCTGGTAAGGCTAACGTGGTGGCGAATCGTTGAGTCGTAAGGTTGTATCGGATTTAAGATCGATGTTTGCTCGACTTAGTCTGTTCGATGATGGGAGTCTTTTGGCGAATTGCAAGTCAAGCCGACTTGGTTAGATCGAGATAAGGAGAAGCGGTTAGAGGATGATGGTTTGAATGATCGGAGGTTGCAAGTCGAGAATGGTGGATTAGAGGATTTTAGTCTGTCCCGTGATGGAGTTTTGTGCTTTAAAGGAAGAGCTTGTATGCCGAGAAGGATGTGGAGTTGAGACAAAGGATTCTTCGACGCACATAGCAGCCCATATGCTATGCATCCCGGAGGTGGCAAGATGTATCGGGATTTGAGAGAGCAATTTTGGTGGCAGTGTCAAACGGGAAATGGCGAGTTTCGTGGGTAAGTGTCGGCGTGTCAACAAGTCAAGGCTTTGAACATCGGTTGCCATCCGGTTTACTTCAGTAGGTGAAGATTCCTCGATGGAAGTGGGAGAGGATCACCATGGACTTTGTCGGTGGATTACCTCTTACGCCTAGCAAGAAGAATTCGGTTTGGGTGATTGTGGATCGTCGACTAAATCGGTGCATTTTATACTGTAAGGGTAGATTATTAAGCAGAGGTTAGCTAAGTTATATGTAGCCGAGATAGTGAGATTGCATGGTGTGCCAGTATCGATTATCTCGGATAGGGATCCGAGGTTTACATCGAGGTTTTGGAGAGCGTTGCATCAAGCTTTGGGTACGAGATTGGACTTCAGCACAGCTTTTCATCCGCAATCCGACGGACAATCGGAGAGAGTGATTCAGATTTTAGAAGATATGCTCAGAGGTTGCGTTCTGGATTTCAGTGGCAGTTGGGAGGAGTATCTACCGTTGGCGGAATTCGCTTATAACAATAGTTATCAGCGAGTATCCAAATGGCTCCATATGAAGCCTTTGTATGGGCGAAGATGCCGTACTCCTACGTGTTGGGCGGAACTAGGTGAACGACATGTCTTGGGTCCCGAGGTGGTGACGGAAACTGAGGACAAAGTTAAGGTAATTCGGGCTCGTCTCAAGGAAGCATCGGATAGGCAAAAGTCTTACGCCGATCTCAAGCGCAAGGAGATGGAATACGAGGTAGGAGATAAAGTCTTTCTGAAGGTGTCGCCTTGGAAAAAGGTGTTGCGCTTTGGGCAAAAAGGAAATTAAGTCCAAGGTTCATCGGCGGTATCTTTGTGTTGAAGCGAGTAGGGTGGTAGCTTATCGGCTCGAATCGCCAGCGCAGAGTTGAGTCGATTCACAATGTCTTCCATGTGTCGATGCTTAGGCGGTATAGGTCGGATCCATCGCACATCGTGCGATGCGAAGAGATTGAGGTTAACTCCGACTTATCATTCGAGGAGGAACCAGTTCGATTTTAGATCGTGATGTCAAGGTGTTGCGTGAAAGTCGGTACCCTTAGTGAAAGTGCTATGGCGAAACCATGGTACGGAGGAAGCGACGTGGGAATCGAGGAGGTGATGCGGCGGCAATACCCTCACCTTTTACGATCGAGGTAATTTCGAGGTCGAAATTATTTTAAGAGGTAGAACTGTAACATCCCAAAATAGGGGTTATTTGTGATTGAATTATTTTTCTTGTATTTGAATTTACGTGATATTATTAGTGATGATATAAGGCTTAATTAGGGGTCTTGAGTAAGCTCGGTTTAGTAGAATAATTTTTAGTATGGCTTATTTAAAGAAGAGGATTAAATGAGCTTAGCACTTAAGTTAATTTAAGTAGCAATAAGTGACACAAGATGAGTGCATGGCAAGTTGGTAATGGCGCATGGAGTTTGGCTTGAGGTTAGAGGTTCGAGTAGCATGTTTAGCAATTTGAAGGTTTATTTTTATATCCTTGCTTTGTTGGACGGTCAAACTTATTTATGATAGGTTGGACTAATTCTTTTGGTAAGTTGAATATATGATTAAGGAAAGCTTGATAGTAGGGATAAGAATCTTGAAGTTATGGTATGATGAGGGGACAAAAGGCATGAAGGGTGGAGGATGTTTTGGAAAGTTTCCTAAGCCTTTAGTGGATGAATGTGGACGGCATGTATGGCTAGGGGGTGGCCGAATTTTGATAGGTAGCTTGGGGGAAGGTATAGTTGGCCAATTTTTGTCATTTGAACATCTTTTTGCTTTGTTTTTCTTTCTCTCCAAAATTCCTCTCTTTGGCCGAAAGTGTCTTGTGCATTTTGGTGCAATTTTTTCTCTCTTTTGGTTTTTAGCCTCATTTCATGTGAACCAAATACCATTTCTTTTCTTTCATTTGTCCTTTTTGAAACCGAAACAACATGGGAACTTTTGTGCATCTTTTTCTTCTTTGATAACTAGGTGTTGGCCGAAACTCTTACTCCCTTTTCTCTCTTTTTCTTTCTTTCAATATTGCTCAACCACTTTCTCTTTCTCTTTCTCTTTCTTTTGGGCGAACCATTCTCTTCTTGTTGCTCTCTCTTTTCTTTTGTTGATTAAACCGAATTCTCTCTCATTTCAATTCTCTTTTCTTTCACATATTCTTCATTTTCCATAACCATATAGCCAAATCTTCTACTTTCTTTAGATTTATCTTTGGCGAATATTGAAGGTAAGATAGTTATCATCGGGACTTCTCTAGAAATTGGTTTTGGTAAGGTGGTAAGGTTTATTTCAAGGATTATTATTTTAAGTTTCGTTTAAGCCAAGGCTAACAAACCGTATTGATGATGGTTGATTGTAGGGAAGTGAGGCCGATTCTTTTAGGAGTGTGTTGGATAAGTGTTCGAAGGCTTTGGGTAAGATTTTAGGTTCACAAGGAACCTTTCTCAATTATTTGGTTTGGCCGAATAGGCCATGGTTCTAATATTCATTTTTGGCCGAATATAGGGGCAAGATTACTTGTGTGGCCGATTTGTCTATTTGGGATTTAGAACTCTTTTTGGTGCAGTGTGTATACATACACATCTTATAACTTTTAATATGCTAAGTGTTATTTTATGCCTAACGTTTTGTGTAGACATGGATGAAATACCTTCATGGTATTAACAAGGATTTGGGTAAGTTCTTATTACTATATGATTATTATTTGATGCTTTTGGGAAGCATGACACATTTGGTATGTGTATTATTTGATATATGGCTTATGATAAATCGATTGGATGTTGTTAAATAAATCTATCAACATGATTTGTGGTACATGCATATAAATGATTGTTATGGGTTGATGAGAGGAGGGGCGGTGATATTCGTGTCGAGCGGACACCGTGTTTTGGTAACACATCGTGACTACGGTCACGGAGGTTTGGTACCTCGGAGGTTTGGCACCTCATAGCGACTTGTCCACGTGGTTAATACCACCGTGGGTTGGCCCCACTTTGAGATATGGGATTATGCGCGGTGATTTGGTATCACCACGATGGGTTGGCCCCATCATCTATTTGTGACTTCGGTCACCGGTGTTTTAGTAACACAATTGTGTCTTGGACACGGAGAGATTTAGTATCTCCGGTGATTTGGTATCACATTTGTGACTATCGTCACGGTGGTTTAGCACCACCAAAGGTGGTTTGGTACCACAAGGGGTAGAAAAAGGCGTATGGATGGTTAGGTTGGGTGCATTTTAAACTTATGCATGTTAATTGGTTATAATTTGTGTATGTTATTACATTAAATCGGGAAGTGTTACACATTGAGTCTTGGTGACTCACCTTCTCCTTTAATTTTTCAGTGACTCGTAGACCATGGATGAGGCCGGATGGACTCAGGTGGCCATGCGGTGGAGATTTTTAATAAATGAATTTTGGATTTTTATCTATTTTTCTGTTGGGTTTATGTTGCTTAATTGTAATAAGGCCTCCTAGGGTTATTTTATTATTGCTGCATGTTTTGAATGTTTGTTTAAACTATTTGATGATGTTAAAGCGGATGCACATGTTTTCTCAAATTAAGCATAAAATGTTTTAAAGTACCATCGGGTACATTTGAAATCTGTAACAACCTAACTTAATATATTTTTTTAAATGACATTAAGTAATGCTCTCTTCATAACACCTCAAGCTGTTTTAAATCAAAACAATATCTTTTGTCAAAATTTAAAACGACTTAACAAGGGATTTTCAAAGGTTTTCCCTCCGTAGCATACCAAATTCGGTCGTAATGTTTGGGCGGGTTTGGGGTGTTACTTGCACACTGAAATTAGAATTTGAATGGTCACACGCGGTTAAAGCACACAGGCGTCTTGAGGCCGTCTTGAATAAGTCGAGAATACTAAGGTATGGCACACGGTTTAGGCCCACGGGCGTGTCAAAATCGTGTGTGATTAGTCAGTGTCGACCACGGGTAAAAGGCACGGACGTGTGATAGGGCACACGGGCGTGTTCCCAAAATACATGGGCGTGTGCCTTGGCCGTGGGCAAATTGGCAGAATACTGGGTTTTTAGGCACGGTCCGGGGATATGGGCGTGTGTGTCTATGCACGGGCGTGTCTAATCTTGCACGGGCGTGTGGCCCCTGTTTTAAAGAAAAGTTTCTTTTAACTTGTAATAGTTTCCAGACGCAAGTTTAAGGTCTCGTAGGCCCACGATATGAATGATTTGACTAAGAAAGAGAAGTTTTTAATTCAGAACGAAATTTTGTAGCCCGAAAGTACATGTTGAAGCAAGTTCAAGCATAGTAATGTCTCGTATCCGATTTTAGCCTCGAAATCGGGTATGGTGTGTTACAATTGCACCATGGCAGTGTATATATATATATATATATGTTAGACCATAGCTGGGCTATGGCATTCTAATGATAAGACCATAACCGGGTTATGGTACTATGAGTGTAAGACCATGTCAAGGCCATGGCAGTGCACATGTAAAACCATAGTTGAACTATGGCACAATACGAAATGTGTACCGGGGTTTTGATGGTCTTTACAGTGCGCATCGAGTATGAAAAGGGATGGTTTCGACCATCGATTAAAGAAAATGGATGTTTTTGACTTTCGTTTAGCACACTTGTGTGAGTTCCGGTAATGGTTCCAATTGACTTCACTACGATAAATATGGAAAGGTATGATGTATCAATGATCAAAGTATGGATATTCATGATTTGAAAGGTATGATTTAAGTGATGCTATGTTTATATACCATATTTTACCATGTGATGATATTGCTAAGTTATGTTTTAATCACTAGCCTGTGACAATGGTAAGTGTTCAATATGAACCAAGACATGTGTGTATGAAACTTATTGAAATGATGATAAACGATATGTTATGAAGGATAATAGATCCAATTGGATCATCCTCAAGTATAATGGTTATCTATGTTAAGTTCACATGAAATATATTCAATTATGCTATCATGTGTTATTGTTGGTGCTTGGGCTTGTGCCAAGTTTATGATTGAATTATATCATGCTTAATCTTAATGAAATACATTGAAACGGTAAGTGCTCAAATGGGTAATGTGCTTATGTCCATGAAAAGGGGAAATAAATTAAAGTATGTAATTTCTTGTGCAATGGTTGATTATGTAGTTGATTCCAAACGAGCTATGTTTAAATGCACTAGTTTGTAGTCATGGTTAATATTATGTGTATTTCTTGTGTGTTATGTATATGAAACGGGTGAGGAAAGGTAATGAAATGGTAAATTCATAGTTGAAATGAAATTTGATGGAAAGGAGTAATGTTTCTGAATGATGTATTATATGTGAGAAGTTTACGTATGCTATTAATAAATATAACTATATCATAGATAAATACACCAAGTCGAGAATTGAGAATATGGTTTAGGCTTGTGATAGGCATTAGGAATGGAATGAAAAGAAAGTAGATTGAAAAGTGTATAACCTTATAGAAAAGTTGATGATATTATCTATTAAGTCCTTTAAAATCATATAATATTATGAATGATAAATGTATGTGACATTACTAAACCTACTCATTTGTGGGTTAATGATCATATCGATTTATGAATCTTATGGCATTAACATAGATTTATGTTTATTTTATAAAGTCTATTATTGAAATAAAATATTATGTTTAAAGTTTATACCAACTTACTAAGCATACATTGCTTACCTAGTTATTTTCCTTTACTTGACAGATTACGGAAGCTCAATCGGGTTGGAAGCTAGCTAGAGATCCATCACACTATCCATTGAATTTATCGGTAGATTTTGATGTTTTAGTCGTGGTTATAAAGGCATGTATAGGTGGACTATGTCTAATGTTTAATTGATGAGTCTGGCATGTATATGTCATTTTGGTTGATGATATTGGCATGAAATGTTGCCTTGGATTTGAGGTACTTAAGGTACTATTGATGTTTTGTTGGTTGTGGTTAATATGATCAAATTGATGCATGGTTTTAAGACCAAAGTGGTATGTGTTGGCATGTATATATATTTGGTTTTATGAGTGATGACATTTTGACATTTTGGTGCTTAAATGGCTAATGTTGAAATGATCAAGTAGATGTATGTTTTTAATGATCAATTTGGTATATTTTGTTGAGGTCTGACATATGGTCAATTGTGCTATGTTTTGGCATGATAATTTGTGGTTGTGTATATTGATTCATGCCAAAACATGTATATGTTTAGGTTGATTTTAAGATTTATGTTTGAGGTGCCTTTTGGGCATATTGGTTGTATGCAAAAATGTCAGATTGATCTAGATTTATTATGCATGTGTTAGGTACATTTTTGAATGCTTAAAATTGGTGCAAATGGCTTGTATGTATGAACATGTTTTGGGTGAGAGAAATAGCTTAAAAATGGCCTATTTCTTGTCCACACGGCCTGAGACATAGGCGTGTGTCTCAGTTGTGTGAGTCACACGGCCATGCGATATGACCGTGTGTCCCCTATAGGTTTTTAAAGGTTGAATTTCGAGAGTTACACGGCCCGGCACACGGGCATGTGGCTTGGTCGTGTGAACCAAGTCATTGAGTTACACGGGCACAGACACAGGCTAGGACACGGCCGTGTGTCCCTACTTCGAATGCCCACACGACCTGGCCATACGGCCGTGTGACCCCTACCGTGTGAATTTTTCCATCGTTTTCTATGAAGTTTTAGATGTTTCTGATTTAGTCCCGAATTGTTTCTAAAGTGTTTCTAAGGCCTCAAGGGCTCGAATTAGGGACGTTATGCATGTGTTTGATTGGATTTTGCAATTAGTATGAAATATTGGAAATGAATGATTTGAGTTATATTTTTACGATAATGCTCCGTAATCCTATTCTGACGATGGATAAGGGTTAGGGGTGTTACATTACTTATTAGCAGGAAAATGTTATTCCCTCATAAGTTGTGTTCTGTACCACCAGAAGAACTTTATTCGTTAGTTTTCTTGACTACATAAATATCTTCTATAAGTATGTTCCTATAACTTGAAACCAAAAGAAATAAGAAAATGTTAGTAAAGCTGAGGTTTAAAATTTGTATCTATAATGTATCAGTTTCCTAATTATTCTATTAAAATGAAAAAATTAAAATTGAACTAGTGACGTTGCCTCCCTTATTTTAACTTGTATGATAATGATACTAACTATGGTTGGAATAATCAAATTAATAGATGTATTGACTCTTATCTTCATTCTCAAATCTGTATTGATAGTTCCATTTTAAATGGTAGTGTGTAACATCCCAAAAATTAGGGGTTGTAATTTTTGCATAATTTCATTTTGTGCTTGCTCAGCTGGCTATTTGAGTGTATTTGGGGGTTCTAGGGAGGCCTGGGTTCGAGTCTGAGCCTTGGAAAAATTTTAGTTTTTGGCCCTTTAGTGGAGAGGGCTGTTGGAAGCAGGACTTAAGTAAAATGGTGGGCGTTAAGATGACACTAGATGAGCTTGTAGCTCAGTGGGAATGGCGTCAATGGGAAGGCATGGAGAGTGGGGTTCGAATCCCACAAGGTGAAAATAGAGGTTTTTATTTTGTGACTTGAGAGGGGAGGAAGCAAAGTTTGGATCAAACTCTTCAAGGGGAGTTGGAAACTTGGTCAACAGGTTTGAATGGGAGGCTAGGAGTGATTCAAGGAGAAGATAGTGGAGAAAATCAAGGGAAGGAGGAGAGTGGGAGAGTTGGCCGAATGTGGGAGTGTGGCCTAGGGGGAGATTTCGGCTAAGGGGTGGCAATTTGGAAGCAATTTCGGCAGCTTTGAATTTGTATAGAAACCAAAAATTTCTTTGTGCTACTATCTCTTTTGATTCTTTTATAGTTTGTTTCAATTAGGTATTTCGGCTGAGAGTTCCTTTGGAAGCGTTTCGAGATTTCTTCTTGGTAGCATTTCGTGCACTTCATCCTTCTCGTCTTCTTACCTTTCGTGCATTTTTTTTATTCTTCTTTCTTTTGCTAATAGCCTAAACACTTGGTTGGCCGAATCACTACCCTTCTCCCCATTTCTCTTCGCACCTCGTTCATCTCTTGTTTTTTCCTCTAGCCGAATACCTACACTTCTTTCCTCTTATCACACTACTCTTTTCCTCTCTTGAACTGCCTCCTCTCCATAGCCGAATCTATTTCCTTTTCTTTTATGCTTCAATTAGCTTCCTTTCTCTTCTTTTATGGTTCTGCAAGGAGGGTGACAATCGGTAAGTTTATAGTTCTTTCTTGTCAGTAACTCTGTTCCCATTCAGTTTCTTCCTTAATAACCGTATGTTCTTTCTTACACTTTGTGGATAAAAGTACATTCTTTTCTGTGCTTTGGCCATCGTTGGGCTTAGGGATTTCAATAAGGTGAAGGGGAACAAGTGGTTTGTGGTAATCAAACCTTTATTGTTGATTCATCGTTCAAGTGAGGTAAGAACATTTGTTATAATATTTGGTTTGGCCGAATGTGCCATGTGTTTGTGATGTGTGGTATGCAGATTTTAGTCACACTTATGAGTATCATTTTGTACAGACTCTTGTTAAGGACGTGAAGCCAACCGTGCTTAGTAATCTTTGGTGTTTAGAATTTGTTTGCTCAAACAAGGTTGAATCTGAAGGGTTAATCGCGCGTCTCGCTAAGGTGTGTAATTTCACACCACCGTTTAATTTTGATATGCGATGTGTTGTGAATCGGCTAAAAGCCAAAATATTGACAAGTCGGAGTATCGGCAACTGAGAACTCTCGAGCATGCGAGCGCTCGTAGAGATTAACCGAGCTGCTAGTGATGGCGATAGACTGTTGGCAGTGTCACGAACTCTCTCGTGTGACTGAGGCGTTAATGGGCCTTGTTGAGCTGAAGTGGCCTAAGTGGGCCTAATGGGTTAACAGGCCCACATGAGCGAAATCGATGGAAAATGCCGGACGATTGATGCGACTGCGAAGTCCGTAGAACCGAGACCAAAAATGAGCTGAATGGGCCACACGAGCGTGTGGGCCCGTTTGGGCCGAAATTGGATTGTTGGCCCAATTACACCGTAATGACCAAAAAGGAACCTGTGTCGCTCGAGGCGATAGTGGGCCTCCAGAAAGGCCGTTAGATGATTAAATTACTGAAATACCCTTAGTGGGTAAATTACCGAAATACCCTTAATGGGTAAATTACTGAAATACCCGTTGTGGGTAAATTACCAAAATACCCGTAGTGGATAAGTTATCGAAATACCCGTAGTGGGTAAATTACCGAGGTACCCCCAAGGGGTGAAATTACCGTTTTACGCCTAAACGACAAAATGACAGTTATACTTTTAATGGTAGCATAAATATTGTTTATGTAATTTTATATATCTGTATATGATCATAATACACTGCATTCAAAACATATTGCATTGGGTTGGGTTTGCTGGTTGGAGGAAGTATCGTTTTAGTGGCATTGCCACATACCGTTCCGGTGGCATCACCACATACCGTTATAGTGGCATCGCCACATATTCTTAAATTAGTGGCTCGACCACATATCTCATTATTAGCGACTTAGACCGCATTATTGGAGAGTTTTGGCTGGGTGGGTTGACATGGTCCCCACATGGAGAGATTGGTTGGTACGGGTGGAGAGTTCGGATGGATTGGGGTGGGTACATATCCATTGCATTGATATGATTTGGGGCTTAGGCCCAGATTGTTACCGAACAGGGCTTAGGCCCAGACCGACACCGTATGGGCTCGGGCCCAGATTATGACCGAAATAGGGGATTACACACCGAGTTCTCGTAACTCACCCCTTTCTTTTAATCGTGCGTAAATCCCAGCGTTAGAGGATGTGGAGCTGCGGAGGACTCAGAGGTGGCCATACATCGGTTATGATATTAAACTGAACTTAGAAATTTGGTTTAATTTATTTTATTTTATCTAAATTATTGGGTTTATAATTTTTGTAATAAGGCCATTGGGATTTTCTTTTTAACTTTTATTTGGTAATTCTTTTAGTTATGAACTGCTAAACAATTATACACGGGTTTTTAAAACAATAACCGCTATTTTCAAAATATCACGTTTCCGCAACTAATTAAGTCAGTCTTCTGCAACGAACAAAGTTTTTGAAAATAATAATATTTTTTTTTGCAAGGAAAATGATCTCAAGCAAATCTTGTTTTTTTAAACAATGAAACTCGGGATTTTAAAATGGTAGAAAGTTTTAAATTGAGGAAGGGTTTGCATTGAATGCGTAGCTTTTAAATAACCTTTTGATGTGACATGCTAGATCCGGCCATAACGTCTAGGCCGGGTTTGGGGTGTTACATAGTGACAATTCCAATGATAATTATATTTATAATTACATTTACGGCGAAGGTGGAAATAGTAGTGAAGGCAAGAATTTTGATATAATAACTCCTGAAAATGGTAATGATTTAACTCTAAAAGAAAGTTCTAATGATCTCGATCTATACAAGGATTTGAGGGTTCAGTGCGAATGCGAAAATTATTATGGAGTAAATTATAAGAAATCACTTAATTCAAAAATGAATATTTTTGAACAATGTGGATATCATTTGAAAATGAGGAGTTTAGATAGAATCGAACTTTCGATTGATCCAGGCACTTGGGGTCCTATGGATGAAGACATGATCTCTCTGGATCCCATTGAATTTCAGTCGGAAGAAGAGCTTTATAAAGATCGTATTGATTTTTATCAAAGAAAGATAGGATTAACTGAGGCTATTCAAACAGGCACAGGTCAACTAAACGGTATTCCTATAGTAATTGGGGTTATGGATTTTCAATTTATGCGGGGAGTATAGGATCTATAGTAGGCGAGAAAATCACCCGTTTGATCGAATATGCTACCAATTTTTTTTACCTCTTATTCTAGTGTGTGATTACGGAGGAGCACGCATGCAAGAAGGAAGTTTGAGCTTGATGCAAATGGCTAAAATATCTTCCGCTTTATATGATTATCAATCAAATAAAAAGTTATTTTATGTATCAATTCTTACATCTCCTACTACTGGTGGAGTGACTGTGAGTTTTGGTATGTTGGCGGATATCATTATTGTTGAACCCAATGCCTATACTGCATTTGTGGGGACAACGGCGCCAACAACTTGACCTCCTCCTGATGTACCAACGTCCAGAGTAGAAATCCTTCACAAAATATGTTAAAAAGGCGATATTCTTAAGTATACGAGTTAGGTTGTAATATAGTTAAAACAAAGTAGATGAGTACTCTGAGATTTGTACCTACAAGAGCCGAGCACTAAATTAATTCTATCCTAAACACAAGTAGAGCTAATTAGTATTTTAAATAAATTATATTACGACAGAACATAAAGAAAGAGTTTTTTTATAACTAAAGAAATAAAATAGGATAAATTGAAAAGCTTGGGAAATTTGCTATGCAAACTTAATCAAATCTGAGCATGGCTGATTAGCTCACTTTAGTAACCATAACTAACTACTGCTTCAGGTTCCCTGTGCAATCAACTAGTTGTTTACCCTAAAAAGATCTCTCGATCTTCCACTAGAATAATGAGTCGGCAGGAACTACTTATCTCTCGACCTCAAAGTCCAGACTTGTTTGGGGTTAAGGGGTTCACTAATAGTTGGAACGATGGAAATGTTTAAGTGTACACAATCGCAGCAAGTAATAAAGTGGCAAGTAAATTTCGAGTTATCGTACCCACAGGGACTGTGAAAAGAATTATTTATGAATGCAATTAAAAACACTTTGGTGAAGAAAAATATTTTGATTTTGAGGAAGTGATTAAAAACTAAAATTTAACTATGTAAAATAAATAAAATAAAAATAAAAGTTCCAATGCACGATTTCAAAAGATGATTTTACCCTACAGGGGTATTACGGTCATTTTACCCTACAGGGGTATTACAGTCATTTTACCTTACAGGGGCATTATGGTCATTTTATCCTACAGGGGTATTATGATTATTTTACCCTATGGGGGTATATCGGTCATTTTACCCTATGAGGGTATATCGGTCATTCTACCGTATGAGGGTATATCGGTCATTCTACCCTATGAGGGTATACCGGTCATTCTACCCTATGAGGGTATATCGGTCATTCTACCATATGAGGGTATATCAGTCATTTTACCCTATGAGGGTATTTCAGTCATTTTACCCTTGGGGGGTATTTCAGTCATTTCCATCTATTAGGGGTAAAATAGTCATTTCCATCTATTAGGGGTAAAATAGTCATTTCACCCTTTAGGGGTATTTTGGTCATTTTACCTACCTTGGGGTCTCGGTATAGTTAACGACCTTTCCAAAGGCCAACAGTCACCTCGAGCGACACAGATAATCCATATGGTCAAAACAGTGTAAATGGGCTCAAAGCCCAGTATTCGGCCCAAATGGGCCCACACGCTCGTGTAGCTCATTTGGCCCAAATTCAAACACGGCTATGCGAACTTCATAGCCCAATCCAATTTCTGCTACTTTTCGTAAATTTTATCCGTGTGGGGCCCAGTGCCCATTGGACCCACGCGGCCTATTTCGACCCAACGAGGCCCATAACGGCCCAAGTGCACGAGAACACTCGTAATGGCCTCTTCAGTCTACCGCCCTAGGTTGTGGGCTCGGTTTTTCCACACAAGTGATCGCACGCTCGTGAGGCCTCAAATTCCGAAGTTTCGGCTTTTCGACTTTTGCCGATTCATAGCGGAGATAGTGTGATTACACCCACTCTTTCAGCTTTACAACAGTAATGATTTACGGTGTACAGATACACACATGTTTGTGGATTCATGCGAGAAATCTCCAAGTACCAACCTTGCTTAAAGACTGACTTTAATCTCTTAAGACCACCGATCAGGATTGATCACACGCCTATGCCAAATATCTGTATCAAAACAGATCTTATTAACCAAAACAGTGATCAAATATGTGGCCTTAATCCACAAATGCTAACTTACAAACCACATGGATATTCGACCTAATCTAAGAGTATGGTAGTGATCTTACCCTTAACGAGAGACAGATTTTAATGACTTGAATAATCTTTTCCCTACTTCGCTCCTCAAGATCTCTTACCCCAACGCACCCCACCAATTTGTTAAAACTCCAGCAAGACCGAACCACCACCCCATCGCACCGAAACAATCCACCAAACACCGAGTAGCAGACAAGAACCCGAAAGGGAAAAAAGGAGGGATGGTCGACTCAGAGAAGACCGAAGGAAGAATAGAGTATTAGGGAAGAAGGAGACTATATTCGGCTAAAAGGGAAAATGGAGGAGAACTAAGAGGAGAAGAATAGTTTCGGTAAAGGGAAAATATGGGAATGAGAAGAGAAAAAGAGAGGTTTCGGTAATTGACACTTTTGACAAAATGAGAATGGCAGAGGAAAGAAACCTGAAAGGTATAGAGAGGCACTTGCTTACCAGGAATTAACCAAAATGATTTTACGTTACCAAGAAACAATAGCCATTCGGCCAGAAAGAAACACAAAAGAAGTAAAGTGCCCAAAAGAAAGAAAAGCTGAAACTAACTACTCTCAAAGCCACCTTTGCCGAAATTCAGTAGTAGCACTCCCATTCGGTACTACACATCCCACACACTTCAAATTCCTAATTTCACTCCACCAATCTCTCCATAATCCTCTCCATGATTTATTCCTAAAATCCCTCCATGACCAATTCAAACTCCTCTCATCCATCAGACTTCCACTGCAACACAAATTCTAGCCATCCAAGCTGCAAAATAAATGCCCCCTATGCTGTGCCAACACTCGAACCTCAGACCCCCTTGCCACACTTGTAATGCCACACCACTGCACCAATAGGCTTTTTGTTTCATATTTTAACCACACAAATCTAAAAGGCCTACTATCAAGCAGCAAGGGTTTTATTCACTTAAAAACTAAAATTTTTGCTAAAGCCCAGGTTTGAACCCAGGACTTCTCCAACACTTCTCAGGACCCTTAACCACTGAAGCATACATTTAATTGTGTCATTTCCTTGCACAATTAAATACTTATGTACAGCCTCCTTACTGATCCATGCACAAGGCCCAATACTTCTAGGCCCAAAATTCAGGGCGTTACAACCGTGATGTGAATCTCGAATCTCTATCTGAAACAATAGAAATAGGTACTCCGTGCAATCTCACAACCTCGGAGACATACAACTCACCAAGTTTATCGAGCGAATAATCCGTGCATACCAGAATGAAATGGGCATGGGCAGATTTAGTTAGTCTATCAACCACTACCCAGACCGCATCTTTCTTACTCGGTGACAGAGGCAAACCCGTAACAAAATCCATCGTGATTCTGTCCCATTTCCAATCGGGAATCATAATCGGCTGAAGTAACCCAGACGGTACCTGATGCTCAGCTTTGACTTGCTAACAGATTAAACATTTCGAAACAAATTCTGAGATATCACGCTTCATACCAGGCCACCAGTAAAGCTGTTTCAGATCATTATACATTTTCGTACTTCCCAGATGTACAGATAACCGACTATTATGAGCTTCCTTCAAAATCATCTGAAGCAACTCTGCGTTTCTCGGAACACATATTCGGCCTCTGAATCTTTAACAATCATCAGCATCAATCTGAAATTTTGAATCAGGGTTCGAATCACGTTGAGCCCGTTTTGCTAACAATTCATTATCAACTTTCTGAGCTTCGCAAATCTGTTGAATAAATAATGGTCTTGCTTTCAACTCAGCTACAATCGAACCGTCATCAGATAGGGCCAACTGAGTATTCATCGCACGTAGGACAAACAGAGATTTCTGACTCAAAGCATCAGTGACAACATTGGCTTTCCCTGGATGGTAGTCAATCACTAACTCGTAATCTTTTAACAACTCTAGCCATCTTCACTGTCGTAAATTCAGGTCTTTCTGAGTCATCAAATATTTTAAGCATTTGTGATCAGAATAGACATGACATTTCTCACCGAACAAATAGTGGCGCCAAATCTTCAACTCAAACACAATAGCTGCCAATTCTAGATCGTGTGTCAGATAGTTCTTTTCTTGCGACTTTAATTGTCTCGAGGCATAAGCTATGACTTTACCTTCCTGCATTAAAACACAGCCCAAACCATTCAACGATGCATCACTAAAGATTACGAATTCTTTACATGATTCTGGCTGAACTAACACTGGAGCTTCGGTCAATAAAGCTTTTAACTGCTCAAAACTTTTCTGGCACTTTTCTGACCACTCAAACTTAACATCTTTCTTAAGTAGTCTCGTCATCGGGGTTGCAATCATTGAGAAACCTTTTACGAATCATCTGTAATAACTGGCGAGTCCCAAAAAGCTTCAAACTTCGGATACATTTCTTGGAGGTTTCCAATCTAGTATAGCCAAAATCTTGCTCGGATCAACCCGAATACCCGATGCTGATACAACATGTCCCAGAAAATTGACTTCTCATAACCAAAACTCACATTTACTGAACTTCGCATACAACTGCTTATCACGCAAATTCTGTAGCACTACTCTCAAATGTTCAGCATGCTTGGATTCATCACGGGAATAGATCAAAATGTCATCTATAAACACAACCACAAATCGATCCAAATATGGTCTGAAGATCCGGTTCATTAGATCCATAAAACCAACAGGTGCATTTGTTAGTCCAAAAGGCATAACCAAAAACTCATAATGTTCGTACCTCGTTCGGAAAGAAGTTTTTGGCACATCGAAATCTTTCACTCGTGGCTGATAGTAGCCCGATCTCAAATCAATCTTTGAAAACACTGTAGCCCCTTTCAACTGATCGAACAAATGATTTATACGTGGCAGAGGATATTTATTCTTTATGGTCACTTTATTGAGTTGCCGATAGTCGATACACATTCTCATAGTTCCGTCTTTCTTTTTCACAAACAAAACTGGTGCACCCCAGAGAAAAAAACTCGTTCGTGCAAAACCTCATCTGTCAATTCTTGCAACTGAGCTTTTAATTCAGTCGGTGCCATTTTATACGGAGCTATCGATATCGGATTTGTTCCCAGCACTAATTCAATACCAAACTCTACATCTCGGATCGGCGGTAAACCCGGTAACTCTTCAGGAAACACTTCTGGGTATTCACACAAAACTGGTACTGATTCAATCTTCTTTTTGGTCACTTTAGAGTCAAGCACATAGGCAAAGTAAGCTTCACAACCTTTCTCACATATTTCTGAGCTAACATCGAAGAAATCACTGCCGGTAAACCATTCAAATCATTAGACTCAATCTGAATTATTTCATCATTCTGACATCTCAAATCAATAGTCTTCCGTTTACAGTTCACAATAGCATCGTGCAATGTTAGCCAATCCATACCAAGAATTATATCAAATTCGTCGAATGGCAACAACATCAGATCGCCCGAAAAACAAAAATCCCGAATCATCAACGGACAGTTCTTGCATACTTTATCAACCAAAACACACCGACCTAAGGGGTTCGATACTCTAATCACAAATTCAGTAGACTCTACAGGCAAAGTCTTACTGGATACTAAAGTCTCACATACATAAGAATGAGTCAATCCAGGATTATCAATGCAATAACACTAGTATCATAGAGAGTGAAAGTACCGGTAATAACATCTGAAGACGAAGCTTCTTTGTGACAGCGAATAGCATAAGCTCTAGCAGGTGCACGAGCCTCAGATCTAACAGCGGTGTCTTTAGTTCCCCTTTGGCTACCACTCACATTACCCGTGTTTCTGGGTGGTCTACCTCGAGCTGCCGTGTTACTCAGCCTCGTATTCTGCATCGTGTCTTGCTCAACCAACTCAGGGCATTCACGAATAAAATGATCTAATGATCCACATTTAAAACAAGCCTGATCATCCAATCTACAATTGCCGGGATGTCATTTACCGCAATTGCACTCAGGTTGGTTCGGTCTAACATTTCCAACACTAGCTACTGAGGTAGCTTTCAAACTCACAGATGGTCTGTCTCGATCACGTCTAAAATATCCCGCAGTAGCCTTGGAACAACTAAAATCATCTCGAAATTTCTTTGATGCCGACTGAAATGACTTAATCGATGATCTTTTTTGTGAATCTCTAGCTTCAAAATCAACCTTTCTTTTCTCTTTCCCAAGCTCTTCAGCTTTGCATGCTCGCTCGACTAATACCACGAACTCTTTTATTTCAAGAATCCTGACTAACAGCTTAATATCTTCATTCAACCCGTCTTCGAATCTTTTACACATTATTGCTTTGATTGATACATGTTCCCGGGCATATTTGCTGAGTCTCACAAATTCTCATTCATATTCTATAACTGTCATACGGCCCTATTTTAACTCAAGGAATTCTTTGCATTTTTTATCAATAAACCGCTGACAGATATATTTCTTTCGAAATTCAGTCTGAAAGAACTCCCAGGTAACTAGTTCTTTTGGAACCACCGATACTACTGTATTCCACCAATGATATCTGGTGTCTCGTAACAAGGATACAACACATTTTATACACTCATCGAAGTGCAGGATAGCTCATCGAACACACGGATCGTATTATCAAACTAGAATTCAGCTCGCTCAGCATCATCATCCACAGTAGCTCTGAACTCTTCGGCCCCGTATTTTCTGATTTTATCAACCAGTGGCTTATTTAATCGCACCGGATCAGTAACTTGTGGCATCACAGGTATTTGAGGAGGAATTGGTGGGGGTGGAGGTTGTTGAGCATCCGGATTTGTATGGATATATTGTGTGAACCAATCATTCATCATATGGAAGAAGGCTTGTTTAGCCTCTCCCTCGTGGCTACTCGTAACAGGTCTAGAATCAGATTACACTGCTCCTTGAGCAGGAGCGGGTGCATTACTTTCCACATCATTAGCTACGGCTCGATCAGGATCCATTTACTATACGAAAACACATTTTAATTGTCAGGAATCATCACACTATCGTAGTTTATAAATATGGCATGTATAGCTAGACTCACGCGCGCTACGTTAGTCCTATAATCAACTAAACCGTAGCTCTGATACCAATTAAATGTAACACCCCTAACCTGTATCCGTCGCTGGATTAGGGTTACGTGGCATTACCGATCAACATACAACTTAATACGGTCATTCCAATCAAATCATGCACAAAATTATAATAACTCATTTACAATAAATTTTAAATTCAAATAGTAACCATCAAATTAATCATATAAATCACATTCAGTCATATTAAACACATAACCAATAAAATCAAAACTTGGTTATTTAACTCTTTTACATATACAAATTATGCTCCAAAAAATCAATCATTTTACTATAAACTTTTTAATCACATATTCGATTCAACTAGCCTGCCACAAGTCATGTTACACATGCTTTATAACTCCATTATTCAAACGATACATACATCTCACTCATGGCATTCGACTTATCAAATTATAAGAAAGCTTATTACACTACAATTCCATGCGCATACATTAATACATTCAAGCATATATCATTACAACTTCTACACATGCGCATACTAAAACTAATCAAATCATATTACACTACTTAATATGCATTCACATATTCGTCATAGTAACATTATAGCATAGCCGAACACACTTTTGATGCTATCCTATTATGCGCACATTACCTTAAAAACAAAAGCCATTTCTATGTACAATTACCGAATTAATACTATCCTATTCCATTTACTAATTAATGACTATACCAATTCACATGTTATGCACATTTGTGTATTAATCTAAATCAAGCTATCCCACACGGCTTAGTAGACAAAATAATATAAGCATAATCATGCATTACCATATGACCGAATTTCAATCGTATTTATAACCAATTCATGCACCACTCACTTGACTAACATTACTAATTTTCTAACTACCATTGCCGAATCAAAACATGTCAATTTCATATGCTATGCATCATGCCAAAATGTCATTTACATAACCAATTTGTTTTCATCTATTCGGCTAGAAAATTAACTATAAAAAAATTATATCAATTTCATAACCAAATATTCATATTAACTAAACACATTATACTTGACTCAATAACCAACAAATCAACCATAATTCATGAACATTCTTTGTCTCCATAAACCACACCAACAAATCCAATTACACAAGCAATGATATATTTATAACTTAGCTTATCCAATTAAGCCACAACCGAAAACACATTCATCAATTGCTTTGACATTACTCAAACCGGTTTATATATCAAGCACACTACACATAAATACCCTGAAACATAAATCCCGACATGAACTTATATCATGATCAAAACTGCATAATCATAAGCATCATTTCTAGCCATTTTCGCATGGCTTTATATTTACAATTTCAAAACCAACCAAAACATATGCTAGCCTATACATGCCATAAGTTCATAATTCAAGCTTATATCAATTCGATAATACATGTATATAATTATACAATTCAATTCGATATTATAAAACATATTCACATGAATTTTAAACACATTTATTTACTTATGAACTTACCTCGTACAGAAACGAACGGATGGAATCGACTACTCGACCACTTTCGACTTCCCCCGATCTAATTCCGTTTTCTTTGGTTCTTGATCTATATAAATTCAAATTTGGCTATTTAATAACACATTTCATTCAATTCAAACCACAAACACATAATTAGGACATTTTGCACTTTAGCCACTAAAATTCACATTTTTGACATTTTAGTCCCTATTTCATAAAATCACAAAATACACAAAATTTAATATTTCCCATGCTTGGCCGAATATTCATATAGTTCATATAAGCCCATATCTTTCATTTATTTCATATTTTAACCCTTCAATTTCTCATTTTCACAAATTAGTCCATATTAAGCAAATTCATCAAAAATCACAATACAAAACATATAAACCCAACATATATCTTTCATTTTTCACCAACTATCAACACAAAACTCATGGATTCATCCATGGCATATCTCAAAATCACTAATAATTTCAAAAATTATGACATGGGCTAGCTAGAGTTCAAAGCAACAATCTCAAAAACATAAAAATTATCAAAAACCTAATAAAAAACATACCTTAATCAAAATCTTCAATGGTCGAATGTACAAAAGCTTTAAAACCCCTTTCTCTTTTTTTTTTTATTTCGGTGAAAGAAATATGAACTAAACACTAAATTCATGTTTTGTTTTTTTTAATACATATTAATAAACCATTTACCATTTTAACCTTAATGAAATAACTTTAATAATTAACTAACCATGTCCATAAAAGTCCACTCATAGTTTCAATGGTATAATATCAACATAAGGACCCCACATTATAAAAGTAATAGCAATATAACACTTTAACAAATAACAAGTCACTTTTGCATTATACGTGATTAAGTCCTTTTAGCAAATTGAGCACACAAACGATAAAATTTTCACACGAAACTTTCACACATATTAATTCACATACTGTAAACACCAAAAATAATATTAAAATAATTTTACAACTTCAAATTTGTGGTTCTAAAACCACTATTCTGATTTAGCTAAAATCGGGCTGTTACACGTTACCTAAATACACATATTTTAAATATGAGGGAAGTACCTCAGGTCTAATTTAGGTGGCTCCTTGATTGAGACTTTTAGTTGGGCATAATCCCTCTTCTCTAACTCCAAAGATTCAAAACGGGATTGTGGATAAAATCCCCTTTGATTAGCTTCTAGCAAAGCTAAGTATTCCTCTCCCTCTTCATCACTTGGAGGGTCTGATGTTAGAATTTGCTCCAATGGGTCCTCAACATAGTTGAGTTCCCTTTCTATGATTACTTTGTCTAAACTGGATATTGTAGAACAATCATCAACTGTGTTAAGAAATCATATATACTTGAAAACATAAAATGTTACCTGATTGTCCTGAACACACATAGTAAGCTTGCCCATCTACACATCGATAAGGGTCCTTTCAGTTGCTAGGAAAGGCCTTCCTAGGATGATTGGAACCTCTTTATCTACTTCAAAGTCTAGAATAATACAGTTAGCAGGGAAAATAAATTTATCCACACATACCAATACATCCTTGATTTTTCCTTCTGGATGTGCTAAAGATCGATCTACTAATTGAAGTGTAACCATAGTAGGTCTAACTTCACCTATCCCCAACTTTCTAAATATGGACATGGGCATCAAGTTGATGCTCGCACCCAAATCGCATAGTGCCTTATCAGAATATGTTGCTCCAATGTTGCAAGGTATGGTAAAACATCCAAGATCTTTCAAATTTGGGGGTAGTTTGTCTTGAAGATATGCACTGCATTCCTTCATCAAGGCTACCGTCTCAAATTCTCCTAGTCTTCATTTCTTGGATAGGAGATCCTTCATGAATTTGACGTATTTCGGCATTTGTTCAAGTGCTTCTACAAACAGAATGTTGATATGAAGTTGCTTGAGTACGTCTAGAAACTTCTTGAATTTGACTTCCTTCTTTTTATTCTGAAGTCTTTGAGGGTAGGGTGATGGAGGACTCTTTACTTGAATTATTTGATTCGTCTTCTGTGGTAATTCTGCATCTAACGGAATTGTTAGTTTATCAGAAATAACTAGTTCAGAAGTTACCTTATCAAATTTTGTAGATTCTGGTTCTGGTGAAACTGGAATTTCAACACTTGGTTGAACTTCCACTGAGCCTTAAGCATCAGCTAGCTCTTATTCATCTTTGACAGTGTTAGGCTCTAATGTCTTTCCGCTCCTCAGTGTCAATGCTTTACAATGCTCTTTCCCTGGATTTATTGGATTCTCTGTATCACTAGGAAAAGGACCTTGTGGTCAGTTCCTAAGTCTAGTACCAAGTTGACCCACTTGATTCTCCGAATTCCTTAAAGTGGCATCATTTTTTGCCATATACGCCTTCAATAGGTTCTCTAAACTATTGGAAGGTTCGGCTTGAGTTTTCTTCTGAACTTGTTATGTAAAAACAGGTGGCTGGGTAGGTCTTGGTTGGGCATAAGTATTACTGGTTCCAGCCCCTAGGTTACTCCAGGAAAGGTTAGGGTGGTTTTTCCAAGATGGGTTATAAAAATTTGATTGCAGTCCTTGCCTTACTCGGTTCTAGTTCTAATTACCCATGTAATACATAGATTATAGGTTTGATGGGCATTCTTCGAACAAATGTCCTTCCCCACAATAGACATAGGCTATATTTTCAAATTGATTGGGTGGTTGAGCTACAAAACTATTAAACCCATTAGTGGTAAAATTTTTAAGCAGTGCGGATATTTAAGATACCTGAGATGCAAGTGAAGTTAAAGCGTTCACTTCATGTACTCCAGCGACTCGTCTTCCTGATGTTGCTCGATTGGTTGGCCATTGATAATTATTTCTTGTAACACCCCTTACCCATATTCTACGCCGGAACCGGGCCCGAGGCATTACCGAAATAAAACCACTTGATCGCCACTTAGGCTCAACGTAACTACTCTCTCCGAGTCACCATAACGACCTTATTCTCAACTTATGAGACCTTACTCATATACACGAGGGCTCTTGAGACCATATTGGAAACTCTTACGAATTAAAATTTTTCCATCCCAACAGGGCCACACGCCTGTGTAAGATGATACACGCCCGTGTGTAGTCACACACGCCCATCTCCACAAAACGTGCACAAAACTCAAGCATTCTGCCAAAGTCCCACGGCTAGGGAACACGTCCGTGCTCTCCACCCGTGGTGAACACTGACTACTTTACACGCCCTAAAGCCTAGACACACGCCCGTGTGGCTAGGCCGTGGCCTATAACGCTCGAATCTGCCAAAGTGACACGGCCAAGTCACACGCCCGTGGGCTGGCCGTGTGTCACACATGGCCTAGACACACGCCCGTGTGTCTATCTACATGGACAAGAACAAAGCTAATTGCTAAGCTCTTCTCACCCCTCTAGCATACACAACATGTACTCATTCAACACATCCATAACCAACTCATTTTGAAACACAATCTTACATGGATAACTACATCTTTTCATATAATAAGTTAGCCATCAACCATGGAATTATACAAAATAGTTTATCCATCTAATGGCCAACACATCTTAGCCAATACAACAAAATTCACTAACTTATCTAGCCCCTATACATGCCATATACAAAACATTAAGTCCAATGTACCAGAGTGTGCTGATAGTGTGGGCGATCTTCCGATTAATCCGCGTATCACAATTCAATCCTTGTTCTCTATAAGACAAGGGAAAAGAAAGGAGTAAGCTTTGAGCTTAGTAAGTTTACACATAAACAATTTAAGCATTCTAGTATATGCTAAACAGCAATTAGCATTATACTAACATATATAATTCACATCCACTACTATGCTTACTCTTTCTATCCCTTACCACATCTCCAACACATCATGAGTCACATACTCATAATCATTGACATGCACCCCTGCACTCAATAGCACATTTACTCAAAATACAACACATCATTATTTCTCAATAATTCATCCACACAGCTAAATTACTCGGTGGTTTCGCACTTAGCCCACCACAATCAAATCATGAGGTAGTATCGCACATAGCCTACCACAAGGATAATTATAGTGATTCCGCACATAGCTCACTAAATAATATGCTTAACAACAGTATTGCACACAGCCCATCATTGTTAAGTATCAAGGTGGTATTGCACTTAGCCTACTATCAAACATTATCACTACATATTCACATGTCTACTTGTAATACATTTATCCATTCACCACTACTATCTCATTCATTCCACTAGAATTGAATAGGTTCTCAATTATGCTACACAATAGCTAGCATTAACAATGTATACGCATAAATGCATTGTTCATACGTAAACTTGCCTCGATACTCAAAAAGTATGGAGATGTGTAATTTAGTCCACGACCTTGCCCTTGCCTCGGTTAAGATCTGGACTTCATATTTCTTGATCTAAAATGAAAAATCAAACCGTTCAATACATACATTGACTAAATTGACCCTTATCTCATACTTTAGCAAAATTAACATTTTACCCTAAACTTCCTCATATTTATACTTTTGCCCCAAGGCTCGTAAAGTGATTTTCATTCAACTTTTTAGCCTTTCATGCTTAGCCGAATCATTTACTCAACTAAAGCAATCATCATTTCTCACTAAATCACTCATGCATGACCAATCTCAAGACTTTCACAAACTAGTCCCTACAGGCATTTTTCATGGAATTCACTTAGAAAAGATGTTTCTACTACATCAAGCCTTCATATTCTTCCATAAAACATCAAAATACATGCATGTCATACATGGTTACATTTTTGAACATCAATCCTAGCTCAACATATAGCCAAAAATAGCTTACTCATGTTACTAGAACTTCAAAAATACGAAGAATATAAAAAACGGGGCTTGGATGCACTTACTCGCAAGCTTGAAAAATTGAAGAGCCCTAACTATGGCTTCTTGAAATTTTTGGCAGCTTGGAGAAGAAGATGAATGAAATTTTGTCATCTTTTTCCCTTTTTAATCACTTAATTGACAAATGACCAAAATGCCCCTTAGTCGAACTTTTCCAATACCATCCACTCATGCCTATTTTTGTTAAAAAATTAGAATTTGGGAAAATTACTATTTAAGGACCTCTAATTGATAATCCAAAGCTATTTCATACAATTAGCTTCTAGAATCTCACATTTTGCAACTTTTGCAATTTAGTCCTTTTGGATAATTCAACCGCAATTTAACAAAATTGCTTCATCAAACTTTCACACTAACATGCAAACATAACATAAACCTCAAAACTCATACATATACCTTGGATTTGTGGTCTCGCACCACTATTCTGACTAGGCCTTAAATCGGGATGTTACATTTCTGGCAATCCTCTCAATGATTTCATAAGCCTCGTTATAAGACTTAGAAAGGAGAGCACCATTAGCAGAAGCGTCCACTACCATCCTCATGTGAGCATTGAGACCATTATAGAACGTCTAAAGTTGGATGCAATGAGGGATTCTGTGATGAGGGCACTTCCGTAATAATTCTTTGTACCTTTCCCATGCCTCATACAAGGACTCATCATCCATTTGTTGGAAAGCAGTGATCTCGTTCCTCAACTTAGCATTCTTGCTAGGCGAGAAATACTTCATGAGGAATATTTCTGCTAACTCTTGCCATGTGGAAATGGAATTTGGTGGCAATGAGTTTAACCAGGCTCGAACTCTATCCCTTAGAGAATATGGTAATAGCTTTAATCGTAGTGCATCTTTAGGTACTCCGGCTAACTTGAAAGAATCGCTCACCTCCATAAACAGTCTTAAGTGAAGGTGAGGATCTTTGGTAGGCATTCCACTAAATTAGCTCACTATCTGAAGCATCTAGAATATGATTGGCTTAAACTCGAATTGATATGCCTCAATTTTGGGTTTCCTAATACCCGGATTAAGATCATGAAACACTAGCATGACATACTATCTTAGAGCTCTATTCCTATCATCAGCAATAAGGATATGATTTTGAGCAAGGTTTGCTCCGTTTCCTAAATTTAGATTTTCAAAGTTCATCTCTTCAGTCCTTCTCTGACTTGCTTGTTTTCTTCGTTGTCGAAAAGCTCTTTCAATCTCAGGGTCTACAAGGAGTAAATCCATAATTCGATCAATACTCATAAACACATGAAACAACACAGAAAAGAAATTAAGTTAAAATTGAACAAAAAAATAAATCAAAATGAAAATTTAACAAATTCACAAATAATGACTTTTAATACAATCCCCGGCAACGACGCCAAAAACATGGAACGATGGAAATGTGCAAGAATACACAATCGCAACAAGTAATAAAGTGGAAAGTAAATGTCGAGTTATCGTACCCACAGGGACTGTGAAAAGAATTATTTATGAATGCAATTAAAAATACTTTGGTGAAGAAAAATATTTTGATTTTGAGGAAGTGATTAAAAACTAAATTTTAACTTAGTAAAATAAATAAAATAAAAATAAAAGTTCCAATGCACGATTTCAAAAGATGATTTTAATCAAAATGACATAATTGTGTTAGATTAATTACATTTATTAACTTAGAATTACTAAACTCATGTTCATGTTGTTACAAATAAATTCACGGAACCTTGGTAATTTGCTAACTACTGCTCGTACATATTTATTAAATTAGCTAATCTCTTGCACATTTTCCAATGCCAATTCAAACAATTAATCAATCTTCATAAGAACATAAAAGATTAAGTGAGGTAACAATGTATTCTTACCTTGAAACAGTTTAATCTCAATAATCTTGCAAGTTATGCAAGGCTAATGTACCGTCTAATACCGTTGCTAATTTAACCCTCAGCTACCTTAGAAGATTAAACATGCACTGATTAAGTATTGTATCAATTAATTACAATTTCAACATGATTAAATAATTAATTCATTAGTTACCTTACAATTCTAATGCAAGAATAACTTAATCACGATTTTACTTAATCAAACAACTTACAAAGACCTATAACAACACATACATAGTTTTAATAACTTAAGTGGACGAAATGCAATCAGCCTAACACGAATTAAATTTAAGCCATATTAATTAAATTAAACATATCAACATAACAAGTATTCATAGACATGTTCATAACAACAACAATAAAAATGAAAGGATACGGAACTAGAATCAAATCCTGTGTTTCTCCGAAGCTTGACTAGTTTTCTCCTCTCCTCCTTCTCCGCTTGTTCTTGTTGAACCGAGGCTTCTACAAGCACTTTAATGCTTGTTCCAACAGTGGTTGAAGGGCTCTTTTCCAAGAGGGGAAATCGACAAGGTAATGGAAGGGAAAAAGAAGAACAAAGGAAGGGTTTTGAAGAGAAAAAGTGAGAGAGAAGTGAAGAATGAAAAGATGAGAGGTGTGTTCGAAATGAGGAGCCAAGGGGGTATATATAGGTTGAGTAGGCTGCTAAAAATAGCAAAAATCAGCAGCCATAGACTCCCCCCATGGTCGGCCACACATGTGGCAAGTTTGAAGCTTTCAAACTTGCTAAATTTAGCTAGGGGCATATCTACAAAGGCTTGAATAGTTGAGGGGTTTGAATGCAATTTCAAGGAAGCTTCAAGGGATGTTTTGCAAGCCAAATAATAAGATAAATAAGCATATTGGGTCAGCATTTTGGACGGTTTTGGGCAGCCCATTGTTCGGTTGGATCTGTGTTCTTGGTTTAGCACAATTGGGCCTCTTTTCATAATTAATTAATAATAATTATTTGACCCAAAATAAATTGGATTAAAATTAAAATTAATTATATTATGAATTAATATTCATAATTTGGACCATCTTAGGCTGAAAAACTAATTCCTCTCGATGCTTCAAAATCGCTTCTCGGTTTTCTGCTTTGAGTAGTGTCTGTCGAGCCAATTTTTGCCCTTTGTGCAAATCTGTTGAAAATAAATCAAAATAAATCAAAATTAATTATAAAATTAATTAAAATTCAACATGTTAATAATTTAAGTACAATTTAATTATTTTATAATTATTATATATTTTTCGACAATAATTACTACGAAATTGCATGAATTTGAGTTAAAAATGGCATGAAAAAGTGTGTATATTTTTGTGTTTCCAATAGGCCATACCAATTTTGGGTTAATTCCCACCTAAATGACTTCCTAGAGTCATCAAGCCTAGGGTTTAAATTCTTTCTTTCCCAAATAGCTGATCCGCTAAGAAAATCCTGCACAACAATCAATTAGTCATACTTCCACTCACTAATCCCCTATAAGAGGGCTAGTTCCTCATGGATCTTAAAAACATAATAAACTTGATATAAAAGATGAAAATTAATGGTAAATCAAGATACAGAGGTTTAAGAGAAACTTGAATTGTATTTAATTGAAGCATGAAATCCACAAAGAGTTGATTAAGTTCCACAAATTAGATCTCCTGACAATTGCAAAACTGAAGATAACCAAAAGTATAAGAAAAGAGAAAAACTTAAAAAATAAAATTATGAAGAAAATTATACAATATGAAAGCTATCCATGACAAGTGTTAAATGAGCCTATTTATAGAGTTAGGGTTGTTTTCATCCTCAACCCTGGGTCAGCTGGTGCTCTCGTGTTTAATATTAGATTGTGCAGACCAAAATGCCCCTGGCTCATAATAGTTTCTTGTACAAGATCGATGTCGCAACACCCTAGTGCTTGTGTTGCTACATCGAAGGCAGTATGCTGGTACTTAGGGTAGCTTTCAGGAGTGTGTCGCAACATCCCTTGGTTATGTCGCGACACTGAAGCCAGTCTTGAAATTCTTGCTCTCTACTCCCTATGTTGCAACATTAAGCTCCCCATGTTGCAACACAGTGACCAATATTGAAGTTGGTACGCCTTCTAATGGTCTCCTGCACACTCACAAAGTATATTAGCTCACCCTTAGGCCTCATTCGGCACCTAAGGTCAATAAAAGACTCAAATTATACTTTTTTATTGAATGTAAACAAAACTAAGAAAGCTTAATTAAAACATAATAAAAATGTATGTATTCAAGCTCTTCAAGTGCGAAAACTAGTTTAATCTACTACACTGAATTACGACAGATCACTAGGTCCACAAGTCATGCAACGCAGACAACCCTTCAAACAACGGTTCAGTACTTCGGACTAGCCATCACTTTCAGGATGGTAAGCTGTTGACAGCTTAATCTTGGTTCCCAACCGTCGAAACATCTCTTGCTAGAATGAACTAGTAAATACTTGATCCCTGTCAGATACTATTGCATCAGGTAGACCATGTAGTTTATACACATTGTTTAAGAATGTTGCGGCCTGTAACACCCCTCACCCGTATTCAACGCCGGAATAGGGTTACGGAGCATTACTGGACTTACAACACATTTGAACATACATTTCAAATACAATTTATCAATTCAAATACAATTCAATCATAACCAATCATAATGTCCCTTAAACGAGCCTACGAGGCCCTAAACATGCTTTGGGAGTGGTTCGGGGCTAAACTGATAAAATTTCTCAAAAACAGGGGACACAAGCACGTGTGGCCCAGCCGTGTGTCTCACACAGCTACAGACACGCCCGTGTCTCAGGCCATGTGGACATTTGAAATGGAAGCACATGGCCGTGTCCCAGCCCGCGTTTGACCCAGTGTAACTCTCTGAATTGGGTCACACGGCCAATACACACGCCCGTGTGGCTAGCCCGTGTGCCCTAAAAATGGTCATACACGCCCGTGTGGCAGGCTGTGTGCTAGGCCGTATCAAACCTGTAGGGTATACTGACTTATGCCACACGGCCAAGAATACAAGAATATAGTTCCTTAATGAGTTCTACGACACCTTAATCATGCATTAGAAAGGGATCGAGACTAAACCGGGATCATACAAAATTTTTCAGAAAATCAAACATTTTTCAAAGTTATAGAGGTCACACGCCCGTGTGGGCAGGCCGTGTGCCTCACACAACCTCAGACACGCCCATGTGTCCGAGTCGTGTCAAAACAGGGCATACATACTGACTTATCCACATGGCCTGAGACACGCCCGTGTGCCTCACCCGTGGTCGACACTGACTTGCATCACACGGCCAGTCACATGCCCGTGTGTCCAGCCCGTGGTCGAGTCTGACTTGTTTTAAAATGCAACCACGAAGAACACGGTCGAGCCACACGCCCGTGTGCTCAACCGTGTGGGAAATTATAGGCATTAACAAGGCCAAATTTCCACCCACACATTAGGCTATACCTACAAGCATTATACCAATTCAAATCATATCAAAATGACCATATTTTCTAGCCATTCAAGAAACATATCAAACATACCAACTTATGCAACATTTATCTCAATCTCAGCGCAAGCATTTATAAGTATAAACCCTTCAAAAACTTACCAATTCAATGTGACAACCTTTCATCAATAATATGCCAACTTTGCATCATAACACTTATCATAAATTTGACCATTTCATCAGTTCAACCATTAGCTACCAAACTTACCAAACTATGCATCATTTAGCATGAATTACTCATTCATATCATAATCATTATCTAGCCATATCACATGGCTATTTATATACAACTCAAAACATAATCCAAACTAACTAGCCTATACATGCCATATTTAACTATGTACACATTAAAAAGGTACTAAAATGGAGTTTGATAGTGTGGTGATGATCCTCGACGATCCCCGAGCCTTCCGTAGCTTTAACGATCTATAAGATAATGCAAACACACACAAAGTAATCTTTCAAAAGCTTAGTAAGCCATATACAAATAAACTTAACATAATAAACATTTATAACCATTTCAATTACAAGAACTTTAACATATCTTAATAGCTTATTCATATTTCTCCTTTCTAGCTCAATGGTATCTAACCATTTGCTTATCAACAAATCTCATCTCTATATATTTCTTTAGATCATATCACATTCATACATATATCACATTATGTCAACATTTCTATGCACATATTTCTCTTTAGAAAATTCACATATACTTACCTTTCATACTCAAACATAGAGTACATCTTAAACGTACCTGAAACGATTACGCATTTCACATAGTATTTCATTTCTCAGAATTTCTCGTTGAACCATTCTGAATCAAGTAGGATACTCAGATAACTCGGAATACACGTACAATTCAAACGTCCCAGACGTGGTCTTATATGTAATCAAATGTCGATGCCACTATCCCAGACAGGGTCTTACACGAATCAAATACGATGCCAATGTCCCAGGCATGGTCTTACACGTAAATCTCAAATCAATGCCAACGTCCCAGACGTGGTCTTACATGATATCACATATCGGAATCCCTATGTCATGACATATAATTCTTCTCTATTCCTAGGGTTCGTACGGGACTTTTTGGACCTTGACACTTTGTAGATATTTTCTCGGGTTTCATATGTATATCTTCCAAATCCATTCAACACATTTCAATATTAAATGAACATGAATAAATCATCTCAAATACATTTATTTGTATATAGACTTACCTCGTATTTCTGAATAAATTGACGGATTCGACTACTCGATCACTTTCGACTTTCCTCGGTCTAAATCTGTTTTCTTTGGTTCTTGATCTATACATATTCAAATTTAACTCTTTTATTCACCAATTCATTCAATTCAATTCAAAAACACACATTTAGGGCAATTTACAAATTAGCCCTCATATTTTCACATTTTGACATTTAAGTCCCTATTTCACAAAATCGCAAAACACACAAAATTTCATGTTACCCATGCTTAGCAGAGTTTTCATCATGCTCATACAAATCCATACATTTCATTTATTTCACATTTTAGTCCCTCAAAATATTATTTTTACAATTTAGTCCAATTTACTCAAATTCACTAAAAATCCAAAGACAAAACATGTTAATTTAACACATATACTTCATATTTCATCAACTAACATCACAAAGCTCAAGTATTCATCAATGGCACATTTCAAAATCATCATAAATTTCCAAAATTAAGGCATGGGTTTTGTAGTACTCGAAGCAACGATTACAAAAACGTAGAAATTATCAAAAACCGATCAAAATCCATACCTTAATCAAGATCTTCAATGGCCGAATATCATGGAAGCTTAAAACCCTTTCTCTTTTCTTATTTTCGGTGGTGGATGGACAAAAGTGATGATACAAATGATTTATTTTATGTTTTATTATATCATTACTAATTTAGCTAATTACTAAATTAGCCTTTTTATTATCATTTAAATTCCACTATAATATGGCATTTTTGTCCATCCAAAATTCCTTTGGTTTATTAACAATATAAGGACTTCATATTAATAAAGACATTTCACATAGATACTTTTAACACATGGCATTCTAATTTTGCATTTTACACAATTTAATCCTTTTATCAAATTAAACACACAAACAGATAAATTATTTCACGAAACTTTCACACATGCTTAATCACATACTGTAAACACAGAAAATAATATTAAAATATTTTTCTGACTCAGATTTGTGGTCCCGAAACCACTATTCTGACTAGGGTCTAAATCGGACTGTTACATATGGTCTTACATGGGATCTCTTAACTCGATGTCGATGCCATATCCCAGACATGATCTTATACGAGATCGTACATAGATGTCGATGCCATGTCCCAGACATGGTCTTACACGAGATCTTCCTTTGGTGCCGAGGCCATGTCGCAGACATGGTCTTATACGGGACCTTCCTTATTCGGTGCCGATGCCATGTCTCAAACATGGTCTTATACAGGGCCTTTTTTATTCAGTGCCGATGCCATGTCCCAGACATGGTCTTATACGGGACCTTCTTTGTCTCATGTCGTGACATAGGTATCCTCGTTATTCCGAATCTTCAACCGGGACTTCATCTTAACACATTTTCATCAAATTCTCATTGAGACATCATTAGTTAATTTCATAGAAATAATATCCATTTCTCATAATATCAAGCAAGTTAAAACATAAAAACATTATGTAGCTATAATTTCACACAAACTTACCTCGGTACTCAAAATGTGTGCAGATATTCGATTTAGTCCACAACTTTGTTCTTGCCTCAGTTTCGATCCGGGCTTCGTGTTTCTTGATCTATAATAACAATTTCACTTGTTTAATGCTCACATTGACTAAATTGACTTATGAATCACACTTTGGAAAAAATACGATTTTGCCCCTAAACTTTCACATAATTACACCATTGCCCCTAGGCTCGTAAAATGATTTTTATTCGACTTTCTTGAATTTTAAGCCTAGACAAATCTTTTTTTCAACTACAACAACCTTCAATTTTCACTATTTCACTCATGTATGACCATTTTCATAACTTTTACAATTTAGTCCTTTTTATGAATTTCTCATGAAAATCACTTCGGAAAAGATATTTATCATACATCAAACTTTCATATTCTTCCATAAATCATCAAAATACATGCATGTCATACATGGGTAAATTTTTGAACATAAACCTTAGCTCAAAATATAGCTAGAAATAGCTAAATTGAGCTACGAGGATCTCAAAAATACGAAGAACATTAAAAACGGGGCTAGGATGCACTTACTATCAAGCTTGAAAGTTGAAGAAACCCTAGCTACGAAGTCCTTGTGATTTTTGGCTATGAAGAAGAAGATTGACATGAATTTTTGACTTCTTTTTCCCTTTTAATTCTTTTATTAACCAAATGACAAAAATGCCCTTAAAGCCCTTTCTTAAGATTTTTCCTTCCCATGCCCATTTTTGTCCATCATCAAATATAATGGTTTAATTGCTAAATAAGGACCTTTAATAATCTTTATAATTCTATTTCATACTTGAATCTTCTAGATTCCCATATTTTCTAATCTTTGCAGTTTAGTCCTAATAGACAAATTGATCACTAATAAATAAAATTTCCTCATGAAATTTTCACACAATCATGCAACCACATCATAAGCCTCCTAGAAATCATAAAACACATATTTCTACTTTGAACTTGTGGTTTCGCAACCACTATTCTGACTAGGCCCTAAATCGGGCTGTTACAATTCTCCCCCCTTAGGGATTTTCGTCCCCGAAAATCTTACCGGTAAAAAGGTTTGGGTACTGGTTTCTCATGGCCTCCTTGGGCTCCCATGTAGCCTCTTCTACCCCATGTCTTTGCCATAATACTTTCACGAGAGCTATACTTTTATTCCTTATCTATTTAACTTCCCGTGCTAAAATCTTAACCAGTTCTTCGCCATATGTCATGTCGGGTTGAATTTCAACCTCTGTCGGTGTAATCACATGTGAAGGATCTGATCGGTAATGTCGCAACATAGATACGTGGAACACATCATGTATCTTTTCCAACTCAGATGGAAAAGCCAATCGATAAGCTACTGGCCCTATCCTCTCGATAATCTCATATGGTCTGATAAAACACGGACTCAATTTTCTTTTTCGGCCAAACCTGAGAACTTTCTTCCATGGTGACACTTTTAAGAATACCTTATCACCAACTTGAAATTCGATCTCTTTCCGTTTTAAGTCCGAGTAGGATTTTTGTCTATTAGAAGCAGCTTTTAAATAATCACAAATTATTTTTACCTTCTTTTCAGTTTCTCTAACCAAATCGACCCCGCGAATCTGATTTTCCTTGAGTTCAGTCCAATACAAAGGCGTTTGGCACTTACGCCCTTACAAAGCCTCATAAGGCGCCATTCTCAAACTCATCTGGTAACTATTATTATAAGCAAACTCTACCAATGGTAAATACTTTTCCCAGCTGCCCTGAAACTCAAGAACACAACACTGAAGCATATCCTCAAGTATCTGAATTAATCTCTTTGACTGTCCGTCAGTTTGTGGGTGAAAAGCCGTACTAAAACTCCACTTTGTGCCCAAAGCTTCTTGCAACTTTTTCCAAAATTGAGATGTGAATCTCGGATCTCTGTTCGATATAATCGACAAAGGCACTCCATGAAGCCTTACAATTTCAGAAACATACAAGTCTGCAAACTTATCAAGCGAAAAATCAACACGTACCGGTATGAAGTGAGCCGACTTCATAAGTCTTTCTACCACTACCCATATAGCATCTTTCTTGCTCGGGCTTAACAGCAAACCCGTCACAAAGTCCATGGTAACACGGTCCCATTTCCACTCGGGAACCATGATAGGGTGAAGCAAACCTGAAGGTACTTGATGTTCTGCTTTTACTTGTCGACAAATTAATCATCTCGATACAAACTCAGAGATATCTTTCTTCATACTTGGCCACTAATACCATTTCTTCAAGTCATTATACATTTTTGTGCTGCCTGGATGTACAGATAAACATCCACTATGTGCCTCGTGTAAAATCTTCCGAATAAGCTCATTATTCCTCGATACACAGACTCTACCTCTGAATGTCAAACATCCATCAGAATTAATCCAAAAGTCAGACTCAACACTCGACTCGCAATGAACTCTTTTGGCTTGCAAGTCACTATCATCTTTCTGAGCTTCATAAATCTCTTGGAGAAAAATAGGTCTAGCCTTCAACTCAACTAGAATGGAACCATCATCTGACAAAATCACCCATGTATTCATAGCTCTCAATGCAAATAGAGATTTTCTACTCAAAGCATCAGTGACTACATTCGCCTTTCCTGGGTGGTAGTCAATGACTAGCTCATAGTTCTTTATCAGCTCTAACCATCTTCGCTGCCTTAAATTCAATTCCTTCTAAGTCATCAAGTACTTTAGGCTCTTATGATTAGTGAATATTTGACATCTTTCACCATACAAATTGATGCGATCTCGATTCCGTAGAGTTGTCTGAGTCGTTTAAGCGCCCGATCGTTAAAACGAGGAAGTATCGCTCGGGATTGAAGTTTGGTCGAAATTAGGATAGGTATAGGTTTAGGTAACAAAGATAGGCTCAGAGTTGTGAAGATAGAAGGTTTATAGGTTCGGCTTAAAAGAAATTGAAGAAGAAGGGGGTTACAAAAGAATGGAATGAATTGGACTTAAAGGTCAAGAGTGAACCAACACTATAAACGAGTGTTGACCCGAAACTTATAAGACTCTTAAGGTGGTTTTGGAATGGTAATTTAAGACCTTGACCCGTTACATAGATAAGTATGAACCAAAGGTATAAACTGGTGAACGCCACACTCGGGTTAAGGAGTGATAAGTTCAAAGAGACTCGGTTGACGCCACTAGAAAACTAGATAACTCAGTTCGGGTCTCAGACGAAATTTGAGAGAAAGTTTTCTCACAAAAATGGCAGTAATTCATTAAAGTATCAAAAGTCTAAAATACATGTTTTGAGCTTAATATTTATATAGCTAAGAACTAGGCTAGCCGAATAGACAAAATGCCTAGCTGAATAGTCAACCTTTAATTCACTTAATTGAGCTGAATGTTCTTGAATTTTCTAGGTAGCTTCCTTGTGCATGGAGGATGCCGAAAATCAGCTTCTAGAGGCCTTAAAAATCAGCTAAAATAATTGGAGTGCCTTGGGAGCTGAATGGTGCATGTAGGTTCGGCCTAGGGGCTTGAATTAACTTTAATTGGGGCTCCTTGATCAGCTGGACAATTTTAGAGCTCCATAAATTCAGCTTGGGTTCTTCAATGGTTTTTAGGTGTGAACACTTGAAGTTGAGCAGCCCTTGTGTGTGAACACACAAAATCGAATGGCCTTGAGGTGTGAATGGAATATTCAGTTGGTGGGGACTTTTAAGGATGCTTTGGTGAGCTGAATAATCAGCTTGGGAGAAGGAAACAATAGCTCCCTAATGTCCCTTGCTATACACGAAGGGTTACTTGGAGGATAGCAACCAGCAGCCCACCTTCTTTAATGTCGTCCCTTGTCCTTGTACCTGCACCAATTTAAATCAATCAATTAATTCATAAAAATTGGCAGCAAGACATATTAGATTTTAGCAGCCACACTAGGACATAATTAAAACATATTATTAGTTAAGATAACTTAATTACCTACATATTAAATTCGGCTGAACAAGGACATATTAAAATCATATATTAGACTAGGAAAAATTAATAATATGTTCTAATTAAAACATATTAAAACATGTATTAAAATAAAACATATTCAATATAAAATTAATAAGCTCAAATTAAATCATGTTTATGAGCTGGAACTAAATTAACTAACTTAATTTAAATTACTAGTTTAGTTAACTAGTTTAGTCCAGCAATGTGAATCGCACAAACAATAAAACTAAGGATGAGCTCGATTGAACCGAAACGAGCTCAGGGTGCTAAATTTGAGCTTAGTTCAGCTTGCAAAAGATTGCAAGGAGAACTCATTGAGTTGGTCCGATCTTCCTTGAAGTGTTCAGCCAAGGTCTCGCCCCACACTTGCTCCACTAAGGCCGAAATGGCCTCCTTAAATTTTTTGGCTCGAGCTCGTGTGATTGGGCCTTGGGGCAGCGACACGGGGTCCTTGTTCGAGTTAGAGCTAGATGCAACAAATGGAGATAGGTCAAACACGTTGAAGCTCGCACTAATATTATAATCACCAGGGAAGTCAAGTTTGTAGGAATTCTCATTTATTCGCTCCAAGACATGGAAAGGCCCGTCCCCTCGAGGTAGTAATTTGGACCTCCGTTGAGCCAGGAATCGCTCCTTTCGCATGTGAACCCAAACCCAGTCACCGGGTTCGAACACAACTCTCTTTCGGCCCTTGTTTGCCTTTTACACATAAGTCTTGGTCTTTGCCTCGATGTTGGCTCGCACCTTCTCATGTAAATCCCTCACAAATTAGGCCTTCTTCCTAGCATCTGCATGAACAAGTTGATCGTTAGGTACAGGCACTAAATCTAATTGGTGTCAAAGGATTAAACCCGTAAACTATTTTAAAAGGATAATATTTAGTTGCCGAGTGCACGAATCGGTTGTAGGCGAACTCTATATGCGGTAAGCATTCCTCCCATGACTTTAAGTTCTTTTGGATGATCGCCCGAAGTAGTTGACAGGACGCGATTGACCACCTCGGTTTGGCCGTCGATTTTGGGATGACAAGTGGTCGAAAACAAAAGCTTAGTTCCTAGCTTTCCCCATAATGATCTCCAAAAGTGGCTCAAAAACTTAGCATCGCGATCCGACACGATCATTCTCGGTATCCCATGCAGGTGAACGATCTCCCTAAAGAAAAGATTAGCAACATGAACAGCATCGTCAGTTTTTGTGCAAGCTATAAAATGTGACATTTTTGAAAATAGGTCAACAACAACATAAATAGAGTCCTTCCCGGTTTTAGTCCTAGGCAATCCAAGGACGAAGTCCATGGATATGTCCATCCAAGGTGCCTCGGGGATCGGAAGTGGCGTGTACAGCCCATGTGGCTTAATTGTGAATTTGGCCTTCTTGCACGTCACACACTGTTCGCAGACTCGTTCGACATCCCGCTTCATTCTTGGTCAATAGAAATGCTCTTGGAGCATTGCCAACGTTTTTCTCATGCCAAAGTGGCTTATGAGGCCCCCGCTATGTGCCTCATTTACTAGCAAGTCCCGAGTGGACCCTTGCGAGATGCACAACTTGCCATCCTTGAAAAGGAAGCCTTTGTACCTATAAAACTTGTCAACAGCCACATTCTTACAAGCCGAAAAGATTTCAAAAAAGTCATCATCAGTAGCATATTAGTCTTTCAAAAAGGCAAAACCAAGCAATTTAGAATCTAAGTATGACAAGAGCGTATACCTTCTCGAAAGTGAATCAGCCACTATGTTTTCTTTACCTCTTTTGTACTTGATGACATAGGGAAATGACTCTAGGTATTCTACCCATTTGGCATGCCTTTTATTCAACTTGTACTGGCCTTTGATGTGCTTTAGCACCTCGTGATCGGAGTGAATCACGAACTCCTTAGGCCACAAGTAATGCTGCCACGTCTCGAGGGTTCGAATGAGAGCATACATTTCCTTGCCGTAGATGGGGTAGTTCAACGAGGCTCCGTTCAGCTTTTTGCTAAAATAAGCGATTGGCCTTCCGTCTTAAGTTAGCACGGCCCCGATTCCTACACCTGATGCATCACATTCAATCTCAAATGTTTTAGTAAAATCAGGCAACGCAAGTAATGGAGCTTTAGTAAGATAGTCTATAATAATAGTAAAAGCTTTTTCTTGCTCTTCACCCCAATGAAAGGCGGAGTTTTTCTTAATTACGCTAGTCAATGGTGCGGCCAAGGTGCTAAAATTGGGTACGAAGCACCGATAGAAGCTTGCTAAGCCATGGAAGCTTCTCACTTGGGTAATACTCGTTGATTTCGGCCACTCTTGGATAGCCTTTATCTTCTCTTGGTCCACCTCGAGTCCCTCCGAGCTGACCACGAAACCTAGAAAAACCACTATATCAGAACAAAACGTGCACTTTTTAAGATTAGCGTATAAGGTCTCCTTTCGAAGAACCTCCAAAACAGACATGAGATGCATTACATGTTCATCCAATAACTTGCTATAGATTAGTATATCGTCAAAGTAAACGACACAAAACTTACCAATAAATGATCGTAACACATAGTTCATAAGTCTCATGAACGTACTAGGAGCGTTGGTTAGGCCAAACGACATGACCAACCATTCATACAAACCGTGTTTTGTTTTAAATGCCGTTTTCCATTCGTCGCCCTCTCGCATGCGAATCTGGTGGTACCCACTTTTGAGATTGACTTTTGAAAACAGCTTGGCACCACTTAACTCATCAAGCATGTCATCTAGGCGCGGTATTGGATGCCGATACTTGACGGTAATTTTATTTACGGTGCGACAGTCGACACACATGCGCCAAGTGCCGTCCTTCTTTGGCACTAACAGATCAGAACAGCGCAGGGGCTAAGACTCTCGCGGATGTAGCTCTATTCCATTAGCTCATTGATTTGGCGTTGAAGTTCTTTGGTCTCTTCGGGATTAGTCCAGTATGCTGGTCGATTTGGAATTACGGCTCCAGGCTCAAAGTCAATTTGGTGCTCGATCCCACGAAGGGGTGGTAGCCCGCTTGGCACGTCATCTGGAAAAACGTCTTTGAAATCCTGTAAAAGAGACATCACAGAAGAAGGAAGATTTTTGAAGAAATCGTTAGTGTTAAGCAAATTTTCCTTGTACATAAGCACAAGGATTGGTTGCCTCATCAAAAACACCTTTCGAACATCACTACTTTTTGCGAACAAATTCATCTTTTCACGCTCTTTTTATTTTTCAACAGTTTCTTTTCTCTCGTTCTTCTCACTCTCTTTTTTTACTTTTCCTTTCTTTTTCTCAATTTTTTTTCCTTTTGTACTCTCACTTTTTTCTTTTTCTCTCATTTGTTCAGCAGAATTTTTAAGCCTCACTTGGTCCTCGTAGACTTGTTTTGGCGTTAACGGTGCTAACGTCACGGTTTGGCCCAAATGCTTGAAAGTATACCTATTAATATACCCGTCGTGGATGACTCGCCTATCGAACTACCAAGAACGTCCGAGCAAGAGATGCCCCGTATGCATTGGCACAATGTCGCACAGCACTTCGTCCGAGTATTTTCTAATAGAGAACATCACAAGAACTTGCTTGGTCACCTTTAGCTCACCTCCGTCATTGAGCCATTGGAGTTTGTAAGGGTTGGGGTGCTTGGTGGTCGGTAGCCCCAATTTCTCCACCATGAGGGTACTCGCCACGTTCGTGCAGCTCCTTCCATCGATGATTATGAAACAGACTTTTCCTTGCACTTGACATTGAGTGTGGAAGATATTCTCTCGTTGTTGTTCATTTTCCAAACCTTGGAGACTTAAACTCCTTTTGATGACGAGGATTTCACTGTCTACAGCATGTTCCAACTCCTCCTCTTCGTCAGTAGCGGCATCATGTTCGTTTTCTTCTTCCTCCTCTGATTCTATTTCGCCATCCGCACGTACTACCATGTTGCTAGATTGGGACATTGGCTAGCGATATGCCCCCTCTCGAGGCACTTGAAACACTTAATGTCCCTTGATCGATTGGAGATTGGTTTGGCTGCCTTGCCTTTGCTGGATTCACCCGTTGGTTTGTTCACCTTCGTTGTCACATTTTGTTCCTTAGCATGACTCGGTGGATCTTTCTTGCTATTGCCTTGGCCCTATTTTGAGACGTTGGGGTTAGCATAGCCTTGAACAGCTCCTTTGCGCTTAAGTTGTTTCTCCACCTTGATGGCCATGTGCACCATGTCCATGATTTCAACATAATGTTGAAGCTCCACGATGTTGGCAATGTCTTGGTTGAGACCGGCTAGAAAACGTGCCATCGTTGCTTTTCGGTCCTCTTGGACATCCGCACGAATCATTGTGATTTCCATCTCTTTTAAGTAATATTCTACACTCCTCGAACCTTGAGAAAGGTTTTAGAGTTTTTGGTAGATCTCCCGGTGATAGTATGATGGAAAAATTGCCTCCGCATCATCGCCTTCATCTCAGCCCAAGTGGATATTAGCCATTAGTCGTTTCTCCTCCGACTCGTGGTGATTTGGTCCCACCAAATCATGGGGTAATCGGAGAACTCGATTGCTGCAAACTCCACCTTCTTGGTCTCAGGATAATTGTGGCAGTCAAAAACTAGTTCTATCTTTTTTCTCCCACTCTAAGTATGCCTCTGAATCAGACTTGCCTTGGAATGGTGGAATGGCAAGTTTGATGTTCTTGAGATTGCCGCCAATTTATCCACGTTCTCTTTGGACTCGATTTCATTTCCCTCTCTGCCGTTCACTTAGATTGGACCATTGGTCACTCTCGGCGTCGCTAGGGTCATATAATTCTTCCTCGTGGACTCGTCACCGTCTGCGGTGCCTTCGTGGACTTTGGGGCGTCCTCTCCCGTTGGGCATGCTCCTCGACTTGGTCAAGCCTTTCTTGAATAGGCTCGAGCTTCCGATCAAATAAACGCTCCACTTCTCACAAGAGAGCTTGAAGGTTGAGATCCGGGACATTGCAAACTGGTTGCCTTTTGTTTCTATCTGCCATGTTTTGCTTCGGACTTCTAGACATGAGCAGCTTTTAAAACCTCACCCAAAACCTCACTTTCACTCGAAAATAAAAGTAGATGTCACTCACACTCGTGTTTGCGCTCTTTTTCAACTTTTACCTCCTCTCTAATGCGCTCACACACTCATGCCTTTTTCCACTCGTCTTTCTCTCGTGATTTCATAAGAGACTCGATGAGACGTTATCGTAGTCTAGGGGGTCAGCTTCAAATGGGTTTGCAAGGGAATAATTGTATGGTTGTGGGTAGGCTGAAAGAAACAAAAAGAATGAATTTGGGAGTGTGGCGTAATAGGTAATAGGGAAGTATAGGAAAGAGGGAGGATCGGGAAACTACAAAGCTGAATTTCAAACTTGTAAACTTCTTTCTTTTTTTTTGTTTTTTTTAATATTACAATATACTAATTGCAAATAATATTTTGTGCTCGAAATAATTTTTTTTTTCAAACTTACTCCAGAATAGCCACGAACGTCCATACTTCTCGTTTGAGATAGCTCTGATACCAAATGACGCGATCTCGGTTCCGAAGAGTTGTCCGAGTCGTTTAAGCGCCCGATCGTTAAAACGAGGAAGTATCACTCGGGATTAAAGTTTGGTCAGAATTAGGCTAGGTATAGGTTTAGGTAACAAAGATAGGCTCGGAGTAGTGAAGATAGAAGGTTTATAGGTTCGGCTTAAAAGAAATTAAAGAAGAAGGGGGTTACGGAAGAATGGAACGAGTTGGACTTAAGGGTCAAGAGTGAACCAACACTATAAACGAGTGTTGACCTAAAACTTATAAGACTCTTAAGGTGGTTTCGGAATGATAATTTAGGACCTTGACCCGTTACTTAGATAAGTTCGAACCAAAGGTATAAATTGGTGAACGCCACACTCGGGTTAAGGAGTGATAAGTTCAAAAAGACTCGGTTGATGCCACTAGAAAACTAGATAAGTCAGTTCGGGTCTCAAACGAAATTTGAGAGAAAGTTTTCTCACAAAAATGGCAGCAATTCATTAAAGTATCAAAAGTCTGAAATACATGTTTTGAGCTTAATATATTTATATAGCTAAGAACTAGGCTAGCTGAATGGACAAAATGCCTAGCTGAATAGTCAGCCTTTAATTCACTTAATTGACCTGAATGTTCTTGAATTTTCTAGGTAGCTTCCTTGTGAATGGAGGATGTCGAAAATCAGCTTCTAGAGGCCTTAAAAATCAGCTAAAATAATTAGACTGCCTTGGGAGCTGAATGGTGCATGTAGGTTCGGCCTAGGGGCTTGAATTAACTTTAATTGGGGCTCTTTGATCAGCTGGACAGTTTTAGAGCTCCATAAATTTAGCTTGGGTTCTTCAATGGTTTTTAGGTGTGAACACTTGAAGTTGAGCAGCCCTTGTGTGTGAACACACAAAACCGAATGGCCTTGAGGTGTGAATGGAGTATTCAGCTGGTGGGGACTTTCAAGGATGCTTTGGTGAGCTGAATAATCAGCTTGGGAGAAGGAAACAGCAGCTCCCTAATGTCCCTTGCTATACACGAAGGGTTGCTTGGAGTATAGCAACCAGCAGCCCACCTTCTTTAATGTCGTCCCTTGTCCTTGTACCTAAACCAATTTAAATCAATCAATTAATTCATAAAAATTGGCAGCAAGACATATTAAATTTTGACAGCCACACTAGGACCAAATTGAAACATATTATTAGTTAAGACAACTTAATTACCTACATATTAAATTCGGCTGAACAAGGACATATTAAAATCGTGTGTTAGACTGGGACAAATTAATAATATGTACTAATTAAAACATATTAAAACATGTATTAAAATAATACATATTCAATATAAAATTAATAAGCTCAAATTAAATCATGTTTATGACCTGAAACTAAATTAACTAACTTAATTTAAATAACTAGTTTAGTTAACTAGTTTAGTCCGGCTATGTGAATCGCACAAACAATAAAAATAAGGATGAGCTCGATTGAGCCGAAACGAGCACAAGGTGCTAAATTCGAGCTTAGTTTAGCTTGCAAAAGATTGCAAGGAGAACTCATTGAGCTAGTCCGATCTTCCTTGAAGTGTTCAGCCAAGGTCTCACCCCACACTTGCTCCACTAAGGCTGGAATGGCCTCCTTAAATTGTTTGGCTCGAGCTCATGTGATTGGGCCTTGGGGCAGCGAAACGGGGTCCTTGTTCGAGCTAGATGCATTCCGAGGCGTGGTCGCATCACAAATGGTGCCTCCAAATCTTCAAAGCAAACACAATGGCAGCCAACTCTAAATCATGTGTCGGGTAGTTCTTCTCATGCGGCTTTAACTGTCTAGAGGCATATGCTATGACCTTTCCCTCTTGCATAAGTATAGAACCCAATCGATTCAAGGATGCATCGGTGTAGATTATAAATTCTTTTCCCGGTTCAGGTTGCACTAGAACTAGAGCCTCAGTCAACAATGCCTTTAGTTTCTCAAAACTCTGTTGGCATTTCTCTGTCCACTCAAACTTTACATCTTTCTGTAATAGCCTCGTCATCGGAGTGGCTATCATAGAAAATCCTTTAACAAATCGTCTGTAATATCTAGCTAGGCCCAAAAAACTTCTAACCTCTGATGCATTTCTTGGCGGTTTCCAATCAACAATAGCTGAAATATTGCTTGGGTCTACTCGGATTCCATCTCCCGAGACAATATGCCACAAAAATCCAACCTCTTTGTGCCAAAACTCACTCTTGCTAAACTTGGCATACAACTAATTATCTCGTAAAATCTGCAAAACCGTCCTCGAGTGCTCGGCATTTTCATTCTCATCACGAGAATATATCAGTATATCATCAATAAAAACCACAACAAATTTATCCAAGTATGGCCGAAAGATGCAGTTCATTAAATCCATAAACACATCAGGAGCATTTGTTAAACCGAAAGGCATGACTAAAAATTCGTAATGCCCATACCTTGTCCAAAATGCAGTTTTAGGCACATCTGAGTCTTTAACACTCAACTGATAATATCCCGACCTCAAGTCTATCTTGGAAAACACAGTGGCTCCCTTTAATTGATCAAACAAATCATCGATTCTTGGTAATGGGTACTTATTCTTCACAGTAATCCTATTAAGCTACCGGTAATCTATAAATAATCTCATGGAACCATCTTTCTTTTTCACAAATAACACTGGAGCACCCCACGGAGAATAACTAGGTCTAGCAAAACCTTTGTTCGTCAACTCTTGCAACTGTGCCTTCAATTCCTTCAACTCAGTTGGAGCCATTCTGTATGGAGCAATCGATATAGGTGCAGTACCAGGAGCTAACTCAATGCCAAATTCAACCTCTCTAATCGGAGGCAACCCTTGCAATTCTTCTGGGAATACATCTGGATACTCGCATACTATCGGCACTGATTCAATTCTTAACTCAGTTTCCTTAGCATTCATCACAAAAGCAAGATAAGCTTCGTATCCCTTTCTTACATATTTCTGAACAGACATATGAGAAATCACTACAGGCGGCCTATCCTGTTCCTCTGATTCAACACGAGGAGTGTCCCCGTTTTAACATCTCAATTCAATGTATTTCTTTCCACAATTTACTGTCACATCATGAGCGGTTAACCAGTCCATACCAAGAATCATATCGAATTCATCAAATGGCAATAGCATGAGGTTTGCCTTAAAATAATGACCTCTAATCATCAATGGGCAATCTTAGCATACCTTATCAACTATTACACTTTTGCCTAAAGGATTGGAAACTTTTATCACAAACTCTGTAGACTCTACAGGCATGCTCATACTAGATGCTAACTTCATGCAAATATATGAGTGGGTAGATCCCGGATCAATTAAAGCAACAACATTAGTATCATGGAGAGAAAATGTACCCGTAATTATATCAGGGGATGATGCCTCTTCGCGAGCGTGAATGGCATAAGTCCTCGCAGGCGCTCTACCCTCTGATCTTCCAGCCTGCTCTCTGGGTGTACTCTTACTACTCGTTCCACTTCCCGGGTTTCTCTGTTGTCTCACTCTAGTAGTACTTCCCGACCTTGCACTCTGAATTTTCTCTTTTTCCACCATCTCGGGGCATTCTCTAATAAAATGGTCTTTGGAACCACACTTAAAATAGGCTCTTTCATGTGCTCGGTACTCACCGGGATGACGTCTGCCACATTGTGGGCATTTCGGTCTATTGGGTCGAGTGTTCCCAACACTAGCAACTGAGGTAGTCTGAGCTTTAATCCCCGAGTACTGTTTACTCTTACCTTTGTTTGAAAACCCGGCTGAAGTAGCTGATCGGGTAGGGAAATCTCTCGACTTTTTAGACGAGGACTGAAATGACTTATTCAATTGTATCTTTCTTGAGTCATGAGACTCCATTTTAGCTTTTCTTTTCTCTTTCACTAATTCTTCGGCTTTACAAGCCCGATCCACTAGCACAACAAATTCCTTCAACTCAAGGACACCAACAAATATTCTGATATCTTCATTTAATTCGTCCTCAAACCTCTTACACATGATGGCTTCAGAGGACACACACTCTCGAGCGTACTTGTTGAGCCTTACAAATTCACGCTCATATTCAGTTACTGTCATTCTACCTTGTTTCAGTTCAAGGAACTCCTTTCTTTTCTGATCAATAAACCATTGGCTAATGTATTTCTTCCGAAATTCTTCTTGGAAAAACTCCCATGTGATCCTTTCCCTTGGTACAACCGACACAACGGTGTTCCACCACTGATAAGCGGAATATCTTATAAGAGACACTACACACTTCATGCACTCTTTAGGTGTGCAAGATAACTCATCAAATACCCTAATGGTATTTTCAAGCCAGAATTCTGCTCTTTCCGGATCATCATCTTTACTAGCTCAAAATTCCTTGGCTCCTTGTTTCCGGATTCTATCAACCGAAGGCTTTTCTTTCCTCACCATTTCTACCACTTGGGAAGCTCCTGGGGTAGGTTTAGGAATAGGTGGGGGTGGAAGGGGTTGTGCATTCGGGTTTGCACAAACAAACTCCGTATACCATTCATTCATCATGTGGAGAAAGGCTTCCCAAGCCTATTCTCCTCCTCTCTGACTTATAGTCGTTGGTCTATTCTCATTTTCATTCGGCATCGTCCCTTCAGCGGGAGCTGGCGCATTACTTTCTACATCATTCTCCACGGTTCTACCGGGATCAATTTACTATATAAAAACACAATTTAAATCGTCAGGAGTTGTCACACTATCATTACATAAATACTCATATGTATGGCATGTATAGCTAGACTCATGCATACACTACGTTAGTCCGAGAATCGACTAAACCGTAGCTCTGATACCACTAAATGTAACACCCCTTACCCGTATCCGACATCGGAACAGGGTACGAGGCATTATCGGACTTAACTTGCTCAAACATACATCTTTGACTATAAAATTTTGTTTCAACTTTTAACTTTTTCATTCATGTTCATAACATCCTCATTATGGGCCTACGAGGCACTCAACATACATTCGGGAGGTTTCGAGATTAAACCGAAAACTTTTGCGCACTTAGAATTTTTTTACCTAAAATAAAGCTACACGCTCGTGTGGAACGGAACACGCCCATGTGGGTAGGCCGTGTGGTCACACACGCCCATGTTCCTAGTCTGTGCGGAATTTATTTTTCATTTCGAACCTACAGGGGTTTTCACACAGCCGGACACATGCCCGTGTCTGTGGCCCGTGTCCCTCACACGGCTTAGACATGCCCGTGTCCTCACCGTGTGTGAAAACCTGGGTAATCTGTTTATGACGTTAGCAAGCTCTTAAGGGGCACACAGCCTAGGCACATGCCCGTGTGCTGGCCCGTGTGGCGAATCAAATTCTCGCAAATTTGATGCAGGGGACACACGGCCTATCAACACACGCATGGAACTGACCGTGTGTCACACACGGTCTAGGCACATGCCCGTGTGACTACCCGTGTGGACAATTAGAAGGCTATTTACCAAGCATAACATGTCAATAATAAACTATGAAGACTCACAAATCATCATTCATGCACTACATAGAACTCATCATCATTAAGATATAAAACATGACAAATATTGGCCATTTCTTAATGGCCATTTACAAAATGAGTGTATAACATTAATAGCCAACACTTTGGCTTTCCAATATGACATAACACAAAATGACCAAGTTCCTATACATGCCATACTCAAAATGAATCAACTTTACTATACCAAAAGAATAGTTGATAGTGTGATCCGAGTGCTGACGTCCTACGATCCCCGAGCTAGCTTGGCGATACTACAAAGAAAAGGGAAAAGAGAGGGGTAAGCACATAGCTTAGTAAGTTTGCATGAATTGAAATAGCAACATAAGTACTCATGGTAAAATCCATTCATCTCATAGAACGATAACAACACAAGTTCTCAAGTACTTTGACATACTTACTTATACTTACGCTTACCCATCACATATCACATTAGGGTTTCATAACTCATATTTTACTCATGGTACCTTTATCACTTCATCACATAATTTAGCACTTATGTTATCATGAACATAAACTTAAATCATAATCATCTTTCACTTAAATGTAACTCTTGGTTATCTTTGTATAGCTTAGCTCTTGCCATCTTTACATACTTAACTCTTTTGCCCGTTGAATTACTCGGAATATCGAAGGATACTCAATCTCATCATACATGTATCACGATGCCAATGCCATATCCCAGATATGGTCTTACATGGGATCACCTCTTGATGCCGGTGCTATATCCCAGATATGGTCTTACACGGGATCTCTTAACTCGATGTCGATGCCATGTCCCAGACATGGTCTTATACGAGATCGTACATAGATGTCGATGCCATGTCCCAGGCATGGTCTTACACGAGATCTTCCTTTGGTCTTTGAGGCCATGTCCTGCACATGGTCTTATACGAGACCTTCCTTATTCGGTCCGATGCCATGTCCCAGACATGGTCTTATATGGGACCTTCCTTATTCGGTGCCGATGCCATGTCCCAGACATGGTCTTATACGGGACCTTCTTTATTCGGTGTCGATGCCATGTCCCAGACATGGTCTTATACGGGACCTTCTTTGTCTCATGTCGTGACATAGGTATCCTCGTTATTCTGAATCTTCAACCGGGACTTCATCTTAACACGTTTTCATCAAATTCTCATCGAGACATCATTAGTTAATTTCATAGAAATAATATCCATTTCTCATAATATCAAGCAAATTAAAACATAAAAACATTATGTAGCTATAATTTCACACAAACTTACCTCGGTACTCAAAATGTGTGCAGATATTCGATTTAGTCTATAACCTTATTCTTACCTCGGTTTCAGTCCGGGCTTCGTGTTTCTTGATCTATAATAACAATTTCACTTGTTTAATTCTCACATTGACTAAATTGACTCATTAATCACACTTCGGAAAAATTACGATTTTGCCCCTAAACTTTCACATAATTACACTTTTGCCCCTAGGCTCGTAAAATGATTTTTATTCGACTTTCTTATATTTTAA